>CM066031.1:735993545-737453545 GCA_033557465.1 Ichthyophis bannanicus
AGATGCGCTAATCCAACAACTTGGATCTGTAATCCGCCGGATCTGCCCGCCATTTTGAATGGCCCGACGCGGTGATCACTGCCTGGAACAGAGACTGCCTGGACTTTTCTTTCTGTCTATATATAACTTTCTTGGTCTCCTATCCCTCCATGATGTGCACCTCGGTTGGATTCGGAACACGCACAGCAATACAGGTTATATATTTCAATTTAGGCCTTCTCTGGGGTTTCTCCCCGCAGACACATGGTCGCCAGTAATTTCTGGGGTTCTGCTTCTTCTCTAATGCACTTCGGTGCTTATTTTTTTATATGGGGCGCTTCATTGTTTTTCATTAGCTTATTTTCTATCATGTCATGTGTACAGCCATATACAGTTAATATGAGGGACATTGTGAAATTATGTGCGTTATCATGTTCTTTTTCAGAATTTTTAACCTTTCTGAATGGCCTTATGTAAGATCTTATCACTGAACGTAAAAGGCATCAATAGTCCAATCAAAGACAGAAAATCCTTAGCTATCTTAATCATGAGCATGCTGATTTAGTGTTTCTTCAGGAAACGCATTTAAACTCCGCTGAAACACTGAAACTTAATGCTAAGCCTTACATGGTGGCTGCCTACTCTCCCGCCGTTTCCAAACGGTGTGGGGTAGCCATCTTGGTTAAGAAGTCTTTGCAAGCTACTGTAATGGATACTAGCTCTGATAAGGAGGGTAGATGGGCCCGTGCACACCTTAAGGTTGGAGATAGTGAATTCACGTGTATTTGTATTTATGCTCCGAATGTGGATAACCCTGCTTACTATGCAAGTATTGCGCAGTTGGCACAGGCCTCTGCCAATACTCCATTAATACTTGGCGGCGATTTCAACCAAGTACTTGATCCTTTGATAGATAGACAGCCGCCTAGAACGAGTGGTCCTCCCAAGAGTCTTGATACCCTTACAGCTCTGATGAAAGATCTTGCGTTAGTAGATATTGGAGGCTGCTTCACCCCTCCGACTTAGAGTTCACCTTTTTCTCAGCCCCCCATCACTCTCAATCTAGAATAGATTTTTTTCTTATCTCCAAAGCACTGATACCCCAAGTGGACACGGCTAGGATTCATCCTCTCCATATTTCAGATCATGCTGCCATATCTTTCTCATTACATGTCACTACGCAAGGCGCACATCCCCGTGCTTGGTTTTTTGATAGATCCCTACTAGACCAAAAAGATTTTCAGGTTGACATAAAGGCCGCTATCCAAGACTACTTTCATTTTAATTCACCCCATGACACTGCGAGCTGGGCTTGGTGGGAGGGTTTCAAGGCGTCTATCCGTGCAACTATAACTAGCTATCAAATTCGACAGGGGAAACAAAGAAAGCAACATTTACTGATTCTAGAACAACAGATACAAGCTGGAGAGCGTCTCCTCACGTCCCGTACTGACCCATGTATTTTACTTCGCTTACAACGCCTTCGTTTTCAATACAATCAGCTTTTATATACCGCTGCTGCTAAAAATATTGAATCACAACAAGGGATGTACTATCGGGAAAATAACCGTGCTGGCAAATTGTTAGCCAATGCCCTGAAAGGTCAAAAAGAAGCCAAGCGTGTTACCGCTCTCCGCAATCCGTCGGGGGGGAGCTTTGGTCACTAAAGATACAGAAATATTAGAACTTTTTCGTGATTTTTATACTCGGCTTTATCAATCTGAATGTGACTTCGAGCCAGAAGCATTTGAACGATTACTATCAGGGGTACAACGACCGACCCTATCTGACGAAGATAGAGAGGCCATGGACAAACCATTCACTTTATCAGAAATTCAATCGGCACTCAAGAGATGTGCCACAGGTCGAGCCGCAGGCCCGGACGGTCTCCCAGCTGAATTCTACAAAACTTTTAACGCTGACTTAGCTCCGTTTTTGAAACTTTATTTTTCTGCTCTGGCCGAGGAGGGATCTCCTTCTGGATCCTTCTCAATGGCAAATGTAGTAGTTTTTGAGAAAGAGGGGAGAGATCCGCAACTAACAGCTAATTATCGTCCAATTTCCCTACTAAACGCAGACTATAAAATATTTGCCACCATTCTCTCCACCCGGCTCTCTGACAAGATGTCTACTTTAATACACCCAGATCAATGCGGTTTCATTCCCGGTAGATCAACTGCTGATAATGCTAGGACCCTATGTCATGTACTGACTGCCGCAGTTAATCTTGATCGACCATTGGTTGGCCTCTCACTTGATGCTGAGAAGGCCTTCGACCGCTTAGAATGGCCCTTCTTGTTTGCAACTCTCCGCTGGTACGGATTCGGAGAAGGCTTTCTCCGTTGTCTCCAAACCATGTATGCACAGCCTACAGCTAGTATCTGTGCTAATGCTTTAAAGTCTCAGCCATTTCCCCTGCAACGCGGTACTCGCCAGGGATGCCCACTGTCTCCACTTCTTTTCGATCTCGCACTCGAACCCTTAGCTTTACTAATCCGGCAATCCAAGGATATTCATGGAGTCCCTTTCTCTCATAGGGAAATCAAAATTTCAGCATATGCTGATGACCTTATGCTCTTTGTCTCCCTAGACTCAGTGCCGGCTGTCCTAGAGCAAATTGGTAAATATTCACAACTCTCGGGCTATAAGATAAATTGGACCAAATCGGTAGCCTTTCCACTAAATCCTCTGATCCATCAGGCAGATATGCAATCCTTTCCCTTTTTATGGCAACCTCGCATGGTCAAATACCTTGGGGTGCACTACTGCTCTCCTTTAGAAGACACCATCACCTTTAATGCTAAAGACTTAACCTCTAAGGTCCGGGCGCTTACTCAACGCTGGACTCCTTTAACACTTACTTGGTGGGGCCGCCTAGAAACCATTAAAATGATGATTGTTCCCAAAGTGAACTACATTTTAGAAATGTTGCCATGTCTCCTACCTCGACGTACATATAAAGATTTAGAGGGTCTTCTGACTAGATACTTATGGAAAAACAAGACACCTAGGATAGCGAAACATAAGTTACAAGCAGATAAAGAAAATGGTGGTGTCAGATTCCCTGATTTCCTGAAATACCACCACTCTTTTCTTCTCAAACAAGGCGCTCGTTGGCTGGAAGACCTAACACCGAGTAGACCAGTGTGGCTAGATATAGAGGAGGACCTTTGCAAACCAATTCCTCTTACTTATCTCCCTGGTATGACTCTCCCATCAGACTCCCACTATCCACCAATGCTCTTAGACACTTTAGGTGCCTTTAATACCCTTGAGCAATCTCTAGACTCCCGACTTTGTCCGCTAGATAGACTCCCGCTTTGGCACAATGCTCGATTTCAAATACAAAATAAACCGATGGCGTGGAGCCCCTGGTACACTAGGGGCATTTGGATCCCTAACCAGCTGTTCTATGATGGTCGCTGGAAAACTTTTAGCGAATTACAAATTGAATTTGGTCTCCCAGCGAAACACTACTTTCAGTTGGTGCAACTTCAGCATTGTCTTCGGAGTGCTAAGGTGCTCCCGCCATCGGAAACCCATACCCAAGGATTGTCGGAGATTATCCGATCTATCGGGAGCTTATCGGGTGTGGCATCTAACTTTTACAAAACTTTATGTAATACTGTAAATAGAGGCACTCCTACAGCACAGAAATCCTGGGAGCGGGAAATGCATGTAACTTTGACCCCGGAGCAATGGAGCCTAGTCTGGAGCAAGGTGACACGGGTCTCTCGATCCGCCTCACTCACTCAGACACTTTTCTTTCTAGCCCACCGATGTTTCTATACTCCTGACAGGTTAGCCAAATGGAACGCCACCCAGAGCAATAGATGCTGGACATGCCATGCGGCCATTGGTTCACTCACTCATGTTATGTATGAATGCCCCGCATTACAGTATTACTGGAGTCGGGTCTGGGGTCGTATTCAATCTATTTTGCACTTTCAAGAGCCCCTCTCTTGGAAGATAGTGGGACTCCGCTCAGCTGCGGGGATCCCCTCTCTTCCCAAATCGGCTTACTTCCTTTTAGACTTTATGCTGGGCATAGCTATTTCCCTAATTACGAAATACTGGAAAAATAGCTCCCATCTGAGCCCCAATGAATGGTGGAATCATGTCTGTCTCTACAGTAAATATGAGCAAATACCTCGTATGTTAGCTTCTTCCGTCAGACCCCCCACCACTTGTCTAAATGGAAGATGCTCAACGACTATGTTCAAACTGCTAAATGCTCTCATCTGACTGTTTAAATCTGTGTAAATCTCTGTCACATGATCATTCTGTATCGCAGATACTATTTTTTGTTGGTTTTGATGTACAATTACCGTTGTTTGTAAGCGCTATATGATGATACTTATAAGCTTAGTGTTGAATCTTTGGGGTGGGGGGGGATTGGGGTTGCTTTTTCCTTATTGTATGTTTGTATTTGTTTCCTTTGGTGTGTTGTTTCTTTTGCTTGTTGTAAAATGAAAATAAAAGTTTAAAAAAAAAAAAAAAAGATGATAGTATCCTGGGTGGCATGTCACACCCAGGGCCAAAAACTTAACCAATACTTCTAAAAACTGTGTGTTTCGAATGCATCAGTCTGCACATGTCCATTGTGTTTGTCTCTTTCGTCTTTGCTGCTGCCACACCTGGGTGAGGGACACTCACCGCACCAAAGCGGTAACATAGCATACTAGGTAACACAATCCAACAGTGGTGAGGTCTCACAATAGTGTTTCCACTACTAAAATTAATGGTCTCAGGAAATCGTCAAGCGATTCGTACATGTCAACATATCCACTTATGCTCGTTGAGAAAGCTTAATGTGGTTGATTATTCATCACACCCAATGAGCAGGACTCCCCTGCAGAACCATCACACAAACAGTGCATATAACACCTCTGTAATGGAGAATTAAGTAGGTTAACAGTAATACTGTCCATCACAGTCATGATGTCTCACTCTCAGAGCGTAAAACATTGACTGGGCCACTTTCTGGTGTAAAATGTCTATGGTATTGTTTCTCCAAAAGGTGGGTGATGGTGACATCAGATGCACTGTAATAGGACGTGTCCGGGATGTACTCAGCCCCTGTGTCATGAGAGGATACGTATGTTCTTGTTAGCCATCTTTGAAAAACACCACACAATGCACACCGTTACACCTTTGCAAATTCACAAGAAAGGTATGTTTAAACCACAAAGTACATGATAACATTACTCAACAAAACATTGGTGATGACATCATTAATCCTAAACACACACACGGGTACAACATGGATATGGTCATGTCCATGCTCGTGTCACACAGGTGTGTCACAGCTTACACACGACATGCATCTGTTTATGTGCACCTAGAGGAAAACATTACATGCATATGAGACAATTATGATTCATCAACAGGTAAAACTAGATTCAAATCTGCAATTAACAAATGTGCAAACTTACCTTGTGGGTGCATCCGGTGTATGTCAGCAGTGAAGGGAGAGAATCTCAGCAGAAAGTGTACAAAGAAAAGGTCAAGCCACTGTTGATAGCATGTCCACATTATGTTCATATCTGAAAATAAATAAACGTGCACATCAGTGGTGACTCACAACACAAGACACATTTTGTCTCACACCACACAACACATGTTGATAATGCTCATACGGTAAACAGCACTACGGAAGACATACCACAGTCACAAACTGCCCCCCAGGTGCACAGTCCCCTCACAGTACATGATAATCTACTATGCCTGAAGAGTGTCTCATCACACACGCCCCCTGTAATCACCCACACACAAAGTATGCAAATTTATGCATTCCAGCTGCAACACATGGCCTGTATGTGTCGCAAGTGGACCTTCAGACATATAAAGGCCCCGTTGAACCGGCAATAATACCCTGTTGTTGGCTTATGGTACAATGTTGGGGTAGGGAGCAAGTGCAGGCAAACCAAATACAAAAGTTGACTACACACACATGCAGATCTGCTTTACACTGACACATATAGAGTGTGGCCCAGGACATGCTGAACACAAACACTGGGGATACGGTGTGACAACAGCAAAGGGATGGTTGATGGAGCTGAAGGGAAAAACAAAACAACACAACATCTGCCCAATATGATAGAGCAATGAAGATATGTTTTCCACATGGACCCCAGGCACCACCACAATCTCGCTGTACATCCACCTTAACCCGCAACGCAAAGCAGCTTGAGTCGATGTTCAGGTCCACATGCCAATCCAACACATCAACAGCATCTGATAAAGTATGTCCTGTGCATTGGAAACACAAAACCAGTAACAAACATATGTCATGTTCTACAAGAGTATCACACACTGCACCTTCCTGTCCACAACTCTCATACCCCACAACATCACCTAAGATGGTCTGACTGCTCCCTATCACAATGTATAGATCTCGCACATGTGATAGGCAGCACAGAGTTGTATGCAGAGGCTATCTCTGGTGTCCATTAGCAATCTTTTCCCAATCGTACCTCTGTGTTGTTGTACAGAAAGATCAACAGACATGTCAGCAAACACCATGTTTGCACCTCGTCACAAAGTACAGACGAGTCACACAGATCCACTATATTGGCAACAATGCCCCCTATCTTTGTGTGGGGGTGTGTCAATGTTGAATGCTAAGTCCTCGCTTACAATTCTGGAAACACATATGGAATATGCACGATTGTCTCATGTATGAATTGAACAAATACATATCCTGGTGTGTAGATGTCATACCTTGAATCATAGTGACAGCTATTTGCTGCTGATCTCCACAGATAGCTGTCAATGTGTGCGTCATGTCATTAAAACACCAATGCCATGTATGTTTGTACACAAAGCATGATGGCTGCATGCCATCACACTGTGTGTCATTGAGAATGTCAACGCATGGATAGCCTATATGTGTACCTCAGAGAAACAAACTCTCACATATGTCTGGTTTTCTTTGCCAACATAATCCTCCCCTTCCCTGTCTGACTATCTATGCAATCTATCTAATGTGGACTGTACTATCCTACACTACTCACATACCCAGCCTGTAGCTGAGGCAAGATGGCATATGTTGCGATTTTATCAGCAAGATATGCCATGTACTCCCTGAGAATTCTGCACAACCATACGCCACCAACACATTCTTTGCTCATCCGGCCCACTGTAACACACCCCTTGCTGATATGGGGTAGGTTATCCTCTGTATCTGTGTACATATGTAGCACTGTACGTAAGGTCAATTCGCCAACATGTAAATGTGGCCTACTACCTCTCTGGCTGGACAATGCTCAGATCACCATCCTATAACATGTCCATGTCATGACTTTCTGGTGCAGTATACATTCAGAGACACTGTAGGGTGACATTACCACCCTTCACATATATTCCCTAATATCCGCAGAAACTACTACTAAGCATCTGTCTTGTGATATGTATGTCCTGATACGGCCATAATAACAAAGCAACACATAGCCAGCTGACAGGAGTTTAAGAACAAAATGTACACCCCAAAGGTGAAACATATAAATTCAAACCACTGGACTAATGTCCCCCAAACGTGGACTGCTCTCACACTGTGAACATCTCACCATATGGCTAACACTGTTCTCCACCCATATCATCACAAAAACATCATTTGTGTTCAAATACAACAGGTGCTAACACAGGCAGCCACTAACTGTAAATCTAACCTTAAAACTAACACACAGTCGTATGAGCAACCACCCACATCATCTGGCACCAAATGCTGTTTTGTACTGGCCACATTGTTTGTGCCACACACATGCCTATATGTGAGTTGTGAATTATCACTAAAATACTAATGTGGTGTCGCATACAAATGATATCCTGACATAAACTGTAACTGCTGTAAGCAGAACACACATAGGATGGAAAAGCCGTGTGGGTAGGTAATACGCACATGAGAAGATCTCTCCAATCAACCTCCGTCTGACTGCTGTGCCCTCCTGTGTGTCACCACTGGCACGTACAGGGGGCACATTGGATCTTGCTCCAGATCCTCATTAATCTCTGCAGGGATATCGTGCCTGAGAGCAATGTTGTGCAGGATGCACCAGGCTATGATTATCTCTGCAACAGTCTTTGGCTTATATTGTAAGGCCCCGCCTGACCTATCCAGACACCTGAAGCGACTTTTCAACACGCCAAAGGTACGCTCGATGACTGAGCGGCTGGAGGCATGGGCCTCATTGTACCTCCGCTCTGCACGTGTCCGTGGCTGACGTACAGGGGTCAGCAGCCAGGGGCGACACCCATATCCTGCATCACCTTGGAAATAAAAAAATGTGGGTGTCAATATTCAACATAACTGACATATGTTAAGATGTAGTAACCCTACCCAAAACAAATTCTGACACAAACATATCACTGAACAATTAATGAGCTCTCCCGAAAAAACATATGCAGTTAGAAAAGGACCACATAGCCTAGAAAGTCAGTACACTCATGGTAAATACTCCAACAGTTCCATCTATAGTGTAACATATTGTGTGTGTGTGTGCGCGACATGGGTATTGTAATGCATTTACTGTCCACATTGGCACCACTGCCAATGACAGACTATAGTAACGATTCACTTGTCACATTTTCATATTGTATGTCTGAACAGTAACCTAGGTAAAATATGCTGCCATGAGAGGTTGCCAAAAAACCAGAACATGTATACCATGGAGGCTTGGAAAAATGTAAACCATATCACCTATATGCATCCTGTCCTGTACGGGCAACATATCTAGATTTCATACTCTGTTTCCTTTTGCTGGATATTGCTAAACGGAAATTGTTTAAATACCAATCCTGTGCACTGTGTCTATCCTGGGAACATCCCACTGAAGGTGGGGTCTGCAAACCTGCACACTGTACTACTCATGTCTTAACCTCACAGAGATACACATCGGTACATTACCTTCATGTGTAGCTGTAAACAATACAACTCTGTATGCACACACTTAGACCACAGCTTTACCCATCCCCTTTCCATTATGTTAAAGTACATGAGGATCACTGGCCAATATGTGGCTAAATCATGATCATCTACAGTAGGCCAAGGTACTGCAGCAACTATATTTCGTTACACCCCTGCTGTGACATAGGCAAAATGCGTGACCATACATATCCACACGAGTGCTGCTAGCTGGAAAGGGCAAAAGCATACATAAGATATTCCCAAACACCCCCTCATATTATATACTGGCTCCTGGGTAGCAAAAACAGTGCAGAGTGAGTGTGTGAATCCAACACACACATGAGAAGGGTTACCTGTATGGATGAGCAATTATCCCAAGGTTAAATGACATACAAGCATTAGTTGGCAATGACCCATCATGATACGTGCATTTGAGGGCCAACCTCCCCCCCCTCAGAATGTGTGCAGTTAATATTACCACACACTATGAGTGATTGTGCAACAGCCTAGCCACATGCACAGGGGTGTTGTCACCTGCACACCATGTGAATGTCAGGATCATATAATGTTAGGGGTCTGATGGTTTATGTTTGTTTGTAGTTGCTGTCTGTGTACGTCTATACCCCTGTAATAATCTAAACATACAACAGTCCTCTAACTAACATTGGTCATATGTTGATTTAAGTTTATGGGTTTAAACGAGTTTGCTAGATATGTGAGTAAACATAAAGAAAGTTACAAAGACATACATACATTTCGACTCCGCACATACTCACCCAGCAAATACAGTCCCCATAACGTCCGCCTTCAAATTGTGTGAAGATTGCCGAGTGATGCAGGATATAGGAGTCATGGGTGGACCCTGGAAACCTAGGGACCACATTCAGAATATGCAGATTAGCATCACATACAACCTGAACATTCAGGGAATGGTAGTGTTTGCGGTTGCGAAACGCCACCTCCCTGTCTCTAGGCGGGACCAGGGCAACATGTGTGCAATCAATAGCTCCCATCACGTGTGGTATCCCTGCTAATGTCTCAAAGGCCTGGTTCAGGGTCCCCCATTGTTGCCTAGTGTGGGGAATGGCTATGTAATTCCCCACCCGGCTGACCATGGCACGCAGTACTTGGTGGAGACATCGTGAGAAGGATGGCCGGCTCATGCCACCCACTGCAGCCACAGATGACTGGAAACAGCCAGAGGCAAAAAAATGTAAAGCAGCAAGGAGCTTGACTAAACCTGGTATTGCATGGGACCGATCAGTCAGGGGCTCGAGGTCAGGTCTTAAATCCTCATAAAGCTCCCTAATAGCCCTTGTGCTCAGTCGGTACAGGGAGATGACCTGGTCCTCACGCACGCATGCCCTGGAGCTGTGCCCTGGGCCTGTAGAGGCGTGGCTGCCGAGCCTGCACCTCGGCACGCCTTCTGCGCTGTGAACGCACAGCACATGGCTGGACCACCTCCACAGCTGCAGGTCTGAGTTGCTGCGGGACTACACCCATGCCCTGTGCTTCAGCCCCGTGGACACCATCTCCCCTGTCCGGCAACCGCAGCATCTGCCCACCACTCAGGACACATGCATAAGCATAAATTGCTGCCATAAACTCCTCCTGTCCCACTACCGTAACACACTCTAACAACCACACAAACTCTAACAAACACACAAACCACACTATACAGTATCCAAAAGTAAAAACAACACCTGACAATACACACACAACACAATATAATAACCAATACAAACACCAATACAATCCTCTAGTACAACTGCTTAGACTTTCGTTCTTCTTCACACCAACCACACTCCTCCTGCTCTTCGCCTACAACCCTCAACGTGGGTAATGTTGTGATGTTAATATATGGTATTATGGGGTGTGTGGTTTGCGCACAATGTGCATGCGCAGTTGATCGCATGCGATGCAAAGCACAGACACCCCTGCGGTACTCGTTGTAGTGCGCATGCGTACAGCGACACATGCACAGTACTGTGTCCCAGGGCGCATGTGCGTTTGTCCGCGTACGGCCACCCATGCGTTGGCGAGCACGCGCCCAACGCACGAGTGCCACGCCCGCCCAATTGCGCATGTGCAATGAAAGACACGTGGCAAAACACTATAAATAGGCCTGCACACGTGCATCACGTTGAGGGTTGATAAAGGAGTTAGTTAGAGAGAGAGGGTGTCATAGATAAAGTCTGAAACAGAGACAGTGGTGGGACTACTGCACAGGAAAGAAGCACAGTGAGGGATAACAAAAACTATACTTAGAGAGGCTGTGGTGGGAGTAGTCCAGAGGAAGGAGGTAGAGAGTCTGTCCAGGGAGTAGGGCAGCGGAGAGAGGCAGAGAAAGATAGACAGGAGCAGAGTAGATTCCTCACTTTGTGCTAATATAATTTTTATGTTCCCTTTGTTATTGTGTCCTTTACTGTGTCCTGTACTGTAACGTTTTGTAAGTCATTATTGCATGCTGTGTTTTGTTTTGTTTTGTTTAAGTGAGTGCTGTTGTGTTGAAAGGAGCATTTAAAACATACAGAGATGGAGAGAGAGAGGGAGAGAGACGGTGAGGGTGAGGGTGTGGAGGATGTGGGCCAACCTGTGGTGGGTGATACACCGACGCTACAGATGTCACACCCTAGGGAGGGACATGCAGGACCATCTGTTGGGCCACAGCCTGCACAATATGTCCAAACTGGGAAGAGAAAAAGGGTACCTGTGCCTGGTACACAGCGAAAAAGAGCTGTACGCTTCAGTGATAGAGAGAACTATATCCTACTCTCGCATGTAATTGAAAACTATGACCTCTTATTTGGCAGGCTCAGCAGTCGCACAACAGTGGCCACCAGAATGGCAGTATGGGAAGAGGTGCGTAATGCAATGTCAGAGGCAGGGGGCCCCACAAGGGATGTTGAAAGCCTCAAAAAGAGGTACTCTGATATTAAAAGAGGGGTGTGCCAGCACATGGCGGCTGAAAGACAACATGCGCTTGGCACAGGTGGTGGGGGCCCTTTTATCCCATCACTCACACCATTGGAACAAGAGCTGGCAACACGGTTGGGCCACATCTATCTCCGTGGACTGCCAGAGGCCCTTGACACGGCACATCCTGACGCAGGTATGTATAGTAATTGCCAGGTATAAATTCATGTTCACAATGTCCCTTCAGTACACATCATTCAGCTGCACACACACTCCCATACCTGTGACCCAATCCACACCATGTTTAAAAATTGGTGTCACATGTGTGTGTTATGGCCATGCACAAACTGTATTGTTGCCATGTCCTGTCACAACATTACATATGTGTCCCTCGAAAACAGCAACCTCCCCATCTTTTTCCAAAACTCCATACAACAATTCCTATCCAACCTCCACATCTGTGATTGCAAAGCACCATATGATTTTGTGGCACACTAATCAGGTAACATGTGTGTGACATACTATTTGGACAGTGCTACATGTGCTTCTCAGTGGCCCACAGGTGCTGGCTACATGGGATCCACGGCACAATGGGTCACAGCCAAACATATCCAACAATGAGCATATAGTATGTCTAAAGACAATATTTCCTATGCATAATTAAACATAAACAGTCAATGTATGGCCAAAACAAGTGTAAGGGTGTTGTATTCTCACACATGTGTGGACATATGTTGCACAGATAGGGGATGGAATGTGATGGGGGACACATGTGGCATGGCACTCAAAAAATACACATGGAATAAATGCAACATGTGCATGGCCACACGACACACATGTGCCCCAGAAACAGCTGAATGACGTCGACAAACATGTATGGGAGGGTGTCATGGGTCGGGTATGCAGCACACACGCACATACCCACCCCATCATCTCTGTGGTGTCTGTGCCACACATATATAGATATGATTATGTTGAAACATATGTGTTTTCTTTGTTATTGTTCAATATGCAGGTGACTACAGTAAAATGGGAGAGGAAGAGGAGGAGGAGGAGGAGGAGGTGGAGGAAGAGGGTGACTTTGACATCACAGTGCCAATGAGTGTGTTGGAGGATGAACCTGCTGTCTCAGGGGGCAGCACAAGTGCTGTTGATGAGCCCATAGAGCCACCTGTACCCAGTATATCACCACTAGGGGCAGCATCAAGGGAGAACATCCAAGGACCCAGGCCGCAAGTATACACCGAGAGCCCTGACCCTCAGATGATGATGGCGGAGTTAAGGTCCCATGGCGCATCTGCACGTCGCGATGCTGAAGGTGGGTGACAAACGACAGTCATAATTTCAAAATAAACACCAATAGTCACTAGTTGGTGTTTGTGTGGTGAATGTTGCAACATAACCACCACATATATCACATGTATGGCTCATGTTGTTGGGATATTGTTTCTTGAAAGAACGGTGTGGGGTATAATATATGGTGTTATTATGTCACAAAACAGAATCACCGAAGGTCAGTTGACACCCACAGATGCAGGCCTAAGAGGAATGTTGTATAAGGGCCACCATGTTGTTGTCATGAGAAAGATCAACACTTGCCCTTGCAACAGTCTACCTCATTGCAGACACCCAGATGTCTGGTAAACCACAGGATGACAACTAAATGATAGTTAAAGAAACAAAAATACCATATATAAAGCAATGCAACCCTCCTCTGTGATGTAACAGCACAAAGACTTCATTCCCCACAGTCTGCTTCTGCAGGTGTCAAATTACATAGCATATGGAGAGAGGTGTGAAAATATGTCAGGTCAACCATAGATAAGGATCTACAGAGGGGTCTCAAACATACAGAATGAACCTGTTGGCTTGTTTGGAGAGAACATTCCTCAATTTCCCCTGTACATAAAGACATAACATAGACTGTAATCCAGACAGAAAAGGAAAACACCATGTCCCCTTACTGTAAGGCCAACAATCCATCAACAGATTGCATAGGCTGTGAGCATGGGTGTCCCAGTTAAATTGTGGGCCTATGTCCCCATACCGTGTGATGGTCCCCAGTATCATAAGTGTCATACCTGCAATATGTGTTGTATGCAACCATACAGTAATGAGTATGAAGCATGTCTATTTCTCAACAAATGGTTAAAGAAGGACTAAAACCGTGAACAATTACTGTGCTGCAAACAAAACCTAAACACATATGACTAACTACAACAAAAGCTTGCCATGTTGAGACCATATCATACACCACGTATCCACACAACATTACCAGAATTGGCACATCACCCTACCCCTCCTTTCCGAATGCAAACATTAGAGCATTACACAAAGACCTCACATAACATACTGGTGGATGATAGCAATTGTCAAGGCCAATGAGAAATAACATAAACTGAAGACCTCATCTCCTTTACAAAATAACCAGATACATCATCATAGAGCAAACAACCAAAGAAAAACATAACCTAGTCGAAAAGTGTTATTGGAGCCACAAAAGGCAACTAGGGAATTTGACACAACACTGTATAGGTTCTAATATTAGTACACTGGCCAGTGGGTAGATAGAAATATCTGACCAATCAGTACAGTGATACATACATTATCCCTTACAGCAAGGTAAAAAATAAACATACTGAAGCTCAGCCTGTAAGGATCCATATGCTATGTCAAATGAGAAAGCAGAAAACATATGTTGTCTAGTTGTTGTGACTGTTTTCCATGTCCTAATTGCTGCATCCACGTTCACAATGCCTGTTCAAGAGTTCTGCTCACTCACCATAGTCTGATGTTTATGTGTTCAAAAGCTCTATTGTACTGTTTTATCCACTCTACATTGTCACATTTGCTTTAACATAACCATTTTTTCCTTGTAGTAGGTCTCTGACATCCCACACTATCAATGACGTTTTCAGCATGCCAATGTCTATCCTCAACTACACTCACATAAGCAGCTATGTTCATAAGGTATCACCCACTCCCACAAAACACGTAAATGCTTCACGGGATTAACGTCTGTCAGCACCATCACATTCTAGTCATTCCCCAACATCAGCTCACATACATTTTGTACACACCAAGCATACAAATCAGTTTAGTCCTTGCACCAGGCAATTCCAAGGACCAGCACATACGGATAATGTGTACATCCCCACATCCAGCCCTTATACTGACAATGTAACCCATCAGACCATACATTGTCATGTCATAAAACAATCATTAGGTCAGGCCAAACCTGATTTGCCGTCACACAGTCTGACACAAAAATATGGCATCCCATGAGGCTACATCCAGTACAAACATCTCATGGAGACTAGCAAATCCCATAAACACATAACACACAGTTCCTGTCATAACATGCCCCAACAGCTCATGTGCATCTCTATGCCACATACTGCAAAACCCTGGACCCATACATGACCCGTCATCCCACACCTCATAACTGTTGTCAATCAGCTATTGTCGGTTGAAGGTGTCCGCCCCCCACAAATGCCCCCTTACCCCCTACACACTCACTAAAAACACATATACTGTCCTAACCCAAAAAACCCACAGCCCTACGCACTTAACGTCATGACCAGAACCCCACCATTGTCTATGTGATGTGTTGAACAAATCCACTGCTGTATTGTGATGTTGTTGTAGCTGTAGCAGAAAGGAGTGTCTGAGGGGGGTGGGAGGAACAAAAGCCCCCTGCCTGCTGGTCCCCTCTGCAGAGCCACACATCATGGACAGGGAACATTGTCTGCATTGTGTCTCCCTTAAGGCAGTGTGCCTACTGACACGCTAGCCATCACACCCCTGTGTCCAAAGAAGCCAAGACCACAGTTACCAAAAGCACATGTGGCCTAAACACCAGCAGAACGTAGACACTATCCCTTTACAGATGATAAAATACTTGCACACATTATAGGCAAACAGGGGCGACCTAGACAACACTCCATTCTGTCCTTGCTGGTGCAGCAACGGCATTAGCCAGATTCACAAATCCTTTTCAGACGGGTGCTGAAATCCGCAATGTTACTTACGTGCAAACCCCTGGAAGAGCATGACCAGTGCAAATGCACAGGTGATCAAAGGTATGGTTGGTCCTGTATTGGATTGACACACGCAAGCACATAGCTGAGCAAACTACCTATGTGTGTTTCCTATACAATACACAACCCCCCGTTCAAACCCCTGATGGATATTGAAATCAGACATATAACCCGCCAACTCAGGCTATCACTGTCCATCACCAGTCAGTACCAGCAGATGTGCTTCCCTCAACATACCCCGTCACTATTTTCCTGGTTGTTGCCCACCACTGATGGCCTCCTATGTTGCTTCCCTTGCTCTGTCTGAACCCTACAGATCTTTTCCAAAGTTTACCAGATCTGATCCCCAAGCCCTCATAAGTGGTACACAAGGTGCACATGAAACTCTCACGTGTCACACACACGCCAGCAGTGCACATGTGCAGGTAAGGTGTGACATTCCTGTGCTGTAATTCCATACCACTGAGTTCATAACACATCACCCATTACCTGTACATATTGAGAATATGTGTCTGAAGGTGGCTGTACCTGTGCAGACATTTCCAAACACTCCTCGGTTCAACAATGCTTCTGGCCATCTGAGGTGTTTATGGCTGCTGCATGCTGCACCTGACCTAAATAATGGATATGAGATGACTGTCCTTGCCCAATTCTGTTGCCACGTCAGTAGTATGTGGGTGTGTATGCAGAAGCTATTTTATGACTGTTGTGTTGGCCTCCCACATCTTCTTCCTGTATAGTGTTCTCTGTGTTTCTATTAGTTGTAGTACAGTGAGATATATGTGTTATACCCCTAACCATGTTCCCATATGACTCAGCACTATCACATTAGCATTAGTGTGGGATGTGTATGACATGTTGCTTTATGAAGGTGTTTTAGTGGAGAGGTATTTCATTGACCACCCTGTGTCCCATTCACAGCCAATCGACGTGCTCTGGAGCGGATTCGCTGTGCTGTGGAGCAGAACACCAGGGATGTTTGTGCTGAGCTCCGGACATTACATGAGGGGGTCGTAGCCATGCCACTAACTCGCATGTGTGAGGCCCTTGAGGGCATACGTGATGTTCTGATCCGAGCTGCACCTGCACCACCAATGTATCCGGAGGAGGATATAGCCTTGCCAGGGAGAGGGGCCCGACGTGGCAGGCGTGGCCGACCACGCCGTCAGTAACCTATGATAATATAGAAATGTACAGCAAGAAACCAAAGGTTTCTCTTTGTTGCACTGTTCATTTTTAGCAACTATGTACATAGTTTTTTCTGTTATTGCGGCTTGGTTTGGGTTATATGTGAAAGAAGACATATGTGATTAGTATGTTGTGTTTGTGTTATGTAATTGGCTTGGGGGGATCTTTGAAATGTATTACACACATGTTTGTAACAATAGTTTTATATGAGAGAATAGCTGTGATAATAAACAGCTGTCCAAAAATAGATACACTGTTTCTTTCCAAAGAGTGTCCATTTGGTCCCATGTGTATCTCTGAGAGGGGGGTGGGAGGACCATAGGATCTGCAACCATGTCCACTGCATAAGCTACTTTGCCACACACATATACTATTTCCATGATCCACACATATGTAATGTTTCACTAGCACAATGTGTCACCACAGCCTCTGAGCTGCAGCGGCACAGTGTGCACAGACATCCATGTAGAACATGGGTGTGGAACCGTGATACTGTGGAGCCGCAGACCAGTCAGGTTCTGAGCATATCCCTAATGTATATGCTGGCGATATATATCAGCATTACAATTATCATGACCACCTTACTGGTTTGTGGCCCTCCAAGACTGGATTTTGAGAGCGCTGCCTTACACCTCTGTCATGTACGATTTATTTTGGGCTAGGTGCAGATGTCACAGACATCGGATGGTTATTTGGAAAGCGTAACATTGCTCCTTGTTTCTCACCAGCAGTAAAGGGTGGTGGCAACGGCAATATGTTGTTGGTGGTGAGAGGTGAGGAGGAATATGACACACTCTAGGTAACATGTTTGATGTCGGGGACATCTGCGCCTTGCCCACTCACATTCCAAAATGGCAGAGGTGTAATCCAGGTCTCTCAAAAGCGAGCCCTGGAGGGCCGAAAAAATCAGTCACGCTGACAGGATATCTCCAATTCATATATCTCTGCCACACTCATTAGGAATATTTCCAACACCTGACTGCCCTGCGGCTCTACAGAACCACGGTTCACCACCCTTGATGTGGACACAGGGGTACTGTGTTATAAATGGCCTGTTTGCGTTCCATAAACATCACCGTCTGGAACCCGTCATACACGACACATTGGTGGCATATGTGTGACCCGTGCCCTCACCTATATTAGTGGTCACATGCACCCCAACCCACCATAGGGATGCATGTTACAGAGGCAGACATTTGTGTGCCGCATATTTTGCTGGCTCATATATGTGAGAACATGTGGGTCATGTATATACATCCCTGTGGCAAGTACGTCTGTGGGGCAGCCACTACATTGTAACATGTAATGCAGCACCCTGCTATCACACACCTACA
Source organism: Ichthyophis bannanicus (assembly GCA_033557465.1). NCBI lineage: Eukaryota > Metazoa > Chordata > Amphibia > Gymnophiona > Ichthyophiidae > Ichthyophis > Ichthyophis bannanicus. Next base: position 736,011,908 of record CM066031.1, read on the forward strand.
CACATGATTTTCCCGACACACTGCATGTGGTGCCAATTGAGGTATCACACGCATGTTTACCCGTCAGGAATGTATGTGGCTGCACACATATGACATGCTGGCATCTATAGTCATATGCTACGTGAGACACGTGACCATTACAGGGTTCTGAACAAGTACTTTAATATGTACAAACAAAAATAAAACTATATACATATTTAGGGTAGGGGGAAAATGCCATCACCCACCCACCAAAAACAAACCTTCCCCACCCCGCACACACACACCCGCAATAAACACACTCCCACACACTAACCCCGAACCCCCACATGACCCCACCCTCCCTCAGCCTGCCCCGTGATGGCGGACAGGGCAGCACAGGGCACATGTGTGGACGTCACAGGCACCATCAATGATGCCTGTGACGCCCTTCAGGGGGTGGCTGCCGACATGGCAGATGCTCAATGTCAGCAACCACCCTCTCCATGGCTCCCGCCATCCATTCCTGCAGGTGCACCAACCGGTGCACCCGCTGCTCCAGTGCATCCAGAGCCTCACACAGATGTACAACACATCTGCCACCACACACACACATTGTTCCTGGTGTTTGTGTGGTGGCATCTGCATGCACTGTGTGTGGGGCCCTGGATGTTGGAGCCACCTGCCCTTGATGGCAGGAGCCAACAGTGCCCTGTGCTGCACTGTCCTCTATGTCACTCTCCCAGGCACCCTGCGGCCACTCTTCCCCCCCTGACTCCTCCCCAACACCCCCCACCACCTCCCCCCCACCCACATCACCTGCGCCCTCACCCCCCCTTGTGACCCTGGCACCCACACCTTCCATCCCAGCATCCCCCATGACCCCCTCCGCTGTGTCTTCCTCAGGACCCTCTGCCTCCTCCCCACTGATGTCCAGGACTACCACCTCCACGGCAGCGCGGGAGGTGGGCCTTCGGAGGGCATAGGCAGAGGTACGGGGGTCTTCGTCACTGTCATCACCATCTGTGGAAGATGACAGTCATCAGCACACGTAGATGTGTGTGACACATCACATGTACCCATGCAGGTACCATGCACACTGATGGGCCACTGTGACCTCTGATGGTGGGCAGCCACGTCATCAATACACACCATCACCATGTGATGATTCAGCATTCCTCATGCGCTGCAGGTATGCGCCATGGTGCAGGCGTAGCTCCCTCCCTTTCTTTCTCAGATCCTCGACCTGTGTGTGTGAGAAAATATGGGTGGGAGCATGAGTGAGCACATACGTCTGGTGGGTGGGCAACATAAACATACAACAGTGTGTCCTGGGTCTCGACACTTCAGCTCCACTGATGTGTGTTTCATGTATAGCATAGTTCACCACCTGTCACAGGGGATCTTCATGGGCACAAGGAATGTTTTATCACATGTGGACAACACCATTACCAACTGAGCCTATTCACTAATGTTGCTCATCGTCACATATGTCAGTCTCTGGAGCCATGCCATGGTGCTTGTGTGATGCTACTAGCTGTCCAAAATTTGAATCTCTTCATGTGTATGTTTAGCACACCAGGAGCGGCAGAAGGTATACATTGGAGCAGTTGCAGAATGCGACAGAACCCAAGGGGGTGAGGGATGTTTGTTAAACACATGTTGCATTTGTCATTGACAGTCATGCAATTGTTACAGCAACCGGTGTTGCAGTTTGGATGATCTGTGTTTCAACGTAGCTTGTGCCTGCCACATGGTCACATGGCACATTGTGATCAATGGCCACAGTCCTCTGTTCAAACAACACTGATGATGTCTGTGTATGAGTAGTGGCCCACGCCAGGTGGCCACAGCATGGAGCAGGTTTAATGCAACAGGATGAGGCATGTCTTAAATCATGGGGTTCCATAGTGGTTTTGGGGTCTTGCCACTCACACTGGCCTTCTATGTTTCGAACGTCCACCTCAATGGCAATGCCATTGACAGTACACCTCTCATGATGGGTATTTTCCTTTGTGAGCCATAACCATTTGGTTTAGGTTACATGAGATGCACGGGTGAAAGAGTATGGCCTTGCAACACGTCTTTGTGCTAGGCCACGTTGGTGGGGCAGAGGTTACTCAGGTTGGCTCATGTGTCCTGCATGCCACTCTTGGCTGATATCCCCCTGCCCATACATTTCAACATATTTTGTGATAGCCATCACCTATGTCGAGAGCCACAATGGTTGTCAGTGACAGAGACAATACCTGCACATGCAACAAATATGTTCTGGAAGCAAGGGGGCCTTCCCCATGGTTGATGTGCCATCAGAAACCAATCTGACACCGGGGGTGGTCTTACAAGGTGTGTTTTAATTTCCGAAAGACGTTTCATTGTGTTGGTGCAATGTACCTTGGGGAATATTTCATATCTAGGATATTTGCAGGACTACAGAGAAACAAAATGACAGTGGCACAGGGGGATCCGTACCATACACTTATTTAAGCAAGGCCAGGTACAATGACCGACTTAATCTGTGGGAAGCCATTACGTGGGCCAAGTTGTTTTGGAAAGGAAACCTAACCATACACAGGTGCTGTGGGTTGATTACAATACCTTTCCTATACAACATTGTAGACTGTTTGCATACACGCTCTGTCGGTACTAATGACACCCACATGTATGGAGAACATCCTGCTGGTGCTGTGCCATTTTGTGTTCCCATTGAGACCTGCATACATAGTTGCATATGTGGACATGTTTGCAGTGACACCTATCTGCAGTGTGACTGCCAGCCTAAACGCATCAAGACAATACCCTGGGGCCCCCTTGCATGACGTTGCATGACCATGCCACATTGAGAATGACAATGATGGTGTACTTGCTAACCCCGGTAACCCTGTTTTGGTCTTGCAAGCCATTTGTTGTGAAGTCACCTACACATGTCCTGGACAACAGTCCCAATGGCAACATCATATTCTACCAAACGTCACTGATATGTCCCTACAAGGAACATTGTATGGGTGTCCATATTCACCTTGCCAGGGCCCACTCCCATGACATTTGGGTTTATGCACGTCCCAGGATAACAATGTTTCACATGGGGTACGTGCAAGCTGTGTAGGGACTACTTATAACACTGTTTTTGGAAAGAAGACTGTGCGTGACAGACGTAGTAATGACCCAGTCTGGCCTATATCTTTTAGAAATGTCACTATGACCTAAGACCTGTATGATGACAGCAGGTGTATTTTGAAAAACCATGGACAGACAACATACCAACACACTACGCAATTGCCACCTGTGCTCATGTGGCTGCTTGTGTCTGTGGTGTCCAACCACAAGAGGTGACTGTAGTTTTCCTACAACATCAGTTCTGTTCACCTGCTCCAAGGTAATGGATTTGTAGGAGGTGTGAGGATGGGTAACCTAACTATGCATAACGTGAGGAGAATATGGCTCTGTTACAGCCTTTGGGAATATCTTTGGCTAGGTCATGGAGATGTTGTACCTATACACACATCAACATGTGCACATAGCTTTTCATCGTGATAGATCACAGACATGTGTGATGAGATAGTGACCTCACTGACTATGTGAGAGGTGCAACTTACCTGTCATAAACTAACACAACATGTGACTGCCATACCCACCTATTCAATGTGGCCTACGGCCCCATGGCGGTTGCGTGTTGTGCCACACATCATCAGCTGCATACCCCATTGCAGTGGGATAATAGACAAGGGACCTTACACAGGTCATGGGACTCCTGGAGATAGGGAGAATGTATTGAACTGGTTAGGCACACACAACCATATCACCAGGGTGCGTGATAGACCACTGTGATGGCCTCACTTAACTCCTGGGGAAATGGATGATCTATTAAACTCTTTATTCACACACGACCATATCACCAGGGTGCGTGATAGCCGAGTGTGGTGGCCTCACTTAACTCCTGGGGAAATGGATGATCTATTAAACTCTTTATTCACACACGACCATATCACCAGGGTGCGTGATAGCCGAGTGTGGTGGCCTCACTTAACTCCTGGGGAAATGGATGATCTATTAAACTCTTTATTCACACACGACCATATCACCAGGGTGCGTGATAGCCGAGTGTGGTGGCCTCACTTAACTCCTGGGGAAAGGGAGCATCTATTACACTCTTTATGCACACACAACCATATCTCCAGGATGGGTGAAAGGGCACTGGGATGGCCTTTCAGGACTCCTGGAAATAGGGAAGATGTAATGAACTGTTTCAGCACACAAAAACATATCTCCAGGATACATGAAAGGCCACTGTGATGGCCTTTCAGGACTCCTGGAATTAGGGAAGATGTTTTGAACTAGTTCAGCACAAACAACCATATCTCCAGGATACATGAAAGGCCACTGTGATGGCCTTTCAGGACTCCTGGAATTAGGGAAGATGTTTTGAACTAGTTCAGCACAAACAACCATATCTCCAGGATACATGAAAGGCCACTGGGATGGCCTTTCAGGACTCCTGGAAATAGGGAAGATGTAATGAACTGTTTCAGCACACATAAACATATCTCCAGGATACATGGACGGCCACTGTGATGGTCTTACAGCACCCCTGGGGATAGGGATACTGTTTTGTACTGTGACAGCACACAGACCATTATCACCATGATGACAGATGAGCCGGTGTGATGGCCTCTCTAGTCCCCTGGTGATAGGGTGTATGTATTACATTGCTTGAGCACACACAACCGTATCTCCAGGGTGACTGATAGCCCACTGTGATGAGCTCTCAGGACTGCTGGGGATAGGGGGGCATATTGAACAACATTGGCAAAAACAACCAGATCACCTGGGTGATTGACATACCATTAATGCTTTGCTTCACATACCCTTTCTGTGGATGGAAAGGTTATTTGCTGCAGCTACACATTTCACCATATTCATATGATGTGATTTGGATCTACTTAAGCTGATCTATGGGTTTGCTTTATTACAGTATGTGTTGGCACGTGCACAGCAGCAACTGCCAGGTAATAGGGCTAGCATCATGACCTGTGTGACCATATCCATCACCACCTGGGTAAAGGTCACACCTGTCACATCTTATACAAAGACAATATGGGATGTATGTTCAGCTGCAGCACATAACTGACACACAATACCTGACCCCAACAGCATGAAGATCTGCAATGCACACAGGCTCTAGATATACATGTCTATTTCTAATGACCTGTCTCCATCCACTTACCTCCCTTGGGAATTCAGCTTCTCTATTAAATCGTCTTTGTAGCCGTTCCCAGGCCCTGCGGACCTTTCTGCTGTCCCTGTACCTGTTTTGCCCGGGGAAGAGCTTATCCTGCCTTGTGGCAATCAGGCGAGACAGGATGCGGAGCTCACGAGGAGTGAATGCAGGCTTTCTGCTTCTGGTCGCCATTTTGAGATATTATCACCTGATTGCACGCAGCATCATTGACGCGCATGCGCCCCGCAAATGCCACACATTTCCAATGTTTTACATGCAACTGCGCCCCGCAAATGCCGCAGTTTAGCGACGTATGACGTCCAACTGCGCCCCGAAAATGGCGCACTTTGGCAACGTAACACGTCTCATTGCGCTCCGCATCTGATGCCTTTTTATAGATTTGTTGTGCCACAGCGTCCCGCAACTGGCGCAATTTTTAAACATATGACGTTCAACTGCGCCCCGCACATTGTTTTGCGGAACGAGTTGCGCACATGCGCACCACAACTGAAATATACAGTGCTGTGTGTGTCTTATTTAGAAAACATAAATATTTCATGACCTTATGGTGTTGACACATTTGGGACTTGAACTTATCATCACTTCCACACTGGTTCTTAGGCATATGTTTGATGTGATGTGCTACGCCTTTAACATTGCACTGACTGCCACTACAACTGCTACTTCAACATGGTGTTTTGAGAGACCATCAAATTGGCCTATCAGGCACCCTGGTGATATGGGGATATGTGTCGCAATAGATGATGTTCACTACTCCATCTCAATGTCAGCCCATAAATTATGTATGTGATGGCATGGGGGGGGGGGGTTGCATCTGCACATGCTACATCCACATTAGGTTGCATAGCACACATATTGGGCTTATTGAGATTGGCATGCGATGGACATGGATGTAGATGTGAAGTGGATGTGCTGACATACAGACTGAGTGGCTGGGGTGTGCACCACATTCACTGTCATACCTACCGATGTTACAGACGTCGTGTTTTCCTTCACACCGTCAGCCTAATCTATATGACTTGCTGGCACATTACTATCTACTATCAACAGTGGTTTGTGTGGCCTTTGTTCTTTGGATTTGTTTTTTGAACAAACACACTGTGACAATGCAATAACCTAGTGTGGCACATCAGGTACCCTATGAGTCACTCCAGAAAGGACAATATGAGGTGCAGTGTCCACAACAGCACCTTCTAATGTTCAAATCAACGAACCTTATAGGGAACTTTTGGGGAAGCTTCATGCTACAGCATTGAGGGTGTTGTTGGTGGCACCACAAAATGACATTACAAAGGGAAGAGGCCTCAGAGAGCCATATTAGATTAGCCCACTGTAGAATCAGAGGCATTACTTATGTCTCTACACGTTGTGACGTCACAGGGGGCGAAATCTCCATAGCTCTGTGTATGAGAGACACTCCTCCTTGAACCCCTAGGCCAGTCTGCTGATCAGTATAGCCCTAATTAATATGCATGAGATCTATAGGCATCAGAGCTACCCTGGCAACCTCACAGATTTGTGGCCCTACAGGTCGTTATTTTTAGACCCCTGTCTTACACCTCTGTCATTTAGGTGTGTGAGTGTACAAAGTGCAGATGTCACAGACATGAAAAGCATATATACACACTGTGACATACTTTGTCAATTCTCATGACCACCATGCAGTTGTCTAATCAATAAGATGTTGGTGGTGGTGAGAGGCAGAGAAGCATGTTACACAGTTTATGTGAACTTTTTGATGTCTTGCACATCAGCACCTTGCCCACTTACAAACGTAGATGACAGAGATGTTTGGCAGGGTTGTTGATGGGCAGCCCTGGAGGGCCACACACCACTCCGTTTGGCAAGACATCTGTAATGCATATATATCTCATGCATCTTCATTTGTACTAACATAAACACACGTCATGGCTAGACTTTCACGGAGGACTGCTTCAGAACCACTGCCATAGCTGCTAACACACCCCTGGCTGGCTACAGTTTGAATATGGGCCAACACATGACCTGTTTGCTTTCTTTACCAAGATAGACTTCAAACACACATACCCATGATGCACTGCACATGTAAATAAGCAGTCTACAAATATAAGCAATATGGTTTATGCAGCCACAGAAACACCTACGTATGAACATGATTAATGAGCGTGTAGGTTAATGACACAGAGTTAGTCTTGGACATCACATTGTGCGGCTCCTGTGCTCACCCTGAATGTGAGAGGGGAAACCCAGAACCATGACCACAGCACCTGGCTCAGCTAAGATAGCCTATGGTGTGAGTCCACATCAGTCACAGTGTCTGATGAGTAATACTTGTAGATGCACATGCACATACACTTATGGGCATCTGTTATTTCCCTGTGATGTTTAGCCCCTTAAGCAATTTGCTGCAACCACATCAGTCATATCCTGTGTGGTGGCCATTACCACCGCCACATTAGTTATGTGTTGGGGAGGGGGAGAAGTGTGTTAGACAGACGGATTATGTGACAACACCCAAACGTAACAATCAAACTCATCACTGCAATGGTGCTGCTGGTGGGAAGTGATAACCTCTGTCCAGCAGAGGAAAATACAACATACAGCGTGGTGCATGCATTTATGTGAACATCAATAAGGTGACAGCAGACAGATGGCATGCCTGGACATGCTCAGCAGCCCACCACCACTATCTGACATTGTCCAGCAGCAAACACAGATAAGCTGCAGCTGCTACACCCTTCAAAGTGTGGCACCCTTACACATACTAGGTGCAAACAGTCTGATAGCTAATCCATACTGCATACTACTGGTGACAATGTGTGCAACCCAAACTGGGACGTCTGCACACTCACCAAGCAGTTACGTTCATGATTGGGCTCCAAAAGGCAACCCATAGATATCACTTGCAAAAGATGTTGTTGCCACTACAGCTGACCTAGCCATGCTATGGTAACTACTCAGTCAGGGTGAGAGTGACCTTCCAGGAGGACATGCTTGGGCTACCTTGTCCATGCTACTGATGACCACACACTGCAATTTCACTTACATTGCCCTACGTTCTGTCCTCATGCATCCTGCCGAGACCAGCCTGTCGGGGGTCTAACCACAATACCTAGCACCTCATTATGCACAATGGCAAGCTAACACTGCACACAGTACAAACATTGACAGCACTCCAATCCTCCCAAACAACTGAATATATATAAAATATGATTCTAGCACCACTGTAAATAGCCCACCCTGTATATAGCTCAAACAAATCAAGCACCCAACACATCCCTCACACAACTGAGTTTTATCCTCACTGCATGTACAACACACACACTTTACCTGATTGCTTGCTGTGATACCACCTTGATTATTAAGATAAGGCGGTTTAGAAATACTGTTAAATAAATAAAATAAAATAAAAAAACATTGTGCGCTGAGTAAGGTGTTGCATACATCACACACTGGATGTACAGCCACACAATCCCACAGCTATGCCATCACTGTGCTACTATAGATAGTTTTTCCAGTCTATGCCAAATCAGCAGTCGTGGACACAGTGCATGCATGGCTAGGCTATGCAATAGTGCTACTGTCACACCCCATGGTGGGGAACATCGTCAAACAACAGACCTGAGACACACTCCACAAACATCAGACATATTGGTGTGATACCACTCAATAACCATATTGTGATGAACGTAGACATTGATATCTGCCACTGATCAGATCAACATGTTGCTATATGTGTGGTGTATTTCAAGGTTTATGGTGACAGTGCTACAGTGCGCACATACTAGTTTTATGAGATGGACGCAACGCACACTATCATGACTGTCCAATAGGCTTTGGGTCCTGAAGCCTGTGTGTCTGGTCATTTCGCCTCCTGTTGATCGGTAATCTCTGGCAGAGGTCCCCAACTCCAGTCCTGTTGTAACAGACACTGCTACATTTTCACAAATGTGCCTCAGAAATATGCATGAGATATATCTGCATACCATGGACCGGCACATGCAGATGAACAGAGACATCTTTATTTAAGACATCATAACATGTGAATAAATTGTGGCCCTCCAGGACTGCATTTGAGGAAATCTGATCTATGTGATGCACATTTCTCTCTTATATGTCCACCTTGAGAGGCAATATACATGTACTGTCCCTGTTTGCACTTTTCCCACTACAGGTGGTTTGTTTTTTGAGAAAAATTAGGGGATGTGACAATTGCGGGGATTGGTTCGGCAGACCTGACACACATGATTTGAACTTGTGACTTTCACCTCCTGCAGGCAGTGCCTGTGTGCTTTGCAACACCTTCTTGACACAGAGATAGTGCATTTCCAGGTAAATCCATGTCTGTTTGTCAGACTAACCCTGTCTGTTGCACTACACAGCACCCACCTAAAAACAGATAGGCCATGGTGTGATGTGGACAGGTGTCACCAGTTCCCCTGCCGTCAACATGCTCACATGGCCTTATATTGGAGTCTGCATTAACCTTTAATGATGTGGGACACTCCAGGACTGCTTTTGTTTGACTCTGCTGTAGGTGATGCACATGTTTATGTGGTGGGTACTGTTGAAGATAACATAAACATATGCCAAAATATCTTGGGTTCTCAACAGAAAATTATCAGTCTTTAATGCCTGGTTTTTTAAGGGTACACTTATGTGGACTAGTTGCAAGGAGCCACAGACAGGATTTGAACCTGTGACCTTCTGTTGTTGCACACACTGTCTGTGTACACTGCACCACTGTTTTTAAACATATATTCTGTATTCCCAGGGAAGTCCATGACTTTACATCTGACAGTGCCTGTCTGTTGTTGTGTACGGTGCCAGGCTACATACGCCTACGGCACTGTCTGCTGTGGCTTGCAGTCCTTATCTGGCAAACCCATATAACCTGATTGCGTTGTGGCACTCCAGGATGGAATTTGAGGGACTCGCCTGTACATAATGCCCATTGCTCTGGTTTGTGTGCGGTGTGGGGTAAAATGTAGGTGTTGAGACCATGCTTATGTTCTCTGCAGTAAAGCAGTGTGTGAACTCTCACTGTTTAGTGGTGGTTAAAAATATGGGTACTGGGTTGCCAGGAACCACAGCTGTGATTTGAACCTGTGAACCTCTAGTCATACAGTCACTGGCTGTGTCCGCTGCACCACACTGTGCCCACAGAGACAGTGCAGTATCTGGAGATAGGAAACCTGGCCGCACGAGCCTGACACCCTGCTCTGCATAGGTTTACTGTGGGCACGTTTTCTTTGTATGGGGACAGAGGTGCAGAACACACAAATATGCCCTCCAAATAGGTGCAGTCACAGAAATAAACCAAACAGTGCATCAGTGATATCACTGGAAAACCTGATATGCACTCCCAGGACAGTTCCATTACATTGCAGTGCTTTTGAATGAGTCCACGGACCATAGACCCTTCCAATATTCATTTCAATTCTTTGGAGCTTTCCTGGGAGTGTTTATTATTGTTGCCCATTAATAGCAGTGTTGCCCAGAAGAATTAAGATTTTCGCATACTTGGTTGTGGTTATTTTCATGTTAAATTAGCGAGTTTGTTCTGTGCACATGTTTCACACTGCTCACGTTTTTTGGGTTTCCACGATTTTGCTGTACATTGCTGACGGAAATGGTTTCTCTTCCCTTTAAATCACCTCTAACGCGGGTGTTTCACTGGCGGTATTTTTTCCTTGTAAATTCGGGCACGCTCCTGTGCGGGGAGTCTCTCCCCTCCCACATTCCACCCATTGACCCCGTCTCTCCGCCCCTCGGGGGCCTTCCTCCGCCCTCATTTCGCCTTTCCACGCCTCTATCGCACATGAGCGCCCCGAAAACGTGTGCGTTTTCGGCGCACGCGTGCGGGACCCGTTAATGTGACGCGCACGCGTACGGGGCGCTTAAGAGCACTTAAATGCATCATTTTAGGGCGCTCATGTGCGCCCCGCACAAGTGCCCCGTTTAGTAAACATACCCCTTAGTAACCTTGCTTCCATATGCTCTATGAAAACAGGCTTAAAATCCTAAACATGTTGGAAAATGGGTCATATGATGGAGATACTGAAATTTGACAATAGTATAAATCAATGTTCCCTCTAATTTTCTGTAGGCTGTGTGCGCATAAAATATCAGATGTGCAGCTTTTGAAGGAAGGTTAAATTTTTGTGCGCCACATAACGACACTCAGAGTTAGATACTTTAAAATTTGAATACACCACATTGATTTTAATCAAATTAAATGAAAATAGACAATTACTAAATGAAGCTGAAAATTTCTAGTAATTACAATAACAACTTTTAAATTTTAAGATGTCTGTGTTGTTTTCTATCAGAATCAGAACCGTAATTTTTGTGCGCTCTGTTTTAAAGTATGTGCGCTCGCTTGGCGAGGTGTGTGCGCGCGCACACGCGCACAGCTTAGAGGGAACAGTGGTATAAATAATGCACAATAATTTTTTAAGAGGAAAGCATTCTAAAATAAGGCCTCACAGTGAGAGACTGAATGAGAATAAATTCAGGCATAACATAAGGAAATATTTTTTCATAGAAAGAGTAATGGATACATGGAACATTCTTCTAGTGGAGATGGTAAAGGCATAAATAGTACAAGAATTCAAGCAAGCTTTCAGTAGGAACAGAAAATCCTTAGGTTGTGCTGGAGGAAGACACATTTGGAGATCAAGTAGAAAGGAAACTGCATAAACAAAATGGACGTTGCATTTTGTTTGCTGTTGTCATATTCTATGTTAGTGATTTTCATGGAGGATTATATGTGGCAACACTTTATATGAAAAGGATTTAGCATATCTAGGTAAGAAAAGGGATGTCCCAGTCAGGATGTTCATAATTTCCTAAGTATTTTATAAGAGGTCCTTGTCCTTGCTTATTTATTTATTTATGTATGTAACATTTCTTTTATACCGCCTTTCAGATTATCAAGGCAGTTTACATAGAACAGTAGTACAAGAACAAGGGGAGTAGGGGATAAATGGTGAACATATTAGGAGGGTGGTATGGTAGAATGATATACGGGGAACAATATTTGCATAGAGCTAAATACAAGGGTTATCCGGAGACCTGAGAGCATTTTACATTAAGGGCCCGATTCTGGGATGTGGTTTGCGGGGCTGCACTTCCCGGCTGGACGTGCAGCCCCACAAGCCATCCGGGCCTGATTCCCCCTCCGGCTCTCCCTGTACATTCAGCAGGATATTCTTCTAGGACGGCTATGCACTGCTATGACTCATAGTCATCGTCGCCGACCTCTAACCCCAGATATTCAGTGTTGGGGTCATATGTGGTCCCAGCATTGAATATCCGGGGTCACCGCCCAGCCTCCAATGCCACAGAAGCTAACTGGTTAGCTCCAATGGATAAAACGAGGTCAGCTTTTGCTTCGTCTAGTTTTAACCGCACGTTGCTAACTGGGTAGCGGTGCAATATCGCCGCTACCCAGTTAGCTATTGTCGCCAGCCCCGAAACACCCATGCATATAGCAGCATTAGTTGGGGATATTCAGCGGCACTAACCATGTTATTGCCATTGAATATCCCATTCAGCGTATTTACATGGCTTAAAGGTCAGTAAACCATGTAACTGACTTTAGACTATTCCTAAAAGTTGATGGAGGCAATATAGCAAAGTTGCTGCTCTTGTTTTGTTGAAAGCAGAAAAGTTAATAAAAAATTAAAAACAGAAAACTTGAGGGATGGGTTGAAGGGAAATACTGCTACTACTACTGATCATTTGTATCGCGCTACAAGCAGGGGTGGCCCAAGGGGGGTGCGGGGCCATGTGCGGAGACTCGGTGCGGGGCCTCATTTGCATAAGTGGCCTTATTTGCATAATGTTACCATACACTAATTTTTAGTAAACATGTCTCTTAATGAGTGTATGGATAAAGAAAGACTAAAAGATTTCTACATTACTATAATCCAGTGCCAACCGCCAGGCACATTAGGAAATACTACAAACGCTGCCCATTTAGAACCCATAGCAAACCGACCGTATCCTGACAGCATTACCAGGACTCACAAAACACCATACCCTACCTATCAAAAGGCAACACTGCAAATATTAAACCAATACATTTCAGAGAATACTGGGGAAAGAGAACAAGTGGCAATGTCAAATAGGAATTACAAAAACAGGCTACCTCAGCTCAGTTACACATGCAGAACATAGACCATCACCAAACAAGGAATCACAATTTAGAAACAGGAAGGCAATAATTAAACTGGGAACCCCAAAAGCCAAACTTGGAATGTACAACAACACTGTAGAAATAAAACTATAAATTAATTTCCTCTTGTACCAAACAAAGCACAGACGTTAATGATGCACATTTCCCAGAGCTTTCATATTCCAGTTAATAAATTCAAAATAAAGAGATATCTTTCTACCTTTTGTGCATTTTTTTTCAGTTGCAATTGGTCCAGCCACTTTCTTCTGGTTTCTTCAAGTTTTTTGCTAACTCTCCATCGTCTGCTGTCCATTTGTCCTTTCTTTTCTCTTCTAGATTTTTTCCATTCTCTCTCTCTACATCTGCTTTAACATACTAATCTTTCTCCCTTTGCTCTTTCCTCATTCCTATTTCATCCACATAAATTTTACCCCTCCATCCTCAATCCCCACTTACTCTCCCAATACCCGGCCAATTGTAGATTTTTCATCCCTCCCACACAAAATATTTTTCCCCTCTCCATTTTACTCTCCCAGTCCCATCCCATTCTAATCCTCCCCCAACATCAGCTCCCTTCTAGTTCCAGTCTCACCCAGCATCCATTCCCTTCTAGTCCCTGCATCAGCCCATTTCCAGTCCTAGCCCCCCATCAGCCCATTTCCAGTCCTAGCTCCCCCATCCATTTCCAGTCCGAGTCCCTTCATCAGCTCATTTCCAATCCTAGCCCCCATCAGCCCATTTCTAGTCATTTCCTAGCCCCACCATCAGCCCATGTCAAATCCTAGCTCCCCTCCACTCAGCCCAATTCCAGTCCAAGCCCCCCCATGAGCCTACTTCCAGTTCTAGCCCCTCCATGAGTCCATTTCAATTCAAGCCCCCACCACAGCCCATTTCCAATCTTAGCTCCCCCCAACAGCCCATTTCCAGTCCTATCTTAGCTGCTCCATCAGCCCATTTTCAGTCCTAGCTCCCTTCCCTCACAGCCCATTTCCATTCCAAGCCCCCTCCCCATCAGCTATTTGCAGTTCAAGCCTCCCCTTCCACTCAGCCCATTTCCAGTCCTAGCAAACCCCAACCCATTACCAGTCCTAGCCCCCCATCAACCCACTTCCAGTCCTAACCCCCCATTACCCCATTTTCAGTTTAAGCCCCCCCTATAACCCATTACCAGTCCTAACACCCCATCAGCCCACTTCCAGTCCTAACCCCATCAGCCCATTTCCAGTCAGCCCCCCATAGCCCATTTCCAGTCCTAACCCCCCCATCAGCCCACAGCCCATTACCAGTCCTAACCACATCAGCCCACCTCAAGTCCTAACCCCTCCCCATCAGCCTATTTCCTGTCCTAGCCCCCCCATAGCCCATTAACAGTCCTAACCCACTCCCATAGCCCATTACCCGTCCTTACCCCCCATCACCCCATTTCCAGATAGCCCCCATCAGCCCACAGCCCATTACCAGTCTTAACCCCCCCATAGCCCATTACCAGTCCTACCCCCCCCAACAGCCCACATCCCACCTCAATTCACATCCTAACCCCCCCCCCCATAGCCCATTATCAGTCCTAACCACCCATCACCCCATTTCCAGACAGCCCCCATCAGCCCACAGCCCATTACCAGTCTTAACCCCCCATAGCCCATTACCAGTCCTAACCCCCCCAAGCCCCCCCATAGCCCATTATCAGTCCTAACCCCACCAAAGCCCAATTCCAGTCCTAACCCACCCATCACCCCATTTCCAGACAGCCCCCATCAGCCCACAACCCATTACCAGTCTTAACCCCCCCATAGCCCATTACCAGTCCTAACCCCCCTAACAGCCCACAGCCCACCTCAAGTCAAGGCCTAACCCCCCCATAGCCCATTATCAGTCCTAATCCCCATCACCCCATTTCCAGACAGCCCCCATCAGCCCACAGCCCGTTACCAGTCTTAACCCCCCCATAGCCCATTACCAGTCCTAACCCCCCCAACAGCCCACAGCCCATTACCAGTACTAACCCCATCAGCCCACCTCAAGTCCTAACCCCTCCCCATCAGCCCATTTCCTGTCCTAGCCCCCCCCATAGCCCATTATCAGTCCTAACCCCACCATAGCCCATTACCAGTCCTAACCCCCCATCACCCCATTTCCAGACAGCCCCCATCAGCCCACAGCCCATTACCAGTCTTACCCCCCCCATAGCACATTACCAGTCCTAACTCCCCCAACAGCCCACAGCCCACCTCAAGTCAAGTCCTAACCCCCCCCCCCATAGCCCATTATCAGTCCTAACACCCTCCATAGCCCATTACCAGTCCTAACCCCCCTCCCCACCGGCTCATGGAAAATTAAAAAAAAAAGAAAAAAGCTGGCTGCTGCCATCAGCCCCTGCTTCCCATCAGCCCCTGCGGGCTTAACAGAGATGCGAGGGAGACACTCTCCCTTCGCGTATCTGAAAGCCGGCGCAGAGGGGCTCAGCTGGGCCGGGAGAGCTCAACCGGGCAGAGGGGGCCCCGCGGGACACTCCATTCTGCTGCTGCTGCGGCGGCAGCAGCAACAGCCAGCTTTTTTTTTTAAATTTAATTTTTAAAAAAGCAGAATGTTCTTTGCGCGGGGCCCCCTGAAACGCGGGGCCCGGTGCAAAAAACATTCTTGCTCAAAGGACGGCCCGGCCCTGGCTACAAGGCATATGCAGCACTGTACAGACACATGTAAAAGATGATCCCTGTTCATCAAAGCTTACAATCTAGTCAAGACAGACAACACAACAGCTGTGGACAAAGATACATCTAGGGGAATGGTGAGGAACACATAGGAGACTAAGCAGATCAGGTTCCACAAATGGCCCCGAAGCAGTGAGTTTTCAGCCTGGATTTTAAACGAGCCAGAGATGAAGCCTGACATACAGACTCAGACAGTTTGTCCAGTCATAAGGAGCAGAAAACAGAAAGGATCGAAGTCTGGAATTGGCAGTGGAAGAGAAGGGCATAGACAGAAGCGATCTGCCAGAAGAGCGGAGTTTCCCAGAAGGGGTGTAGGGAGAGATAAAAGAGGAAAGGTAGTGAGGAGCAGCAGAATGAGTGCACTTATAGGTCAATAGGAGAAGTTCGAACTGGATGTGGAAACAGATAGGGAGCCAAAGAAATGACTTGAGAAGAGGGGTTATATGAGCATATCAGGCTGGTGGAAGATTAGCCATTCAGATGAGTTTTGAACAGGTTAATGGAAAGAGAGATGATTAAAAGGGAGACCAGCAAGGAGGAGGTTGCAATTGTCTAGATGGGAGGTGACTAAAGAGTGGATATGTATCTTAGTAGTGTGTTCAGAAAAGAGAGGATCAGATGAATGTGTGTGGAGAAGAAGAGGGAAGAGTGAAAGACCACCCCAAGGTTGCAAGTCAAGAAAACAGGGAGTAGTAGAGCATTACCCACAGAAATGGGTTTAGGGGGAAAAATAAAAAATTCAGTTTTGGCCATGTTCAATTTCAAATGGTGGTGAGACATCCAGGCAGAAATGTCAGATAGCCAGGCAGAGGTCTGGGCCTGGATTGCTGGAGAGATTTCAGGTGTAGAGAGCTAGATCTGAGAGTCATTAGCTTAAAGATGGTACTGAAAACCATGGGAGGAAATGAGTGTACCAAGAGACTGGGTATAGAGATAAAAAGGAGTGGGGCCTAGAAAGACCCTTGGGGTATACCAATTGAGAGCAGGATAGCAGTAGAGGCAGATCCATCAGAACAAACACTGAAAGTGTGATGGGAAAGATTAGGAGAACCAGGATAGCACATAGTCCTTAAAGCCAAGTGAAGACAAGGTATTGAGGAAAAGATGGTGGTCAACAGTGTCAAAGGCAGTAGAAAGATCAAGAAGGATGAGCATCAAGAAAAGGCTCTTGGAATTTGCCAGGAACAGGTTACTGGAGACTTTGGCAAGAGCCGTTTCAATAGAATGTAAAGGACAAAAGCCAGAATGCAGTGGATCCAGAAGGGCTTGAGAGGAGAGAAAGTCAAGACAATGGTAGTGATCCGCACATTCAAGTAGTTTAGAAATGAAGGGGAGGAGGGAGATGGGTCGATAATTCGAAGGACATGTAGGGTCTAGTGAAGGTTTCTTGAGGAGAGGTGTGACCACAGCATGCTTGAAGGCTGCTAGGACAGTTGCAGTGGAGAGTGATAGGTTGAGAATATGAGAGATGAAAGGGATGGCCGTAGAGGAGATGAAGCTTAGAAGATGAGTGAGAATAGGATCAGATGAGCAGGTAGCGAGTTTGGAGGAGGAAAGAAGATGTTTGATGTCCTCTTCAGAGATCTTAGAAAAGGAAGAAAGGGTGGCAGATGTTGAGGGGAAGAGTTGAGAGTGACGAGAGGGAAGAGGGGATGGAGCTATTGATTTTGCTGGTTAAAGTATTGCCCTGCCCAGTAACAATACATTTGCAAGGAAAACATAGATAAAAAAATACCCCCCATGCCATATCCTTAGATCTCAAAGCCAAAAACTGCTTCCTAAGAAGCTGCAAGTTCCTGGTCACATCAGGAAGTACATTCAACTTCTGTCCTATGTTCTGTAATTTTTTTAATATTGGATTTTATTAAATATAAATTTCAAAATACAATACAAGAAAAACCTTTACCCAAGAAAATCAAATAGCATATAGGAAAAAAAATAATAATCAGGTTTTAGTCCACATTTAGGGAAGACAGTAAAACATCGCCAAATAAGGAAATGAAAAATATAGAGGAAAATATCTCTAATTAAAGGTACATAACCTATACCAGATTCCAATATTATTTTACCTTCTTATCTAACAGAGATTTTTCCAAATGAATTGGATCAAAATAAAAACATAAGTATTACCCTGCAAAGCAACTATACATTTGCAGGGAAAGCATAGATAAAAAGTACCTCCTCCAATGCCAAAACCTTAGATCTCAAAGCCAAAACGGCTTCCTGGTCACATCAAGAAACATGTTCAGCTTCTGTCCACAAAAAACACCATACTTATATTTAAACTTTGATCTTATCTGCTTCAAAACAAAAACTAACCAACAAAGTAGACCTTCTAGAAATTATGTCTAATGAAACCTCCAAATATTTGATCAAATCCTGGCTCTCACTGGGCTCTAATACATCCATATCTCCTTCACCTGGGGCACTTTTCCAGATCTTAGTAGAAATATACCAACAATTATGAAAAGGAGTATCCTTAACTAGCTTCAAAAGTTCAGTAAAATATTTTTTATTAATATTTCAGCTATACAAGGAAAATTGAGAAATTGAAAATTTCTAGCCAGGGAGAAATTCTCCAGGGCCTCTATTTTATGATGTATCACTTATGAGTCCTTAATAGATGATATATTTGCCCCTTGTAAAGTCCACAGCTGGGAATATATCCTTTGAAGAAACTTTGTAGTATCCAACAGTGTGTTATCCATTTCTTGTAACTTCACAACAGTTTCTTGAAAAAAGAACATAAGGAGGAAACTGTGTTAGATAATTTAGAATTTATTCACAAAATTGCAACCCATAAATCTTTCATAGTGGTTTACTGATCTGGGGACATGGCAGATTGTGTCTCCACATCCTGAGCTAGACGAGGAATCAGAGACACAGCCACTACTTCTGGACAAGTTTCTGGAGAAACAAATGTATTAGGATTGGGGGGGGGGGGGGGAAGGAATCCTTTCTGCCAAGCTAAAAGTGGATCTGTCAAGAGAGAGCTCAGGACCAGGCTTAACAGCCAAATGTTTGTCTGTCGAACCTACAATCTTAGGTGCTGATTGTATTGAAGTCATAGCTTTTTATTGGCCCTTGATCTTCCTTTTCCTCATGAAAGCTCTCTGTCACAGCCAACTCAACTGGACAGAAGATTTAAAAAGATAGTACCTGCAGTTGTGTATTTCACAGACACTTCATGATACTTCAGCAGTACTCTGAAGGGACTGCAAAGGGGCGTGACCTACCTCTTTGGGAATGCCCCTTTGGGCCAGGTGGCCATGTGGAGCATCAAACACTGCCTTTTCAAGTGTCCTCAGGCCTGACAGTGATGACGGAGCAGTGGAAAAGGATGACACAGGAAAAGGATGACAATTCTGCGGATCTCTCTCAGCAGAGCCAATGGGAGGCTCCAATTGCAACACAGCACTATAAGCCTTATGATCTTCCACCATGGAGTACTGAATTCTGCTTTTTCAAATGACCTCGGGACTGACAGTGATGTCAGGGGCTGGGCAGAGCAGTGCCTACAATCCATAGGAAACAGATGACAATGCTGTGAGTCCCTCTAAGCAGAGCCAATGGCAGGCTCCATGATCTTCCACTATGTTCTGGAATGTATTGGAAAATTAGGGTGTGAATGTGTGTGTGTGTTTTAATTCAAAGGAGTTTTTCACTAAAGCAAGTGTGAGAGAGGTGAAAAAATTGAAATAAAAGAAATCTAGAACAGAAACTTGCTCTGTTAAGTTGAAGGTTATTTGAATGTGGGAACTTGTGAGGACCAGTTGCTTGTTTTGAAGATTGATAAGCTAATTAAAATGGACTGCGTAGAAGTTAGACAGGAAGGAAAGGGAAAAGGATCCCGTTGAGACACAACAGAGGTTCCTTTAAGGCACAGGGGCAGGATAGACCAGCAGTGAAGCTGGAGCTACGCTGTGGGGAGCAGGGAGGCTCCCCCAGGATCTTAGAATACATCATTGAATGAGAGGAGTTGTTTTTTTTCCCTGGGACCACATAAATTATTACTTAGAGCCCCGAAAGGAAGGGGTGTGTCCTTCAGCTCTTCCAGTGACCGAGTAGTCAGCTGACCAGGAAGAGAGTGTGGAAAGCATGGAGCTAGACACCAAGAGTCTCAACCAACTCGATTTGAATAAGGACAACCAGGTGGGAATGGTGGAACAAAGTACAGAGTGACCATGACAGAAGTTTGCTGAATATTTTTTAATGCCTTTTTGCGATCTTTTGGGATGATTGCAGCATGGGGGAGGGCTCCTCAGAACTGCAATCTGGGAGGAGCTGCAACCCCCTCCACCAGTACCTTTCTCCAGTTTAATGCCAAGGAAAAGACTGTATCAACTGTGAATTATTTTATGTTGTTTGCATTGTTGAAGAGACACTGGAGTCAGCAGCCCTGAGGAGCTGGGTGGAGAACCTGACCTGGAAAGAACTGTTACTATCGACTGTCAGTAGTCCAGCTCAAGGTTAAAGGCAGTACCTGGCAGCAAATAGAGCTGAACTTGTGCACAGTGACTTGGGGTTTTGTACAGAAGTCCAAAAGGGAGAAAGGCACATTGTCATAGCAACACAGTAACAATTATAATGTTCATGCACTAACAGCAGTTGCTAATATGTACGCAAAGTAGATAATAAGACATGGCTAGATTTCTGCATGCATTTCTGTGCATAAATTATGGTATTTTAGTGATCTGTATGTGTAAATGCAGAGATTATTCGGTGAATATTATGAAAGTATGTGCAGCGGACTGATGGTGCATGCTGTCACTGTGGATATGCACAAAACAGGAGTTTGGGCAAAACATGGCTGAAGCGCAAATCTAAGCACATCCATAATAGAATATGGTTCAACAGGTATAAAATATGTGCGGTTATTAATATCTGCTCTTGAGCTGGAGTGACTGAGGCTTCATTTACTTGTGTTTGCAATCACTTATGCTAGTACTCTGTCAAATCCAGAAGGATTAGACCTTATAGAACAGGCACCATAAATGCATGTAAATACGTGAGTAAATCTAGCCGCTACTTATAGAATTGCCTCCTAATTACTTAATGCATGTTAATAAACAGGCCCCTTAAGTTCCTTTATACATATATACATATGTGTACCTCTCTGCTAAGAAAGCTAGGACTTTTCCTTTGGCATTGGTTTAAATAGTTTGGGTCATTGATACCTAACTCACTGACAGGATGTCTAAGTAAGCATTTTTACTGCTCTGGAGATGCGTGAGAGAGAGAGAGGGAGAGAGAGAGAGAGAGAGAATGACTGCTATAGAAGATGGAGAAAAGGTGAAAGTTCATATAAAATGAACTTGGGAAGTAAATTACATAAAGAATAAAAATGTGTCTAGTTTTCTCCTTTATGCAATTATTTCCCAGGAATATTTGACATCAACTTTTACTTTTTCTCTGTCTTCTATAGCAGTCATATATAATTTGCACACTCATTCACTTACCTGAAGATTCAGTCAGAAGTTTTTTTCTATAAGTCCATTTACACCTTAGCACTCACATTTCTCCCTTTTAAACTTTCAGGCCATTTTTTCTTGAGGCTAGCATTAAACTTTCCTACTATCTTTTCCTTGACCATACCAACTAAGCTGAAGTTCTCTCCAACTTCTCCCCTTCCCCTCCCCTCCCCATCCCTCCCCCTCCCCTCCCCCTACCTCACACACACCCACCCCCACACACACACACACACATCTTTTTTCAAATAGACCTTCTCTACAACAAAAGCAGCAACTTCATTCAACCTGCCACCTCCTCACTGCACCAATCGCCTCTTCCACCTCTCAGCCATCACTTTTACTCCTGGCATGACATAGCTCTTGAAAATCCAGTATATATGTATTTATATCCAACCAGTGCAACAGCAGCAGGAGGCTCTCTCACTCCTCCCACTGTCGCTTCTGCCCCACATGCTGGATCTCTCTCGCAGCAATGTGGCTGTCACCAGATCTGCACTCTGACAGTAACAAACCTTCATGACTGCTGTGGTGGTGGAATCTCTCCATCCTCCTCCCTCCTATTCCCTGCCACCCTGCCTCTGACCCCCATATGATGGCTTATAGCAGAGCCTGTGGCTAACCTCCTCACCATAGTTTCATCTTTGGGTGCATGCATACTCAGCATAGTGGTCCTCTTCTTGACTCCCAACATTCCTGTCTGCCTCTAATAAGCCTGCCCCAGAGCACACATGCATTCCTTGGCAGCTCTGATTTTGCCCTCCTCTTTGCTGCCCCTTTCACCTTCCTTGTCCAGTGCACATCCCGATCCCCTCAGAACACTAATGTGGCCACAATAGCTGCCACCAGCAGCTCCTGTCCAAACTACCCTCCTAAGCCTCTACACCAGCGATGGCGAACCTATGGCACGCGTGCCAGCTGTGGCACGCGAAGGCCTTGCAGCTGGCACGCGTGAAGGTCCGCAGAAAAAGAAAAAGCGGGCTCTGGCTGCTGCCGCGGACGCGGACGCGGCAGCATGCAGTGTCCCGCGGGGCCCCCTCCGCCCGCTAAGCCCCTCTGCAAGGGCTTTCAGATTCGCGAGGGAGACAGCGTCTCCCTCGCGTCTCTGTTAAGCCCGCAGGGGCTAATGGGAAATTTCCCATCAGCCCCTTTAGACGCGAGGGACTGATGGGAAATTTCCCATTAGCCCCTGCGGGCTTAACAGAGACGCGAGGGAGACGCTCTCCCTCGCGAATCTGAAAGCCCTTGCAGAGGGGCTTAGCGGGCGGAGGGGGCCCCACGGGACATTGCATTCTGCCGCTGCCGCGGCAGAAGCCAGAGCCAGCTGCTTTTTTTTTTTTTTTTTAAATTTGCCATGGGGGGTGGGTTAGGACTGCTAATGGGCTAGGGGGGGGGGGTTAGGACTGCTAATGGGCTAGGGGTGGGGGGTTAGAACAGCGAAGGGGCGAGGGGTGGTAAGGACTGCTAATGGGCTAGGGGGGGGGTTAGGACTGCTAATGGGCTAGGGGGGGTTAGGACTGCTAATGGGCTAGGGGGGGTTAGGACTGCTAATGGGCTGGGGGGGTAGGACTGCTAATGGGCTGTGGGCTGATGGGGGCTGTCTGGAAATGGGGTGATGGGGGGTTAGGACTGGTAATGGGCTATGGGGGGGGGTAGGACTGCTAATGGGCTAGAGAGGGGGGGGGTTAGGACTGCTAATGGGCTAGGGGGGGTTAGGACTGCTGATGGGGAGGGGTTAGGACTTGAGATGGGCTGTTGGGTGGGGTTAGGACTGGAAATGGGCTGATGGGGGGTTAACACTGGAGGTGGTCTGATGGGGTTAGGACTGGTAATGGGCTATGGGGGGGGTTAGGACTGATAATGGGCTATGGGGGGCTGGGACAAGAAATGGGCTGATGGGGTGTTAGTACTTGAAGAGGGCTGATGAGGGGTTAGGACTGGTAATGGACTGTGGGCTGATGGGGGGGGGGTTAGGACTGGCAATGGGCTATGGGGGGCTGACTGGAAGTGGGCTGATGGGGGGTTAGGACTGGAAGTGGGCTGATGGGGGGTTAGGACTGGTAATGGGTTATAGGGGGGGGCTTAAACTGAAAATGGGGTGATGGGGGGTTAGGACTGGAAGTGGGTTGATGAGGGGGGGATAGGACTGGTATTGGGTTGGGGGGTTGCTAGGACTGGAAATGGGTTGGGGGGCTGCTAGGACTGGAAATGGGCTGATGCAGGGACTAGAAGGGAATGGATGCTGGGTGAGGCTGGAACTAGAAGGGAGCTGGTGTTGGGGAAGGATTAGAATGGGATGGGGCTGGGAGAGTAAAATGGAGAGGGGAAAAATATTTTGTGTGGGAGGGATAAAAAATCTACAATTGGCCGGGTATTGGGAGAGTAAGTGGGGATTGAGGATGGAGGGGTAAATTTTGAGTAGATGAAATAGGAATGAGGAAAGAGCAAAAGGAGAAAGATTAGTATGTTAAAGCAGATGTAGAGAGAGAATGGAAAAAAAACCCAAGAAGACAGAAGAAAGGACAAATGGACAGCAGATGGAGAGTTAGCAGAAGACACGAAGAAACCAGAAGAAAGTGGCTGGAACAATTGCAACTGAAAAAAAATGCACAAAAGGTAGAAAAATATCTCTTTATTTTGAATTTATTAATTGGAATATGTCAGCTCTGGGAAATGTGCATCATTAATTTTTGCGCTTTGTTTAGTACAAGAGGAAATTAATATAGTTTTATTTCTACAGTGTTGTTGTATATTCCAAGTTTGGCTTTTGGGGTTCCCAGTTTAATTATTGTCTTCCTGTTTCTAAATTGTGATTCCTTGTTTGGTAATGGTCTGTTCTGCATGTGTAACTGAGCTGAGGTATTCTGTTTATATAATTCCTATTTGACATTGCCACTTGTTCTTTCCCCAGTAGGTCATGTATTGTTGTTCTCTGAGATGTATTGGTTTAATATTTGCAGTGTTGCCTTTTGATAGGTAGAGTATGGTGCTTTGTGAGTCCTGGTAGTGCTGTTAGGATACGGCGGGTTTGCTATGGGTTCTAAATGGGCAGCGTTTGTAGTAGTTCCTAATGTGCCTGGCGGTTGGTACTGGATTATAGTAATGTAGAAACCTTTTAGTCTTTCTTTATCCATATACTCATTAAGAGGCATGTTTACTAAAAGTTAGTGTATGGTAACATTATGCAAATATTTATGCAAATGAAGCACCTTATGCAAATGGAGCTTTAATTGACGTGCTGGCACTTTGAGGAAATTCTTTGGTTTTGTGCGGCAGTTTGGGCACTCGGGCTCAAAAAGGTTAGCCATCACTGCTCTACACCATGGCCACTGCAAACCCCTCCCCCATCCAACTGCAGCTACTCTCACCCACTAGACATCATTTGCAAAAACTGGCACATTTTAAGAGTCCATCTGGTGTTCTGTTGAGGATTATGATTTGCATTTAGTACAGGGTGCAATTTGCGTGATCACACGCTTGCAGCCCCCGGTTAGTGTTTTCCCAGGGGGTCATTCTTATTGCGTCATTGTGTAGTCTGTCAATATACATTGGAAATTACAATATTTGATCGTCCATATTTTGGGCTACCGATTGTGATCTAATATATCATGTGCCTCTGAGGGGGTAGTTTATGTGGTATTGTGTCCATGTAATAAACTTTATACAGGAGAAACTACATGAAAATTTAAAACAAGAATTATAGAGCATTTCTCTGCTCTATGATAAGAGGTGACTGTAGCACCCTTAGTTGAACATTGGCTTGCCCATGGATATCAGGCACATGATTTGCGCTGTTTTGTGCTAGATCAGATTAGAGTGGCAGATGGTGGAAATTTAGCATTGAGGTTAGTGCAATGAGAACAGTCTTTTATCTATCACTGGTGTAGTCATTCCAGGTGGTCTTAATGGATCCATTGAATGGCAGTGGTCCTGTTAGAACCCTACTAGAGTTTTATTGGAACTTTATTAAACATTTTTTCGTATGGAATTACTGGGGTGTTTGAGTTCCCATTTTCTAGTGTGGTTACTCTTGACAGTTTCTTTGGTGTGAGGCTTTGTTTTATTGGTAGTGATTTGAGAATTTGGTGGATGAATGTACGAGTGAATTTGGGGTATGTGAGAGAAGTCATTAAATGTAATTGGTGGTTTGTTTTCTGAATGAATGACGTGGTGAATGTTTATTGGAAGAAAGAGTTAACAGTGGCTATATGTTCAGAGGGTGTTCTGTGCTACCTTGGCATCTAGTACTAAGTAAGAGGAGAGAAGATATTGGTTGAGTGAGTTTGACATTTGTTTATTTAATTTATTTGATTGATTTATGCTTTCTTTTATACTGCTTTTCAGGTTGTCAAAGCGGTTTACAGAGAACATCAGATTGTTAGAGAGAACTTCAGTGGTGGAGTTATGGTGAACGCATTATAACTTTGAAACTTTTTACAATGAATTGGTTAGGTGAGTTGGTTGGGGTGTGGGGTAGTGGAGAGGGTTAAGGTGAGGTGGGGAGAGTAAAGAGTGAAGCGTTTTATGGCAAGCTTTTAAGTGTCTATTCAATAGGCTTCATGAAAGAGATGTGTTTTTATCTTGTTACAGAGAGGTTGTCTATGGCTCTTAAAAGGCTTGGTAGTGCGTTCCAGGTTGAAGGGCTATATATTGAGAATATTCTGTTACAGGTAGATTGAGAGCATTTTGTTTTGTAGGCAGGTATGTTGAGCAGCTTTACGTTTTTAGCCTTCTTGCTCATGAATCGGGGTTTCTCTGTAGTAGGGTCTGAAGATACTTGGCCAATTGGTTATAGATGACTTTGAACATAGCAACTATTGCATTGAACTTGATCCAAGTCTGAAATGGGAGCCAGTGTAGTGTCTTGAGTATGGGTTTTATGTGGTCTTGCCTCAGGGTTCTGGTGATAAGACGGGCTGCAGCATTTTGTGCAGCTGTAGGGGATAGATTGTTTGTTTAGGGAGGCTATGGAGTACTGAGTTACAATAATCAAAGTGGAGCGTGATTATAACTTGGCAAACATTTCTGAAGTGGTCTGGTGTTAGCAGGAGGCATAGTTTGTGGAGGGTCTTCATTTTGTAATATACTGTTGTGATGGTTCTTTTAATATGCAATTGGAAATTTAGTCTCTGGTCTAGTATGACCCCCAGATATTTAACTTCAGATTTCACTTTGATTTCTTCGTTGTCAATCTTGATTGCTACAGGGCTTTTGTAGTTTGGGTCTTTTGTTACGTGTAGTATTTCTGTTTTGTTGTAGTTTATTGCAAGATGCTTCTTGGCCAGCCATTCCGATGCCACTTTGAAGCAGCTTTTGATTGCTGAGTGATCCGGGTTTGATGTGGAGAAGGGGCGTATAGCATCAGGTCATCCGCATATAGGTGGTATAATCTGTTGTGTTGTTTCATGAGGGTGCAGATTGATTGAATGTAGAGGTTGAATAAAAGTGCTGATAGAGAGGAGCCTTGAGATATTCCTCGATGTTGTTTGATTCTTCTCGATGTTGGGTGCAGTCGGTGAGGTAGGATCTAAACCATTTCTAGAGGTTTTTTTGAGATTCCAATTTGTGCGAGTCATTCAATGAGTTTGTTATGGTTTATGGAGTTGAATGCAGCTGTGATGTCTATGATTATTAGTATGAATCCTTGTTGGGTTTTTTTGATTCCTTTGATAAGTGTGTTTAGTAGGGAGGTGAGTAAGGTTTCCACTCTATGAGCTGTTCAGAATCCAAGTTGCTGGGGGTCCAGAGGGGCGTTTGTATTGCTGTATTCTTGTAGTTGTAGTTGTACTATCTTTTTGATTATTTTGCCTAAGAACGGGATACTGGCAATGCGTCTGTATGAACTTGGGTTGTTTGGATTGTAAAAGGGGGTGCTTGTTATGAAGGTACCACCATCTTGGCAAGTATGCAAATTAACTGTCTTGCAAAGGATTGTGGTTATTGAAGTCCATTCACACAAAGCTTGCCTTTTTTAAATAATGAAAACTCTTGTAGTTGGTCGAGTGTAAGGCAAAATTAGAATTTATTTATGGGGTGATTATTCCACACACAGATATGCTTGGTAACACCATTCAGATAACTTCTCCAGGGTTTATTCATTAAATAAGGCAACTGAAAAACTTAGGCAAATTAAGGGGCTTGTTTACAAAGCCGCGGTAGCGGTTTGCGATCGTAATCGGAGCCGCGGCCCCATTGATTTCAATGGGGCCGCGGCTGCGATCGCGATCGCGAACCACTACCGTGGCTTTGTAAACAAGCCCCTAAGTATCAAAGTCCTTTATGGAACAGAAAGGCTTCTTTCAGCCACTGCTAATAAACTCCTTAGCAGTGCTGGGGGAAAAACAAATCAAAGAGGAAAATTCTTTATACAAAAACAATGCTCACTTTCTCCATACAGAAAATAAACTTTTAAAACCCACGTGTGCACGGCTTGTGCTGAGCTCTCCTTTACCAACAGGTGACAATTAACTGCAATCAGTAGCTTGATTTCAGCACATGTGCAAACTTTCCAACAAAGCTTTTTCCTTTCAACAACACTTTATGAGAAGCCAATATTTAGAATGTTTCCTTTTGATGTTTGCTCTGATATTTAGGATTTTCCTAAAATAACAACCTACTCAAAGAACAGTCCATATAATCATCCTCTGTATCAGATATTAAACCTTGCTCTTGAAATTGCATAGATTCAGTTTCTCCGTCTGACTCAGAGGGCTTTAGGAACTGACCTCTACACGGAGAGAAACTGTTTCCCTGCTGTTTGCACTGCTCAAAGCTAGAGAAACGTTCACAGTTCCTACCTGAATCCAGACAAGCGTCAGGCTGTTCTTCTGGTATTCTGGCCAGTATGCAATAGAGCTTCTGTGTCCTGTCCTCCAGTTGGTATCTCTGGACCTCAGGATCTTTTCTCCAGACGTCCTCCAAGAGGTATTTGGGCTCCTTTTCTCCTTAGCTGCAACAGACCTCTTCCTAGGTGTTGCTTGAGGGTCCCTGGCTGTGGATCTACAGACCTCTGACTTTCTCCAGTCCTCTGAACCTTTCCCCCAGGTATCTCTCCAGGCATAGGTACTTCTTTGAGCTCCTCTCTTGGACCATCTGTTTCCTTGTCCTTGTTCCTTCAGGTTCCGGTTGTTCTTCCTTCTGTTCTTCTGATTCCCCTTCTCCTTCTCTGACTTCCTGAAAATTCCCCAATAGCTTTAAAGGGCTTAGATTGCAACTCCACCCTTGCATTCTTCAGGTGTTATGGATTAAGCATTCTTGTAGAGGCTGTTTGATTAGGGATGACATAATGCTTTCTCTGATTAGACTCATGCTTTTCCACTCTAGCTCCCCTAGGGACTTTCTGCATACTGGTGCATTCTGGAACATGTAGTCTTTTAGGGAAACA
Organism: Ichthyophis bannanicus; assembly: GCA_033557465.1. Lineage (NCBI taxonomy): Eukaryota > Metazoa > Chordata > Amphibia > Gymnophiona > Ichthyophiidae > Ichthyophis > Ichthyophis bannanicus. Next base: position 736,040,826 of record CM066031.1, read on the forward strand.
AGCTCTCTTACTTCTATAACCTGCCAGCACAGGTCCTTTAATCAGAGTAAATTCTCCTCTTTTGTCATTACTCCCTGAGCTTTGATAAGCTTCCTTATCACAGGGTCCAGTGATGTACTTTTTAGGATGGGTCTGATGGATGTAGTTTTGAGTTTGCTGGGCATGTATTCCTGGGTAAGGGAAAGGTTTACTATTTTGAGAATGTTGGGGGAGAGATCGTTTCGGAACATTTTGATCCATGTGACTTGGCATGGATCAAGAGGGGAAAGTGGTGGTATTGATTGTATTGATGATTTGTTCTAGCTGTTCTGTTGATATAGGGTGAAGAGGGGTCTATTGGGTGCTTTCAATATGGGGATATTGGTGGGGGAAGAGCTCAGAGGTTTGCTTGTTCTGGAGGAAGGTTGACGTTGAGTCGGTTTAAAAATGTTTTTGTAAAGCAGATAATATGTTGAAGTAATAAGTTTCTTTATGTTTGCTTCTAGCCATTAATTACTGGCACAAGTTATGGCGTGCAGTGGCAATCCTTTCATAAAGCTGTTTTAATACAGTGAAACCAGCAGATGAGATCAGTTTCCATTTAGCCGCCATCACGGTTCTTTACATCTGCCTGAATGTCTATGCTAATGTTATGAATGACAAGTTAAGTACTGTGATTTTCTTGAATTTTTACAACAGAGCACAAACACCCATACCCACATGCTCCACTATCCAACGGCTCATGGAGAGGCAGGCTGTTGGGCCCTGCGCGGAGCAGTATCTACCAATATTAACACGTGCATACCTTAGCAATGCCGTCTTAAACTTGGAAACACGTTCCACATATATCAAAAGGTTGCTATGAATAATGTCAGAAAACAAATCCTAGGTTAAACAGAATTTGTTGACAGAAATTCATCATAGCAACCTTTCTGATATCTGTGGAGTGTGTTTCAGTTTTGTTTCTCACAGTGTTTATCACCCCGGGGAGTGACCCTAACAGTATTGAGTACCATAGCAATGCCTGCACTGTTCCCAGGACTGGTGTGGCGGCCAGTGCTGCCAACCACCTCTATATTTGCACAATGCTGAAATAGGTGTGGGAGTGTGTGTATGACTACCCAGTGTTTTGTGGCTACCTACACCTTACTGAGCCCCCAATGCTTGCAGTGTTTCCAGTGTTAGCCTGCATCTGCAACAGGGCATAGGGCAATGGTTGGGACATTATAGTGCCCAACCACCACCTGCATGGAGAGGGTGGCCACAGTATGTCATGCTGGGGGGGGGGGGTCACTCTCACCCTGACTAGGCAGTGACCATGGCATGGCTAGGTTCCCACATAGTGCTACACAGTGTTCCTCTCAAGTGATATCTATGAGTCTCCTTTTTTGGGGCCCAATCACTGACATACTTATTTGGAGTCTGTGCATGTACATCCCACTTTTGGGGGCATGCTGTTCCTCCAGGAACATGCACTATGTACGAGCTAGCAGATTGTCTGCAGTTAGCATGTGTATGGCTGGAACACCTTGCAGGGTGCAGCCTGACTGGGCTCTCTGACAGCGAATGTCAGATTGTGGTGGGGGACAGCTGAGCTTTGCCAGTTCTAATGCCTGTCTGCCAGTGGCCTATGTAATAGGTACAGTTCTGCATTACCTGCCATGGACGGGGGTTGGTGGTCCCACAGCCCCTCCTCATGTCCCTCTGCTGCCTTCATTGCAAGGATGTAGAGTGTGGGTCTGTTGGCGGCAGATCCTGTCCACCACCTTGACTCAGAGAGCATGATACATGGTGCTACATAATCCACATGTGAGTCCAGACACACCCCTTCTCCTATAACAAGTGACCATAGCAACCACACAGGATATGCACTATTCTGGTTGCCTCATAGTCCACAAGGGCTAGATGTGACTGGGGAATGCAGATGGACACAGGATTATCCTAGGTGTATCTGCAAAGGCTACCTGCCACACACCGGCATTGATGGGGACCTGCAGCAAAGGCTATCTCAAGCAACCTGGGTACTGCGGACCAGGTGCTGGGTGACCCACCTCACCCTCAGGGCGAGCACAGGACCCGCACAATGTCACGGTCTGTAGCTACTCTGTGCCAGTTGCACACACGGTCAGCTCCCTCTACCAGGCTGAGGTGCTGTGGAGATGCATACTCCATCCTGTGATCAGATGTAGACCGCTGTTCTGCATGTGTAGTGCATCATGGGTACTGCCGAGGCAGAGGTCATGAGTTTGATCCTGCAGTGGTGTTATTTAATGATGCATTTCCTTTTACATCCTGTAACACTCAGGCACATCTGTACAATCTGTGTTGCCAGCCATAGACACCCTCCCCTCAGTGCCCTAACCTATAGGGCACATTATACAGTGCCTTGTCAGCCAGGGCGTTGTATAAGGCACCCTATAGGGCGCCCTATAAAGTACCCTATAATGTGCCTTGTCCGCCAAGGTGCTGTATAAGGTGCCCTATAAGGTGCCTTGGTGGACAGGGCACTTTATATTGTGCCCTATGGGGCGCCCTATAGGGCTCCTTATGAGGCACCTTAGGTTACGGCACTGAGGTGAGGGCATTTTTGCTGGCAGCACAGATTGTTGGGATGTGTCTGTTATAAATACCATGAAAAGAAATTGCCTTGGACAGCCTTATTAGATGAGCCCACTGAGGGACTGAACTCATAACTGCTGTCTTAGCAGTCGTTGTATTAACCAGTGTGCTACACGTCTTTAGCTATTTTTGTGGCGCTACTATGTAATTATGGTTACTGCATGCTAGCAAGCCATGGCACGCACACTATCGCACGATGACAGCAAGACGCTCTCTATCACACGATACCCAGCTATTGTTGCCTTGCCGCCGGAACGTCCACTACCTTATATGGCATTCTTCACGTTAACGCTGCAACTAGCGCCGGTAACATTAAGACGATTTAGTAAACATACCCCTTAGTCATGCATAACCCCCAGCTAATGTCTCTTTTGGCCCTGAGGCTTTGAGGAGTGGTTGAAAGGGAAAAGTACTCACCTCTCTGATATTCAAAACCACCTCTCCTGGGGCAAAGTTTGATTTTTGAAGGACAGCTCCTTAATGGAGGGAGGAGTGGCCTGATGGTTGGGGCAAGTTACCTCAGGCCAGAGGGCCAGGGGCTCAAATCACACCAGTAGAACAGCAACCTTCAGCTGGAAGGATGGAGTTTCTAGTCCCACAGGCACCCCTTGTGGCCTTTGGCAAACCATTTAACCCTCCGTTGCCTCAAGCATAAAAACAGATTGTGAGCCCTTCAGGAACAAGGGAAATATATGTACAGTATGTAAATGCATGCCACTTTGACTTGTAGAAAAGCAGCATATAAGCCTAGTTAAATAAATATCTGCCTTTCTACATGCATGTTTATAAATTCCACTACATAAATAGAGGTGCATACATGTATATCTTGCAAAATTACCAAACATAGATTTATCTGTCTCTACTTATATGTATCTGCAAACATTACACCAAAAAAGAGGGTGCCAGGAAGGTCTCAACAAATATTGAAAAATAGTGGGACCCATACCAAAAAACAGTTTCAAAACTCTTAATACTCTTTTAAATGATATAATTAAAAATATCTGCTTCAAATGTATCACTGAAAATAATTTTCATTCCTAACAATCTTGATCCATTTCTGAAAGCACCACTGAGAGTTCAATTATCAGATTTACTGGCAACAGAAGTCTTATGCCAGATCACTCATTACAGACATCATCGCTCTATGGACCAGCACACAATTTTTCAATAATAGCTCCAAACACTTGCTGGGTGCTGTCCCCTGGGACACTGTGGGACACACACTCGTGGGCATGTTTGCCCTTGGTCAGTTGCTGTCTTGTTGGTTTTCCGTCTCTACATTCCTATGTGTCACCTAGGCATCTGCCTAGTCCACCCTGTGCCCCAGCTGCCCCACTGCATGTCCCGCCTGCAGCCACCTGTACCCCATTTGCAGCCTCACCGTAGTGCCCTTTCATACTTGGGCACTATGCTGTTGCTGTACATGTATCACTACTATCACTTTTCTTGGTTTCTCTGCCTTTGCTGTACATTGCTGACTGAACTGGTTTCTCTCTCCTGCAATGTGCCTCTAGCGCGAGGTTTTCACTGGCGCTAATTTTCAGACCTTCATTTCACGGCATTAGTGTGCATGGAGCCTCTCCCCGCCCACTCTCCGCCCACTCTCCGCCCATTGACCCCTTCTCTCCGCCCTCTGGGGAGCCTTACTCCACCCTCTGTGTGCCTTAACGCCGCAGGAGACGTGTTTGTGCAAAACCTTACGCTGTCATGTGATAATGTTACTTTTTCACATGCTAACGTTACATATCACACGATAATGTTACGTATCGCGTGCAAACAGCGCCGCTGCAACGTTATCGCTGTTTAGTAAACATACCCCTAAGTTCCAATGGTTACATTTCTGAGGTAAACCTGTATTGCTGTTCTAAAATACAGAATACATATTATCCCTGGAAGACCTGCTGAGAACATTCCTCCTTTACCTATCTGTGCTCCACCATCTATATTTAGAAGTAACACTTTTTCTAAAATCACTAGTTACTAGTTGAAGGACTAGAAAGGGGGGCTGTTACTTCTGGAGAGAAATCTGAAATTGTGAGTATATACTTCTGGGAATTTTTCTGAAAGGAATTTTTTTTTATTTTAAAGCTAATTAATCTGTGAACCCACTATTTTTTTGTTAAATCAGTCAGGGCCTAGTAGCAACAGTTTAAGATTCAATTTAAAACACAGAAGAGAACTTTCTGGTTACCTTTCATACCCAGTAGACAGCTGTAGTTTAAATTTCATAGTCACTCAGGGCCTAGCATCAGCAAAGTACTTTTAGTTTCAAATTAAAACACAGAAGAAAGCTTTCTGGTTAAATTTAGAATCCAGCAGAGAGCTTGTAGTTTAAATTTCTTAATAGGTTAGAGCCTAGTAGCAGCAAAGAGCTATAATTTAAATCAAATCAGAATATATCTTACCTCAGCGGCACAGGACAAGGTACAGTGTAGCAGCCCTTTTTTAATAAGTGTTATATCCCTCCCTCCCTCCCCACACCCACCCTCCCCTGGGATAATCACAGCTTTATAGGTACTTGCACAACTTAAAAGACAGGAGGTGCTCTCAGGTGAAGCTCATTACCCAAATCAGTCATACACTAAGGACCTGAGATTAATTAAGCTTCAGGTGAACAAGGTATATTAAACTTCTTAGGTACAGTTTTAGTGGTATAAATATCCATAGCACCCTTTAGTACATAAAGAACTTAAAGATCTAAACACAAACTTAAAACTAAGATGCAGACAGCAGTCCAGCAGCGGGATGTGGTCTTTCCAGTCTTTTGCATTGAGTGTCACATGTATGATTTTCTCCCAGCTGGTGAGAGGTCTTACGTGTGCACTAGGTGCAAGGAGCTCTCTGCTCTCAGGGAACGAGTCCGTTCTCTAGAGGCTAGAGTAGCAGACTTGGAAAACATAAGACAGACAGAGAGGTACATAGACGAGAACTACAGGGATATAGTCCTGATGTCCCACCTCCAGTCTGGCAGCATCCCTGTTGCCAGGGAGGAGAGAGGTCACGTGACAGGAGAGCATCACCCTGGTGTGGCAGGAAGTGATCCTGTAACTAGGACCTGTCCTCCAGGTGATGTAAACCCCTCTCGCACCGAGGAGGTTTCTCCAGGGCCAAGTGCCCATGAGGGAAGGGTTAGGACAGCTGTTATAGTTGGTGATTCGATCATTAGGCATGTAGATAGCTGGGTGGCTGGTGGACGTGAGGATCGCCTGGTAACATGCCTGCCTGGTGCGAAGGTAGCGGACCTCACACGCCACCTAGATAAGGTCTTAGATAGTGCTGGGGAGAAGTCTGCTGTCTTGGTACATGTCGGTACCAATGACATAGGAAAATGTGGTAGGAAGGTTCTGGAAGCTAAATTTAGGCTTTTAGGTAGGAAGTTGAAATCCAGAACTTCCAGGGTAGCGTTCTCCGAAATGCTTCCCGTTCCACGCGCAGGACCCAAAAGGCAGGCAGAGCTCCGGAGTCTCAATGCGTGGATGAGACAATGGTGCAGAGATGAGGGGTTCGGATTTGTTAGGAACTGGGGAACATTCTGGGGAAAGGAGGGGCTCTTCCGAAGGGATGGGCTTCACCTTAACTGGGATGGAACCAGGCTGCTGGCATTAACCTTTAAAAAGGAGATAGAGCAGCTTTTAAACTAGATAATAGGGGAAAGCCGACAGTCGCCCAAAAGCGCATGGTTCGGAAGAATGTATCCTTGAAGGATACTACAAAAAGCAGAGAGGTTCCAAAAAAGAGTAAAGTAGCCCAAATGCCCTCGAGTATGGAGCAGACAGAACTTAAAGATCCCAAATTACCCATGTCTACCAATAGCCAAATTAATATGAATAAAATACAGTCTCTAAAATGCTTGTATGCAAATGCTAGAAGTCTACAAAACAAGATGGGAGAGTTAGAATATATAGCACTAAACGAGAGGTTAGATATGATTGGAATATCAGAGACATGGTGGAAGGAGGACAACCAGTGGGACACTGTGATACCTGGGTACAAACTATATCGTAATGATAGAGCTGACCAAATTGGTGGAGGGGTTGCGCTCTATGTTAGAGAGGGCATTGAGTCAGAAAGGATTAAAGTTTTGCAAGAAACAAAATTTGCTGTAGAATCTCTATGGATTGAAATTCCATGTAAAAAGGGGAAGGCGATGGCAGTGGGGGTGTACTACTATCGTCCGCCTGGCCAGAATGAACAAATGGATGATGAAATGCTCAAAGAAATCAAGGAAGCTAGCAAAAGTTACAGTGCAGTAATAATAATGGGTGATTTCAATTACCCCGGCATCGACTGGGTCAGTGTCACAACAGGACATGCTAGGGAGATAAAGTTCCTAGATGAAATAAATGACTGCTTCTTGGAGCAACTGGTTCATGAACCAACCAGAGGGGAAGCAATATTAGACCTAGTCCTTAGTGGAACACCAGATGTAGTGCAAGAGATAAGGGTGTTGGGGCCACTTGGCAATAGTGATCATAGCATGATCACCTTTGATTTAATTAGTGGAGGAGGGATAGTAAGAAAATCCACAGTACTACCCTTTAACTTTCAAAAGGGAGACTATGATAAAATGAGGAAAACAGTTAAGAAAAAACTAAAAGGAGCAGTTGCAAAGGTTAAAGACGTACATCAAGCTTGGGTGTTGTTGAAAAATACTATCTTGGAAGCCCAGACCAGCTGTATTCCACGCTTTAAGAAAAGTGGAAGGAAGTCCAAAAAACTGCCAGCATGGTTTAAAGGTGAGGTCAGAGAGGCTGTTGTTGCCAAAAAAGCATCTTTCAGGAAATGGAAAAAAGAGCCAAACGATGAAACCTGGAAACAGCACAAGCACTGGCAAGTCAAATGCAAGGCATTGATAAGGCAGGCAAAGAGAGAATTTGAGAAGAAGCTTGCTGCGGAAGCAAAAACGCGAAATAAAGACCTTTTCAAGTACATTCGTAGCAAAAAACCTGTGAGAGAGTCAGTTGGTCCATTAGATGATAAAGGGGTTAAAGGAGCACTAAGAGGCGACAAGGCGATAGCGGAGAGACTGAATGAATTCTTTGCTTCAGTCTTTAGTGAGGAAGATGTAGGGATGTTACCCATGACTGAAGTGGTATTTAAAGGTGTGGAAGAATTGAAGGAAATATCGATACATCGGGAAGATGTCTTACAACTATTAGATAAACTGAAGAGTAGCAAATCACCTGGGCCGGATGATATACATCCAAGAGTGTTGAAAGAACTGAAATTTGAGATTGCAGACCTGCTATCAGTAATCTGTGAACTATCATTAAAATCATCTCTAATACCTGAGGATTGGAGGATCGCCAATGTAACAGCAATTTTTAAAAAGGGTTTGAGGGGTGATCCGGGAAACTACAGACCAGTGAGCCTGACATCAGTACCGGGAAAAATGGTAGAAACCATCATAAAGAATAAAATTACTCAGCATGTAGATAGTCACGACCTAATGGGAGACAGCCAACATGGCTTTAGACAAGGAAGATCTTGTCTTACTAATCTGTTATGTTTTTTGAAGGAGTGAATAAACAGGTGGACAAAGGTGAGTCGGTTGATATTGTGTATCTGGACTTTCAGAAAGCCTTTGACAAAGTCCCTCATGAGAGACTTTTGGCAAAACTAAAGAGTCATGGGATAGGAGGCAGTGTACTACTGTGGATCAGGAACTGGTTAAAAGATAGAAAGCAGAGGGTAGGGCTAAATGGCCAATTTTCCCAATGGAGAAAGGTGAATAGTGGTGTACCCCAGGGATCTGTGCTGGGTCCGCTGCTTTTTGACATATTCATAAATGACCTGGAAAGTGGAATAACAAGTGAGGTTATCAAATTTGCAGATGACACAAAACTATTTAAAGTTGTTAAAACCCAGGAGGATTGTGGAAAATTGCAAGAGGATCTTGATAAATTGGAAGACTGGGCATCAAAATGGCAGATGAAATTTAATGTGGAGAAGTGCAAGGTTATGCACCTAGGGAAGAACAACGCAAACTATGGTTACACGATGCAAGGTTCCACATTAGGAACCACCACCCAGGAAAAAGATTTAGGCGTCATTGTGGATACCTTGTTAAAACCCTCGGCCCAGTGTGCAGCGGCGGCCAAGAGAGCAAATAGAATGCTAGGTATGATAAGGAAAGGAATGGAAAATAAAACAAAAGATATTATAATGCCTCTATATCGTTCCATGGTGAGACCGCACCTTGAATATTGTGTGCAATTCTGGTCGCCGTATCTTAAAAAGGATATAGCGATTTTAGAAAAGGTTCAGAGAAGAGCCACCAAAATGGTAAAGGGGATGGAAGGCTACTCCTATGAAGAAAGGCTAAAAAGGTTGGGGCTCTTTAGCCTGGAGAAGAGACGGCTGAGGGGAGATATGATAGAAGTCTATAAATTAATGAACGGAGTGGAACGGGTAAACGTAGATCGATTGTTTACCTTATCAGAATATGGAAAGACTAGGGGACATGCAATGAAGCTACAGGGTAAACTATTTAAGACTAATAAAAGAAAATATTTTTTCACTCAACGTGTAATCAAACTCTGGAATTTGTTACCGGAGGATGTAGTAAAGGCTGTTAGTGTAGCTGGGTTTAAAAAAGGTTTGGACAAGTTCCTGGAGGAAAGGTCCATAAACCATTATTAAGAAGGGACCCAGGATATCAATGCTTGAACCAGTACAAGCATTGTGGAACCTGTGTCCCTTGGGGAAACTGCTAGGTACGTATGACCTAGATTGGCCACTGTTGGAAACAGAATGCTGGGCTTGATGGACCTTGGTCTGACCCAGTATGGCATATCTTATGTTCTTATGTTCTTACGCACATATGCGGTTTTGCACATGTAAACGGCACCTAGCCTTCTAAAATTTGCTCCTGAGTGTGGTGGGTTCATCTTTAATTTTCTTTCCTTACTGGAACTCCTCCTCCAGGAACTTCCAGTCTATTAATCATCATCTTCTTGAGTCCCTACTACCTAATTTTAGCAAATCAACAAAAAAATGTGGATATGCAAAGCCAAGAAATATTTGGTTCATTGTCAGATTTTTCAGCACATTATTGACAATTTTTGGAATTTTTTTTGTTTGTTTCACTTATTCAATTTAAAAAAAACCTCTTTGCTTGTTAAAATTTTTGTGTGTATATATATATATATATATATATATATATATATATATATACACACACAAGGATGGCCCAAAATAAGTGAGAACATCTCATAGCATATAAGCTATTTAAAAATTCAAAAAGACAGATGTAAACGATTGACAAATTAAAAAAAGAGAGGATGGCGACCGGAAATTGTCAAAAATGAAGACGTTATATAGCTAAAAAAGGTAAATGAGTAAACTATTTAAGCTTTTAATTTACGAGATGTTCTCACTTTTTTTGGACCACCCTGTAGGTAATGTGATGTAGAAGCCCCTATAGAGCCCATGGAAATAGAAAGAAAGGAAAAGGTTACCTTTAAAACTGACAGTCAGCCAGCACACATAGCTCACTGTTTACAAGAGAAAGAGAAACAGAGGGAGATAGGAGCTGAGCTGACACGTCCAAGCTCTGACGTAGCAGCAAGCCTGGAGCTTGATCACTCACACCTGTTCAGAAAGGCAGAGCCAAGCCTCAGGCATCAGAAATATAAACGCTGGTTGGGAGCAAAGGAGGGGCAGTGAGGACAACAAGAGAAGCAAGGAAGGAAGCCAGAGAGGGAGCAAGAGGAAAGAGCTCCTGGGAGACGTGGTTGGAGAGGCTCAGGAACCCTAGAGAATGGGAGATTTGGCAAAGAACCTACCTGAAGTTCTGGGAGAGAAGCCGGCAGACTAGAAGGTGGGAAAGCACAGCCTGTTGCCAGGAACCAGCCTGGGCAGAGAGAACAGGGAGCCTTTCAGTCCTTACTGCCTGAGGAAAGGCTTCAGAGTTTGCACAAGTGGAGACCCAGCACCAGAGCAGGGAGGTTAAGAAGCTCTACCTGGAACAGAGAGCCAGGGGTGGCTCTAGTCAGGAATTACAAACAGAGAGTCACAGAGCATTTCCTTATAACTGGAAGGAACTAGAGGAGAGCCAGAGAAGAAGCTCCAAAGCCACAGGTATTTCAAACCCTTGCTGTCTAGAATTGTATACAGGGGAAACACCCAAGTTTACAGAGGGAGGTTACCTTAAACACAGTAGTAACAGCTGTCAGCCAAGCTCAGTAAATCCTGAGCTGGAAGATATGCAAACGGACTGTAATGTTAATGACATAGCTGAAGTTCCAATGGATTGCACGCTTTGCTTATCCGATGATATCGAGTCACTGTGTTAAGTCTTTGAGTTAAAGAGCTGTGAAACAGCAAAGGAAAAGAAGTTATTTTTACTTTGCCAAAAGAAGCTGTTTGGTTTTCCCATCTTTGTTACTTAGAAAAGGCACTGCACGTTTTGGAGCCAGAGTGTGAAAAGCAGCTACCCTATTTTGTTGTAAATAATCCTCAAGCAAACACCTGGACACTCTCCTATTTTGTTCTACACTAAGTCCTAATGTGAGGGGAATAAATTTCTTGTCATTTTGCCTTAAACACTTGACTCATAACTAATCCTTTATCAGAGGTCTAAAAGGGACTGCAACTCCCAAGAGGCATTGAGAAAGCAGAAAGGTGTGGTCTCACTTTCTGATTAAAGAACATCATGGCAGGCCAGCCCTCTTAGCCCTAGGCAGAGGGCTGACCTCATGACAATATATATACTGTAAAACGATTGCATGTACATAGGTTTATATGCATACAATCAATTTTGTGCACACTGTTTATAGGCACTGAAACAAACTCAATGCATGCAAGAGAATGACATCCAAACGTGTCTGTTGTCATGCGCAGGGGTCTAGGCATGCACTGTTTGGGGTGCATTATCTGCCGGTACTGTAATATTCCAAGCCTTCTTGGTGCAATACTTTTAATAAAGCATTCAATGCCTTTGGGCTACAGTCAATTTTTCTTGATCTCAAAAGAGAATTAATAGCTTATGCTGGAAAAGTAGGAGCTCTGTGAATTCCTGCCATCTAGACAACCCCGCTGCACAGGTACTGTCCTAGAATTGTACCGTCCCATCCAGAGCTACGGTCACAGTCCATCAGATTGAAATCAACACAAGAACCCCCAGCCGGTCTTTGCATCTGGGCTATTCCCAGAATGTCCAAATAAAATTTAAAAGTCCTTATAACCCCTAACTTTCCTCAATCGTTTTTATTGAACAAGGAGGCAAATCATAAGCCAGAGCCCAAACAGCAACCTTTCAAAACTCACATGACTGCAAACTGAGGCAGTCTGGGTTTTCTAGCCAGGTAACTCCTGGACTGTATATAGGTCATGAGAAGACTGATACCAGGCAGGAGCCATGCTGGCCTTTGGAGGCTGCTGGAAATACTTCGCATATGTCAGCCCCTGTGCCCTACTTTCTTATCTCTTTGTACGGAGGGTTTTCTAAATCCTGGCCCACGTCGTTCATAGCTTTTCCCGCTAGGATTAGCCTTGGTCTCCCTTCCACCCAGCAAAGCTGTTCGTGACCCTCCTAAACTCTGGGGACCAGGACACTGGGGTTCTTTACCTTAAAGGAGACTCAGGCATGCCATCTGCCACACTATTCTCATGCATCTGTCCTCTGCCAGGCTCAGTCATTATGTATCCCATCTCTCACAGCTAATTTTGGGTCAAGAAGGCAAGGATGCGTGAGTAGCTTTGTCTACATTTTATTTCTTCCAAATCTATTTCTCAACAGTTTTAAATTGCAGAATTTCCTCAGTTGCATTACTACGGTTTACTCTTTCCAGTCACTTTCTCAGGATCCTTAGACCAATATTTAAAATATTTCAGATTTTCCAGGCTTCTACTTGACTTTTCTTTTTTTTTAATATTTATACAATTTAAACAATCATAACCAAGAATTATCTTGTAGAGCAAAGGAGCATACAGAAGAAATACAAACAAAAAAAAATACACAAGAAAATTATAAACTGCAGCTCACACTATCCCACAAAATTGAGAGTGAGGGGTAGAGAACCAAGAAAATCAAACTGAACAAAAGTGCAAGAAATGTCGGCGTTCACAGCCTAGCATATTATATAACTACTCACGGACCTCAGCGGAGTCGAAAGATGCCTCAAGGCGTCGAGCATTCATAAAGGCGAACAGCTGGGAGGACTCATAAAAAATATAGGAAATTGATCAGTACTTGATCAAACATTTACATGGGGGCTTAAGAAAGAAGAGACCTCCCAGCTGTTGGACTCCTGGACGTAAGAGAAGAAACTCTCACCTGCGTTTCTGTGTTTCTTTAGATAAATCTGGGTAAATCCAAACGAACAAACCTCAAAGTAACACATTCCTTTTTTATAAAATAATCTCAACAGCCATTCTTTGTCAGAAACCAAAGCAAAAGCCACCAGCAACATAGTTGGTAATACTGCTTCTTCCCGAGAAGACTCTAGTAAGTCAGTGATGTTCAAAGCATCAACTTGCTGTGTCCCAATAGCCTCTGATACAGGTGCCTTTGTCCCCGATGGTACATAAAATAATTTCACTTTAGGAGGATGCGATTCAGCAGGGACTGCCAGCACCTCCGAAAGGTACGCCTGAGGTAAAAATAGAGCACAGAATGTTACTTTAGTTCTTATAATATAATATAATAAAACTGTAGAAAGCATGAGACAAACACAGAGGATCCCTAAAGGAAAAAGGACTGTAGAACTTAGTGGTTCGTATGCCAACTGGATAGGCCGTATGGTCTTTATCTGCCATCTTGTTTCTATCTTTCTATATTGGCTGCAGTATCTTCCCTTCTTCTGTGAATCCTACATACAAAACCCCCATGGCATGCTTAGGCCATGGTTGCTAGTATCCTTTGAGTCCATCGCTGTAGGAATGGCTGCAAAATTCAACTCTTCCTGTGAATTCCACAGTCCCCATAGAACCACCGTGGGAGATCGTGAGTCAGAATGTGGCAAGAGTGTCGGCATCAAAAGACCCAACGGACAGCAGCAGAAGCATCAGTCCCTCCTTTCCAAAGAGGTGTAGCAGAAAGAGTGGATAGTGGCAGTACAGTTCCTCATACTGTGTCCTCCCTCTCTTCTTCTGGGGCTGGTGTGTGGCGCTCTTTGAATCCTGTAGTATTCGGGTGCCCCACTTGTTTAAAATGTGTCATCCTAGCCTCAGTCAGCATAGGGAGTGCATGCTGCAAGAGGCGTTGCACTGTTGCTATCCTCCCCCTCCCCACACAAAGAACGGAGATAAACGAGGCAATCAGATAGAAAGGAGAAAGAGACAGTGGGGGATAAAATAGTGAGTGAGGGGATTATTGATAGGGGAAGAGTGAATAAGGGAGTCAGAGAGGCTGTGAATTTTGGTGGAAGAGGGGAGGTAGGAGTTGAGTGAAGGATTGAAGGAGTTTCAGGGTCTGAGTGAGGATTATAGGAGGAATGTGGGGAAAAGGTGATGGTATCTAAAGGGGAGGGTAGCAAAGGAGTAAGCGAGGGGAATGAAAGGGCTGCAGGAGAATGGGAAAAGTAAATGAAGGCACTGGAGGTGAGGGTGGGGTGAGGGAATTGGAGGGCTGTGGGATGTGAGTGGTGATCAGATAAGGTTTGCAAGGCTGAGTGAGGATTGGAGTTGAGGGATGAGAGATCAGAGGGGACTTTTGGGTTTGAGTGAGGTGATTGCAAAAGGTGTGTGAGGGGACTGAATGGGGGGCTTTGGAGTGTGAGCAGATTGGAGGGGGAGGTATGGGATGTGAAGGGATTGGAGGGGCTGCGAGAAATGTGGGAATGGTTCCTCCCAGTCCTGGATCCCTCATCTCCAATCCAGGATCCCTTCTTTCTTCTCCATCTGGATGAGAACCTATCCTCCTTCACGTTCCTGCTCCTTCCACTGCTCCATGACTCCCCCTGTTCTTAATTCTTGCTTCAAACCATCTCTCATTCTGTCTGTATTAGTAGGGTTGAGTGCTCAGAGTCTGGGCTTCAAGGGAGACCCATGGTTCAAAAAACCAGCCGCTGCTTTAGTGCAAATAAAAGAAACTTATTTTTTCAACAGAAAAAAAAAATATCTAGCTTACTGGCTACAGATTAATTTATACATGTACTCTACTCCCCTTCTGCCCTGGCCTCCACTTCATTTGTCTGGGCTTCCTTGTTTCTGCTCTGGGTTTGGAGTTTTTATGTTCTCTCTCTGAGATCTGCCCATCATAATGTGTAAACCATTACACCATCTCATCTCATCCCTCACCCTGCAATCCCTTCTCCTGAGATCCCTGCTTTCCTTCATCCCTTCCCCCATCCCTATTCACTTCAGTTTTTGAATAATAGGGCCTGTATAATTTCATTTGCAAAGGTATTTATTTAACATTTCTTATATACCACCTTTCATGATATCAGTGTGGTTTACATTGAACAGGGCATTATAACTTGGAAATAACTATTTTACAGGGAGCATGGGCAATGGAGGATTAAGTGGCTTGCCCAAAACCACAAGGAGCACCTGTGGGACTGGAAACCCCAGTCCTTCTGGTCCCAGCTTGCTGTCCTCTAGTGGGATTTGAACACCCAACCTTTGCAGCCTGAGGTAGCTTGCCCCAACCATTAGGCCACTCCTCCCTTCCACATAACTGTGGCAGAATTTGCAGATCTTGCCACAAAATCTTGAAAAATTTGCGCTAGGAAACTAGGGCAAACTGGATAGGCCATATGGTCTTTATACAATTTAAACAATCATAACCAAAACAGCCCCAGTGGATTGGGGATCCCAACTCAGGGCCAGTATCACTATGCACCCTCTAAATAAAGACTTTTTTCGGTCTGACATGGTATTCTGTCCAATACACTGTTATTCTGATGCCCAATGCATATGTAAGAAGCCTCATTAGTGCTATCGTTTAATTCTGAGTACAGCACTGTACAAAGACAGGGATGGATACATATATTTCCCATGTGTGAGCTTCTCTTCTGTAACTGCTATGGAATCAGCTGAAAATTACAGTCTTAGCTTTGCAATTACCGAAAAATGCTTCAGGGAATCACATAAATCTTCATTACAAATGATTGTGTTAATTGAGGTAAACAAAACGCAGGCAAAACTTTTCTATTGCTTTGCTATCAAGTCCCCAGGTCCTCCTCCTGGCTGTGCGAATTCTGGAGTGCCATTAAGGGTGACAGTAGAGTGACGCAGATGGAGCTCTGTAGGAGTCCATCATTCCATAACTGGAGAGAAGCTTGTGGAGGTGGGCGAGGGAGAGGCTGGTTACTGGTTCGGTTTGTGTGTGTGTGTTAAAGTAAACAGGAGCATACAGATGATCAAAATAACTTTGCTGGGTTTTATGAGCTTAAGGAATTTTGATTTGCATCTGTTATAGTTTTGATTGAATTGTATTGCAATTCACCTTGGGTTATAGAAAATGAGTTCAGCAGAATATCAAAAGTAATAAATAAAAAAATAAAAAAATAAGGTATGTCACTTTGATCCCCTTCCTCCCCCATACCAGCCAAATTGGATAATGTGATTAGTCTGTAGCAGTCAACAGATAGGGTATTAAGTGTTCTAAGTGAACTGTTTGCCTTGTGTCCCTCTATTTCAGGCCCTCCCTCCAAGATCTTGATAACTAAAGTCATTTTAATCCCAAGAACACCTTTTGTAGAATGATTCCATAAAACTCATAAATGAGCATCATACTTTGTTTCATACTGTGTAAAGTCATAACAGGCTTGATTATATATATATTGTCGTGGGGCGCCCTGCCTACGCCATTAGAAATATGGGGCTGCTCCACAGCAAAGATTATTTTAGGTAGCCAAAGGGAATGTAAGGTTCATCTGACATAGTAAAGATGTTCTTACTTATTCCAGCTTCCTAAGAGCACTCATTAACGAAACCAAGTGTAGAGAAATTAAGGCTTTTATTCTCCGTCAGTGCAAGGGTTCAAAATAAGACATTTAGAATCAACAGAAAGTCCTTTGTTTCAAAAAGGTACCAGCATTCAAATCATATGCTTAATTGTTAAACTTCACAATTAATGCAAGGCTTGATTAAATGAATTCAGCTCATTCCAATAGCATAGGAATTCTACAAACTTCTTCTAGGTTACACGGTGGCTACAGACTCCTGGCACGAGGCTATGCACAACTCACATTCCATCTGTTCAGGTTGAGACATGGGAACAGTATTTATGCATTCTATCTCCATGGATTCTTCATCAGGGGAATAATCACTGTCCCTGTCTGACACAGGTCTGTGTGCAATGTCTCTAGGGTCTTGTCTCCAGTACCACTGTGTTCTAAGTGCTTTAGGGATTTCATGAAACCAATCTGGCTTCTCCTTCTTTACAGAGTGAGCACGTGTTTCAACAGAGCCTTTAGGACTCAAGCATTTTATATCATTAATAAATCTTTCATACCTGGAGTCTGGCTCATTTGAATCCGCGGAGTTTTCCCTTTCAGAAACTTTCCTCCTGTAACAGGTTCTCTGCCTGCAAGCTTTAGGCAATGCTCTGCTTTCTGGCAGCCTGGTAAAACCTGACGTGGATTCCCTTTTCTCCTTTGGTAAGAACTCAGCCTTTTCACAAAGTGCTTTTCCTTTCTTGCCTGTTAACACTGGGTTAGCATTTCTCAGAGATTGCAAGCTTTTCTCTAAACCATTCTCTCTGGTTCTTTGCTTCTGTCTCTCTGCTCTTGAGTCAGGAACGCTGTGAGAACAGGGCGTGGCACACACTCTAACTTCAGAGCTGGCTCTAACAAACTTCCCTTGACAAGCAGCATGCTTAGCCTGGCCCTTCTGAACTTCACCCTTGTGAACTCTGTTCCTCTGGGCTTGCTCACATAGGATTCTTTCACTTACTCCTTCTCTTGGAGCTGATCCTCTCAATAGAGCTGTTCCTCCTTGTGAAGACGTTCCTCTGTCTCTGTTCCTTCCTTGGTCCTTCTCTCCTTGCTCCTCTGCCTTCTCTTGCTCTTCCGCCTTGCTGGCATTCAACTCTGGCTTATAAAGGAATCTTTCTTTCAAGAGTTCCGGGGTCATTCCCAGGTGCAAATCATTAGCCCTCTTAGGGGTATGTTTACTAAAGTGCGGTAAACGTGAATAACGCGCGTCGTATGACGTTAACGATCGTAAGTGCAGTATAACGCGCGTAATCATGCGCCAACGACCGTTAACGTCATACTACGCGCGTTAACCGTACTTAACGATCGTTAAAACAGCGCAGAAGGTGGAGAGTGGGCGGAGAGAAGGGGTCAATGGGCGGAGAGTGGGCGGGGAGAATCTCCCCTCACACTAACGCGCTGAATTTCTGAGCTCAATTCCAACGCGAATGAAAACCTGTCGTTAAAGGCCTATTAAAGGGAAGAGAAACCATTTCCGTCAGCAATGTACAGCAAAACCGGGGAAACCAACAAAACGTGAGCAGTGTGATACATGTGCACAGAACAAAAGTTCACATAAAACTTTAAAAATGACCACAAGAAACATTGTAGAAATTATAATTCAGCTGGGCAACAGTGATAGCAATGGGCAACAATGAAAAATATGCCCAGGAAAGCACCAAAAAAAAGAAATGATGTTTGGAAGGGTCTACGCTCAGTAGACCCTTTCAAAGATCATTTCATTGTAATGGGGCTTTCCTGGGAGTGGTTTTCATTGTTGCCCAATGATATCATTGTTGCCCAGCTTGGTTATGGGTGTTTGCCCCTTTTTTGAGGTCTCTTTTGAGGTTTATTTGCACCTTTGTCTCCATACAAGGTAAATGAGCCCACAGTAAACTTGTGCAGAGCAGGGTTTCTGACTCGTCAGGCCGGTTTTCCTATCTCCAGGGAATGCACTGTCCCTGTGGCCACAGTGTGGTGCAACAGACACAGCCAGTGTTTGTAAGACCAGAGGGTCACAGGTTCAAATCCCAGCTGGTGCTCCTGCCAACCCAGTCCCCATAGCTTTACCCACCACTAAACAGTGATAGTAAAGACTCTCCTTTATTGCAGAGAACATACACATAGTTAATACGCCTATATTTTACCACACCAAACACAGACACAGGCGCATTACCTAGAGCAGAGTCTAGCAAATGCAGTCCTGGAGGGCCCCACACAATTCAGGCTCCATGCTGCCTCTAATAAAGATGCCTGTGCTGCATATCTATGCACCACCCCCATGGTATGCAGATGTAGCTCATGCATATTTATGAGGGACAGCATGAAACCCGAACAGTGTTTGGAACACCAGGACTGGAGTTGGGGAACTCTGCCGTAAAGCAGCAGCCAACAGGGCCAGACACACCCACAGACACACCCACAGGCCCCATTGGCCAATGCCTCCTGGAGAGGCAGGACATTGTGCCTGCCTGTATCTCCCAATACTAGCAGTTGCATACCTTAGCAATGCCACCCTACACCTGGGTATATGGTACACAGCTATCAAACGTTTCCTATGATAACTGGCAGATATCAATTCCTACGTTAAGCACAGTTTGCTCAGTGAGCTCCACCATAACAAGCATTCTGATGTCTGCGGTGTGTGCTGCAGGTCTGGTCTCTGACAGTGTTTACCATCCTGGGGAGTGACCCCCAACAGTCTTGCATACCATATCCATGCCTGTACTGTGCCCAGGACTGGTGTGGTGGGTATGGCTGCTGAACACCTCTATAGTATCACAATGCTGGCATAGGTGTGGGGGTGGCTGTCTGTCTATCCAGTGTGTGGTGGCTGCAAACACCTTCCACAGCCCACACTGCCAGCAATGTTGCCAGTATTGGGCTGCCAATGTGCATAATGAGGAGCAAGGTACAATGGGTATAGGCCGAACAGGGTGGCCTGGCCAGGGTGCATCTGCACAGGGCATACGGCAGTGACAGGCACATTTTAGTGCCCGGCCACCACCTACACAGACAGGGTGACCTCAGTATGTCCTGCTGAGAGATCACTCTCACCCTGACTGTGCAGTGACCACAGCATGGCTAGGTACCCCCATAGTGCTATATAGTATTTCTCTCATGTGATAGATATGGGTTTTCTTTTGGGGTCCAGTCACTGGTTTATCTGCTTGCTGTGTATGCTGACATCCCAGTTCTGGGTGCATGCATCTCCACTGGGCACATGCACTATTGACTAACTAGCAGACTGTTTGCAGCTGGTATGTGTTGTGATGGAGTGGCTTGCAGGGTGCAGTGGCTGATGGCTTGCAGCAAGAGAATATCAGATAGTGGTGGGGTGCAGCTTACCATATCCAGGCCTAATGTCTGTCGGCTATTGTGTTATGGATGTGTACAGAGCTGCATTGACTGCCCTGTGGGGTGTCTTTCCTCAGCAGGACTGGGGTTGCTGTTCCCTTCTACTGCCACCTTTGCAGGGAGGTAGAATGTGGATCTATTGTTGGGGGAGCATGTTTGTCACCCTTGGTCCTGGGGTGGGGGTGCATGGGCCACCTAGGAGTCCATGGGGGCAACACCTGACTGAAACAGACAGAGATATCCAAGGTGTTTGTGCAGAAACTACCTATTTCACACATTAACACTGCTTTGGACCTGTGCCATGGCCTCTTTCAGCCATGGACGGTGCTGTGGACCTGGTGCTGGGCGCCCCACTGCACCCTCAGGGTGAGCACAGTACCCGCACAATGTGACGGTGTGTAACTACTCTGTGCCAGTACAACACACGGTCAGTACCCCCTACCAGGCCGAGGTATTGTGGGGGTGCACATGATCACTTCCCCCTACCAGGCCGAGGTGCTGTGGGGGTGCATTCCCCATGGTGTGTATCTGTGGACGGCTGATTTGCATGTGCAGTGCATCATGGGTGTGACTGGCACAATCCAACCCTGGGTAAATCCAGCACCTGCTCACAGGCTCAGATACACCATAGGCCATCACACGTACATCTGTTAGCATAATGCATAGGTGCAAGACACCCTAAAGAGTCTGTAATATTAGGTGCCCACGCTGGTAAAAACACACGTACCCACGCACAATTGTACGCACGCACCAATGCACGGGTCTACGCCCGTAGCAACGCACGCAGCCACGCATGTGGCTAGGCACACTGCGAGGGTGTGTTTCTGACACCACTACTCAACGTAAAGAAAAACATGCCTCCTCATTCCCTATGTACTGTACAGGGTGATGCCTGGGCCAGCCTTCTGCGTTAGGCACACTGGGGACTTGAACCCATGCTGCCTGTAACAGCAGTGAGTACACTAACCATTGTGCTACAGCTCTGTTTCAGTGATTTGTGTCTGTACGCCTTCATACGATTAACGTGCAGTAACGCACCACGGCGCCCTGTAACGCTCGTTAGTTTTTGGAACGCGCGTTAGTGGTTACGATGTCCCGCCCATGTCCTTTTTTGGCTTTCCTTTCACTAATGCGGCTCCTAACGCGATTTGCACTAACGCAGTTTAGTAAACATACCCCTTAGGCTCATTAACTCCTGTATGGTCATTCCTGCTCCCTCTAGCTGTGCCTGGAGGTAACTGCACATCTAGATTCCTAAAAGAAACAGGGTTTCTGGTGGTACTAGCAGGTTGTGAGCGAGCATAGGGTCTCTGCAAACACCTGCTTCAAATGCAGCAGTGAACTGAGAACCAGCGCAGCTTGGCAAGTCAATTTCACCTTCCATTGCCCTTGGTCCAAGGCTGGACTGACCCAAAGAATAAGATTTACAGGCAATGTGTCCGAGATTTAGAAACATAGAAACATGACGACAGAAAAAGACCACATGGCCTATATAGTCTTTCCTTCCATATCAACCACTACAACAGTCCCCTTTTTTCCTTTAGAGATCCTCTGTGTTTGTCCCATGCTTCTTTGAATTCAGATACTGTCCTAATCTCTACCACCTCCACTGGGAGACTATTCCATGGATCCACCACTCTTTCCATAAAGATATATTTCCGCATATCACTCCTGTATCTATCCCCTTTCACCCTCATCCCATGTCCCCTCGTAGCAGAGCTTGTTTTCAATCAAAAGAGGCTCTCCTCCTGTGCATTTATGCCATGGAGGTATTTAAACGTCTCAATCATATCACCTCTATCCCAGCTTTCCTCTAAGGTGTACATGTTAAGATCCTTAAGTCTGTCCTCATATGCTTTATAATGAAGACCACTAACCATTTTAGTAGCCACCCTCTGTACCTGATTCCAGCCTGTTTATATCCTTATGAAGGTGCAGTCTCCAGAATTGCACACAATACTCCAAATGAGGTCACACTAAATATAGAGGCACTATTACCTCCTTTTATCTGCTAGCCATTCCTCTCCCTATGCACCCAAGCATCCTTCTAGCTTTTGCTGTCACCTTTTCTACCTGTTTAGCTACTTTAAGATCATCAGACACAATCATACCTATGTCCCGCTCTTCTTTAGTGGAAAAAAGTACTTCACCCCCTATACTATATCGCTCCCTTGGATTGCTGCAGCCCAAATGCAGGACCTTGCATTTTTTAACATTAAATCTCAGCTGCCAAATTCTAGACCATTCTTCAAGTTTAGCTAGATCCCTCCTCATGTTATCTACACTTTCTTGGGTGTCTACTCTATTGCAAATTTTTGTATCATCCACAAAGAGGCAAACCTTACCCAACATCCCTTCTGCTATATCACTAAAAAGATGTTAAAGAGAATCGGACCACAGTTCCCTGGGGCACACCCCTTCCCCTCAGAGTGAGTTCCATTTACCTGTACCCTTTGTCAACTCCCACTCAACCAATTTCTAAACCAAGCAGTAACTTTAGGGTCCATCCCTAGGGTGCTCAGTTTGTTTATAAGTCACCTGTGAGGAACGGTGTCAAAGGCTTTACTGAAATCTAAATACACTACATCTAGGGCTCTCCCTTGGTCTAACTCCCTGGTAACCCTGTCAAAGAAATTAATCAGAAAGTTTTAAGCATCAAAACTGCTTCACTAATGTAAGCAGCAAAAGAAAATATTTAGGGGTATGTTTACTAAACTGTGTTAGTGCAAATCGCGTTAGGAGCCGCGTTAGTTAAAGGAAAGCCAAAAAAGGACATGGGCGGGACATCGTAACCACTAACGCGCGTTCCAAAAACTAACGAGCGTTACAGGGTGCAGTGGCGCGTTACTGTGCGTTAATCGTATGAAGGCGTACAGACACAAATCACTGAAACAGAGCTGTAGCACAATGGTTAGTGTACTCACCGCTGTTATAGGCAGCATGGGTTCAAGTCCCCAGTGTGCCTAACACAGAAGGCTGGCCCAGGCATCACCCTGTACATTACAGAGGGAATGAGGAGGCATGTTTTTCTTTATGTTCAGTAGTGGTTACTGAAACACACCCTCGCAGTGTGCGTAGCCATGTACGTTGGTGCGTGCATGGCTGCGTGCGTTGGTACGGGCGTAGCTACGTGCGTACAATCGTGCGTGGGTACGTGTGTTTTTACCAGCGTGGGCACCTTATATTACAGACACTTTAGGGTGTCTTGCACCTATGCATTATGCTAACAGATGTACGTGTGATGGCCTATGGTTTAGCAGAGCCTGTGAGCAGTCGCTGGATCGTCCCAGGGTTGGATTGTGCCAGTCACACCCATGAAGCACTGCACATGCAAAGCAGCTGTCCACAGATACACACCATGGGGAATGCACCCCCACAGCACCTCGGCCTGGTAGGGGGAAGTGACCATGTGCACCCCCACAGCACCTCGGCCTGGTAGGGGGTACTGACCGTGTGTTGTACTGGCACAGAGTAGCTACACACCGTCACATTGTGCGGGTACTGTGCTCACCTTGAGGGTGCATTGAGGCACCCAGCACCAGGTCCACAGCACCGTCCATGGCTGAAAGAAGCCATGGCGCAGGTCCAAAGCAGTGTTAATATGTGAGATAGGGGGTTTCTGCACAAACACCTTGGATATCTCTGTCTGTTCCAGTCAGGTGTTGCCCCCATGGACCCATAGGTGGCCCATGTAAGACCACCACCCCCAGGGCCAAGGGTGGCAAACAGGTTCTCCCAACAATAGATCCACATTCTACCTCCCTGCAAAGTTGGCAGTAGAGGGGAACATCAACCCCGGTCCTGCTGAGGAACAGACACCCCACAGGGCAGTCAATGCAGCTCTGTACACATCCATAACACAATAGCAGACAGACATTAGGCCTGGATATGGTAAGCTGCACCCCACCACTATCTGATATTCTCCTGCAGCAAGCCATCAGCCACGGCACCCTGCAAGCCACTCCATCACAACACATACCAGCTGCAAACAGTCTGCTAGTTAGTACATAGTGCATGTGCCCAGTGGAGATGCATGCACCCAGAACTGGGATGTCAGCATACACAGCAAGCAGATACATCAGTGACTGGGCCCCAAAAGGAAACCCATATCTATCACATGAGAGAAATGGTATATAGCACTATGGGGGTGCCTAGCCATGCTGTGGTCACTGCACAGTCAGGGTGAGAGTGATCTCTCAGCAGGACATACTGAGGTCACCCTGTCTGTGTAGGTGGTGGCCGGGCACTAAAATGTGCCTGTCACTGCCCTATGCCCTGTGCAGATGCACCCTGGCCAGGCCACCCTGTCCGGCCACCCTGTCCGGCCTATACCCATGGTGTGACTGTACAGGGTGATGCCTGGGCCACCCTGTACAGGGTGATGGTACCTTGCTCCTCATTATGCACATTGGCAGCTCAATACTGGCAACATTGCTGGCAGTGTGGGCTGTGGAAGGTGTTTGCAGCCACCACACACTGGATAGACAGACAGCCACCCCCACACCTATGCCAGCATTGTGCTACTATAGAGGTGTTCAGCAGCCATACCCACCACACCAGTCCTGGGCACAGTACAGGCATGGATATGGTACGCAAGACTGTTGGGGGTCACTCGCCAGGGTGGTAAGCACTGTCAGAGACCAGACCTGCAGCACACACCGCAGACATCAGAATGCTTGTTATGGTGGAGCTCACTGAGCAAACTGTGCTTAACGTAGGAATTAATATCTGCCAGTTATCATAGGAAACGTTTGATAGCTGTGTACCATATACCCAGGTGTAGGGTGGCATTGCTAAGGTATGCAACTGCTAGTATTGGGAGATACAGGCAGGGCACAATGTCCTGCTTCTCCAGGAGGCATTGGCCAATGGGGCCTGTGTGTGTGTGTGTGGGTGTGTCTGGCCCTGTTGGTTGCTGCTTTACGGCAGAGTTCCCCAACTCCAGTCCTGGTGTTCCAAACACTGTTCGGGTTTTCATGCTGTCCCTCATAAATATGCATGAGCTACGTCTGCATACCATGGGGGTGGTGCATAGATATGCAGCACAGGCATCTTTATTAGAGGCAGCATGGGACCTGAATGGTGTGGGGCCCTCCAGGACTGCATTTGCGAGACTCTGCTCTGGGTAATGCGCCTGTTTCAGGTGTCTGTGTTTGGTGTGGTAAAATATAGGTGTATTAACCATGCGTATGTTCTCTGCAATAAAGGAGTGTCTTTACTATCACTGTTTAGTGGTGGGTAAAACTATGGGGATTGGGTTGGCAGGAGCCCCAGCTGGGATTTGAACCTGTGACCCTCTGGTCTTAACAGGCACTGGCTGTGTCTGTTGCACCACACTGTGGCCACAGAGATGGTGCTGTCCCTGGAGTTAGTTAAACCGGCCTGACGAGTCAGAAACCCTGCTCTGCACAAGTTTACTGTGGGCTCATTTACCTTGTATGGAGACAAAGGTCCACATAAACCTCAAAAAAGACCTCAAAAAAAGGGGCAAACACCCATAACCAAGCTGGGCAACAATATTATCATTGGGCAACATTACACAACACTCCCAGGAAAGCTCCATTACAATGAAATGATCTTTGAAAGGGTCTACGGAGCGTAGACCCTTCCAAACATCATTTCTTTTTTTTTGGTGCTTTCCAGGGAGTGTTGTTCATTGTTTCCCATTGCTATCACTGTTGCCCAGCTGAATTATGATTTTTACAATGTTTCTTGTGGTCATTTTTAAGGTTTTATGTGAACTTTTGTTCTTTGCACATGTATCACACTGCTCACGTTTTGTAGGTTTCCCCGTTTTTGCTGTACATTGCTGACGGAAATGGTTTCTCTTCCCTGTAATATGCCTTTAACGACAGGTTTTCATTCGCGTTGGAATTGAGCTCAGAAATTCAACACGTTAGTGTGAGGGGAGCCTCTCCCCGCCCACTCTCCGCCCATTGACCCCTTCTCTCCGTCCACTCTCCACCTTCTGCGCTGTTTTAACGCGCCGCGGGGCTTTACGATCGTTAACTACGGTTAATGCGCGTAGTATGACGTTAGCGGTCGTTGGCGCGTGATTACGCACGTTATACTGCACTTACGATCGTTAACGTCGTACAACGCGCGTTATTCATGTTTACCGCACTTTAGTAAACATCTCCCTTAGTTTTCTTTAGTCCCTCTAAAAGAATTTTGATGAAGTAGGGACAGTATTAGGACAAATTTCAAAGGAATTTACCTTTTGAAATAGTGAGCTGGGTAAATTTCACATAATTAAACTTCTCTCCACTTAATATGCAAACAGATACGTCTGCATCCCAACTCAGATTTTGAAAGGGAAACAGTTTATGTGATACTGTCCCCACCAGAGACAATATCATATGCATAGGCTCTTCTCTCCTGTCCTTCCATTAGGGCCTAATAAAGACAGCTGTGATCTCATGGTGCCACCACCTAGTGAGAGACTAGATGGCTGCATCCCATGATGGTGGCCATTTTGCTTTGGCTGCAAGATGGCATAGGAGCGAATAGGATTGCTCCTGCCCTGTTCTTTCTCTAGACCACCAGGAAATAAAGGTATGTGCTGGGGGTGCCGGTAGGTCGGGGGGGGGGGCCGTGGGCCTCTAATTTGCTGGATGACTAGCCAGGGTGTTTTTAATGTACCAGGAGTTGGGAGGAGGAGGGAGACCCCCACCCTTTCAACTGTGTATTGAGAGAGGTAGGGGGGCCTAGCAACTCCCAATGTTTATCGAGAGCTATCCAGGGGCATTAGTGCTGAAGAGAGGCCAATGCAATTATTTTTTATATTGTTGGTGCTGTGGATCGCAGCACCATGGCACCAACAATATTGTGTGTGTGGGGGGGAGGCACAATCGGTGCAGTTAGGGGGATATGGTAGTGATTGGGGTACAGAGCTGCTGACAACTCTGTGCATCCAATTGCTAACATCCCTCCCCATCGATTTATCACAGGGACCCACAGTACCTGCTTCGGCAGGTACTGTGGAACTTTTCCTGCAGTATCTGTGGGAAATCTAAACCACTATAGTATCTGCAGAACCTTCCCTGGGAATGACCCTTGTAGATACCACGGAGGTTTCCTGCTTACCATGCAGTTTTGTCTCCTAAAGCATCGCTGCGTCAGCAGCCACAACTAATGTGGTTTAATAGTCATCATACCCCTATATCTTTTTATCGATGCAAAACATACTCAATGTAGGGACACACTATGGAACATTACAAAGGTATTATGATATGCTCCATTTCATCCTCAATTCCTTTCTTAATAATTCTTAACATTATTGCGTTTTTGGCCTCTACCACATAGGGAGCCAAGGATTTCAACATATTGTCCATGATGATGCCTAGATTCTTTTTCTGAGTAGTGACTCCTATATGGAATCTATGGTTAGGAATATATTTCCCTATGTGCCCACATTAAATTTCATCTGCCATTTGGATGCCTAATCCCCCACTCTTGCAAGGCCATCCTGCAATTTTTCACAATCTACTTATGATTTAATAACTTTGAATTTTGTATCATTCTCAAATTTCATCACATCACTCATTCTTTCCATTTCCAGATCGTTTATAAATATGTTAGAAAGCACCAGTTCCAGTACAGATTGTTGAGGAAATCCACTATTTAGCTTTCTCCATTAACAAAATGGATCATTTAGTCCTACTTCTGTTTCCTGTCTTTAAACAAGTTCCCGTTCTACAGTAGGACATTGCCTCCTAATCCATGACATTTTCTTAGGAGTGTCTCATGAGAGACTTTGTCAAAATCCAGATGCATTATGGAGGTTATTTTATAAACCATTTTCACATGTAAAATGCCTGTGGATGTTAAGGTGGAAGAGACTAATAATTTTAAAATTCTTTAAAATACAGTAAAATATACCATAGATTCTGAAGCCAATCACAGTGAGGCCTATTCCAATCTGTATGTCCCAGGCCTCTGTGCATCTGGACATACAGATTCTGATCCTGTGGGGCATGTCTAACCACCGCGGGATCAGAATCACATCTAAGCCTGTACATATAGGCTAGGACCCGATTCTGGTTGGCCTGCAGATACAGTCTCCTGCCCGCTAACTCAGTCAGGCTCCTGAATGAAGCCGTGGTACCACGGCATCCGGTTGCCATGGCACCGCGGCTCCATTCAGGAGCCACGATCACCAACCACCGCCGACTTTTTCCTTTCCTCGCAGCCCCACCCCCAATCTGGCCTCCCATGGCCAGGGTTGGGCTGCAGGGAATCTCCTGCACCTCCACCCCATTTGTTTCCGGCCAGGCCTTCCATCTCCTGATGTCTAGGGGGACTTATTCCGCCTCCGAGGAGGAATAAGTCCCCTGTCCAATCTGCCGGCCCCGGATGTACAGGGCTGACTTCAGAATCTGCCCTGTACATCCAGGGCCACAGACTGTCCACTGCCCACCCTAACTCTGCCTCTACCCCACCCCTCCTCGCCCCCGTCTAGCCTCCCAGTACAACCTCCTTATTCGCATGGGATGAATTTGTCAGGGATGGGAAGGGTGGATGAATAGCGGAGATGGCATAGGTAGGACAGGAGCATAGGCAGAGTCATGAATTATGCATGTATTTTCTAACCTACCTGTGCAGGGCCCTACCAAGGTAACAAGGGCTGTGCGTGTGTTGCCACTGCACAGGGTGCAAACATGGAAGGGGTGCTGATATAATCACTGGGCTTCTAAGAAACCCGACAAAAGAAAGTTCCTGCAAGCTGTTGGGTGGGCAGGGGGCAGAGTACTAGCTTGGTACAGTCTGTACCTATGTACATGCTTACTTTGAGCACTAACATTTACGCCTGTTCCCGAGCAGGCGTAAGTATCAGCAGCCATAATCAAGGTGCTATTTCTGTAGGATTTGTGCTAATATTTTATAAAGACCCATAGGCACCTAATACTGGCTTATGCATCAGGCAGGCTAGGCATTTGCCTGGAGCAGCAGCTTCTGGAGGGATGGCAAAGAGAATCTGCAGTAAGAGTAAAATAGGTTCTGGCAGTCACACTAAAAAGGAGACAAGAGAAAGTACCTTTATAAGCAAAGACGATGGACAGTTTTCAAATAGTCCTTTTAACCAGATTACTGGTATATTGGAGTGACCATGATTTTTGAGTTTAATTATCAAAATCTCAGGGTTGATCTGGGGACCTAAAAGTTAATTGGGGGAGGGGGCATATGCATCCATAAAATATGGTTTCTGGAATGGGGTATCACTCCACCATCTTCCTCAGTAAATATTAAGCAAATGAATTTTTATTTAGGGGTATGCTTACTAAGAAACACACTGATAGCACGTATTGGGACCCAAAAGCTGGCACAGACACCCATGCGTGCTTGGGGGGGGGACAGACATATGCATCCATCCCTTTGCTGTTAGCACAATATTAACATGCCACATCATGCTACCAGAATGCGGGTGCACTTACAACCACACGTTGAGGTGGCATGACATGTACCTGTGCTAACAGCTACTTCATGGTTAGCACACCCTCAAAACACCCATGCTAAGCACTATCCACACTCATGTTCCACCCACAATCCTCCCACCCGCCACCTGATCACATGCTACCCAGTTAGCGTGTGATTTTTAGCATGGGGTCCCATGCGGTTAGTGCAGGATGCTTCTCATTCACTAAATCCTGCGCTTTCCACATCATTAACAAAATTTGCCCCTTTCTTTCTGAACACACCACTAAAACACGTATCTACTCTTTAGTCACTTCTTGCCTCAAGTATTGCAACCTGCTCCTTGCTAGTCTCCCTCTGAGTCTCCCCTTCAGTCTGTTCAAAACTCTGCTGTGCGGCTAATCTTCCACCAGTCCCAATATACTCATATAACCCCTCTTCTCAAATCACTTCATTGGCTTCCCTTCCATTTCTGTATCCAATACAAACTTTTCCTTCTGACCTATAAGTGCATTCACTCTACTGCTTTTACCTCTACCTTTCCTCTCTTCTCTCTCCCTACACCCCTCCTCGGGAACTCCGCTCTTCCTCTGGCTTGCTTCTCTCTATGCCGCCCTCTTCAACAGCCAATTCCAGATTTCGATCCTTTCACCTTGCTGCTCCTTATGCCTGGAACAAACTACCTGTATCTTTACGTCAGCTTTCATCTCTTCCCCTTTTCAAATCCATGCTAAAGGCTTAACTCTTTCAGGGCACTTTTGGATCTTAATCCTTTGTTCTCCTTCTTTCTCATTATCCTTCCTTACTATACCCTGGTTCTCATCTGCTGTACTGTCTGTCTTGATTAGATGGTAAGCTTTGATGAGCAGGGACCGTCTTTATATGTGTCTGTACAGTGCTGCATACGCCTTGTAGTGCTATATAAATGATTAATAAGAGTAGTAGTAGTAGAAGTTAATTGTTAGCGCACGTTAGTAAACATGCCTCTTAGGGGTATGTTTACTAAACCATCTTAATGTTACCGGTGCTAGTTGGAGCGTTAATGTGAAGAATGCCATATAAGGTAGTGGGCGTTCCGGTGGCAAGGAAGCAAGGAATCTGTATCGCGCAATAGAGGGTGCCTTGCCTCGTTAATGCGCGTTAACCTTAAGTCCATGCCAGCGCTGTGTTAGAAGCTATAGAGATGTAGCCCACTGGTTGTTACAATGACTATGGAAGCAGCGGTCATGAGTTTGATCCTGTAGTGGTGTTATTTAATAAGGCTGTCTGAGGGATTTCCTTTTAATTTAAGTCAGTGCTGTATGAGGCACCTTAGGTTAGGGCACTGTGAGGGTGTTTTTGCTGGCAGCACTGATTTAAATTAAAAGGAAAACCCTCAGACAGCCTTACTAAATAACACCACTGCAGATATATATGCATTAGAGATAGCCTGCCAACCTGACTGGTTTGGGGCCCTCCAGGGCTGGATTTGGAGACCCCTGCCTTACACCTCTGTCATTTAAGATCGTGAGTGGGCAAGGTACAAATGTCCTAGACATTGAAAGGGTATATAGAATGTGTCACATTCCTCCTCAATTCTCACCACCACCAAAAAGTTGTCTAATAGACAATATTTTGGTGGTGGTGAGAATCGGCAGTGGCAAGGCAGGAGCATCCAAATCCAGTCCTAGAGGGCCACAAACCAATCTGGTTGGCAGGCTATCTCTAATGCATATATATCTCATGCATATTCATTAGGGATATCCCAAAAACCTGCAGGGTTGTGGACCTCCAGGACCGGATTTGAGTAGCTCTGCTCTTGACCTTCACTCCCAGTCTTCAAGGGCAACCAAATTTGAATACAGTGGAGGAAATGCATGTGCAAATCTCTCTCATGCATATTTATTAGGGATATGCACAATACTTGACCTGTTGGTGGTCTTCAAGGACTGGCAGTAAAGACCAAGGGCCCGATATTGAAAGGCATTTCCATGTTTTACAAACCTGTAAACCATGTAAATGCCATTGAATGGGAATGGTTAGTGCCGTCGAATATCACTAATTAATGCTTTTATACACCACGATACTAACTACTTAACATTGGGGTGTGTCGTGGGTGGCGAGAGTCGCTAATCGAGTAGCAGCAATAGTGCACCACTACCCAGTTAATGACCTGCAGGTAAAACTACATGCTGCAAAAGCTGACTAGTTTTACCAGTGGGAGCTAACTGGGTAGAGGTGCAATATTGCTGCTACCCAGTTAGCTTCTGCAGCATTAGAGGCTGTGCGGTGACCCCGAATATTTAATGTCAGGGCTGCATATGACCCTGGCATTGAATATTCAGGGTTAGAGGTCAATGGTGATGGCTATGTGCCGTAGCGGCGCATAGCCATCCCAGTTCAATATCAGGCTCCAAGGCTTTAGGCAACTGCCTACTCTCCCTAATGATTAAACTAGCTCTAGCGAACATATGAAAAATCATTAGGAATGCAGTTAGCTTTGCTGAGTAAAGAAATGAAATATGCAAAATAAGATAAGATCCAAATGCTGTATAATTTGAAAATGATACTTAATTTTTCCTGTTGATACCATCCAGCCAAAGGCATTGCCCATGAGTCATACAAGCAAGGCTCATTGACTAGATTGTCTAAGGAGGCTATTCAGAAAATGAGAGGAAGTGGGTGCTCTTTTATCTTTGTCTCCATCAACTGAAGCCAAAAGATCAATACACCACACAGCCTCTGGCTCCATTCTCCTCTATGCAGCAGTAATTAGCTTGAGTTAAGAAGGTGCCTAACAGGCAGCATGTTGTCAAGCTAACTGTGATAAGTACATACACTTAAGGGACTCAGAGAACAATGGGAAAGAGCAAGTGATTCACTCAGCACTTTCCTTCCTGTGGCTCAGCGCCCACACTTTACTTTTGTGTTACTGAAGCAGTGTGAGAACAAGCTAGCCGGAAGGCCTGAGCTCTCTAGAGAAGGACAGGTGTACAGGAAGGCTTTTCCTACAATGGAAGATAAGTGGTCACTTTTTCCAAACTCTGTGGTTGCCTCCCGCAAATGGAGGGGAGGGAGGAAATGTCTGTCGCATTCCAACTTTACTTTTTCTAGGCAGAGGTGGAATTTTGAGGAGGGAAGACAGGGTTGCTCACAGTTTGACTATTGCCCACCCTGTCCAGGCTCCATAACCTAAAGGAACCGCATCTAGCTGGGATTATATATGTGTGAGAAAAAGGGGCCACTTGAACTGTATGGAAGCTTCTAAGAGAAAGGAGAAGTGTGCAGAGCACTCATCTCCCTGTATGTTGCAGGGCTATTGTATCTTTTTTATACTTCAATATTAATACCACAGGAGATAGTCAGTATCATCATGATTCACAAACCTTTACAGTCCCAGACCTCCTCTTAAGAAATAAATAAAAAACCTCAAACCCGGACACGTCTCACATGATTAAAGCAAAACAAATTCTCTTCTGCATCCCATGATCTATTTAATCTTATGCTTGTGCAACCCTTCTTCTGGGTACTTATTTTAGGCTTAGTTCCAGAATCAGAAACGTAGTAGCCTGATTACTAGGTTGAATTTATCTTTAAAGTGAGTAATTGAACAATTCAAGCACATGCCCACAGTGAACAGTAATCTGTGCTAACACAGCTTTAATGCAGAAAAAAGCAGGCACAATGCATGGCAAAAAGGAATTTATCTTTATTTTATTTATTTATAACAGTTTGGCATACCTTTATTTAACAAATTCCTTTGCCATTGTTATGGTTTATAACCCCAGTTCAATTTGAAAAGAAGCAATAAGATGAATGGAAAGGGAACACAAAGGGATGGATATGGCACATTAATATATTATAGCTGAAGAAACCGGGTGGAGAAAAGGGAAATCTGTGGTCCTGTCCTGAGAAAAGTAATCACCCTAGAGCTAGGGAAGGGCTAGGAGCAATGTCATTGAACAGTCAAGTCTTGTAGTCCTTTGGAAAGGAACGATAAGAGTTTTATCTTCTCAAATTCAGCAGGACAGAGTTCTATAAAATTTGGGCAACATAGCTAAATGCACTTTCCTGTTCCTTTCTAACTCTGGAAGGGGGGCGAAGGTGGTAGGGCTAAGAGATTCGCTTGTAAAGATTGAAGTGGCTATCTGGGAAGATCAGAAGATCAGGGACAACCAGACAGTGTAGGTAAGTTGGGATCCTGATGTAAAAAGCCAAGAATGTTAAAGACAAAGGGGTATGTTTACTAAACTGCGGTAACATTGCAGCGGCTACGTTAAGGCGTGTTATGTAACGTTAAGGCGCCTTAACGTTACATAATGCGCCTTAACGTTCCCGGCCGCGGTAAGTCCAGAAAAGGGTGGAGAGAGGGCGGAGAGAAGGGGTCAATGGGCAGGGAGTGGGCGGGGAGAGGCCCCTTTCACACTAACGTGGAGAAATTAAGGGCTGAATCCTAATGCAACTGAAAACCTGGCATTAGCACACATTTGCAAGAGAGAGAAACCATTTCAGCGTGAGCAATGTACAGCATAGGCAGGGAGCCCAAGAAAGGTGATAGTAGTGCTCCATTTGCAGCAACAGCATAGTGCCCAGGTATGAAAAGCCACTGTGATAATGGTGCAAATGGGGCATTGGGGCTGCAGGCAGGACATGCAGTGGGGGCTACTGGGGCACAGGGTGGACTAGGCGGTTGCCGAGGTGGCACATAGGAATGCAGAAAATGGAAACCAGCAAGACAGCAACTGACCAAGGTCAGACATGCCCATGAGTCTGTGGCCCACAGTGTCCCATCCAGGAGACACTACCCAGCAGGCACCCCAAGGGGCGCATAACATTGACAGGCAGTTCCTGGGGAAGCGTGGACATCCATGTAGGCACCCCTACCCCAGAACCCACACCTTAGGCAGCCGCCTACCTGCCCCCTGGATGGCCTGGGATGGCGCACCACCGGCACCGACAGCATATGGTCATGGCGGCATGGCAGAGGGGGTGGGTGATTGTGTTGGAGGGAGCAGTGGCACCTGCCTGCAGTGGACCTAGGCCATGCCCTGTACCAATATGTGGTGTGCAGTGCAACAGAAGAGGTCTGGCTGAGGAACATAAGGGTAGCCCCAGGGACCACTATGCTGCTGTGGCAACAGTGTGGTGCAGTACACTCAGCCAGCATAACCACGAGCAGAGGGTCAGAGGTTCAGGTCCCATCTGTGGATCCTGCAGAGCATCTCCCCATAGTTTTAGCCCACAATGCAGCTATAACAACAACATGGGCAAACCCCAACACAGTGGTGCACAGGGGTACGGACACCCACTCACAAGGGCTCCACTATCCACAGCTTCATGGAGTGTCAGGCTGTTAGCCCCAGCACAGAGCTGCAGTTATCACCAGAGCACTACTACTACCCCCTGCACAGATTAGCAATGTCGGCACTGTGATCAAGACCAGTGCAGCGGGTAGGGTTGTTAACCACCTCCATCTCTGCACAATGCTGAGATAGGTGTGGGAGTGTGCGTATGTCTCTCCATGGTTTTGTGTCTGCCAACACCTCACTGAGCCCACATTGCTCATACTGCTACCAGCGTTAGCCTGCAAATGTGCATAATGAGTTGCAAGGTATTGTGGGTATGGCCCAGACAGGGCGGATTGGCCAGGATGCATCTGCACAGGGTGGAGGGCAATGGCTGGGACACTGTAGTGCTCGACCACCACCTGCATGGACAGGGTGGCCACAGTATGTCACGCAGGGGGGGGGGGGGGCGGGGTCACTCTCACTCTGACCGAGCAGTGACCATGGCATGTCTATGTTTCCACATAGTGCCACACATTATTTGTTTCAAGTGATACCTGAGTGTTCCCAGTTCTGGGGTCCAATCATGGAGATACCTGCTTGGTGTCTGTGCTGTACATCCCACCTCTGGGTGCACAGGGTTCCCCTGTGAGCATGCACTATGGACTGGTTAGTGGGCTGTCTGCAGTTCATCTGTGCATGGCGGGAACACCTTATAGGATGCTGCAGGTGCAGTCTGACTGTGCTGTCTGTTGATGAATGGCAGACGGTGGCTTGGGGCAGTTGAGCCTACCCCAAGCACCACTGCTGGTTTGCAATGGTCACAGGTATGGCACTGGCCCAGCAGTCCTGGAGGGCTGTCATCTGCCAGCAGGACTGTGGTTGCTGGTACTACAGCCATTCTTCAGGGTGCAGGCACCTGTCCCACCACACCCTCATCTACAAAAGGGGTGATTGAGGCCTCTTGGTGGTATACAGCACATACCACTTAGACACATAGTGGCAGTACTACATCACCCTCATGCAAGTCTAGACACCCCACTGCCCCTGATAACAGGCACCCAGCCAAACCTTAACACCAGGTACACAGTAATCTAGGTGGTGTCCAGACCCACATGTGACTGCAGACCACAGCTGGAACAGATGCACCTTCGGTTGCACTGCGGGGAATACCTGTCACACACTGGCAGTGCTAGAATTGTGTAGCAAGACCTAGTTCTAGCATCACATGTACTGTGGACCTAGTGCTGGGCGCCCCTCCTATCCCTTAGGGTGAACACGGAACCTGCACAATGGCATGGTCTGTAGCTACTCTGTGCCAGTATCACGCACTCAGTCCGTCTTACCATGTTGCAGTACCGGAGAGGTGCAGACCCCATTTGGTGGTCAGCTGTAGGCTGCTGTTCTGCATGTGCAATGCATCATGGGTACTGGTGAGGTTACCCTATCCTGGCACACAGAGCAGACGGTTTGTGCAGTGACCTGCAGTCCTTCTGTACCCAGCCATTGCTGTGCAACAGGCCATAGAGGTATAGCCTACTGGTTAGTACATTGACAGTCTAGGTGGAGGTCATGGGTTCAATTCCTCATTATTCCCTCCCATCCAAGGCAGATATTTTTCTTGCCTGTGAGTCATATCTTTGCAGATCTGTGCTGCCAGCCCATAGTACCCTCACCACAGTTGCCAGCAATCCTTATAAGGCGTTATAAGGCTCCTAATTAGGCACGTTACAAGGCACCTTATTGGGCACAGTACAAGGCACGTTAAGGCACGTGCCTTGTACTGTGCCTAATAAGGTGCCTTGTAACGTAATAAGGTGCCTAATTAGGAGCCTTATAATGCACTGTTATTAGGCACAGTACAAGGCACGTTATGAGGCACATTACAAGGCACCACTGTTCCCTCTAAGCTCTGTGCGTGTGCGCGCGCACACACCTCGCCGAGTGAGCGCACATACTTTACAGCAGAGCGCACAAAAATTACAGCTCTGATTCTGATAGAAAACAACACAGATGTCGTAAAATTTAAAAGTTATGATTGTAATTACTAGAAATTTCCAGCTTCATTTAGTAATCGTCTATTTTCATTTAATTTGATTAAAATCAATGTGGTGTACATACTGTATTCTGACGTGTAGTCAAATTTTAAAGTATATAACTCCAAGTGTAGTTATGTGGGGCACAAAAATTTAACCTTCCTTCAAAAGCTGCACACAGCTGATATTTTATGCGCACACAGCCTACAGAAAATTAGAGGGAACATTGCAAGGCACTGTTATTAGGCACAGTACAAGGCATGATTTTTCAGCACAGCCTGGATTCTTGTAGGCATACTGTTAACTAGCATTTTACATTATGCCGGAGTGATTTCGTTGACCCATACATGCTTGAGTATGTCCTTTAAATCTGCTTCTGAAGTTGGACGGTGTGCTGTCACCTTTTTCTTCATAAGATTCCATGCAGGTTATAATGTATCTTGTACTGTGCCTAATAACAGTGCCTTGTAATGTGCCTTATAACGTGCCTTGTACTGTGCCTAATAACAGTGCCTTGTAACGTGCCTTATAAGGTGCGTTACCTGATGGCTTGCCATAATGATGCCCCGCCCACGCCTTTATATGGGCATCTGTACCTTTACCGCGGAACCTAACGTGAATGACATTACCACAGTTTAGTAAACATAACCCAAAATGTTGAATTTCAAGCAAGAGGTGACAGGCAGCCAATGTTAAGAACATAAGAACATAAGACATGCCATACTGGGTCAGACCGAGGTCCATCAAGCCCAGTATCCTGTTTCCAACAGTGGCCAATCTAGGTCATACGTACCTAGCAATATCCCCAAAAGACACAGGTTCCACAATGCTTGTACTGGGTCAAGCATTGATATCCTGGGTCCCTTTTTAATAGTGGTTTATGGACCTTTCCTCCAGGAACTTGTCCAAACCTTTTTTAAACCCAGCTATACTAGCAGCCCTTACTACATCCTCCGGTAACAGATTCCAGAGTTTGATTACACGTTGAGTGAAAAAATATTTTCTCTTATTTGTCTTAAATAGTTTACCCTGTAGCTTCATTACATGTCCCCTAGTCTTTCTATACTCTGATAGCGTAAACAATTGATCCACGTTTATCCGTTCCACTCATTAATTTATAGACCTCTATCATATCTCCCCTCAGCCGTCTCTTCTCCAGGCTAAAGAGCCCTAACCTTCTTAGCCTCTCTTCATAGGAGTAGCCTTCCATCCCCTTCACCAATTTGGTGGCTCTTCTCTGTACTTTTTCTAATAACGCTATGTCCTTTTTAAGATACGGTGACCAGAATTGCACACAATATTCAAGGTGCGGTCGTACCATGGAGCGATACAGAGGCATTATAACATCCTTTGTTTTATTCTCCATCCCTTTCCTTATGATACCTAGCATTCTATTTGCTTTCTTGGCCGCCACTGCACACTGGGCGGAGGGTTTTAACATGTTATCCACGATGACTCCTAAATCTTTTTCCTGGGTGGTGGTTTCTAATGTGGAGCCTTGCATCGTGTAACTATAGTGTGGGTTGTTCTTTCCTAGGTGCATAACTTTGCACTTGTCCACATTAAATTTCATCTGCCATTTGGATGCCCAGTCTTCCAATTTATCCAGATCCTCCTGCAGTTTTCCACAATCCTCTTGGGTTTTAACAACTTTAAACAGTTTTGTGTCATCTGCAAATTTGTTAACCTCACTAGTTATTCCCTTTTCCAGGTCATTTATGAATATGTCAAAAAGCAGCGGACCCAGTACAGATCCCTGGGGTACTCCACTATTCACCTTTTTCCATTGGGAATATTGGCCATTTAGCCCTACCCTCTGCTTTCTATCTTTTAACCAGTTCCCGATCCACAATAGTACACTACCTCCTATGCCATGACTTTTTAGCTTCGCCAAAAGTCTCTGATGGGGGACTTTGTCAAAAGCTTTCTGAAAGTCCAGATACACTATATCAACCGACTCACCTTTGTCTACCTGTTTATGCACACCTTCAAAAAACATATCAGATTAGTAAGACAAGATCTTCCTTGTCTAAAGCCATGTTGGCTGTCTCCCATTAGGCCATGACTATCTACATGCTGTGTAATTTTGTTCTTTATGATGGTTTCTACCATTTTCCCTGGTACTGACGTCAGGCTCACCGGTCTGTAATTTCCTGGGTCACCCCTGGAACCCTTTTTAAAAATTGGTGTTACGTTGGCGACCCTCCAATCTTCAGGTATTACAAATGATTTTAATGAAAGTTCACAGATTACCAATAACAGGTCTGCAATCTCATATTTCAGTTCTTTCAACACTCTGGGATGTATACCATCCAGTCCAGGTGATTTGCTACTATTCAGTTTATCAAATAGTTGTAATATATCTTCCCGGTGTAGCGATATTTCTCTCAATTCCTCTGCAGTATCACCTTTAAATACCACTTCAGTCTTGGGTAACATCCCTACATCTTCCTCAGTAAAGACCGAAGCAAAGAATTCATTCAGTCTCTCTGCTATAGCCTTGTTTCCTCTTACAGCCCCTTTTTTTTTTGAAACTTTTATTTTCATTTTGCAACAAACAAAAGAAACAACACACCAAAAGAGACAAAACAAGTATACAATAAGGAAAAGTAAACCCATTACCCCCCACCCCGGTGCTTCTTCTCTACCCGTTTGTATCAGCATGTGAGCGCTTCCAATTAACAGTGATTATACATCAAACGATCAAAAAAAGTATCCACAATACAGCATGATCATGAGACAGAGATACATACAAAGTTAGACAGTCAGATGAGAGCATTTAGCAAAATGTACATATTCATTGAACATCTTCCATTAAGACCCATAAGAAGGAGTCTGAACGGAGGAAGCGCACAGACGAAGTATTTGTTCATATTTACTGTAGAGACAGGCATGATTCCACCATTCATTGAGGCTCAGATGGGAACTAATTTCCCAGTATTACTTAATGAGGGAAACAGCAATGCCAAGCATAAAGTTCAAAAGGAGATAAGCCATTTCTTGGGAGAGGGGGGATCCCCGCAACTGGGCGAAGTCCCACTATCTTCCAAGAGAGGGACTCCTAAGAGTGCAATATAGACTAAATACGACCCCAGACCCGACGCCAGTTATACTGTAGTGCGGGATATTCATGCATAACATGAAATGAAGTAATAAACCAATGGCCACAGGACGTGTCCAGCAACCATTACCCTGAGTAGTGTTCCATTTGTCTAAACTGTGAGGAGTGTAAAAACACCGGTGGGCTAGAAAGAAGAGGGTCTGAGTGAGTGAGGCGGGTCGGAAACCCGTGTCCCTCTGCTCCAGATAAGGCTCCATTGCTCCGAGGTTAAAGTCACATGCAATTCTCTCTCCCATACTTTCTGCGCTATAGAGGTATCTCTAGTGATAGCATTACATAAGGTTTAGTAAAATTGGATGCTACACCCGGTAAACTACCGAGAGATCGGAAGTTTCCAATCAACCTTATGCAGAGAGTGCCGATGGCGGGAGTACTCTAGTGCTCCGAATGCAATGCTGAAGTTACACTGACCAGAGTCGGGAGTCGAAAGGTTGCATAGGAGTATTAAAGGCACCTAAAGTGTCGAAAAACATTGGTGGATAGTGGGAGTCTAATGGGAGAGTCATACCAGGGAGTAAGGTAAGAGGAATCGGTGAGCAAAGGCCCGCTACTATATCTAGCCACACAGGTCTGCTCGGTACTGGAGCTTCCAACCAACAAGCACCTTGTTTGAAAAGAAAAGATTGAGGGAACACTTGAGTAAAAGCGCCACCAAGTATTAATGGAGCATTGGCGGAGGCCGAGGCCCACTGCGCAAGACTTGCATAGTGAGCAGGGTTGTCCACATTCTGGACATAGTGCAAATACACGTGAATTCACTATCTCCAACCTCAAGGTGTACACGGGCCCATCTACCCTCCATATCAGCGCTAATATTAGGTACAGTAGCGTGCAAAGACTTCTTAACCAGAATGACTATCCCGTACCATTTGGAAACGGTGGGAGAATAGGCAGCTACCATGTGAGGCCTAGCATTGAGTTTCAGTGTTTCAGCAGAGTGTAATGCGTTTCCTAAAGAAACACCTAATCAACGTGCTCGTGGCTAAGATAGCTAAGGATTTTCTTTCTGCTGAGTGGACCAGCAATGCCTTGTACGATGAATAATAAGATTTTACATGAGGCCATTCAGAAAAGTTAAAATTCTGAGCATGATAACACACATAATTTCACTGTGTCCCTCAAACTGACTGTATCTGGCTGTACACATGACATAGGAAAAATAAGCTAATATAATACAATGAAGCGCCCCACATTAACAAAGAAAACCGCAATACGGTAGAGGAGAAGCAAAACCCCAAAATTACTGGCGACCATGTGTCTGCGGGGAGAAACCCCAGAGAAGGCCGAAATTGAAAAAACATATAACCTGTAGGACTGTGCGTGCTCCGAATCCGACCGAGGCACACATCATGAAGGGATAGGAGACCAAAGACAAAAGTCATACAGAGAAAGAAAGAAAGTCCAGGCTATTTCTGTGCTGGGCTATGACCGCCGCATCGGGCCCTTCAAAATGGCGGACAGAGCCGGCAGATAAGAGTCCAAGAGTTGGGATTAGCGCATCTGTTCTGCTTCTTTGGAGTCCAAAAATGTTGATAATAGATCAGGATCCTCGAACGTCCTGGTCTGGTTGTGGAGAGTCACTCGGAGCTTCGCTGGATACAACAGGCCAAAGCGAGCCTGTAGCTGTTGAAGTCGAGGGCGAAGAGCAAGGAGTTTCTTCCGACGGTCAACGGTAGGCTTTGCCAAATCAGGAAAGAAGGAGACCTTACGACCTTCATATTCCAAATGATGATTCGCTCGGGCAGCATGTAAAATTTGTTCCACTTGTTGATATCGTAGCAAGCTAAAGATAATAGGCCGGGGGGTCGTGCGGTTGAGCGCCATGCGGGCAGGAACACGGTGTGCTCGATCGATTTCCAGTTCTCTGTAAAAGTGATCTTCAGCAAGGAGGGAAGAGTTTTGAGCAAGAATTCTCTTATATCTCCTGCTTCCACCCCCTCCGGCATTCCGAGGAGCCTCACATTGTTGCGACGGGCGCGATTATTGCTATCTTCCAACTCCTTTTGAAGATTCTGTATCTGGCGCTCAGCCTCGTCCAGTTTGCCCAAGCGCACCTCGTGCGAGTCGAGGACCCCCGCCATATTGTCCTGCCGTAATGAAAGACCTTCAAGTCGGTCTTGGAGCACTCCAAAGTCTTCTCGCATGGCTCGAAGCGCTTCTCCATTAGACTGCACCAATTCCTTCACGCCACGTATTTCCTCCAAAATCTCCAGGTGCATTGCGGGGTTTTCACGAAATGGAACCATCTTCTGCGGGGAGGATACCTCCGTTTTGGAGCGTTTTCCGTGAGAAGAAGAAGGAGACCCGAAGTCCAAGCGCGCTGGTTTGTGGGCCGCCATCCCCCCCGAGGTGCCCCGGTCAGCTCGGAGCGAAATAGTAAATTTATATAGGTATTAAGTCAGGATTCTGAGTAGGCCTCTCGGGAGCTTCAACGCAAAGCGTCCTACCCGCTGGACATCAGGCTCCGCCCCCCCTCTTACAGCCCCTTTTACCCCTCTATCATCTAATGGTCCAATTGACTCTCTCACAGGCCTTTTGCTACGAATGTACTTGAAAAAGTCTTTATTTCGTGTTTTTGCTTCCTTAGCAAGTTTCTTCTCAAATTCCCGCTTTGCCTGCCTTATCAATGCTTTGCATTTAACTTGCCAGTGCTTGTGCTGTTTCCAGTTTTCATCATTTGGCTCTTTTTTCCATTTCCTGAAGGTTGCTTTTTTGGTAGCAACAGCCTCTCTGACCTCACCTTTAAACCATGCTGGCAGTTTTATGGACTTTCCTCCACTTTTCCTAATGCGTGGAATACAGCTGGTCTGGGCTTCGAGGATAGTATTTTTAAATAACACCCAAGCTTGCTGTAAGTCTTTAACCTTTGGAACCGCTCCTTTTAGTTTTTTCCTAACTATATTCCTCATTCTATCATAGTCTCCCTTTTGAAAGTTAAAAGGTAGTACTGTGAATGCCTTTACTATCTGTCCTCCACTAATTAAATCAAACATGATCATACTATGATCACTATTGCCAAGTGGTCCCAACACCCTTATTTCTTGCACCAGATCTGGCATTCCACTAAGGACTAGGTCCAGTATGGCTTCCCCTCTGGTCGGTTCATGAACCAGCTGCTCCAAGAAGCAGTCATTTATTCCATCTAGAAACTTTATCTCTTTAGCTTGTCCTGCTGTGACACTGACCCAGTCGATACCGGGGTAATTGAAATCACACATTATTACTACTCTGTTGTGACTTTTGTTAGCTTCCTTGATTTCTTTGAGCATTTCATCATCCATTTGTTCATTCTGGCCAGGCGGTCGATAGTATACTCCAACTGCCATCACCTTCCCCTTCATAAATGGAATTTCAATCCATAGAGATTCTACAGCAAATTGTGTTCCCTGCAAAACTTTAAGCCTTTCTGACTCAATGCCCTCTCTAACATAGAGCGCAACCCCTCCACCAATTTGATCAGCTCTATCATTACGATATAGTGTGTATCCAGGTATCACAGTGTCCCACTGGTTATCCTCCTTCCACCATGTCTCTGAGAGTGCAATCATATCTAACCTCTCATTTAGTGCTATATATTCTAACTCTACCATCTTATTGTTTAGACTTCTAGCATTGGCATACAAGCATTTTAGAGACTGTATTTTATTCATATTAATCTGGCTGTTGGTAGGCAGGGGTAATTTGGAATCTTTATGCTCTGTCTGCTCCTTACTCAAGGGCATTTGGGCTACTATACTCCCTTTTGGAACCTCACTGCTTTTGGTAGTATCCTTCAAGGATACCTTTGTCCGAACCATGCACTCCTGGGTGACTGTCGGCTTTCCCCTAATTTCTAGTTTAAAAGCTTCTCTATCTCTTTTTTAAAGGTTAATGCCAGCAGTCTGGTCCCATCCTGATTAAGGTGAAGCCCATCCCTTCGGAAGAGCCCCCCCTTTCCCCAGAATGTTCCCCAGTTCCTAACAAATCCAAAACCCTCATCCTTGCACCATTGTCTCATCCACGCATTGAGACTCCGGAGCTCTGCCTGTCTTTTGGGTCCTGCACGTGGAACAGGAAGCATTTCGGAGAACGCTATCCTGGAAGTTCTGGATTTCAACTTCCTACCTAAAAGCTTAAATTTAGCCTCCAGAACTTCCCTACCACATTTTCCTATGTCATTGGTACCAACATGTACCAAGACAGCAGACTCCTCCCCAGCACTATCTATGATCCTATCTAGGCGGTGCGTGAGGTCCGCTACCTTCGCACCAGGCAAGCATGTTACCAGGCGATCCTCACGTCCACCAGCCACCCAGCTATCTACATTCCTAATGATTGAATCACCAACTATAACAGCTGTCCTGACCCTCCCCTCATGGGGACATGGCCCTGGAGAAACGTCCTCGGTGCGAGAGGGTTTTACATCACCTGGAGGACAGGTCCTAGTTACAGGATCACTTCCTGCCACACCAGGGTGATGCTCTCCTGTCACGTGACCTCTCTCCTCCATGGCAACAGGGATGCTGCCAGACTGGAGGTGGGACTTCAGGACTATATCCCTGTAGGTCTCGTCCATGTACTTCTCTGTCTTTCTTATGTCTTCCAGGTCTGCTACTCTAGCCTCTAGAGAACGGACTCCTTCCCTGAGAGCAAAGAGTTCTTTGCACTTAGTGCATACGTAAGACCTCTCACCAACTGGGAGAAAATCATACATGTGACACTCAATGCAAAAGACCGGAGAACCCCCATCTCGTTGCTGGACTTCTGTCTGCATCTTAGTTTAAAGCTTGTGTTTAGGTCTTTTAAATTCTGTATATAATAAGGATTGGTGTGGATGCTTATACCAATAAAAGTGTATCTAATACCCCTAATACACCTTGTGTACCTGAAGCTAAAGTAATTAATCTCAGGTCCTCTGTGTATGACTGATTTGGATAACGAGCTGCACCTGAGAGCAGCCCCTTTCCTCTACGATGTGCAAGTACCTATAAAATTACAATTACCCCAGGGGTGGGTGGGTGCTGGGGAGGGAGGGAGGGAGATAAGTCCTATTAAAGAGGGCAGTTACAAGGTACCCTGTCCTGAACCCTCAGCAGGGGGGAAGGGGGTACCACACAAAGCCCAGTTAGTTGAGAGAGGCAAGGTAAGTTATAGCTGAGAAGGCTGAACTAGCACACCACTAAGACAAACAATAAATAATTAAATAAACAGTTAGACAAACAATAAATAATTAATAAACAGCTGGAACTCATAGCAAGGTGTCACAGAAGAC
Source organism: Ichthyophis bannanicus (assembly GCA_033557465.1). NCBI lineage: Eukaryota > Metazoa > Chordata > Amphibia > Gymnophiona > Ichthyophiidae > Ichthyophis > Ichthyophis bannanicus. The sequence goes on from CM066031.1 coordinate 736,085,732, forward strand.
AAATATCCACTTCTCTAGCAGAGCACTGTAAAAAGCACTGCTCTTCTCTGATCAGAGAAAAGCAGACTAAAACAGACTATGCACACGTGGAGGAAACAGGAAGAAGGCTACACAATACCTCAGCAGGGGGGGGGGAGGGGGAGGATTCACTCAGGCAGGCTAGGACAGGAAAAAAAGTTTAACACACAGCAGGTTCTGTGGAGAGAGATTTAATTTAAAATGAACAGTTAACCTGGCTACCACACAAAGCCCAGTTAGTTGAGAGAGGCAAGGTAAGTTATAGCTGAGAAGGCTGAACTAGCACGCCACTAAGACAGACAATAAATAATTAAATAAACAGTTAGACAAACAATAAATAATTAATAAACAGCTAGAACTCACAGCAAGGTGTCACAGGAGACAAATATCCACTTCTAGCAGAGCACTGTAAAAAGCACTGCTCTTCTCTGATCAGAGAAAAGCAGACTAAAACAGACTATGCACACGTGGAGGAAACTGGAAGAAGGCTACACAATACCTCAGCAGGGGGGGGAGGGGGAGGATTCACTCAGGCAGGCTAGGACAGGAAAAAAAGTTTAACACACAGCAGGTTCTGGGGAGAGAGATTTAATTTAAAATGAACAGTTAACCTGGCTACCACACAAAGCCCAGTTAGTTGAGAGAGGCAAGGTAAGTTATAGCTGAGAAGGCTGAACTAGCACACAACTAAGACAAACAATAAATAATTAAATAAACAGTTAGACAAACAATAAATAATTAATAAACAGCTAGAACTCACAGCAAGGTGTCACAGGAGACAAATATCCACTTCTCTAGCAGAGCACTGTAAAAAACACTGCTCTTCTCTGATCAGAGAAAAGCAGACTAAAACAGACTATGCACACGTGGAGGAAACAGGAAGAAGGCTACACAATACCTCAGCGGGGGGGGGGGGGGGAGGGGGAGGATTCACACAGGCAGGCTAGGACAGGAAAAAAAGTTTAACACACAGCAGGTTCTGGGGAGAGAGATTTAATTTAAAATGAACAGTTAACCTGGCTACCACACAAAGCCCAGTTAGTTGAGAGAGGCAAGGTAAGTTATAGCTGAGAAGGCTGAACTAGCACACCACTAAGACAAACAATAAATAATTAAATAAACAGTTAGACAAACAATTTGTTTAAATAAAAGGGGACTCACATGATCCAAATGCTTTGCATTGTGGAGAAGCTTCACAGCAGTGTTCTGCACCAAGAGGAAATTACAATAGTCCAATTGGCTACTGATAAAAGCGTATAGAGGATATGGAGCGTCTTTGTGTCCAGAAAGGACCATAAGAAACACAAAGCAGCAAAAGACCTTTTAACTATGGAAGAGATCTGGGATAAAAAGGACAAAGAACTGGTTAAAATGACCCCCAGGGACCTAACCGAGTCTTTGAGTGGGACCTCAGCTCCAGAGATTATGGGTTTAAAGGAGGGAATGACGTTGCTCTGGGAAAAGCGGATCACATTTTCCTCAGTTAAGGAACAACTGGTTTGATTTATTTCATTTGGCAACATTGTCCAAGTGACTGATAAGCGGCATCCCATTTTTCATGTATGAGTCATTTTTGAATGTAATCTGCAAAGAAATATATACTAAAACCCAAGGTCACCAGAGGGGCTACAAATACGTTTAGTAGCGTTGGAGAAAGTACGGAGCCCTGGGGGAGCCTATGGATCAGCAGAGGAGTTGTTGAAACTCAATCAGGGAGTTTAACTCTCGGAGGGTCTTTTACTAATTGGCGCTGTCTGGCAGTGCATGTTCTGGTGCGTGCTGAAGGCAGGCTGGGACACCCATTGCCGGCTAGCTTAGGGTCATAACCTTTAAAATAAAATAATAGGACATTTCTCAATGTTTTTTTTTTTTGAACTGCAGCATATAAAAGCTGGGAAGCTGTAAAAGCTTTTGGTGTTAAAAAATGTGTTTCAAGACAAATAAAGAAAACACAATGGTGCCAATGCAGAAAGCCGACATTAGAGTTGGGCGCACGTTTTCCAAGCCCTAGATTAACACAGAAGCTGTGCGCCTGCATGCAGTAAGCAAATGGCATACAAATGAGATAGGCGCAGAAAGTCTGCGTTCAACTGGTAAGCACATCTGCACAAGTGTCTGCATTAGTAGCACCTATATCCTGCGTACAAAAAAAGCACTCGTGCGCATGTGCTGAACAATATTGGTATCTTTGAACACCAATATCATTTTGAACAATATTCCAAGCAGAATGGTTGCGGTCAATGTATCACATAAATTCCCATCATATGCACACATATTTGTTCCAGCACAGTTCCCCTGGCTTTTTTTTAAAGAACTCATTTCAGCAATGCCCAGGAAATGCTACGGAGTGGTGATGGTGGTGGGACTGTCCGCTCACGAAACAGACATAAATTCTTCCTGGGCACTGAAAGCAGACCCCTTATTTCTCCTTTGAGTAGGTGTTAAAGTTCCAGTGTTAAGTTCAATCTTCGCTCTTCTTCGCACTTCTCTGCATCTGGGCGCAATAGCTAAATTTGATTCTCATGCAGCTTGAATGGATTTGCATGGGATCTGTGCAGTGTTTACATTCACACCAATCCCTTTTCGGTATTGCGTTGTGAATTCTACACATGAAAAACATATGCAGATGTCACAGGACCTATGTGTAGACTGTGCGTTAATGTTTCTGCATCGGCTCCTATGAAAGTTTTTAAATGTGTTTATATCCTACACTTCAGATAAAAAATAAGAAAACACTGGGAAATTGTATCCTTTAAATATTATTACGGTGAGTTACAACAGTTTTCTCTATTCATAATGTAACATTGGTTGTTTGCACTGTTGTATGTGGTCCAAGAGTGGACTATGGTCTCAATTCTTTCTAAGTGAAATGTGAATAATTAGGAATTATCCTGCCTGGCTTTAAAATAAAACTAGCTGAAGGAAGGGTCCCCCGATGGAGCTGGTGGTCATTAATTTTGTGGTTAGTACTGTATATTTAATAATCTATTATGCTGTACTGTATGTAGTATATGAAGAATATACAAAAGAAAGAATATACAAAAGAAAGCAATCGTATAAGGCACACCTATACTAATGCACATTTTATAAAAATGTCTATTTCGTGACTACTTTATAAGGTCTGCACATAACTGGTTGAAAATGTGTGTTACTTTAAGGCATGAGCCCTTACACCTGACGGTCCTGCTAAGCAGCTTTGAGCTGTGTGATAGTCCTCTGCCAGCATTCCTGTCGGTGTGGAGAAGGGCAGCCTAATCAGGCTTTGAATCACAAGAGGCAGGCAGGTCGCAAAGGATAGACAGATCTGGAGCTAGGGGTGCGGTTGGAGATGGAGCTTCACTTACCAAGAAAACGATGCCCCTGACCCCAGAAAAAAATGCATCTAAAGTAGGCAGTGGCATAGCAAGGGTGGGGTGGAGGGTGCGGCCCACCTCAGGTGCCGGCCGGGAGGGGAGTGCCCTCCGCCAGGTCCATACTTCAGAAGCAGCATGGCAAGCTTACTTAAAGCTGGGCAGCTTGCCGCACTGCCTCCAATCCAAGCCTAGTGGCCCTTTTCTCCTGGCCAAAGTCTCCTAAAAAATATCCCTACACAATTGCCCCACCCCCAAAACTACACCCCCACAAATACCCCACCATGTTGCAAGTTTCCCCATCCCAATGAAACCCCCTGAAATTGCATTACCACCTTACACTGCCTTATCCCCTAAAAACTACACCCCCACAACTGCCCCATCCCCAAAAACTAACCTATTGTAACTGTCCCACCACCTTGCCAATTGATCCACCCAATTGCTCCACTACCCCACAAACTGTTCCACCCCAAAATCTATTGCCCCTTAATTATCCCATCACCCTACTAAGTGCCTCCTCCCCAAGGCACACACCCCCTGAAACTGCCCCACCATCCTGCAAACTATCTACCCCAAAAAATATCACTCTGCAAATTACTCCACCGCCAACATTATCTCTCTGCAGCTGTCCCATCCCACAAAAACTATGTCCCCTAGAAATGCCCAACCACTCTCAGATAACACCCCTTCCCCCCTCCACACACACAACACATGCATAGCACACACAGAACATTCAGAGATATACACATATGAATACCATACACACAGACACAGGATTTCCTAGCTGTGATTTACTGCATTTTAAATTATTTGTATATACGAGTATATTTCATTTTTCTGCTGTTCTGTCTTTAGCAGATTCTATCAAAGTTTTGACATTCAAAAGCACATTTCAGTCATCATACAGTGCACATTTATAAACCAAACATGCAAGGGCATGTACTGCACAGTGCTCTCCCTGGAAACCTTTGCCAGGCAGGTGTCATGGAGGGGTAGCTGGGTGGGCCACACTATAAGTCGTTTGGCAGCAGACAATGTAACTAGTCATCTTTCAGAAAGTTCCATATATGACGCATTTATGTGTCACTGTTTCAAATTCATTTAAGTATCTAATTCATTTACAGTATATTACATTTACATATGTTGTTATGTTTTTAAAGTATTAATTAGAAACTCACAGTAGTGGCCAAAAAACTAAGGCAGAGTCCAAAAAATCTGAATTTTATTAGAAAAGTGCATGTTATTGTCACTTTCATGGTCAAAAGCTTTAAGAACCAAAGATATATATATCATTTTCAAAGTTTTATTCAGGAAACAATATATGTGTCAATATTTGATAAGGGTGTCCATGATTTTTCAGCACAGCCTGGATTCTTGTAGGCATACTGTTAACTAGCATTTTACAGTATGCCGGAGTGATTTCGTTGACCCATACATGCCTGAGTATGTCCTTTAAATCTGCTTCTGAAGTTGGACGGTGTGCTGTCACCTTTTTCTTCATAAGATTCCAACAGTTTTCAATTACATTGAGATCCGGAGAGTTTGATGGCCAACTTGGTAGCAGCTCGATCTTGTTGTCCACAAACCATTTTTTGATTGTTTTTGCAGTGTGGCATGGTGCCGAGTCCTGCTGAAATATAGTTGTGGCAGAAACATTCATGTGTATTGTAACTTTACTATTCAGCACGGATATGTATTTTGCAGCATTTACTCTTTCACCTTTCTCAAAAATGTGCAGGCCACATCGTCCATTCGCCGAGATACCACCCCATACCATGACCGATGGTGGGTGTTTAACAGTCTTGATCGTGTACTTTGGATTTTGTTTTTCGCCTGCTGGTCGACGGACATAGTTGTAATCACACCCACGTACTTGTTGAAATGTACTTTCATCTGTGAACATTACCCTCTCCCACCATTCAGCAGATTTGTCTTTCATCTTGCTACAAAACTGTATGCGGGCAACAATTTGTTTCCTGGTCATCATAGGCTTCTTGGCAGGTCTTCTGGCCACGAGTTTGAATTCATCCACAAGCCATCATTGGATAGATCTGGCACTTATCTTTATTCCTCAATCATTAGCTAACTGAGCCACACGTTGAGATGAAGTATGTGGACTAGATGTAATAATGCTTTTGAGGAATCGGTCATCTCATCCAGTAATTATCCATCTGCGCCCACATTTTGAACGATGTGTACGACCACCTGATTTCAGAACATTCTGAACTGCACACCTTGATATATGCAAATGTTTTGCAATAGCACATTGCGAATATCCTTCAGCATGGAATGTGACAACTTGTCCCTTTACAAAGTCATTAATATCGCACTTTCTACCCATCTTGATTGCATATTTCACATGTAACTTTCAATCTTTACCTAGTTGTAAAAATTTAAAACTTCATCCAAGAAACCTACTACAGAGTGTAAGTAAACTAAAATGGACGCCAGACGTATGGTGTGACTAATCGCCATGCTGATTAAATAAGTAAGCACGTGTGACATCTCCACAGTACATTATTTAACAATAAATTGTACAAAAAGATGCCTGCCTTAATTTTTTGGCCACTACTGTACATCATTCTTCCATTTCTGCCTATTATTTTGCCATAAAATATATATGGTCGTTTTAAGAGTGTAGAAATCCAAAACTCAAGTCACTCACTCTATGAAAACAAAAAACTGTTCTGCTTCTTGAAAAACTTCAATGTTTGTCACCACAAAAATTCGTGAAACAGAAAAACACAAAATACTATGAGGAAGGTCTCAGTAACACTGTGCGCTGTTTTTTGAACAGCAGTGTTGAAGAGGAGCTGGAATGATGGCTGCTTTGTGCTAAGTTTTTGCCAATGTGGGTCATGGTTGGCATTTCCCCTGATGAAGCAAGGGTAATCGCGAAATGTTTGGGAGCTCTGGATTGAAGTGTCGGGGAGCAGGGTGGCCGTCCCTTACAAGAAGTTTTTCTAAAGTTAAGTAATTTTGCGTGGGTGGCTATCCTGGATCTACGGGAAGGTCATTGATGTTATGGGGCCTGTGTATTATGATAGTGATCTTGTATCATGTCTGTCATAAGCCCATGGTTACTGAGACCTTCCTCGTAGTATTTTGTGTTTTTCTGTTTCAAGAATTTTTGTGGTGACAAACATTGAAGTTTTTCAAGAAGCAGAACAGTTTTTATTATTTTGTCATGTCAATTCATTAGATTAACTTAGCCGGGTGGTGCTCCCATTCAAGAGATCCAGGGGAGAGCAATACTAAAATACTTGGCTCTTACTACAAAAATTGCAGCAGAATTAAAGTTGTATCTATTAGCCAACAGCAGAATGTAATCTTAAAGAAAGTTTAAGTCCTGCTATGTTAAAAAAGCAACAATTATGGGGATCAACAAGATAGAAGACATTTTAAATGCGGCAAACGTTTCATTCTCCCTTAGATTTACAACTACATGTGATTCAACTTTTCTAGTATACACAGTGAAATTCCCATGAGGGAAATTTATGTTGGTAAAATTGCAAGATGTTTAAAATGACAACTGAACATATATTTTGTCTTGAAAATAAAAAAACCTGAAACTCCAATGGTGGCACACTGTTTAGGGCACCATCACACTTTTTCATCACTGCAATTCATGGCTATAGATCAAGTTCCCCCAGGCATCAGGGGAGGAAATCAAAACAGGCAATTATTGAGGACGGAACAGAAATGATTTTTTATTTTAAGCACAGTGGAACCAGAAGGTTTAAATACACATATCAATTATATGATATTTTTATATTAAGGGGTTGAGAACGACAGCCATTAAATTTGAGTATGCGTAAGTACTCTATAGATATAACGGGTTTTGGATCATTGATTTAACCTATGCTCATGAAGTAACGCGATAAATAGATATTTCTGAGGTCCTTTGTCCTTATTAAGACAATTATTGTGGGTTCAAATGATTGAAGGTGTTACTGTAGATATATCTGAGCACAACTCTGTTGCCATGGGCAGGATTAGATTAAGGCACTGGCAAATGGGAACACCTTTGGGTAGTCAGCCTCCTTCAGCAGCTGAGGACTGAATTCAACAGAGTTTACTGATGCAATATCTAGCTCCCCCTACAGCATCAGACTCAGTCTTCTCTTGACAAAGCAGCCTACTATGACTAACTGTAACATACTAACCTTAAATAACTAACTAACTTTCTCCCCTGAACATTGTATGCCAACTAGAGGGAGACATAAACCCTAGAAACCACTTGCCCCCTTTGTTGCCTCTTCATATATATAGGCCCTATATGCGTGTAATCAAACTCTGGAATTTGTTACCAGAGGATGTGGTAAAGGCTGTTAGTGTTGCTGGGTTTAAAAAAGGTTTGGGCAGGTTCCTGGAGGAAAGGTCCATAAACCATTATTAAGAAGGGACCCAGGATATCAATGCTTGACCCAGTACAAGCATTGTGGAACCTGTGTCTTTTGGGGAAACTGCTAGGTACGTATTACCTAGATTGGCCACTGTTGGAAACAGGATACTGGGCTTGATGGACTTTAGTCTGACCCAGTATGGCATATCTTATGTTCTTATGTTCTTATGCCTTAGGCACTGTTTATTTTATGCCCCGTGAAGGGCATAAACAGAGGAGCAAGGCCAACTGGCTCGGCCGGTCCGCAGCGTCCAACACACCCCTTCCTTGGGCTTAATGTATGTACCTGACAAACCAGCTACCACCAAACTATCGATCTTTGGCCGGACTCTACCGATCAATGAACTAGGTGGACCTTGGATTGGCCTGGAGAGAACTCAAGGAAAGACAATTAGAAGGTAAGGTCTAATTTTTCTTTCCTCTTCATTTTTTCAGGCCAGTCCAGGCACCATTGGGATGTACCAGAGCAGTACCTAACCCCAGGTGGGACCCGCAAGTCTGGCCTGAAGAGTCGAGGCCCCCACACTCGTGTTCCGTGTAGCCTGCACATCTAGCCGATAGTGTATCGAAAACGTGTGAAGGGAGGACCAAGTTGCTGCCCTGCAGATGTCCACCAGTGGAATCAGACAGTGCTCTGCCCAGGACGTCACCTGGCCCCATGTCGAATGGACCCTCAGCCCCAGGGGAGGAATCTTCCCATGCATTGCATATGCTGACCCAATCGCCTGCTTAACCCACTGGGCAATCAAGGCCTTGGAAGCCGCTACCCCTTTACGAGGTCCGCTGAAAATGGCAAACAACTGATCCATCTTATGAAAGGTCTCCATCCTCTTGATGTATTTGTGGAGAATCCTATGGAGATCTAACAGATGAAGCTTACGATCCTGATCCGATCTCCTGAGATCTGGAAAGGTTGGGAGCAAAATAGTCAGATTCAAATGAAAACACAACACCACCTTCTGCAGAAAGGATGGCATGGGTCGCAGCACCACCTTCTCTCTTGTAAACAGCAGGACAGGCTCTCTACACGAGAGTGCCTGTAGATTCGAGATCCTCTGCATGGAACATAGTGTTACCAAGAATGCCATTTTCCATGAGATATCCCTTAAAATTGACATAGTCAAAGGCTCGAACAGTGGCCCTGCCAGTGCCTCCAGAACCAAATTCAGATTCCTTGGTGGAACCACCGGATGGAAGAGTGGCCACACATTCCTTACTGCTTGAAGGAATCGGATCATATCCAGATGCGTTGCCAGTGAGATCCCCTGCCCTCGCCCCCGATAACAGGTCAGTGCTGCCACCTGCACCTTCAGGGAACTGAGGGACAGACCCTTCTCAAGTCCCCCCTGAAGAAACAATACATCTGGAAGCGAACAGGAAAGTAGTCTCACCTCGCTGTCCATGCACCAATCCTCGAAATATGCGCCATATGTGGATATTTATTTATTTATTTATTGATTTAAGAGGATTTATATACCGCCTTCTCCTATAATCAAAGCGGTTTACACAGCAATCATATTGGGGTGTCACATTGTGGGCATGCAGTGGCATCAAAGAGAGTGTATGTGCGTGTGTGGTGATGATTAGTAGTGAACTATTTATAGAGTGAGCTAATTACATGGAAATATGTACATGGGGAAGGGTGGGGGAATTTTGACTGTCATGAGCTGAAGGGGGACGATGTCATGTCACTGTAGTGCTCAACGAAGAGCATAGTTTTGAGCTTTTTCTTGAAGTCGTTGATGTCCTTTGTTGATCGTAGGTCATCCGGGAGAGAGTTTCAGAGTGCTGGTGCTGCCAGTGATAGTGCTCTTCTCGAGGTGTCTTGGCGTACCTCCAAGAGGTGTCTTGTCGTATACTCCAAGGAGATGAAATGCTTCTTAGACTTCAACATGGTCGAAATAACCACCGCTGAGAATTGTCGGCAGAGCAACCGCACCCTCTCAAGAGCCAGGCCGTAAGTGAGAATTGATCTACCTGAGGCATCAACACCGGGCCCTGCCTCAACAGGCTGGTCCTGTTCGGCAGCTTCCACGAGTGATCCACCAGAAGCCAGAAGAGATCTGCATACCAAGGCCTCTGAAGTCAATATGGTGCTATAAGAATCACATGCCCATCGTGCGCCTCTATCTGCTGTAGAAGGTGACCGATGAGTGTCCATGATGGAAAGACATACAGAAGACCTTTGGTCGGCCACAGTTGTGTGAGGGTATCAAGCCCTTCTGACATGTGCTCTCTGCATCTGCTGAAGAACTGTGCAGCCTTGTTGTTGGTTAGAGTGGTCATGAGATCCATGATTGGCTGCCCCCAACTCCTCGTAATGTCGTGAAACACCGCTGCATTCAGTTCCCATTCTCCGGGACCCACCACATGCCGACTGAGATAGTCTGCTTGTACATTGTCCTTTCTGGCAACATGAGCCACCGACAACACCACCAGATGTTCTTCTGCCCACTGCAGAAGTATTTGACTGTCCTTCACCAAGGTGGCGTTGCCCATGCCCCCCTACCTGTTGATATAGGATACCGTCGTTGCATTGTCAGAGAAGATGAGTCCGGCTTTCCCATTACTAGGTGCCTGAAATCCCGCAGCGCCAACAGCACTGCTCTCATCTCGAGTCTGCAGAACAGCAGCCTTGGGTTAACTGGGATTGACAGTGCGCTCCCTAGCCAGAGAGACTTATGTCTGTGGTTACCAAAATCCACTCGGGCTGCTCCAATGGCATGCCTGACTATAGATGAGCATGTTCCAACCACCACTCTAAACTGGTTCTGACCTCCTCTGGACACACTATCATTCAAGATAACGGGTGCCTTTGAGGCGACCACCGCAAGAGGAGCACTTGTTGAAGTGGATGCATGTGGGCCCTGCCACCATCGAACCCAAAAGTTGCATGTAAGTACCAAGCTGTCGGTGTCTTCATGCACAGAAATCTCTGAACCTGCACCAGGATCTTTCGTGCCCTTTCCTCAGGTAATGCAACCAAACCTGCCTCTGTATCGAATAAGGCCCCAAGATATACCAGGTGTTGCACCAGTCAAAGCTGGCTTTTGGTCTGGTTGATCACCCACTTCAGCTGTTGTAGGAACTCCAGAACCCGCTGCATAGAGCTGTAGGCCTCTGCCTTGGACTTTGCCCAAATAAGCCAATCGTCTAGTTAAGGATGCACTAAAATCCCTTCATGTCTCAGCACCGCCGCTACTACCACCATCACCTTTGTGAAAGTATGTGGCGCTGAGGTCAGGCCAAAGGGCAGTGCCCTGAACTGGAAATGGCCCATGGGCAAGGTGAAGCGCAGGAATCTTTGATGGTCTGACTTGATGGGAATATGCAGATAAATCTCTGTGAGGTCCAACGCCGACAGAAACTCGCCTTGCCTTACCGCTAGAATCACTGAGCACAATGTTTCCATCCAAAAGTGCGGTACTCTCAAGCTCCAGTTTACATGCTTGAGATTGAGGATGGTCTGGAAGAACCTCTCCTTCTTGGGTACCAGGAAATAAATGGAATATAGACCGGACCTGCACTGGTCTCGGGGCACCGGTACCATTGGTAATAAGCGCCAGAGATGGTGCATACTGCTTCCTTCTTCTCCGGCACCCTGCATGGTGAGGGACAAATGCATCAGTTGGGGGTCTCCAAAATTCTAGCGCATAGCCTTTACGGATGATTTCCAAGATCCATTGGTCTGTTGTGACCGTGGCCCAGATGAAGTAAAAACATTGTAACCGATCCCCTATCACCAACTCTGACTGGGCCTGCTTGGCTTTATTGCGACTTCTTGACTGGGGCTTGGTGGGCTGTGAAATAGCCCCGTCCAAAGCCTCAGGCCCTCTGCAAGTACTGCCCTCTGGCCACTTAGCGACCCCTCTGGTATGGCACATACTGAGGTGCCCGGAACCTACGGAAATCTCTCGCCTGTCCCCGCTGTGGCCTTCTCATTTTCGGACCCTTCAGACAGTCCTCCAGCAGATGGTCTCCCTTGGAATCACCCAAGTTTTTCACAATCTTGCCCAGCGCTTCCCCAAAAAGCAGCTTGCCCTTATAGGGGAGCCTGCTGAGACAAGCCTCTGAAGATACATCTGCTACCCAGTTTATGAGCCAGAGAAAATGCCTTGCTGCTATACTGGATGCCATAATTTTTGAGGTTATTTGAACCAGATCATAGAAGGCATCGGCCAAATAAGTGGCTGCCAATTTTAACTTTGCTCCTTCTGTGGGTGAACCTCCATGCTGGATTACGCCTCTTCCTGGAGCCACTTTATGGAGGCCCTAGAAACATAGGCACCACAGATGGAGGCCTGTAAGGCTAGGGCACTTGAGTCAAATATCTGTTTTAGGATAGACTCCAACTTCCGATCCTGTAGATCTTTAGGGCAGCCCCGCCTTCCACAGGAATGGATATCTTCTTGGTCACGGCTGAGACCAATGCATCCACCTTGGGCATCCGCAATAGTTCTCTTTCCTCTTGTGGAATTGGGTAGAGACACCCCATGGGGTGGCTACTCCTTAATGTAGCTTCTGGATACTCCCATTCTGCTTCAGTCATCTTTTTGATCACTCTGTGGACCGGAAAACACATCTGCACAGGCTGCACAATATTCACTACTGTTAGGGATTGAGCTATTAACACTCTGAGCTCTTCCCTGTGAAAAACCCTAAACATATTAGGATCTTCCCTTGGAGCAAGCTCCTCCTCCTCCAAGTCATGGGCCATGGGTCTACCCCAGGGTCCGAGAAGCCTTCTCTGAATTTCGCTGAGGTCTGTGCTCTAGGGGTTTCCTGATCCAACCAATCCGGGTCTTCCTCTACTCCGTGTATCCCTCATGAAGGGCCCTCTCCGGGGTCTCCTTCCAACCAGGAATCTACTACCGGAGGTACCAAGAGCTTACCAGGAGGACCTGCACTCTCTTCTTGCTTTCTTTTTAGGCAATATGCCCTGTGCAGGGAGAAGATGAAATCCAGCAAAAAAATTGGCTCTAACCCCTCCTGTGACCCTGACAACAGAGCCTGAGGTGTTGAATTTGCCGGCCCAGGCTTTTTAGTCTTAGCCTTGCTCTTACTCATTTTTTTCTTTTTTTCAGAGGAAATGGTTGCCTTCTGCAAGATGGCCACTGTTCCCACCATTTCCGCGGCCACCACTGGATTTGTTAATGCGCCCTCCAAAGCATCGTTCATATTCTCCATGGGGCCTGTTAAAATGCATTCAAGCCTGCTGCCCCGTCTAAAACATGTGCAACAGAGACCAGGCCCTGACAAACCGTGGCAGCTCCCACACTGAGCACATGCTGCTGCTGCCAGTAGCATGCACCTGCAATGGTCCCACTGATGCTGTCCAGACAGGAAGGAGCATGGCCTGCCGTGAGTCCTGCCAACCGCGGGTAACCAGGATCGGACCCCCTTCACGACTCCCATGGTACCCTTACCTTCATGGAGTGGCGAATCTTAAAAAAAACCCACTTTGCCATTTGCTACTGCTCTGCTGGGATAGTCATGGCTCCCCCCCTCCCCTCTTGCAGCTAGGGGGAGACAGACTATCCACTGGGAGGAAGAGGAGGAGTGACTTGGGGCTCCCAGGCACTTCACACCTGGGCAGTGTTTGAAATTGAGCACCAGGTCGAGGCAGGCCCTGCCTCTGCTTCCCTTCACCTTGTCGGATCCCCGGGGGGAAGTAATCCCAGCTTAATGTTACCTCTGTTGGATTTCCTGCCCTGCTAGAGCAATCCAACCTCTATCGTAAGGTCCTTTTTCCTTTCCTGTATGTTTTCCTTAGAAAACCTATCTCCTGACTAGAGAGACTAAGCTCTGTAAGGTCCTTTCCAGCTGCTGAGGACTGAAAGACTGAGTCCGATGCTGTAGGAGGAGCTAGATATTATGTCAGCAAGACTCTGTTGAATTCAGTCATCAGCTGCTGGAGGAGGCTGACTACCCAATGGGGCCTGGACTGGTCTGAGAAACGAAGAGGAAGCACCAAATATCCAGACCAAAGAGGAGCCTGCTCCTGCTTATTTTAGGGCCATATGTATTGTACTGCTTCAAAGGGTCACTGTTCCATAGGCATATGCATAACCAAAATGTATCATTTTTGTCACAAACTAATGTTTTTGTTTGTGTCATGATTGTGTACCTACTGCATGTGCAAATTGCTTGTGCACGCATATATCTCCAAATTTTCATACACACTATTGATATATGCGTGCACAAACAATTTGCACGCACACTTACATTTTAGGCCCCCAAAACGAATGGCCAAATGAACCCAAAATGCACACCCCAACTGTGGTACTATCATCTTTCTCTGCTCCTCTGGAATAGCAATCTTTGGCAAACCCCTATCCCCCCTCTGGGATCTGCTATCTGATTTTGCCTAGGGGGTGCCAAAATCTTAAATCCAGCTGTGCTTCCTCTCTCTGCTGTGCTGTCTTGCATGTCTCCATCCAGTGTCTAATGGGACTACATGGGGTCCTTCCTGTACTCCTCTGGCCTGACTGCCCTTCCTCTCACCCTGTAATATGACTACCTCCTCCTTCTCTGCCTCTTATTATGGTAAGACTTTCTTCTTATCACCCCCACCCCCTTCTGAAACTCCCACCTTTCTCTCTTTCCTCCCTTCTATACCTCCCAAAATAGCATAGTTGCTGAACCTTTTCCACACCTCAGTCAGTCTTTAACTACATGCTCTTACTTAACTCTTGCAAGCCCCTTACTGATACAGGAGATAGATGGAAGGAAATGCATTCTCGCATGCCCCCTGACCCACGGCCTAGAGCAACAGGCAAACAAGGAAACAAAGGCAAGGTCATACACAACAGGGGTACGCGGCATTCCTGGCTGCATCAATGCATGCAAAATTGCCATGGGCTTTGCGAACCTCTGGTACTCAGAGACCGCAGGTTACTAAATCCTGTGGTAATTTTCCCATGCTAATGTTGCACTATTTTAGCATAGTTCAGTCAATAATCCTCTTTGCTCTTAGAATCACATTCTGAAGGTCTATTGCTTCCTTCATTAGTGTACAGTGAAAAATTAGTATGTATCCTGGGTTAGCCTCACTACCAGCAGCTGTAGAAATGTGTTGGTGAGGGGAATTTTTAGATGGGCTGGAGGATGAGAGGCAGTTCCAGAATGGGGAGGAGTGGGACCCCAGTGTGTAGGGCATTTTGTAATAATATTGAGAACTCCACTACAGAAACTGCAAAAGTTACATGGGTCTGTCTTTCATCTCCTTGATCTCTCTGTTTCTCATTCATGTCCTTTCCTGGGTCCTCTCAGCATTAATAATCATCCGCATCAGACTTTCTTTCATACAGTTCTTGGGCAAGGAGTCAAAGCAGGGATGGGGTAAGGATATGCAGCACCCTAGTTGAACTTTCAGCCTTGCACCCCCCACCGTTCAATAAATTTTCAGGTCTTTAGGACCACCTCCCCCAATGATTCTGACAACTAAGTTCAATAATTGTGATCATCCCAACCCCATTCTTCTCATAACAATCTTGTAAAAATGCATAACTGGACATTATACTTTGTCATACATATATATTAAATGGGGACAATTTCCAAGTCCATTTCTGGGATACATGATTATTTGAACATGGCATCTCTGGTGTAAAAGTATGCATTGGTTCTCCTTTGAGTTAGTGCAACTATCGGGATCTATTGTTTTGTTTTGACTCCAGCTGCTCTTTGATCCCCCCTAGAAGCTGCTGTCCTGAGACAAAGCTATTTAACTCGTATATGTAATTCTGACTAAGGTCACATGCTGTTTAGCATCAAGTGGAAATAGTGCATCAGTGGTACACTTTTTCTGACTGTGTGTGCACTAACTGCATATGTGCACTAGACATGTTACATTTTGTGGACATACTAAATATTTAGTGCACTGCCTGTTAAAAGCAGGCTACTGTGCTGGGCATAGTTAGAGACATGCGATGCCCTCCATTTAGGCACATGGTCTTTGCTTCTTTCTTTCCTTTCACTGCCGTTACATACCCTTGCTTAGCTGCAAGTTTCATTATTGTCATGGTACATGCAGAAATAAACCATATGGAGATATTAATCCCCCCCACACACCCTTGTTCACTCCTCTCACTGGTTTCTACACTCACACACTTGCTTTCCCCACTCTTGATCTCCCTTCACACACACACACATACACACACTCACGCACAATATCTTCCTCTTTCATCTCTGTGGTTTTGATCTCCCCTTCACTTTGTCTAACATAAATAAAATCTCTTGCTCTCTCTTCTATGCCCTGCCCACTCACGCAGACACATTTGCTGTCTAACAGGCCGATGCAGAAAGCTAGCGCGGTCTTTATGAGCCCATAATGCCATATTTAAGCACATTTTGCGATCCTTTAAATGCAAGAATTAGATGTAAACGCCGATGGAAAATCTAGCAACCAATTAATGCCTCGCATATTTAAATCTATTTAAATGAATCTAATTATTTAAATGTATTTTAATCAGCTGGGCTGGTATGCAAATAATAGCTACGCCCGATGCAGAAACAGGCGTAGAGGATTTCACAGCCAGCTATGCTGCTAAACGTTTTGCTACAGGGTCTGACTAGAAGTAAATCTCTAATGCTGCCCCCACCAGTATTTTGATGGCATCGGGTGCTTTTCCCAATGCCTAAATCATCTTCTCCTTAGATGCCTGACAAAAAAGAATTCTCAGCGGCCCCATTCCCTGCCTCCAACAGTATTTTGATGGCATCGGGGACAATCATGGCATCGGGAAAAACCCCCGATGCCATCAAAACACTGTCGGGGCCGTGACCCGACAAAAAGTAATCACCCAGCGGCCCTTGTAAGGAGGGCACCATCGGGCGCATCAGCAGCGGCAGCATGCCGCCAACTAGCATGCCGGCCCAGCGGCCTTTGTAAGGAGGGCGCCATTGGGTGCATCAGCAGTGGCAGCACGCTCCTAATGAGCACGCTGGACCAGTGGCCCTTGTAAGGAGGGTGCCATCGGGCGCACATCAGCGACAACACGCCGCCAACGAGCACACCGGCCCAGCAGCCCTTGTAAGGAGGGCGCCATTGGGCGTGCCCATGCCTGGTGGGCCTGTGCCAGAGGGCCCTTTGGCGTGGCCCTTAGGCGGGAACCAAGGTGCCCTGGTGCGAGCCATCTAACCCAGCTCCAACAGATCTCCCAAGAAGCATCAAGGAGCAGCGAGGGAACTAACATTCCTCCACACCTCGTCCCCTGACCCCAACCACCTCCCATGCAAAGTAAGTGCCCACTACTGCTACCCACATCCTAATGACTCTATTGCTACCCAGCACTCCCTCACCACCACAACCCCATTACCTGCAATTAATTCTGCATTCAACTGGCCACCCATTGCTTGCACTGATCTCGCTTCCCATTGATTGCACTGAACTGGCTACCCACTACCTACATTGTACCTGCTATCCATTGCTTGCACTGAACTGGCTACCCATTGCTTGCACTGAACTGACTACCCATTGCTCACACTGAACTGGCTACCCATCGCTTGCACCGATCTGACCACCCATTACTTGCACTGATCTCGCTTCCCATTGCTTGCACTGAACTGGCTACTCATTGCTTGCACTGAACTGGCCATCCATTACTTACACTAATCTGGCTACCTATTGCTTGCACTGAACTGGCTGCCCATTGCTTGCACTGAACTGGCTGCCCATTGCTTGCACCGAGCAGGCTACCCATTGCTTGCACTGAACTGGCTGCCCATTACCTGCATTGTACCTGCTACCCATTGCTTACATCATACTTGCTACCCATTGCTTACACGGAACCGTGCTGCACAGGCTATAGTCTCCCCATTACCCCATTGCCTGTATCTTAACCTATATTGCATAGCGTGTAGTCCCCACTTGTAACCCAACACAGACTGCATAGTGTTTGAATCCATAGCTATCTCATTACTTGCAAGATAACTTACGCTGCATAGCCCCCACTACTCTTTATCTATGGCCCCACATCACATTATCCTTCTCTTCCTCATACTCCCCAACTGCCTCCCCTCCTACCAGCACCCTCACTCCTCTTCCCCCCACCCTCCCTCTACCTTCCTCACTTCTCCCTCCATTCTTTCTTCTAACCTAGCATCTGCCCTGGAGCTTCATCACACCCTCCCCCTTATTCAATCAGCCCCTCTCTCTTTAAGGCAACCCCACCCTTGCTTCCGCCATACTGCCTCCGCTTTACCCCACTCTCTACTACTCCTTCTCTTTCTCTCATCAGGTAATATCAACCCCAACCCTGGCCCCCCTCGATATCTTTCCCATTCTACGAAGAGCTCCTCACGTACCCTATCTAATCTCATCCATATCCCCCTACTTTCCCCTTCGGCCCACCCTCACTCATGCCTCAATCTCTCAACCACGTGGATGGAACACTCACCCAGAGACACCCACCTGTACCCTAGTCCCTCTAGTTCCTTCAGTTACTCTGGAAATAGATCCTCACGTAATGGTTCCCCTAGACCGCAGACTTACTCTGGAAAGAAATCCTCACGTAACTTATCCAACCTTATCCATATCCCTCTCCTTTCCCCCTCCGCTCTCCTATTCACATGTGCCCTATGGAACGCATGCTCAGTCTCTAACAAACTTGCTTTTACTCATGATCTCTTTATCGCTAATGCACTACACCTTCTTGGCCTAACTGAAACCTGGCTCCTCCCAGATGATACCGCATCCACTGCTACTCTCTGCCACAGGGGTTTCCAGTTCTCCCATACTCCTTGATCCACTGGCCGTGGTGGTGGTGTTGGGCTTCTACTTTCATCCTCTTGCCAATTCCAACCCCTCCTGCCGCCTCCATCACACTCCTCCCTCTCCTTTGAAGTCCACTCTATTCGCCTCCTCACACCTCTTCCCCTCCGAGTAGCTGTGATCTATTGCCCACCCGACAAATCCAAGTCAACCTTCCTTACTGACTTTGACTCCTGGCTTTCCGTCTTTTTGGATCCTTCTTCCCCCACTCTTATTCTTGGCAACTTTAACATTCACGTTGATAACCCCTCCGATCCCCATGCTTTAAAGTTCCTCACCCTCACCTCCTCATTTAACCTCCAGCTTTGCTCCACTGCCCCCACCCACCTGCACGACCACTGCCTTGACCTGATACTCTTCTCTAACTCTTCTCCCTCAAACTTCCGCAACTCAATCCTTCCCTCACATGACCATCACTTTTTTTTTTTATTGAAAGGCAGCAAATATACACAAAAGTACACAAGAGTCTCATGAGCTATATGCATGATACAATAGCAAACGGTAACAATGCCAACATCGCAAACATCAAATATTGATCCAGCAACACGCCCCCCCTTTTTTTTTTTTGGTTATATCCTTTTTTCTCCCCCCCCACCCCCCCCGACGCACCATCTATCAGCAAGGAACACTCCCAGCACAGTCCTCCTATCCCCCTATCCGCCAACCCCCCTCCCCCAACACCCCCCACCCCCTTCCCCCCATAAACCCTCACGCCAACTTAAGCTTAAGGTGAAGAGAGCGGACCAGCCAACCAGTGCGCATGAGGGAAAAGGGAGATGCTAGGACTCCAGCTGCCAGGACAGCTCGAGACCAGCACCCCACGGGACACACAGAGTCTTCGAGCCATCATGAACCATGATGGAGGACAAAGGCACCCCACACTTGCTCAAAGCGTGTCAACCGCAACTTACTGGCTGCCACCCCACGCTCCATTGTGTACGTATCCCACATCCGTTCTAACCAGGCAGAGAAGGACGGCGGTGAGACCTGCTTCCATGCAGTAGCCACAGCTAGTCGAGCTGCATTCAGGCCATGGCGAATCAGGGCCAGCTGAGGACTCCGTGCGCCTAGTACATTAACACCGAACAGGAAGATGCCCGGATCCCAGGGAATGGTCAACCCAACCAATTGATTTAAGCAGTATTGAATCCCTCTCCAGAAGATGCGGACACGGGGGCAAGACCACCAGAGATGCGCCAAAGTACCTTTCTGTCTGCAATTCCGCCAACACAAGTCCGAACCCCCGGGATACGCACGGGCAATATGCTCAGGCGTCATATACCATCTATATAATAGCTTATAATTGGTTTCACGGGCACTGATCGCCACCGAACGTTTCCACAGCCTGCCCTCTACCTGTTCCCATTGCTGCTCAGAGAAACGTAGATTCAGGTCAGCATTCCATTGTTCTCTATACTTGCCTAATCTCGGTTGCTGCGCTTGCAAATGGGCATACAAGGCAGTTATAAGACCTTTCGTGGTGGTATACCCCTCGCAGTAACGCTCGATATCCGACAAATCACGAGCCAATTGAGACCGAACGTTCCGAGTCTGAACCCAGTGGGCCACTTGCGTATGTTGAAAAACATGAGTGTCGGGAAGATCGAATTCCTCCTGAAGTGTGCTAAAAGTGTGTAACCTACCCTCATCAAACAATTGACCAGCATGACTAAGGCCCTTGTGCCCCCACAGCCGGAAAACCGGGTCAGTCATCCCAAGGGGAAACATAACATTATCCACTATAGGGGCCAGAGGAGATAGGTCTGCCCCCCGAGTTCGAAAAGAGCGATCCCAACAGTGGAGGGTATGCAGGATATATGGATTACTTAAACGCAAGCCTCCTCACAACTTGGGACCAAGCCACAAGCAGTCTCCCAGGCCCGCTCCCCCCGCAATATGCATTTCCAATTGTACCCAACGTTTGGGGCTCTCCGGAATCATCCATTCCACCCCGGCGCGACACTGAGCCGCCGCATAGTACCAATGGAGGTTGGGCATCCCCATGCCCCCGGAGCGCGTGTGCAGGTAAAGAATTTGACGCGCTATATGCGGCCGATGAGAATGCCATATAAACTTCATGAGCAGGGTTTTCCAACTGGCCACTGTTCACTGAGATAGTGGTATGGGAAGTACCTGAAAGAGATACAAAAATCTCGGGACAGCCACCATCTTAACAACCGCTATACGGCCAAACCAGGATAATGTCAAGCTAGCCCACGACGACAAATCACGCCGAACCTGCTGGAGAAGCGTGTCATAATTAGCCTTAAAAAGCACAGACCGCTCCACTGTCAGGTTCACCCCCAAGTATCGAAGAGCACCTAACACCCACCGAAAGGGGTAGGCAGCCCTCAAGTCCACACAAACCGGCTCCGGGACCCCAACATTGAAAATCTCAGATTTAGTGTAATTAATTTTAAATCCAGACACCTGGGAAAAAGCGTCAAAGAGCCGCATAGCAATGGGAAGAGACACAACTGGATTCGCTAACGATAATATGATATCATCCGCAAAGAGTGCAATTCGGTAATCAGTAGGGCCCACCCGTACGCCCACAATATACGGATGGTCGCGAAAACTCTACGCCAAAGGTTCCATTACCAGCACAAATAACAGCGGCGACAGTGGACATCCCTGGCGGGTGCCCCTTTCCAATGAAAAACTCCGCGATTGACCCCCGTTAATCCGGATACAAGCCATAGGATCTTGACATAAACTGTGGACCCAGCGTTTAAGGTTAGGGCCGAACCCCATCGTATCTAGCACGCTCCAGAGGAAGCCCCAACACACACGGTCAAAGGCCTTCTCGGCATCAATTCCCACCAGGAGAGTCGGTTGAGAGTCTTGTCTAGCGGCATGAACAACCTGTAGCATACGCCTAATATTATCCGCCGCCTGACGACCCGGCACAAACCCAACTTGATCCGGATGTACCAAAGCTGGGAGAACCCGATTCAATCGGGTAGCCAATGCTGAGGCCAGTATTTTAACATCTGTGTTTAGTAGGGAGATGGGACGGTATGAGGCGGCTTCCTGCAAGGGCTTGCCCGGCTTAGGGAGCATTGCTATAAGAGCCTCATGCTGAGAAGGGGGAAGCGATTCCCCCCGCAAAACCTCATTAAAGAGTACTATGAGCGTTGGAGCTAGTTGAGCCCAAAATTTCTTATAGTACTCTGGAGGAAAGCCATCACTACCCGGCGCTCCCCCAGTTTTCAGCCGGCGGATAGCAAGTTCCACCTCTTCCACAGTAAGTTCAGCATCCAGTTGGTCTCTATCTGAGTCAGTCAGCCACGGCAAAGCTACAGTCCGCAGGAAGCCCTGTACACGGGTCAAATCAAAAAGCTCAGCTTTATATAGCCGCTCCAGAAACGAGGCGAATACATCACGGATCTCCCGAGAGACTACCTTCCTCTGCCCCTCGGAGTCCCGAATTTCACGGATCACCCTCATAGTATGCTACTGCCGAAGGCGTAAAGCAAGAAAACGACCTGGCTTATTCCCCTGTTCATAAAAGGTTTGTCGTAATTTCCGGCATTTATTATCCAATTCTCTCTGCAGACACGTATCTAAGTTGGCACAAGCCGCCCGCCATTGGCGTAAGACCCGCTTTGAGCCAGACCGGGCGTGCTCCAGTTGAAGACGGGAAGTTTCCCCCACTAGTTGGCTATATTCCTGTCTCCAAGCCCTCCGAGTATGAGCCGCTTCCGCTATCAGTCGACCCCGAGCAGTGGCCTTAAAGGCGTCCCAAACCATGGGAAGCGGAACCTCCCCGGAATCATTTAACTCAAAAAACTCGGTTATAAAGTGGCCGTGCTCCTGAACAGTGCACGGCCGCCGAAAGAATCGGGCATCTAAACGCCAAAGCCAGTGTCGTGTACCACACAAGTCTGCCGGAAGAGTGATCCAACACGGGGCATGGTCCGACCAGGTCAATGCCCCATGCCCGGCCTCCACTCTCTCATCCATCAGGCGCTGTTCCAATAAAAGATAATCTATGCGAGTGTGCACTTGGTGAATGGGTGAGTAATATGTGTAACTTTTCTCCCCTTCATGCGTATCTCTCCAAACATCACGCAAGCCTAGGTCCAGCATAAATTTCCGCAGTGCCTTACTGGGCCCACCTGCCGCCCTCCCAGCGCTACCTGTCGAGTCCAAGTGGGGTACCATGTGGGTGTTACAATCCCCGCCCAATATAATAGGGCCTTTTGCAAAGTCAGCTAATAAGGCTTTCAGCCTCGTAAAAAAGGCTACTTGGCCTTCATTAGGGGCATAGATATTAGCTAGCGTTAATAAATGGCCCTCCACGCGCACATTCATGAAGAGCCACCTTCCCAGGGAATCCTTCTTAACCCCTTCCACACTGAGGGATAGGCATTGATGGAAGAGCACGGCCACACCACGCTTCTTCCGTCCATGCAAGTCCGATGCTACCCACACCTCAGTGTAAGGATTACGTTTTAACCACCCCTGATTGCTATTACGAAGATGCGTTTCCTGTAAGAACACAATTTCCCCTTTCAAGGATCTCAATTCCGAAAACAGCAGAGACCGCTTTCTAGGGGAATTAAGACCCTTTACATTCAGAGAAAGCACTTTCAACATAGGTAATCAATCACCTTACGACCACCGCCCCTCTACTCCCCCGGACGCCCGCAACTCCACAGACCTTTAGCAGGAAAAGCGGCCCTGCTCCCCTCAACCACCTAACTGTCTTTGAAAATTTGCCCCATATCCACCCATGCTCCCTACCCCCTAAAATTGCCCAGAAACCCCTACCCCTTACATCCCCTCCCCTATCCCCCCCAGCTGCACCCGCCCCCTGTCAAATCCCACCCCCTTCCCCGTCAGTACCACCTGCCCGCCAAGAAAAAGACAGGACATGGTTGCACTGACCCCAAACCAAGCTCCATCCGGACCCCCATTCAGAAAAACCATGAGAAAGTAATGCAATATCAATTCCCCTTTTTACAACTTACCGGAAGAGTATAAATCCTACTATACCCCTCTCCAAAGCACCACCCCTCTCCCCCCCGGCCCCACACAACCAGGAGCAAGTACAAAAAGCCCCATACAGCCAAAAACATGTAGTACAACAAGAACAAGAGTGGAGGTCAGCCAAGTTAAGCAAGACAGATCCAACAAGACCAGTCTCAAAACCCGATGACCCCTGAGCACAGTCCCGAGGTCAGGAGGCCATAGAGGCAGGAGCCAGGGAGATTTAAGCAGGTCTTCCCACCCGGGTCCACTGCGAGTGCTGAGGCTTAGCGGATGAAGATGCTGGCGATGCGTTGTCCTCCACAAGACCCGCCTGGCGCAGTGCCCTCCAAGCCTCGGTATGATCCTTTGCTGAGATCTTTTTATTTCCCAAGAGGAAGTTCATCCGAAACGGAAAGGACCAGGAATAACGAATCCCTTTATTGTTCAGCACCGCAGTGATTGTTTTCATCTCTCTCCGACGAGCCAGCGTAAAGGCCGAAAGGTCCTGATATACTGTCACCATTGCTTCCTGGTACTGAATTGCCTTTTTCTCCTGACCCCTTCGCAGAAGAAGCTCTGCATCAGTGTATTGCAAGAATCTGGCAATAACATCCCGAGGTTGATTGTTAGGCGGCTTTCCCAAGGCACGGTGCACCCGCTCAATCTCCATACCAGGACCATGGGATGCTAATTCTTCCGGTGTAAGTAATGCTCCCATCAGAGTTTTGAGCACCACCGCCAGGTTCTCAGCGCCCCCCACAGCCTCTGGGATTCCCCGAAAGCGCACATCATTGCGACGGGACCGGTTTTCAATATCATCAATTTTATAGGTCAGTTCCATCGCCTGTGAACGCTGCCGGTCTATAGCACATTGTAAGTCCACCAGAGCACCATCATGATCCTCAACTTTTGTCTCAACCTCTTCCACTCGGGTCCCGAGGTCTTTTATGTCACCTCTGAGTTCTGCAATGGTACTCAACACTTCCTCGCGCATAGAGCGGAATTCACCAGCTAGATCCTCAAAGCCCCTCCGAAGCTCCCGCTGGAGAAGAGTATGCGAGGACAGCGCCACAGGATCCAGATCAAGTTCGCTCACAGTCTCATCGCCTGAGCCCTCAGAGGGATGTTTACTGTTTGGACTGGCCTGGGGGCCACTTTTACCCAGGAGTCGCTGGGAGGATCTCATACCCTCCGGGCTTCAAGCCCCTTGGTCTTGGTAGCCATGGGTAGGCGGAATAAGCCCACTGTCCACAGTTATATGAGAGTCAGTAGCAAGGAGAAGAGGGGCAGGTATCAGAACAAAAAAAAAAAAAAAAGTCAAAGTGAGAGGGAGTTTGATGAGAAGTCCCACTCTTGAGCAGCAGATGGCGCCCCAGGGTCACTTAAGCTGGCTGGATCCAACAAGTACTGAGAGAAGCTGTTCCTAATGCAGACACTGCAAGAACAGCCGGTCCAACAAGCGCAGGGTGAAACAGTACCCACTGGAGTAATCACCAGCTCAGCTGTTTATAGCAAAGGACTCACCAGGCCGGATGCAGAAGCTGGAGAGGAACCGGCAATCAAAGCAGTAGACTCCTGAGACGTAGAGGTGGACGTTGCCAGGTGTTGATTTGTTGGCTGCAGCCCACGTGATGCTTTCCCGCCGAAGTTGCCTGGAACGCAGAGAAGGCATGCGTTCCAGGACCGCGTGGTAATGGCCGCTGCGGGACCCAACCAAACCACTGGGAGTCACTCAGCCCGGGCACCCCGGACGCGACGGTACTCTCACCTCTTCAAAGTGCCGGTATTGCAGCCAGAGCAAGAAGATGCGGCGGGGCTAAGCTTTAAAATCACCGGGGAGCTGATCCATCTTGCTGCTCCAGAGTCCGGCAAGAAGTCTGTCAGTCGCGCAGGTACGGTTGGTCTCTTGTCCAGCTCCCGATGGTGGGCCCCGAGGCAGAAGCGTTAGAGAACTTCTCTACCGGCCACGCTAAGAGAGGAGCCCTGTTCTGATCAGCGTCAGCAGCCGGGAGTATGATAGCGATTCTAGTCGCAGGGTTAAACGCCGCCAGACTCCCAAGCACACCACGCACCTCCAATTAGCCGACCAGGGCTCAGGATGAATCGTCAGGCTCCCAGTTATCAAATTTGGGTACTCTCGGGGAAGTGTGCTAAAGAAATGCGATTGTTAGCTAATGTGGGAGAGAGTCCTGGACGGAGCTAGTCTAAGATGCGGCCATTCCTTCACGGGCTCACTAGCGCCCCCGACCATCACTTTTTAACCGTTAATCTTCAGCTTCCACTGTTTCAACCTCGTCCTGTCTTCTCCGACCTATTTAGAAACCTCTATAATATTGATCCCCTGGCTCTCTCCTCCATCATTTCTCCATCTCTTTCCTCCATTTTGTCCTCCATCTCTTTCCTCCATTTTGTCCATCAATGAGGCAGTATCCTCTTATAATACTGCACTATCCTTGGCTCTTGACACTCTGGCCCCACCCACCCCCACACCCTGTTAGACTTTCTGCTCCCCAACCCTGGCTTTCATCCACAATCTGCTATTTACGCATCTGTGCCTGTTCTGCTGAACGTGCTTGGACCAAATCCCACTCCCCAGAAGACCTTCTACACTTCAAATTCATGCTTGGCTCCTTCCAGTCAGCCACAGCACTTGCCAAACAAAAATACTACATCCATATGACTAACTCCCTTGCCTCTGATCCTCTCCGCCTCTTTAATACCCTCAACTCTTTCCTCAAGGTCCCCACCCCTGTCCCGCCCTCCCTTTCTGCCCAAACCCTAGCTGACTACTTCCATGACAAAATCCACAAGATTACCCTCCAATTCCCCATTTCCTCATCTACCTCCCCCCTCCCCAATTCTTCCCCCCCCCCCATCCTCACTTCCTCTGTTATCCTCTCCTCCTTCCCTACAATCTCTGAAGAGGAAACCACACTCCTTCTTTCCTCCTCCAAACCCACCACCTGTTCCTCTGACCCTATTCCCACCCACCTCCTACACCCCATCTCCCCCACCGTTGTCCCCGCCATCTCTCATATTCTCAATCTTTCACTCTCCACTGCAACTGTCCCCGTAGACTTCAAACATGCCGTTGTCACACCTCTCCTCAAGAAACCCTCACTCGATCCCACCTGTCCTTCTAACTATCGACCCATCTCCCTCCTTCCTTTCATATCTAAACTACTAGAACGAGCTATCCACTGCTGCTGCCTCGACTTCCTCACCTCCCAGGCCCTCCTAGACCCACTACAATCCGGCTTCCATCCCCTACACTCCACTGAAACAGCTCTTAGTAAGGTCTCCATTGACCTGTTCCTTGCTAAATCTAAGGGCCTCTACTCTGGACTCATCCTCCTTGACCTCTCCGCTGCTTTTGATACTGTTGACCACAATCTATTCCTCACCACCCTCTCCTTGCTTGGTTTCAAAGGCTCCGTATTATCCTGGTTCTCCTCCTACCTCTCCCATCGCTCCTTTAGTGTATGCTCTGGCTGCTCCTCCTCCTCTCCCACCCCGCTCCATGTTGGCATACCCCAGGGATCCATATTGGGCCCCCTCCTTTTCTCTCTCTATACCCAAGCCCTTGGCGTGCTTATCTCCTCCCATGGCTTTCAGTACCATCTCTATGCCGATGACTCCCAAAACTACCGCTCTACACCTAGTATCTCTCCAGCAATCCAGACAAAGATCTCTGCCTGCCTCTCTGACATCGCTGCCTGGATGTCTCATCGCCGCTTGAAATAGAACATGGCCAAGACTGAACTCCTCATCTTTCTCCCCAACTCCTCCCCTCCTCTTCCCTCTTTCTCAGTCTCCGTGGATGGATCTACGATCCTACCTGTGCCCTCGGCCCGCAATCTGGGGGTTATTTTTGACACCTCTCTCTCCTCCAAACATATCCAGCTCATAGCTAAAATCTGCTGCTTCTTTCTCTACAACATCAGCAAAATCCACCCCTTCCTGTCTGAAGACACTACCAAAACGCTTATCTACTCCTTAATCTCCTTTCGCCTTGACTATTGCAGCCTACTTCTGGCTGGTCTCCCCGTGAGCCATCTCTTCCCCCTTCAATCTATACAAAATCATGTGGCTCGACTAATCTTCTGCCAGCCACGCCATGCCCATGTTACTCCTCTTCTTAAATCGTTTCACTGGCTCCCCATTCAATTCTGCATCCAATTCAAACTTCTCCTGCTAACCTATAAATGCATTCAATCTACGGCCCCTCAATACCTCTCATCTCTTATCTCTCCCTGTATCCCCCCATCGACAACTTTGCTCTGCTAAGAAACGACTTCTATCTGTGCCTTTCACCCACACCGCTAACTCCCGACTTCGCTCCTTTCACCTTGCTGCACCCTACGCCTGGAACAGCTTACCTATGTCTATAAGCCAAGCACCCTCCCTGGCCCTCTTCAAATCCAGGTTAAAGACCCACCTCTTCACTGCCGCGTTCAGATCCTGACTTTTATCCTTCATCTTAACCCAACCCCAGCATTCTCCATCCCTCATCTTAACCTAACCTCATCTTAACCTAAACCCCATCATTTTGATAACCTAACTGTATGACCTCACTATGCTTTGCACTAAATTGTATTGTGTATATGTATTTTGTACTGTCGTGACTAGATTGTAAGCTCTGACGAGCAGAACTCCGATGAGCAGGGACTGTCTCTTATATGCATGTCTGTACAGCGCTGCGTGCGTGGCGCTATATAAATGTTAAATAGTAGTAGTAGTAGTACCTGGTGGTCTAGCGGCCCTTGAACCCCCCACCCAAAGTAAAAGTGAAATTACCCCCAAGCAATAAAATTTACCTGGTGGTCTAGTGGGGGGGGGGGGCGGTTTCAAGTGGCCCTTGAACTGCCCACCTCAAAGTAAATGTGAAATCACCCTCAAGTAAATACAAATAAAGCTAAAATTGCCTGGTGGTCTAGCAGCCCCTGAACCCCCCCCCCTCCTATCCAAAGTAAAAGTGAAATCACCCCCAAGTAAAGAAAAATAAAGTAAAATTTACCTGGTGGTCTAGCAGCTCTTGAGCCCCCCCCCCACCTCCCAACCCAAAATAAATGTGAAATCACCCCCAAGTAAAACAAATAAAGTAAAAATTACCTGTGGTCTAAAGGCCCCTAAATCCAAGTCCCCTGGTAGCAAATAGGTGGGATCGCTGCCTACACATTCCCACTCTGGTCCACCATCTTGTAAAATTGTGCACCTGGCTCCGTGCACCATTTTACAAGATGGCAGACCAGAGCAGGAGCGTGTAGGCAGTGCTCTCACCTATTTTGTATGGAGGGACTTGGATTTAGGGGCCACTAGACCACAGGTAATTTTTACTTTTTTTTTTTAAATTTAATCTTTATCATTTTACAATAAATCCAAGCATTATCACACTTGCATAGAAATTAGGGTACAGAACGAAAAAAACAACAACATTGATACATCAATATTATTCAAAACATTAACAAGCATTACCTTCCCCTATTTTAGCCCACGACATTAGGAGGTGATCCATCAAACCTTAAGTATTAAACATAAACCTGAGAAGAAAAACCTGATGGGAACTAGCATTCGGGCCAGAACCTATTGCAGTGAAGCCGGGACCACCTCGGCAGGGCGGTGTGCACTCAGAAAGGACAGCAACTGTGATGGTTCAAAAAAAATACATGAAACAGAATTCAACCTAACCATACATTTGCAAGGAGATTTCAAAAAGAATTGACCTCCCAACAACAAAACACCTGGGCGAAGGAGTAAAAACTCTTTCCTACGCTTCTGAGTTTCCTTAGATAGATCTAGAAAAACACGTACCGCTAATCCTTGAAATATTACATTACGCTTCCGAAAAAACATACGAAGAAACCAGTCTCTATCAGAAGAAAGGGCAAACGTTACAATCAAGGTAGAAGGAGAAACAGATTCAACTAATGAGGATTCCAAAACAGCAGAAACATCTAGTGAATCACCTTGTTCTACTCCAGGAATTATCCTACCACCAGCCACCTTTATACCCAAAGGAAGATAAAACAATTTAGCCATAGGGGGATGGGATTCATTTGGAACTCCCAAAACTTTCACCAAATATTTCTTAAACATCTCCTTTGCACTAACACTCGGAGCCTTCAGAAAATTTATAAGTGAAGGTTAGAATATCTTGAAGCAGTCTCCAACATCTCAGTCCATGTGTTTAGAGCCAATGCATCCTTCTGATAAGAAAAACTACCTTCTTCACACTGGGAAACTTTCTGCTGAAGATCAGTCACTGATGACTGTAAAGCAGTAACTTCTAATGTGTGTTGCTGAAGCAAGTTAGTATGAACTTGAGACTGAGCTGCCAAAGCCGAGACCTGAGGAGCAAACAGTTCCCCAAGCTTCACAATGGCAGACCATATAGACTCAAGGGTAAATTCAGCAGGTCTTTCAAAAGTAAAAGTTACTGAAGTTTGTGCCATTCCTGTGCTGTCCTCCGAAGGCCACCGCTCCATTGCCGAGACCCCAGCCACAGAAAAGGCATCCGCCAACCTGCCAGAAGACCTCCTCAACACAGGAACTCCTGAGCTGCAGGGGAGAGATGATCAGACCACTCCACTGCTCCACGCTGCAGTCAACCCTCCACTCTCAGCACCTTCAACCGAACCGGAAGGGAATGCCTCCTCCAACTGCGTCGGACTCCTCTCTAGCAAAGGATCCTTGGGAGGGCGCCACTGCTCCAGCGGTGAGATCTCAGGGCCAGAACCTCCCAGTGAGCTACTTAACTCTGGTGGGAGGTCGAAAGGGCTCTGCACCGCCAATACTCCCAGCTGCCGCAACGGCGTCACAAAGGAATCGAGC
The DNA here is from genome assembly GCA_033557465.1 of Ichthyophis bannanicus. Lineage (NCBI taxonomy): Eukaryota > Metazoa > Chordata > Amphibia > Gymnophiona > Ichthyophiidae > Ichthyophis > Ichthyophis bannanicus. Next base: position 736,116,084 of record CM066031.1, read on the forward strand.
GGACCCACCACTCGTGAAAGCAACGAAGACGAGGCTACCGGGGTAAGGGAGGGTTTCTTAACCCCTTTGGCCTTTCTTTTACCCACTGAAAGAAAAACGCCGCTGCTCTCAGTTTGCGTCAATCCACCATCTTGGATCAGCCCGGTAATTTTTACTTTATCTGTTTTTACTTGGGGTGATTTTATTTTACTTAGGTGTGATTTCACTTTTACTTTGGGTTTTGGGGTGGGGATTCAAGGGCCGCTAGACTACCAGGTAAATTTTACTTTATTTATTTTTGCTTGGGGGTGATTTACTTTGGGTGTGGGTGGGGGGTTTCAGGGGCCACTAGACCACCAGATTATTTTCTTAGTGTGGAGTAGAGAGTACAGGGGCCATTAAACCACCAAGTAATTACTTTTTGTTGGGGCACTGACCCCTGGCAGTGTTTTGATGGCATCAGGGTCTTTTTGCGATTCCACGATAGTCCCTTATGTCATCAGAATACTGTCAGGTGGGGGGATCGGGGCCACCGGGCAACAAAGGATTCTCTTTGGTCAGGCACCGGCCCCAACAGTATTTTGATGGATTCTGGATTTTTCTCAGTGCTGCGATCATCCCCGATGCCATCAAAATACTGTCAGGGCTGATATGCAAATTAGCCACTCAGTGCCTGGAGAACAAACCAAACTAGCGCAGACTTCTTGTGCACATGTGTTTGACTTGCTTTCCCAGTTTGACGCTGCGGTAGCTCATTTGCATGCACATGGTTACCATAGCGGGCATTTGCATATGGTAATCTTCCTGCATTGCACATTAAATTGTGTGCATTGTCAGGAATGTTAAAAAATCGATCTAGTGCGGGTCTTACGCCGGCTTTGTGCATCGGCCTGTAAATGAGCTAGAAGTATGCATATTGTGAAACAGTGTGGATACTTTTAGCCATTTCTTTTGAGGTGGGGGGGGGGGCAACTTTGAATATTGGCATTGTACCAGGTAAACAGATGTAGAGCAAAACCTTCCATATCAAAGCATTTTTTGCTCCAGATTTAAGTCTAATTTTGTATCCCGTGAAACTATATTATTATAGTCCTTGAAATTCTTTTTTCCTATCAGAAAACAGGATGGGGGAATTAGGGTACATTAGACTGAGCACTGGGAAATCAGAACTGCTCCTACAGAAATGGAGTCAGGCCAGCACACACGTCATTAAGAACACATTAGTCAGAGAAGTCCATTCCTTCTACCTGAGGTTTAGCTTTGACAGTATCTGGTCCATTGATTTGTTTTAATGATAGCACAACAGCCTTGTTTTACAGGGGAGGAGAGAGGTTGTCTCTTGACTGGTGTGCCAGTTTACCTGTTTGGTCAGCCTCTATTGAGCAGAAAACCACAATTTAATGAAACTTTTAAGGCATATTTTTAGTGTCCATTCGGCCTCTGTGCATCTCCTATCAAGGTAACGCTATGAGGGCATAAGAAGGGCCCTAAAGGAATTTTAAAGACCTGAGAAAAAGCATTTTAGAGATTTTCTAACTAACCTTTCATTATATCTACTAAAGATATGGGGCCTGATATTTAATTAGGCATGCTATGCGCCGCTATGTCACATAGTCGTGCCTTTTGACCCCTAAGCCCGAATATTCAATGTCAGAGTCAACTGTGGCCCCAGCATTCAATATCCGGGGTTTGCTGCACATGCCGGAAGCCAAATTAGCTATCCAGGCAGCATGCAAGCTCCTGTGCCTTAAAAATAGGTGAGGGTTTTCCTCATCTATCTTTTCAGTGCACGTCGCTAACTGGACAGCATGCAATATTGCTGTTGCCCGGCTATCGCTTGTCGCCATCTCTGCTCCTCCCCGGAATGCCCCCAACACGCCCCAATGCTAAGCGGTTAGCATCGGGGCATGTAAGGGAAATAATTGCAGTTATTCAGTGACGAATATCCCTCTCAGTGATAGTTACATGGTTTACAGGGCCGTAAACTGTGTAACTGCCCTTCGAATATCAGGCCCATGGTTAACATCATGATTTGTACCATTGTTTCACTTCTGGAGTAAATATTAATGCAGAGAAAAAAGGGACTATTACATCTTTTGTAACTAACATTTTAAATGAAAGATACTGGGTGGTGGTGAAGACAGAGAGTTAGGGTGCTGAGTTCTCTCCAGGAACATCCTACTCTCTGATTCTTCTGGAAGACTTCACCCAATATCCTCCCACAGTTTTAATTATCCACATACTGTAGAAGAAGACAGGATAGTAACGTCTGGATTATGTATTACAAGCTTGCACTTCTACAAGAAATATAAAATAGGAAGTTCATTGCTGGGATTCGCTGACCCTGTTTAAACTCTTTCTGCTCTAGATGGGGTACAATTGTTGACTCTACTGTAACAGGACTGCAGTTATCTAACAGAGAATGCATGGTGCACAGAGTCTTGATATGTGCTTAACACTAGGAGCCCCAAAAGGAATTTTACCTAGAAACCCCAAAATGTGTCAATTGACGCATTATCACGACAACTGCGTTTAGCATGAAATGCAGATGTGAATTAATGTGAAGTTACTTATTTGTTAAAAATGTGCAGTATGTGACGTCATTACACGATGTCATCGTGTGTTTATTGTTTGTAATGTCGGAGTAAAACTGTAAACAGTGATTGAGATGCACCACCTAGTGGGAACATGAATTTATACCTTGAAGCCCCAAAGTACATCAATTGATGCATCCAAGACAATTGAGTGCGTCAATTGACGTACTTTGGGGCTTCTAGGTATAAATTCATTTTCCTGCTAGGTGGTGCATCTGTCATTAATTTTCGATGCACATATTTGAATATCTTGACCCTGCTAACAAAGTCATCGAACATGACTGACATGGTTCTAGCAGTGGCGCTGGTATACAACTTCGAAGATGCATTTGCATCAATTGACGCACTTTGGGGCTTCTAGTGTTAAGAAAACCACTTGGATTCTGGTGTATTTAAAGCCCACTGGGGGCTCATTCCGAGGATGGGAATACTCGGGGAAAAAAATCAATCTTGGCTGTAGCCTTGCTGTAAGTTAATTGCTCCGGAGGCCCTGATTCCACTGCATTTGAAGCAAAATGTTTCTCATTACAGATACCACAGCATCTAAAAATAAGTACATTGCTTTTTCCCCTTCTCTGTCTCCAATAAAACACTGTGAAAAATCAAGAGACTGACTGTTTTTCTTTCTGCTTGATTCCTTTGGTATAGGACAGTGTTGAATGAAAATACAAGTCACTTCAATGTGCTTGTCGTTGGTGTCATGTGCCATTGAGTTGATACCAACTCCTGGCAACCCAGCCCCTAGGTTTTCTTGGCAAAGCAAGGTGTGGCCACAAGTAGATTGCCAGGCTTTTCTTCTGCATGGTAAGCCTACATTACCCGGCATTCTAAGTGATATTTCATCCAGGTACTAACCAGGCCCAATCCTGCTTAGCACCTGAGATCATATAAGATTGGGCTTCCCAGACCTGTTTAACTATATGGATGATGAAAAACAATGGCTTCCAACTTTGAGCAGGTCAATTTTGTTATGGCATGATTCAGACCTATTTTATCAAGTGTATAGTTTGCAGATTTGTGTGTGCCTCAGCACAAGAGGGAGCTTATAAATGTCTGTGTTCAATAACTTTCATTAGGACACGTTCCTGGACCTAGAGAACCAATGAAAGGTAAAATCATTTTCTTTTTACAACCAACATTAATTTGGCCTTGGGGGATATAGCTTCAGCACATTCTGATGTTGTTTCGATTGTTATCAGGAAGTTAAATGCAATATTTTCAACAATAACAAAAAAACTCTTAAAAGGAGATTCAACAGTGCTAAGTGCAAATGAGCAAACCTTAATAGGTTCTGCTTCTGCCAAAGAAAATTGCAGTCAGAAAGAAAGAAAATCTGGTAGACCATCTTATTTCACATAGGGGCTGAAGCTGCCAAATTCAGGAGAATTGTGTTGGGAAATATTTATCATTTTTGGCTTATTAAGGTTGAAAACATTTGCAGTAAGTGCTGGGAATTTTCTGTGCAATTGGGAACTGCAGTTATCATAGTACAGAGCAAAATTTGCTACTACGTATTAATGGCACAGCACATAATGCAGAAATCAGTTTATCTACATCACTGCACCATGCTAAAAGCCATATTAGTGGTTAATGCGCAGTAATGACCTTCATGATAACTGCAAGGCACAGTACCTGACGATTATACACAGGGTCGCCATGTGTCGCCATTGAGTCAATGGCAGACCAGCATGGTCTATCTACTTTGCCTAGCAAGGTGTTTAGGGTTGTATCTGCCACTCTGCAGGTGATTCCCACTCTATGCTTTTTACTTTGGGCTGTAACTGACACTCTGTGCAGGTTATCCTGTATTGCTGTATTAAATAGTTAATGCAGTTCTTCTCAAGATCATATTAACGTCTCCCTGAGGCAACTGTGTTGCTTCATTCATTACGATAGAAATTGATTTTGCTGCGCTTGCTCTTTGTCCTTTAGTTTTCTCTCTCCTTTAGCTCTAAAATATTCAGAGGTTGTTCTTCAGTAGTGTGTCTAACTGCACATATTTGTAAGCACACACAAAATAGCCTAATTTTCAAATACAAGTTATCTGCAGACCTTGTGCTGAATATGCAGCTTAATATACCCTTTGGGTCTCCGTGCATACGGAGAGGAATGGCTAGCAGAAAAAAGGAGGTGATAATGCCTCTGTATAAGTCTTTGGTGCAACCTCATTTGGAGTATAGTGTGCAATTCTGGAGACCGCACCTTCAAAAGGATGTGAACAGGATGGAGTCTGTGCAGAGGGTGGCTACTAAAATGATTAGTGGGCTTCATTATAAAGCATATGAGGACAGACTTAAGGATCTTAATATGTACACCTTAGAGGAAAGGCGGGATAGAGGTGATATGATTGAAATGTTTAAATACCTCCATGGCATAAATGTTCAGGGAGAGAGCCTCTTTCAATTGAAAGCAAGTTCTGCTATGAGGGGACATGGGATGAGGGTGAAAGGAGATAGATTCAGGAGTGATATGCGGAAATATTTCTTTACGGAAAGAGTAGTGGATCCATGGAATAGTCTCCCAGTGGAGGTGGTAGAGATGAGGACAGTAACTGAATTCAAAAAAGCATGGGACCAACACAGAGGATCTCTAAAGGTAAAAAGTGGACTGTTGTAGTTGTTGATATGGAAGGACAGACTAGATAGGCCATGTGGTCTTTTTCTGTCATCATGTTTCTATGTTTCTATGTTTCTTTCTAAGACAATGGCATCAAGTTGGGCACATTAATTGCCAATTACACACATACTTTTGGAAAAGAAACCATAGGAGTGGAGGAGTGGCCTAGTGGTTGGGGCAAGGTACTTCAGGCTGGAAGGTCAGGGGTTCAAATCCCACTAGAGGACAGCAACCTTGGGCTAGAAGGACTGGGGTTTCTAGTCCCACAGGTGCTCCTTGTGGTCTTGGGCAAGCCACTCACCCCTCCATAGCCCATGTTCCCTGTAAAATAGTTATTCCAAGTTATAATGCCCTGTTCAATGTAATTTCAGTTTGTTCAATGTAAACCACACTGATGCAGAATAGCACAGTATATAAGGGAATGTAAATAAATAACACTCACTGGAATGCCTGTTTTTTTATGCAGCTAAACGAATGAGCATGGTCATGTTTACTAAAAAGTGGTAGTGTACTGTGAGTTAAGCCCTGAAGGTAGACCCGTGCTAAAACACGGAGGCATGCCTGGCATGACCCTGTGCAGTTAGTGGGGATCCAATGCCACTCACATGTTAAGTGCTTTGCCACAATTAGTGTAGGTACACTTAATGCCACACATGCTAACTGCAGCATTGCATGTTATTGAGCGCTAAGGATGCCCCTGCAACCCGTAATGCGTGCACTCCCCCCCAACCTACACTAAGAGATTAGCATGAGGATATTACCTTGGCTGCATTTTTGTTGGGTGGTAAGGGTTACCACAGTGTGCTTAGCATGCAGTAAACTCTGTGCTGTTAGCACACTTCAGTAAACATGCTCCAAACGCGGAATTTTAGGCGGCTGAAAATCCATTTAAATGCATTAAGTCAGCCCATCAAACTCAAGAAAAGCATACACACACATATAAATCCCGAGGAATCATATAAATATACAATATTTAATAATAATTTAATTCCAATTTTTATCAGTATTTAAAAATCACACATTGAACAAACATATTTAAATTCAGTCCATAGCATCGGATTACAAATTAAACAAACACATTTGAATTTAATTCATAGCATCTTCATAACAAATTCCATCAAATCCAAAAGAAACATTCGAGTGGTTAATCTTCTAAAACATACAGGAGAAATCACAGTCAAGTCAATAACTCCTGGTCTTCTTCACCTTCTGCCAATCCATTTCCAAATCTGCTCGCAGGCTTTCCTGCAAGCTCCAACGCATTCACAGGCACCACGCAGCATTTCATCCAACCACAGGTTTCATCAGGGAACAGCTGGCCCTGCACAGACCCAAATAACATACTTAGCCACTTACTACAACAGCACCACTCCACATATTAACAAAAAAACATTACCTACATAATAAAAACTGAAGCTTTTTCTTACTTTATTTCATGTCTTTTAAACACTATTATAAAAAAGCAAATATTTATCAAAAATCAGTACACTAAATTCCTTCCAGGGACATATAATAAACCATACCAAAAACCATTTTAAATGGATGCTTTAATCATAACCCCCTTACCTGAAACTGTCAAAATCTTTTAACACAGAAGAACAAAAGCAACAAGTGCTATCACACTAACATATCTTTAATTTGTTTAATTTGTAATCCAATCCAATAACACAAAATACATCATTGTGATTGTGGAGAGTACTGAGGATAGTGGAGTGTCAACTCCTCCACACCCTCCAGGTGCTTTAGGGCCCAAATGAACACTTTCCCAATGCCTATACAGAATAGGGTCTATTCCGACACGTGAATAGAGGGATGGGTGTCGCATTGGGACATCATCCCCGCTATTCGCCCCCCTTGCCATCCCTGATGAAAGCCTCCCCATACGAAGAAGGAGTTTGTACAGGGAGGCTTAGACGGGGGCGTGAGGGGGCTTCACGGAGGCAGGATGAGGGCAGGCAGTGGGCAGTCCGTGGCCCTGTACGTCCAGGGCTAGCAGACTGGACGTGGGATGGCAGGCCCATGTTGTGGAAGTGGGGTGAGGGGGTGCAGGAGATGCCAGACTAGAGGTCGGGCTAAGGAGAAAGGAACAAGTGACCTGCAGCCGGGGTTTGCGGCTTCTGAATGGATCCGTAGTGCCACAGCAACAGGATGCCATGGCACTACGGCTCCATTCAGGAGCCTAATTGAGTTAGCCGGGCAGGGGCCTGTACGTTTAGGCTGATCTGAATCGGGTCCCAACCTGCAGGTATACGCCCAGACCCAGTTCCGATCCCGAGCGGCACGTCTAGCTTCTGCGCGATCAGCATCGGATCTGCCTCTGTGTGTCCTGCTTCCTATCTGGTGCACAGGGGCCTGGCAGCCAAGTTGGAATGTGCCTCCACATGCCTGGAGCAGGTCTAAACTTAGACATGGTCACAGATGTTCCTGAGGGTTCTGAAATCAATCAGGGACATCTATGTCCATCACACCACCTCGGACACAACTCCACCACACTCCTGACTTACTTGGACTTCTCTGCTCTGGAGACGTCTTTAAACATCATTTATAAAATTGTTCTGGGGACATTTTTGAAATTTTGGCATCCATGTATGTTTCTGGATGTCCAAATTGCGAATAAAGCTTCTAAAATGGCTGCCTTTGTGGGTGTATGTGTGTAGTTTAAGATATTTTAACATCTATGCACATGCATGTGAACGTCACCCAAACTTCCCCCCAGTTATGTGAACTGGAAAAGTATGTGTCTTCATAAGAAAATGCATACTTTTACCCCAGTTGGTTCTTTAGAGGAGGTCCTTTCTACTTCCGTATCTTGCCACGAAAACCCAATAGATAGTCACAAAAAAACAAATTGCACTATGCTGAAAGATGAGAACCCTGGATCAGAAAGCACTCAACTGGCTAATGGATAGGAGCTGAAGACTTTTCAGAGTAAAGCCAGCATTTATGATGTAGTTGGATCAAAGTCCTCGGGACGTCTGGCTGCTGATGTAGCAGTGCATAAAATGAGAGTCAGAAACTGCAAAGATATCTTACATATTGGGGCATAGAATGTATGAAGCATGAACCAAGGGAAGCTGGAGGTGGTCAAGAATGAAATGAAACTTGTACAACTCAATCTGTTGGGCGTCAGCAAATTGAAATGGACTGGCATCGGGCACTTTGCATCTGATGATCACATGGCCTACTATGCTGGAAATGAAAGACAAAGAAGAAATGGTGTTGCATTTATGGTTTAGGTACTTGATATGCTGCCCTTTACTATCTGTATTAGAGACGTTTATATATATATATATATACACTAACAGGCACTTTTTATTCCCTTCTCCCCAAAGGGCTCACAATCTAAGCATACCTAAGGCAATGGAGGGTTAAGTGGCTTGTCCAAGGCCACAAAGAGTAGCCATGGGATTAGAGACCCCAGTCCCTCTGAGCTGAGGTTGCTTGACCCAATGTGGGAATTGAACCCCCAGCCCTGTGGCCAGGGGCAGCCTGCCCCAACCACTGAGCCACTCTGCAATGATTGCAAGACCTGTAATGAAATACAATGCAGTCAGTGAATGCTTAATTTCTATTCGTCTACGAGGAATGCCTTTCAATACAACTATAATTCAAGTATATGTCCCAAAAAACAGCTGCAGAAGAGGATGAAATTGATGACTTCTATGAACAAGTACAAGCTGAAATTGACAGAACATGCAAACAGTATATCCTGATAGTCATGGGTGATGGAATGTAATAGTTGACATCAAAGAAGAAGGCAAAGTGGTTGGAAAATATGGACTTGGCAAAAGAAATGAAGATGGAGAAAAACTGATAGAATTCTGCAAGATCAATGATGAATTCATCTCAAACACCTTCTTCCAGCAACACAAGCAGTGACTGTGTATATGGACTTTACCCAATAGACTGTACAAAAATCAAATTGACTACAATTGTGGAAGTCAACGATGGAAAAGTTCTATAACATCAAAGACAAAACTCAGAGCTGATTGTGGTACAGATCACCAACTACTAGTATGCAAACTCAAGTTAAAGTTGAAAAAGAGCAAGCCACTCATGAATGTAGCAAAATATGACGTTGAGAATATACCACCAGAATTTAAAGATTGCCTGAAAAATTGATTTGCTGCTTTAGATACAAATGACAGAACTCCAGAAGAATTATGGAATGACATCAAGAAGGGTTTTTTGGAAGAAAGTGATAACCGGGGAGCCGCACCAAGCACTCCCCTGTCATTACCCCCCCGCCCCCCCCCCCATACCCACACCTTACTCCGGCCCCACCCCTCTCCAACAAACTTAGACCACACATGAGTTGGTATAACAACAGGTCGCAGCTTTATTTGCCCCATAACATATTAACATTTTAACAGGAATACCCAACACCCAATCCCGGTGCGAAGTGTTACCTCACCAGCCATATGAATAGCAAGGTGACAACACTACCGCACCTAGGCCGGTCAACCACCGGACAAGTTAGTACCACCCCTGCCCGACCTCGCCATGTCACTAGCAAAAGTCTGCTAGGGGTTCACCGGGCCGCGGGCACCCTGCCCCGCCCCAATCAGCTATGACTCCGGACCCCGGAAACCTCTGGGATCCCGCAACCCAACATCAACCCCCTCCAGCTGCAACACCCCCAAATCCCACAACACCCAACCATCATAATCGGGTGGGAGGGCGGGAAACCGGCCAGCCGCCCTTCCCAAAACCATGTGCTAGCGTGCGCTCGGGCAGCCGCTGCACATGGCTCTTCCCCCTTGCTGATTGGTTCCAGCCGCGCGCATCTCGCGGCGGAACCAATCAGTTCAAATGATGCGCTCCTGCGTCAGCACGCAGGCGCGCTTCCGTGCTCTTCCTCCCCCTTCTATTTCCTGCCTCCTCCTCCGCCTTGCTGCCACGGCCAGGGACGCGTTGACGCTCGCCCCCGGTTATCTTCGGGCACCAGGACTTCGCCCGTGCCCTTTTCCGTAACCGGGGAGCCGCACCAAGCACTCCCCTGTCATTACCCCCCCCCCCCCCCCCCCCCCATACCCACACCTTACTCCGGCCCCACCCCTCTCCAACAAACTTAGACCACACATGAGTTGGTATAACAACAGGTCGCAGCTTTATTTGCCCCATAACATATTAACATTTTAACAGGAATACCCAACACCCAATCCCGGTGCGAAGTGTTACCTCACCAGCCATATGAATAGCAAGGTGACAACACTACCGCACCTAGGCCGGTCAACCACCGGACAAGTTAGTACCACCCCTGCCCGACCTCGCCATGTCACTAGCAAAAGTCTGCTAGGGGTTCACCGGGCCGCGGGCACCCTGCCCCGCCCCAATCAGCTATGACTCCGGACCCCGGAAACCTCCGGGATCCTGCCACCGGCACAGGCACCCATGCCTTTGCCGCCCCCCCCCACTACCGGAGCACAAGCTGCGACCTGCTCTGCACAACCCGTACCACTCTCTCCAAGACCTCCTGCCAGTCGTTCAGGAGCAGGTCAACGCCCACAGGAGACAAATGCACTCCATCCCCCCGATACAAGCCCTTACAAGCTACATCCACCTAATCATGCTGCACATGATAACCCCCATGCGCACATAACCATTTTCCAATCTGCCTATTGATCTTCGTCAATCCCCGAGACCACCGCCGCTGACCCCAGCACGCTGGCCTTGGGATGACATCCGACCAAATAAGCATAACACCTGGAAACATTTTTAATATCAGATACATGTCTTTTTTTGCAGCATTAATGAGTTGTTTACAAGTCCATGTTGCGAGATCATTGCCTCCCAGGTGCAGTAGGATAATTCCCGGAGAAATCCGAATTCGGGCGTGATGTCGCAGCAAAGGCAACAGCTGCATCCAACGCAGCCCACGCTCACCCAGCCATAACACCGACACCACATCAGGCTCCAGTCCCAGGTTAGGCCCGATAGGCCGGAACTCTGCCCGTTGACCAGCCCAATAAATGAAAGAATGCCCCAGCATCCACGAACCCAGCACACCGCCACCCTTACCTGAAACCAAAAAACAGCAGTTAATAACGCAGGCGCAACCTGGTTGGATTAGTTCAAGTTGTCTTTAGTGTTATATATTTAGTCTTCTCTAATCCTTTTTATTTTTTTATTTTTTTTTTTTATTTTATTTTATTTTATTTTTTTTAAGTTACAGACGGACATAACCTCGAAAAGCCTTGGACCTCCAACGGCCAATGAGGCATATATGCCAACCCGACAGGCCAGCACCCGCCGCACTAGACGCCGCCCCAATGCGAAAAGAGTGCGCTGCATAGCGGGCAGAGTCCTCGCCCAAGCGCTGCAGCCCCAAACGCAAAACTGCTGTAACCTGGTAGCGCGTGACCAACCCCGCGTCCTTGTGCAGAAATAACCCGCCCGCCACATCCGGGCGGCAAGCTAAATACTCCCGCATGGCTGTCACCGGACACGTGGGCCCCCCTATGGCCTGTAACACCACCCAGAGGCCCCGCCCTTGCTGATCCGTCTTCGACTTTTTTAACAGGACCTGCAAGCGGGAGCCCTCCAACCGCACATGTTGGCGCTGCATACTGTGCCCCGCCACAGCCAACTTGGAATCAGCTACCAATTCACCTACCCTGAACGCCCCAAAAAAAGCCAAGGAAAAAACAGCCCTGAAAAGCATGGCCTCATACTCAGACCTCGCAACGACCGGCAAGACCGCACACAATCTCTGTAAAAGGTCATGTGTTACCGGCCGCCGTTGATCCGCCTGAGGAGGGTGTTCACGCCCCCACCCTTGTAACAATTTCTTCACCAAAAACCCTCCACTGGCCGGGCCCCACCCAACAGCCTTCGCAAAAAATGCAAAGCCTGCCAAGTGGGCCCTAACTCCGGCCCTAGTATGACCCATCCTCCTAGCCCCCATGATGTACTGGGCCAGTAAACCATCCGACACCGCTCCGGACCTGCATCCCTGAGCCCGCAAAAATGCCACCACCGTACTACAACCACGACAGTAGTCGTCCCAAGTCTTCTTCGCTACGGAGCTCTTCAACATCTCCTTCATATCAGCAGGCCACTGCTCCACAACTGCCAAGGGACCGATAACCCGATCTCGTCTGCCTCTGGCGCCAGTTGCCGAAACCGATCCAACTGCAAACGGGAAAGAGCATCAGCTATTCCATTGTGCAACCCCGGAATGTGTCTTGCAGTCAAACCCACATTAAGCCGCAGACAGGCCAACACTACCCTTCTCATAAGATCCGCTACCAATCTACAGTGCGGGGTATAATGATTAACCACGCTAACTACAGCTTCGTTGTCGCACCACCAGATCAACTTCTTGTTCCGCAATTTGTCCGGCCACAACTCCAACGTCACCAAAATCGGGAACAACTCCAAAAATGTGATATTCCGGAGAAGCCCTCGTTCATGCCACAACGGAGGCCACCGCTCCGCACACCATTCTCCACCAAAGTAAATACCCAATCCGACAGCCCCCGCCGCATCAGTATATAACTGTAAATCGTGCGTAGAACAGGCCAACTCCATGAGTACAGGCGCCCCGTTAAACTCCCTTAGGAACACATCCCACACCCGCAAATCCTCCTTAATGCTCCTGGAGATACGAATTCTGTGATGAGGCTTACGGACACCTGACGTGGCTGCTGCCAAACGTCGAATAAATATCCGCCCCATTGGCATGACCCGCGACGCAAAATTCAGGGACCCGATCAACGACTGAAACTCTCTCAGCGTAAACTTCGCCGCTGCCAACGCATTCGAAATCAAGGCTCTCAACGTGTCCACCTTTGCTGTCGGCAATCGCGCCACCATCTCCTCCGAGTCTAATTCGATGCCCAAAAAGGTAAGCTTAGTCGTCGGCCCCTCCGTTTTACCCTCGGCTAAAGGTACACCCAAGTCCCTCGCGACACCCAGAAAAACATCCAACAATTCCCCACACCGCAAAGTCTGCGCTGGTCCCACAAACAAAAAATCATCCAGGTAATGGACAACACTCCTGGCACCGGCCCGGATCGTAACCATCCATTGCAGAAACGTACTAAATTTCTCAAAACAGGCACATGACACGGAGCAACCCATGGGCATACATTTGTCAAAATAAAATTCCCCCCCGAATCGGAAACCCAAAAGATGAAAAGAAGATGGATGAACAGGCAACAAACGAAATGCGGATTCAACGTCCACCTTCGCCATCAGCGCCCCTTTCCCCGCCCGTCGGACCAACTGCACCGCCCTGTCGAAAGAAGCATAACGGACCGTGCAGTACTCCCTCGGAATGTGATCATTCACCGACATTCCTGACGGGAATGAAAGATTGTGAATAAGCCTATATTTTCCCGGCTCCTTCTTAGGGACAATCCCCAAAGGGGACACAACAAAGTCCTTGAAAGGTGGTTCCGGAAACGGTCCGGCTACCCGACCCAGACTCAACTCCACCGCCAATTTCTGCCGAACAACCACTTCAAACCGCCGCACCGATGGGGAGTTCCTTGCTGCTTGCGCAGCGACCGCGCGCCACAAACCGGGATAACAAACCCCCCCTCAAACCCTTTTTGTAAAAATTCCCTATCCCTTGCATTCGGGTATCCGCAAAGCCAGTCGCGCAATGTCTCAACCTTAATGGGCGACGGGGCTCTGCCGAAGTGAAAACCATCACTTAGAAGTGGCTGGGGTAACACCCCCAACCCCTCTCTTGATTCACTTTGCCGCTGAATGACTGCCACCGCAAGCAGAGCAGGCGTGCCGGAACTTACAGTCCGAAAATGGGCATGAGGCCTTATTAAATCGCCAACAGACATCGCTGCCTCCTCCTGCCCCGGACTTACTCGGGATTCCCCCCCCCCCAACTCGAAAGGACCGGCTCCCCAAGGAATTCGTCCCTCCACCAAACTTATTGCCGGACCCTGACAAACCCCCTACGGAATGCGGACGAGCAGACATCTGGGTGAGCCACAAGTTGATGTCTTGAGTACCCCACGATAGAAACCGGTTTTCCTCCATTTTGTCACAAAACTTCTCGTCATAGTTAAGCCAAGACCAGCCCTCATGGGCCTGCGAGGCTTCCAAAATAGAGTCAGCATAGGACAGTAACATCCCGTACTGCCCCGGGTAAGACTGCCCCCACACACTAGCCAAACGCAAAAAAAGCCCTGACCCAATTTACCACTGATCTAGTCACCTTACGAACCCTCCCAGCCTTCTCATCCTCTTTACGTTTTTTCCGACTTTCCCCCGACCTCTTACGACCTTCCAATAAACGGAAAATGTCAATATACCTTCTTTTCCTAATTTTATTTCTCAACTTCTTAGGCACCCCCTCCCACAATTCTGACAATGGTGTCAGCGCCGAAGCACCCCCAACAGCAGGGCTCCCCGATGAAACCCCCTCCCCCAACGCCCCTCTCTCACCGTCCACACTTGCAGCACTAGTGGAAGCACTAGAGGAAGAAGAAGTGGAGGAATCCGAGTGCCGTCGTCGCCTAGAAGAACGCTTCCTTTTTTTTGCTCGCTTTTCCCGACCGCACGGGTCGGTCGCTAATCCCTGGCCCGACCCCCCCTTGAGGTAACTCACCTTCCGTAGCCGTAACAGACGTCCGCTCATCTGCCAGCTGGATCCCCTCCGAAGGTTGCTGTGCCCCCGACTCCGTCACCAAACCGCTAGCGGACCCCAAATGGCGAACCATCTTCCCGTGGAAGGCTACCTTGCTGCGATCCACTCCGCGTTGCTCCAGGTGAAGCCGTCATTGGATTCTGTGAAGAGAAAAAAGGCAAAAAAGGAGAGGGGGAAACACCCGACCACGCAGGTTGCCAAGCCCCTAACCAAGTAGCTCCTGACGAGCCTAACCCTCCACGCTGCCATTGATCCCAAGCCTGTTGCCCCGTAACACCCATTCTCCCCGCACCACCCAAACCCCCCACAGAGTAAGGCCCTGATCCAAGCTCCCCACCCGGCGTCCCCCACCCAGTTCCAGGCCAAAACATGCCGCTCTCACCCCCAGTTGAACCAAGAGCCATTCCTTGTGAGGGATCCACGCTTTCTTCTCCCGCTCCCCCCCCAACTGCACCCACTACGTCCTGCTGATAGTCATGTGCACCCCGAACTTCATCCCTCCCTCCGGACAGGGCCGTGCCGCGACCCCCACTCCTGTTCCGGAGTCCAGGCTGAGGTCTAGTGGAAGACCGACCACGTGACCCCACACCCCTGGCCCTACGGCCACCAGCCACAATAGCTAAGCGGCCCCTTGATGAATCAACAGACCTGCCATTCCTGCCCCTTTCTTCTCCCCTACCTCTCAGAGCCACTCTGGAAACCCTTTTGCCCAGGCCTTGTCCTCCTTTCGCCCCTCCCTGACCCTCTTTTGCCCCACTCCGTCCCCCTTTTCCCCCGGCCATCCCAGTCCCCAAAAAGGCAACAAAAGTAGCTGACTGGCTGCAATAAGGGCAATGAAAATAAGGGCAATGATACTCCACAGGCACCTAATTGCACTCAAATACACTCGCAGTGCCCTTTTCTTTCTTTTTTTTTTTTTTTACAATAGAATTGAAAACTGCCCGGAGCAAAGCAAATCTGCCCTAGCCCTCACGCCGCACACAGCACACTCTCTCCCCCCCCCCCCCCCGAATCAACAAGCCAGTGTCCTTAATTTTATAAGGAAACCCCAAAGCCCCCCCACTCGCCTGAGGAGCCTCCGCTCTCACCGCTGACCAGCCACCACAGCACCGAACTCCTAGGCCGACCCGGAGTGCTCTCACAAACCGGAGTGCTGAAATGCCGCTGGAATCTCCCCAAGCCCGAAACAAACCAAACCGGCCAGCCGCCCTTCCCAAAACCATGTGCTAGCGTGTGCTCGGGCAGCCGCTGCACATGGCTCTTCCCCCTTGCTGATTGGTTCCAGCCGCGCGCATCTCGCGGCGGAACCAATCAGTTCAAATGATGCGCTCCTGCGTCAGCACGCAGGCGCGCTTCCGTGCTCTTCCTCCCCCTTCTATTTCCTGCCTCCTCCTCCGCCTTGCTGCCACGGCCAGGGACGCGTTGACGCTCGCCCCCGGTTATCTTCGGGCACCAGGACTTCGCCCGTGCCCTTTTCCGGAAGTCTCTACAAAAGTGAAAAAGCAAAAATGGATGACCAAAGAAACTCTGAAAATTGCCCAGAAATGCAGAAAAGCTAAAGCCAGAGGAGAAGGAGAGAAAATCACAGAACTCAGAGACTTCCAACGTGCAGCAAGGCAAGAAAAGAAGAAGTAATACAATCACATGTGCAAGGAAATAGAAGCAGAAACTATTAGAGGAAAAGCAAGATCGGCTTTCCTAAAGCTACGAGAGTTAAAGAAAAAGTTTCATCCTCGAAATGGAATGTTACAAGATACTCAAGGATCCATGTTGAATGATGCTGAGAAGATCAAGAAAAGGTGGAAAGAATATACAGAGTTATTATATGATAAAGATCAAGTGGACCAAAAGTCGTTTCAACCTGTACCTTATGATCAGGAACCATTGGTGATGAAAGAAGAAATCAAAGCAGCATTGAAAGTCTTATCAAAGAATAAAGCTCCAGGCATTGATGCCATTCCCATAGAGGTATTATAGCAATCTGATGCAGCTGTTGTCATACTTACAAGGCTCTGCCAGGAAATATGGACGACAACATCATGGCCAACTGGCTGGAAAAGATCTGTGTTTATACCATTACTAAAGAAAGGTGATCCAACTGACTGTGGAAATTATCGCACAATTGCTCTGATCCCACATGCCATCAACATTCTACTGAAGATTATTCAGCAGAGACTACAACCATACCTGGAACGAGAACTGCCTGAAGTGCAAATAGGGTTCAGGAAATGGTGAGGAACAAGAGACATCACAGATGTGAGATAGATCCTTGAAAAGACTAAAGAATACCAAAAGGATATCTATATGTATTTTATTGACTACAGCAAGGCTTTTGACTGTGTAAACCATGAGAAACTCTGGGCCACATTAAGAAGTATGGGTATATCAGAACATTTGATCGTTCTCTTGCACAACCTTTACATTGATCAAGCAGCAACAGTTTGAACGCAACAAGGAGAAACAGAATGGTTTAAAATCAGCAAAGATGTGCAACAAGGCTGCATACTTTCCCCTTACCTGTTTATTTTATATGCAGAACAAATCAGAGAAGCAGGACGGCATGAAGACAATAGAGGTATGCAGATTGGTGGAAGACTCATCAACAATCTTCGCTATGTTGATGATACCACATTACTGGCTGAAAGTGAAGACGATCTGAAACATTTGCTTCTCAAGATCAAGGAACATAGTCTTAAAATGGGCCTGCCCCTTAATTTAAAGAAGACAAAGATCCTGACAACTGACAAAATCAATAAGTTCATTGTTGATAGAGAAGAAATTGAAATAGTGGACAACTTTAACTTACTTGTATCAACTATCAATGAAGAAACAAGCAGTCAAGAAATCAGATGGTGCATTACTCTTGGCAGAATGGCCATGAAGGACCTAGATAAGATTCTCAAGAGCAGAGATGTCTACCTCCATACAAAGATTCAACTCATTCAAGCCATGGTATCTTCAATAACATCATATGGATGTGAAAGTTGGACAGTGAAAAAGATAGACAGGAAGCAAACCGATGCCTTTGAATTATGGTGCTGGCAATGAATATTGTGTATACCATGGACTGCCCAAAGAACAAACCAGTCAGTAGAGGAGATCAAACCTAAGCATTCTTTAGAAGCTCTGATGACAAGACTTCAACTTTCATACTTTGGACACATCTTGCGAAGAGAGAGATCATTAGAGAAAGACATCATGCTTGGCAAGGTAGAAGGTCAACGCAAAAGAAGAAGGCCAGCAATGAGATGGATCGATATAATATCAACAGCTAGGGGTGCCACTCTGTCAATAATGAGCCGCCTGACTAAAGACCGAACACAGATTAGAACAACTATCCAGAGTGTCGCCATGAGTCAACACCAACTCGACAGCTTTTAACAACAACAATATCCATGTTCACACAAGAATTATTTTAAATAATTACCTCTTAAATGACTTTCCCCAAGTTACTGTGGGCATCCATTTCAGAAGCAGGTCATGGTCTCAGGCCTCTTGACTCCCAGCCTATTACTCCAATCACTTGCTCCTCTTAGTGCTGAAGAGAGACCAGTGCCAGCTTCTTTAAGAAAGCCATCATTTTTTGTCATCAGTTTCTGATTACTTGAAAGTGTAGGTGGAAAGATACCAAATTATTTTGTTTTTATTTTTTTCCAAACAAATATTTATTCCATTCAGAAACATAGAAATATGACGACAGAAAAAAACCACATGGCCTATCTAGTCTGTCCTTCCATAACAACTACAACAGTCCCCTTTTTACCTTTAGATATCCTCTGTGTTTGTCCCATGCATTTTTGAATTCAGTTACTGTCCTCATCTCTACCACCTCCACTGGGAGACTATTCCACGGATCCACTACTTTTTCCGTAAAGAAATATTTCTGCATATAACTCCTGAATCTATCTCCCTTCACCCTCATCCCATGTCCCCTCGTAGCAGAACTTGCTTTCAATTGGAAGATGCTCTCTCCCTGAACATTTATGCCACGGAGGTATTTGAACATCTCAATCATATCACCTCTATCCCGCCTTTCCTCTAAGGTGTACATATTAAGATCCTTAAGTCTGTCCTCATATGCTTTATAATGAAGACCACTAATCATTTTAGTTGCCACCCTCTGCACCGACTCCATCCTGTTCACATCCTTTTGAAGGTGCGGTCTCCAGAACTGCAAACTATACTGCAAATGAGGTCGCACCAAAGACTCATACAGAGGCATTATCACCTCCTTTTTTCTGCTAGCCATTCCTCACCGTATGCACACAAGCATCCTTCTAGCTTTTGCCGTTGCCTTTTCTACCATTTAGTTACTTTAAGGTCATCAAACACAATCACGCCTAGGTCCCGCTCTTCTTTAGTGGACAAAAGTACTTCACCCCCTATACTATATTGCTCCCTTGGATTGCTGCAGCCCAAATGCATGACCTTACATTTTTTAACATTAAATCCCAGCTGCCAAATTCTAGACCATTCTTCAAGCTTAGCTGGATCCCTCCTCATGTTATCTACACCTTCCTAGGGGTCTACTCTATTGCAGATTTTGGTATCATCCGCAAAGAAGCAAACCTTACCCAATAGCCCTTCCGCTATGTCACTAACTAAGATGTTAAAAAGAATCAGACCAAGGACAGATCCCTGGGGCACACCATCCTTCTCCTCAGAGTGAGCCCCATTTACCTGTACTCTTTGTCGCCTCCCAACCAACCAGTTTCTAACCCAAGCAGTAGCTTTAGGGTCCATTCCTAGGGTGCTCAGTTTGTTTATAAGTCGCCTGTGAGGAACAGTGTCAAAGGCTTTACTGAAATCCAAATATACCACAACTAGGGTTCTCCCTTGGTCCAACTCCCTGGTCACCCAGTCAAAGAAATCAATCAGATTTGTCTGACAAGACCTGCCACTAGTGAATCCATGCTGCTTTGGATCCTGTAATCTGCTGGACTCCAGAAACCTGACTATTTTCTCTTTCAGCAGCATTTCCAATAATTTACTCACCACCGAAGTTAAACTAACCGGCCTGTAGTTTTCAACCACATCCTTACTTCTGCTTTTGTGTAAAGGTACCACATGAGCCTCTCTCCAGTCCTTTGGCACCACTCCCGAATCCAACTAGGCATTGAAAAGGTCAGTCAGTGGAGCTGCTAGAACGTCCCCAAGTTCCTTCAGTATTCTAGGGTGTATCCCATCCGGTCCCATCGCTTTGTCTACTTTAAGTTGAGCTAGTTTCTCACAAACACATTCTTCTGAAAATTGTTCAAGATGTCCCTCATTTCTGTTCCTGTTTGTGGTTGTTTTCTGAAGTCCTGCTCCTGGTTCTTCATCTGTGAACACAGAACAGAAATATTTGTTAAGCAATTCTGCTTTATCCTTATCAGCTTCTACATTTCCTCCCCTGCACCCTTGAGTCTGACAAATACCACTTTTGCCCTTCCTCTTCTCACTAACATATCTGAAAAATGTCTTATCCCCCCATTTTATTGCATTGGTTACTTCCTCCTCCTTTTGAATCTCTGCCTTCCTGACTATTTTGCTAGCTTTTCTAAGTTTTTCCAAATACAGATGCCTGTCTTCCTCTCTCTGTGATCTCTTGTATTTTATGAAGGCCTCCCTCTTTTTCTTCACGTTTTCAGCTACTTCTTTCAAAAGCCATAGCGGTCTCCTTTTCCTTTTACCTTTATTTACCATTTTTAACAAATAGGTTGGTTGCCCTTAAAATATCCCCTTTCAGTTTTGCCCACTGTTTTTCTACATCCCCCAGCTGTTCCCATCCAACTAACGACTCCCTGAGGTATTGGCCCATCTGGCAACGTTAGTCTTCCTAAAGTCTAAGATCCTCACCTTTGAATGGATTCTAACAGCCCTAGACCTAATACCGAACCACACCATCTGGTGATCACAGGATGCAAAATGATCTCCCACTACAACATCAGAAACACTTTCACCATTGTTAAGTACCAAGTCCAGTATGGCCCCTTCACGTGTGGGGTATGTTACCAATTGCCTGAATAGTTCTCCCTGTAGAGAATCCAGGATCTCCTTACTTCTAGATGATACTGCAGCAGGAATGTGCCAGTCATCATCTGGCATATTGAAATCTCCTATCAGTAGCACTTCCCCTTTCCTAGCAATGCTGCGTGTGTCTTCAATTAACTCTCTGTCCATCTGTTCCTCTTGTGAGGGAGGTCTGTATATTACACCAATGCAAATAGATTTCTCTTTCCCTCTTTCTAGTTTAACCCACAATGCCTCTTCTCTCCCTTTTAAGCTCTGTAATTCCAAAGCTTTAATAGTAGTTTTTACATATAGTGCCACTCCTCCTCCCTTTCTTCCTACCCTGTCCTTTCTGAATAAAGTATATCCAGGTATAGTTACATCCCAATCATGGTTTTCTGTGAACATTTATCGAGAGCGTTTTGGTTTACTAGACCATGGGATGCTGTTCCAAGGGTTGCAGAGCAGAGATGGCATCCATCTGTCCAAGAAAGGTTGACGCGTTTCAGTAGTAGACTGGCTAATCTAATGAAGAGGGCTTTAAACTAGATTCGTTGGGGATGGGTGAAGAAAGCCCCCAGGTAAGTGAAAGCCCCCAAGTAGGTGATACATTAAATAACTTTATGGAAAAGGGTAACAGGGATAACATATGGAAATCAGTGTGTATAAATGCCCGTAGCATGGGAAATAAGATCCCTGATGTTGAAGCTTTGGTGGGAGTGGCTGACTTAGATTTAGTGGCAGTTAACAGAAACATGGTTCACAGAAAACCATGATTGGGATGTAATAATACCTGGCTATACTTTATTCAGAAAGGACAGGGTAGGAAGTAGGGGAGGAGGAGTGGCACTATATGTAAAAACTACTATTAAAGCTTTGGAATTACAGAGCTTAAAAGGGAGAGGGGAGGCATTGTGGGTTAAACTAGAAAGAGGGAAAGAGAAATCTATTTACATTGGTGTGATATACAGATCTCTTTCACAAGAGGAAGAGGTGGACAGAGAGTTAATTGAAGACATGCGCAGCATTGCTAGGAAAGGGGAAGTGCTACTGATAGGAGATTTCAATATGCCAGATGTTGATTGGCGCATTCCTGCTGCAGTATCATCTAGAAGTAAGGAGATCCTGGATTCTCTACAGGGAGAACTATTCAGGCAATTGGTAACAGACCCCAAACGTGAAGGAGCCATACTGGACTTGGTGCTTACCAATGGTGAAAGTGTTTCTGATGTTGTAGTGGGAGCTCATTTTGCATCCAGTGATCACCAGATGGTGTGGTTCAGTATTAGGACTAGGGCTGTTAGAATCCATTCAAAGGCGAGGATCTTAGACTTTAGGAAGACTAACTTTGCAAAGATGGGCCAATACCTCAGGGAGTCGTTAGTTGGATGGGAACAGCTGAGGGATGTAGAAAAACAGTGGGAAAAACGGAAAGGGGATATTTTAAGGGCAACCAACCTTTTTGTTAAAATGGTAAATAAAGGTAAAAGGAAAAGGAGACCACTATGGTTTTCGAAAGAAGTAGCTGAAAAAGTGAAGAAAAAGAGGGAGGCCTTCATGAAATACAAGAGATCACAGAGAGAGGAAGACAGGCATCTGTATTTGGAAAAACTTAGAGAAGCTAGCAAAATAGTCAAGAAGGCAAAGATTCAAAAGGAGGAGGAAATAGCCAATGCAATAAAATGGGGGGATAAGACATTTTTCAGATATATTAGTGAGAAAAGGAAGAGCAAGAGTGGTATTGTCAGACTCAAGGGTGCAGGGGAGGAATATGTAGAAGCTGATAAGGATAAAGTGGAATTGCTTAACAAATATTTTTGTTCTGTGTTCACAGATGAAGAACCAGGAGCAGGACCACAGAAAACACCCATAAATAGGAACAGAAGCAAAGGACAACTTGAACAATTTTCAAGACTGTGTTTGTGAGAAACTATCTCAACTTAAAGTAGACAAAGCGATGGGACCAGATGGGATACACCCGAGAATGCTGAGGGAACTTGGGGACGTTCTAGCAGCTCCACTGACTGACCTTTTCAATGCCTCGTTGGAATCGGAAGTGGTGCCAAAGGACTGGAGAGAGGCTCATGTGGTGCCTTTACACAAAAGCGAAAGTAAGGATGTGGTTGAAAACTACAGGCCAGTTAGTTTAACTTCGGTGGTGAGTAAATTATTGGAAACACTGCTGAACGAGAAAATAGTGAGGTATCTGGAGTCCAGCGGATTACAGGATCTGAGGCAGCATGGATTCACCAGTGGCAGGTCTTGTCAGACAAATCTGATTGATTTCTTTGACTGGGTGACCAGGGAGTTGGACCGAGGGAGAGCCCTAGATGTGGTGTATTTAGATTTCAGTAAAGCCTTTGACACTGTTCCTCACAGGTGACTTATAAACAAACTGAGCACCCTAGGGATGGACCCTAAAGTTACTGCTTGGTTTAGAAACTGGTTGGGTGGGAGGCGACAAAGAGTACAAGCAAATGGAGCTCACTCTGAGGAGAAGAATGTTATCAGTGGTGTGCCCCAGGGATCTGTCCTTGGTCCGATTCTTTTTAACATCTTTGTTAGTGATATAGCGGAAGGGCTTTCAGGTAAGGTTTGCCTGTTTGCGGATGATACCAAAATCTGCAATAGAGTAGACACCCAGGAAGGGGTAGATAACATGAGGAGGGATCTAGCTAAGCTTGAAGAATGGTCTAGAATTTGGCAGCCGGGATTTAATGTTAAAAAATGTAAGGTCATGCATTTGGGCTGCAGCAATCCAAGGGAGCAATATAGTATATTGTTTGAATATTGTTTTTTTACCTTGTCTTAAACTAAATAAAAATATATTTGAAAAAAAAAAAAAGAAAAAGTGACGGTAAAAGCTAGAAGGATGCTTGGGTGCATACGGAGAGGAATGGCTAGCAGAAAAAAGGAGATGATAATGCCTCTGTTTAAGTCTTTGGTGCGACCTCATTTGGAGTATAGTGTGCAATTCTGGAGACCGCACCTTCAAAAGGATGTGAACAGGATGGAGTCGGTGCAGAGGGTGGCTACTAAAATGATTAGTGGTCTTCATTATAAAGCATATGAGGACAGACTGAAGGATCTTAATATGTACACCTTAGGAAAGGCGGGATAGAGGTGATATGATTGAGATGCTTAAATACCTCTGTGGCATAAATGTTCAGGGAGAAAGCCTCTTTTAATTGAAAGCAAATTCTGCTACGAGGGGACATGGGATGAGGGTGAAGGGAGATAGATTCAGGAGTGATATGCAGAAATATTTCTTTACGGAAAGAGTAGTGGATCCATGGAATAGTCTCCCAGTGGAGGTGGTAGAGATGAGGACAGTAACTGAATTCAAAAAAGCATGGGACAAACACAGAGGATCTCTAAAGGCAAAAAGGGGACTGTTGTAGTTGTTATGGAAGGACAGACTAGATAGGCCATGTGGTCTTTTTCTGTCATCATATGTCTATGTTTTTATGTTTCTGTAACTGCCACTAAATCCAGGTCAGCCACTCCCACCAAAGCTTCAACATCAGGGATCTTATTTCCCATGCTACGGGCATTTATACACACCGCTTTCAATATGTTACCCCTATTACCCATTTCCATATAGGTATTTAATATATCACCTACCTGGGGGCTTTCTTCACCCATCCCCAACAAATCTAGTTTAAAGCCCTCTTCAGTAGATTAGCCAGTCTACTACCGAAGACGCGTTGACCTTTCTTGGACAGATGGATGCCATCCTTGCTCTGCAACCCTTGGAACTGCATCCCATGGTCTAGGAAGCCAAAACGCTCTCGATGACACCATCTACACAGCCATGCATTCATCTCCAGGATGCGAGCCTCTCTGTCTTGGCCTTTACCCTCAACAGGGAGGATTGAAGAGAACACCACCTGTGCACCTAACTGCTTCACCCTCTGTCCCAGAGCCATGAAGTCACTTTTGATACGTTCCGAGGTATACCTGGCAGTATCATTTGTTCCAACATGGATTAGCAACATTGGGTAATAGTCAGTGGGCTTGATGAGTCTCGGCAAACTCTCTGTAACATCTTGGATTTTGGCACCAGGCAGACAGCATACCTCTCTGGACATCAACTCTGGTTGGCAGATGGACGCCTCAGTCAGAAGAGAGTCTCCAACAACCACTACCCTTCGTTTCCTTGTGGTCACTGATTCTGTAACTTTGGGGTACTTGAGCTCTGGTTCTTCCCTTTCCAGGAATACTTTCACCTCCTCCACTTCCAGGGCTGCATAATGGCTCTTCAACTCAAGGGCTGGAAAAGTTGGATTGGTGATTTTGCAGGCCCTGGTGACTTGTGTCCAACCATCGACATTTTGTTCGCACCCATCTTCTCCTCTGCTGGAGAGCTTGGTTGCTGCAAGAAGCATCTCATCAATGTACTTCTCACTGTCTTGAATACTTCTCAGCTTCGCCACCTCCTCTCTGAATTCCTCCACTTCTTTCCTCAGAGCTTCAGCATGCAGGCACCCTACACATGGAACAGGTCCTTCAACTGGCATTAGGACCTCTGTCTGGACAGAGGCAGAAGCTGTAATGAGGGCAACAGCTTTAGCGATATGATTTTTCCCTTCCATTGTTCTGTTCGTGGAGCTTAGGTATCTGTTAAAGCAAAAGAGAGAGATCTACCAAGTACCAGCCGGTTTCCCAGCTGTCCTTTCAAAGAAAAAACAGTTAAATCTCTTTAATTATATACAAAATGTGCTTGTCCAAGTCTCTGTGCTTTTTTAGATGGGGAGGTGTCCTATAAAGCAAGACTGCTCATTAGGGGTGGGTAGGAGTTGGGGTGGGTAATATGGGACCTAACACTTGATTAGGTGTCAGCAGTTCCCAAAGCTGAGGAGGTTACTAGAGTTCAACAACCTACTCTGCTCAAGGAAATTTCTACTAAAGCACAAAAAAAAGGAACTTTGCTTTAAAAATATACAAAAAACACTTTTAAGAGCTCCCAGTCTGAGAGCTAGCAATTTAATAAAAATAAACCCTCAAATCCTTACTGTTGGTTGATCTGTAGAACCGCTGTTAGGAAAGCCTCAACAGGGCAGGGCAATGGAGCCTTTTATGCAGGCCTCAGCTGCTCTCAGGTAATCAGGTCCACTAACTCCTGATTAGGTGTCAGCAGTTCCCAATGCTGAGGAGGTTACTAGAATTCAACAACCTACTTTGCTCAAGGAAATTTCTACTAAAGCACCAAAAAGAAAGTAACTTTGCTTTAAAAATATACAAAAAACCCTTTTAAGAGCTCCAAGTGAGAGAGCTAGCAATTTAATAAAAAATAAACCCTCAAATCCTTACTGTTGGTTGATCTGTAGAGTCCCTGTTAGGAAAGCATATCATCCTGATAGACCAGTCCAGACAAAAGAGTTGTGTTCCCCTACCAGCAGATCGATGGAGACAAAGAACCAATGAAAAGCCCAGGTTTCAGTGACATCACTTCCATATCTCTGTCTGCCTCAGCTACCAGAGGTCCTTTTTGTATTTCTTTGTCTCCAACAGATAGTGGCTGGATTTTCTCCTCTCAGAAAAAACCATTAAGAATTGAGAGGAAAAGATTGATAAAAACACTCATGACAGATCACTTTGAGGGTGTCTCTCTCACTTGAGCGTGACGTGGGAGGCTCCACTAGCCTCTGGTCTTTTCAGAAGCCATAGGAGGAGAGAAATTTGGTTCAGCTCCACGCTCTTATCATAAGAAAAGCCTGTTGAAGTGTCACAAAATTGGAAGGATTTGGAGGGATTAGAAGAGTGCAGCAGCCTCACACAATCTCAGCACTCCCTCTGTCCTCCTTTGTCTCCCCTGCTCTCTCCCATAGATCACAGAAGGCTCTCAGAGGGATCTGTCTGCCAGCCACCTTAAACTCAGTGCTACAAAAGGCAATAAAACAGTTTCCTGAGAATAGAGCTGAACCTGGCACAAATCCTCTGCCTGGGGTTCTCCGGGGGTGAGTACCAAGGCTTGACATCATCAGTGTCTTAGTTGGGGCTCTCAATTCTATCTGTGTGGGATGCAATTCGGGGTAAACTGTTGGCATAGTGTGGGGGTTTCCTGCTGTTTTTTGCATGCAGTAGTAGTTTTCCCTTCTTGTGTGCCTGGCAGTCAGCTGTTTGTATCTGCGCTCTGCCCATGTTACTCTAACATGCGCTCCTACTCTAGCACCTGTAATGTGCATTGCAGTAAAAGTGCAGTTAATGTGTGCTGCAATTAAAGTGCAGTCAATGCATGCCACAGTAAAAGCGCAATTAATGCACTTCTTTGGGCTTTCACAGCCTTAGCCCGCACTGTTGTGATACATGCCTTAACTCTCTATCTTCTTCCAGGAAATTCTGTTTGAACTATGGCAAGCAAGGTGCCTTATCTCTGGATTCTGGACTCTTCTCTTCTTGCAGGGCAGTTTCTGAATTTCCCCTGGAGGGCCTGCTTCCCCTCTTTCAGTCAGGGGATGTGATTAGTCTGGCCTTGCTTGCCTCAGAGCAGGAGGCGATGGATGGTGCTATGGGTAAGGATATCCAGCCGGCTGGATGATCTGGCAACTGTGCTGTGAGCCACTCATTGTCCTTTAGGGTGTCTGTAGCAGCTATGTCCCCTGGTGTTGGGGGGTCATTTCTGAGAGGACAGCTTCTGGACTCTGGATTGTCCTCCCCGGAATTCTTTTTTTTCTGCAGCAGGCCTGGTCCTTCTAGCATGGAAATTCAGACCCTGTGACCTCTGGGTACCCCCAGGCAAAGTCTCATGCAGGACAGGCAGAGAGTGGAAGCCCTGTTCGATTGCTTTTGATTAAGCGTCCCCAGTGTGGAGTGCTCTCAAGTTAGGGAACAGCTGGGAGCTGTATGAGTTTTTGACTATCTCTTGGATTCAGATGGCTTGGTAATGGGCTCTGATGTGGATGTAGAAGTATTATCATCTTGAGAAGATTATGAAGAGGCTGAAGTGATCCATCTATTCTGGAAGGAGGAGCTGACGGCACTGATTGCCAAGGTCTCATCTGCCTTGAACTTTATTCATACTTTTGGCACAGAGCAGGAGCCGAAGGTATACCTGCTCCTTCAAGAGGTGCAAAACTCCACTACTCTCTTCCAGTTTCCAGATGTGATCAAGGAACTGATCTGGTCGGAGAGGTACTCTCCCGACTCCCTGGCTGGAGGGTTAAAGGTATATAAGAAGATCTCCACTCTCCCAGAGGAGGCGTGCATTGAGAGGTTGGGCATTCCCAAGGTGGATCCACAGGGTACAGTGGTTACCAAATGGATCACCATTCCTGTGAAAGGCAGATCAGCCTTAAAGGATTTTCTGGACCATAAGGTGGATTCATGGTTGAGGATACAGTTCGCCATGGTGGCAGTTATTCTACAGCTGGCAGTATGAGCCAGCCTGATGTCTTGAGCCCTGCTCAGGTGGATTTGGTCTCTTTTGCCAGATGGTACTTCCTCTCTTTTGGAGTTGGCTGTGGTCTTCCATTTCTCACACCATGGTACATTTGGCGACCACGGATAATGTCTTAATGATGGTGTCACAGCATTGGATTTGGCTCTGGCACCGTGCAGTGGACACATCTTCCAAAGCTTGGTTGGCCCAACTGGTTTTTAAGGGGAAACTTCTGTTTGAGCCGCTTTGGAGAAGCTGATGCAGGATCTGGGTAAAACAAAACCTACCAACTTCTGGAAGACAGGTCCAAGGGGCCTGTGAAGTGGGCTGTGCCCCTTCTCAACGGCCTCTGCCTCTCCACTGAGGGCGCACTGACCGGATTCCTGGGGATCTTGGGACTCTCATCATTACCAGCCTGGAAAAACCTTTCTTCCCCTCTGCTCCTGGGCTTCGGACTCACTCTCAGTCCTTTTGTGGAGCATGTAAGCACAGGGACTCAGTCCCTTCCAGAGAAAGACAGTCCCAGGCTGTACAATGAAGGTTTTAGGGTCCATACACTGGTTCCTCCAGTTGGAGGCAGGCTTTGCCTTTCTTTCAAGAATGGGCCCAGGTTTCCAAGGATCACTGAGTGCTAGACACCATTCAGTTCGGCTATGTCTGCTGATTCCAGATTCCTTCATCATCTTCCCTTGTGGGTTTGTGATCAAGTGCCACTATGCAGATCACCTTGGACAAGTTGCTGTGCCTAAAGTAGGTGATGCCCCTCCTGCTGGATGAGTGGGGCAAGGGCAGACACCATCTATTTCATGGTGCTCAAAAGAATGGTTCCTTCTGGCCCATTCTGGACCTCAGAGGGTCAACAAATATTTAGGCATTCTGCGCTTCCAGATGGAAATCTTGCACTCTGTGATTCAAGCAGTGTGCTGAGGGGAGTTCTTGGCTTCTCTGGATCTGGCTGAGGTGTATTTTCATATCTTGATCTGAACGAATCAGCAAAAGTATCTGTGTGTTGCTGTGCTTCACTCTCACTATCAGTTCGTTGCCCTCCCTTTTGGGCTATCCACTGTCCCAAAGATGTTCTCCCAGGTCCTGGTAGCGGAAGCTGCAGCGTTGCGGTACCAAGGGATCTGTGTTCATCCGTATCTGGACAACAGGCTCATCTGGGTCCGTTCTCTTTCAGAGGCATCTCGGATCGTGTCCCGAGTGGAGTCCTTTTTGGAAAGCCTCAGCTGGATAATCAATCAGGGAAAGAGCAAGCTGTTGCCTTCCCAGTCTCTGGAGTTCCTGGGAGCACATTTTGACACTTGAGTGGGCAGAGCTTTTCTGCCAGAGGAGAAGGTCAAAAGTCTGTTGGATTGCCTGGTGTTGTGGTGTGCGCAGCAAGCTCCCAGAGTCTGGGATTATCTTCAGCTCCTCAGATTGATGGCAGAGACCATAGAGATGGTGCCACAGGTGCATGCTCAAATACGGCCTCTCCAGTGGTTTCTGTTGACTCAGTGGTCCCTGAGTTCTCAGGGGTTCGAGTGCAGGCTCCCGCTCCTGATGATGGTAAAGGCCATCCTGCGGTGGTGGCATGCCATTTGATGATTTCTCCTGGATCTTTCTGACGACGGATGCCAGTCTCTCAGGCTTGGGAGCCCATTGCCAAGACTGTATGGCTCAGGGCCATTGTAACCACAGGGAAATTGTGCGGTCCATCAACCGCCTCAAGGCGAGGGCTGGGTGATTCAAGTGTTTGGGACAACGCCACAATGGTGGCTTATGTCAATCGGCAAGGTGTCATGAAGAGTGCTGGGGTAGCTCTGGAGATGGCTATCCTATTTGCCTGGGTGGAGAAGAACCTCCTAGCCTTGCCGGATCAGCAAATTGCTGGACAATATAGAAGTGGATTTCTTCAGCCAGCACTCTCTGGATCCCGGAGAGTGGAGGATGAGTCAGGAGGGATTTCAATTGATTCTGCACCGCTGGGGTTGCCCCAAAATGGATCTGATGGCAACCCATTCTAGAGATGGGGTCTGAGGGCGTCAATGCTCTGTCCCGGCCTTGGCCAAGTTGGCACCTTCTGTAAATGTTTCTTCCGTGGCCCCTTGTGGGGCATGTGATTCAGCATATAGAATGCCGCCTGGGCAGGATTGTTCTGGTGGCGCTGGATTGGCTGAGAAGAGCGTGATTCGGAGACTTGATGTGATTTCTCCAGGTGGCTCCTCTTCAGTTGTCCCCGTCTAAGGGCCTATTGTAGCAGGGAGCAATCGTTCTGGAGGACACAGTTCTCTTCTCGCTTATGGCTGGGCACTTGAAACGAGACTGCTAACTCATAAGGGATACTCTCCAGTAGTGATCTCCACTCTGCTCAGAGCCCGGAGGAGGTCTACCAAGCTAGCATACATGCTGATCACCTCTTTAAGCCATGGGGCGGCGCTCGGCAGTTGACTCCTAAAGCGGCCAAGATGCCCTCTCTGTTGACCTTTCTACAGGATGGCCTGAAGAAGGACCGTTATAGTGGGTTATTTGATCATAAGGCATGTAGATAGCTGGGTGGCTGGTGGATGTGAGAATCACCTGGTAACATGCCTGCCTGGTGCGAAGGCAGTAGACCTCAAGCGCCACCTAGATAAGGTGTTAGATAGTGCTGGGGAGGAGTCTACTGTCTTGGTACATGTTGGTACCAATGACACAGGAAATTGTGGTAGGGAGGTTCTGGAGGCCAAATTTAGGCTTTTAGGTAGGAAGTTGAAATCCAGAACTTCCAGGGTAGCATTCTCTGAAATGCTTCCCGTTCTATGCGCAGGACCTAAAAGGCAGGCAGAGCTCCAGAGTCTCAATATGTGGATGAGATGATGGTGAAAAGAAGAGGGTTTTGGATTTGTTAGGAACTAGGAAATATTCTGGGGAAAGGAGGGGCTTTTCCGAAGGGATGGGCTTCACCTTAACCGGGATGGAACCAGGCTGCTGGCATTAACTTTTAAACAGGAGATAGACCAGCTTTTAAACCAGATAAGGGAAAGTCAACAGTTGCCCAAGAGTGCATGGTTTGGAACGATGTGTCTGTGACGGATACTAGTAAAAGACTGAAGTTAGGGTATATTGACAGAGAGATTCCAATAAAGACAAAAATAACCCAAATGCCCTTAAGTACAGAGCAGATAGAGCTTAAAGATGCCAAATTACCGCTGCCTACTGATAACCAGATTAACATAATATGATCTCTAAAATGCTTGTATGCAAATGCTAGAAGTCTAAAAAATAAGATGGGAGAGTTAGAATATATAGCACTAAATGAGAGCTTAGACATGATTGGTATCTCAGAGATCTGGTGGAAGGAGGGCAACCAGTGCGACACTGTGATACCTGGGTACAAATTATATCAAAATGATAGAAAAGATCAAATTGGTGAAGGGGTTGCGCTCTGTGTTAGAGAGGGCATTGAGTCACACAGGATTAAAGTGTTGCAGGAAACAAAATACATGGTAGAATCTCTATAGATTAAAATTCCATGTAAAAAGGGGAAGGTGATGGCAGTGGGAGTGTACTACCGACTGCCTGGCCAGAATTGAATAAATGGATGATGAAATGCCAAAGAAATCAGGGAAGCTCACAAAAGTTACAATACAGTAATAATAATGGGTGATTTCAGTTATCCTGATGTCGACTGGGTCAGTGTCATGGCAGACATGCTAAGGAGATAAAGATTCTTGAAGCACCTGGTTTATGGACCGACAAGAGGGAAAGCCATTTTGGACCTAGTCCTTAGTGGTATACAAGATCTGGTCCAAGTGATAAGGGTGTTGGGGTCACTTGGCAATAGTGATCATAGCATGATTGCGTTTGATTTCATAAATGGAGGAAGGATGGCAAGGAAATCCACAGTATTGCCTTTTAACTTTCAAAAGGGAGACTATGATAAAATGAGGAAAACAGTTAAGAAAAAACTAAACAGAGCAGCTGCAAAGATTAAAGATTTTACATCAACCATGAACATAGTTTAAAAATACTATCTTGGAAGCCCAGACCAGTTGTATTCCATGTTTTGAGAAAGGTGGAAGGAAGACAAAAAAACTGGTTTAAAAGTGAGTTCAGAGAGGCTGTTGTAGCAAAAAAAAACATCTTTCAGGAAATGGAAAAAGTAGCCAAATGATGAGAACTGGAAACAATAAAAGCACTGGCAAGTTAGATGCAAGGCATTGATAAGGCAGGCAAAGAGAGAATTTGAGAAGAAGCTTATTGTGGAAACAAAAATGCATAATAAAGACTTTTTCAAGTATATTCATTGCAAAAAAACCTGCGAGAGAGTCAGTTGGACCATTAGATGATAGAGGGGTAAAAGGGGCACTAAGAGGGGACAAGGCCATAGTGGAGAGACTGAATGAATTCTTTGCTTTTATCTTTACTGAAGAAGATGTAGAGAAGTTACCCATGACTGAAATGGTACTTAAAGATGATGCATTAGAAGAAGTAAAAGAAATATCAATAAACCGGGAAGATATATTACAACTATTTGATAAACTAAACAGTAGCAAATCACCTGGACTAGATGGTATACTTTTGAGGTTGTTGAACAAACTGAAATATGAGATTTCAGACCTAATATTATTAATCTATGAACTATCTTTAAAATCATTTGCAGTACCTGAAGATTGGTGAATGGCCAATGTAACTCCAATTTTTAATAAGGGTTCCAGGGGTGCTCCGGGAAGTTACAAGCCGGTGAGCCTGACCTCAGTACTGGGCAAAATGGTAGAAACCATTATAAATAGCAAAATTACTGAACTTGTAGATAGTCATGGCTTAATGGGAGAAAGCCAACAAGCTTTAGCCAAGGACGCTCTTGTCTTACTAATCTGTTATATTTGTTTGAAGGTGTGAATAAACAGGTAGACAAAGGTGAACCGGTTGATATAGTGTATCTGGATTTTCAGAAAGCCTTTGATAAGATCCCGTATGAGAGACTCTTGGCAAAGTTAAAAAGTCATGGGATAGGAGGCAGTGTACTATTTTGGATAAGGAACTAGTTAAAAGATAGAAAGCAGAGAGAATAGTTGAATGACTAATTATCCCAATGGAGAAAGGTGAATAGTGGAATATCCCAGGGATCCTGGGATGTGCTGGGTTCACTGTTTTTTAACATATTTGTAAATGACCTGGAAATGGGAATAACAAGTAAGGTAGTCAAATTTGCAGCTGACACAAAATTATTGTTAGGACCTTGATAAACTGGAAGACGGGACATTCATATGGCAGATGAAATTTAATGTCGACAAGTGCAAAGCTATGCACCTAGGAAAGAATAACCCAAGCTATGGTTACACGATGCAAGGTTCCACACTAGGAACCACCAACCAGGAAAGATTTAGGCGTCATTGTGAAAAACATGTTGAAACCTTCCACCCAGTGTGCAGAGACAGCCAAGAAGGCAAATAAAATGCTAGGAATTATAAGGAAGGGAATGGAGAATAAAACCAAGGATATTATAATGCCTCTGTATTGTTCCATGGTGTGACCGCACCTTGAATATTGTGTGCAATTCTGGTTGCCGTATCTTAAAAAGGATATAGCGCTATTAGAAAAGGTACAGAGAAGAGCCACCAAAATGGTAAAGGGGATGGAAGGATACCCCTATGAGGAGAGACTAAAAAGGTTAGGGTTCTTCAACCTGGAAAAGAGACCACCGAGGGGAGATATGATAGAGGTCTAGAAATTAATGAATGGAGTGGAATGGGTAGATGTAGATCAATTCTTTACGGTACCAAAAGTAGAAAGACTAGAAGACATGCAATGAAGCTACAGTGCAATCCCTTTAAGACTAAGAGAAAATATTTTTTTACTCAATGCATAATGAAACTCTGGAATTCGTTACCAGAGGATGTAGTAAAAGCTGTTGGTGTAGCTGGGTTTAAAAAAGGTTTGGACAAGTTCCTGGAGGAAAAGTCCATAAACCATTATTAAAAAGGACCCAGGTAATCCACTGCTTGCCCCAATACAAGCATTATGGAACCTTTGTGTCTTTTTGGAAAACTGCTAGGTACTTGTGACCTGGACTGGCCACTGTTGGAGACAATATACTGGGCTTGATGGACTTTGGTCTGATCCAGTATGCCATATCTTATGTTCATTTGTTATGTTCCTTAGCTCCCTGAAAATTCAGGTGGCAGCTTTGGCCTGTTTCTGTGGTCCGGTGGCTGGTAAGTCTATAGCCTTGCACCTGGATGTCTCACACTTTCTCCAGGGGGTTTGGCATCTGTATCCTCTCCTCTGGTCTGTGATCCCTTCCTGGGATCTGAGTCTGGTGCTCAGGGCCATGATGGTGACACCGTTTGTGCTCGAGCACCGTTTGAGCTCGAGGCAGTCTTCTTTTGGGATGTTCGGAAAGGTGGACCTCCGTGCTGCAGGCTCTGTTGCTGGGATCCTTATCTGTCTTTTTTAAAGGATGTCATTTCCATTCAGCCTGTGCCTTCCTTCTTGCCTAGGGTGCTTTCTCCCTTTCATGTGAACCAGGTGATCTGCTTGCCCTCCTTTTCTAAGGAGCAGTATCAGGGGAAGAATAAGGATCTTCGCTTTGTTGATACCCAGAGGGTGCTTTTCCTGTACTTGTAGGTTATGAATTCCTTTTGTAAGTCTGACCATCTTTTTGTACTGTTTGTTGGCCCACATGAAGTTGATGCAGGCGGCCTAGTCAACCTTAGCGTGCTGGATTAAAGAGGACATTGCGGCTGGTTCTGGAGGGTTTGTATGCCCATTCTACCTAAGCACAAGCGTCCTTGTAGGAAGACCAGAGCTTGGTGGCCCCCACAGACATTTGTCGGGCAGCAACATGAGCATTACTTTCCACTTTTGTCAAGCATTACCATTTAGATGTCCACCTGTGGGCAGACACGGCCTTTGACTCAAGGGTTTTGCGAGTTGCTGTGTCTTCTTCCCACCCAGTGAAGTTATAACTTTGGTACATCCCACTCGTCTGGACTGGACTAGCAGGACGATGTGGAAGGTGACATTTTACTTACCAGTTAATGTCCTTTCCATGAGTCCTGCTCCACCAGTCCACGGCTCACCCCTGGAATTGTATTGCTCTGTTTTTCTTTGCCGGTACTCTTGGGTCGGCCATGATTTTATACTTGGTTCTGTAGGCTTAGCTTCTATTGACAGCATTCTGTTTCTACTTGCCTGTACATAGTTCACTACTGTTGATTACTCATTGTTGTCCACATTTGAGGTTGTGTGAGACTTGTTCTATATCTCCTATATGCTTTGGAACAAATGCTGAAGGGACCTCTGGTGGCTGAGGCAAATAGAGGCATGTGAGTGATGTTATTGAAACCTGGGCCTTTCATTTGTTCTTTGTCTCCATCAATCTGCTGGTAGTGGAACAGAATCCACTTATCTGGACTGGTCTAGCAGGACTCAAGGAAAGGACATTAACTGGTAAATAAAATGCCACTTTGTTTTGATCCAACAGGCTTGGTTTTGCCTTTTAAAGAACATTTAATCCTGTAATATGAATGAGAATGCCCCTCTTCCACCCCTATGTAATCAGCACTTCACAGATTTAAGCACAATCCAAGGACCAGATCATATAAATGAAAATAAAAGTCTAATGATTAGTCTCCTGCTGCGATTTTTCATTGACCTCAAAAAACTAAGATCCTGACAACAAAAGGCAAAAAGACCCCTTAATTTAAATTACTTCTTTTGTCAGAGAGAGTCAGCAAAGTGAGCGGGGAAACTGCCACACACCACCGTGACTGCTCCTGTTTTTTATTTTTAATTAAAGTATTGTACTTAGCTCATAAGAACTCCTCCAAAAGCAGAAAGCAGAATCCAAACTGTGTTGCCAGCAAGAGATGGCCTGAAGCAGGATTTTAAAACTTTGTTTAACCTGAAACGTGTGGCACGTCGTCAACCTCGATAAGTCTGGCATCTTTCTGCTTTTGGAGGAGTTCTTATGAGCTAAGTACAATACTTTAATTAAAAATAAAAAACAGGAGCAGTCACTGTGGTGTGCGGCAGTTTCCCCGCTCACTTTGCTGACTCTCTCTGACAAAAAAAGTAATTTAAATTAAGGGGTCTTTTTGCCTTTTGTTGTCAGGATCTTAGTTTTTTGAGGTTATATTTTGATTCTGACTGGTTTATGAATTGTTTGTTAGTATACTAGCGATTTTTCATTGAGACAAAATCTGTTTATACCAGAATGACTTCAAAAGCAGCAATGGGATGGTATTTTTATATAGAAAGTCCAAAATAAATAGTCTTAAAGTACATTTACTAGCATTATAATAAATTAATAGTCTAATATTCAGTCACCGCAATTGTTATTTTTTTAAAACACTGTCAGCTATATTTAAAAAGAATCAGGGTATTTGGTGCTGGTACTGTGATGGTGGCTTGCACCAAATATCCGCATAATTTATTTATTTATTTATTTAACAGTATTTCTATACCGCCTTATCTTACAATCAAAGCGGTATCACAGCAAACAAAAGGAGTGGTCGTGTGTTTTCATGCAGTGGAGGGTATATCATGTTTGGTGTGTCTGATGTGTTGTGTGTTTGATTAGGTGGAGCTATGTACATTGTGCGCTATAATACATCGTGTGCTATAATACATTCTTCTATACATTGTGTGTTGTTATACAATCTTCTATACGAGGGTCGGGGGGAGGTATGTTGGTTGTTCTTGCTAGTTAGATCATGTGACATGCCCATAGTGCTCTGTGAATAGCGTTGTCTTCAGCTGTTTGCGAAAGTCTTTAAAGTCCGTCGTTGTTCTCAGATCGTCTGGGAGGGTGTTCCAGATTGTTGGGGCAGCCAGGGAGAGTGCTCGTTCTGTGGTGTCCTTGCATGTTTTTCTGAAGTCTTTAGGGGTGTTAACACGGTTGGTGGTGCCTTTTCTTCTTGGGCATGTGCTGGTGTCTGGTTGTATGAGGGTGTGTAGGCTGTTGGCTGATGTGTGTTGTTTGATCTTAAATATGTTTATGATTGTTTTGTATTTGATGCGTGAACTGATTGGGAGCCAGTGTAGGTCTTTCAGAATGGGTGTGATGTGTTCCTGTCTTGTTGATCCAGTTATTATGCGGGCCGCCGTGTTTTGTGCTAGTTGTAGGGGTCTGAGTGTTTGTTTTGCTAGTCCAAGGTAGATTGGATTGCAGCTATGGTTACCATTAACCAGAGAGCAGTGATATTCAGTCCACTATCTGGATAGACTGAATAATGCAACTATCTGCATAATTTGCCGCTCTGTCCACAGACCACTCCAGCATTATCCAGATAGCGTCAAGGCAGTCTATAAGGTATTCAGTGCTACTCTCTGGATAGTGCTGCTGAATGTCGCTGGAAAGTCTTAGGCAGCAGCACGGATCCAGAGAGCGGGTTTTATATGTTTTATGTTGTTAAACTGAGGTAAATCTACATTGTCAGTTTGGTGATACCAGAGGGGTTTGGACTTTGAATTGACTTTGCTGCACTAAGCCTTCCAGAATTGCCACTGATAATGTTAGAGGTATTTTCCAGCTAAGCATCTGAACCCAGAGACAGCTGATCTAGAAATGACAGATGACACAATGTGTTCCTTTCCCCACCGCCTGGACTGCACATTTCATAGGATTCCTTTTCCATTAGATCACCATTAAATTTTTAAGCAGTGCAGACCCCCAGGGCCCTAGATGTGCGGCTGCCGATACTCTTCTGGGTCTGAAAAAGAAAAAGAGGTGAATGCTTTAAGAGGGGTTCATTAATCCTGCTTTGTTTCCTTTCTTCCCACAGGAATTTTTCTTGGTCATTTCATCTTTCTTAGGTGACTTTTAAGATCTTTGAAAAAAAATAATAAAATGGCCTTTTGGTGACCTCCCACTGGGAGACTTTACAAAGGACTGCTGAAGCTGAAATGAGAAGTGCCTGTGCAAGCTTGGATTCTAGAGCATTCCAAGGCAGGATCCTTCTCTGATTTATAGCTCCTGAAATAAGGTAAAAATGAGAAATCCCTCTTTTCCACTATAAATAAGAAGCAACTTTTAGTACATGCATCGTAATTCATGGCATTTAGATGTTTATCCTAAATGTGCCAAATGCCAGATACTGTCAATATTTATGGCTGCATGAGGCGTGGAAATACTGTGGATTTTCATTTTCAGATTTGAAGCCAAGAGGACTGACAACCTTTGTCATTTCTGTTTCTTTTTTTCTTTCCACCTTCCCTTTCTCCAGATAACAAGCAGGGGGTATGCGGGCATACTGTAGGTGCTGACCGTTGACAGCGCTCATGCATGGCTCTCTCCGAGCATGCGCGCCACTTGCCGCCCTGCATTCCTGCTCTGCCTCTTCAGTTTCCATTCCGCAGACGGTGCTACATGGCTCTCCCCTCCTCTGTTGGAGCTTCGTGTTGGGTTTGTTTATTTTCTTTATTTTCACTTTTTCTTTAGTGCCGATGGTGTCCCCCTTTCCCCAGGCAGTTGTCTCCGGGGGTTTATCCCGTGCTGTTTCTTGTCTCTACTATTAAAAAACAAACAAACAATCTGACAGTGCACCGTGATGCCAGAGAACACGTAGTGGCTTCTTTTTTCTCTGGTCTTCATAAAAAAAAAATCTAGTGACACTGTCAGAACCGGCAGTGCAGTTTAAAAAAACAAAGGTAGAAGAAGATGAACAGCAAGGACCTGTACTACCAGTAAGTAGAAGGCTGTTTTTTCTAGGTCAGACCTTCTCCTTCAACATGACTTCTGCTCCTGCATCTACCCCAATCCTATTGGGCCCAGACAAGGCACGATTGGGACCCAAAGGGGCCACTGTGAGTCCGGAGGCATATCCTCTATTGGTGCCAGTGTTGATAAAAGCAACCCAGAGCCTCAAAAATTAGGACAGAGGTCAGACTCCATCTCCTCCCAACCTGGCCTCCGCTGGATTCTCCCCGAGACTGGATATGCCAGTAAGTCAGAAACACAGGGCCAAATCGAAGCATAGCTGCAAAAGCAACCCTGACAGCTCTCACAGCTCTGAGATGTCGAAAGGTCACAAGCATAAGTCAGGGAGTGAGTCTTCAGAGAACTCCTCCTTCACAACCAAAAAAGCGAGATATCATTCGGACCCCATCTCCAGTACATCCTCCGCCGGATGATACATCCCTATCTAGGGACCCACTCCTACAACTACTATGTTATTTCATCCAGGACAATGCATCACTCCTGCTGGCTGCTCCTCTTGTTGAACACTTACCATCCACACAGGTTCCCTCTTACCAGCATCTACTGCCCCCCCCCCATAGAGTCCCCCACCCCTCAGAGACTGCCGAGATCCAGAACCTTTCGGTGACAATGCCTGCTTGACAACAAGTCCAACCTACTCCCACCAGTGGGATGCAGTGCCCTCCATCCTGGGAGACACTGAGGTAACACCATCTTCAACAATACAGAACAAACCTCCTGAAGATTTATCTTATCCAAAGTTTCTCCAGAAGCTATCTAGGGCGCTAGCCCTTAGTGCTTCTCAAACTCCCACTAATAAGAAAGACTTTCAGTACATCTTAAGTGCTTGTAGTAGTCCCAAGGAGATCCTAGCCATTCCAGTCCCTCAGATCCTGCAGGACCTTCTTGCTTCAACATGGAGCACACCAGCATTGGGACATGCCATGGCTCGTCGCATTGACCTTAAATACAAGATATTCTCCAGGAAGTCAGTCCTCACTTATGGGTGATGTTGGCACCGACGGAGCCCACGCAGAGCAATTCCCCAGCTTTCAAAGAAAGCCTTTGGGATTGCTGCCACATATGCATGGTCCTCTTCCCACCCAAAGGTGCCATCTTGCTCAGTCTCCCTTTTTCCACGGAGCCCTTCGGACACACATCCTCGTCCCTCGGAAAACTGTTTCATTTTTCGACCTTAGGCCTATTACTTTTCCGGTCCTCTACCTGTCCTTCCCCTGATCTAACCTTTTTGAGCAATTAGGGGACGTTTTTTCCTAGCATTTTTTCCTTTAACGGGCTTCGCGCCCTTTTTTTCCCAACCGCTGGCCACGTGAGTCTTCGACCTCGCGGGGACCATTTTTACCCCTATAG
This sequence comes from Ichthyophis bannanicus, assembly GCA_033557465.1. Classification (NCBI taxonomy): domain Eukaryota; kingdom Metazoa; phylum Chordata; class Amphibia; order Gymnophiona; family Ichthyophiidae; genus Ichthyophis; species Ichthyophis bannanicus. The sequence continues at coordinate 736,156,298 of CM066031.1, forward strand.
CCACTGGACTCAAAAAATGCGATAGATGCTCCAAGAACATGTCACTTAGGGACATCCATGACTGCTGCCTGCATGGGGCTGACCATGATCTGGAGCTCTGCTCGCTTTGTAAGAAAATGTCCTCCAAAGCTCTGCTCAGTCGTAAGCAGAAGTCCGAAGACATTTTCAGGAAGGCTGCCTCATAATCCCCGGTGGCACCCTCGGTCATCTCTCCTCTGGTGAAATCCCCCACCTCAGTCCCACGCTCAAGGCTTCACTCTGACCATGGGTCCCCTGAAGTGGAGCGGCGTAAAAAGAAGAAGGCCTCGAAGTCGCTGTCGGGGGCCCCTGACAAGCATGCACACTCTCATGCTCGGTTGCTTAGCCCCCGTCGGAGTTCCCGAGAGTTGGACAAGGAGCGGCCCCACAAGGTACCTCGTACAGATACGGAGGCTTCCGGCGCTCGGTTTCCTGAGGGCCATCCTGGTGAGGACCCCCTCTCCTCCTCGACGCATGATATGGTGACCCCGGTGTTGGCATTGCAGGGCCCCACGCCCGCGTGGGAGTCCCGCGTGCTGGCACTAGAATGCAGCATTTCTGCATTCATTACTTCCTAGCAGGCGCTCAAAGCCAGCTTTGCTGGCCCGTGCCTCGAGACCGAGGTTCCCTCACTTGGGACATCGAAATCTGCCCAGGAAACCTCCGAGAGCCATGGGCCTCATGAGGGTCCTCAGCGCCGTTCTCGCTCGCCTTCCAGTTTCTCAGGGGCAAGATCTTCCAGGGCCTCTGGCTCCAAGCGGGCCTCGGCTTCAGAACAGGGTGACCAGCCAGGATCAGATTCCTCATCCGACATCTTGGATTGGGAGTCCGATGGGAGTACCTCTCTGGAAACCCGTGCCCATCGGGACCTTCTGTCAGACCCCTCCACACCCGCATTTCAATGGCGTTCGCCACCCAAGGACACCTCCTTCCTGGTGTTTGTCCAGGATATGGCACGAGCTCTCAACCTGGCCACCCAGGTTGAGGAGGACCCTCGAGATGAAGAGCTTGACATTCTTCAGTATGAGTCCCCACCTCAGGAATCTCTTACTGTCCCAGTTCCTCCCATCCTATCCAGGCTGCTACTCGGCATGTGGGAGGTACCTGCCTCGGTTCCCATCATGAGTAAGCACCTCAACACATGTACAAGGTCCAGCATGGCCCTGGGTTTAGAAAAACCCAGCTTCCTCATACATCTATGGTGGTGGAATCAGCCATGAGGAAACAAAAGAGCCTGAAGTCACATTCTTCGGTTCCTCTGGGCAGGGAGTCAAGAGCCCTCGACACCCTAGGCTGCAAGGCCTACCAGGGGTCCATGCTTTCCTGCCGTATTCAGACATTCCAGCTATATACGGGCGTGTTCTTGCATGACTTGGCCAAGTAAGTCAGGGGTTTCTCCGCAGGCCTTGAGGTCGAACACCTCAATAGGTTTTGGACCCTGTTAAAGTCTGTCGCAGAGTGCTCAAAGTACATCTCCCGTGCCGCCTACGATGGCTTCGAGTTCTCAGCTCAAATGGCGGCCGCTGGCATCGGGGCCTGTCGCCAGGCATGGCTCCAATCTTTGGATTTGGAGCAGTGGGTACAGGAGAAGTTCCTGGACGTACCCTGCCTTGGTGAGCAGCTCTTCAGTAAACCGATGGAGGACAAAGCCGCTGAGATAGAGACGGAGTTCGTCACCCGAACCCGTCTCTCATGCAAAACCTCCACCCTCCCTTGAAAGAAACAGCAAACTAAAAAGCCTTTCTTTCCAAGGAAGGGCCTGCCCTACCGGGGCTACCTACTGTACCCGCCCACTCCCACGCCGACAACTGCGGCACAAGAAAAGCCCAGGCCCCAGGTTCACCGCAAGCCGAAAGTGCCCAAGGCCCAAAACACTGGCACCGCCTCAATCCTTAAAAAGGGGTTTTGACGCCAACTGTATAGCCTTTCACCCCCCCCCCCCCGGCAGCACAGCAGCTGGTGGGGGGATTCCTGTCCTCCTTTGCCCTTCAGTGGGCTTCCATCACCTCGGACACCTGGGTCCTCCGGGTAATCAGAGACGGCTATTGCCTCTGATTGGACAGGCTTCCCCCTCCCTTCTCCCCGATGGAGCCTCCTTGACTCCCCATGCATCAGGTCTTCCTGCAGCGGGAACTAGTCAACCTCCTCACCTAATGAGCGGTCGAGAGGGTGCCGGCACACCTCCAAGGTCGGGGCTTTTATTCCCCATACTTCCTCATCCCAAAAAAAATGGGGTGTCTGCAGCCCATCCTTGACCTCTGAAACTAAACAAGTTCTTGGTGTGAGAAAAGTTCGAGATGTTATCCCTTGACATTCTGCTGCCCTTCCTCCAGCAGGGCGACTGGCTATGCTCCTTAGATTTAAAAGATGCTTATGCTCAAATTTTGATTCACCCCAAACACAGGCTGTACCTGCGCTTCAGGGTGCAGGGGGAGCACTTCCAGTACAGGGTGCTCCCTTTCGGCCTCGCGTCCGCTCAGCGGTCGCCACCTCCCTCAGGTGACAGGGCATACCGGTCTTCCCTTACCTCGACGACTTCCTCGTCACGGGATCCTCGGTCGAGGAAACCCGCCTGGCAGCGTCATGCATGATCCTCCTGCTCGAGCACCTGGGCTTCTTAGACAACTATCCTAAGTCCCACCTCGAACCAGTGCAAGCCTTAGAGTTCATCGGCACATACCTCGACACTCGGCGGGTGACCGCTTTTCTGCCAGCAGATCATGCCAACTGCCTCTGAGTTCTGGCAGCCCAGGTCCATAGCACCCCTCGGGTGATGGCCTGGACTATGCTGCACCTCCTGGGGCACATGGTCTCTACCCTCCATATAATTCCCCATGCCCACCTGTACATGCGGATGGCCCAATGGTGCCTCAGTGCCCAGTGGAGTCCGTCCATCGGCCACCTCAGGGACCCCATCTGGGTCTCTCACAGCCTTTGCCTGTCCCTGGACTGGTGACAGGACTCCCGCAATCTTCTCCAGGGGTTGCTCTTCCAGGCACCGCAGCACGAGCTAGTGCTGACAATGGATGCCTCCCTGCTGGGGTGGGGAGCTCACTGCGGTGCATTGTGCACGCAGGGACAATGGTCACCCAAGGAATCTCAGCAGAAAATAAATTTGCTCGCGCTCTGGGCGGTTTGGTGGGTCCTAAGGGCCTTCGAGGATCACCTCAGGTGGAAGTCGGTGCTCGTGCAGACTGACAATCGAGTGGCGATGTTCTATATTAACAAGGAAGGGGGCACAGGATCATGACCTCTCTGCTGGGAAGCGATCCTCCTCTGCTCCTTCACCTTCCGTCAGGGGATGACCCTCAGAGGCCAGGAGAATGTCTTCATGGATGGCGGCTGGATCCAGGGGTGGCCAGCTGGCTGTTCCATTGATGGGGAACTCTGACCATGGACCTATTTGCCAGCCTGTCAAATGCACAGCTTCCCCGCTTCTGCGGCACAGTACTGCACCCGAGCAGGGAAGGCCCAGATGTGTTCCTTCTGAGCTGGTCTTCTGGCCTGCTCTATGCGTTCCCTCCCACTCCTCTCATCGCGATGACCCTCCACAAAGCTCTGCTGGAACGGGCAACAATGATCCTCGTAGTCCCCTCGTGGCCTCGACAGCCATTGTTCCCGCTCCTACTCTGGCTGTTGTCAGAGCTTCCAGTCCCCCTGGGCTGTGCCCCGAGCCTGCTAAAGCAGGAGTAGTAGCGTTACTACACCCGAACCTGGCCTCATTATCCCTCACAGTCTGGGGCTGAACGGGTCTCCCTAGCCCCGCTGGACCTCCCAGAGGAGATTGAGGAGGTCCTCCTTGCGTCGAGGAAAACCTCAACTAGATGAGCTTACTCCTTCAAGTGGCAACGCTTCTCGATCTCATGCTCTGAGCTCCAGATCGACCCATTCTCCTGCTCCACTCGGTGGGTCCTTCAGTACCTCCTCCATCTCTTGAAGGCAGGCCTGAAGTCAAACTCTGTCAGGATGCACCTGAGCGCAATCTCGGCGAATCACCTCCCCGTCGAGGGACAACTCTTCTCAGGGCAGCCCTTATTCTCCCATTTTATGTGGGGTCTCTTGCTCTCCAAGCCTCCCATCTGGCAAACTGGGACCTGAACATGGTGCTCATGCAGCTTACGTGTTCGCCCTTCAAGCCGACGGTGACATGTTTGCTTTGGCACCTATCCTGTAAGATGGTTTTCCTGGTGGCTCTGACCTCGGCCCGCTGAGTCAGTGAGCTCCAGGCTCTCATGGCTGAAGCCTCTTATACTAGATTCTAAAGGAATAGGGTGGTCCTCCATACCCAACTCAGGTTCCTGCTGAAAGTTGTCTTGGATTTCCATCTCAATCAGGAGATAGTCTTACCGACCTTCTTCGTGAGATCCCATGCCAACCAGGCATCGGTGGCTTTGCATACACTCGACTGCAAGAGGGCTCTTGCCTTCTATTTGCAGTGTACCCATAATCATCGCAAATCTGGCCGACTCTTTGTGACTTACTACCCCAATCGACTGGGACAGGCAGTCACTAAACACACCCTTTCTATTTGGATGACGGACTGCATCGCCTTCACCCATGCAAAAGCGGGTGCCCTGTTGGATTGACGAGTCACTGCACATGGTGTCCAAGCCAAGGCAGCTTCTGTGGACGCGCTGCGTTCAGTGTCCCTGCGGGACATCTGCCGAGCAGCGACCTGGTCTTCAGCGAACACCTTTGCTGCACACTACTGCCTGGAGAGGGAGTCCCATCGGGACAGTGCCTTCAGCCAGGCTATACTCCGTAAGCTGTTTGGGGTATAAGCAACTCCTGCCCTCCGATCCTTTGTCATGGCTACTGAGGGCTTCGCCCCGAGGGCCCAAGGAATCGGGCTCCTGCGGGCATTGGCTTCTGCTCATGACCTCAAGGAGGCATTTTTTGGTTACAGGTTCGGTAGCCTGTAGCTGGGGAGTCCCATAAGTGAGGACTGACTTCCTGCTTGTTCCTGGAGAAAGCGTAATTATTCACCTGTAACAGGTGCTCTCCAGGGACATCAGGAATCATTCCTCACTACTTGTTCCTGGAGAAAGCGTAATTATTCTTCCCTTGCCATCTGCTTGGTAGGGCTTGAGCTGAGGGATCTGACCGAGCAAGATGGCACCTTTGAGCGGGAAGAGGACCACGCATGCATGGCAGCAATTCCAAAGGCTTTCTTTGAAAGCTGGGGAATTGCTCTGCGTGGGCTCCGTCGGTGCCGACGTCACCCATAAGTGAGGACTGATTCCTGCTGTCCCTGGAGAACACCTGTTACAGATGAGTAACTACGCTCTACATGCACTAGGATTCCAACATCAACAACTCCCTCATCAGTCTGTCATCTCTGAAGCAATCCTCAAGAAGGCTAAGTCTTCCAAAGCTCATGCCCAAACTCTACCAGGAAAAGATCAACAGACTCAGTCGGCACAAAGACTTTTCAGAGTGGTATGCTAACTCTGAAAATACTAGCTCACGAAATTCAGATGCTTCAGTACCATCATGTTCTTCTCTCACAGATGCTGGGCCCAGTTCCTATGTCAGGATCAGAAGATCAGAGCCTTCAAGACAACCTACAGGAGTGCCTCTACCACATATTTCAATTTGGTTCTGGGTTTCCGATCTCAGAGAGGATCTTCATGACCGATTGACAAATGCTCCCTGTCAAGGAGAAAGCCTCTTCAGCTCTAAAGTGCAGGAGACTGTTTCAGAGATGAAAGACCACTCCTCTACAGTTATGGAACTTTCAGCCCAGCCACCACAGCAAGCCCAACAATCCTGCTATTCTACCTACCCTCAGTACAGGAGAGCTTACCATTACCAGTATTTCCAGCAGTATTCCCCTAGATGGCATTTTCAACCTTATTCTCAGTCTCCACCTCAGCGTCAGCCTGTTCCTACTTATCCTCAACGTCCCAGACAAAGAGACAGGAAGCAACCTGCTATTGCCTTAGCGCAACCCACCAAGATGATCCCCAGTTTTTATTTTATTTTTTATTTATGCAATTTTTAAACAAAAACAACAAGAAAGGCCACACAAGCCAATCTTGAAGAAATAGAACAGGCATATAGAAATACATTCACAGTAAAAACTCAGACATAATAAGAGGAAATACAAGCAGGAAAATAATCCAATTGCCTGGTCTCCCTAGCCCACAAAACAAAGGGAGTTTAACATCATAATTCTTAACCAAATACACAAAGAAAATGCAAACAATCCAATAACGGAATATCCATTCCATGAGCCAATAGTGGATTCCGACCGCTTAGCGCTAATAAAAGCAAGCAATTGAGAGGGCTCCCAAAAAATATAAGAAACCGCCTGGTATCTCACCAGACATTTACAGGGGTGTTTAAGAAAAAAAGCCCTCCCAATTGCAAAACCCCCGGGTGGAGCAGTAAAAACTCCCTGCGCCGCCTTTGAGTTTCTCTTGAGAGATCGGGGTAAATACGTACTACTAAACCACGAAACAAGATATTACGCTTCTGAAAGAATAGTTTCAATAGCCACTCTTTGTCAGATATCAACGCAAAAGTTATGAAAAGCGTAGCAGGCACCTGTGACCCAAGACAGGAGTTTTCTAACACATCAGTAACATTTAGAACGTCCTCCTGAATTTGATCACCCCCTGTAACCCCTTAAGCAGAAGCGCGCTTCGCTACAGGTAGATAATAAATTTTTACCAAGGGGGGTACTAATTCAGGGGAAACTCCCAAGGACTCAATCAAATATTTTTTAAACATATCCCTAGGAGAAATAGACAATACTCTGGGAAAATTAATGAGTCTCAAATTATTGGCACAAGAAATATTTTTCAAATGTTCAACTTTCATTTGTAGGGATTGTATGTTCTTTCTATGTCCCTCCGAATACTCCTCAAGGGACACCACCTTATTGTTAACATCACAGTAATTCGTCTGAATACTGGAAACTGTTTTTTCTAAGTCATTCACCAAACCTGAGGTCACAGTCACTTTTTTAGACAAGGACGATACTTGCGGCAAGAGGGCTTCCCCAAGTGAGACTATCGCGTTCCAGATGGCTTCAAGAGTAAAATTCTGCGGTCTCTGCAGAGAAAAAGCCACTTCGGACTCAACCGGAGATGTAAACAGCTCCATAGGCGCCAATGCACGGTCTCCACACGGCGAGACAATCTCCGTCTCACCCCTCACTTCTCCCAGTGGCACCGAAACACGATGTGAGCCCAGATCTCCAACCGGCTCACACCCAGACCCGGTCGAAACAACCCATCCTGGCCCTTGTGAGGAAGGACCCCCTGCCGACAACAGCGGTGTCGATATCTCCAAGAAGCCCTCAGGCAAGGGCTGACTAAGGGCCAGTTTTGGTGCAGGGCTCAATACGGGGGAGATAGATGTAGTCGACGCAGACGCCTGGCACTCCGACTCAGGCGAAACTGCTGGCCGAGAAACTCCTCCCGTAAATTCCGAAACCCGCATTGTACGCAAAAGGAAAGGATCCAAAGGACCCACCACCGAAGCAACAACCGGTGAAGAGGCGTCTACTGGCTGAGAGGGCAACGGCCCGGACTTCCCCTTTCGCTTCTTCCCCATTAAAGCAAACTCACGCAGAACAGACTGTTGCAGCAGCCATCTTGGAAAACTCCCCCCTGTGTTCTGTGACCCCCAGTTTTTGACTATCTACCTGTAGAAGGATGAGTACAGTATTTCCAGGATGCCTGATATGCCATCATCACAGATCGATGGGTTCTCAGCATCATCACATCCGGTTACAAACTCAGTTTCATGCCTATACCCCCTCGGGGATTGTCTTCACCAAGCAAAATTCCTCCCCTTCACTTGCCCTTCCTGGAAGAGGAGATATTGGCCTTACTCTGTAGCTGTGCAATCAAGTCTGTATCAAATTCGGAACACAACCAGGGCTTCTACTCTCAGTTTATCCTCATCCCCAAATGGTCCGTGGGCCTTCGCTCTATCCTCGATCTCTGGGACCTCAATGTATACATCAAGAAAGAAAAATTCAAGATGGAGTCCCTAGCGACCATTCTACCTCACTTGCATCAGGCTGACTGGCTCGCATCTCTAGATTTCAAAGACACCTACACTCATATTTCCATTCACCCTCGACACTGAAAATACCTCAGGTTCTACTTCAAGACAGAGCACTATCAGTACTGGTTCTTCAGGCTCTCTTCAGCTCCACGAGTCTTCACAAAGTGCCTGGCAGTTGCTATGGCACACCTTCACAAACAGGACCTCTGTGTTTATCCCTACCTGGACGACTGGCTCATCTCAGGTCCCAACAAAGACTCAACACTGACATCCGTCCTCACAACATCCTTGCTCCTGCAGCAGCTCGGCTTCATCATCAACTTTCAAAAGTCCAAGTGTGAGCCTCGTCAGACTATGGACTTCACTGGAGCTTGCTTAGACACAAATGTAGTATGAGCTCACCTTCCTCCAAGCAGAATTACCACTCTACAACAGCTCACTACCCAGCTGCTAGCTTCTCGACAGGCTTTAGCATGCACTATCCTGTGCCTGTTAGGACACATGGTAGCCTCCATGCATGTCATTCTCCATGCACGCCTTTACATGCACCCTTTCTGTGGCACCTCAAACTCTTCTGGAATCAACATACTCACTCCCTTTGATACGTAGTTCCTCTATCCAGACTCAATCATCAATTGCGCCATTCCCTTCAGTGGTGGACACTCCTGTCCAGTCTCACAGTAGGACGTCCATTTCTATAGCTACTGCATCAACTTATTCTAACCACAGATACCTCCCGAATGGACTGGGGAACACATCTCCTACATCTCATTACTTAGAGTAATTGGTCCAGCAAGGAATCTTCTCTGCACATCAACTCTGCCTCAAAGTCATCTGCCTATGGCTCTAAGCCAAATCCATAGGGGTCTTCCTCACTGCAATCTACCGTCCCGGAATCCAGAATCAGTTAGCAGACTCCTTCAGTTGGCACCTCGATCCTCATGAGTGGTCTATGGACCCCAATGTTCTCTCCCCCATTTTTCAGGCCTGGGGGACTCCCGAAGTGGATCTCTTTGCATCAGAGCACAATGCCAAGTGTCCGCTCTACGGCTCCCTTTATCCCAGCCCCAACAGATGGGCAGCGGATGCCATCCTCATCTCTTGGCTGAATCGTCTCCTCTATGCTTTTCCCCCATTCCCTCTTATTTCTCAGACACTACACAAGGTTTGCACAGACAGAATGACTCTGATCCTCATTGCCTCTTGATGGCACAGACAGATTTGGTATCCGCATCTCCTTGCCATGGCTCAACATGGACCCTGGCCTCTTCCACTTCATCCCTTCCTCCTAACACAGCAGGAAAGTCATTCCCTCAATCCCAACCTGCAGTCACTTGCTCTAGCCCAGAGCTACTTAAATCCAGTCCTGGAGTTCCGCAACCCTGCAGGTTGTCAGGATATCCCTAATGAATTTGCATGAGATATATGCATTAGAGATATCCTGCCAAACTGACTGGTTTGTGGCCCTCCAGCGCTGGATTTGGAGACCCCTGCCTTACACCTCTGTCATTTATGATTGTGAGTGGGCAAGGTACATATGTACTAGACATCAATAGGGTAGACAGAATGTATCACATTCCTCCTTGATTCTCACCACCACCAAAAAGGTTTGGTGGTTGTGAGAAGTGAGGAGGAATGTGACAAATTCTATCTAATCTTTTTGATGTCTTGGACATCTGCACCTTGCCCACTCACAATCTTAAATGACAGAGGTGTAAGGCAGGGGTCTCCAAATCCAGCTCTGGAGGGCCACAAACCAGTCAGGTTGGCAGGATATCTCTTTTCATATATATCTCATGCATATTCATTAGGGATATCCTGAAAACCTGCAGGGTTGCAGACCTCCAGGACTGGATTTGAGTAGCTCTGCTCTAGTCACTTGGAAGTTAACCGGCTAGCTACTCCTATCCATTCCATGCTACCTGATGTCCATGAGATATTCCAGGCATCTTGACACCCTTCAACACAACACTCCTGTAGTTCTAAATTTTATTTTATTTAATTTATTTAAGAGGTTTTATATACCGGGATATTGATAACTTGGATTATTTCTGAGGCAATGGAAGGTTAAGTGACTTGCCCAAAGCCGTGCTAGTGGGAATTGAACCCTGGTCTCTGGGTTCCCAAGCCAGTGCTCTTAACCATTAAGCTATTCCTCCACTCATTTTTTAATTAAATGGACTAATTTTTCTCACTAGGCTTCATCACAGGAGTTAGACCCCGTCATTTTCCCTCTCAGTCAGGTTTTACTTATCTTCTTCACCTGTCTAACTTTGGATTACAGACTGTCAGTTCACTACCATCTCTCTGCCATTGCTGTGTACCATTGTCATGAGGATGGCAAACCAATTACCATGCATCCTCTAGTGTCCCGCTTCATGAAGGGCCTCATGAATACTAAGCCTCCTCTGAAGCCTCTTTCTCCAGCATGGGACCCCAATGTCGTTCTCTCAGAACTCATGAAGCCCCTTTCTGAGCCCCTGGGATCGGCCCCATTAAAATGCCTGACTTGGAAAACTATTTTTCTTGTTGCTATCACATTGACCAGATGGGTCAGCGAACTCCAGGCTCTGATACATTATCCTCCATGTACTCATTTCCTTCATGATAAAGTCCTGTTACATACCCATCCTAAATTTCTTCTAAAGATTGTCTCCAGGTTTCATCTCAATCAATACATAGTGCTTCCTGCCTTCTTCCCAGCGGTTCAGCGAAATTCTTCTGAATAAGTGCTACATTCATTGGATTGCAAACATGCATTGCTCTATTATCTCCAAGCTACCAAGTAACTTCATCAATCTTCTCAGCTATTTGTAACTTTTAACCCTAACAACCCAGGAAGACCCGCAACTAAACACCATTTTCTCCTGGATTGCAGACCCAAGGCCGGAACAACCACTAGACAAACTAGGTGGTCACCTAGGGCAGCAACCTCAGGCAGACAGCAAAATCAGGCCATTCAAGGCTAAATAATAGATTTTGTCCGCCAGAGGGGATATAAAGCTTGAGGTTCTCCTAGGACTCCTACACTTTGGACCAACTCTAGGGCCGGCCCTGGTTGGACCTCAGGTGGGTGGGACTTCACCGCTCCATGCTACCGCAGCTATCATAGATCATCTAGCTGAAATTGCACCTCAAGAGATCTGCAAAGCTGCCACATGGTTGTCTGTTCATACTTTTGCAAAGCACTACAGCTTGGATTGCTTTTCAGCCACTGATGTTGCATTTGGCCAAGCTGTCCTGTGAAACCTCTTTGTATGAAGTCTCCACCTCACAATTTTGCCTGAGCCACAAATGTTAATGGACCTTTCAGTGGCCCTCAGCTTTGGACTCACCTAGAGTGTGCCTGCATACCCCCTGCTTGTATCCGGAGAAAGCACAGTTGCTTACCTGTAATGGGGGTTCTCTGTATACAGCAGGGGTATGCAGTCACACTCACCCACCTGCCATCACCTCATGAAAGATACATTCTTCATTCAATGTCTGCAAAGAACTACCATGTTCAGTGTACCTCCTGCTGACCACTGCTTGAAGCCTACAGCATCTGCGAGCTGCCTAGCTTCTCCAGTTCGATTATCACCTGCCTCTAGTTTCTGTCACCCATTCTCAATACTTCTGACGCTGCGGTCACCTGCTTTGAAATTGACTGAAGAGGCAGAGTGGGAATGCAGGGCGGGAAGCGGTGCACATGGGAGAGCCGGGCATGAACACTGTCAATGGTCAGCACCTACAGTGTGGCTTCATACCCCTGCTATATGGAGAACTCCTGTTACAGGTAAGCAACTACAGTATGCTTTCTCTCTGTCTTTCGGTGTACAGCAACTTCTCTGCCAGGCCCATGGATTACTACTTTATCAACAATTTATTTCTGGAAGAGAGCAACACAAAGCAGTCAAAGTGGTAAATCACCTTTTTTACATTCTCTTGTCTCCCTAAGTAAGGAGTTGGCTCCATCTCATTACAGTGCAAGGTCCTCTGATGCCATGAGTCTGAATTTGTTCTATGAGTTTAGGCAAAATTCTAATACACATTGTGCTGGTGACTTGAAATATGGACCTACTTCTTATCTTGTTTGTGCTTCAAAGAAGTTTATTAGCATGACTGCAAGTGTACACATGATCTTGAATAGTGGGGTTGCCATGTTCGTCCACTTGGATATATGCTCATGATCTAGTCAGAAGCAGCGTAATAGAATTAGATAAGCAGCTGCTGTAATGGATTCTGCTGTGTTATTAGCTTCCAAGTTAATCAGCAGAATATTAGGCTGCCTTATGCTATGATTTAACTGGGATGTGCATGCATGTTTGTATAAAGAGGCTGACAAACATCAACTTTAGAAACACTACAACTATTTCTGTTCTTTCGACTTTGAAAACATTTTTTCCTTCCCCATCCAGTTTTCTGGGACACATGTTCCCTCTGCCACTTCTTCTCATATTATACAGTTGTGGTCAACATTATTGGCACATTTGCATTTTATGTATGTTGTGTACAGTATCTTGAGAAATAATTGGAAATATTCCAACTGTATGTCATCATATATTTTAATAGTATGTTCAAAGGTATACAGCTAAAAAAGAGATGTCTGTGCAACTTGGACATAGTAATTTCTGAGAAAAAATGAAATATAACCTGGACAAGGTTAATGGCACGCTTCACTAACATTTGGTTGCACAACCCTTGGCACTGATGACAGCCTCCAAACGTTTCTTGTAGCCATCTATAAGTTTTTTGTATCTGTCTGCTGGTAGTTTCTCCCACTCTTCAACTGCGATTTTTTTCCAGCTCATGAATGTTTCCAGGATTTCTTTTACCAATGGCAGATTTCAGCTCTTTCCAAAGGTTCTCGATTGGATTGAAATCAGTACTTACTGCAGGCCAGTTTAAAACTGTCCATTTGTTCCTATTTAACCATTCTTTTGTACTTTTGGATGTATGTTTTGGGTCCTGCTGGAGGACTCATGACCTCCGACCCAGATCTAGCTTTCTGACATTAGATAGCACATTTCACTCCAAAATACCTTGGTAGTCCTCTGACTTCATGATTCCTTTAATATGTTCCAGGCTTCCAGTTCCTAAGACAGCAAAACAGCCCTCCAACATTATAGAACCTCCACTATATTTAACTGTAGGAAAGTGTTTTTTCCTTATAAGCTTCATTTCTTCACCTGTAAATGTATCGCTGGTTTGCATTGCCAAAGAGCTCAAGTTTGGTTTCATCTGTCCAAAGAACATTTTCCCATGCGGTTTCTCAAGTTGGTTTTGAGCAAAGATCAGGCGTGCCTTTTTATGTCAGTCTTTGAGCAGTGGAGTCCTCCTTGGCCTTTGCCCATGAATTCCTTCTTTGTTTAGTGCACGGTGTATGGCACGAGTTGAAACTACTCCATATTGCTCCAGGACAGCCTTAAGCTCTTTGGATTTTGTACATGGTGTTCTTCCAACAGTTTGCATTAAACTTCAAAGACTTTTCCTCTTCCCACTATGTTCTGTGAGGTTCTTGACAGTTCCATGAGTAGAAAATTTCTTAATAACATTGCAAACTTTAGCCACAGGAATCCCAAAGTCTTTGGAGATGGCTTTGTACCCCTTTGAAGTTTGATGTTTGGTGATAACGGCTTTTCTGACAGTCTCTGACAGCCCTCTTGTCTTCACCATTGCAAAAATAAAATAGGGAGTGAATTTGGTCATTTTAAACATTAGAGCCATTATTCACTGGCTGATTCAAGTCATGCGAGTATTGACAATCACAGGTGTGTCTAATTTTACTGCAGTGAGAATGTGATTCTTTTATTCAAACAGATTTGAATTGTTTATAATTGCCAATAATCATGCCCTGGCAATGTCCCATGTTTTATACTATTTCCTACTTTTTCCTTTTTTAATTGGTCTTGTATTTGATTCTTTTATGTGTCAAATATGTGTGCATATATAGTCCAAAGCCATTTCACTGGCCAATTTTTTTTAGGAGATATTGGACATTAAGGGGTTAAACTGCAAGGGTACCAATAATGTTGACTACAACTGTATCTGAGATGAGTTTAATTCAGTCTCACAAACCTATCCTGGGGATCCCACAGTCATTCAGGTTTATAGGATATCCACAATAAAAATGCATCAGTAGTGTGCTGTACTAGCCTGTCTATCACCAGAGGAATTGTGAATATCCTGAGAAATTGTGCATGAAAAATTCTGGGTCACATTAAGAAGCATGGGTCTACCAGATCACCTGATATTTCTCATGCATAAACGTTACATTGATGAAGAAGCAACAGTTAATGGAACAAGGAGAAACAATAGTTTAAAATCGGCAAAGGTGTATGACAGGGCTGCATACTTCCCCCATACCTGTTCAATTTATATGCAAAACAAGTCATTAGAGAATCAAGACTTTATGATGACAACCAAGGTGTGAAGATTGGTAGAAGACTCATCAACAACCTTCACTAGGTTGATGATACCACGTTATTGGCAGATAATGAAGATGATCTAAGACATCTGCTTATCAAGATCAGGGAACATAGTTTTAAACTGGGCCTGCACCTTAACGTGAAAAAGAAAAAGATCCTGACAATTGGCAAGATCAGTAATTTCATCCTTGCTGGAGAAGAAGTAGAAATACAGTAGAAGACAACTTTAACCTGCTTGGATCAATAATCAATAATGAAATGACAAGCAATCAAGAAATATGATAATACAGTGCTCTTAGCAGAATGTCTATGAAGGCCCTGGATAAGATTTTCAAGCATTTATAAAGATTTGACTTGTCCAAGTCATGGCATTTTCAATAATGTCATATAGATGCATAAGTTGGATGGTGAAGAAGAAAGACAAGAAGAAAATCAATGACTTTGAATTGTGGTACTGGCAAAGAGCACTGTGTATACCACTTCACTGAAAGAGCAAATTGCCTCTATGAAATTACATGCTGGCTAAACCATAATAATCTCACAATAAACTACAAAAAGACAGAAGCTCTCATTATCACAAGAAACTCTGGATTTATCTCTCCCCCCCCCCCCCACGACAATATAGCTACCCATCAAACATGAAATGAAATACCTGGGAATCACCTTGGACAACAAACTAAACCTCCACTCTCATATCAGCAAAACCACCAAAAATGCTTACCTGAAGATGCGGGTTATCAGATGACTTAAACCCCTTCTCTGCCCAAAACACTTCCACAGGGTTTGTAAAACAATACTCACCCCCATCTGGGACTACTGCAATACCATATACCTTGGTCTACCAACCCAATCACTTCGCCCCCTGCAGATAGCACAAAATACTGCCGCTTGGATTATAACAGGATCCTCAGAATACGACCACATCACCCCCATCCTGAAACAACTGCACTAGCTACCTATTACTTCCTGTATAAAATACAAAATGTTACTTAACATCTTTAAAATCAAACACAACCTCTCTGCTAACTGCCTGGAAGCTCTAATCAAAAACGCCACCAGCACCAGACCCAGGAGGCGTCCCACCAGGGAAATGATCACCACCCCCAGAGCATACACTAAAGCAAACCAAGCCACCTCGGAAAGAGCAATATCCCTGGCGGCTCCAACCCTATGGAATTCTCTCCCGGAACACCTCAGAGGCACCTCGGACATCAAAGATTTTCAGAAGTGGCTGAAAACTACTCTCTTTATCAAACACTTTGGAGAGATCACATAACCTGGACCACAGGAATCTTTTCCTCCCCCCCAATTGTCCCCCTTCCCCCCCTCTTGAATCCGCCCTGTACTTCTCTTCCTTGTCCCCCCCTACTTCAGCCCTCATTATCCTGAATCTCTCCTCCACACAATTTCATATTATTACAGAGGCTCTGTAATTAGATAATCTGTACATACTGTAGTTCATATTTCAGGAGTCCCTTATATCCTCTGGGCTAGAGGTTCTTTACAATATCTCCATGCATGCTCCCCCTCCCCCTTCACAGTTCTATGTAACTCTTTTTAGTTGTTTTGTACACTGCTTTGATTCAAGGAGAAGGCAGTATAGAAATCCATTAAAATAAATAAATAAATAAATATTGCATCTGCCCTTAACCAGCCCAAAACCTCTTCTGATGACCCACTCACTCAACCCCACAACCTGAAGTGTGCTCTCTTGAACTCCCGTTCAATTGGAAAGAAATGGCCAGCCATAGCCAACATACTATCAACCTAAGACCTGGACATCATATGTATCACCGAGACATGGATGTCCGCTGCTGATACTGTTCTCCTTCACCAGTTCGTCCCCCCCAACTTCTCCATCCATTCATGCCACAGAGTCGATAGAGGAGGAGGAGTTCTCATATTAAGTAAGACAGACTTGCAATTCAAAACATGTTCTTCTAACAGCTCCCCCTACCTTGACCACGTCTCCATCACAAATAAACACCACTCCATCAACCTGCTATACCGGGCACCTTCCTCCTCACTAGACGATCTCTCCACAATCACTGACCTTGCCTGCAACCCCACTTCGACACACACATCCAACTGGATACTTGGTGACTTCAGTCTCCCCTCCCTCCAAGATACCCTGTCCAGAGCTCTTATCGAAGCATTTGAAACACTGGGGTTCACCCAATTGATCAATGCCCCCACTCATGTCAAGGGAAATACGCTTGATCTCATTTTTGCACCCCAAATACTACTCAGTCAGCCCCACAAGTTTGAGCTTTCATTATGCAATGTACCATGGTCTGACCACAGCCTGATTAGATTCTCGATACCAGCACGCCCACTGCCTTCTGTCCCACAAGCCCCAAAGGAACCTTCAACATCAACCCGGACTCGCTTCAGGCAGTTTAACAGAGAAGAGATTTTGGAAATGACCCAGCCTCTTCACTCCCTGCCAGCTCAGGACATAAATAACATGACCTCCTTATGGAATAAATGTCTTAATGCGGCAATAGAATCACCTCCCTCCACCAAAGGACCTCACAGTAGATCAAGGGCTCCCTGGTTCTCACCTGAACTAAAGAGCTCCCTACGTCTACTAAGACAGCTCGAAAAACGCTGGCGTCACTCCAAGTCAACTGAAAACCATGATGCTTACATCACCCAGCTAGATGCCCACCGAACAGCAGTTTCCAAACGAATGAAACAATACCACGCAGAAGTACTACAAAGAGCTCAAAACAGCCCGCATGAGCTATTCAATCTAGTCAAAACCTTAGCAAAGGAACCCTCCTCAGGGCAGTCAATCCAACCTGACCCACAGGAATATGCTGACTACATCCAAGCTAAGTCAATCCTTCCTGCCACACTCTCCAACACCGGACTCCCAGATAACTTACCTGACTCCTCCTTTACCTCCTCCCTTCCACAATCCCCTCTGACGCCCCAACATATCTTCTCCTCCTTCGTCACCCCCTCTGAAAAAGAGATTCAAGACACCATCATGAACATAAACCCTTCAACATCACCAAACGATCCATGTCCAGCTTTCTGGATAAAAACCCTACGAAACGAACTCAGTCCTTTCCTTATCAAGCTAATAGATACCTCATTCCAAACCGGCACTTTCCCCCTCAGCCTGAAACAAACATCTATCAGACCGTTGCTGAAGAATAATAAACTGGACCCCGCGAAGATGGATTCATATAGACCCATCTCCAGTTTATTGTTTATTGTTTAATACACATTTGTTATACCGCCCCCCATTACATCGGGGCGGTTTACAAAACTAATATCAACAGTATTTTTGAGAAAAGAAGAAAAGAAGAAATTACAATAATAATAGAGTCAGAGATAGGTAAGGAGAGAAGAATAGAGAGAGTAGAGTAAAGGAGTGAATACTTCAAGTTCAGGGGGGGAAGGCTAGGGAGAACAGATGTGTTTTAAGGAGGGAACGGAATTTGGAGTAGGATTCTTCTGTACGGAGGGCAGTGGGCAGGGAATTCCAGAGAGAAGGGGCCAAGTAGAAAAATGCTGCTTTCCTGGTTGATTGTAAGTGAGCTTTGGAGGGTGCTGGAAGGTGAAGGCGATTGATGTGAATGGACCTGAGACTGCGTGAGGGGGTATGGTAAGTGAGTAGGTCAGAGAGGTAGGCAGGGGTGGACAGATAAATAGCTTTATGGGTTAAAGTGAGAACCTTGAAGGAAATTCAGAAATCGATCGGCAGCCAGTGTAGATGATGTAATAATGGGGTGACATGGTCACGGGGAGAGGCTTGTAGGATCATGCGTGCAGCGGTATTCTGAATTAATTGCAAACGGTGTTTTTGATACTGGGGAAGACCGGCAAAAATGATGTTGCAAAAATCTAACCTGGTAATGATTAGGGAAAGAAGGAGAGTGGTAATGGCTGAAGTGGACAAGAAGGGACGAAGGGCACGGATTTGCCGAAGGCGCAAAAAGGAGCACCTAGAAACATGGGAAATGTGATTGTGGAAACTGAGGGCAGAATCCAGGAAAACCCCAAGATAATGGAGTTGAGAAACGACGGCAATGTAAGCACCTGAGATAGATGGAGCAAGTGAGGGAACAGGGGAAGTGTGTGGGAACCAAATGGCAGCAGATTTGGTGACATTAAGGACTAGACAGTTGGACGAAAGCCAAGAGGAGATGGAAGCAAGACAGTTGTTCAGAGGGGACAGGTCAGGATGAGAAGGTGAAGTGTGATGCTGGAGAAAAATGTCATCAGCGTAAAAGTAGCTAGAGATCCCGGATTGCTGGATGAGGAGGGCCAAGGGTGCAAGAAAGACATTGAACAATAAGGGGGCCAGAATTGATCCCTGAGGGACACCACAGGAAAGAGGAAAAGGATCGGAGGTGGATGAGGGAGAAGAAACAGCAAAGGACCGGTGACAGAGGAATGAGTGGAACCAACGATATACCAAGCCCCGAATGCCCGCATCCCGAAGGCGAGAAAGGAGAAGAGCGTGATCCACCAAGTCAAAGGCTGCAGAGAGGTCAAGTGAAACAGCTAAAGTGATCTTGCCTTGGTCATGAGAGGTGTGAATCTCATTTAGAACTGCTGCAATTGTAGATTCAACACTGAAGCCATGTCTAAAACCAGATTGTCTGGGATGAAGAAAGAGTGTGGAGTCCAGAAAGTGAGAAAGCTGAGAGAACACAACCTTTTCCAGGAGCTTGGAGGCGAAAGGAAGATTGGAAACAGGACGATAGTGTGCGGAAATGGTAGGATCAAGAGTGGGCTGTTTTAATAGAGGACGAACTATGGCATGTTTCCAGGGGGTAGGGAAGAGACCGGACAAAAGGCTAGAATTGATAATAGTCAGAAGAGGTTGAAGGAGCACAATGGGGGGATCAGAGAACCAGCTGGATGGAATAGGATCCAAGCTACAGAACGTTTTTCGAGTGGTAGATAAAAGTATCCCACTCCTAGCCAAAATTATGGAAAAAACAGCCCAATGTCAACTGAACCACCACATAGAGAATAACACTCCCTTTGACCCTTGCCAACACGGATTCCGGGAGTCTCATGGTGTTGAAACCCTGTTAACAAATCTATTCAACTCCCTAATGCTGGGCCTTGACAACATCCGACAAGGCTTTGCCCTTGTCTTCCTGGACATTGCGGCCGCTTTTGATTCAGTCAACCATGATCTATTACTACTCCGTCTTACCGAGAAGGGAATACACGGGAATGTACTGGCTTGGTGTACCTCATATCTGAAAGACCGATGGCAGCATGTACGTTCCTGCTCTTCCACCTCCATCCCATTCCCCCTAACCAAGGGTGTCCCACAAGGCTCCTCTCTCTCTGCCTTATTTTTTAATGTGTATATGCAACCCATCTGTAACATCATCAGGTCCTTCAGCATCAACTACCTAATTTATGCCGACGATGTCCTGATGTTCACTCCTATATCCACGGAAAACCCTGACCTGTCTATCTTGTCCACATGCTTCGATGCCGTCACCGATTGGCTCCAATCACAGGAGCTAAGAATAAATCTTAAGAAGACCGAGGTACTCTTCATCAGCAGAGACGAGACATTCACTCCGCCCCCATTCCTTAAGGTACGTGATGCTGAGCTTCCCACTAAGACATCAATACGATACCTCGGCGTAACCCAACCAACACCTAGACCTAAACGCTCACATAAGTAACACTGCAAAAGCGATTTACCACAAAGTTCGGATGTTACATCACATTAGGCATCTACTTGAAACTAAAGACTTCCGAACAGTATTTCAGGCACTTGTGATGCCCCACTTCGACTTCACCATGCATACTTCATGGTTTACCAAAAAGCGCACTGCACCCTTTGCAGATGGCGATGAACACCGCAGCAAGAACCCTTCATGGAGCAACGAGAAGAGACCATATTATGCTTATCCTACAAGCACTACACTGGCTTCCAGTCCACTGCAGGATTACATTTAAAATACTGACCATGACATTCAAAGCCATCAACATGTGCACATCCAGCTCCCTCTCCGACCTGATCCAGATCACCCCTCCTAAAAGACTGAGAAGATCTGCTGCCACCAATACATTGCGACTCCCAAAGACCCTTACTAAATGCTCCAAAGCCACCGAGAACCGTGCATTTGCACTTTATGCCCCCTCCTGCTGGAACACACTTCCTGTGAATATTCGCGCAATAAATAACCTCTCCCAATTCAGGCGAGCCCTGAAACACCCCCTGTTTCTTCAGCATTTTTCCAACTCAGATGACATCACTTAACCAACCACACACCTCAGGACCTCCCTCCTCCCTTGTCAGTTCCCCTCCCTGCTGTCACAGGTTATTGTTGAACTATTCCCTAACCGTAACTAGCAAATGGATATACTAGTCCTTTCTCATGATGTATACTTCACGAGCAAAACCTAGTAGGTGCTGCACCGACGGTTTATTAATATGTAAATAGCTTACCTCTCTGTATATAGTTTACCTGCACCGATGGTTTATTAATATGTAAATAGTTTACCTCTCTGTATATAGTTTACCTGTTCACCAAGTTGTTCTCCCTGTTTAATGTAAGTTCAATGTGGTTCTTTTCTCATTGTACAATTTTGTTGTTGCCTGTAAACTGTGCTGATGGTAAATAGTGCGGTATAGAAAAACTATAAATAAATAAAATAAATAAATAAATACCATGGACTGCCTGAAGAACAAATCAGTAGGTACTAGAGGAGATAAAACCTAGGCTTTCCTTGGAAGCTCAAATGACAAGGCTTCAACTTTTGTAGTTTGGACACATCATGTGAAGAGAAAAATAATTAGAGAAAGACATCATGCTTGGCAAGGTTGAAGGCCAATGCAAAAGAGGAAGAACAGCAGTATGATAGTTCGATACAATGATAACAGCTATGGATGCCACTCTATCAACAATTAGCCACCTGACCGAAGATGGAACACAGTTTATGTCAACTATCCACAGGGTCATCATGAGTCAACACTGACTCCATGGCACTTAAAAACAACAGCAACAAAAACAACTTGAGGTCATGGAAAAAGATAGACTTCATTGGTCTTTTATGTCCTTTTCACCTATGGAAGTCGAAGGGGTGTTTGGAATCCTATGGCCAATGGTGGTTGAGTTCCACAGGGGGAGGGGCATGGAATGTTATCAAATATAATCATGCATGCTTGGCCCTTTTGAAGTTAATAAATAATACTAAACACGTCTTCAGCAATAGTTCATTTCAATTAAATTTAAAAAAAAAATGATGGCAAGATTCCACCTTACATTTATATTACCAAATGGCCAGTTTTTAACTGGCTTGGCCTGTTTTATTTTTATCTTTATTGAGTCATTTAATATATCGCCCAATACTGGGGCATCTGAGCAGTTTACAAAAATATAATATTTGTGCTGCAAGAAAAGTAAGGAAGAAAACACAGTGCTATAACAAACAGGAAAGGGAAGAAGAAAGTTAGACTGGAGAAGGGGCAGGGGGAGATGAGGGGAGGGATAGGGGTGGTATGGAGATGAGAACCAAGGGCTTTAGGTAGGGGCAAGGCCAGCTGCCAACAGATGTTGAAAACTGGCAGCTGAAAAGCCATTTTTTGCATTAAGAGAAACTGCTCACTTCTAATTGAGTGCACCCTGCTCCACCCCTCACCAGCAACAGAACCTGGGCTCTTGGGCTTAATCCCTTCATTCAAAGCAATGGGGGGGGGGGGGGAGGAGAGAGAGAGTAATAATAAGTAATAAAACAATTCACACACACAGAATTATGTTAAAAACACTGTACTCTTAAGACCTTAAGGGATGGGAGTCCACAGTCCTGCAAACTCAAGCAAATCCCCTTACACTTGGCTAGACCAGAGCACTTCATTTATTGATAGACAAACTGCGTTGTCAGCACCACTGTTGTTAGAAGTCTTGTTATGGGACAAAGTAAGCAGAGACATATTGCTTAGCTGAATTAGAAGAAGCAAAAACATTCTGTCCCGTTTGCTAAACATGGCCTTGGTTTTGGATACACATATCTCTCCAGGCTGCTAGTGAATTCTAAGCCATTCTCTTTGAAAATCTCTGGTACCCCATTTCAAGTCCACCTCAACAGTCTCACCTATGATTCTGTAAAGAATCACTATAAAACGTGTCCATGTCCAAAATAAATAGATAAATAAATAAATACATACATAAAAAAATAGAAAAATAAATAAATAAATAAATGTATCGATACATAAATCATCTGCCATGGCGGGAAACGCCTTCCACTTCACTTCGTTTAAGAGTCCTAGGCACATCTGGTCCATTTGTGAACTTCATCTTGCTGGCTGGAAGAAGTCTTTATAGATATATAGTCCATTTGACAATACAGAAAAAGGATTACAAGCATCCTGAAAGTTAATTAAAGCTATGTTTGCCCTTGCAAGGTCTCATTAAGAATGTGTACAGAAATAAGGCTCTACCAATTATTCTTACAAGCAAAGTTTGTTAGCAGTGGCCAACTGCTGTTGATAGATCTTTCAGGAGTTCAGAAGTTTGCACCCCATCATCTGCCACCGCTGGTAACTCCAAGTTCTTCAGCAATATCTCCTTTCACTCTGGGCTGCGCTATGCACATCTTGGACGAGAGTGTTAGTAACAGTCCATCAAGGCATCATGGCTGCACATACATCTTTCTGTAGCATTGCTGAAATCGCTGATCTTTGCTCCAATCCAGCTTTCAGTGGCATTGCTGACTTTCTTTCATTCACAGAGGCATCGTCTTTGGCCCATAAGATTCAGTCCATGTAATATACAATTTGCGGAACAAAAACTCACCATAACAGCATTCTTCTGTTTTCTCTACAATGGCAACCAAGCACAACTATTAATGGTAATACAGAATTACTGAACAGAATTATCTTATCTAATCTAATGTTAATTAATTACAATACATCTACTGCTAGCACTAAATTATTACAACTTATTTAACTATATGGAGACCAAGATAACTTGCAACATATTTCTATTGTACATCTACATTCTTAAATTTTTTGCATATCTACTAAATAAAAGTTAACATGTGGCCTAATAGACACCTAATAGGTGCACAACCGTACAAGGTATAGTTAATCTTATTTCTTAAGGGGTAACAAACATCAAAACATAACTGACAGTTTATGACAATTAAATTAAACTCATTTCAATTACTAAAAATTCTTAGGGACGCTTTCTTATCTCAGGGTATGGTTTGACTCACATTACTTTGAACATTGTCTGATTGACATAGGGGCATGTTTACTAAACCGTCTTAATGTGCGCTCTGCGACGTTATCGCGCGATAAGGTACCTTATCGCACAATAATGGTGCTTTATCAGGCGCACAGGTACCTTAGCACGCAATAACGTGTGCAGCGGCGCAAACGAGCGCTGAAGGCGGGGAAAGGCTCCCGGAGGGCGGAGGAAGGCTCCCCAGGGGCGGAGAGAGAGGGTCAATGGGCGGAGAGTTGGAGGGGAGAGGCTCCCCGCACACTAACGCTGTGAAATCCGAGGCTCAAAACTAACGCCAGTGAAACCCTGGCGTTAGAGTCGATTTAAAGGGAAAACAAACCATTTCCGTCAGCAATATACAGCAAAACCAGGGAAACCTACAAAAAGTGATAAGTGTGATACATGTGCACAGAACAAAAGGGCAAATAAACATTGAAAAGGACCCCAACAAAATGTAAAAAAAACATAACCAAGCTGGGCAATAGTGATATCAATGGGAAACATCAAAAAACACTCTGAAGAAAGCTCCAAAAAAAAAGAAATGAATTTTGGAAGGGTCTATGCTCTGTCCCCATACAAGGTGAATGAGCCCACAGTGAAATTGCGCTGAGCAGGGTTTCCAACTCCATTGGCCAGGTTTCCTATGGCGTGCACATTTTCCACAACAGCAGGGTGGGCATGTCGGAATGGGAAACTGGACAGATGCTGGAAAAGGGGACACAGAGGGCTGCACGCGGCACATGCTGTGGTGCAGCTGGGCCACAGTGCGGACTAGGGTAATGCCTAGCTGGCCCATAGGAATGCTGAAACAGTAGAGCAGCCAGACAGCAACTGCTGAGGGCCCAACATGGGCATGAGTGTGCTCCCCACAGTGTCACAGGGGATAGTACCCAGCAGGTACCCCCAAGGGCACGGAACATTGGCATGTGGTGCTGGGGGGAAGCGTGGACAGCTATGTAGGCACCCCTACCCCAGAACCCGCACCATAGGCAGCCGCCTACCTGCACACTGGATGGCCTGAGACTGCACACCACCAGCACCACCAGCAGCAGAAGGGCATGTCAGCATTGGGGCGGAGGGGTACTGGTGGTGGAGGGGGCAGTGGCTGCTGCCCACAGCAGACCGTGGCCTAGCCCTGTTCAGGTGGGTGCCGTGCACTGCTACAGACAGGCTCTGCCTGACAAACAGTCATGGTATCTCCAGGGACTGCACTGTCTTTGTGGCCACAGTGTGGTGCAGTACACACAGACAGTGTGTTCAGGAGCAAAAGGTCACAGGTTCAAGTCCCAGCTGTGGCTCCTGCCAACCCAGTCCCCATATTTTGCCCACTACTAAACCATGGTAGTAAAGACGAACCTTTATTGCAGAGAACATAAGCATGTGTCAAACGTCTATATGTTACCCTACAGAGCACAGACATCATAAACATGCACATTACCTAGAGCAGAGTCCCCCAAATGCAGTCCTGGAGGGCCACAAATCATTCAGATTTTATGCTGTCTCTAAAAAAGATGCCTGTGCTGTATTTCCATGCGCTGCCCCCATGGTATGCAGATGTATCTCATGCATATTCATTAGGGACAGCATGAAAACCTGAACAGTGTTTGGCCCATCAGGACTGGAGTTGGGAACCTCTGCCCTAGAGCAGTAGCCAACAAAAGCAGAAACACCCGCACCCACAGGCTTCATTATCCAAAGCCGCATGGAAAGGCAGGATGTCAGGCCTTGTGTGTATCTCCCAACACTAGCACTTGCATACCTTAGCAATGCCACCCTAAACCCAGGGATATGGTACACATATATCAAAAGGTTGCTATGATTACTGGCCCCCCATCACATAGATCATGTGGCCATGGCACCCACACAGGATATGCACTATTCTGGGTGCATCATAGTCCACAAGGGCTAAATGTGACTAGGAAATATAAATGGACAGAGGTGTATCTGCAAGGACTACCTATCACACACTGGCACTAACAGCAACCTGCAGCATAGCTTATTTCAGCTAAGTCTGGTGCTGTGGACATGGTGCTGGGCACCCCACCCTACCCTCAGGGTGAGCACAGTACCCACAGAAATGTAACGGTCTATAGCTACTCTGTGCCAGTAACACACACGGTCAGTTCCCCCTCCCAGGCTGAGGTGCTGTGGGGGTGCATACCCCATCGTGTGATCATCTGTAGACTGCTGATCTGCATGTGCAGTGCATCATGGGTATGGGTGGGTTAACCCTATCCTGGTAACCACAGCAGACAGTTTGTGTGGTGACCTGAAGTCCTTCAGTAGCCAGCCAGGGGCTTGTTAGTAGCAATAGAGTTGTAGCCCACTGTCTGTGGAACCAGAGGTCATGGGTTTGATCCCACAGTGGGGTTATTTGATAGGGCTGTCTAAGGCATGTTCTGTTTTTTAATTTAAATTAGTGCTGTCAGAAAAAACACCATCACAGTGCTGTAACCTTAAGGTGCCTCATAAGGCGCCCCATAAAGTGCCACACAAGGTGCCTTATAAGGCGCTTCATAAAGCGCCCTAGAAGGTGCCTTATAAGGCGTCCTATAGGGACATTATAGGGTGGCTCAGTGGACAGGGCACTCTATAATGTGTCTTATGGAGTGTCTAATAGGGTGCCTTAAAAGGCACCCTAGGGTACAGCACTGTGAGGGTGTGTTTGCTGGCAGCACTAATGTAGACCAAGTAATAAAATGCTGCACACAGCACTGCCTAAATGTAAAAGGCAATGCCTCAAACAGCCTTATAGATTTGGCACACGGGGGGAATCAAACCCATGACCTCTGTATTATCAGTCTGTGTATTAACCACTATGCTACACCACAGTTCCTGTTTGGACGTCATCGCGCCTACTTAAGATTTTCATGTGTTAACATGCGCAGTGCTGCCATCAAAAACAGTGCTGTAACCTTGCGGTGCCTCATAGGGCACCCTATAAAGCGCCCTATAAAGCGCCTTATACGGCACCCTATAGACAACATTCTAGGGTGCCTTGGCAGACAGTGCACTTTATAATATGCCCTCTAGAGTGCCTTATAGGTTGCCTTATGCAGCACCTTATGTTACGGCACTTTGAGGGTGTGTTTGCTGGCAGCACAGATTTAAATTAAACTGGAAAATGCCTCAGACAGCACTGGGTAAAAGTATTATTATTCATAAGGCCCACTCGGGAACCAAACTTATGACCCCTGTACCATCAGTCAGTGTATTAACCATTGCACTACACCTCTGTAGCTATGTTTGCAGGTCAACGCGCCTACTTAAGATTAACGCGTGTTGACGTGCGCTGATCCCTTTCTTGGGTGCTAACACGCTCAGTGCACATTATCGCGCGATAATGCATGCTTGCTACGTTTAGACCGGAACGCCCACTCCTTTTATGCCATTCTGCACATTAACGCCGGGCGCACGTTAAGATGGTTTAGTAAACATACCCCATAGACATCTCAGCTCACAAAGGATCTCAGCTCACAAAGGAACAAATACAGATAGGTCATTACATAGTAACATAGTATATGACGGCAGATAAAGACCAGTATGGTCCATCTAGTCTGCCCAGCAAGGTGGCAAGAGTAGGTGCATCTGCTGCTCCGTGCAGGTCACCACTCCCCATGCCTTTGTTTAGTGGTGTACCCACCACTCTGTGTAAGACATCCCTGTTTGTTAAGATATAAGAAAGAGATAGTTAAGTTTATTTTGATTTTATCCTGTTGCTATAAAGGGATCCACTGTGTCTGTCCCATGCCATTTTGAATTCTGTCACTGTATTTGCCCCCACCACTTCCATCTGGGGGGCATTCCAAGCATCCACCACCCTTTCAGTGAAAAAGTATTTCCTGACATTGCCTTTCAGTTTACCCCCTTGCAGTTTCATGTTATGCCCTCTAGTTTTATAGCTTCTCCGTCTTTGGAAGAGGTTTGTTTGTTCATTAATACTCTAAGGGGCTTGTTTACAAAGCCGCGGTAGTGGTTCGCGATCGCGATCGCAGCCGCGGCCCCATTGAAATCAATGGGGCCGCGGCTCCGATTACGATCGCAAACCGCTACCGCGGCTTTGTAAACAAGCCCCTAAGTATTTAAAAGTCTGAATCATATCTCCCCTGTCCCTCCTCTCCTCCAGAGTGTACATATTTTGGTCTTCAAGTCTCTTCTCATAAGTATTCTGACACAGGCTCCAAATCATTTTGGTCGCCTTCCTCTGAACCACTTCCAGTCTTTTTATATCCTTTGCGAGATATGGTCTCCAAAACTGAACACAGTATTCCAAGTGAGGCCTCAACAGTGACTTTTACAGTGGCATTAGTATCTCTTCCTTTCTGCTGGTAATTCCTCTTTGTATGCAACCCAGCATCCTCCTGGCTTTTGCCACCGCCTTGTCGAATTGTTTCGCCACATTGAGATCCTTAGAAATAATCACACCAAGGTCCTTCTCCTGGTCCATGGACACCAACCTCTCACTCTCTATCATGTACATTTCCCTTGGATTTCTGCTTCCTAAATGCATGACACTGCACTTTTTTGCATGAAATCTTAACTGCCAAGAATTAGACCGTTCTTCCAGCTTTTGTAGATCTTTCCTAATGTTCTCCACTCCCTCAGGGGAGTCCACTCTGTTGAAAATTTTCATGTCATCTGCAAAAAGACAGACTTTTCCATTCAGTCCTTCAGCAATGTCACTCACAAATACATTGAACAGTACCAGTCGCAGTACAGAACCCTGGGGCACACCGCTAATCACCCTCCTTTCATCTGAGTGAGTTCCGTTTACCATCACCTTCTGTCGTCTATCAGTCAACCAATTTATGACCAGTTCACTACCTTGGAACCCATCCCCAAGCTATTGAGCTTATTGATAAGCCTCCTATGAGAAACAGTGTCAAAGGCTTTGCTGAAATCTAGGTAGATCACATCCATTGCATGCCCTTGATCTAGTTCTCTGGTCACCCAGTCAAAGAACTCAATCAGATTTGTTTGGCAAGATCATCCTTTGGTAAAAACCATGTTGCCTTGGATCATGCAACCTGTTGGTTTTGAGATAGTCCAATATTCGCTCTTTCAGGAGCGCTTCCATTACTTTTCCCACCACCGAGGTAAGGCTTACCGGCCTGTAGTTTGTCACTTCTTCCCTGTTACCACTTTTGTGAAGTGGTACCACATAAGCCCTTCTCCAGTCCTGAGGAACTTCTCCTGTCTCCAAGGATCTGTTAAAACATCTTTTAATGGCCCTGCAAGAACCTCTCTGAGCTCTTTCAGTATCCTAGGATATATCCCATCTGGTCCCATTGCCTTGCCCACTTTCAGTTTTGAAAGTTGTTCTAATAAATCATCTTCTGTGAATGGTGTGGTATATAAACAGAATTGTGCTCAAGAAATTTTCAAAAAAATCCAGGACTTAAACCAATTAGAAATTCAATTGTCATGGTTTAATAATGGATCAATTAATCTCTTCTACAGGGAAATTTATCGACATCTTAAATCTACCTCAATATCAATTTTATACCTGTTCTACTAACAACAAAACATCAGTTCTACAGGGGTCATTCCATAATAAGAAACTGAAACACACATCATGAGAATTTAAAATCCAATAGACTCTTGCAGGTGGCTGAAAAATAGACTGAGGCATTGCTACTCTAATCTCTAATCCAGACTTTCATGGATGTGATGTACATTTAGATTTCCTACTAACATAAAATGAAAACATCATGCACACATTTACCAACTTGTTTTATTTACTTAACTTACTTGTCAGAATGAAATTGTATCACTTAGGGGTATGTTTACTAAACCGTCCTAATGTTACTGATGCTAGTTGCAGTGATAATGTGAAGAATGCCATATAAGGAGTGGGCGTTCCAGTCCTAAGGTAGCAAGAATATATATCACGGGATAGTGGGCACCGTGGCATGTTAATGCGCGTTAACCCTAAGAACATGCCAGTGCAGTGTTAGAAGCTATAACAATGTAGCCCACTGGTTACTGCAATGACTGTGGAGGCAGAGATCATGGGTTTGATTCTGCAGTGGTGTAATCTTCTGATCTGCTTGTGCAGTGCATCATGGGTACGGGTGGGTTTACCCTATCCTGGTAACCACAGCACACAGTTTGTGTGGTGACCTGCAGTCTTTCTGTAGCCAGCCAGTAGTGCGGTAGTAGCTATAGATATGTATCCTAGTGGTTACTTCAATGATTGTGGAGGCAGAGGTATATGAGTTCAATCCCACAGTGGTGTAATCTAAAAAGGCTGTCTGAGGCATTTTCTTTTAATTTAAATCAGTGCTGCCAACAAAAACACCCTCACAGTGCCGTAAGCTAAGGTGCCTCATAAGGCGCCCTATAAGGCACCCCATAGGTCACATTATAAAGTGCCCTGTCTGCCAAGGCACCCTATAATGTGCCCTATAGGGCGCCTATGAGGCACCTTAGGCTACAGCACTGTGAGGGTGTTTCTACTGGCAGCACTGATTTAAATTAAAAGAAAATGACTCAGAACAGCCTTTTTAGATTACACCACTGTGGGATTGAACTCATATACCTCTGCCTCCACAATCATTGAAGTAACCACTAGGATACATATCTATAGCTACTACCGCACTACTGGCTGGCTACAGAAAGACTGCAGGTCACCACACAAACTGTGTGCTGTGGTTACCAGGATAGGGTAAACCCACCCGTACCCATGATGCACTGCACAAGCAGATCAGAAGTCTACAGCTGATCACATAATGGGGTATGCACCCCCACAGCACCTAGGCCTGGTAGGGGGAACTGACCGTGTGTGTTACTGGCACAGAGTAGCTACAGACTGTCACATTGTGCGGGTACTGTGCTCACCCTGAGGGTGAGGTGAGGCGCCCAGCACCAGGTCCAGAGCACCTTTCTTGGCTGAAATACACCATACTGTAGGTCCCCATCAGTGCTACTGTGTGTGATAGGTAATTCCTGCAGACACACCTAGGTTACATCTGTGTCCTTTTGTATTTCTCAGTCATGTCTAGCCCTTATGGGCTATGATACACCCAGAATAGTGCATATCCTGTGTTGGTGCCATGGTTACATGATGTAGGTGAAGGGGGGGGGGGGTGTTTGGACCCATAGGTGGATTATGTACCACCACACAACCCACCCTCTGGGGCTCAGAGTAGGAAACAGGATCACCCACCAATAGATCTACATTCTACCTCCCTGCAATGGTAGCAGTAGAGAGGACAATCAACTCCAGTCCTGCTGAGGAACAGACACCCCACAGGGCAGGCAATGCAGAGCTGTACACATCCATAAGGCAATAGCAGACAGACAGTAGGCCTGGAAATGCTCAGCAGCCCCTCACCACTCTCTGACATTCTCCAGCAGCAAGCCTCCAGCCGCTGCACCCTGCAAGGTATTCCAGCAAGACACATCCTAGCTGCAGACAGTCTGCTAGCTAGTCCATAGTCCTGGAGAAAATGCGTGTACCCAGAACTGGGATGTCAGCATACACACCAAGCAGATAAGTCAATGATTGGGTCCCAAAAGGGACCCATAAATATCACATTAAAAAATACTATATAGCACTATAGGGGAACCTAGCCATGCCGTGGTCACTGCTCAGTCAGGGTGAGAGTGACCTCCCAGCAGGACATGCTGTGGCCACGCTGTCCGTGCAGGTGGTGGCCGGGCACTACAATGTCCGACCCATTGCCCTATGCCCTGTGCAGATGCGGCCAGGCCAGGCCACACTATCCAGGCTATTCCCACAGTACCTTGCTTCTCATTATGCACATTGGCAGGCCAATACTGGCAACAGTGCTAGCAGTGTGGGCTGTGGAGGGTGTTGGCAGCCACAACACACTGGATAGACAGACACACACCCCACACACCTATGCCAGCATTGTGCAACTATAGAGGTGCACAGTGCAGGCATGGCTATGGTACGCAATACTGTTGGGGTCACTCTGTCAGACACCAGACCTGAGGCACACTCCACAGACATCAGAAAGGTTGCCATGATGCAGCTCAATCAGAAAATTGTACTTAACTTCGGAATTGCTATCTGCCAGTAATCATAGCAACCTTTTGATAGCTGTGTACCGTATTCCCAGGTTTAGGGTGGCATTGCTAAGGTATGCAAGTGCTAGTATTGGGAGATGCATGCAGGGCCCAATGTCCTGCCTCTCCAGGAGGCATTGGATAATGGAGCCTGTGGGTGAAGGTGTGTCTGCCCCTGTGGGCTGCTGCTTTACGGCAGAGGTTCCCAACTCCAGTCCTGGTGTGCCAAACACTGTTCGGGTTTTCATGCTGTCCCTCATGAATATGCATGAGATACATCTGCATACCATGGGGGCGGCGCATAGAAATGCAGCACAGGCATCTTTATTAGAGGCAGCATGGAACCTGAATGATGTTTGGCCCTCCAGGACTGCATTTGGGAGACTCTGCTCTAGGTAATGCCCCTGTTTATGGTGTCTGTGCTCTGTAGGGTAACATGTAGGTGTTTTGGGCATGTTTACATCATCTGCAATAAAGGTTCTGTCTGTATTAGCACGTTTTAGTAGTGGGTAAAATATGGGGACTGGGTTGGCAGGAACCACAGCTGGGACTTAAACCTGTGACCTTCTGCCTCTGAACACACTGGTTGTGTGCACTGTACCACTGTACTGCTACAGAGACAGTGCATTCCCTGGTGATACCATGAGTGTTCGTCCAGCAGGGCCTGTCTGTTGCAGTGCATGGCACCCACCTACACAGGGCTAGGCCATGGTCTGCTCTGGGCAGCTGCCACTGCCCCCCTCCACCACCAGTACCCCTCTGACACCATGCTGACATGCCCTTCTGCTGGTGGTGCTGGTGGTGCGCAGTCTCAGGCCATCCAATGTGCAGGTAGGCGGCTGCCTATGGTGCGTGTTCTGGGGTAGGGGTGCCTGCATAGACGTCCACGCTTCCCCCCAACACCGCCTGCCAATGTTCTGTGCCCTTGGAGGTACGTGCTGGGTACTATCCCCTGTGACACTGTGATAAACACACTGGTGCCCATGTTGGGCCCTCATCAGTTGCTGTCTGGCTGCTGTACAGTTTCACTAGAGTAAAAGACAACTCCCCACATTAACCAAAATGTAGCACTGGGAACTTTGCACTAAAAAGCCTCCAGTACAGTGACAGCGGGGAGCACAGACCTCAGAACTATCCTCAGATCTCCATTGAATATTCAAAGCCAAAAAAAGTGGCTTCAATAATCCAATTCGAGGTAATTTACATCAATGGTCTGCAACCAGCCCCTCCGTCCGTCAACAGTACCAGAAAACTTTAGAAAACAGAACAAACTGATAAGGGTCCCAAACTACAAACTGCTATGGCAAATATAATCAGCACTCAACAATTGTATCACTAAGCTTAACAAAGTATCAAACATCAGTGCAAAAATCAATATACAGGTTAACAATAAAAGTGTAACAAAGCAGCAATCAAAAGGACATAAACCCTTGAACAAATTGCAGGACCAACAAAAGCCCATGCACAAAAAAGGAACCCATCAGCACAGAATCGCAATCTTCAGCTTAAATTTCCAAGATGATCATTATGGTATCAACCCCGACGCCACATTCAGACGTCCTTCTTAGCGTTTCGCAGACGCTGCCTCAGGGGGGTATACTATAAAATAACAATAAAAACAAATAAAAATAGTGCTATTATAACCCGCTACAAATACAAACACACTCCTATAACTGAGCAGACAATGCCTGAACAACTTACCCAACCGGCGTCCTCACCACTAGCACGCCATTCAAACCAAATAACGCTCAAATCTTTAAGAAACCCAGTTCCGATATATACAAAACCCGGCATCTGATGTCAAATCCGCATCATCAGCAGGAACTACCCTACTAAATCTATAGCCCAAACTGCCAATCACAAACAAGCCTTCCAATCAATATTAAATTTCAACCCACCCGGAGCCACCATTCGAAGCATAAAAATCCACCGCTGCTCCCGATATATCAAAAATTGCTCACGGGACAGATCTTTAAAACCTTTAACAACCTGCTCAATCCCAAAACACTGCAGATCATCGAACACATGCCCCAACTCCAAACAGTGACTAACAAGCGGAGCCTCCCGTCGTTTACACCAAAGCCTGCTTCGATGTTCCCCCAAACGTATATACAAAGGGCGAATCGTCTTTCCCACATAAAGTAAACGGCAGGGGCAAAAAATACCATAAACCACATAATCAGATTTGCAGGAAGTACAAGATCGCAATAAAAATTCCTTCCCATTATAAGCAAACCAATCAGTTTCCCAACAAACAGCACAACAGGTGCATTTACCACAACAAACATGCCCACCTCTTCACTCAGACAACACCTCACACCTTAACCGGGAGGGACTTAAAATCTCCTTGAGGTTCCGATCACGTTGCCAAACATACCTAAAGCTTCCCAGTGCTACATTTTGGTTAATGTGTGGAGTTGTCTTTTACTCTTATGAAGTATCATTGTTAAGCTCCGATTTAGGCTTTTTGTCATTTGTGTGCTGTACAGTTTCAGCATTCCTAAGTGCCACCTAGGCATCTGCCTAGTCCGCACTGTGCCCCAGCTGCACCACAGCATGTGCCGCCTGCAGCCCTCTGTATCCCATTTTCAAGCATCTGTACAGTTGGCCGTTCCGACATGCCCGCCCTGCTGTTGCCACACATGTGCACGCCATAGGAAACTTGTCTGATGGAGAGGAAAACCCTGCACAGCGCAATTTCACTGTGGGCTCATTCACCTTGTATGGGGATGGAGCATGGACTCTTCCCGAATTCATATCCTTTTTTTGGTGCTTTCTTTGGAGTGTTTTTTGATGTTTCCCATTGAGATCACTATTTCCCAGCTTGGTTATTTTCTTTTTCCATTTTCTTCTGTTCATTTTCACTGTTTATTTGCCCTTTTGTTGCGTGCACATGTATCACACTTATCACTTTTTGTTGGTTTCCCTGGTTTTGCTGTACATTGCTGACATAAATGGTTTCTCTTCCCTTTAAATCATCTCTAACGCCAGGGTTTCACTGGCGTTAGTTTTGAGCCTCGGATTTCACATCGTTAGTGTGCGGGGAGCCTCTCCCCTCCCACTCTCCACCCATTGACCCCTTCTCTCCGCCCCTGGGGAGCCTTCCTCCGCCCTCCGGGAGCCTTTCTCCGCCTTCAGTGCTCGTTTGCGCCTCTGCGCGCCTTAGCGCGTGCTAAGGTACCTCTGTGCCCGCTAAAGCACCATTAACATGCATTAAGGTACCGTAGCGCACGGTAACATCACAGAGCGCACATTAAGAAGGTTTAGTAAACATGCCCCAATGTTTTCTGGTTGTAAAAGATTTTGAACAGCCTAGCTAGTTGTGCTCTGAACCATATTGCTAGATTTGCAAGTTGATATTTGAAATGCTTGTTTTCTTATCAGTAATGTGTACCAACTGTGCAGATTTGTTTTATTTCATTCTTGGGTCTTAAGATAATTTCAATTGTTTTCTATATCTGAGGATGTGTTTTGGTTTTTAGAGAAGTGCACTTTGTTTTGAAAGCTTTCCTGGCTTTAGTTTAATTATAAATGAGAGATGTTGTAGCACTGTGATTTAGATATGCTGAGTTTTGTTTTGGTTTAGTATAAAGTAATTATTTCAATACTGTGAATGATAGTGGATTTCCAGCTTGGGTATTTCTTCTGAAGTTTTGGGAAATGCTCCAATGCCTGATATTAATAGCATTTCAATTTGTTGTACTAATCGCCTTTCCTATTGAGATTGTTGGTGTAAAATGTTTTGAAGAAATAATTTTCATATCGTAAGGATTTTAGTCATATGTTAATTATAACATACATAGAGAACTGACTTGTGGAATGAGCAGAAATAAATTTATGTCTTCTATATGCAGTTCATTTAAAAGTAAAAGGAAGTTTTAATAAGTTTTAATAGTTTGTTTCTTGAAGTCTCAGTCTGTATAAGTCCTCTTTCAGATGGCTGCTTCAGTAGTGAGACATTAAGAAAAAAATTTGTTCTGTGTGTTGTGGATATATTCTTAGGGGTATGTTTACTAAACAGCGCTAACATCGCAGTGGCGACGTTATGGTGCGATAAGTAATTTATCGCGTGATACCGTGCGATAACGTTACTTATCGCGCCATAATGTCTCCAGTGGCATTAAGGCGCACAGAGGGTGGAGTAAGGGGTATGTTTCCTAAACCGTCTTAATGTTACCGGCTCTAGTTGCAGCAATAATGTGAAGAATGCCATATAAGGAGTGGGCGTTCTGGCGGCAAGGTAGCAAGAATCTGTATCACGTGATAGTGGGCGCCGTGGCACATTAACGCGCATTAACCCTAAGTTCATGCCAGTGGAGGGATAAAAGCAATAAAGATGTAGCCCACTGGTTACTGCAATGACTGTGGAGGCAGAGGTGATGGGTTTGATTCCACAGTGGTGTTATGTAAGAAAGCTGTCTGAGGCATTTCCTTTTTTTAATTTAAATCAGTGCTGCCAGCAAAAACACCCTCATAGTGCCATAACCTAAGGTGCCGCATAAGGCGCCCTATAAGGCACTCCATAGGGCAATCAATGCAGATCTGTACGCATCACATAGGGCACTGGCAGAAAGGCAGTAGGTCTAGAAAAGCTCAGCTGTGCTCCACCAGCAGAGGGCACAGTCAGTCTACACCCTGCAAGGTGTTCCAGCCATACACATGCTAACTGCAGACAGTCTGCTAGCTAGTACATAGTGCATGTTCCTGGAAGAACTGTTTGCACCCAAAAATGGGATGTGAACACACACACGCACACACACCAAGCAAGTGTGTCAGTGATTAGACCCCAGAAAACAAAACTCATAGATATCACTTTAGAGAAATGCTATTATAGCACTATGGGGGAACCTAGCCATGCCATGGTCACTGCTCAGACAGGGTGAGAGTGACCCCCCCCCCCCGGCATGACATGCTGTGGCCACCCTGTCCGTGCCGGTGGTGGTCGAGCACTACAATGTCCCAGCCATTGCCCTATGCCCTGTGCAGATGCATCCTGCCCAGGCCACCCTGTCCGGGCCATACCCACAGTACCTTGCTCTCATTATGCACATTGGCAGGCTAACACTGGAAACAGTGCAAGCAGTGTGGGCTCAGTAAGTGTAGGCAGCCACAAAACACTAGATAGACATACACACACACCCACACCTATGCCAGTATTATTCAAATATAGAGGTTTTTGGCAGCCTTGGCCGCCACACCAGTCCTGGGCAGAGTGCGGGCATTGCTATGGTATGCAATACTGTTGGAGTCACTCCCTGGGGTGGTAAACACTGTCAGAAGCTAAAACTGAAACACACTCCACAGATATCAGAAAGGTTGCTATGATGAATCTCTGTCAACAAATTGTGTTTAACTTAGGGGTATGTTTACTAAACCGTCTTAACGTAGCAGTGCCAACATTATCGCGTGATATGTAACATTATCGCGCGATATGTAATGCTATCGCGTGATAATCTAACATTATCGTGCGATAACATCACGTATCACGAGATAACGTCGGCAGCAGCGTTAAGGCACACTAACGGTATGAAAGCCGGGTCTGAAGGGCAGAGTAAGGCTCCCCAGAGGGCAGAGATAGGGGTCAATGGGCGGAGAGTGGGCGGGGAGAGGCTCCATGCACACTAACGCTGTGAAATGAAGGTCTGAAAATTAGCGCCAGTGAAAACCTCGCGCTAGAGGCACATTTGCAGGAGAGAGAAACCATTTCAGTCAGCAATGTACAGCAAAGGCAGGGAAACCCAGAAAAGTGATAGTAATGATACATATGCAGGAACCAAAAAGGCAAATAAAACATATAAACCTATAAAATGACCAGAATCACATCTGAAATCCCAATAACCAAGCTGGCCAATAGTGATATTAATGATAAACATAAAGCAACACTACTGACAAAGCATAAAAAGGAAGATATCATGTTTGAAGGGCCTATGCTCTGTCCCCCTACAAAGTGAATGATCTCACATTGAAATAGCGGTGATCAGGGTTTCTGTCGTTTATATTGGGCAGGTTTGTTATGGAGTGCACATGTGCAGCAACAGCAGAGTGGACACGTAGGAAAGGGCAAATGTACTGATGCTGTAAATGGGATACAGGGGGCTGCAGGCTGCACATGCTGTGGTCCAGCTGGGGCACAGTGTGGACTAGGCGGATGCCTAGGTGGCACATAGGAATGCCAAAACTGGAAAGCAGCAAGACAGCAACAGATGAGGGTCCAACATGGGCACGAGTGTGTGTCCCACAGTGTCACAAGGGATATTATCCAGCAGGTACCCCCAAGGGCACATAACATTGGCAGGCGGTGCTGGGGGGAAGCGTGCATATCCATGTAGCCACCCCTACCCAAGAACCCACACCATAGGCAGCTGCCTACCGGCACACTGGATGGCCTGGGACTGCACACCACTAGCACCATCGGCATAAGGGCATGTCAGCATGGTGGTGGAGGGATGCTGGTGGCAGAGGGAGCAGTGGCATCTGCCCACAGCAGACCACGGCCAAGCCCCATTTAAGTGGGTGCCGTGCACTGCAACAAACAAAGTCTGTCTGACGAACAGTCATGGTATCCCCAGGAAATGATCTGCCCCTGTGGCAAAAGTTTGGTGCAGTACACACAGCCAGTGTGTTCAGGAGCAGAAGGTCACAAGTTTGAGCCCCAGCTGTGGCTCCTCCCAACCCCCCACAGTCATTGCAGTAACCAGTGGGCTACATCGTTATAGCTTCTAGCACTGCGCTGGCATGTACTTAGGGTTAACGCGCATTAATGTGCCACGGTGCACACTATCATGCGATACATATTCTTGCTACCTTAGGACTGGAACCCCCACTCCTTATATGGCATTCTTCACATTATCGCTGCAACTAGCACTGGTAACAT
The DNA here is from genome assembly GCA_033557465.1 of Ichthyophis bannanicus. NCBI lineage: Eukaryota > Metazoa > Chordata > Amphibia > Gymnophiona > Ichthyophiidae > Ichthyophis > Ichthyophis bannanicus. The sequence goes on from CM066031.1 coordinate 736,194,874, forward strand.
TAGGACGGTTTAGTAAACATACCCCTTAGGATTTGTTATCTGACATTAATCATAGCAACCTTTTGATATATGTGGAACGTGTTCCCAAGTTTAGGACGGCATTACTAAGGTATGCAGGTGCTTATATTGGGAGATGCTACTCCGCGCAGGGCCCAACAGTCTGATTCTCCATGAGGCTTTGGATAGTGGAGCCTGTGGGTGCGGGTGTTTGTGCCCCTGTTGGCCGCTGCTCTAGGGCAGAAGTTCCCAACTCCGGTCCTGGTGGGCCAAACACGGTTCAGGTTTTCATGCTGTTCCTAATGAATATGCATGAGATATATTTGCATACAATGGGGGCAGCGCATACAAATGCAGCACAGGCATATTTATTAGGGACAGCATGAAACCTGAATGGTGTTTGGCCCTCCAGGACTGCAGTTGGGAAACTGTGCTCTAGGGATTGCACATGTTTATGGTGTCTGTGCTCTGTAGGGTAAAATATAGGCGTTTCAGGCATGTTTATTTTATCTGCAATAAAGGTTCCGTCTTTATTACCATGGTTTAGTACTGGGTAAAATATGGGTACAGGGTTTGCAGGAGCCACAGCTGGGACTTGAATTTGTGACCTTCTGCCCCTGAACACACTGGCTGTTTGTTCTGCACCAAACTGTTGCCACAGGGGCAGATCATTCCCTGGGGATATCATGACTGTTTGTCAGACAGACCTTATCTGTTGCAGTGCACGGCACCCACCTAAATGGGGCTGGGCCGTGGTCTGCTGTGGGCCCACTCCACCACCATGCTGACATGCCCTTCTGCCGGCAGTGCTGCTGATGCGCAGTCCCAGGCCATCCAGTGTGCCGGTAGGCAGCTGCCTATGGTGCGTGATATGGGGTAGGGGTGCCTGAGCCAGAGTATAACATGCTGGGAGGTCACTCTCATCCTGACTGAGCAGTAACCATGGCATGGCTAGGTTCCCCCATTGTGCTATACAGTGTTTCTCTCAAGTGATCCTGAAACAATTACACTGGCTCCCTATAAAAGGCAGGATCACATTCAAGACCATACTAATGACCTTCAAGATCATAAACGGACTCGCCCCATCTTCCTTATCCAATCTCATACTGATAACCCCCCCCCCCTAATAGATCTAGAAGATCTCATGCCGCCAATAAACTAGTAGTCCCAAAAGAAACGACCAAGTGTTGCCAAAGCACAACGAACAGGACTTTTAAGCTCGCCGCACCTAAATGCTGGAACACCCTTCCACACAGTATCCGTGATATCACTAATCTAACCCAGTTCAGAAAAGCCGTGAAACATTACCTCTTCCTCTTACATTACCCGGATGACAGCACCACTGATCACTCACCATCCAGCTAGGCAAATCTACTCAAATGTCCAATCAATTCGCATTGTACAGATGTAAATAGTTACCCCTGTTTCTTTCCAAGTTCCTATTCCTGTTATTTGTAAACACAAGTCATTTGAAATGTGTATATAAAATGTTCCATGTAAACCGCACTGATGGAAAATAGTGCGGTATATAAGAAAATGTAAATAAATAAATAATAAATAAATAAAGTGATATCTATAAGTCCCCTTTTTGGGGCCCAATCACTGACATGCTTGCTTGGTGTGTGTGCTTACATCCCACTTTTGGGGGCACACAAGGGTGGAGACTGACTGTGCCCTCTGCTGGTGAATGTCGGATTGTTGTGGGGAGGGTGCCTATTCCGCAGCAGATCTGGGATGGTGGCCCCCTCTACTGCCTCTGATGTAGAGTGTGGATCTGTTGATGAGAGATCCTGTCCCCCCACCCTGACCCAGAGAGGGCGGGTTGGGTGGTGCTACATAAACCGCTTTTGGGTCCACACAATACCCCTCTCCTATAACATGTGACCATGGCAACCACACAGGTTATGCACTATTTTGGGTGCATCATATTCCACAAGGGCTAGACGTGACTGGGAAACACAGATGGACACAGGTGTATTATAGGTGTGTCTACAATAACTACCTGTCACACACTGGCACTGATGGGGACCTGCAGCACAACCTATCTCAGCCATGCCAGGTGCTGCGGACCTGGTGCTGGGCGCCCCACCTCACCCCTCAGGGTGAGCACAGGAACCGCACAATGTCACGGTCTGTAGCTACTCTGTGCCAGTAACACACACGGTCAGTGCCCCCTACCAGGCTGAGGTGCTATGGAGGCACATATCCCATCTTGTGATCAGATGTAGACTGCTGATGTGCATGTGCAGTGCATCATGGGTACGGGTGAGTATACCCTATCCTGGTAACCACAGCAGACAGTTTGTGCAATGACCTGCAGTCTTTCTGTAGCCAGCCAGCCCTGTGTTAGAAGCTGTAGCCCACTGTTTGCTACAATGACTGTGGAGGCAGAGGTCATGGGTTCAATCCCACCATGGTGTTCTTTCTTAAGACTCTCTGAGGGATTTCCTTTTAAGTTACATCAGTGCTGCCAGCAAAACCACCCTCACAGTGCTGTAACCTTAAGGTGCCTCATAAGGTGCCCTATAGGGCACATTATAAGGTACCTTGGCAGACAGGGCACTTTATAATGTGCCCTATGGGGCACCTTATAGGGCGCACTATAGGGTGCCTTATGAGGCACCTTAGGTTATGGCACTGTGAGGGTGTTTTTGCTGGCAGCACTGATTCAAATTAAAAGGAAATCCCTCAGACATCCTTATTAAATAACAACACCATAGGATTGAACTCATGATTTCTGCCTCCACAGTCATTGTCATAACCAGTGGGCTACATCTCTATAGCTTCTAGCACAGTGCTGGCATGGACTTAAGGTTACCGTGCATTAATGAGCCAAGGCACCCTCTATCGCGCGATACAGATTCTTGCTACCTTGCCGCCAGAACGCCCACTACCTTATATGACATTCTTCACATTAACGCTGAAACTAGCGCCAGTAACATTAAGACGGTTTAGTAAACATACCCCTTATATTTTCACGTGTACCATTGCCTCACATCATGTAGGACGATACACTCAGGACTGGCGGGACTAGTGGGCAACCACCCTTAAACACTGACTGCCATTTCATATTTCAACATTGAAGCTTCTCTGAAAAAGTCCCTCTCTAGGGAAATAACAATGCTTCATTACCACTAGTAGTGCTCCAGTGTTTTGCGCACATCTTAAACACTAAAGTCCGTGACTGTCTGTATTCCATATGCACAAGCCTCTCTGCCTTGCTTTGAATGAAGAAAGATCCATGGACAGCACCAACTGAATGTACCCTGCTTCACTCCTCACTAGCAACAGAACCTGGGCTCTTGGGCTTCATCCCTTCTCTCAAACCAATGGGAGAGAGAGAGAGTAATAATAAGTAATAAAACAATTCACACACACAGAATTATGCTAAAAACACCGTACTCTTAAGGCCTTAAGGGAAGGGAGTCCACAGTTCTGCAAACTCGAGCAGTTCCTATAAACTCCCTTTCACCTGACTAGACCAGAGCACCTCATTTATTGATAGAAAAACTGCATTGTCAGCATTACTCTTGTTACAAGTCTTGTTATGGGACAAAGTAAGCAGAGACATATTGCTTAGCTGAATTAGAAGAAGCAAAAACATTCTATCCCGTTCTGCTAAACATGGCCTTGGTTTTGGGTACACATATCTCTCCAGACTGCAAGTGAATTCTAAGCCATTCTCCATATTAACCCTTTCAAAGGTCTCTGGTACCCCATTTCAAGTCCCTCTCAACAGTAATCATAGGGAGGCCAATTCTGTAGGTGCCCTGCCAGGCTAACTTAGCCTGGCTCCTGCATTCCATGGCACCGTGGCTCCAAGCAGGAGCCCCGATTGCCCGCACTGCACAAAATACCCTGTTTCCAGCTGCCTGACCCCTGTTCGGGCCCTCCGAGTCTGGGACTGGGTAGTAGGGAACCCCCTGCAGCCACTTACCCGGTTGTGGGGGCCTGACGGTGTCATCCTCCAATGCCGGGGGGACATATTCAACCTCCGAAGTGGAATAAGTCCCCCATCTATCCTGGTGAACCTGGATGTACAGAGCTGTGACCAGAATCGGCCCTGTATGTCTGGGTTGTGTGCCCCGCCTCTGGCCCACCCACTCTCCTCCACGTCACCACCCCTGCACACCCCTATCCAGAGCTCCCTGCACATCTCCTATGTACATTCAGGGAGCTTTGGGCAGGAAAGAGGAGCCTGGGCGAATAGTGGGGATGTGCATCCAAACCGGACAAAGAATACCGAGGAAAAGAACGAATTTATTTATTTAAAATGTTATCAGAATCTATACAGTTTTTCTGATTTCTGCAGCACTATTTTTCTAAAAAATCGTTGGGTATAATATGAATTTCAAATGGTTTCTCCTTTCCCTCATCCGTTTTAAGGTCTAATTAACACTGGTTTCTCTTCTTTTATATTAAATTATGTATAACAAATTTCTCAGTATAAATTATGTATGTATTTATTTATTCATTTTATTATTTTTTTAAAACAGATGCATATGTTGATTTGCACACTTTGATCAACATACATTTATATACTGATCAGTTTCAGAGTTAGATATTGATGGCTATACGCCTCACTATTCACTCCTGCTCCATTTTTACCCTTGTTCTCTTCATCTCTTTTTGTTTTTAGAGCTTTCAAACGAGCTTATTTATCCATAGAGGTATCAATATATGGTTTTTATGTCACATTGGGATGTTCTTATTTATGATAATTAGTTTCTGATCTAATTTTCATACATTTTTATTTATTAATGTGAGTATTTATATGTTTATTTATTTTTTAAGATATTACAGTTTAACATTTGTCCATTGTTTAAATGATGCTTTTTAATGTTTTTTAATGAATTATGCTTTATGGTATATGTATTTTTAATAATGTTTTTCAAAATTTTAATTGTTTTATGATTTATCATCTTATATATTTATGTGTTCATATTTATTATTGTAGCATGCCAATACACCCCTGAGGAAGTTTTTACGAAACACGACCTGTGTCGGGTCCCTGGCATTTGATCCTCATATAGTGATATAATAAATTAGTTATTTTCCATGGTATTCACGTTTCTAGACTGGGTTTCTTTAGTACACGTGGAATTTGCTGTTTTTTGGTGGACAGCATCCAAATCGGACGTACATATCCTCTATTCGTCATTTGGAATGACCCACATACCCTGTAACAGCAGCGTAGCCCAAAATCAACCAATCGAAACAGTCTGCAGTCAGCCATATATTGCCTAATAGCTGAGTGCCTGATTCAGAGACACGGGTTGTGGGGCTGCATATCCTGGCAGGACGTGCAGCCCCACAAACTGTCTGGACACTATTCCCCCTCCTGCTCTTCCCGCACGTCCTGAGCAGTAGAATGAGGAGAGCCGGCGGGGGGCAGGACGGGGTAGGGTTGGGGTGGCGTGGGAGGTGGGCCAGCCCAGCAGGACATACAGGGCTGAATCAGGTCATGGACCTGTACGTCTTGTGGGGTCTGTTAGGACATGCTGCTTATTCCACTTTGAAGGTGGAATAAGCAGCATTGACCCAGCAATTGGGCCCATGGGTCAGGTGGCGGGGAAGAGGGGGGCCTTAGCCACATGAGCCAGGGGCACCTGCAGGGAGGATGTCCCCATAGGCAGGCAGAGGCATACCAGGCCATCCTCAGGCCCGATTCTGTGTAGCGCAGGAACGTTTTGTTCCCGCGGTCCAGAATCGGGTCCTGATCGGCACGTCCTGCTCGGGAACGTCTGGACTGCCCAGACATGCCCTTCTCAGAATTGGACTCCACGTATCACTATTCTTTCATTACAGACAAGGTTCACAAATGGTTGCATATTTTTTTAAGAAGTTTTTATGACTAATGATAAGAAAAAATACCGGGGGAGTTTCTCCTAAATAATATAGAATAATCGCTAATTTTGTTATTTCTTATCTTTATATGGGATTTACATTGTTGCATGCAGATGTGCTAAATTGGCAAGGGTAGTGAGATGGTTAACTGGAATAAACGTTTATGTATGCAAAGCCTTTCTGCAAGTACAACAGCATAGAAACTGTGGCTTTTATTATTGCCCAACCTGTCAGTGGGTAAATTATGAGTGGTATGCTACAACAGAGGTGCTCTGGTGGCGGAGTAAGGGAGGGGTAAAGGGAATGGCAAGGGCAGGGGCAAGGGGGTGGGTTTTCTTTTTCAAAAATTTGGCAACCCTGCTGACATTACTTCTACTACAGGATTGGTTCAGCTCCACCTTAAGAAGGTAATTTTATATCTGGATGCTTCCTTTTAAGCATCCAGACCAGGCCTATCATAAGCCTATTTGATAAAGAAAAGTGAGTGCCTAATTTCCTTGATAAAATCTAGGCACTTGCATTTATACCTTCCCTACAGCAGGCAAGTGCTAGTATTTTATAACTTAGATATGTAAATCTAGGCTCTGCCTATGCTCCACCCAAGCTCTGCCCCTGTGTACACTCATACAGCTAGTACACAAAATTGCTTTGGCGGGTAGAATTCCTTCATCTTCCTCCATGCTGGTCACAATCTACATCTCAGCTGCTTTGAGCAATCATGGCATATTCTTGTAAGGAACCACAGACATTACAGATATAAAAGACTGAATGCACAAATAGAAAACAGAATCCTTCCTGTCTTTTAGGGATCACTCTACTTCATCATCTTCAGGTGGTCAGCCTAAGTTTCCCAGACTGACACAGTTTTCTCTCTGCCTCTGAAAAATTAATATGGAAAAAATGGGCCAGACCCACGCCTTCTACTTTGTGAAATTCTTCATGGCTGTGATGGCTTAAAAAGGTCTGAGCAGGCATCATACGTACTTGGTAATAAATGACACTGTCAGTGAGGGTTCCACAGTCATGTAACAGAGCCTTGCATTCTTCACACTCCATCAGTCGCAGAGTGGGATGAGTTAGTTAGTGACACCTGGTGCAGCCCCATTTCGGCTTCAGAACCCTATCTTCATATGTCATCATCTCTTAGCTCACCAAGCTCTGGGGCATTCGGGTTATTGTAGGGATCCACATACTGGGTCCAATTAGATCCTTCACTGTTGCTCTCACTGTTATTTAGGGTGAAATGCTCAGGATGCCACTCCACAGGGAATGGTTTACATGTGACGAGATGCAAATAATCATCCAGAGTGCTGATGCAAGCCACACACTGCCATAGGCCTACTATTCCCACCTCAGCAGTAATGGCTACATGACAAGCTTCCAAAAACTTCGGTCCCCTCTCCATAGGCAATCTAAGTTGCAATGTACAGTCACCATTCCAAAGACTGAATAACAGGTTCTTTCCCATGAGACTGGCATGCCACATAACACTGCCGTCCTGCAGATTCTTTGGTGGCTACTGTCTCTCACATTTAGTTTGCCTCTGTGGTTGCAACCAAAGCATGGTGGTGAATATTCATAGCCCACTGCCTAATCTCACTATTCCTCATTATCCTGCCCTTGGTGGGAGACACTTGGGCCACTGCCCAACTCCAATGAAGTAAATATGGAGTTGCTTGGGAGGTATGAGAGTGGAAAATGAAAAGCTGATAGATGAGATATGAAAAGAGGTAGCAAGACTGGAGAATGAGATATGGGAAGAATTAGGGGTGAAATCTAGGTGTGAGTCAAGATGCAGAAAAGAGAAAAATGAAGAAAAAACATGGAAGATCACGGGGCAGATATAGGAAAGACAAGAGGAGAAAGAAGAAAGGGAAAGTTGAAAACTGGGCAAAATTCAAAACCCCAGACATCAAATGTAGTGAATAGACTTATTTTCAGTTTTGGGGGGATTGGATTATGTCACATTTGGAAAATGTGCATCTCTTCACATCTGTTCTGTTTTGTATTTTTTCAAAGTAGGGGAGATGTATTTATGTTTTTCTTGTATAGCATGACTCACGATCTGGCACTTGGGGTTTCCATTTCAGTTTTGTTTGCATATTTGTTTTTAATTTGTGGTCTCTTATTCTTTCTTATGTGATGGTCTGCCCATGTTCAGCATGTGTAGCAAAGATAAAACATTCTACCAGTGTATAGTGCCCATGTAGGAATCTGTAGTAGTTTTCTAATAGGAGGTATATTCATGTTCTAGTACTTATTGTAATATTATACCTCATAGGTTAGGTTGATGCTGTTTGAGTTCTGGCAGTTAGTGCTGTCTTGTTATGGCAGGTATGCTGTTAGTAAGATGGCATCAGAATTACTATGAGTAGTAAGAGGAAACATCTTAGTTCTTCTCTGCACCCATGATTGGGGGGAGCTTTTGTGAATGCTGGATGTCTTTGCAGAACTTGATCTGCTTGTTCATAGGTATTTTTTCTTTCTTAGAACAGATCCTTCTGTCCTTTCCTGAGCACTTCCTCTCTTATCACTCTTCTTTGATCCCTGTTTATATCATGTCTTGGTTAACATAAGAGCATAAGAACATAAGAAATGCCATACTGGGTCAGACCAAGGTCCATCAAGCCCAGTATCCTATTTCCAACAGTGGCCAATCCAGTTCACAAGTACCTAGCAGTTTCCCAAAAAGACAAGCAGGTTCCATAATGCCTGTTTTGGGGCAAGCAGTAGATTACCCAGGTCCTCTTTAATAATGATTTATGGACCTTTCCTCCAGGAACTTATCCAAACCTTTTTTAAACCCAGTTACACTAACAGCTTTTACTAAATTCTCTGGTAATGAATTCCAGAGTTTGATTATGCGTTGAGTGAAAAAATATTTTCTCTTAGTAGGCTTAAGCTGGTTACACTGTAGCTTCATTGCCTGTACCTTCCCTCCCTATCCCGTGCTCACCTTGAATCCACTTGACATTCTGCCTTCTTCTTTTTGGGCCCCTCCCTATGGAACTCCCTCCCTACTGACCTCTGCCTAGAACCTTCTTTCCCAAGTTCAAGTCCCTCCTCAAGCCTCAACTCTTTCTTGCTGCCTTTGACCTCCCCCCTCGCCTCCTTGACCCCTCTCCTCTTCTCTCCTCTTCCCTCCTACTCTCTCAGCTGTATGACTGTTTTCCTCTTTTCTCTCTGACTATGTAGTTCTTTTCCTTTTCTTTGGCACTGGCCTCTTTCCTATATTTTTATGTTGGAAACTGCCCTGACATAATAAAGGTTTCAGTATAAAAAGTGGCAAATAAAGAATAAAGAACTCACCTTGAACTTCTGACAAAAGGTATGAACTACGAGGTGCAATCAAAAAGTATTGAGATTTGTACAATAACACAAGAAGTGCAACACTGACAGTTATTGCACTTAGTCTCTTCAAAGTAGTCTCCTTCTGATAAAGCATACTTTGTCCAAGGTTCCTGCTACTGCTGGAAACAATTTTGAAATGCATATTTCATTATGCTGTGGAGCTGCTATGTCGAATTTTGCTTAATGGTCTCCAAGTCATCGAATCTCCTTCCTTTCAGTGGTAATTTCAGTTTTGGAAACAAGAAACAGGGTGCAAGGTCAGGTGAGTACAGAGGCTGACAAACTTACTCGATTTGTTGTTTGGCCAAGAACTGCTGGATGTGATGCGTGAGCTGGGGCGTTATCGTGATGAAGCAACCATTCACCATTCCTGTGCAACTCTGGCCTCTTAAAAAGAACTGCATCTCTCAAATGAGTCAGAACTTGGATATAGTACTCCTTATTGATGGTTTGGCCTTTTGGAGCATACTCATGATGAACAATGATGAACAATACCCTGGTAATAAAAAAAAACTGTGAGCGTGACCTTAACATTGCTCCTCACCTGACAGGCTTTCTTGGGTCTGGGAGAGTTTGAAGTCTTCCATTGTGAGGATTAAGCCTTAGTTTCCAGGTCATAACCATAAATCCATGATTTATCACTAGTAATTATCTTTTTGCTGAAATCGGAGTCATTTTCAATGCATTCCAATAACTATCTGGCTGCAGACAGTTGATCTTCTTTTTGATCAAGGGACAGGGGTTTCGTCACACATTTTGCAGATATACATGTCATCCCCAAATTGACAATAAGAATGGACTGTAGCAACCGGAAACTGATGTCCATGTACTCAGCAAGCTCCCCGATAATCAATCAATGATTTGAGCATATTGCGGCATGTACTGCTTCAACTTTGTCTTCATTTGTCTCGTGGATGGCCTTCCAGAATGTTTGTCACTGTCAACACTTTGACAGCCTTCTTGGAAACGTTAGTACTAGTCATAAACTTGAGTATGGCTCATGCATTCATCGGCATACACTTGCTGTAACTTGTCATAAGTCTCTTTGCATGAATCTCCATGTTTCTGGCAAAATTTAATACAAATTTGTTGTTCAATTTTTTCACTCACTGTAAATCTGACAAACTGCTTTTATACAATACCAAACATCGCGTGATTAAGAAAAGTACAGGTGTGCTGCAGCCATGCTACACTCTGCACATGCAGAGCACATAAGTAGGTCACTGCATGCTTAATAGCATGATGGTGTGGTGTATTGTTAAATAGCTACACAAGAAGTCTCAATATTTTTTGATCACACCTCGTGAATCTAAAATCCAATCCAATCTGTTCCATTCACACAGAAGTGGAGGTGGGGGGGAGGTGGGGGGGGGATTAATTCTGACTGTCCCAGGTGCAGAAAAAGCTAGTCCTTCTGGCAGGGCCGGCCCGTCCATTGAGCAAGAATGTTCTTTGCACAGGGCCCCGCGTTTCAGGGGGCCCCGCGCAAAGAACATTCTGCTTTTTTTTTTTAAATTATATTTTTAAAAAAAAAGCTGGCTCTGGCTGCTGCCGCGGCCTCCGCAGCAAAATGGAGTGTCCCGCGGGGCCCCCTCTCCTCGCTGAGCCTCTCTGCAAGGGCTTTCAGATTCGCGAAGGCAGAGTGTCTCCCTCGCGTCTCTGTTAAGCCCGCAGGGGCTAATGGGAAATTTCCCATCTGCCCCTTTAGACGTGAGGGGCTGATGGGAAATTTCCCATTAGCCCCTGCGGGCTTAACAGAGACGCGAGGGAGACACTCTCCCTTCGCGAATCTGAAAGCCCTTGCAGAGAGGCTTAGCGAGGAGAGGGGGCCCTGCGGGACACTCAATTCTGCTGCTGCCGCGGCGGCAGCAGCAGCAGCCCGAGCCAGGTTTTGTTTTTAATTTTAAATTTGCCATAAGCCGATATAGGGGGGGTGTTAAGGCTGGGGCTGGGGCTGGGCTGTTAAGACTGGGGCTGGGCTGGGCTGGGCTGGGCGGGTGTTAAGACTGGTGCTGGGCTGGGCTGGGCTGGGCTGGGGGGGGGTGTTAAGACTGAGGCTGGGCTGGGCTGGGCTGGGCTGGGGGGGTGTTAAGACTGGTGGTGGGCTGGGCTGGGCTGGGCTGGGGGGGGTGTTAAGACTGGTGCTTGGCTGGGCTGGGCTGGGGGGGGTGTTAAGACTGGGGCTGGGCAGGGATGGGCTGGGTTGGGGGGGTGTTAAGACTGGTAATGGGCTGGGGGGGTTAAGACTGGTAATGGGCTGCGGGGGGGTTAAGACTGGTAATGGGCGGGGGGGCTAGGACATGTAATGGGCTGCGGGGGGGGGGGCTAGGACTGGTAATGGGCTGTGGGCTGATGGGGGCTGTCTGGAAATGGGGTGATGGGGGGTTAAGACTGGTAATGGGCTGGGCTGGGGGGGTGTTAAGACTGGTGCTGGGCTGGGCTGGGCTGGGTTGGGGGGGTGTTAAGACTGGTAATGGGCTGGGGGGGTTAAGACTGGTAATGGGCTGCGGGGGGGGGTTAAGAAGGGTAAAGGGCGGGGGGGCTAGGACAGGTAATGGGCTGCGCGGGGGGGGGGCTAGGACTGGTAATGGGCTGCAGGGGGGGCTAGGACTGGTAATGGGCTGTGGGCTGATGGGGGCTGTCTGGAAATGGGGTGATGGGGGGTTAAGACTGGTAATGGGCTGGGGGGATTAAGACTGGTAATGGGCTGTGCGGGGGGGGTTAAGACTGATAATGGGTGGGGGGGGCTAGGACTGGTAATGGGCTGGGGGGGGGCTAAGACTGGTAATGGGCTGTGGGCTGGTTAAGACTGGTAATGGGCTGTGGGCTGAGGGGGGCTTTCTGGAAATGGGGTGATGGGGGGGTTAAGACTGGTAATGGGCTGGGGGGGGTTAAGACTGATAATGGGCTGCGGGGGAGCTAGGACAGATAATGGGCTAGGGGGGGCTAGGACTGGTAAAGGGCTGTGAGCTGTTGGGGGGGTTACGACTGGTATGGGGCTGTGGGCTGCTGGGGGCTGTCTTGACATGGGGGGATGGTGGGGTTAGGACTGGTGGGCTGGGGGGGGTTAAGTCTGATAATGGGCTGCGGGGGAGCTAGGACAGATAATGGGCTAGGGGGGGCTAGGACTGGTAATGGGCTGTGAGCTGTTGGGGGGGGGTTAGGACTGGTAATGGGCTGTGGGCTGATGGGGGCTGTCTGGAAATGGGGTGATGGGGGGTTAAGACTGGTAATGGGCTGGGGGGGTTAAGACTGGCAAGGGGCTGTGGGCTGATGGGGGCTGTCTGGAAATGGGGTGATGGGTGGATAAGACTGGTAATGGGCTGGGGGGGCTAGGACAGATAATGGGCTGGGGGGGGGCTAGGACTGGTAATGGGCTGTGAGCTGTTGGGGGGGTTAGGACTGGTAATGGGCTATGGGGGGGGTTAAGACTGGTAATGGGCTGTGGGCTGATGGGGGCTGTCTGGAAATGGGGTGGTGATGGGGGGTTAGGACTGGTACTGGGCTGGGGGGGTAAGACTGGTAATGGGCTGTGGGCTGATGGGGGCTGTCTGGAAATGGGGTGATGGGGATTAGGACTGGTAATGGATGGGGGGGGGTTAAGACTGGTAATGGGCTGTGGGCTGATGGGGGCTGTCTGGAAATGGGGTGATGGGGGGTTAGGACTGGTAATGGGCTATGGGGGGGTTAGGACTGGTAATGGGCTATGGGGGGGGGTTAAGACTGATAATGGGCTATGGGGGGGCTAGGACAGGAAATGGGCTGATGGGGAGGGGTTAGGACTGGTAATGGGCTGTGAGCTGTTGGGGGGGTTAGGACTGGTAATGGGCTATGGGGGAGGGTAAGACTGGTAATGGGCTGTGGGCTGATGGGGGCTGTCTGGAAATGGGGTGATGGGGGGTTAGGGCTGGTAATGGCTGGGGGGGTTAAGACTGGTAATGGGCTGTGGGCTGATGGGGGCTGTCTGGAAATGGGGTGATGGGGGGTTAGGACTGGTAATGGGCTATGGGGGGATTAGGACTGATAATGGGCTATGGGGGGGCTAGGACAGGACATGGGCTGATGGGGAGGGGTTAGGACTTGAGGTGGGCTGATGTGGTTAGGACTGGTAATGGGCTGTGGGCTGATGGGGGGGGGTTAGGACTGGCAGTGGGCTATGAGGGGCTGACTGGAAATGGGCTGATGGGGTTAAGACTGGAAGTGGGCTGATGGGGGGTTAGGACTGGTAATGGGTTATAGGGGGGGCTTAAACTGAAAATGGGGTGATGGGGGGTTAGGACTGGAAGTGGGTTGATGGGGGGCTAGGACTGGTACTGGAAATGGGCTGTTGGGGGGAGCTAAGATTGGAAATGGGCTGTGGTGGGGGCTTGAATTGAAATGGACTCATGGAGGGGCTAGAACTGGAAGTAGGCTCATGGGGGGGGGGCTTGGACTGGAATTGGGCTGAGTGGAGGGGAGCTGGTATTTGACATGGGCTGATGGTGGGGCTAGGAAATGACTAGAAATGGGCTGATGGGGGGGCTAGGATTGGAAATGAGCTGATGAAGGGACTCAGACTGAAAATGGATGGGGGAGCTAGGACCGGAAATGGGTTGATGGGGGGTAGGACTGGAAATGGGCTGATGCAGGGACTAGAAGGGAATGGATGCTGGGTGAGACTGAAACTAGAAGGGAGCTGATGTTGGGGGAGGATTAGAATGGGATGGGGCTGGGAGAGTAAAATGGAGAGGGGAAAAATATTTTGTGTGGGAGGGATGAAAAATCTACAATTGGCTGGTTATTGGGAGAGTAAGTGGGGATTGAGGATGGAGAGGTAAAATTTGTGTGGATGAAATAGGAATGAGGAAAGAGCAAAAGGAGAAAGATTAGCATGTTAAAGCAGATGTAGAGAGAGAGAATGGAAAAAAAATACTAGAAGAGAGAAGAAAGAACAAATGGACAGCAGACGATGGAGAGTTAGCAGAAAACATGAAGAAACCAGAAGAAAGTGGCTGGAGCAATTGCAACTGAAAAAAAATGCACAAAAGGTAGAAAGATATCTCTTTATTTTGAATTTATTAACTGGAATATGAAAGCTCTGGGAAATGTGCATCATTAACTTCTGCGCTTTGTTTGGTACAAGAGGAAATTAATTTATAGTTTTATTTCTACAGTGTTGTTGTACATTCCAAGTTTGGCTTTTGGGGTTCCCAGTTTAATTATTGCCTTCCTGTTTCTAAATTGTGATTCCTTGTTTGATGATGGTCTATGTTCTGCATGTGTAACTGAGCTGAGGTATTCTGTTTATGTAATTCCTATTTGACATTGCCACTTGTTCTCTCTCCCCAGTATTCTCTGAAATGTATTGGTTTAATATTTGCAGTGTTGCCTTTTGATAGGTAGGGTCTGGTGCTTTGTGAGTCCTGGTAATGCTGTCAGGATATGGCGGGTTTGCTATGGGTTCTAAATGGGCAGCGTTTGTAGTAGTTCCTAATGTGCCTGGCGGTTGGCACTGGATTATAGTAATGTAGAAATCTTTTAGTCTTTCTTTATCCATACCCTCATTAAGAGACATGTTTACTAAAAGTTAGTGTATGGTAACATTATGCAAATATTTATGCAAATAAGGCCACTTATGCAAATGAGGCCCGCACCGAGTCTCCGCACATGGCCCCGCACCCCCCTTGGGCCGCCCCTGCCCTCTGGTAACCACAGTCCTGGTTCTCTGTTATTTCTTTTTCTATAACTGAGCAAACTTGCCCCTTTCTTTCTGAACATACTACTAAAACCCTTATCCACTCTCTAATCACCTCCCATCTAGACTATTGCAGCCTCCTCCTTGCTGGTTTTCCCCTGAATCATCTCTCTCTCCCCTTCAGTCTGTTCAAAACTCAGCTGTGCAGCTAATTTTCCGCCGGATGTTTCTATGCTCATGTAATCATTGGCTCCCTATCTGTTTTCACATCCAATTCAAACTTCTCCTGCTGACCTGTAAGTGCATTCATACTGCAGCACCTCAATGTTTCCTCTCTTATCTCTCCCTTCATCTCTCCTTGGGAACTTCGCTCTTCTGGCAGATCCCTTTTATCTGTACCCTTCTCTGCTACTGCCAACTCCAGATTTTGTTCATTCCATTTTGCTGCTCTATATGCATGGAACAAACTACCTGAGTTAGAACATTAGGCTCCAAGGCAAGGCCATTAGGCTCCAAGGCCAAGGCAGAGAGGCTCGCATCCTGGAGATGAATGCATGGCTGCGTGGATGGTGTCTTCGAGAGCGTTTTGGTTTCCTAGACCATGGGATGCTGTTCCAAGGGTTGCAGAGCAGAGATGGCATCCATCTGTCCAAGAAAGGTCAACGCATCTTTGGTAGTAGACTGGCTAATCTACTTAAGAGGGCTTTAAACTAGATTCGTTGGGGATGGGTGAAGAAAGCCCCCAGGTAAGTGAAAGCCCCCAGGTAGGTGATACATTAAATACCTTTATGGAAATGGGTAACAGGGGTAACACATGGAAAGCAGTGTGTATTAATGCCCGTAGCATGGGAAATAAGATCCCTGAAGTTGAAGCTTTGGTGGGAGTTGCTGACTTGGATTTAGTGGCAGTTACAGAAACATGGTTCACAGAAAACCATGACTGGGATGTAACTATACCTGATTATACTTTATTCAGAAAGGACAGGGGAGGAAGAAGGGGAGGAGGAGTGGCACTTAATGTAAAAACTACTATTAAAGCTTTGGAATTACAGAGCTTAAAAGGGAGAGAGGAGGCATTGTGGGTTAAACTAGAAAGAGGGAAAGAGAAATCTATTTGCATTGGTGTGATATACAGACCTCCCTCACAAGAGGAAGAGGTGGACAGAGAGTTAATTGAAGACATACGCAGCATTGCTAGGAAAGGGGAAATGCTACTGCTAGGAGATTTCAATATGCCAGATGTTGATTGGCACATTCCTGTTGCAGTATCATCTAGAAGTAAGGAGATCCTGGATCCTCTACAGGGAGAACTATTCAGGCAATTGGTAACAGACCCCACACGTGAAGGGGCCATACTGGACTTGGTGCTTACCAATGGTGAAAGTGTTTCTGATGTTGTAGTGGGAGATCATTTTGCATCCAGTGATCACCAGATGGTGTGGTTCAGTATTAGGACTAGGGCTGTTAGAATCCATTCCAAGGTGAAGATCTTAGACTTTAGGAAGACTAACTTTGCGAAGATGGGCCAATACCTCAGGGAGTCGTTAGTGGGATGGGAACAGCTGGGGGATGTAGAAAAACAGTGGGCAAAGCTGAAAGGGGGTATTTTAAAGGCAACCAACCTTTTTGTTAAAATGGTAAATAAAGGCAAAAGGAACAGGAGACCGCTATGGTTTTCGAAGGAAGTAGCTGAAAAAGTGAAGAAAAAGAGGGAGGCCTTCATGAAATACAAGAGATCACAGAGAGAGGAAGACAGGCATCTGTATTTGGAAAAACTTAGAGAAGCTAGCAAAGTAGTCAAGAAGGCAAAGATTCAAAAGGAGGAGGAAATAGCCAATGCAATAAAATGGGGGGATAAGACATTTTTCAGATATATTAGTGAGAAGAGGAAGGGCAAAAGTGGTATTGTCAGACTCAAGGATGCAGGGGGGGAATATGTAGAAGCTGATAAGGATAAAGCGGAATTGCTTAACAAATATTTTTGTTCTGTGTTCACAGATGAAGAACCAGGAGCAGGACCTCAGAAAACACCCACAAATAAGAACAGAAGCGAGGGACATCTTGAACAATTTTCAGAAGACTGTGTTCGTGAGAAACTAGCTCAACTTAAAGTAGACAAAGCAATGGGACCGGATGGGATACACCCTAGAATACTGAGGGAACTTGGGGACGTTCTAGCAGCTCCACTGACTGACCTTTTCAATGCCTCGTTGGAGTCGGGAGTGGTGCCAAAGGACTGAAGAGAGGCTCATGTGGTGCCTTTACACAAAAGCGGAAGTAAGGATGTGGTTGAAAACTACAGGCCGGTTAGTTTAACTTCAGTGGTGAGTAAATTATTGGAAACGCTGCTGGAAAAGAAAATAGTGAGGTTTCTGGAGTCCGGCGGATTACAGGATCCGAGGCAGCATGGATTCACCAGAGGCAGGTCTTGTCAGACAAATCTGATCGATTTCTTTGACTGGGTGACCAGGGAGTTGGACCGAGGGAGAGCTCTAGATGTGGTGTATTTAGATTTCAGTAAAGCCTTTGACACTGTTCCTCACAGGCGACTTATAAACAAACTGAGCACCCTAGGGATGGACCCTAAAGTTACTGCTTGGGTTAGAAATTGGTTGGGTGGGAGGCGACAAAGAGTACAAGTAAATGGAGCTCACTCTGAGGAGAAGGATGTTACCAGTGGTGTGCCCCAGGGATCTGTCCTTGGTCCGATTCTTTTTAACATCTTTGTTAGTGATATAGCGGAAGGGCTGTCGGGTAAGGTTTGCCTCTTTGCGGATGATACCAAAATCTGTAATAGAGTAGACACCCAGGAAGGTGTAGATAACATGAGGAGGGATCTAGCTAAGCTTGAAGAATGGTCTAGAATTTGGCAGCTGGGATTTAATGTTAAAAAATGTAAGGTCATGCATTTGGGCTGCAGCAATCCAAGGGAGCAATACAGTATAGGAGGTGAAGTACTTTTGTCCACTAAAGAAGAGCGGGACCTAGGCGTGGTTGTGTCTGATAATCTTAAAGTAGCTAAACAGGTAGAAAAGGCGACGGCAAAAGCTAGAAGGATGCTTGGGTGCATACGAAGAGGAATGGCTAGCAGAAAAAAGGAGGTGATAATGCCTCTGTATAAGTCTTTGGTGCGACCTCATTTGGAGTATGGTGTGCAATTCTGGAAACCGCACCTTCAAAAGGATGTGAACAGGATGGAGTCGGTGCAGAGGGTTGCTACTAAAATGATTAATGGGCTTCATTATAAAGCATATGAGGACAGACTTAAGGATCTTAATATGTACACCTTAGAGGAAAGGCGGGATAGAGGTGATATGATTGAGATGTTTAAATACCTCCGTGGCATAAATGTTCAGGGAGAGAGCCTCTTTCAATTGAAAGCAAGTTCTGCTATGAGGGGACATGGGGTGAGGTTGAAGGGAGATAGATTCAGGAGTGATATGCGGAAATATTTCTTTACGGAAAGAGTAGTGGATCCATGGAATAGTCTCCCAGTGGAGGTGGTGGAGATGAGGACAGTGACTGAGTTCAAAAAAGCATGGGACCAACACAGAGGATCTCTAAAGGTAAAAAGTGGACTGTTGTAGTTGTTGTTATGGAAGGACAGACTAGATGGGCCTTGTGGTCTTTTTCTGTCATCATGTTTCTATGTTTCTATGTTTCTATGTTCCATCTCTGGCCCTATTCAAATCCAGGCTAAAAACCCACCTTTTTGAAACTGATTTTGGATCCTGATCACCTTAGTCTCCTGCTCACCACCTATGTGTATCTTTTTCATCCCCCTGGGGCTGTGGGAGGGGAGCAGCAGCTCCTTCACTGTGAAGTCGCCGACGGCGGGAAGATCTCCTCTGCCGGTCTCCCGAGAGGTGCGAGACCAACTGCCTGCCTCTGGCCCAATCGGGGCTGTGGGAGGGGAGCAGCAGCTCCTTCACAGTGAAGCCGCCGATGGCGGGAAGATCTCCTCTGCCGGTCTCCCGAGAGGCGCGAGACCAACTGCCTGCCTCTGGCCCACTCGGGGCTGTGGGAGGGGAGCAGCCGCTCCTTCACAGTGAAGCCGCCAACGGCGGAAAGATCTCCTCTGCCGGTCTCCCGAGAGGCGCGAGACCAACTGCCTGCCTCTGGCCCAATCGGGGCTGTGGGAGGGGAGCAGCAGCTCCTTCACAGTGAAGCCGCCAACGGCGGGAAGATCTCCTCTGCCGGTCTCCCGAGAGGCGCGAGACCAACTGCCTGCCTCTGGCCCAATCGGGGCTGTGGGAGGGGAGCAGCAGCTCCTTCACAGTGAAGCCGCCGACGGCGGGAAGATCTCCTCTGCCGGTCTCCCGAGAGGCGCGAGACCAACTGCCTGCCTCTGGCCCAATCGGGGCTGTGGGAGGGGAGAAGCAGCTCCTTCACAGTGAAGCCGCCGACAGCGGGAAGATCTCCTCTGCCGGTCTCCCGAGAGGTGCGAGACCAACTGCCTGCCTCTGGCCCAATCGGGGCTGTGGGAGGGGAGCAGCAGCTCCTTCACAGTGAAGCCGCCGATGGCGGGAAGATCTCCTCTGCCGGTCTCCCGAGAGGCGCGAGACCAACTGCCTGCCTCTGGCCCAGTCGGGGCTGTGGGAGGGGAGCAGCAGCTCCTTCACAGTGAAGCCGCCGACGGCGGGAAGATCTCCTCTGCCGGTCTCCCGAGAGGCGCGAGACCAACTGCCTGCCTCTGGCCCAATCGGGGCTGTGGGAGGGGAGCAGCAGCTCCTTCACAGTGAAGCCGCCGACGGTGGGAAGATCTCCTCTGCCGGTCTCCCGAGAGGCGCGAGACCAACTGCCTGCCTCTGGCCCAATCGGGGCTGTGGGAGGGGAGCAGCAGCTCCTTCACAGTGAAGCCGCCGACGGCGGGAAGATCTCCTCTGCCGGTCTCCCGAGAGGCGCGAGACCAACTGCCTGCCTCTGGCCCAATCGGGGCTGTGGGAGGGGAGCAGCAGCTCCTTCACAGTGAAGCCGCCGACGGTGGGAAGATCTCCTCTGCCGGTCTCCCGAGAGGCGCGAGACCAACTGCCTGCCTCTGGCCCAATCGGGGCTGTGGGAGGGGAGCAGCAGCTCCTTCACAGTGAAGCCGCCGACGGCGGGAAGATCTCCTCTGCCGGTCTCCCGAGAGGCGCGAGACCAACTGCCTGCCTCTGGCCCAATCGGGGCTGTGGGAGGGGAGCAGCAGCTCCTTCACAGTGAAGCCGCCGACGGCGGGAAGATCTCCTCTGCCGGTCTCCCGAGAGACGCGAGACCAACTGCCTGCCTCTGGCCCAATCGGGGCTGTGGGAGGGGAGCAGCAGCTCCTTCACTGTGAAGCCGCCGACAGGCGGGCCCGCGCCTGTGGCCCTTAGGCGTTGGCCCGTGGCAAATATGAAAGAACAGCAAATGTGTATAAGATCTATTAATTGGCATTCTCATTACAACTTCCTTTGTCTGTGTGGCTGCTTTTCCGTTTAAAGATATGTCTGTATTACATGTTAGCCTGATGTAGTCTTTCTCTGTTACCTATACATACTTTGCTTATCACTTTGATATTTTGATAAGGTGGTATAAAACTGGATGCATTGTATTGTCTTTGTAGTCTGATGTTTTTATGTCTGTATTTCATGCTAACCTGATGTAGTCTTGTAACCGCTTTGATTGTAAGAAAGGCGGTATAAAAAAACCTGTTAAATAAATAAATAAATTTACCCTAGCCCCTGGTTCATTGTGTTGTCTGTCTTGATTAGATTGTAAGCCTCTATTTATTTATTTTGACTGGTTTTTTTTATACTGCTCTTCACCGGGGCAAAGCGGTGTACATTACAACAACTAATATTACATAGAAAAGTGGAACATTTACAAGACTAATTACTATATATGCAATAAATGTTACATAGAATAATATGTATTCATGAGGGATACCTGGATGGGAGGGACAATAGTGATAATAGATTAGATATATAATAGGTTAGATACATCATTGATTGCTATTCCTTTGGTAGAGTGGGGAGGGGTACGGGGGGGGGCAGTTATGTAATGGGATCAAAATGTTCATTGAATAGATGAGTTTTGAGAAGTTTCCTGAACATGGACAGTTCATTTGTCGGAGGGTTCCAGGTAGAGAGTTCCAGAGGGATGGTGCATACAGTTCAAATGCTCTTTTGCAGGCATACTGGGTGCTTTTGTTTTATTCTTGTGGTATGTTTAACATGTTTGTTGTGTTTTGTCTTTTAGTCCTGCAGGGGTTGGTGGAATTCAGGAGTGATTATAGGTAATGTGAGGAGTTATTGTGGATGATTTTGAAAGTCAGGATTAGGATCTTGTAGCGTATGTGGCTGAGTAGTGACAACCCCTGGAGTTGTTTGAGGATGGGAGTTATATGTTCGTACCTTGATGCCCCTTGAATTGTGCGTGCTACAGTATGCAAGGCAGTGTTTAGTGGAAGCAGAGTGGTTTTCAGCAGCCCTTGGTAGATTGAATTATAGTAGGCAAAATGGGGTGTTATAATTGCTTGGAAAGCTGAGCAGTAGTTTAGTGGGTCCAATAGAGGGCAGAGATGACGGAGAGTTCTGATTTTGTGATATATTTATTTTGTTAAGTTGCTTATGTGAGGTTTTAAAGGTGAGTTGTTGGTCAAGAGTTAATGCCCTGGTACCTGACCTTTGGTTGTACATTCACGTTTGTCATTTAGAGTTATGGAGGTCTGTGGTTGGAAGCTGGTATCTTTTGTTATGAATAGTGTTTCAGTCTTCTTGTAGTTTATTTTTAGGGAAATGTTAGTTAACCCTAGGGAGATGTCTGTGAAGCAGTTTTCTATTCCTTTATATGTTGGATTACTGGTGGTAAATGGTGCATAGATCATTATAGCATCTGCATAGATATGGAAGAGGATGATGTGTGAATGGATGATTGAGCATAATGGTTGCAGATAGATGATGAATAGCAGGGCTGATAGGGAAGAGCCTTGTGGGATGCCTTGGGTTTGCGGGTAGGGAGATGAGGAGTTAGCTCCCATTATGACTTGCTGTTGACAATCACTGAGATATGAGTGGAACCAGCTCAGGATATTGTCTTGGATTCTGATGGATTGGAGTCTTTGTAGGAGGATGCTGTGGTTGATGGTTTCGGAGGCAGCTGAGATGTCTAGAAATATTAAGATGAAGTCTTGGTTTGACTTCTTTTATTAGAGTATTAAACAGTGAGGTTAGTAGGGTTTTCACACTATGGTTTGTCCTGAAGCCATTTTGCTGGGGGTCCAGAGGAGCACAGGTGTTCCTGGAAATGCTGCTGAATGATTTTTTCATTTATTTTGGATAAGAATGGTAGACTTGCTATGGGTCTATATGTTGCAGGATCTTTGGGATTGAGGTTGGTGTTCTTCATGGTGGGGCAGATAGAAAAGGATTTGAGCTGTTTAGGCATGTTGCCTTGAAGGATGGAGAGCTAGGCGATTCTCAATAGGGTTGGACTGAGCTCCTCTTTGGATACTTTAATCCAGCTCACTGGATATGGGTCAAGAAGGGATGTGGTTGAGGTTAATATGGTGATGTGTTGATGGTGAATTCTATATTCTCTTTGCTAATCGATCTAAAGGTGGATTAAGAGTTGCAGGTGTTAGTGTTGTTTGGTGGAGGGATCTATAATGGAGACAGGTAAGGAGAGCTGTTTGTTTTATAGTGATTTACTAGAGCTTGGGGGTCAGGAAGGGTTTCTAGAGAAGGGCTTATCACTGTGTATGCCTTGTAGTGCTATAAAAATCATTAGTAGTAGTGTTAATAGTAGTTCTTTGCAAACAGTCTTTTTAGTCTGAAGGGCAACCATTCTCTATGAGAATCAGACATGGGGCATGGGACTTCTCCAAGGAGATAATCCACTGTGGTGTCTGAATACCCCTGTGCCCAACTATGACACGTACCTGGCCTCCAGTCCTGGGTAGATGCAAACACAGCGGTCTTTTACAGTCTACATCTCCGGCACACAGCTTATGGCACCTCTTTTCATAATCCTCATTTGTTGGATCATACTATACACTGAAACATATCCCTCAGAGCCCTGTTTGGGCACCATTATATGTAGGAACCCCCAGGGTCACCCTTTGTTGGTAGGCGTAATTGAGTAATTGCAGTTGGATAACTGTGATAGGTTCTGAGGGGTATGCAGGATAGTGACTTTCTAAGGCTATCATGGTTTGTAGTACAGTTTCCTATCACCTTCCAACACTCCCAGCCAAGGCTGAAAACCAGCCCAATAAAGTCACCACTCTCTGGGATAGATAACTGGTACTTATTTATTTATTTTATTTATTTAGCTGTATTTATATCCCGCTTTTCACCAGGTCAAAGCGGTCAATTGGGGGATACATTTAACATGAGGGGATATGAGACACATACACTAATACTTACAGGGAACATGGGCAATGTAGGGTTAAGTGGCTTGCCCAAGACCACAAGGAGTGCCTATAGGACTAGAAATCCCAGTGCCTCCAGCCTGAGATTGCTGTCCCCAGGTGGGACTTGAACCTCCGGCCTGAAGTACCTTGTCCTAACCACTAGACCACTCCTCCACAATCCAATGGGATCAGTCAGCAAGAATAGTATATAATTCAGGCAAAACTCAGGTATGAAATACTTATGAGGTAAACACTGGTACTCAGAAACTCTGGGCTTTGCTGGTTTCTCTTCTCCTCTTTCTCTAAGAAATCACTGAAGGGTCTGCGGCACTCCACACACACATACACTATCTTTGCTCATCAGCATGGCTTTCCCAGAGGATCATGCTAGCAGATGAGTCTCTGATGGCATGTTCCCTGGTATGGGTCTAAGGTTTAAGGTTTAAGGTTTAATAATTTGATAAAAACCGCCTTTCAAAACAATCAAGGCGGTGTACAATAATAAAATACATAAAAAGTCATAAAATACATAAATCACACAATGCATATAGACAATACATAATACATAAAAACTGTGACCAATGGTAAAATACATAAAAAGGTCATAAAATATATAAATCACAGGATGCATATGAACAATACATAATACATAAAAACTATGGCCAGAGCCAGAAAAGAAAGAAAAAATGTACATATTTTATAAAGGACAGAAGAGTGAAAGTAGGGGAGCACAGGACAGGAGACAAAAGGCAGATAGGTACAGTAGAAAAGGACTCACACAAATGGGGAGGGAACATTAAAGGCTATGGAGAACAGATGGGTTTTGAGATTTTGCTTAAAGATAGAGAATTGTGATTCCAGATGGAGGGAGGAAGGGAGGGAGTTCCAGTGTGCGGGACCAGCGAAGTAAAATGCAGATGAGCGTGTGAATTGGAGGTGGGCGTGGGAGGGGGAGGGAAGAGCAAGACGGTTAAGGTGGAAAGAACGGGGTGTGTACCGAGGGGAATGGAAAGATAGAAGGTCGGACAGGTAGGATGGAGTACCAGTGTGATAAACCTTGTGAAGGAGGGTCAGTAGCTTAAACTGTGAACGAAAAGAAACAGGCAGCCAGTGAAGATTAAAAAGCAAGGGAGTAACGTGATCTCGAAGAGTGGAGTATGTGACAAGACGTGCAGCAGTGTTCTGTATCCTTTGAAAGAGTGCATTGGAAAAATCCACCCGTGACATGACTAAGGATAACACCAGTGTCGACAGAGCGGAGGAAGAGAGAAAGGGACGAATTGACCGGATTTGTCGGAGAAAGAAAAAAGAAGTTTTGGTGATATGGGAGATATGAGAACGAAAGGAAAGATCTGAGTCAAAGTGAACACCTAGATATTTAAATGTAGAAACCAACGGAACAGGGGAGTTGGAAAAAGAAGGGGCCAAAGTGGGGGGGGGGGGGGTCACCATAAGTAAACCAGATGGCAAGAGTCTTAGTAAGATTAAGATGGAGACAATTAGTGGTAAGCCAGTTTGCAACAGAGGAAAGACAGGAATTCAGAGGAGTGAGGTCAGGACAGGAAGGGGAGGTGTGATGGAGTAGAAGGATATCATCGGCGTAGAAAAAAGCTGAAAGACCTGACTGTTGGATAAGAAGAGCTAGAGGGGCAAGAAAGAGATTAAAGAGAAGAGGGGCAAGAACGGAACCCTGGGGAACCCCACAAGGAAGGTGCTGTGGATCGGAGGGGGAGAACGTAGACGAAGAACCTGATTCTACCATCTCTCTCCTAGACACTTGCAGCAGGAATATCTCCTGGTGACATCTTACTCACACTTCCCTCCTAGAATACAATGAGTGCTTCTTTTAGGGGGAAGTGGCAAATGACAACTTCTTTCTCCAGGAACAAGCAGGTAGTCAGTCCTCACATATGGGTGGCATCGGCACCAACAGAGCCCTCGTGGAAGCATCCCCCCAACTTTCAAAGAAAGCCTTTGGGAGATGCCATCACGCATGCGTGGTCCCCTTCCCACCCAAGGGTGCCATCTTACTCAGTCTCCTTTATTCGGCGCAGCCCTTCAGACGTTCATCTGGCTTGTCCCCGGAAAAAGTTGATTTTTTCTCTCTGAGTTTCATACTTGTCTCCGGTATCACACCGGTACTCTTCCTGTCACCTGACCTCACTGCCTCGGCGTCGAGTTCAGGTCTATTTTTGTAGTTTTTCGTTTCTTTAATTTTCTGCCATCTTCGTGCCTTTTTTCCCAACTGGCAGCCTGGCAGGTCTTCGACCTCACAAGGGTACTTTTTTCCCCCATGGCTACCAGTGGCTTTAAGAAGTGTGATCGGTACTCAAAAATCATGTCTTTGACCGACAAACACAACTGCTCTCTCTGTTGCCTCAGGCCAGACCATGGCCTGGCAGCATGCAGTCTTTGCAAGAGGATGTCCAGCAAGGCCTTCAAGAGCCGCCAGCATGATAAGTTTTCCCTATGTCCCCAGTGCTTCCAAAGGGAACCACAATGAGCAAGAGTCGAAAGACGTAAGGATAGGTTCAAAAAGTTTTATTCAGGAGATCCCCAACGCGTTTCGACATGTGATGCCTTCATCAGGGGGTAACAACTAAAACATAAACATAAACACTCATAACAGTAATAACAACATAAATAATGATAAGCCCTATTGACACTAAAAACCATTAAGAACAACAGGAATCTTAAAATACAAACTGATGGCTCCAAAAATAATGATAAACGCAGGACACTATAAGATTACTTATTGTAAAACTAACTTATATATATAAACAAACATGTAAAATTGTAATGTTGCATAAATATTATAAATAAAGAAACTTATGTATGTGGACAGACAACCAAAGAGACAGAGTTAAAAAACAGAATTAAAAAACATGTACTTACAAGAACCCAATTCTAATTCTCTATTATATCTTGGGTAAATGCTGATGACGTGCTGTTTCTGAAGCGCTAATCTAATGTAGTGGCAATCGTGTATAAACTGAAAGTGAACCAGTTTTGTAATACATATTTTAAATAGTGATAAATAGAAATGCATATTGAGAAATACTATAAAAACCATTACTGTCTAAAAATCCTGATATGATGAAATGAAAAATATTAACATAATACTGTAATAATGCAATCAATACAACAAACAACACTATTGTCGATATAGACAAATAACTTATGATTATAGTCAAATGGATATGTATTACAAAACTGGTTCACTTTCAGTTTATACACGATTGCCGCTACATTAGATTAGCGCTTCAGAAACAGCACGTCATCAGCATTTACCCAAGATATAATAGAGAATTAGAATTGGGTTCTTGTAAGTACGTTTTTTAATTCTGTTTTTTAATTCTGTTTTTTAATTTTGTTTTTTAACTCTGTCTCTTTGATTGTCTGTCCCCATACATAAGTTTCTTTATTTATAATATTTATGCAACATTACAATTTTACATGTTTGTTTATATATATGTTAGTTTTACAATAAGTAATCTTATAGTGCCCTGCGTTTATCATTATTTTTGGAGCCATCAGTTTGTATTTTAAGATTCCTGTTGTTCTTAATGGCTTTTAGTGTCAATAGGACTTATCATTATTTATGTTATTATTACTGTTATGAGTGTTTATATTTATATTTTAGCTGTTACCCCCTGATGAAGGCTTAGTGTTACCCCCTGGGAGGAGTGGCCTAGTGGTTAGGACAAGGTACTTCAGGCCGGAGGGCTGGGGGTTCAAGTCCCACCTGGGGACAGCAATCTCAGGCCAGAGGGACTGGGATTTCTAGTCCTATAGGCACTCCTTGTGGTCTTGGGCAAGCCACTTAACCCTCCATTGCCCATGTTCCCTGTAAGTATTAGCATATGTGTGTCATATCCCCTCATATTAAATGTATCTCCCAATTGACCGCTTTGACCAGGTGAAAAGCAGGATATAAATACAGCTAAATAAATGAAGGCATCACATGCCAAAACGCATTGGGGATCGCCTGAATAAAACTTTTTGAACCTATCCTTACGTCTTTCAACTCTTGCTCATTGTGGTTCCGGTTGTTAGTTGCAAGAGCGGCGCTCCTTGTTTTGTTTGGTTCCCAGTGCTTCCAAAGGCCAGAGCCTGGTCTGAAGCCTTGACACCTCGGGCGGACCATTCCGAGCCGAAGCCCTGCTGTGGGTCTTCAGAAAGGGGGTCTCCCTCCAGGGAACCCAGGAAGAAGAAGAAACCCTTGAAGGCAGCGTCCTTGGATGGATCTGACCGGCTGGGTGTCCCCCAGACTAGATCCCGCTGTCTGAGACGCTCATCTGAGGCATAGGAGAAGGAGCGGCCTGCAAAGGTCCCCCAGAAGGATTAGACCTCGGACCATCCTCAGTCCCCAGGCACTATCCTCATTGAGGATTCCCCTTCAGGGGAGCCAGCGCCGGGCCCGAGTCCCTCGGTGCCCGCACCAAAGGCTGCAGAGCCTTCTGGCCTGGAGTCCAGAATGGCGGCCCTGGAGTGTAGTTTGTCTGCTTTAATGGACCAGCAGTGGGCGCTGTTGTCCAGTACGACTGGTTCATCTGCCCTGATCACGGGCCCTTGATGTCGAAGACGTCCCCAGAGGCCGAACTGATCCTCGAAGTCCTTAAGCCTTGAGTTGATTCTCGGCCGAGCTCTCGATCTGATTCCCACTTGATGGGACCGCAATCATCCCCGGCAAGTGTGCTGGGCACTAGCCACAGAGCATTGGGAGCCCCGAGGCCTGCGGAGCAGCCCTTTTACGAGTTCTCGACAGGTTACTCCGAGCGGGAGATGGAGGATGAGGAGTCCCCCGATACCTATCGCCACCTCAATGTCCCATCAGACTCTCTTGTCTCGGAACCTCAACAGTGGTCCCCACCAGAAGATATGGGCTTCCTTGATTTTGTCAAGGATATGTCTAAGGCCCTGCTATTCCCTATGGAGTTGGAGGAGGACCCTCAGGCGGATGAGTTGGAAATCCTCCAGTATGAGGCTCCTCCGAGGGAATCACTCACGGTGCCCATCCCTTCCATCTTGGAACAGCTGATGCTTCGGATGTGGGAGACACCAGCATTGATGCCGGTGATGAGCAAACAGCTCAACTCAATGTATCGAGTCTGCCAAAGCCCGGGCTTCCAGAAATCACAGCTGCCACATAACTCCATGGTGGTGGAGTCAGCCATGCATCGGCTGAAAAGCCAGAAGACGCATTCCTCGGTGCCCCCCCGGTAGGGTGGCACACACCTTGGATGCCCTCAGCAGAAAGCATTACCAGGGCTCGATGCTTATTGGCCGCATCCAGGCCTATCAGCTGTACATGGGCATGTATCTGAGAGACCTAAGAAGGAACTCACTGGGTTCTCAGCTGGTCTCTCTGAGGAACCCCTGCAGTGGTTCAAGAACCTGGCCAAGGCAGTCCATGAGTGCTCTAAGTTCATGTCTTGGGCGGCCTATGACGAGTTTGAGTCGGCGGATCGAGTAGCTGTGGCGGGCATTGGTGCACAATGCCAAACTTGGCTACAGTCATCCGACCTCGAGCAGTGGGTTCAGGACAAATTGGTCGATGTCCCATGCGAAGGAAAGAACCTTTTTGGCAAACCCATGACTGACAAGGCTGCCGAGCTGGAGACCGAGCTCATGACGAGGACCAGGCTCTCAAAAAAGACCGATGCCCATCCCAGATGGAAGGGCTCAGGTAAAAAGTCCTTCTACCTGAGGAAAGGGTCTGCTTACAGAAATTACCCACCTTTCAGGCCTCCCTAGCTCCCCAACAGGGTCAGCAGGCCAAGGGACATGGGCATGGCTCTCGTAAGCAGAAGGCTCCAAAATGCCAGGCATCGACTCCGGCTCAGCCAGGGGGGAGTTTTTGACTCCTTGAGCATAGCCTCTCTACCCCAAGGAGATCAGCAGCCCACAGGGGGACATCTGGCCCACTATGCCCAGAGGTGGTTGACCATCACCACTGACTCCTGGGCACTTTGGGTTACCTCCTCCGCCTGACTTAGACACCTTCCTCTTATTTTCCGGAAGAGCCCCTCAGGTCTCCCCTGCTTCAGGTCTAAGCCGCTGTGCAGTACGCTTTCAGCCATTCAAACCTAATGGCTGAAAGCGTACTGCACAGCAGCTTAGACCTGAAGCAGGGGATTATTTTTAAATACCCCGTAACGTGTCACGTCATCCTCCCACTGACTTTCATACAGCCTTCTTCAAGATTCAGCTAAGTAACATATTAAGACGCAGTTTTTAAAGGGATGAAGATTGTATTCTTACTTAATAAAATGGAAGGGCCACAACGGCGTAAGGCATGTTTCCTTTAGCTTGGTTGGCCTTTCTGACAAAAAAATTAGACACAAAAAATTGGTTACTGGAAATGTTTTTGAAAAACGGGCTCAGTACAGTTACAGGCAGCCATGCGCATCACATAATGGATGTGTAGCACACTGGAAACAGCTACTACCTGGGAACCTGAGACATCATGGGTTTGCAACTCACCACAACCCAATATGCACAATGTAACATCCACAGGACTACACTATGCAGCATCTGATGTGCATGTGTCATACCGCATGCAGCCACCACACCATGTGTGTCAGACTAGGCCCAGGAAGACACCTACATTGACCATCAGAAAACAAGCAAATGTGTACAAGACAGCCACCACTGGTCACCAAGCAGAGCAGCAGGCTTTAGAATGGGTCATAGCACCATCAGTGTCCTGAGGGTGGGGGGAGGGCACACATGCCCTAAGCACATGCAGCAGACCCAGCACCCAGCACCCTGTGATGCATGCAGATGGCAGATAAAAGGTTCCCCAACACTCTAGCAAGATCAGTTGTGGAGGGTCCCCCAGGGAAAGCACCAAAGTTTATGGCAGTGGATGTGTCTTTAAGCAGACCGAGATGGAAGTAGGGTGTGACAAATGTGACAGTGGGCACAGCATGGACTTGTGCCTCATGCATGTGTTGATGCTGGTAAATGCCCTCCACAGTGTCCACTTGAGGTGGCACAAAGAGGCACTGGCCAGCAGACTGATGGCACTCACACCAGGATCCTGCACTGGACAGTGTGTGGATATATACATGTACAAGTCATGCAGCAACATATGAACATAGATGTCCATGTCATGCAGAGTGATGTGTCCCCTGTACACATCCAATGCCAGACCTATGAGGCAGGGCCACCTCATGGATCCCCCCGACCACCCATGCCCACCCACATGGCACAATGTCACACAGACAGTCCTGGAACGTGACTGACACCCACTGTGGGTGGACACCCCTGCACAAACCCATGCCACCTGTGCACCCTCTTGGGACACAAACCCATACACCAAGAATTCCGCACCCCAATCCTGCTACTAGATTACTTCTCTGTGTCTCCTCCCCTATGCCCGGCCCTTGCCCATTCCCCTCCCTGAGAGCACATGCATCTGTGCCTCAGTCACATATTTATTCACTCAGCATTATTATAACTTAGACCATTGCTCGGATCTAGACCCCCCCCCCCACCCCAGCACGATCTGACAAGCCTACTGAAATACCCATCCCATACAATTACAATCTCACCTACTGAATCACTGACAAACATTGTTTCATCTCACACAAAAGTATTTAACTATGTCCAATCCTGAACCCTAAAGTTATGATGAAAGTTGTAAATAGTGCAAAGTTATGATGCAAGTTGTAAATAGTTACTATGTTTATACTGTTTTTTTGTAAATAGTTGCAATTTGCATAATGTTCTATGTATGGTTCTTTTGTTCTATGTAAACCGCCACTGATCTTGGGAAGGGGCGTTATATAAAAGTTTCCAAATAAATTAAATAAATAAAAATGGTCACCGGTGTGCATGGTGGCATATCCTTGGACTCCAAGGTGTCACAGCTTGTGCTCTCTGACTCCATGATACCCTCATGGAATGGGGGAAACACCATCCAGGAACCAGTGCCCCTTGTAACTGGCCCAAGGAGAGTCTGTGTGGCGGGCCGACCAATAGTGGTATGGGAAAATTCTGAGGCCTGCGTTGTGACACCACTGATGCCCGCCTGTGGAGGCACAGATGCACATGCTGCTGAGGATGCTGCAGTTGTGGGAGCTGTCCCACCATGCCCCTGCCCAGACCCCACAGGAGGCACACTGACGTGTGCATGGGTTGGTGGAGGGGTGGGCCGCCCAGGGACATACCACAGCTCCATCAGGATCTCCATCATGGTTGCTTGGAGGGTGCTGTTAGCTATGGTCAGCTGCTCTGAGGCCACAACATGCCGTTCCTGCAATGCCGTGGACTGTTGCAGCAGCTCCAGCTGTTGCTCAGACCGTGCTTGCTGGGCAGTGCTGTGTGCAAGCAGACGCTCAGCACAGTGATGCAGGTGATGCTGTGCACTCTTGTGGGTGCACCCCTCCTGGTCATCACTGTCGTTAATAGTGCGCTGTGGTGGAGGCGATGGGAAGGGGGCATGGAGCTCCAGATCATTTGGCCCAGGGACATTGTGTGGCTGCTGCAGTGTGGCATCAGCAGAGGTGCATGGCAGTGGGGCATCATCTGGGGCCTCCCCGCCCTCCCCTGTGGCATCCTCCATGGACACTTGTAAGCATAGCAGGCACCGCTGCCTGTGGAGCTACAGCAGGGGAACCTGTGAAGACACAGGCAACATTGTGGGTCATACCTGCACTTGGCAATGCTGACACCGATGGGGTGGCAGTGTCACAGCTATGCAGGTTGGGCATGAGGCCGCACAGGCAGAGAGGGGCCACTGTCATGGTTTGCGACATACTCTGTCCACCCTGGTGGCCTATGCACTCAGCCTTACCACCACCTGCTGGTGGCCATGCTGCCAATGCCCCTGACGCACAGTCCAACAGCGGAAGAACCACATGCACTGTGAGTGCATCTGGCAGTGGAAGCACGGCTGGGATATCATGGCAGACAGTGGTGGTGGTGACTGCATGCAAGTGTATGCATGTACACAGTGGGAGGGGAGTACATGGGGTAAGGGGCAGGGACACACATGTCACACATGTACCTTGCTCCTGGGATGCCTCAGATGTATTAAGAGGGCCTGTCCCCTCTAAGGTAGCAGGGTCAATTGTAGCAAGGATGCACTGTTCCAGGTCAGTTAGCTGCTCCCCCTGCATACCCGCGACCCTTGCTGTGCCTTCCGGGCAGTCTTGCGGCATGCCTAATACCACCTGTAGTTCACACCCTTGATGTCCTGGTTCCAGTGATATATGGCATTGATATTGTGGCACACATCAAGCCACAGCTGCTGCTTCTCATAGGCACCCACACATGTGGATGCGTCCCCTACCAATTGTGGCAGCCACTAGAAGATCTCCTCCAGCATGAGGGTCATCTTAACCTCGGAGAACCTTGCTTTCCTGGTAGTGACTTTAGGTCCCATGACATGGACTGTCTATGTCATAGAGGCAATGCACAGGGGCCTGTGACAGGCCTGTTTGGACATGCATGCCGGGATGTGCCAATGTGTACGTTCTGGTGCCTGACATGCCCATGCCCATGTGTACACATATCTGCACCCGCACATCCACAACAATACCTCAGCTGCACAGGGTGGAGGGCATAGCATGTGCATGGGATGTAGAGAGTCAGCGGTTCACCTCCTGCAGCCAGCACAATGGAGAGGCACGTGCCTTGTACTGTGCCTAATAAGGTGCCTTGTAATGTGCCTTATAACGTGCTATATAACGTGCCTTATAACGCACGTTACCTGACATGGCTTGCCATAATGATGCCCCGCCCATGCCTTTATACGGGCATCTGTACCTTTACCGCGGAACCTAGCGCGAATGACATTACCGCAGTTTAGTAAACATGCCTCTTAATGTAATGAAGACAAAGATCCTGACAACTGGAAAAATCAATAAGTTCATCAATGATGGAGAAGAAATTGAAATACTGGACAACTTTAACCTACTTGGATCAACTATCAATAAAGAAACAAGAAGCGGTCAAGAAATCAGACAACTCATTGCTCTTGGCAGAATGACTATGAAAGACCTAGACAATATTCTCAAGAGCAGAGATGTTTCTCTATGTACAAAGATTTGACTTGGTCATGCCATGGTATTTTCAGTAACGTTATATGGATGTGAAAGTTAGACAGTGAAAAAGATAAACAGGAAGAAAATTGATGCATTTGAATTATTGTGCTGGTGAAGAATCCTGTGTATACCATGGACCACCTGAAGAACAAACCAGTCAGTACAGGAGGAGATCAAATCTAAGCTTTCTTTAGAAGCTCAGATGAGAAGACTACAACGTTCATACTTTGGACACATCATGAAAAGAGAGAGATCATTAGAGAAAGTCATCATGCTTGGCAAGGTTGAAGGGCAACGAGAAAGAGGAAGGCCAACAATGAGTTGACACCAAAGGCACTTAACAACAACAACATGGGGGTCTCAGCAGTTTCATGGTACTCCTTTATACTTCTTGTTCAATTGGAATTGGACTTGGATCTAGTGCCACAAGACTTCAAACTCACCTGCCTGGTGATTTTTCCTTCTTTAGACCATTCCAACTCACATACAGTTAGCTAAATCATTGCAGTGACTATTTAAGTTGTGGATCACCAGGGCTGTATCAAGAGCACAGCATTTTAGTACAGTTGAGCAGATGCTGAGTCAGGACTAAGTGCAATGAAAGGGGATTTCTGATCTTTACAAGGGATCCTTGAATGAGGACTTGGGAGTAGAAGTGGACATGAGGATGTGAAGCAGGATCTAGCAGAATGCACACATTTTTTTCCTCTGTACACGTAGAGCTGGACTCACCTTTATGCTGCCACTTTAAACATGCCATACTACTTGTCTTTTTGCTAGGGTTTGGGGGGAGAAGGGGTTCAGATTGATTTTAGAGAGGGAGTAGAAGGAGAGGTTCCTCTTTCAATATGTGGTGGGAGTGCCAACCAATCTCTCAGTTTTGGCACCAGGTTGGGAGGGGAGGGGGAGATCAGCAAGCCAAAGAAATAGCTTTTATTGAAAGACTCTATTACTTGGTGAAATTGAAATAAGCTAAGTATAATTCTATATGGGGGCCTTTTGATGCCTACCATGGAGAGCTGTGTTAACAGAGATGGTCTGTTATTGTTCAGATCCAGACTATGGGGTATGTTTACTAAAGGTTCTTAACGTGCGCGGCACGCATGAGCGTGCGCTAAGGTACCTTAGCGCGCGCTAATGATGCTTTACAGGGCAAAAATGCGCTTTAGTGCGCGCTCATGCGTGCAGCGGCGCACACGAGGGCTGAAGGCGGAGAAAGGTTCCCGGAAGGTGGAGGAAGGCTCCCCAGGGGCGGAGAGAAGGGGTCAATGGGTGGAGAGTGGGAGGGGAGAGGCTCCCCGTACACTAGCAAGGTGAAATTTGAGGCTAAATATAACGCGAGTGAAAACCTCGCGTTAGAGCCGATTTAAAGGGAAGAGAAACCATTTCTGTCAGCAATGTACAGCAAAACCAGGGAAACCTACAAAAAGTGATAAGTGTGATACATGTGCACAGAACAAAAGTACAAATAAACATTGAAAAGGACCTCAACAAAATTTAAAAAATATATAATCAAGCTGGGCAATAGTGATAGTAATGGGAAACATCAAAAAACACTCCCAAGAAAGTCCCAAAAAATAAATATGAATTTTGGAAGGGTCTACACTCCGTCCCCATACATGGTGAATGATCCCACAGTGAAATAGCACTGATCAGGGTTTCCCTCTCCATTGGACAGGTTACCAATGGCATGCACATGTTCCACAACAGCAGGGCGGGCATGTCGGAATGGGCAACTGGACAGATGCTGGGAAAGGGGATACAGAGGGCTGCAGGCGGCACATGCTGTGGTGCAGCTGGGGCACAGTGCGGACTAGGCAGATGCCTAGATGGCACTTAGGAATGCTGAAACTGAACAGCAGCCAGACAGGAACTGATGAGGACCCAACATGGGCACGAGAGTGTTTATCACAGTGTCACTGGGGATAGTACCCAGCAGGTACCCCCAAGGGCACAGAACATTGGCAGGCGGTGTTGGGGGGAAGCGTGGACGCCTATGCAGGCACCCCTACCCCAGAACACGCACCATAGGCAGCCGCCTACCTGCACACTGGATGGCTTGAGACTGCACACCACCAGCACCACCAGCAGAAGGGCATGTCAGCATGATGGCAGAGGGGTACTGGTGGTGGAGGGGGGCAGTGGCAGCTGCCCAGAGCCGACCATGGCCTAGCCCTGTGTAGGTGGGTGCCATGCACTGCAACAGACAGGCTGTGTCTGACAAACAACCATGGTATCTCTAGGGACAGCACTGTCTCTGTGAGCACAGTGTGGTGCGGTGAGCACAGCCAGTGTGTTCAGGAGCAGGTCACAAGTTCAAGTCCCAGCTGGGGCTACTGCCAATCCAGTCCCCATATTTTACCCGCTACCAAACCGTGATAGTAAGGACAAACCTTTATTGCAGAGAACATACGCATGGTTCAAACGCCTATATTTTACCCCACTGAGCACAGACACCAGAAACATGTGCATTACCTAGAGCAGAGTCCCCCAAATTCAATCCTGGAGGCCCACAAATCATTCAGGTTTTATGCTGTCTCCAATATAAGGCCATGTCAGCATGGTGGCGGAGGGGTACTGTTGGTGGAGGGGGCAGTGGCAGCTGCTCAGAGCAGACCATGGCCTAGCCCTGTGTAGGTGGGTGCCATGCACTGCAAAAGACAGGCCCTGACGGACAAACAGTCATGGTATCACCAGGGAATGCACTGTCTCCATGGCAACACAGTGGTGCAGTGCACACAACCAGTGTGTTTGGAGGCAGAAGGTCATAGGTTCAAGTCCCAGCTATGGTGCCTGCCAACCCAATCCCCATATTTTACCCACTACTACAACGTGCTAATACAGACAGAACCTTTATTGCAGATGACGTAAACATGCCCAAAACACCTACATTTTACCCTACAGAGCAAAGACACCATAAACAGGTGCATTACCTAGAGCAGAGTCTCCCAAATGCAGTCCTGGAGGGCCAAACACCATTCAGGGTCCATGCTGCCTCTAATAAAGATGCCTGTGCTGCATATCTATGCACCACCCCCATGGTATGCAGATGTTTCTCATGCATATTCATGAGGGACAGCATGAAAACCCGAACAGTGTTTGGCACACCAGGACTAGAGTTTGGAACCTCTGCCGTAAAGCAGCAGCCAACAGGGGCAGACACACCCACACCCACACCCACACCCACAGGCTCCATTAGCCAGTGCCTCCTGGAGAGGCAGGACATTTGGCCCTGCGTGCATCTCCCAATACTAGCCCTTGCATACCTTAGCAATGCCACCCTACACCTGGGAATATGGTACACAGCTATCAAACGTTTGCTATGATTACTGGCAGATACCAATTCCTACGTTAAGCACAGTTTGCTGATTGAGCTCCATCATAGCAACCTTTCTGCTGTCTGTGGAGTGTGCTTCAGGTCTGGTCTCTGACAGTGTTTACCACCCTGGGGAGTGACCCCCAACAGTATTGCATACCATATCCATGGCTGCACTGTGCCCAGGACTGGTGTGGTGGCCAGGGCTGCTAAACTCCTCTAGAGTAGCACAATGCTGGCATAGGTGTGGGAGTGTGTGTCTGTCTATCCAGTGTGTGGTGGCTGCAAACACCCTCCACAGCCCACACTGCCAGCACTGTTGCCAGTATTGGCCTGACAATGTGCATAATGAGGAGCAAGGTACCATGGGTATAGCCCGGACAGGGTGACCTGGCCAGGATGCATCTGCACAGGGCATAGGGCACTGGCTGGGACATTGTAGTGCCCGTCCACCACCTGCACAGACAGGGTGGCCACAGCATGTCCTGCTGGGAGATCACTCTCACCCTGACTGTGCAGTGTACCCTTGGGGAAACTGCTAGGTACATATGACCTAGATTGGCCACTGTTGGAAACAGAATACTGGGCTTGATGGACCTTGGTCTGACCCTGTATGGCATATCTTATGTTCTTATGGCTAGGCACCCACATAGTGCTATCTAGTATTTTTCTTATGTGATATTTATGGGTTTCCTTTTGGGGCCCAGTCCCTTATTTATCTGCTTGGCGTGTATGCTGACATCCCAGTTCTGGGTGCACGCATTTCCATCAGGAACATGCACTATGGACTAGCTAGCAGACTGTCTGCAGCTGGTATGTGTCCTGATGGAGCACCTTGCAGGGTGCAGCGGCTGAAGGCTTGCTGCAGGAGAATATCAGATACTGGTGGGGTGCAGCTTAGCATGTCCAGGCCTAATGTCTGTCTGCTATTGCGTTATGGATGTGTACAGAGCTGCATTGACTGCCGTGTAGGGTGTCTGCTCCCTAGCA
Organism: Ichthyophis bannanicus; assembly: GCA_033557465.1. Lineage (NCBI taxonomy): Eukaryota > Metazoa > Chordata > Amphibia > Gymnophiona > Ichthyophiidae > Ichthyophis > Ichthyophis bannanicus. The sequence continues at coordinate 736,232,478 of CM066031.1, forward strand.
GGACTGGGGTTGATGGTCCCCTCTACTGCCACCATTGCGGGGAGGTAGAATGTGGATCTGTTGGTGGGAGACCTTGTTTACCACCTTCAACCCTGGAGAAGGAGGAGGGTGGGGGTACATAATCCTCCTAGGAGTCCATAGGGGCTACACCTGACTGAGACATACAGATATATCCAAGGTGTGTCTGCAGAAACTACCTATCACACACATTAGCACTGCTAGGGACCTGCAGCATGGCCTATCTCTGCTGTGGACCTGGTGCTGGGCACCCCACCTCACCCTCAGGGTGAGTGCAGTACCTGCACAATGTGACGGTGTGTAGCTACTCTGTGCCAGTACCACACACGGTCAGTTCCCCCTACCAGGCCGAGGTGCTGTGGGGGTGCATACCCCATCTTGTGATCATCTGTAGACTGCTGATTTGCATGAGCAGTGCATCATGGGTATGGGTGGGTTAACCCTATCCTGGTGACCACAGCAGACTGTTTGTGTGGTGGCTTGCAGTCCTTCTGCAGCCAGCCAGAGGTTTGCTAGCAGCTGTAGCCCACTGTTTGCTTCACTACCAGTGGAGCCAGAGGTCATGGGTTCAAACCCACAGTGGGGTTATTTGATAGGGCCGTCCAAAGCATTATCTATTTTTAAAGTACATTAGTGCTGCCAGCAATAACACTCTCAGCGTACTGTACCCATAAGGTGCCTCAGAGGGCGCTTTATAGAGCACCCTTTAGGGCACCTTATGGTTACCGTCCATATAAGGTGCACTATACAGTATGCTATGGAGCGACTGATAGGGTGCCAGTCCGTATAAGGTGCCTTATAAGGTGTCCTATGGAGCGCCTTATAGGGTGCCCTATAGGGGACATTATAGGGTGCCGTGGCGGACAGTGCATTTTATAATGTGCCCTATGGAGTGCCTTATAGGGTGCCTTATGCGGCACCTTAGGTTACGGCACGTGAGGGTGTATTTGCTGGCAGCAATAATTAAAATACCTCAGGAAACAATACTTACATATCAAAGCTGATGCCTCAGCCAGCCTTACATATTAGGCACACTGGGGATTGAACTCATGACCCCTGTATCATCAGCCAGTGCCTTAACCATTGTGCTACACTGCTGTTCCTCCTTGCATTTCAGCGCACCTATTTAAAATTTCTATGCGTTTAAATGCACAGTGCTGCCATCAAAAACAGTGCTATGACATTGCTGTGCCTCATAGGGCACCCTATATGGCGCCCTATATGCCACCCTTTCAGCAACATTGTAGGGTGCCGTGGCAGACAGTGCACTTTAAAATGTGCCCTCTGGGGTACCTTATGGGGTACCTTATGCAGCACCTTATGTTACAGTGCTTTGAGAGTGCATTTGCTAGCAGCAGTAATTAAAATAAAATTAAAAAGCCTCATAATGCAATATTACACATAAATGGTAGTGCCTCAGCCAGCCTTATTCATTGGGCACAGTGGGGGATTGAACCCATGACCCCTGCACCATCTGTCAGCGTCTTCACCATTGTACTGCAGCCCTGTTCCTCTGTTTGCCCATCAGCGCGCCTGCTTATGCTTCCCGCGTGCGTTACTCATGCGCTAATGTGCGCGGCGCACACGCTAATCCCGTTTTGCTATTTTTGACCGGACCGCCCACTCCTTATATGGCATCCTGCAGACTACCGTGGCGCGCACGTTAAGAGGGTTTAGTAAACATACCCCTATGTGTCGTTTGAAAGAACCACAACCTCTATACCAGTGGTTCTGAGAACCCCTAGGCCAGTCGGGTGTTCAGGATAGCCCTAATGAATATGCATGAGATATATATGCATTAGAGATATCCTGCCAACCTGACTGGTTTGTGGCCCTCTAGGGCTGGATTTGGAGACCCCTGCCTTACACCTCTGTCATTTAAGATTGTGAGTGGGCAAGGTGCAGATGTCCTAGACATCAAAATGGTAGATAGAATGTGTCACATGCCTCCTAAAAAGTTGTCTAATTGACAATATTTTGGTGGTGGTGAGAAGCAAAGAGGCATATGACAAATTCTATCTAACCTTTTAGATGTCTTGGAGATCTGCAGCTTGTCTCATGTACAGAGTCTCGGTGTGGGGCCTCATTTGCATAAATATTTGAATAATGTTACCATACACTAACTTTTAGTAAACATGCCTCTTCATGAGTGTATGGATAAAGAAAGACTAAAAGATTTCTACATTACTATAATCCAGTGCCAACCGCCAGGCACATTAGGAACTACTACAAACACTGACCATTTAGAACCCAAAGCAAACCCGCCGTATCCTAACAGCACTACCAGGACTCATAAAGCACAATACTCTACCTATCAAAAGGCAACACTGCAAATATTAAACCAATACATTTCAGATAATAACAATACATGACCTACTGGGGAAAGAGAACAAGTGGCAATGTCAAATAGGAATTACATAAACAGAATACCTCAGCTCAGTTACACATGCAGAACATAGACCATTAAAAACAGGAAGAAAATAATTAAACTGGGAACCCTAAAAGCCAAACTTGGAATGTACAACAACAATGTAGAAATAAAACTATAAATTAATTTCCTCTTGTACTAAACAAAGCACAGACGTTAATGATGCACATTTCCCAGAGCTGACATATTCCAGTTAATAAATTCAAAATAAAGAGATATCTTTGTACCTTTTGTGCATTTTTTTTCAGTTGCAATTGTTCCAGCCACTTTCTTCTGATTTATTTGTGTCTTCTGCTAGCTCTTCATCGTCTGCTGTCCATTTGTCCTTTCTTCTCTCTTCTAGTTTTTTTCCATTCTCTCTCTGCATCTGCTTTAACATACTAATCTTTCTCCTTTTGCTCTTTCCTCATTCCTATTTCATCCACTCAAATTTTACCCCTCCATCCTCAATCCCCACTTAGGGGTATGTTTACTAAAACCCCGGTAATGTGCGGGCCGCGCTAGTGTGCGGGTGCCATATAAGGAGTGGTCGTTTCTTTCTGAAAAAGCAAAACCGGGATTTAAATATTTATTTATTTATTTATTTAACAATGATTTATATACCGCATCTTCCATAGTTCAGTTGCGGTTCACAATAAACAACAGTTAACAAATCAGAGTTTGTTTTACATAAAACATCATATGCTAATGTGCCCCGCACATTAGCACATGAGAAAGCTGCGCGGGAGGCATAAGTGGCGTGCTGATGTGCAAGCAGAAGAGCAGAGCCACAGCACAATGGCTGAGACACTTATCAATGGTGCAGGGATCAGGGGTTCAATCCCCTACAGTGCCCAATGAAGACAGCTGGCTGAGGCATTACTTTAGAGCCAGTTTAATATTGGGCAGCATAAGGCAACACGTTGATGGGCATAAGGCAGCATGCTATTGCTTTAGGAGGCATTTTAATATTGGGCGGCATAAGGCGGTGCGCTGATGTGCAAATACAAGAACGGAACCACAGCACAATGGTTAAGATGCTGACCAATTATGCAGGGATCAGGGGTTCAATCCCCCACAGTGCCCAATGAACAAGGCTGGCTGAGGTATTACATGTTATGGGGAAGATTGCTTTAGGAGGCATTTTATTTTTATTTTAATTATCACTACTAGCAAACGCACTCTCAAAGCGTGTTAACATAAGGCGCCCCATAAGGCACATTTTAAAGTGCACTGTCCGCCAAGGCACCCTAGAACAGCGATGGCGAACCTATGGCACGCGTGCCAGCTGTGGCACGCGAAGGCCTTGCAGCTGGCACGCGGGAAGGTCCGCTAGGACAGGTGTCTGCCTCCCTTCGTCTGCAGCCACGGCTCCCTGCCTGTTAGGGAACCGCGGCTGTGCTTGTAAAATCGTTGCGGAGCCCTTCCTGTCTTGACGGGCTCCGTGCAGCATTGTCCCGCCTCTAAAGGAAGTTGTACTTCTTCCTTTAGAGGCGGGACAATGCTGCACGGAGCCCGTCAAGACAGGAAGGGCTCCGCAACGATTTTACAAGCACAGCCGCGGTTCCCTAACAGGCAGGGAGCCGCGGCTGCAGACGAAGGGAGGAAGACATGGGGGAGGGGGGGGGGCTACCATCGACATGGGGAGAGGGGGGGTCGACATGGGGAGAGGGGGGGGGCTACCATCGACATGGGGGGAGGGGGGGCTACCATCGACATGGGGGGGGGAGGGGGGCTTACATGGAGGGAGGGAGCTGATATGGATGGATGGAAGGAGGGGGGCTTACATGGAGGGAGGGAGCTGATATGGATGGATGGAAGGAGGGGGGCTTACATGGAGGTTGGGAGCTGATATGGATGGATGGAAGGAGGGGGGCTTACATGGAAGGAGGGATAGATTGAGGGAGGGGGCTGACATGGACAGAGGGGGGACTGAAATGGAGGGAGTCTGACCTGGACAGTGGGGCTCACAGGGAGGGAGGGAGGGAGCTGACATGGACAGAAGTAAGGACGGGAGCTGACATGGAGGGAGGGGGGCTGGCATGCACAAAGGGGAGAGACAGGGACATACTGGACAGACGGGATAAATGCTGGAGAGAGGCGAGAGACATTGCGGCTTAGGATTATAATGGGCTGATGGGGGAGCTAGCACTGGTAATGGGCAGATGGGAGGGGACTAGGACTGGTAATGGGTTGAAGGCTAGGACTGGGAATGGACTGATCAAGGGGGGGGGTTGGGACTGGTAATGGGCTGATAGGGGGGTATGACTGATAATGGACTGATGGGGGGCTAGCATTGGAAATGAGCTGATCGGTGAGGTTAGGACTGGAAATGGGCTGATGGGGGGATAGGACTGGTGATGGGGGGGGGTAGGACTGGTGGTATTGGGCTGATTAGGGGAGGCTAGCACTGGTAATGGGGTTGAGGGGGGATTAGCACTGGAAGTGAGCTGATTGGGGGGCTTTGACTGAGAATGGGCTGATTGTGGGGAGGGGAGGATAGAGCTGCTGGCCCTGGAAGAAAACTGGGGGCTAAGGCTACAAATGGGCTGATGCGAGGGGATGGGAGAATGGAACTGGAAGGGAGTGGATCTGAGAGGGGCTGCCATGGTATTTGTACTAGAAGGGACTGGTCAGTGGGGAAGGAGGGGGACTGGAAGGGAATGGACACCAGTGGCAATCATGGGAATGCAAGTTGACATTGGAAGGTACTGGGAGTGAGGACTGGAAAGGGGCTGATACTGGGGAGGGTTACTGGGACTGGAAATAGGCTGATGGAAAGAAGTGAAGAAAACGAAAGAAGAGATAAGAAATGGCAGATGGACCATAGACCACAGAAACAGAGCTAAGAGAAGACAGGAAAGCAGAAGCCTCAGATCGGGACCAGCATGATCAGAGAATAAATTGGTCAGACAACAAAGGTAGAAAAAATAATTTTATTTCATATTAGTGATTTGACTACAAAATCATCATAATTTTGAAATGAAATATTGTTACTTGTTGTGATTAATTAACCGTATTTTCCGGCGTATTTTTTTTGGTGTGCGCTGGAAGAGGGGTAGTCTTATACGGCGAGTATAGGCCAAACACCTATATTTTAACAGGAAAAGTAGGGGGTCGTCTTATACGCCCAGTCGTCTTATACGCCGGAAAATACGGTAAGTAAATTTAACGTTTTCTATGAAAAGTAGTTCTGAGGGGGGTCAAAAAAATATTAAAAGAAAAGTGACAATAATATAATAATATATTTATAATGTGGATTACATTTGGGCCCTCATATTTACCTCAGGCTATGATTGTGATTGTGATTATGATGGTACACTGTAAGAAACAATATATGCAGTGTTAGATTTGTTTTAAATGTCGCAATGGTTTTGCGGCTCCCAGTTTTTTTTTTTCCCTTCGGAAACGGGTCCAAGTGGCTCTTTATGTCTTAAAGGTTGCAGACCCCTGTGCTAGGAGAAAGGCCCCAGCCCGGCCCCGCGCTTCCCCTTCCGGTCGGAGCTTCTGCGCGCCTCTCGCCGAGAAGCTGCACGCTAGGGCTCGTGCGCCGTCCTCTCTCGCGAGATTATAGGACCCGCGCGGGAGCTGGGTTCCAAAGAAGAGCAAAACCTACCACTTTCATGATGAATGGGAAATGGACTACTTCTTCATCATGGTGAAAGACAAGTGTTGTGTAATTTGTAACGCCCCAGTATCCTTGCCCAAAATGGGTGATCTGGAACATCATTATAAGGCTCTAAAATATTGTTGTTAAGGTTTAATTGACGTGCTGGCACTTTGAGGAAATTCTTTGGTTTTGTGCGGCAGTTTGGGCACTCGGGCTCAAAAAGGTTAGCCATCACTGCCCTAGAATGTTGCTTATAGGGCGCTTTATAGGGTGCCGTATGAGGTACCGCAAGATCAGAGTACTGTTTTTGATGGCAGCACTGTGCAGTTTAAGGAATGAAAAGCATAAGTAGGTGCGCTGACATGCAAGGAGGAGCAGCAGTGGAGCACAATGATTAAGGCACTGACTGCTGATGCAGGGGTCATGAGTTTGCTCCCCAGTGTGCTTAATACGTAAGGCTGGCTGAGGCATCAGCTTTGCAATGTACATTTTGTTTCTTGCAGCACTTTATTTTTATTTTATTAATTGCTGCCAGCAAACACGCCCTCACGTGCCGTAATTGAAGGTGCCATATAAGGCACCCTATAAGGCACTCCATAGGGCACATTATAAAGTGCACTGTCCGCCACGGCACCCTAAAATGTCCCCTACAGGGCACTCTATAAGTTGCGTCACAGGATAATGTATAGTGCACCTTATATGGACGGGAACCATAAGGCGCCCTATAAAGCGCCCTCAGAGGCACCTTATGGGTACAGTACGCTGAGGGTGTTTTTGCTGGCAGCAAAAATGTACATTAAAAAGAGATAATGCTTTGGGCAGCCCTATCAAATAACCCCACTGTGGGTTTGAACCCATGACATCTGGTTTCCTAGGCAGTGAAATAACCATTGGGCTACAGCTCTAAAGCTATTAGCAAGCCCCTGGCTGGCTGCAGAGAGCCTGCATGTCACCACACAGACAGTCTGTTGTGGTCACCAGGATAGGGTTAGCACACCCGTACCCATGATACACTGCACATGCAAATCAGCTGTCCACAGATGAACACAAGATGGGGTATGCACCCCCACAACACCTCGGCCTGGTAGGGGGAACTGACCATGTGCACCCCCACAGCACCTCGGCCTTGTAGGGGGTACAGACCGTGTGTTTTACTGGCACAGAGTAGCTACACACCGTCACATTGTGCGGGTACTGTGTTCACTCTGATGGTGCGGTGAGGCGCCCAGCACCAGGTCCACAGCACCTTCCGTGGCAGAAATAGGTCATGATGCAGGTTCAAAACATTGTTAATGTGTGAGATAGGTAGTTTCTGCAGAAACACCTTGGATATATCCGTCTGTCTCAGTCAGGTGTAGCCCCCAGGAGGATTATGTACCATCACCTTCCTCCTCCAGGGCTGAGGGTGGTAAACAGGGTTTCCCATCAACAGATCCACATTCTACTTCCCTGCAATGGTGGCAGTAGAGGGGACCATCAACCCCAGTCCTGCTGTGGAATAGACACCCTTCAGCAAAGTCAATGCAGCTCTGTACATATCCATAACACAATAGCAGACAGACATTAGGCCTGTACATGCTAAGATGCACCCCACCACCATCTGATATTCTCCTGCAGCAAGTCTTCAGCCACTGCACCCTGCAAGGCGCTCCATCAAGACACATACCAACTACAAACAGTCTGCTAGTTAGTCCATAGTGCATGTTCCTGGTGGAAATGCGTGCACCCAGAACTGGGATGGCAGCACACACAACAAGCAGATAAGTCAGTGACTGGCCCCCAAAAGGAAACCCATAAATATCACATGATCAAAATACTATACAGCACTATGGGGGTGCCTAGACATGCTGTCGTCACTGCACAGTCAGGGTGAGAGTGATCTCCCAGCAGGACATACTGAGGTCACCCTGTCTGTGTAGGTGGTGGCCAGGCACTAAAATGTCCCAGTCAGTGCCCTATGCCCTGTGCAGATGCACCCTGGCCAGGCCACCCTGTCTGGGCTATACCCATGGTACCTTGCTCCTCATTATGCACATTGGCAGGCCAATACTGGCAACAGTGCTGGCAGTGTGGGCTGTGGAAGGTGTTTGCAGCCACCACACACTGTATAGACAGACACACAATACGACACCTATGCCAGCATTGTGCTACTATAGAGGAGTCTATCAGCCCTGGCCACCACACTAGTCCTGGGCACAGTACAGGCATGGATATGGTACGCAACACTGTTGGGGGGCACTCCCCAGGTTGTTAAACACTGTCAGAGACCAGACCTGAAGCACACACCACAGACATCTGAAAGATTGTTATGATGGAGCTCAAACAGCAAACTGTGCTTAACGTAGAAATCGCTATCTGGCAGTAATCATAAAAAACGTTTGATAGCTGTGTACCGTATACCCAGGTGTAGGGTGGCATTGCTAAGGTATGCAAGTGCTAGTATTGGGGGATGCACGCAGGGCCCAATGTCCTGCCTCTCCAGGAGGCATTGGCTAATGGGGCCTGTGGGTGTGGGTGTGGGTGTGGGTGTGTCTGCCCTTTGTTGGCTGCTGCTTTACGGCAGAGGTTCCCAACTCCAGTCCTGGTGTGCCAAACACTGTTCGGGTTTTCATGCTGTCCCTCATGAAGATGCATGAGCTACATCTGCATACCATGGGGGTGGTGCATAGATATGCAGCACAGGCATCTTTATTAGAGGCAGCATGGAACCTGAATGGTGTTTGGCCCTCCAGGACTGCATTTGGGAGACTCTGCTCTAGGTAATGCACATTTCTATGATGTTTGTGCTGTGTGGGGTAAAATATAGGTGTTTGACCCATGCTTATGTTTTCAGCAATAAAGGTTCAGTCTTTACTACCATGTTTTCTGCATAGGTAAAATAAAGGGACTGGGTTGGCAGGAGCCCCAGCTGAGATTTGAACCTGTGACTTTCTGGTCTTAAAGGCACTGGCTGTGTTTGCTGCACCACCATCTTAGCATGACAACAGTGCATTCCCTGGGGAGTCCATGGCTGTTTGTCAGACAGGGCCTGTCTGTTGGAATGCACTGCGCCCACGGGAAGGGGGCTAGGCCACTGTCTGCTGTGGGCAGCAGCCACTGCTCCCTCCACCAACGGTACCCCTCCACCACCATGCTGACATGGCCTTATATTGGAGACAGCATCACAGCTGAATGATATGTGGCCCTCCAGGACTGCATTTAGGGGACTGTGGTCTAGGTAATGCGCATGTTTCTGGTGTCTGTGCTCTGTAGGGTAAAATACAGGTGTTTGGACCATGCTTATGTTCTCTGCAAAAAAGGTTGGTCGTTACTATCACGGTTTAGTGGTGGGTAAAATATGGGGATTGGGTTTGCAGGGGCCCCAGCTGGGACTTGAGCTGCTGACGTTTGGCTCCTGAACACACTGTCTGTGTTCACTGCACCACACTGTAGCCACAGAGACAGTTCAGTCCTTGGAGATAGGAAACCTGGCCAAAGAAATCAGAAACCCTGCTCTGCACAATTTCACTGTGGGCTCATTCACCTTGTATGGAGACAAAAGGGCAAATAAACATTAGAAATGGCCTCAAAAAAAAGGGAAATAAAACATAACCAAGCTGGGCAAAAGTGATATCAATGGGCAACAGTAAAATACACTCCCAGGAAAGCTCCAAAAAAAAGAGCTTTTTGAAAGGGTCTACGGAGCGTAGACCCTTCCAAAAATCATTTCCTTTTTTTGGAGCTTTCCTGGGAGTGTTTTTTATTGTTGCCCATTGATATCACTGTTGCCCAGCTGGATTATCATTTTTTAGAATTTTGGTGTGGTCATTTTCTATTTTTATTTGCTATTTTGTTCTGTGCACATGTATCACACTGCTCACGTTTTGTAGGTTTCCCTGGTTTTTCTGTACATTGCTGACAGAAATTGTTTCTCTTCCCTTTAAATCGGCTCTACCGCAAGGTTTTCACTCGCGGTATTTTTTTAGTTGAATTTCAGCCCCGCTTCTGTGCGGGGAGCCTCTCCCCTCCCACTCTCCACCCATTGACCCCGTCCCTCCGCCCCTCGGGAGCCTTCCTCCGCTCTCAGAATGCCTTTCCACGCCTCTATCGCACATCAGCGTGCCGCGCACTTGTGCGGGCCCGTTAGTGCAGCGCTCACGTGTGCGAGGCACAAAAAAGCACTATTAGCGCGCGCTAAGGTACCTTAGTGCACGCTCAAGTGCGCCCCGCACAATTGGGCGGTTTAGTAAACATACCCCTTAGTCTCCCAGTACCCGGCCAATTGTAGATTTTTCTTCCCTCCCACACAAAATATTTTCCCCCTCTCCATTTCACTCGCCCAGCCCCATCCCCATCCCCATTCCATTCTAATCACCCCCAACATCCGCTCCCTTCTAGTCCCCGCATCAGCCCATTTCCAGTCCTGGCCCCACATCAGCCCATTTCCAGTCCTAGCTCCCCCATCCATTTCCAGTCCAATCCGAGTCCCTTCATCAGCTTATTTCCAATACCAGCCTCCCATCAGCCCATTTCTAGTCCTTTCCTAACCCCACCATCAGCCCATGTCAAATCCTAGCTCCCCTCCACTCAGCGCATTTCCAATCCAAGCCCCCCATGAGCCTACTTCCAGTTCTAGCCCCTCCATGAGTCCATTTCAATCCAAGCCCCCACCACAGCCGATTTCCAATCTTAGCTCCCCAACACCCAATTCCCAGTCCTATCCTAGCCCCTCCATCAGCCCATTTCCTGTCCTAGCTCCCTCCCCTAAGAGCCCATTTCCATTCCAAACCCCCCTTCCCATCAGCTATTTGCAGTTCAAGCCCCCTTCCACTCAGCCCATTTCTATTCCAAGCCCCCTCCACATCAGCTATTTGCAGTTCAAGCCCCCTTCCCCTCAGCCCATTTCCATTCCAAGCCCCCATCCCCATCAGCTATTTGCAGTTCAAGCCCCCCTCCCCTGCATCAGCTCCCTCTCCGCAGTCACACGCACCGGCTTTCAGAGTGCGAAGGGACTAGTTTCCCTTTTGCGGCTCTGTTAAGCCCGCGGGGGCTGATGGGAACTTTCCCATCAGCGCCCGCGGGCTTAACTGAGCCGCGAGGGAGAAACTCTCCCCTCACGCTCTGAAAACCGGTGCGTGTGACTGCGGAGAGGGAGCTGATGCAGGGGAGGGCAGGCTCTGCCGGGCAGGGGGGCACCGCGGCACACTTGATTCTGCTGTGGCGGCCGCGGCCGTGGCAGCAGACAGCTTTTTTTTTAAATTTTAAAATTTACTTTTAGATCAGAATGTTCTTTGCGCGGGGCCCCCTGAAACGCGGGGCCCTGTGCAAAAAACATTCTCGCTCAATGGACGGGCCGGCCCTGACCGTGAATCTGAAGACAGAATAAACCTCATGATTTCACTCAAAGAGAATAATTACAGTTGACCTTTATCAAAGATTATCAGCCTGTTTTTCACAGGTAGAACATAGAGGAAGCCTTATCAGTAACTCCAATTCAGCACAATCCTACTAAAGGACTCTTATTTAAGCTTTTTAAAATTTATTTCAATTACCGTATTGCTGCAGAACCTAAAATATGTTGCTTAACAATTTAGTTAGAATGAAGTACCAGTGATGAAGTAATAAGATTATTCCTTCGCTTTGATCCAGCTAAAACAAATATTATTTGCTGTAAATATATTTTCCCTGAAAAGAGTCCATTGTGAAGACAGTGTAATTCTTTTAATGGTAAAATTATGCAGTTCTACATTTCATTAAAACTGACTGGGTAATATTTCTTCTTATTTGCAATGTAAAAGTCAGCTTTCTATTAATGAATGCTTTCTTGAGCCACAGGAAACCACTTCTGTCTCCCTCTGTTTCTCTTCCTTCCCTGGCATACCTCCAGCTACTTGTCATTTAGAAAAAAAAATAGATGATCCAGCAAAATAAAATGTGGTTTCCTATCTTGTGCCACAGTCAAAAAATTGAGGAACAAAACTTAAAACTTCTGATATAGCACTAAGTATGTGCTGAAGACAAGGCTGGATGGATAAGAAAAGATGCATAGGGTCATGTTTACTAAGCTCCATGCCAGTAATGTGTGTATAGACTGCATTAGCAGTGCAAAACTTCGAGCTAACTGTGGGAGGGTGGATACATCCATTCCCCTGCAGTTAACATGCTTCAATGCAACAAACTGGCTGCGGGTGCAACTAATATCACCCATTGAGTCAGTATTTGTTGCACCTGCGCTAGCCGGACCATGCCAGGAATGCCCCTGTCCTGCCAAGTCGCTGCTCCGATGCATGCCAGCAGGGTAGCAAGGGCGTATGGCCCCATGCTACTTTTGAGCTTTTTGCCAAAAACTGCACATTAACCCAGCGCTACCCTTTAGTAAACATGCCCCATACTGTATTGGTATACTGTGGCTCTGTATAAGCAAGTAGATTTACCCACATTGACTGTATTTACCACTACATTGTACTACTACTTAGACGCTCCATGTTGCATAGGACATCCAAGTTGGAGTGTTCAAAATTCCCTGAGAAAGCCTCCCGTAGAAGGATGCGCAGGCATCCATGTGTATTTAACGGCAGAAACAACAGGAAGTCATTTTACAAAAAAATCCCCAAACATGCAGAAAGAGCAACTTTAGTCAGGGTTGTGCGCATGTAAGGAACAGTCCTTCTATGTGCAAGCACTGGGAAATGCACATGTAAGTGCCAGATCTTGCAAAAACGCATACACAGGAGGAGCCAATTAAGGAGCTGAGCTCTAATTCAATTGTAAATCGCTCTGAGCTAAGGGCGGTATGTCAAATTTCTAAATGTAAATGTAAATGTAGCCCTCAAATTTTTGGCTTTTGGAAGTGATTTCTAATGCCAAAGAGATAAGCATAATTGCTCCACAATAGAGTCACTTCTCGAAACCTAAGGTCTAAATGAGCAGTTCGTTCACATTTCAGTACGATTTGAAGGAGGTAAAAATGCTGGCAGGGAATTTTTTTTTAAATATACGAGTTCTCTTGTAAAATGGGATGTAGATATATTTTAAAAGTCCATCCACATAGCACCCAGAATATGCCTCCTGAGATCTGTGAATTCTGCAGATATGCACACGTAAGTAGGGACTGTTTTAATTCACTGCTTATGAGGTGTGATCAAAAAGTATCAAGACTTGTTGTGTAGCTATATAACAATATGTCACATCACAATGCTATTAAGCATGCAGTGACCTACTTATGTGCTCTGCATGTGCAGAGTGTAGCGTGGCTGTAGTACACCTGTACTTTTTTCAATCACATGATGTTTAGTATTGTGTAAAAGCAGTTCATCGGATTTATGATGAGTGAAAAAATTAAACAATGAATTTGCACTAAATTCTGCCAGAAACTTGGAGATTCATGCAAAGAGACTTATGATAAATTACAAGTGTAAGGTGATGAATGCATGAGAAGTGCTTAAGTTTATGACTGGTACAAACATTTCTAAGAGGGCCGTCAAAGTTTTGACAGTGACGAATGTTCTGGAAGGCCCTCCATGAGCAAGAATGAAGATAAAGTTGAAGCAGTGCATGCCTCAATATGATGAAATCATCAGCTGACTATCAGGGAGCTTGCTGAGGACATGGACATCAGTTTCGGGTCAGTACAGTCCATTCTTACTGTCTATTTGGGGATAAGATGTGTGTCTGTAAAATTTGTGCCAAAACTCCTGTTCCCCTGACCAAAAAGAAGATCGACTGTCTGCAGCCAGGGAGTTGTTGGAATACCTTAAAAATGATTCAGATTTCGTCAAAAAGATTGTTAGTGGTGATGAATCATGGGTTTATAGTTATGACCTAGAAACTAAGGGGTATGTTGACTAAACTGTCTTAACGTAGTAGCGGCAACATTATCGTGTGATACGTAACGTTATTGCATGATAACGTCACGTATTGCGCGATAATGTCTCCAGCGGCGGTGAGGTATGCAGAGGGAGGAGAAAGGCACCCCAGAGGGTGGAGTAAGGCTCCCTAGGGGCGGAGAGAAGGGGTCAATGGGTGGAGAGTGGGCGGGGAGTGGATCCATGCACACTAACGCCGTGAAATAAAGCTCTGAAAATTAGCGCTAGTGAAAACCTCGCACTAGCCACATTTGCAGGATAGAGAAACCATTTCAGTCAGCAATGTACAGCAAAGGCAGGGAAACCCAGAAAAGTGATGGTAGTGATACATGTGCAGGAACCAAAAAGGCAAATAAACATAGAAAATGACCAGAACCACATCTGAAATCCCAATAACCAAGCTGGCCAATAATGATATTAATGATAAACATAAAGCAACACTACTGACAAAGCGTAAATAGGAAGATATCATGTTTGGAAGAGTCTATGCTCTGTCCCCCTACAAAGTGAATGATTCCACATTGAAACAGCGGTGATCAGGGTTGTTGTCATTTATATTGGGCAGGTTTGTTATGGCGTGCACATGTGAAGCAACAGCAGAGTGGGCACGTAGGAAAGGGCAACTGTACTGATGCTGTAAATGGGATAAAGGGGGCTGCAGGCGGCACGTGCTGTGGTCTAGCTGGGGCACAGTGAGGACTAGGCAGATGCCTAGGTGGCACATAGGAATGCTGAAACTGTAAAGCAGCAAGACAGCAATGACAAGGGTCCAACATGGGCATTAATGTGTGTCCCACAGTGTCACAGGGGATATTACCCAGCAGGTACCCCCAAGGGCACATAACATTGGCAGGCGGTGCCGGGGGGGAAGTGCGCATGTCCATGTAGGCACCACTACCCGACAACCCACACCATAGGCAGCTGCCTACCGTCACACTGGATGGCCTGAGACTGCGCACCACCAGCACCACCGGCATAAGGGCATGTCAGCTTGGTGGCGGATGGTGCTGCTGGTGGAGGGGGCAGTGGCATCTGCCCACACCAGACCACGGCCAAGCCCCGTTTAGGTGGGTGCCGTGCACTGCAATGGACATGGTCTGCCTGACGAACAGTCATGGAATTCCCAGGAAATGACCTGTCGCTGTGGCAACAGTTTGGTGCAGTACACACAGCCAGTGTGTTCAGGGGCAGAAGGTCACAGGATCAAGTCCCAGCTGTGGCTCCTGCCAACCTTTTTCCCCATGTTTTACCCAGTACTAAACCGTGGTAATAAAGATGGAACCTTTAATGCAGATAGAATAAAAATGCCTGAAACACCTATATTTTACCCTACAGAGCACAGACACCATAAACATGTGCAATCCCTAGAGCAGAGTTTCCCAACTCCAGTCCTGGAGGGCCAAACACCATTCAGGTTTCATGCTGTCCCTAATAAATATGCCTGTGCTGCATTTGTATGCACCACCCCATTGTATGCAAATGTACTCATGCATATTCATTAGGGACAGTATGAAAACCTGAACAGTGTTTGGCCCACCAGGACTGGAGTTGGTAGCCTCTGCCCTAGAGCAGTGGCCAACAGGAGCACACACACCCACACCCACAGGCTCCACTATCCGAAGCCTCATGGAGAGTCAGGCTGTTGGGCCCTGCGCGGAGTAGCATCTCCCAATACTGGCACCTGCATACCTTAGCAATTCCATCCTAAACTTGGAAACAAGGTTGCTATGATTAATGTCAGATAACAAATCCTATGTTGCTATGTTGCTATGATTAATGTCAGATAACAAATCCTAAGTTAAACACGATTTGTTGATAGAGATTCATCATAGCAACCTTTCTGATATCTGTGGAGTGTGTTTCAGTTATTGCTTTTGACAGTGTTTACCACTCCGTGGAGTGACCCCAACAGTATTGCCTACCATAGCAATGCCCACACTGTGCCCAGGACTGGTGTGGCGGCCAGGGCTGCCACAAACCTCCATATTTGCACAATGCTGGCATAGGTGTGGGAGTGTGTGTATGTCTATCCAGTGTGTTGTGGCTGCCCACACCTTACTGAGCCCACAGTGCTTGCACTTTTTCCAGTGTTAGCCTGCCAATGTGCATAATGAGGAGCAAGGTACTGTGGGTATGGGCCGGACAGGGTGGCCAGGGCAGGATGCATCTGCACAGGGTATAGGGCAAAGGCTGGGACATTGTAGTGCCCGACCACCACCTGCATGGACAGGGTGGCCACAGAATGTCATGCTGGGAGGTCACTCTCACCCTGAATGAGCATTGATCACAGCATGGCTAGGTTCCCCCATAGTGCTATACAGCATTTCTCTCAAGTGATATTTATGGGTTTTCTTTTCTGGGGCCCAATCACTGACATGACTGCTTGGTGTGTATGCTCACATGCCATTTTTGGGTGCACACAGTTTCTCCTGGAACATGCACTATGTACTAGCTAGCATATGGTCTGCAGTTAGCATATGTATGGCTGGAACACCTTGTAGGGTGGAGACTGACTGTGCCCTCTACTGATGAATGTCAGATAGTGTTGGGGGGCAACTGAGCTTCTCCAGCGTTCTGCCTGTCTACCACTGCCATGACATTGCCATGTGATGCGTACAGATCTGCATCGACTTTCCTGTAGGGTGTCTGTTCCCCAGCAGGACTGGGGTTGATGGTCCTCTCTACTGCCACCATTGCAGAAATGTACAATGTGGATCTGTTGGTGGGAGATCCTGTCCCCCCAACCTGAGCCACAGAGAGCGTGTTGGGAGGTGCAACATAATCCACTTTTGGGTCCAAAAACCACCCTTCACCTATAATATGTGACCATAGCACCTACACAGGATATGCACTATTTTGGGTGCATCATAGTCCACAAGGGCTAGACATGACTGGGAAATACAGATGGACACAGGTGCATTTTAGGTGTGTCTGTAAGGACTACCTATCACACACTGGCACTGATGGGAACCTGCAGCACAGCCTATCTCAGTTAATCCAGGTGCTGCGGACCTGGTGCTGGGTGCCCCACCTCACCCTCAGGGTGAGCACAGGACCCACACAATGTCACGGTCTGTAGCTACTCTTTGCCAGTAACACACATGGTCGGTTCCCCCTACCAGGCCTAGGTGCAGTGGGGGTGCATACCCCATTATGTGATCAGCTGTAGACTGCTGATCTGCATGTGCAGTGCATGATGGGTACAGGTGTGTTTACCCTATCCTGGTAACCACAGAAGACAGTTTGTGTGGTGACCTGCAGTCTTTCTGTAACCAGCCAGCAGTGTGGTAGTAGCTATAGAGATGTAGCCTACTGGTTGCTTCAATGACTGTGTAGGCAGAGGTCATGGGTTTTATCCTGCAGTGGTGTAATCTAAAAAGGCTGTCTGAGGCATTTTCTTTTAATTGAAATCAGTGCTGCCAGCAGAAACACCCTCACAGTGCTGTAGCCTAAGGTGCCTCATAGGCGCCCTATACAGCGCCCTATAGGGCACATTATAGGGTGCCTTGGCAGACATGACACTTTATAATGTGACCTATAGGGCGCCTTATGAGGCACCTTAAGTTACGGCACTGTGAGGATGTTTTTGCTGGCAGCATTGATTTAAATTAAAAGAAAAAGCCTCAGACAGCCTTTTTATATTACGCCACTGCAGGATTGAACCCATGACCTCTGCCTGCACAGTAATAGCAGTAACCAGAGGGCTACATTGTTATAGCATCTAACACTGTGCTGGCATGTACTTGGGGTTAACGCGTGTTAACGTGCCACGGCGACCACAATCGCGCGATGCATATTCTTGCTACCTTAGGACTGGAACGCCCACTCCTTATGTGGAATTCTTCACATTATCACTGCAACTAGCGCCGGTAACATTAGGACGGTTTAGTAAACATACCCCTAAGGCTCAATCCTCATAATGGAAGACTCCAAACTCTCCCAGACCCTATAAAGCTTGTCAGGTGAGAAGCAATGTCAAGGTCATGCTCACAGTTTTCTTTGATTACCAGGGTATTGTTCATCATGAATAGGCTCCAAAAGGTCAAACCATCAATAAGGAGTACTACGTCCAAGTTCTGACTCATTTGAGAGATGCAGTTTGCCGTAAGAAGCCAGAGTTGCACAGGAATGGTGAATGGTTGCTTCATCATGATCACGGGTCCCAGTTCACTCATAGCATCTTGTCCAGCAGTTCTTGGCCAAACACAAAATCAAGCAAGTTCGTCAGCCTCCGTACTCACCTGACCTCGCACCCTGTGACTTTTTCTGTTTCCAAAACTGAAATTACCACTGAAAGGAAGGAGATTTGATGACTTGGAGACCATTAAGCAAAATTCGACACAGCAGCTTCACAGCATAACTAAAGAGGCATTTCAAGATTGTTTCCAGCAGTGGTAGGAACCCTGGAGGAGGTGTGTTTTATCAGAAGGGGATTACTTTGAAGCAGACTGAGTGCAATAACTGTCAATGTTATAGTTCTTCTGTTATGGTTCAAGTCTCAATATTTTTGATCGCATCTCATACACCTGAATGCCCATTTAGATGTGTAAACTAGCTTTTTGCACTTGTAAATGGCACCTGACACTTTCAAAATGGCCTTTATTGAAAGCAAAAAGGCAGTGCACAAACCAGTGTTACAGAGCAGAACAGCAATCGATTAGACAACTTATATAGTGTAAATAGCACAACAGGATCGATACAAGCAACACAGAACTACATAAAACTGCCCAGATGGATAATATCAGAAAAAGCCTTGGAAAACAACCAAGTCAATAGGAGAATAAATTCTTCCATTTTTTGATCCTAACATCCCAATTTTATGAAACTTTCAGGCAGGCATCAGAAGCAGGGCCAAGAGCACCCCAACACACCAAGAGTGGGACAAAGTGACAGAAAGGGTGACAAGAATACCCAATGGCACACCTTGAGGCCAAAGAAGCTGAATGGTTGCATGAATAGCCCAAAGTACCATAAAAGGGAAAAAGCATGCCCAACAGTGGCATCACCAGCAAAAGCACTGCAATGGATTGGTTCTTCTACTCCTTTCAGCATCCAGGCTGCCTGGACTGAGCACACATACACTGCTTCTCTTTCCTCAAAACTTTTAATGGGCTATAGACTTTAATGGCAAATGGAAAAAAGCATAAGAACAAAATTAAACAAATATTTTATTGGCACCATTATTTTTGCTTTGTTTAAAAATGACCTGAAATGGAACAGGGGGTGTCACTGTCTCATTTTCAAACAAATGTACGTTTCTGCTGTCCAAAAGACACTGCAGGCGTTCTGAGACTTCAACCTAAACAGCACATTTTAAAGATAAATAGAAACATGATGGCAGAAAAAGTCCATATGAACTATCTAGTCTGCCCTTCCATATCAACTACAATAGTCCCCTTTTTTTCCTTTAGAGATCTTCTATGTTTATCCCATTCTTTCTTGAATTCAGATACTTTCTGCATCTCTACTACCTTCACTGGGAGAATACTCCATGCATCTACCACTCTTTCCATAAAGAAATATTTCCATATATTCCTCCTGAGTCTATCCCCTTTAACCCTCATCCTATGTCCCCTCATAGCAGAGCTTGCTTTCAATTGCTCTTCTCTGTGCATTTATGCCATGGAGGTATTAAATGTCTCTATCATATCTCCTCTATCCCGTCTTTCCTCTAACATATACATATTAAGATCTTTAAATCTGTCCTCATATGCTTTATGAGAAAGACCACTAACCATCTTAATAGCCACCCTATGCACCGACTCCGTCCTGTTTGTAAGGTGTGGTCTCTACAATTGCACACAATACTCCAAATGAGGTCGCACCAGAGACTTATACAGAGGCATTATCATCTCTTTTTTTCTGTTGGCCATTCCTCTCCCTATGCACCCAAGCATCCTTCTGGCTTTCACTATTGCCTTTTCTACCTGTTTAGCCACTTTAAGATCATCAGAAACAATCACGCCCAAGTCCAGCTCTTCTTTCGTGGACAGAAGTACTTTGCCCCTTGCACTCTACTGCTCCCTTGGATTTTTGCATCCCAAATACATGACCCTGCATTTTTTAGCATTAAATCTCAGCAGCCAAATTCTTGACCTTTGATCAAGCTTAGCTAGATCCCTCCTCATGTTATCTACTCCTTCCTCAGTGTCTATTGCAGATTTTGGTATCATCTGCAAAGAGTTAAAACTTACCCAACAGCCCTTCTGCAATATCACTAAAAAAGATGTTAAAAAGAATCGATGTCTTATTCTCCATTTTATTTCATTAGCTATTTCTTCTTCTTTTTGTATCTTTGCTTTCCTGACTACTTTCCTAGCTTCTCTAAGGGGTATGTTTACTAAACCGGGCTAACGGTTAACCCGGGCTATCTGCCACTAGGTCCCATATTATTCAATGGGACCTAGTTGGAGATAGCCCGGGTTAACTGTTAGCCCGGTTTAGTAAACATACCCCTACGTTTTTCCAAATATTGATGCTTGTCTTTCTCTCTCTGATCTCTTGCATTTTATGAAGGCCACCCTCTTTTTCTTCACCTTTTCAGCTACTTCTTTTGAGAATCATAGTGGCCTCCTTTTCCTTCTACATTTATTTACATAACACCCAACACACCTTTCTAATGTCCAGCACACCCCTTGGCTAGTCACAAAAGCAGGGAGACTTCTTCCAGAAGAGGTCCCTCCCCCCAGGAGCAAGATAGTAAACTCATCTCAGGTCTCCCCCACTATGGGATTAATATTCAACCCAGAAGTCAGTGTATTTCTAACCACTGGCCACTGCAGTTATCTGGAATCTGGATATTCTGTGCTGCTGTCCAGGTACTAGCCAGTACTGGATATCTGGATTGAGCAGACAGGGCAACTAGTAGCCATGATATTCAGGTGATATCTGGACAGCCATTCCACATGGCATTTAGAGCAGCTTTTGTGCTGTCCTAAGTTATGCAGATTGCAATCCAGAAAGTTTCACTGAATATAGCTGCTAATAGGATAACATCTGATTCTGCCCTGGCTTCACTCATGAACCGCCCCGGCACTATCCAGATAGTGCTGCTGTATGTTGCTCTCACAGGGACTTCTGGAGTTAGTAGATACTGCTAACCAGATTCCATTTGAATATCAACCCCCTATATTTGTTTATGATAATCTATAATCCTGCCTTTTCACAAATAAGAACACAATAAAGAGAACAATAAAATATAAACTTACAGTAAGCATTGCAGTCACATGGTTTGCACGAA
Organism: Ichthyophis bannanicus; assembly: GCA_033557465.1. Taxonomy (NCBI): domain Eukaryota; kingdom Metazoa; phylum Chordata; class Amphibia; order Gymnophiona; family Ichthyophiidae; genus Ichthyophis; species Ichthyophis bannanicus. Next base: position 736,253,597 of record CM066031.1, read on the forward strand.
GAAGGCAACATTTTTGTGAAGTTATAGTGAGTATGCGAGGAAGTTGTTTATTTGGAATATGTGGCTAGATTCATCCCAGGAACATCCCCATCTATGTTGCCTTCTGCCTCTAACATGTCCTCATGTCGTGCTGTGAAGTCTCTTATTGACACAGAAAACACATATTCATCTTAGTGGGTTTGTTTACCTGGAATTCTACTCTCCCTTCACCTTCTCTCCTAGCTTTCTAACTTCTTGTCTATGCCATGACGCACACAAGAAACTTACAGAAAAGAAAGTTGTCAGCATACATCAGCATGACATTATGCCTAGCATAGGTGTCATGGCTTTTTCCCAGACCTTGGATTACAAGCAGCTTTGTTACTCTGGTGATGTCAGTCTACAAAGTTAATGAGCGTAGTTTACAAGATGAGATTAGCTCTGACCCCCTGGTGATGTCAGTCTCCGGGCCTGATGAGATTGGTCTGCAGTCCCTCCTTGCTAATCAAGTGATAGCAGACCTCAAACAAACCAAATTATGACAGAGGGAGGTGCTGAAGAAGAATTTCACTATAAAAGACAGAGGACAAAAATGGCAGGAGCACAGCCACAACCCCTGTGTAAGCAGAACACTATGGTGCTATTTGGCATTGCTGACCTAGGACAAGAAATATGCAGCAGTGAATGTGATGACACAATGCAGTCAAGAAATGATTGTCCTGGACAACCAGCCCCTGCAGTTGGGTGAGAATGTGCAGCCCAAGGTTTTTTTCAAATTCCAGTGGCCACAGGAAAAATTATCCAGATATGCAGGGCATTATCCAGATAGAGAGTATCACTGAATACCAAGATTGTGCGGCCACTCTCCTGGTAGTGGCAATTATCAGCCGCTATCTGAATAACACTTAGGACAGCTTTTGATTTGTCTTAAGTTATCTGGATAGTGGTGATGAAAATTGCCGCTATCCAGATAAATTGTACCTGTGTGATGACTCCATCTCCTGACTGCCCCGACAGTATCTGGAAAGTGTCACACCAGTCTGTAATGATATCCAACTAGTCCCATTGATTATCAGGCTTAGTGACATTTATCCAGGTTGCACATTGAGCAGCTACTGAATCTCTTATCCTGCAATTACCATGGGCTGTCCAGCACAACGTTTCGTAGATGGGTGATTCCCTTTCTGTATAATTAATGCCATACCTGCCTGCAAGCACAGTTGGTCAAGAGGGAAGGTTGTAGTCTGTATTTCACCAGTAAAATCTGGACTATATAGAATGGTACACATGCCCAACTCTCCCTGAGGGCACAATAGTGGAAGCTTGATGAAGCAGGGGCAAGCTGTAAGTATAGTAGGGGCATATCAGCAGCAGGGTACAGGAGGCAAATCTTGAACCATATTTTAGTCAAAACAAGGGTATTGATAGAAGGATGGCAGCCAGGCAGGAGTGAGATGAATGTGGATTCTGACTATTTTGTAACAGACAATGGGCTTGATATTCAAAGGCATTTACATGGTTTGCAGACCTGTAAACTGTGTAAATGCCTCTAAGCGAGATATTCAGCGGCAATAACATGGTTATTGCCACTGAATATCCCTGAGTACTGCCACTATACGCCCCAATGCTAATCACCTAGCATCAGAGCGTTCTGGGGGCATTCTGGGCATGGTACCCATCACTAACCAGTCAGGGGTGCTATTGAGTCACCCAAAGGTAAAGATAAGCATGGCAAAAGCTGGTCTATCTTTGCCAACTGGAGTTAACCGGGTAGCAGCTCAATATTGCTGCTGCCAGGTTAGCTTCTGGGCTGTGCGGCTGACCTGGATATTCAATGCCGGTGGCCATATATCGCCCAACATTGAATATCTGGGTTTAATAGTCAGAGGCGATGGCTAAACGCTGTAATCACACTAGCTGTCTCTGCCGAATACTGGGCCCAATGGAAAGAACATGGTTAAAGCAGTGAAGGTGGGGGATTTGATGGGATCTGAGATTTTGCACACTTTGTACCTGGTAATAACAGACTCCTTGGGCCTGAGGTTCAGGGGAAGCAGCAGTCCGCTCCTGAAGCTACTGATTAAGTGCAAAAAAAAAATAGTGGGGTATTTGCACCAGAGTGTCAAGGGTGGGCATGAACTGTGTAAGAAGCAGGAAGCTGTGTGAGAGGCAGGGACATCTGTGCACCAGTTCATTCAGGATGTTGGAGAGTTTAATGGAACAAGGGGTGGCCCTTCATTAGATGTCCCTGTATACTGAGATCAGCACTAAAAGACTCCTGGAGTGTCAAAACTAGACAAACATGACTCAGGTCATAAAATTCCCAAAGCCCTTCAACAGTAGTGTAAATTCCAGTTTGGGGACCCCAAGCAAAATTTTGCTGAGGTCCCCCCCTCCCCCACTATTGTGGCAATATGTTCTCACGCAGTCCTCCCCCCATGCAGCCACAGCCGCAGTGGCAAGCTTACCTTAAGATGTTTCCTGCACTGGCTCCATTCTCTTTTACGTTTCCAATAGGCCAAGTGACTGATACCTCCTGGGCTGAAGTCTTGTGGTATGGCTGTGAGACTTTGGCCCTGGAGGTAACAGCTGCTAGGCCTTGTGGAAAATGAAAAGAATGGATGTTAAAGCAAGTTTGTTGCTCTGTCTTGCTCCTGGTATGTAGGCCCTCTTCCTGCCTGGGGCCCCTCCGCATTGCTGGGGCTGTTTGGATGGAATTTATACCACTGTCCTTCATGGATTCCATGGAAAGACAACCTAGGGTATGATCATTCTGACAGTGACCGTCCTGGAGGTGAAGTCAAAAGGGTTTCAGCAGTGGAAAGACTTATATCAGAGGTGTTGGTACAATTGGACACCTTGCAGCTTGAATCACAAAAAAAGGTTGAAACATCAAACCAAGCAGTGTGCTTCATTCCAGCCACCCTGTGTGACTGACACTGACTTACTGGAGGGATAAACTGATGGGAAAGTTGGAGGAAAATGAAGCACCAGAGGAGAGAGGCAGTGGAGATATAGCAGGGGAAAGAGTAGGCATGTCAGCAAGCAGCACCGGCAGCATGAGAAGCACCCTGCCAACTACTGCTTACTCTCCTGTCCTTATCCGCCAGCTAACCACTTATCCGCTAGCTAAACACAGGCCATAGTTGGAATAGTAAGCAGCAGAGACTAGCATCAGTTTGCTGCAACTGAGATCCCTCCTTAAATTTCTTGCAAAGCATATCAAGGCCATTATAATAGACTCATTGGTGCAGTGTGCACAGACGTCTGCAGTCTGACCAAGATTGTTCAGCATTTCCTTTCCTGCCCACCAACCAACGTGTCCAGTGAATGGATATTCTCAATGGAAGGGGATATTGTAAGCCACAGCATTTATGGCTAGCACCAGACTTTGTTTAAAATCTGAAGTTTTTAAAGGCAAACCTCCCTCTGCTTGGTTTCCTTCAATTTACATGCGACTGTGGAGAATACTGTGCATACAGCTCCACTAAAGAAATGCATGCCCGCTCTCCTTGACCTCAGTCTTCCTGTGGTTTTATTAGTTGCTACTCCCATGGATGGTATCTGATTGATTTTTGCGAGTTGGATCTTTTATCCCCACATAAAAAAAATGTAAAAAAGGAAAAACCTCCTCTTCCTCTGCTCCTCTCTCTTTCTGCTGCTGGTGCTGTCTGTCTCACTGCCTGCCTTCCCTGCCCTAGGCCATGTTGCTGCCCATCCTGCTGTTTGTCTGGGCTCCAATGCATTCTGTTAGCCTCGCCTATAAAGACTTAAGAGAAAAACCTCCTCCTCCTCCCTTACCCCTCTTTCCTTCTGACGCTTCTACCTCTGTCATTGCCCTGCATGCTGTAGGCACTACTACTGCCCATCCTGCTGCCTTTGTCCCACTGTCCTGCTGTATTGCTGCACTAGGGTTACTGATCTTTCTTGCTATAAGTTGTTACCTTGCAGGAGGCTGGCCCTGGAAGTACATGTAGTTAGACAGTACGATGGTAGTTCTATAAAGGACGTGTGGAAAAGTACAAGCTAGCAACACGTGCAAGTCCCTATTCTGAAAGAACTACATGCATGAATGGGCACTTACATGTGCCCTTTAGGCAGTTTCTATTCTGCAAGCATGTGTGTAATTCCCATCATGCATACCTTCGGTTAGGGTGTGTACAGGGATGGAGCTTGGGCAGGGCCTAAATTTGCATATTTAAATGACAGAATAGTATAATTTAAGCACATTTCTGCTGAATCTAGGCACGGGCATTTGGAACTGCTGCAACTAGGCTCAGGCGCATCATTATGCCCCTATTCTATAAAGTAACGCATGCTCATACTTTACTTTATAGAATAGGCCCCATATACGAGTGTGGTAACATGTGCCAACTGCATGGGAAGTCACAGAATACACTTGTGGAGGGCAATTTTTTTATCTTAATATTTATTAATTTTCAATATATATCCAAGAAAGAATATACATCATAGAACTATATGAATACAATATGACAAAGAAAAACTGAGACAGGAAAAATCAAACAAATCGTACCAAATCACATCAAATCCAAAAAGTAAGTCCACAAAGAAAAAAGGAGGGAGGCATCAGGAAATAGCAACAAAAAAATCTCAGGGCATAGCCCAGACTCTAACAATTCAATTAAAAAAAAATCCAAACAGGGTGGAGACTTACGCATCAATCATATAGGATACCATATTCACTGCAGGTCCCTCCAAAACATGGTGTCTAGGTTTTGGAGAAGGAGAGGCATACATTTTATACAGCTTATCTGTCTTTATAAAATACTAGCACAAGTCCTGTGGAAATCACACCTAGAACGAAGGTGCAGACATTAGCAGGTGTAAAGGTTAGCATATGTGCGTACTTTCTAATTTACATGTGTAAATTGTGACTCCGCCCATGTTCTGCCCTAACTCCTCTGCTGAGCATACCTACTCTACAAATACACCCATCTTGCACCGCACCTACTTTTAGGTGTGATCTAATTTTATAAGATGCTTTTTCTGTGCATAAATCAGCACAGGTTGCAAAAGGTTTACCTTCATGTCTTCAGGTTGCAAAAGGTTTACCTTCATGTCTTCACAGCTTTGGTTGTTGTAAACCAGAAGCATAAAGGCCCTTCTACAACAATCTCTCACTCCGTCGATTTGTAGGGCTTAAGTTAAGGACTATGACAAGGAGACTGACACAGAAGAGAGAAGAAAGAGAATTACCTGGACATTCCCAGTTGGACTAACTGCTTAAAACCTTTAGGACCAGTAATCTGGCAAGACAGAATTCTTTTATTATGGACATTCATATTGTCCTATCAAGTTAAATAGCTCAACCTTGCATCGGCCCTGGACACAGCAATGTTATGAGGTGTCCTAGGTGAACCTCATCCCTTGCAATTTCTGCTTATGCTCCCATCCCCTCCCTGGCTCCCATTGCCACTACTGCTGCCCCTCTCTGGGTCCTGCAGTGGCGGCAATGGCTTCAAACAACCCCACAGTGCTTACTTCAACCTCCGGCCCTGTGGGGGAGGGGCAGAGCCAGCATTGAATGTCAGATGTGACAGAAGCACAAACTTCCCCACAGCGCCGAAGGTTGATGTAAGCACTGCGGGGCTGTTTGGCTATTTGGCCAACTCTCTCTTTATAAAGCCAAACTGCAATATTCCAATGAGTGCTTAAGGCAGCCTAATCTCATGGGAGCTACTAGAGATGTGAGCTGCAGATGGGCTTCTGGCAACTGATATACCTACATAAAAACATTGAAACATTGAAAAATGATGGCAGATAAATACTATACAGTCTATTGAATCTGTCCGTCCATAACAACTAATATGCCTTCATAGCAGATCCTTGGTAGCAGTGTGTGGGCCAACATTTTTGTTTTGTTAAGTTTCCCATGCCATCTAAAGGATTTAGCATTTTATGTAGGTTTTTTAAAATATTTAATCAATTTGGAAGACAATGGCATCAGTAGTGCACACTATTGCACCATAGCGCACACTATTCTTTAATACTGTACAGTGCTATAGAGCAATGGTGAGTACTATCAATCAATATTATGCACTACTGAGTGATAGTGCATACTACTGTGAAACAGTGTACACTATAAAAGATAGGAAAAAATGACATTTCTGGGGGGTTTTCTTGTCATTTCTTATCTTTTTTTTCTTGCTGTCTTATTATTGACATTTTCTATGATGTTTTAAACAAATGCACATCTCTAATTCCTGGTGCTTGTCACAAGCTTTCTTATATTCAGACATTGTCCTTGTCTCCACCACTTCCACTGGAAATGTTTCACACATTCAGTATCCTTTCCTTAAGAAAATGCTTCCTTAGGGGTATGTTTACTAAACCGTCTTAATGTTACCGGCGCTAGTTGCAGCGATAATGTGAAGAATGCCATATAAGGAGTGGACGTTCCGGTCCTAAGGTAGCAAGAATCTGTATCGCGTGATAGTGAGCGCCGTGGCACGTTAACGTGCTTTTACCCTAAGTACATGCCAGCGCAGAGTTAGAAGCTATAAATATGTAGCCCACTGGTTCCTGCAATGACTGTGGAAGCAGAGGTCATGGGTTTGATCCTGCAGTGGTGTAATCTAAAAATGCTGTCTGAGGCATTTTCTTTTAATTTAAATCAGTGCTGCCAGCAAAAATACCCTCACAGTGCCGTAACCTAAGGTGCCTCATAAGGCGCCCCATAGGTCACATTATAAAGTGCCCTGTCTGCCAAAGCACCCTATAATGTGCCCTATAGGGTGCTGTATAGGGTGCCTTGGCAGACAGGGCCTTATAATGTGCCTCATAAGATGGACACAGGTGTATCCTATAATGTGCCCTATAGGGTGCTGTATAGGGTGCCTTGGCAGACAGGGCCTTATAATGTGCCTCATAGGATGGACACAGGTGTATCCTAGGTGTGTCCTTGCAGACACACCTAGGATACACCTGTGTCCATCCTATGAGGCACCTTAGGCTACAGCACTGTGAGGGTGTTTCTGCTGGCAGTACTGATTGAAATGAAAAGGAAAAGCCTCAGACAGCATTCCTAAATAACACCACTGTGGGATCAAACCCATGACCTCTGCCTCTACAGTCACTGAAGCAAGCAGTAGGCTACATCTCTATAGCTGCTGCCACACTGCTGGCTGGCTACAGAAAGACTGCAGGTCACCACACAAACTGTCTGCTGTGGTTACCAGGATAGGGTAAACCCACCCGTATCCATGATGCACTGCACATGCAGATCAGCAGTCTACAGCTGATCACATAATGGGGTATGTACCCCCACAGCACCTAGGCCTGGTAGGGGGAACTGACCCTGTGTGATACTGGCACAGAGTAGCTACAGACCGTGACATGGTGTGGGTCCTGTGCTCACCCTGAGGGTGAGGTGGGGCACCCAGCACCAGGTCCACAGCACCTGGCTTGACTGAGAAAGGCTATGCTGCAGGTCTCCATCAGTGCCAGTGTGTGATAGTTAATCCTTGCAGAAACACACTTAGGATACACCTGTGTCCATCTGTATTTCCCAGTCACGTCTAGCCTTTGTGGACTATAATGCACCCAGAATAGTGCATATCCTGTGTGGGTGCTATGGTCAAATCTTATAGGTGAAGGGGAGGGATGTTTGGACCCTAAAGCGGATTATGTAGTACTACCCAAACCACCCTCTGTGGCTCAGGGTGGGAGGAACAGGATCTCCCAACAACAGATCCACATTGTACATCTCTGCAACGGTGGCAGAAGAAAGGACCATCAACCCCAATCCTGCTGGGGAACAGGTACCCTACAGAGCAGTTGAGGCAGATCTGTACACATCACACAAGGCAATGGCAGACAGGCAGAATGCTGGAGAAGCTCAGCTGCCCCCCACCACTATCTGACATTCAACAGCAGAGAGCACAGTCAGTCTCCACCAAGCGGGTACGTCAGTGATTGGGCCCCAGAAAAGAGAACCCATAACTACCACTTAAAAAAAATACTATATAGTACTATGGGGGAACCTAGCCATGCGGTGGTCACTGCTCAGTCAGGGTGAGAGTGACCTCCTAGCATGACATGCTGTGGCCACCCTGTCCGTGCAGGTGGTGGTTGGGCACTACAGTGTCCCAGCCATTGCCCTATACCCTGTGCAGATGCATCCTCCCAGGCCACCCTGTCCGGGTCATACCCACAGTACCTTGCTCCTCATTATGCACAATGGCAGGCTAACACTGGAAACAGTGCAAGCAGTGTGGGCTCAGTAAGGTGTAGGCAGCCACAACACACTGGATAGACATACACACAGTCCCACACCTATGCCAGCATTGTGCAAATATGGAGGTTTGTGGCAGCCCTGGCTGCCACACCAGTCCTGGGCACAGTGTGGGCATTGCTCTGCTAAGCAATACTGTTGGGGTCACTCCCCAGGGTGGTAAACACTGTCAGAAGCAATTACTGAAACACACACCACAGATATCAGAAAGGTTGCTATGATGAATCTCTATCAACAAATCGTGTTTAACTTAGGATTTGTTAGCTGACATTAATCATAGCAACCTTTTGATATATGTGGAATGTGTTCCCAAGTTTAGGACGGCATTGCTAAGGTATGCAGGTGCCAGTATTGGGAGATGCTGCTCCGCGCAGGGCCCAACAGCTTGACTCTCCATAAGGCTCTGGATAGTGGAACCTGTGGGTGTGGGTGTTTCAGCCCTTGTTGGCCGCTGCTCTAGGGCAGAGGTTCCCAACTCCAGTCCTGGTGGGCCAAACACTGTTCAAGTTTTTATGCTGTCCCTAATGATTATGCATGAGATACATTTCCATACAATGGGGGCGATGCATACAAATGCAGCACAGGCATATTTATTAGGGACAGCATGAAACCTGAATGGTGTTTGGCCCTCCAGGACTGCAGTTGGGAAACTGTGCTCTAGGGATTGCACATGTTTATGGTGTCTGTGCTCTGTATGGTAAAATATAGGCGTTTCAGGCATGTTTAATTTATCTGCAATAAAGGTTCCATCTTTATTACCATGGTTTAGTACTGTGTAAAATATGGGGACAAGGTTGGCAGGAGCCACAGCCTGGACTTGAATTTGTGACCTTCTGCCCCTGAACACACTGGCTGTGTGTACTGCTCCAAACTGTTGCCACAGGGGCAAGTCATTCCCTGGGGATACCATGACTGTTCGTCAGACAGACATCTGTTGCAGTGCACGGCACCCACCTAAATGGGGCTTGGCCGTGGTCTGGTGTGGGCAGATGCCACTGCCCCTTCCGCCACCAGCACCCCTCCGCCACCATGCTGACATGCCCTTATGCTGGTGGTGCTGGTGGTGCGCAGTCCCAGGCCATCCAGTGTGCCGGTAGGCAGCTGCCTATGGTGTGGGTTCTCGGGTAGGGGTGCCTACATAGACATACGTGCTTCCCCCTGGCACCGCCTGGCAATGTTATGTGCCCTTGGGGGTTCCTGCTGGGTAATATCCCCTGTGACACTGTGGGACACACACTAATGCCCATGTTGGTCCCTCATCAGTTGCTGTCTTGCTGCTTTACAGTTTCGGCATTCCTATGTGCCACCTAGGCATCTGCTTAGTCTGCACTTTGCCCCAGCTGGACCACAGCATGTGCTGCCTGCAGCCCCCTTTATCCCATTTACAGCATCAGTACAGTTGCCCTTTCCTACGTGCCCACTCTGCTGTTGCTGCACATGTGCACGCCCTAACAAACCTGCCCAATATAAATGACAAAAACCCTGATCACCGCTATTTCAATGTGGGATCATTCACTTTGTAGGGGGACAGAGCATAGACCCTTCCAAACATGATATCTTCCTTTTTACGCTTTGTCAATAATGTTGCTTTATGTTTATCATTAATATCACTATTGGCCAGCTTGGTTATTGGGATTTCAGATGTGGTTCTGGTCATTTTATATGTTTATTTGCCTTTTTGGTTCCTGCACATGTATCACTCCCATCACTTTTCTGGGTTTCCCTGCCTTTGCTATACTTTGCTGACTGAAATGGTTTCTCTCTCCTGCAAATGTGCCTCTAATGCGAGGGTTTCACTGGCGTTAGTGTTCTGACCCGGATTTCACAGCGTTAGTGTGCCTGGAGCCTCTTTCCGCCCAATCTCCGCCCATTGACCCCTATCTCCGCCCTCTCGGAGGCCTCACTCCACCCTTCAGAACTGTATTTCACAGAGTTACTGTACCTTAATGCCGCTGCCAATGTTATCGCGCAATACGTGACGTTATTGTGGGATATATCGCGCGATAACGTTACGTATCATGCGATAACGTCGCCGCTGCTATGTTAAGATGGTTTAGTAAACATACCCCTTAGTTTACGTCTGGCTTTACCCCCTTTTACCCTCATTCTATCACCACTCGTTCCAGAGCTTCCTTACAATTGAAAGAGATCGAACTCCAGTGATTTTATTCCTTCTGTCATATCTCCTCTGTCCTGCCTTTCATACAAAGTATGCATATTGAGATTTTTAAGCCTGTCCCCATATGCTTTCTGATGAAGATCACTGACCATTTTATAGGCTATCCTCAGATGGACTCCATTCAGTTTATGTTCTTTTGAAGGTGCAGTCTCCAGAATTGCATGCAGTATTCCAAATGAGGTCTCACTAGAGACTTATACAGAGGCACAATTACTTCCTTTTTTCTGCTGGCTATTCCTCTCCCTCTGCATTCAAGCATACTTTTTTCCTTTGTCATCACCGATCATGACCTAAACCTCTGGCTATCTTAACGTAATCAGAAGTGATCACTCCCTCATCCCGTTCTTCCTTTGTGCAAAGAAGAACTTCACTGTCCATTCTGTACTGCTCTCTTGTCACCCAAATGCATGACACTGCATTTTTTAAACATTAAATATTTATATTTATTTTATTCAAAAAAATACTATGAAACTTTTATGAAACATTTGTGTCAGCGGGAACAATCATTCTTTTTTAATTGGCGGACTATGTACCCTTCAGGGTTAAATAATCAGGTGGAGTTGCATTGGTTTTATTAAGGAAGAAGGTTCATGCAAGCTTGAACGTAAATGTGCACACATGGCATCTCTGGTAGAGGGGACACGCTGTAGACAAGGAGGTAAAGCATTAGTATGTTTGATTTTATTTAAATAACTTATTCCACTGGATTTAGTTGATAAATTTATTTTATTATCAGAAATCCCTGATGAAGCCAAGAAGTCTAACGAAACCATTGGCCGAGGTTAAAAAGGATTGAGATGGGAGTGATATTGCCCTCTGGGGCATAAGCAAGATTAAAGTGAAGAATAAGATAAGTTACATTCAAAACTTTTTCACTGGTGGAGATTGGCATCTGTTTTCATTCAAAAAGCTTTAATAAAACACTTTTGGGAACAGTTATGAAAGTACTCGATCAGATTGTTTCTTTGTTGAAGATACAGCAACAATGAGTGAGTTCCTCACATTTATTTTTTGTAACATTTTGGTTTGTTTATGCAAATATAAGAATAAATGCTTACAGTGGAGTATGTTGTTTATAATGAATAAATTGATGAAGTGAGGATATTTTTGGACCTGAGTAGGTCTTTTGCCACAATTTATTTTGTTAGATTATTTTTATGTTTATTGTAATACTTGTGTAAGGGGTCCTTTCAAGACCATTCCATTTCTATCCTTCACAGTAAGTGCATGCCATCTTACTGTAACATCTCCCTCTTGGGAGGTTGTTTTGGTTCTGCTTCTTTTATATACTATCCCATTGTATAGGATGTAAGGTGTGATTTTTGAGTTTCTTTTTGTCTGTTAAGTTATCTAGTGCTGTGTGCAGAGATTCAGTCCTGGGCCCAGGCTTTATTTTGTTTGTGTCCTATGTAGAATCAGCCTTTGATTCTTGAAGTGACTGTTTGTGAAGACTGGAGAGTCTGTCAAGAGGTTTAGCCCACCCCTCTCCTTGAGTATAGAGAGATACTGAAAGTGCTGGCTTGCTACCCAAGCCTAAGAAAGGCGTCAGCTTGAGGGAGCTGACTTACTACCTGAGCCTAACAGAGGAGTTTGCTGTACAAGAGAAGAGCTACTGTAAGAGGTACAGAGAGCTGACTACTTACCAGGTGCACAGAAAGGATTAGAGGAATAGGATCCTAGTGAGGAAGGAGAAAGGACAGGGAGGAGTAGCTCAGTGGTTGGGGCAGGTTATCTCAGGCTGGAGGGCTGGGGGTTCAATTCCCAAATGGGGACAAGCAGCCTCAGGCCAGAGGGACTGGGGTCTCTAGTCCCATGGCCACTCCTTGTGACCTTGGGCAAGCCACTTAACTCTCCATTGCCTCAGGTACACTTGGGGGGGGGGGGGTATGTTTACTAAAGAGTGCTAATGTTGTAGTGGTGATGTGATTGTGTGATAACATCTCTGGTGGTGTTAAGGTGCATAAAGAGTGCAGTAAGTTGTTCCAGAGGGTGGAGAGAAGGGCTCAATGGATGGAGAGTGGGCAGGGAGAGGCTCCAGACACACTAACACTGTGAAATCAGGGGCTGAAAATTAGCACCTGTGAAAACCTTGCATTAGAGGCACATTTGCAGTAGAGAGAAACTATTTCAGTCAGCGATGTACAGCAAAGGCAGGGAGACAAAGTAAAGTGATAGTAGTGATACATGTGCAGCAACAGCATAGTGCCCAAGTACAAAAGGGCATTATGGTGAGGCTGCAAATGGGGTACAGGGGGCTGCAGGCAGGACATGCAGTGGGGCAGGGACACATTATTTCATAGGACATGCAGTGGGGCAGCTGGGGCACAGGCTGGACAAGGCAGATGCCTAGGTGACACATAGGAATGTAGAAACAGCAAGACAGCAACTGACCAAGGGCAAACATGTCCATGAGTGTGTGTCCCACAGTGTCCCAGGGAGTGCCAGGGGGAAGCATGGATGTCTATACAGGCACCCCTACCCCATATCACACACCATAGGCAGCTGCCTACTGGCACACTGGATGGCCTGGGACTGTGCACCACCAGCACAAGGGCATGTCAGCATGGTGGCAGAGGGATGCTGGTGCTGGTGGTGGAGGGGGCAGTGGCATCTGCCCACAGCAGACCAAGGCCAAGCTCTGTTCAGGTGGGTGCCGTGCACTGCAACAGACAAGGTCTGTCTGACAAACAGTCATGGTATCCCCAGGGAATGATCTGCCTCTGTGACTACAGTTTGGTGCACACAGCCAGTGTGTTCAGGGGCAGAAGGTCACAGGTTCAAGTCCCAGCTGTGGCTCCTGCAGGCCATGTCCCTATATTTTACCCAGTACTAAACCATGGTAATAAAGACGGAACCTTTATTGCAGATAAAATAAACATGCCATAAATGCCTATATTTTACCCTACAGAGCACATACATCATAAATATGTGCAATCCCTAGAGCAGAGTTTCCCAACTGCAGTCCTGGAGGGCCAAACACCATTCAGGTTTCATGCTGTCCCTAATAAATATGCCTGTGATGCAATTGTATGCACCGCCCCCATTGTATGCAAATGTATCCATGCATATTCATTAGGGACAACATGAAAACCTGAACCATGTTTGGCCCACCAGGACCGGAGTTGGGAACCTCTGCTCTAGAACAGTGGCCAACAGGGGCACAAACACCCACACCCACAGGCTCCACTATCCAATGGCTCATGGAGAGTCAGGCTGTTGGGCCCTGCGTGGAGCAGCATCTACCAATACTAGCACCTGCATACCTTAGCAATGCCGTCTTAAACTTGGAAACACATTCCACATATATCAAAAGGTTGCTATGATTAATGTCAGATAACAAATCCTAATTTAAACACAATTTGTTGACAGTGTTTACCACCCCAGGGAGTGTCCCTAACAGTATTGAGTACCGTAGCAATGCCTGCACTGTGCCCAGGACTGGTGTGGCGGTCAGGGCTGCCAACCACCTCTATATTTGCACAATGCTGAAATAGGTGTGGGAGTGTGTGTATGTCTATCCAGTGTTTTGTGGCTGCCTACACCTTACTGAGCCCACAATGCTTGCACTGTTTCCAGTGTTAGACTGCCAATGTTCATAATGAGGAGCGAGGTACTGTGGATATGGCCCGGACAGGTCACCCAGTCAAAGAACTCTATCAGATTTGTTTCCAAAATAATAGAAAAAATCATTCAATTACAACTCCAAGATTACATTGACCTCAATGCACCATTAGACACCCACCAATGTGTTGCTAACACTAATGGACCACCTCATCAGAGGCACAGACAATCCTAATCCTGCATTCATTCTCCTCTTTATTGATATTGCATCAGCATTTGCCAACCTTAGCCATGACACCCTTATCTCAAGATTAGCACAAATAGGATTAGGAGGCACAGTATTATACTGGTTCAAATCATACCTATCAAACCATAAACTTTGCATCCAAATAGGCCAAGACTCATCAGAAACATTCCCCTCAAAACAAGGAATACCCCAAGGTTCACCCTCTCAGCCATCCTTTTCAACCTATACTTGCAACCAATTACAACATCTTCAGAAAATTCAACATTGGGTATTACATCTATGCGGACGACATTATGTTGTCTCTCCCCATAGACATAAACAACCCAACTTTCACAATCTATCAGACTGCATTATCAAAATAGAATCATGGTTAAAGTCCAACAACCTTAATATTAACTACAAGAAAACGGAAGTCCTATACATATCAAGAAATCAAAACCCTATCCCCTGTCAAACCATCAAGATTAATAATATTGTACTCCCTGTTAAGCAAGAGGTGAAATACCTTAGCATAATACTAGATCAATCCCTCAACATGCTCCCACATATAAAACAAACAGTAAGGACTATCTTCTTCAAACTGAAAACTGTTCAACATCTTAGACCCCTGCTAGACATCAACGATTTCAAATCAGTAGTCAAGGCCCTTATCACCCCACATTTTGACTACTGTAATAGTCTGTTATATGGTCTACCAATCAAAAACATAAACTTACTACAGAGAGCACAAAATATCACAGCTAGAATTGTCTGTAAGGCCTGCCTAACCGATCATATAACCCCATCCTATATGAGCTCCAATGGCTTCCAGTTTTAAGCAGAATAAAATATAAATTACTAACAGTAACTTTCAAACTTATCAATAACATCTCCCCGTCCTTCTTATCAGCCCTTATTCATAATCAGATATCAGATCCCGCAGGCAAAATGCTATCCACTCACTTGTAACTCCCCACTCTATCGGCAAGACAAAACAAACCACGAGCTCCAGAGCCTTCACATATCTCACCCCCAGTCTCTGGAACTCCCTCCCACTTCCGCTACGATCGATCAAAGACCTCCAAACATTTAGAAGAGAACTCAAAATTTACCTCTTCCTTGCACACTTGCATGGAAATACAAACATAGACCCTCCCCTTCACAAGCTACATCACAACACACCCCCTGAGAGACACACACATTCTGCATCCTCAAACTCAAAGAAAATCATCATAAACAGAGATTATATACATAGTTTATTAGCTTCTTGCTCTAAGCAAAATGTAAATTGTAAATTGTTATGTTAACTGTAATTACAAAATTTATGATGTAAATAGTTGTACCACCGTTCTATGTAAAATGTTCTGTTCTTTGTAAACCGCCCCTGATCTTTGGAAGGGGCAGTGTAGAAGAATCTAATAAATAAATAAAATAAATGATCGTGTTATGGTAAAAGCCATGTTGCCTTGGATCATGCAACCTATTGGTTTCAAGAAAAACCACTAATCTCTCTTTCAGGAGAGCCTCCATTATTTTTCCTGCCACTGAGGTAAGACTTACTAGCCTGGAGTTTGCCACTTCTTCTCTATTATCACTTTTGTGAAGAGGTACCACATCAGCCCTTCTCCAGTCCTGTGGAACTTCTCCTGCCTCCAAGGATCTATTAAAAACATCCTTTAAAGGCCCTTCCAGAACCTCTCTGAGCTCTTTCAGTATCAAATGGCCTTGTTCACTTTCAGTTTAGCAAACTGTTCAACCACATCATCTTCTATGAATGGTGTGGTATATACACCATTCCCATTTGTATGCTCCTTCTCCAGGATTTTCTTAAGTAAAAACAGAACAGAAGTATTTATTTAGCATTTTCACTTTTTCAATGTTACTTTCCATGAATCTGTTCTCTGCACTTTTGAGTCTTGCAGTTTCACCTCTGATCTTCCTCTTCTCCAGAATATACCTGTGTGTGTATACGTATAACTTCTAGGCAAGTTACATGTATACACACACAATAACTTATACCGAATGATCACCCATCATGACATCAGAAATATTAGATCAAACAACAAATTATCAACGGGTTTGTTAGAGCAATTAAACTACACAGGTACAAGATATTGCTCCACTCTCTCACTAACTTCAAAAAATACAGACTAATTGGGGAGCAGGTCTCAGACTAATTCGTGGATGGAACCTGCGAGGTGCAATACCTCTATGGCTCCTAATCCCCTAAATTGCATCAAGGACCCAGCATAATCCCTTAACTAACTTCAAATAGAGCGTGATATTATTCTGATGTTAAGAATAATGGTAAAACTCATGATAAGTTTATAATATGATCTTTCAAAGGCAAATAATATGTTTATAATGTAATCCTTCCAAAGGCAGAATTCAGTCCCGTGAATTGAATGAATGAATGAAACATAGCATAACGCTTATCTATAATTCTTCCAGAGGCAGAATTCAATTCCAAGTTGTTTTCGAAGGCAGAATTCAATCCCTACTGTTTGGCTAAATAAAGCATAGCATGACGCTTATCTATCATTCTTCCAAAGGCAGAACTCGATCCCAACGCAAATCATCAGCGCTTGTTCGTTTCACCGCGCAAGCGGTTTCTTCGGGGGATTCCAGCTCTATGAAAACACGCCGTTGAGACATGCAACTGCTCATTCAAGTGAGCTCACTTTTCTCTCCCCACCGGGCTCATCAATGTAAAAAGACGCCGCGCAATATTAGGCCTGATATTTGAAAGGGTCTATCTGATAAATCCCACTGAGCCCAATATTCAGTGGCACTATCTGGATAGCGCCTTTGAATATTTCCTCTAACCGTCGTGGTTCTATCCAAACAATGCCAGGCCAATCCATCGGCAAGGCAGGAGTGGTCCAGTAGGTCATCCAGTTAGCAGCCAAAAAAAGCAGGTCTAACTTTATGCGGTTTGCTATCCGGATAGTAGTTGAATATCGCTGCTATCTAGAAAGCCTGTAGCAGTCACCACGAATAGCAGCTATTCAATGGAAGCTAGTACCTGGCCACGTCCGCAGAATATCTTGTTTCATTTTGCCCATGGCAGCTGGTGTTTAATAAAAATATTGTCTACCATGGGCTGAATATCAGCTGGATTCTCTCCATTCATAAACACCAGTTCTAGTATCATTCCCTCCACTGTGGATTCCATTACTAATTGCCAGAAGAATTTTCCCTGTAGAGAATCTAGGATCACCTCACTTCTAGAGACTACCACCACTGGGATGTCCAGTCAGCATCTGGCAGATTGAAGTTGCCTAGCAATGGCACTTCCTTTCATAACAATTTTGTAAATATCTGAAAATTTAGTTTCTATTTCTGCTGCCTGCAAGGGAGTTCAATATATCACACAAATATAAATAGATGTTCCATTTCTTCTTTTCAGGTTAACTCACAGTGCCTGCTTCTTGCTTTGTAAACCATGTAGTTCTGTTGCTTGATATTAATTTTTACATATAGCACCGCTAGTCTTCTTTTCTTCTTACTCTGTTCTTCCTGAATAGATTATAACCCAGTATAATTATATCCTAGTCATAGTTCTCTATGACCGCCACAAATCCTGGTCAGTCTCTTCTTTGTTTCCAGTAACATAGACATTAGTATACTTAGCTTACCAGATATTACCTGTTTTTCCAGGATCTATACTTGAAGACTTTTGTTGTCCTAAATGTTTTGTCCACCTACCTCTTTCCATTCTGGTTAAAAGTCCTCTTCAGACACATCTCCGCTTTTTCAATAGGTTGATGCCATATCTACTAAGCAACCCTTCAAAAACCATCCAATGCTTATGAAGCTGAAATGCTCTTATCAATCCCATCCAAGCACCCAGAATGCTTACTTATGTGTCTTAGGGGGGACGTTTACTAAACTGCAGTAAAGTTACCAGTGGTAAGAGCAGCAATAAGGTACCTGAAGCCATATAAGGCAGTGGGCAGTTAGGGGGTGTTATGGCGTAAAGGGAGAAATGGGTCGTTTAACGCACGTTAACAGGGCACTTTGGCCGTTTAACACACGTTAATGGGACATCACATTTTAAGGTGACAAGCATACACCTTAGGGCTTGTTAAGGCTGACAAACATGCCTTAAGGTACCCTAAGGGCTGTAAGGCACCCTAACGTAAGGTGTTTTACCTTAAGGTGCCCTAAGGGCTTTAAGGTGCCTTAACCTAAGGAGCCTTAAGTTAAGGCGCCTTAACTTAAGGCACCTTAGGTTAAGGTGCCTTAGCT
The DNA here is from genome assembly GCA_033557465.1 of Ichthyophis bannanicus. NCBI lineage: Eukaryota > Metazoa > Chordata > Amphibia > Gymnophiona > Ichthyophiidae > Ichthyophis > Ichthyophis bannanicus. Next base: position 736,272,047 of record CM066031.1, read on the forward strand.
TAAGGTGCCTTAGGTTAAGGCACCTGAACATCCTTAGGGCACCTCAATGTAAGGCACCTTAGGTTAAGGCACCTTAAAGCCCTTAGGGTGCCTTATGTTAAAGTGCCCTAAGGACGTTAAGGTGCCTTAACCTAAAGCGCCTTAACCTAAGGTGCCTTAAGTTAAGGTGCCCTAAGGGCTGTAAGGTGCTTTCAGTTTACAAGCATGAACTGTAAGGCATAAAAACGGCTGTAACCCTAATGCTGGATAGAGCACCAAGGAAAAGCAATGAACAGGTGATGGAAGGAAGGAGAGTGGGAGCTGATGGACCTGTCATATCTGTGGGCACCCAATGTGGCAGCCGGTAAAGTGGAGAAAAATGTTGGAGGCAGTTGTACTGATGCACAGGGTGGTGCCAATGTAAAGTGCTGCAATGACAATGGGTGTCATAGGATGGGGAATACGTGTCCCCCAGCAGAGGCAGAGGTGGCAGAATATTTGCAGTGACAGGAGGACAGAGGAGTAGTGGTGCCGTGCAGATCAGGCACAGGAGAGGCGAGCACGAAGAGCCACAATGCAGAAAAGGGTACCAGTGCAGGACATGGGGTAGCAGCCTGCACAAGAAGACAGACCTGTATACAGCTGACAGAGGCAGATAGATGGGTCGAAGGATGGATGGCTGCTGAGGATAGGGTGTTCTGGGCTGGCAGCACAGATCTGCAGAAAATGATCTGAGTAGCACAGTCGCAAAAGGAACGGGTAGGGCTCAAACCCCTGGCTTCTTCCTACAGAGGCCTTGAACTAACCCAGAGCTACTCAAATCCAGTCCTGGAGGTCCGCAACACTGCAGGTTTTCGGGAGATCCCTAATGAATCTGCATGAGATATATATAGAAACATAGAAATATAGAAACATAGAAATATGATGACAGAAAAAGACCACATGGCCTATCTAGTCTGTCCTTCCATAACAACTACAGCAGTCCCCTTTTTCCCTTTAGAGATCCTCTGTGTTTGTCCCATGCTTTTTTGAATTCAGTTACTGTCCTCATCTCTACCACCTCCACTGGGAGACTATTCCATGGATCCACTACTCTTTCCGTAAAGAAATATTTCCGCATATCACTCCTGAATCTATCTACCTTCACCCTCATCCCATGTCCCCTCGTAGCAGAACTTGCTTTCAATTGAAAGAGGCTCTCTCCCTGAACATTTATGCCACGGAGGTATTTAAACATCTCAATTATATCACCTCTATCCCGCCTTTCCTCTAAGGTGTACATATTAAGATCCTTAAGTCTGTCCTCATATGCTTTATAATGAAGACCACTAATCATATTAGTAGCCACCCTCTGCACCGACTCCATCCTGTTCACATCCTTTTGAAGGTGCGGTCTCCAGAATTGCACACTATACTCCAAATGAGGTCGCACCAAAGACTTATACAGAGGCATTATCACCTCCTTTTTTCAGCTAGCCATTCCTCTCCGTATGCACCCAAGCATCCTTCTAGCTTTTGCCGTCGCCTTTTCTACCAGTTTAGCTACTTTAAGATCATCAGACACAACCATGCCTAGGTCCCGCTCTTCTTTAGTGGACAAAAGTACTTCACCCCCTACACTATATTGCTCCCTTGGATTGCTGCAGCCCAAATGCATGACCTTACATTTTTTAACATTAAATCCCAGCTGCCAAATTCTAGACCATTCTTCAAGCTTAGCTAGATCCCTCCTCATGCTATCTACACCTTCCTGGGTGTCTACTCTATTGCAGATTTTGGTATCATCCGCAAAGAGGCAAACCTTACCTGAAAGCCCTTCCGCTATATCACTAACAAAGATGTTAAAAAGAATCGGACCAACGACAGATCCCTAGGGCACACCACTGATAACATCCTTCTCCTCAGAGTGAGCTCCATTTACTTGTACTCTTTGGGGTATGTTTACTAAAGTTTCTTAACATGCGCGCCGCACAATTAGTGCACGCTAAGGTACCTTAGCGCACGCTAATGATGTTTTACGGGGCAAAAATGTGCTCTAGTGCGCGCTCACGCACGCAGCAGCGCAAATGAGCGCTGAAGGCGGAGAAAGGCTCCCAGAGGGCGGAGGAAGGCTCCCCAGGGGCGGAGAGAAGGGGTCAATGGGTGGAGAGTGGGAGGGGAGAGGCTCCCCGCACACTAACGAGATGAAATTCGAGGCCAAAAATAACGCAAGTGAAAACCTCGCGTTAGAGCCGATTTAAAGGGAAGAGAAACCATTTCTGTCAGCAATGTACAGCAAAACCAGGGAAATCTATAAAAAAGTGATGTGTGATACATGTGCATAGAACAAAAGTACAAATAAACATTGAAAAGAACCCCAACAAAATAAAAAAAATTATAATCAAGCTGGGCAATAGTGATAGTAATGGGAAACATCAAAACACACTCCCAAGAAAGCTCCAAAAAATAAATATGAATTTTGGAAGGGTCTACGCTCCATCCCCATACAAGGTGAATGATCCCACAGTGAAATAGCACTGATCAGGGTTTCCCTCTCCATTGGACAGGTTACCTATGGCATGCACATGTTCCACAACAGCAGGGCGGGCATGTCAGAATGGGCAACTGGACAGATGCTGGGAAAGGGGATACAGAGGGCTGCAGGTGGCACATGCTGTGGTGCAGCTGGGGCACAGTGAGGACTAGGCAGATGCCTAGATTGCACTTAGGAATGCTGAAACTGAACAGCAGCCAGACAGCAACTGATGAGGGCCCAACATAGGCACGAGAGTGTTTATCGCAGTGTCCCAGGGGATAGTACCCAGCAGGTACCCCCAAGGGCACAGAACATTGGCAGGCGGTATGGGGGGGAAGCGTGGATACCTATGCAGGCACCCCTACCCCAGAACACGCACCATAGGCAGCCGCCTACCTGCACACTGGATGGCTTGAGACTGCACACCACCAGCACCACCAGCAGAAGGGCATGTCAGCATGGTGGCAGAGGGGTACTGGTGGTGGAGGGGGGCAGTGACAGTTTCCCAGAGCCGACCATGGCCTAGCCCTGTGTAGGTGGGTGCCATGCACTGCAACAGACAGGCTCTGTCTGACAAACAACCATGGTATCTCCAGGGACTGCACTGTCTCTGTGAGCACAGTGTGGTGCAGTGAACACAGCCAGTGTGTTCTGAAGCAGAAGGTCATAAGTTCAAGTCCCAGCTGGGGCTACTGCCAATCCAGTCCCCATATTTTACCCGCTACTAAACCATGATAGTAAGGACAAACCTTTATTGCAGAGAACATACACATGGTTCAAACGCCTATATTTTACCCCACCGAGCACAGACACCAGAAACTTGCGCATTACCTAGAGCAGAGTCCCCCAAATGCAGTCCTGGAGGGCCACAGATCATTCAGGTTTTATTCTGTCTCTAAGAGAAGGCCATGTCAGCATGGTGGCGGAGGGGTACTGGTGGTGGAGGGGGCAGTGGCAGCTGCCCAGAGCAGACCATGGCCTAGCCCTGCGTAGGTGGGTGCCATGCACTGCAACAGACAGGCCCTGCCGGACAAACAGTCATGGTATCATCAGGGAATGCACTGTCTCTGTGGCAACACAGTGGTGCAGTGCACACAACCAGTGTGTTTGGAGGCAGAAGGTCACAGGTTCAAGCCCCAGCTATGGTGCCTACCAACCCAGTTCCCATATTTTACCCACTACTACAACGTGCTAATACAGACAGAACGTTTAGTGCAGATGACGTAAACATGCCCAACACACCTACATTTTACCCTACAGAGCAAAGACATCATAAACAGGCGCATTACCTAGAGAAGAGTCTCCCAAATGCAGTCCTGGAGGGCCAAACACCATTCAGGTTCCATGCTGCCTCTAATAAAGATACCTGTGCTGCATATCTATGCACCACCCCCATGGTATGCAGATATATCTCATGCATATTCATGAGGGACAGCATGAAAACCCGAACAGTGTTTGGCCCACCAGGACTGGAGTTGGGAACCTCTGCCGTAAAGCAGCAGCCAACAGGGGCAGACAAACCCACACCCACAGGCTCCATTAGCCAATGCCTCCTGGAGAGGCAGGACATTGGGCCCTGCGTGCATCTCCCAATACTAGCACTTGCATACCTTAGCAATGCCACTCTACACCTGGGAATACGGTACACAGCTATCAAACGTTTGCTATGATTACTGGCAGATAGCAATTCCTACGTTAAGCACAGTTTGCTGATTGAGCTCCATCATAGCAACCTTTCTGATGTCTGTGGAGTGTGCTTCAGGTCTGGTCTCTGACAGTGTTTACCACCCTGGGGAGTGACCCCCAACAGTATTGCGTACCATATCCATGCCTGCACTGTGCCCAGGACTGGTGTGGTGGCCAGGGCTGCTAAACTCCTCTATAGTAGCACAATGCTGGCATAGGTGTGGGAGTGTGTGTCTGTCTATCCAGTGTGTGGTTGCTGCAAACACCCTCCCCAGCCCACACTGCCAGCACTGTTTCCAGTATTGGCCTGCCAATGTGCATAATGAGGAGCAAGGTACCATGGGTATAGCCCGGACAGGGTGGCCTGGCCAGGATGCATCTGCACAGGGCATAGGGCACTGGCTGGGACATTGTAGTGCCCGGCCACCACCTGCACAGACAGGGTGGCCACAGCATGTCCTGCTGGGAGATCACTCTCACCCTGACTGTGCAGTGACCGCAGCATGGCTAGGCACCCCCATAGTGCTATATAGTACTTCTCTCATGTGATATTTATGGGTTTTCTTTTGGGGCCCAGTCACTGACTTATCTGCTTGTTGTGTATGCTGACATCCCAGTTATGGGTGCATGCATTTCCACCAGGAACATGCACTATGGACTAGCTAGCAGACTGTCTGCAGCTGGTATGTGTCTTGATGGAGCGCCTTGCAGGGTGCAGCGGCTGAAGGCTTGCTGCAGGTAAATATCATATAGGGGTGGGGTGCAGCTTAGCATATCCGGGCCTAATGCCTATCTGCTATTGCGTTATGGATGTGTGCAGAGCTGCATTGACTACACTGTAGAGTGTCTGTTCCCCAACAGGACTGGGGTTGATGGTCCCCTCTACTGCTGTCATTGCAGGGAGGTACAATGTGGATCTGTTGGTGGGAGACCCTGCTTACCCACCTTCAACCCTGGAGGAGGAGGATGGTGGTACATAATCCTCCTAGGGGGCCATAGGGGCTACACCTGACTGAGACATACAGACATATCCAAGGTGTGTCTGCAGAAACTACCTATCACGCACATTAGCACTGCTGGGGACCTGCAGCATGGCCTATCTCTGCTGTGGACCTGGTGCTGGGCGCCCCACCTCACCCTCAGGGTGAGTGCAGTACCTGCACAATGTGACGGTGTGTAGCTACTCTGTGCCAGTACCACACATGGTCAGTTCCCCCTACCTGGCCGAGGTGCTGTGGGGGTGCATACCCCATCTTGTGATCATCTGTAGACTGCTGATTTGCATGTGCAGTGCATCATGGGTATGGGTGGGTTAACCCTATCCTGGTGACCACAGCAGACTGTTTGTGTGGTGACTTGCAGTCCTTCTGCAGCCAGCCAGGGGCTTGCTAGCAGCTATAGAGCTGTAGCCCACGGGTTACTTCACTACCAGTGGAGCCAGAGGTCATGGGTTCAAACCCACAGTGGGGTTATTTGATAGGGCTGTCCAAAGCATTATCTATTTTTAATGTACATTAGTGCTGCCAGCAAAAACACCCTCAGCGTACTGTACCCATAAGGTGCCTCAGAGGCCGCTTTATAGGGCGCCCTATAGGGCACCTTATGGTTACCGTCCATATAAGGTGCACTATACAGTATCCTATGGAGCGACTGATAGGGTGCCCTATAAGGGACATTATAGGGTGTCGTGGCGAACAGTGCACTTTATAATGTGCCCTATGGGGTGCCTTATGCGGCACCTTAGGTTACGGCACATGAGGGTGTGTTTGCTGGCAGCAATTAATAAAATACAAATAAAGTGCGGCAGGACACAATACTTACATGTCAAAGCTGATGGCTCAGCCAGCCTTAAGTATTAGGCACACTGGGGATCGAATTCATGACCCCTGTATCATCAGTCAGTGCCTTAACCATTGTGCTACACTGCTGTTCCTCCTTGCATGTCAGCGCACCTACTTAAGATTTCCATGTGTTTAAATGCACAGTGCTGCCATCAAAAACAGTACTATGACCTTGCCGTGCCTCATAGGGCACCCTATATGGCGCCCTATAGGCCACCCTTTAAGCAACATTGTAGGGTGCCGTGGCGGACAGTGCACTTTAAAATGTGTCCTCTGGGGTACCTTATGGGGTGCCTTATGCAGCCCCTTATGTTACAGCGCTTTGAGAGAGTGCGTTTGCTAGCAGCAGTAATTAAAATAAAATTAAAATGCCTCATAATGCATTATTACACATAAATGGTAGTGCCTCAGCCAGCCTTATTCATTGGGCAGAGTGGGGGATTGAACCCATGACCCCTGCACCATCTGTCATTGTACTGCAGCCCTGTTCCTCTGTTTGCACATCAGCGTACCTGCTTATGCTTCCCGCGCACGTTACTCGTGCGCTAATGTGCGCGGCGCACAAGAGCGCGCACGCTAATCCCGTTTTGCTATTTTTGACCGGACCGCCCACTCCTTATATGGCATCCTGCAGACTAACGCGGCGCGCACGTTAAGAAACTTTAGTAAACATACCCCTTTGTCGCCTCCCACCCAACCAATTTCTATCCCAAGCAGTAACTTTAGGGTCCATCCCTAGGGTGCTCAGTTTTTTTATAAGTCGCCTGTGAGGAACAGTGTCAAAGGCTTTACTGAAATCTAAATACACCACATCTAGGGCTATCCCTCGGTCCAACATCCTGGTCACCCAGTCAAAGAAATCAATCAGATTTGTCTGACAAGACCTGCCTCTGGTGAATCCATGCTGCCTCGGATCCTGTAATCCGCTTGGCTCCAGAAACCTCACTATTTTTTCTTTCAGCAGCGTTTCCAATAATTTACTCACCACCGAAGTTAAACTAACCGGCCTGTAGTTTTCAACCACATCCTTACTTCCGCTTTTGTGTAAAGGCACCACATGAGCCTCTCTCCAGTCCTTTGGCACCACTCCCGACTCCAACGAGGCATTGAAAAGGTCAGTCAGTGGAACTGCTAGAACGTCCCCAAGTTCCCTCAGTATTCTCGGGTGTATCCCATCCGGTCCCATCGCTTTGTCTACTTTAAGTTGAGATAGTTTCTCACGAACACAGTCTTTTGAAAATTGTTCAAGATGTCCTTTGCTTCTGTTCCTATTTGTGGGTGTTTTCTGAGGTCCTGCTCCTGGTTCTTCATCTTTGAACATAGAACAAAAATATTTGTTAAGCAATTCCGCTTTATTATTTATTTATTTATTACAATTTCTTATATACCGCACTATTGTCAGCGCGGTTTACATACAACAAAATGACCATAACAAACTGTTTGGCTTCACATAGATCAGGAGAAAACAACTTGGATAACATGCTTCTGCTTTACATAGAACAGGAGTAATAACTTGGATAAACGGGGTATGCAAACTAAACTACTTACATATGTACAATGAGATCGAGTATTGGGAATTCAGTGTGAACATGTGTACAATAGAGTTGATATGTTAACTTGAGGGCATATTCCTCCCCTGCACCTTTGAGTCTGACAATACCACTCTTGCCCTTCCTCTTCTCACTAATATATCTGAAAAATGTCTTATCCCCCATTTTATTGCATTGGCTATTTCCTCCTCCTTTTGAATCTTTGCCTTCTTGACTACTTTGCTAGCTTCTCTAAGTTTTTCCAAATACAGATGGCTGTCTTCCTCTCTCTGTGATCTCTTGTATTTCTTTACAGTATGATATACTAGTCACCTTGTGTTCTGCTGTATGTGCCAATTTCATCTGGCCCTGTTGGACCGGGACCCACGCAGAACAGTGTTACAATGCCGATGCCATGGCTGCCCACTACCAGGAGGGAGGGTTGTCTAGACCCGCATGGGGTTTATATATTTTGTGTAGCAATGCTTACATACTGCTGGTGTTCAGTCAGATACATTATAAATTTCTCTTATCCCTGAAGGGCTCACAATGGAGGGGTATGGAGCTTGCCCACAGCCACAAGGGGTCCCTCTGGCTAGAGGTTGCTGTGCTCCATTTGGATTCTACCCCTCAGCCCAAACAAACATACTCTAAGCAGTATGCCACACCTGTTACCAAGGCCCTGTCAGCCCTACCAATAATACTGGGAGAAAGCCTGTGAGACCACACTTCCCACCTGGTTAGGTCTAATATACTGCACCTGCTGCCCCACACCATACACATACAAAATGCAGAGAGTCTGCTGGCCAGTATTCTTTGCATGTAAGCAGAAAGGCCATATACACACAGCAGGCAGAGCAAGGATTGGACCCCCAGAAAAGGAAGGACACCCGTATCACTAAATACAGATCCAAAATAGCACTATGTGGATACATAGCTATGCCATGGTCACTGCACAATCAGAGTGAGAGTGTCCTCCCAGCATGACATGCTGTGGCCACCCGGTCCATGTAGATGACGGTCAGGCATTACAATGTACCAGCCATTGCCCTACCCCCGATGCAGATGCATCCTGGCCAAACTTCCCTGTTTGGGTCATACCCACAATACCTTGCTCCTCATCATGCAAATTTGCAGGCTGAAGCTGGAAACAGTGCGAGGCTCAGTGAGGTGTAGAACGCCACAAAACATTGGATAGAAATACACATACATATCCATACCGAAGCACTGTGCAACACTGGGGATGGGTGGCAGTCCTGGTAACCAATCTGGTCCCAATCACAGCGCAGGCATTGCTAAGGTGTGCTCATCGTGCAGGAGCTAGTAGTAGTGCTCTAGTGCTAATTGCTGTTCCGTGTGCAGGAGCCAACAGCCTGACTCTCCATCCAGCTGTGGATAGTGGAGCCTGTCTGTGTGGTGTTTGTACCCATGTTGGCCACTGCATTGGGGATCGCACATGTTGGTGGTATATCCGCAATGTGGGGTAAAAGGTTGGGACATTGTACTCTGCAACACACGAACTGTACGTGTACCACAGTGTACCACAGTGCTGCCACATAAATGCCTCTGTCCCTGGAGCCAACTTGTTTCTCATCAGACAGACCTTGACATGTTGCACTGTGCATGGTGCACTGGAACAGGGCGTGTCCTTGGTCTGCTTCAGGTGGGTGCCACTGCCCTCTCCACCACCAACCTCTCCCCCACCCCCCCACCATGCTGACATACCCATGTGCTGGCAGTGCGCAGTCCCAGGGCATACAATGTGTGGGTAGGCGGGTACCTAGGGTGTGGAGTCGGGGATGGGGGGCATACATAGGCATCTGCACATCCCCCCCATCACTGCCTGCCAATGTTATGTCTCTACAGCCTGGGGGAGAGACGGCTGGGGGTGTCAGGTTGGAGATCTAGGGACTATTGGCTAGAGTGGACTAGGTAAACGTAGGTAGATTGTTTTATGCCAGCAGACTGTGGACAAGCTAGGGGACATGCAATGTGGCAACAGTGTACTCAGTTTGGACTACTGGGTGTAAATATGTTTCAGACGATGCATGGTCTAAACCTTCACTGCCTTACTGGGTTTAAAAACAGTTTGTGATGTTTCCTGGGGAAGGTCCGTAGACCTTTGTTAGATTGGTCCCCAGATTTGCCCTGCTTACCCCATTACTGGCATAGTGGTTTCTGTGTGATGTTTGGGGTACCTGCTGGGTACATATCCCCTGGATGGGATATTGTGGAACACAGAATACTGGGCATGTTTGACCTTGGTCAGATGCTGTTTTTCAGTTTCTGTGTTCCTATGTGCGACCTAGGCGAGTGCCTAGTCTGCCCTGCGCCCCAGCTGCCCCCACTGCATGACCCACCTGCATCCCCCTTTGCCCCATTTGCACCATCACCATGAATCTTTCCTACTTGGGCACTATGCTGTTGCTGCAAATGGAGCACTACTATCACTTTTCTTGGGCTCCCTGTCTGTGCTGTACATTGCTGACACTTAAATGGTCTCTCTCTCCTGGAAAAGTGCATTTACTGACAGGTTTTCACTGGCGGTAAAGTCCTGGCGCTAATGTCACAGCGTTAGTGTAGCAGGGGCTTCTCCCTACTCACTCCCACCCATTGACCCCTACTCTCCGCCCTCTCCCCGCCCTCTGGGACATTTACTGATGCCGGTAACATTAACACCCTCACAGTGCCGTAACCTAAGGTGCTGCATAAGGCGCCCTATAAGGCACTCCAGAGGGCACATTATAAAGTCCACGGTCCGCCAAGGCACCTTATAATGTTCCCTATAGGACACCTTATAAGGCACCTTATAGGGGGCTTTATAGGGCGCCTTATGAGGCACCTTAAGGCTACAGCACTGTGAGGGTGTTTTTGCTGGCAGCACTAATTTAAATTAAAAAAGGAAATGCCTCAGACAGCTCTATCAAATAACACCACTGTGATATCAAACCCATGACCTCTGCCTCCACAATCAGTAAAGTAACCAGTGGGCTACATCTCTATAGCTACTAACAAATCCCTGGCTGGCTACAGAAGGACTACAGGTCACCACACAAACTGTCTGCTGTGGTTACCAGGATAGGGTTAACCCACCCGTACCCATGATGCACTGCACATGCAGATCAGCAGTCTACAGATGATCACAAGATGGAGTATGCACCCCCATAGCACCTTGGCCTGTGTGCAAGCAGTGTGGGCTCAGTAAGGTGGTGGCAGCCACAACACACTGGATAGACAGACACACACTCCCACACCTATGCCTGCATTGTGCAAATAAAGAGGCTTTTGGCAGCCCTGGCAACCACACCAGTCCTGGGCACAGTGCAGGCATGGCTATGGTACGCAGTACTGTTGGGGTCACTCCCTGGGGTGGTAAACACTGTCAGAAACCAAAACTGAAACACACTCCACAGATATCAGAAAGGTTGCTATGATGCAGCTCTATCAGCAAATTGTGCTTAACTTAGGAATTGATATCTGCCATTAATCATAGCAACCTTTTGATATATGTGTAACGTATTCCCAAGTTTAGGTCGGCATTGCTAAGGTATGCAGGTGCCTGACTCTCCATGAGGCTTTGGATAGTGGAGCCTGTGGGTGTGGGTGTGTGTGCCCCTGTTGGCCACTGCTCTAGGGCAGAGGCTACCAACTCCAGTCCTGGTGGGCCAAACACTGTTCAGGTTTTCATGCTGTCCCTAATGAATATGCATTAGATACATTTGCATACAATGGAGTGGCGCATACTAATGCAGCACAGGCATATTTATTAGGGACAGCATGAAACCTGAATGGTGTTTGGCCCTCCAGGACTGGAGTTGGTAAACTCTGCTCTAGGGATTGCACATGTTTATGGTGTCTGTGCTCTGTAGGGTAAAATATAGGTATTTCAGGCATGTTTATTTTATCTGCAATAAAGGTTCTGTCTTTATTACCACGGTTTAGTACTGGGTAAAATGTGGGGACAGGGCTGGCAGGAGCCACAGCTGGGACTTGAACTTGTGACCTTCTGCTCCTGAACACACTGGCTGTGTGTACTGCACCAAACTGTTGCCACAGGGACAGGTCGTTTCCTGGGAATTCCATGACTGTTCGTCAGGCAGACCATGTCCATTGCAGTGCACGGCACCCACCTAAATGGGGCTTGGCCGTGGTCTGGTGTGGGCAGATGCCACTGCCCCCTCCACCACCAGCACCCCTCCGCCACCATGCTGACATGCCCTTGTGCCGGTGGTGCTGGTGGTGCATAGTCCCAGGCCATCCAGTATGCCAGTAGGCAGCTGCCTATGGTGTGGGTTGTCGGGTAGTGGTGCCTACATGGACATGCGCGCTTCCCCCCCGGCACCGCCTGCCAATGTTATGTGCCCTTGGGGTACCTGCTGGGTAATATCCCCTGTGACACTGTGGGACACACACTCGTGCCCATGTTGGATCCTCGTCAGTTGCTGTCTTGCTGCTTTACAGTTTCGGCATTCCTATGTGCCACCAAGGCATCTGTCTAATCCACACTGTGCCCCAGCTGGACCACAGCATGTGCCGCCTGCAGCCTCCTGTATCCCATTTACAGCATCAGTACAGTTGCCGTTTCCTACGTGCCCACTCTGCTGTTGCTGCACATGTGCATGCCATAACAAACCTGCCCAATCTAAATGACAGAAACCCTGATCAGCGCTATTTCAATGTGGGATCATTCACTTTGTAGGGGGACAGAGCATAGACCCTTCCAAACATGATATCTTAATTTATACGCTTTGTCAGTAGTGTTGCTTTATGTTTATCATTAATATCACTATTGGCCAGCTTGGTTATTGGGATTTTAGATGTGGTTCTGGTCCTTTTATGTTTATTTGCCTCTTTGTTCCCTGCACATGTATCACAACTATCACTTTTCTGGGTTTCTCGGCCTTTGCTGCACATTGCTGACTGAAATCGTTTCTCTTTCCTGCAAATGTGCCTTAACGCGAGGGTTTCACTGGCGTTAGTGTTCAGACACGGATTTCACAGCATTAGTGTGCCTGGAGCCTCTCCCCTCCCACTCTCCACCCATTGACCCCTTCTCTCCGCCCTCTGGGAAGCCTTACTCCACCCTTCAGACCCGGATTTCACAGCGTTAGTGTGCCTTAACGCCGCCGCTGCGTTATTGCGCAATAAGTGACGTTATCACATGATAATATCGCGCGATAATGTCACTTATCACTCGATAATACCACCGCTGCAACGTTAGGACGGTTTAGTAAACATACCCCTTAGTCTTTAACCTTGTCTGGGAGAACTGAGGAGAACACCACCTGCACATGTATCAGCTTCATCCTCTCTTACAGAGCCACAAAGTCAAGTTTTTATATGTTCAGGAAGATATCTCATTGTAGAATCATTTATGCTGCTAATGATATATACTGTGGTCTCACCGTGGGGTATTTTGTTTTTGTTTCTTGCTATAACATGGATAATGTCACCGATTTACTATTACACATCAATTTAAGCCAAGTGCATATTTAGTAAATAGACCCCTTTGAGAATAATAGGATGTGTTATTTAGGGCTATGTTTACTAAATCGCGTTAGTGCAGTTCGCGGTAGGAGCCGCGGTAGTGAAAGAAACCCCAAATAAGGACATGGGCGGTACATCGTTACCACTACCGCGCGTTAGCAAAATTAACGAGCGCTACCGGGCGCCGTGCCACGTTACTGCGCGTTAATCATAAGAAGACGTACAGACACAAAGCACTGAAACAGAGCTGTAGCACAATGGTTACGGTACTGACCGCTGTTACAGGCAGCATGGGTTCGAGCCCCCAGTGTGCCTAACACAGAAGGCTATCTCAGGCATCACCCTGTACATTACAGAAGGAAAGAGGAGGCATGCTTTTCGTTACGCTGAGTATTGGTGTCAGAAAAACACCCTCGGAATGTGCCTAGCCACGTACGTTGGTACGTGCGTAGCGACGCGCGTACATTCGTGCGTGGGTACGTGTTTGCTTACGTGCGTGGGTACGTGTGTTTTTACCAGTGTGGGCATCTTATATTACAGACTTTGTAGGGCGTCCTGCACCTATGCATTATGCTAACAGATGTACGTGTGATGGCCTATGGCTTATCAGAGCCTGTGAGCAGGTGCTGGTGTTTCACAGGGTTGGATTGGGCCAGTCACACCCATGATGCACTGCACATGCAAAGCAGCTGTCCACGGATACACACCATGGGGAATGCACCCCCACAGCACCTCGGCCTGGTAGGGGGTACCGACTGTGTGTTGTACTGGCACAGAGCAGCTACACACCGTCACATTGTGCGGGTACTGTGCTCACCCTGAGGGTGCAGTGAGGCGCCCAGCACTAGGTCCACAGCACCGGCCATGGCGCAGGTCCAAAGCAGTGTTACTGTGTGAGACAGGTAGTTTCTGCAGGAACACCTTGGACATCTCTGTCTGTTTCAGTCAGGTACAGCCCCCATGCACCACCACCACACCCCTCCCCCAGGGCTGAGGGAGGCAAACAGGGTCTCCTATCAAACGATCCACAGTCTACCGTGCTGCAACGGTGGCAGTAGAGGGGAACATGAACCCCAGTCCTGCTGGGGAACAGACACCCCACAGGGCAGTCAATGCAGCTCTGTACACAGCCATAACACAATAGCAGACAGACATTAGGCCTGGATATGGTATGCTGCACCCCACCACTATCTGATATTCCCCTGGTGCAAGCCATCAGCCACTGCACCCTGCAAGCCACTCCATCACAACACCTACCAGCTGCAAACAGTCTGCTAGTGCCCAGTGGAGATGCCTGCACCCAGAACTGGGATGTCAGCATACACAGCAGGCAGATACATCAGTGACTGGGCCCCAGAAGGAAACCCATATGTATCACATGAGAGAAATACTAGATAGCACTATGGGAGTGCCTAGCCATGCTGTGGTCACTGCACAGTCAGGGTGAGAGTGATCTCTCAGCAGGATATACTGAGGTCACCCTGTCTGTGTAGTTGGTGGCCGGGCACTACAATGTGCCTGTCACTGCCCTATGCCCTGTGCAGATGCACCCTGGCCAGGCCACCCTGTCCGGCCTATACCCATGGTACCTTGCTCCTCATTATGCACATTGGCAGCCCAATACTGGCAACAGTGCTGGCAGTGTGGGCTGTTGAAGGTGTTTGCAGCCACCACACACTGGATAGACAGACAGCCACCCCCACACCTATGCCAGCATTGTGCTACTATAGAGGTGGTCAGCAGCCATACCACCACACCAGTCCTGGGCATAGTACAGGCATGGATATGGTACACAAGACTGTTGGGGGGTCACTCCCCAGGGTTGTGAACACTGTCAGAGACCAGACCTGCAGCACACACCGCAGACATCAGAATGATTGTTATGGTGGAGCTCAATGAGCAAAATGTGCTTAACGTAGGAATTGATATCTGCCAGTTATCAGAGGAAACGTTTGATAGCTATGTACCATATACCCAGGTGTAGGGTGGCATTGCTAAGGTATGCAACTGCTAGTATTGGGAGATACAGGCAGGGCCCAATGTCTTGCCTCTCCAGCTGGCATTGGCCAATGGGGCCTGTGGGTGGGTGTGTGGCCCTGTTGGCTGCTGCTTTACGGCAGAGTTCCCCAACTCCAGTCCTGGTGTTCCACACACTGTTCGGGTTTTCATGCTGTCTCTCATAAATATGCATGAGCTACATCTGCATACCATGGGGGTGGTGCATAGCTATGCAGCACAGGCATCTTTATTAGAGGCAGCATGACACCGGAATGTTGTGGGGCCCTCCAGGACTGCATTTGCGGGACTCTGCTATAGGTAATGTGCCTGTTTCTGGTGTCTGTGTTTGGTGTGGTAAAATATAGGCCATGCGTATGTTCTCTGCACTACAGGAGTGTTTTACTATCACTGTTTAGTGGTGGGTAGAACTATGGGGACTGGGTTGGCAGGAGCCCCAACTGGGATTTGAACCTGTGACCCTCTGGTCTTACAGGCACTGGCTGTGTCTGTTGCACCACACTGTGGCCACAGAGACTGTGCAGTCCCTGGAGTTAGTTAAACCGGCCTGACGAGTCAGAAACCCTGCTCTGCAACAGGTTTACTGTGGCCTCATTTACCTTGTATGCAGACAAAGGTGCACATAAACCGCAGAAATGACCTCACAAAAGGGGCACACACCCATAACCAAGCTGGGCAACAATGATATCAGTGGGAAACATTACACCACACACCCAGGACAGCTCCTTTACAATGTAATGCTCTTTGCAAGGGTCTGCGGAGCGTAGACCCTTCCACACATCATTTCCTTTTATTTTGGTGCTTTCCAGGGAGTGTTGTTCCTTGTTGCCCATTGCTATCACTGTTGCCCAGCTGAATTCTGCTTTTTAAAATGTTTCTTGTGGTCATTTTTAACGTTTTATGTGATATTTTGTTCTGTGCACATGTATCACACTGCTCACGTTTTGTGGGTTTCCCCGGTTTTCTGTACATTGCTGACGTAAATGGTTTCTCTTCCCTTTAAATGCCTTTAACGACAGGTTTTCATTTGCGTTGGAGGTGAGCTCTGACACTCCGCGCGTTAGTATGAGGGGAGCCTCTCTCCGCCCACTCTCCGCCCATTGACCCCTTCTCTCCGCCCACTCTCCGCCTTCTGCGCTGTTTTAACGCGCCGCGGAGCTTTACGATCGTTAACTACGGTTACCGCGCGTAGTATGACGTTAACGGTCGTTAGCGCGTCGGTACACGCGTTATACGGCACTTACGGTCGTTAACGTCATACTACGCGCGTTATTCACGTTTAGTAAACATAGCCCTTAATGTACCTTAAATCACATTAACTCCTTAATTCATTAACATATTTTAATAAATGAGGACCTATATCTGTTTCTAGAACACATTTCCATTGATCTGGACTCAACATATTAGTCTTGTCACTTACATAATACAACTAACATATTTTTCAGCATAACCAGGCTTCTCTTTTTTTACATTCCTGAAATATAGAGAAGTAGCAGTAAAACAGAGAAGTAGTAAGAGCAGTTCTGCAACCCTTTCTGCTCCTCATTGCACAACCTTTCCCCTAATATTTCCTGTAATAAGTTGCCTGGTAGGCAAAATTTGGGTCTGGACAGAATCACTGCAAGGACAAACCTTTCAAGGAATTTTGCAAACTTCTTTTTAGCTAGTACCATTCAGTCTTGATGTGGGTTCCAGTCCACTTCTATCAGGAATTTTAAATGGCATTTTCACCCATAAAACAGTTTTATGTATGGAATTATGTGTCTATAATGTTGCCCTCCCAACTGCATGTAAACATATTTGTTTACTACTTGTCTGCACATATTTTTAACCAAAGTGAGCAGAGGTGTTCCCATTGGTGGGACTGGAGAGCAGTTATCATTTATGTGCATACATTGCAGTCTGGGTGGTCAAACCAATATGCCCAGAGGAGCAACTAATAGGTTCTCAGAAAAAAAGTCTGACACTTTGCTTGTCAATAATGCACATTATGGGGCTGATTTTTATAAGGGCCACGCAGAATGTTATGTGCTATTTATGTGCGTAAGTCCCTATTTTCAAGGACTTAGATGTGTGAAAGGACACTTCCATGCGTGCTTCGGTCAGTCACTATCTGTAAGTGTGTATGGAAGTGCTGATTGCATGTAAGATCCATTGAGGTGTGTATGCAGGCAGAGCTTGAGTGGAATGTAAGCACAGCCTCGATTGACATGCATAAGTCATAGAATACTACAACTTCTGCACGTCAATGCACCGATCTAGATACCTCCAGCTATGCCTGCTCCAGGGCAAGTATAACGTTAGGTAATGTTAACAATCATTAGGTAACGTTAACGTGCGGTATGTAACGTTAACGCGTGTTAACATTACCTAACAAGCGTTAGCGTTCCCGGTCGCGGTAAACACCGCAGAAGGTGGAGAAAGGGCGGAGAGAAGGGGTCAGTGGGCGGAGAGTGGGCGGGGAGTGGGCAGGGAGAGGCTCCTTTTACACTAACGCGCTGAACTGAAGGGCTGAATCCTACCGCAAATGAAAACCTGCCGTTAGATGCACAGTTGCAGGAGAGAGAAACCATTTCAGTGTCAGCAATGTACAGCATAGAGAGGGAGCCCAAGAAACGTGATAGTAGTGCTCCATTTTCAGCAACAGCATAGTGCCCAAGTATGAAAGGCCACTATGGCGATGGTGCAAATGGGGCATAGGGAGCTGCAGGCGGGAATGTAGCGAGGGCAGTTGGGGGCACAGGGTGGACTAGGCGGGTGCCTAGGTAGCACATAGGAATATAGAAACTGCAAATCAGCCTGACAGCAGCTGACAAAGGCCAAACACAATCCAACTACATCTACCTGGACCACCCGAGCTAACAGTTGCCAGGGCACTGACCTAACATCCCCCCAGCCAATCCTCCCCCAAGCGGAAGGGACATACTATTGGTAGGCAGTGATGGGGGGATGTGAGGATGCTCATGTATGCCCCCTGTCCCAGACCCCGGTCCCTAGGCAACCACCTACCCACACAGTGGATGGCCTGAGACTACGCACTACCAGCACCGACAGCATATGGTCATGTCAGCATGGCAGGGGGGGTGTGCCCGTGCTGTAGGGGACCGTGGCACCTGCCTGCAGTGGACCTAGGCCATACCCTGTATCAGTACGTGGTGTGCAGTGCAACATAAAAGGTCTGGCTGAGGAAAAGTACTGGTAGCCCCAGGGACCACCATGCATCTGTGGCAGTACACCCAGCCAATGTGTCCAGAAGCAGAGGGTTACAGGTTCAAGTCCTAGCTTTGGTTCCTGCAGAGCATGCCCCTATATTTCAACCTACAATGCAGATACAACAGCAACATGTGCAAAACCCAAAGCAGTGGCGAACAGGGGTACAAACACCCATTCACACAGGCTCCACAATCCAAAGATGTATGGAGAGTCAGGCTGTTGGCCCCAGCATTCAGCTGCAGTTATCACCAGAGCACTACTACTACCTCCTGCACAGTTTAACAATGTCAGCACTGTGATCAGGACCAGTGTGGTGGACAGGGTTGCCAACCACCCCTATCTTTCACAATGCTGCAATAGGAGTGTGTGTGTATGTCTATCCATTGTTCTGTGGTTGCCCACCCCTCACTGGGCCCAAAATGTCCCACTGTTACCAGCATTAGCCGGAATATGTGCATAAAAAGGAGCAAGGTATTGTGGGTATGGCCCGGACAGGGCAGATTGGCCAGGATGCATCTTCACAGGGTGTGGGGCAATGGTTGTGACACTGTAGTGCCCGACTACTGCCTGCATGGACAGGGTGGCCACAGCATGGCATGCTGGGAGGGCACTCACTCTGACTGAGCAGTAACCATGGCAGGTCTAGGTTCACACATAGCGCCCTACACTATCTGCCTCCAGTGATACTTTTGTGTTCCCAGTGCTGGGGTACCAATCACTGAGATGCCTGCTTGGTGCACATAGTTTCTCTTTGAGTATGCACTATGGACCGGCTGGTGGACTGTCGGCAGCTAGACTGTGCATGGTTGAAACATCTATAAGGTGCAGTCTGACTGTGCTGTCTCCTGGTGACTGGGAGACAGTGGTGTGAGACAGTTGGTGTTTTCCAGACCTAACCCCCAGCATTGCTGCTGGTCTGCCACTGCTCCAGTCACAGGTATGGCCCAGGCCCACTGACTCGGGAGGGCTGTCTTACACCAGCAGGATGGAGATGCTTCACATGAGCAGGGGCACCTGTTCCTTACCTACAAAAAGGGTGATGTGGGCCCTTTGGGGTATGTAGTGTATACCACTGTGACATATAAAGGCACTGCTACACAAACCTCCTGCAAGTCTCAAAACCCCTCTGCCCTAATAACAGGTGCCCATGTCAACCAGACCCTAACACAGGGTATACACTAATCTGGGTGGTGTCTGGTCCCAGAGGGCCACATGTGACTGCAGAATACAGATAAACACCAAATTACCCTTAGCTGCACTGCAAGGAACACCCATCACACAGTGGTAGTGATGGAAATGTACAGCAGGACCTATCTCTAGCACCACATGTACTGCGGACTTAGTGCTGGGCACACATCCTATCCCTCAGGGTGAACACAGAACCTGCACAATGGCATGGTCTGTAGCTACTCTGTGCCAGTATCACACACTGTCAGTTCGTCTTTCCAAGCTGAGGTACCGGAGAGGTGCATACCCCATTTGGTGATCAGCTGTAGACTGCTAAGCTGGGCACAGTGGCTTGTGCCTATAATCCTTGCTTCTGGGGAAGCTGAGGCTGGTGGATGGCTTGAATCCAGGGTCTTCTGCACTATGTTCAAGATATGTTGAGCAGGTGTCCACACTAAGCTGGGCATCAACATGGGGTTCCTGGGGGAGCCCAAGAGCACCAGGTTGTGTAAAGAGGGGTGAACCGGCCCAGGCTGGGAACAGAGTAGACTGCTATTCAGCATGGGCATTGCATCATGGGTACTGGTGAGGTTACCCTATCCTGGCATTCAGAGCAGACAGTTTGTGCGGTGACCTGCAGTCCTTCTGTACCCAGCCATTGCTGTAAGATACATCATGGAGTTATAGCCTACTGGTTAATACAATGCCAATCTCAGCAGTGTTCATGGGTTCAATTCCTCATTGTTCCTTCCTCTCATGCCTGTCCTACTCAAATAGTGTGCATGTCTGTAACAGTCATATTTTTGCAGATCTGTGCTGCCAGCCCATAATACCCTCACCACAATTGCAAACATTCCCTCGGTCTGTCTATCTGCGTCTGTCAGCTGTGTAGAGTCCTGTCTGCCTGTGCAGGCTGCCACCCCATGTCCTGCACTTCTCCCCTTTCCTGCATTGTGCATCTTCATGCTTGCCTTGCCTGTGCCTGATCTGCATGGCATCACTACTCCTCTGTCCACCCATCATTGTAACTATCCTGCCACCTCCGCCTCCACTGGGGGACATGTATTCCCATCGTCTGCCACCAACTGTCTTTCCAGTACTTTAAATTGCCAACACCCTGTGCTGTGGGTCAGCTGCCCCCACCATGTTTGTCATCAGTACTGGCAGCCACATGGGATACCCGCATATATGGCATGTCCAGCGGCTCCCAGCTCTCCCTCCTTCACTCACCTGTTCATTGCCTTTCCTGAGTGCTCGCTCTAGTGTTAGGGCTACATCTGTCTCTGTTCCTCACAGGTCATGCATGTCATCGTGAGGCACCTTGCAGCCCCTAGGGCACACTAACCTAGGGCACCATAACCTTGTTAGGCCCCCTTAACCTATGGTTCCATAGTCCAGGGTGCCTTGTCCAGGGATGCCTAATACAGCGCTTAGCCTAAGAAGCCCTATAGGGCACCTTATCAGGCACCTTACAAAGCACCTTATAATGCACCTTACAAGGCACCTTATAATGCACCTTACAAGGCACATTACAAGGCACCTTATAAATCATCTTACAAGGTGCCTTATAAGGCACCTTACAAGGCGCCTTGTAATGCACCTTGTAAGGTGCCTTGTAATGCACGTTAGTCTAAGGTGCCTTGTAACATGTGTTAGCTGATACAGCTTGCTGTAACGATGCACCACCAGCCCCACCAGCATAATGGCATGTCAGCATGGTGGCGGAGGGGTGCTGGTGGCGGAGAGGGCAGTGGCAAGCCATTTAGGTGGGTGCCATGCACTGCAACAGACAATGATCTGCCCCTATGGCAACAGTTTGTTGCAGTACACACAGCCAGTGTGTTCAGGAGCAGAAGGTCACAAGTTCAAGTCCCAGCTGTGGCTCCTGCAAATCCTGTCCCCACATTTTACCCAGTACTAAACCGTGGTAATAAAGACAGAACCTTTATTGCAGATAAAATAAACATGCCTGAAACACTATATTTTACCCTATAGAGCACAGACACCATAAACATGTACAATCCCTAGAGCAGAGTTTCCCAACTGCAGTCCTGGAGGGCCAAACACCATTCAGGTTTTATGCTGTCCCTAATAAATATGCCTGTGCTGCATTTGTATGCGCCGCCCCCATTCTATGCAAATGTATCTCATGCATATTCATTAGGGACAACATGAAAACCTGAACAGTTTTTGGCCCACAAGGACTGGAGTTGGGAACCTCTGCCCTTGAGCAGCGGCCAACGGGGCAGAAACACCCACACCCAGAGGCTCCACTATCCAAAACCTCATGGAGAGTCAGGATGTTGGGCCCTGCGTGGAGCAGTATCTCCCAATACTGGCACCTGCATACCTTAGCAATGCCATCCTAAACTTGGGAACACGTTCCACATATATCAAAAGGTTGCTATGATTAATGTCAGATAACAAATATTAAGTTAAGCACGATTTGTTTATAGAGATCCATCATAGCAACCTTTCTGATATCTGTGGAGTGTGTCTCAGTTATTGATTCTGACAGTGTTTACCACCTCGGGGAGTGACCCCAACAGTTTTGTGTACCATAGCAATTCCTCCACTGTGCCCAGGACTGGTGTGGCGGCCAGGGCTGCCACAAACCTCCATATTTTCACAATGCTGGCATAGGTGTGGGAGTGTGTGTCTGTCTATCCAGTGTGTTGTGGCTGCCACCACCTTACTGAGGCCACACTGCTTGCACTGTTTCCAGTGTTAGCCTGCCAATATGCATAATGATGAGCAAGGTACTGTGGGTATGGCTTGGGCAGGGCAATGGCTGGGACTTTGTACTGCCTGACCACCACCTGCATGGACAGGGTGGCCACAGCATGTCATGCTGGGAGGTCACTCTCACCCTGACTGAGCAGTGACCACGGCATGGCTAGGTTTCCCCATAGTGCTGAGCAGCATTTCTCTTAAGTGATGTTTATGGGTTCTGTTTTCTGGGGCCCAGTCATTGACATACTTGCTTGGGGTGTGTGTGTGTGCGTGCGTGCGTGCTCACATCCCATGTTTGGGTACACCCAGTTTCTCTATGTACTAGCTAGCTGACTGTCTGCAGTTAGCATGTGTATGGCTGGAACACCTTGCAGGGTGCAGCGGGTGGAGACTGACTGTGCCCTCTGCTGGTGAATGTCAGATAGTGGTGGGGGGTAGCTGAGCTTCTCCAGCATTCTGCCTGTCTGCCATTGCCTTATGTGATGCGTACAGATCTGCATTGACTGCTCTGTAGGGTGACTGCTCCCCAGCAGGATGGGGTTGATGGTCCTCTCTACTGCCACCATTGCAGTGATGTACAATGTGGATCTGTTGGTGGGAGGTCCTGTCCCCCCACTCTGAACCACAGAGGGCGGGTTGGGTAGTGCTACATTATCTGCTTTAAGGTTCAAACACCCCCCTTCACCTATAGCATGTGACCATGGCACCCACACAGGATATGCACTATTCTGGGTGCATCATAGTCCACAAGAGCTAGACGTGACTGAGAAATACAGATGGACACAGGTGTATCCTAGGTGCGTCTACAAGGACTACTTATCACACACTGGCACTGATGGGGACCTGCAGCATAGCCTATCTCAGCCAAGCCAGGTGCTGCGGACCTGGTGCTGCGTGCCTCACCTCACCCTCTGGGTGAGCACAGGACCCGCACAATGTCATGGTCTGCTCTGTGCCAATAACACACATGGTCAGTTCCCCCTACCAGGCCTAGGTGCTGTGGGGGGTGCATATTATGTGATCAGCTGTAGACTGTTGATCTGCATGTGCAGTGCATCATGGGTACGAGTGAGTTTACCCTATCCTGGTAACCACAGCAGACAATTTGTGTGGTGACCTGTAGTCTTTCTGTAGCCAGCCAGCCATATGGCAGCAGCTATAGAGATATAGCCTACTGGTGATCTAAAAAGGCTGTCTGCTGCATTTTCTTTTCATTTAAATCAGTGCTGCCAGCAGAAACACCCTCACAGTGCTGTAGCCTAAGGCAGGGGTGGGCAACTCCAGTCCTGGCGGGCTGCAGACCAGTCAGGTTTTCGGGATATCCCTAATGAATATGCATGAGATATATATGCATTAGAGATATCCTGTGAACCTGACTGGTTTGTTGCCCTCCAGGGCTGGATTTGGAGACCCCTGCCTTACACCTCTGTCATTTAAGATTGTGAGTGGGCAAGGTGCAGATGTCCAAGACATCAAAAAGGTTAGATAGAATTTGTCACTAGACTTACTTCCAACTCCAACACCCAAGCGGTCATTCACAAATTTCTCTAAATGAGTTATATCCATAAAAACATAAGAGGCCCCCTCAAAACCTATCAAACATTTACATGGAAACGGAGAAAGAAAGTGGCCCCTAAGGCCAATACCTTGGGCTTGAGAGCCAGAAATTGCCTCCTCCTATTAGACAACTTTTTGGTGGTGGTGAGAATCGAGGAGGAATGTGACACATTCAATATACCCTTTCGATGTCTAGGATATCTGTACCTTGCCCACTCACGATCTTAAATGACAGAGGTGTAAGGCAGGGGTCTCCAAATCCAGCCCTGGAGGGCTGGCTTGATCACTGAACCAACTGCTGGGTGTCATTGTTTGCTCTGTGCATATGCTATGTGTACTGACCAATGGTCTGTCTGCAGTTAGTATATGCATGGGTGGAAAACCCAGCAGTGGCAGTATGTACAGTTTGACTGTGTTTGCTGTGGGTGAATGTTAGATCTATGTGGTTGGGATATGAGGTGTTCCAGGCCTACTCCCACTGGTACTAGTAAGACCAGCAGGATCCTAGTAACAGCCCCATGTAAGTTCAGCTGCTACCCCCAAGTTGTTGGCAGATATGGCATCAGCATTGTAACACTGGGTATTGACATGCACTGTTCTAGGTGGGTCTCTGTCCAACAAGGGCAGATGTGACTAGCATAATCACACTGCAGACAATACCTGCCACACAGTAGCAGTGATTGGGATCTACTGTACAGTACGGACAGCAGAGACCACCTCTAGCACTGCAGGTACTGGGTATCCGGTGCTGGGTGCCCATCCTCACTCTCAGGGTAACCGTGGAAACTGCTCTGTAGCACGGTTTGTAGCTGCGCTGTGCTTGTTTCACGCACTGTCAGTGCATCTTACTGAGCTGAGGTGATGGATATGTGCATTCTCCATTTAGTGATCATCTGTAGACTGCTGTTCTGCATTTGCTGCATCATGGGTACTGGTGGGGCTACACACAGCAGACATTTTAGGTGGTGACCTGCAGTCTTTTTGTATCCAGCCATTGCCGTGCAGTGTGGTGTAGAGGTGTAGCCTACTAGTTAGTTCACAGTCTTTATAAGCAGCAGACAGGGGTTTGATTCCTACCTGCTCTTTTTGTGACTGTGCTACTCAGATCATTTTCATGCCTGTAACAGTCAGGGCTCTGCAGATCAGTGCTGGCAGCCGTACCATCCTCTCCTCAGCCACCATCCATCCTTCATCCCATCTATCTGCCTCTCTCAGCTGTGTACAGTCCTGTCTTCTTGTGCAGGCTGCTACTCCATGACCTACACTGGTACCATTTTCTGAATTACAGCTCTTCATGCTCGCCTGTCCTGTGCCTGATCTGCAATTAACCACTACTACTCTGTCCTCCTGTCACTGCAAATATCCTGCTGCTTCTTCCTCCGCTAGGGGACATGTTTTCCCCATCCTATGCCTCACACACTGCCACTGCAGCACTTTACATTGACACCACCCTGTGCATCGGTATAGCTGCCTCCCATATGCGTGTCCGCTTTACTGGCTGCCACATAGGGTGCCCACCGACATGGCAGGTCCATCAACTCCCAACTGTCCTTCCTTCCATGACCTGTATATTGACATTCCTTGGTGCTCTATCCAGCATTTGGTTTACAGCCATTTTCCTGCTTTAAGATGCATGCTTTCCACCTTAGGGCATCTTGTCTATCCTTAGGACTCCTTCCTTATTTCCTGTTAAGATGCCTTATCACACCTTAAGGCTCCTAATCTCCTGTTAAGGCGCCTTATCACCTCTTAAGATTCCTTGCCTCTCCTCAGGACATCTTGTCACCTTACTGCACTTGGTCCTATTAACTCACATTAAATAACCCAAGGCACCCTAACGCTGACATGCCTCCTACCCCCCATTGCCTTATATGGCTTCAGGCACTTTAACGCTGCCCTTACTGCCGGAGACTTTACCGTGGTTTACTAAACATACCCCTTAGTTTTCTTGAAGTCTAGGCTTCCTGCTTTTGAATGAACCATTTCCACCTGTGTCCTTATATTGCAGTTCACCATCCAGTGATCACTGAATGCCAGATAATCACTCACTACATCAGGAACACTCTCCCCATTTGTAAGTCCCAAGCCAGTACCCTGCCCACTCCTGCATGAGTTCTGTTGCTAGTTGCACTGCCTCCATTGCATGCAAATATATCTCATGCATATTCATTAAGATAATCCTAAAGGTTTGACTGGGTTGCAGCCCTCCAGGGTTGCTGTTCAACACCCCCAATTTAGAGTAGGCTAGCTCATAATACTTTTCACAAATCACATTTTTACTACTACTACTACTACTACTGCTACTACTACTACAACTACAACTACAACTGCTACTACTACTACTACTACTGCTACTACTACTACTACTGCTACTACCACTTATCATTTGTATAGTGCTACAAGGTGTACACAGCGCTGCACAGAGACATGTAAGAGACAATCCCTGCTCATAAGAGCTTACAGTCTAGTCAAGACAGACAACATGACAGTCAAGACAGACAACAGAATAACTGGGGATTAGGATATATCTAGGGAAATGGTAAGGAAACTCATAGGAGGTAACAGGAGACTAAGGGGAATAGGATCTAAAAGCAGTCTCAAAGCAGTGAGTTTTCAGCCTGGATTTGAAAAGGACCAGAGATGGAGGCCAACGTCCTGACTCAGGTAGTTTGTTCCAGGCATAAGGAGCAGCAAGGTGGAAAGAGCGAAGTCTGGAGTTGGCAGTGGGAGAGAAGGGCACAGATAGAAGGGATCTGCCAGAAGAGCGGAGTTCCCGAGGAGGGATGTAGGGAGAGATAAGAGAGGAAAGGTAGTGAGGAGCAGCTGAATGAAGGCACTTATAAATGTCAGTAATAGAAGTTTGAAGTGGATGCTGAAATGGATAGGGAGCCAATGAAGTGACTTGAGAAGAGGGGTGATGTGTGCATAGTGGAACAGCTAAATTAATTCATAGTAAAAGTGAATGGGTTTGAAATGTAAAGAAATACTGCCGAGTTGGCATTACTAGCAAAACTGTCAACAGTTGTTTGTAGCAGGGGTGCAGCAATAAAAAATCTGCAAAGTCAAGTGACAGGATCAGTCTGTCCTGCTGATCCAGCTCCTGCTCCTACAAACAGGGGACAGTCTATAACAGGGGTCTCAAACTCAAATTGCTTTGAGGGCCAAATGAGGACTTGTAAAGTAACCCGGGGGCCGCATAAGACGTGGGGCCTCATTTGCATAAGGGGCCTCATTTGCATAAATATTTGCATAATGTTACCATACACTAACTTTTAGTAAACATGCCTCTTAATGAGTATGGATAAAGAAAGACTAAAAGATTCAGAAATAGGAAGACAATAATTAAACTGGGAACCCCAAAAGCCAAACTTGGAATGTACAACAACACTGTAGAAATAAAACTATAAATTAATTTCCTCTTGTACTAAACAAAGCGCAAACATTACTGATGCACATTTCCCAGAGCTGACATATTCCAGTTAATAAATTCAAAATAAAGAGATATTTTTCTACCTTTTGTGCATTTTTTTTTCAGTTGCAATTGCTCCAGCCACTTCTGGTTTCTTCGTGTCTTCTGCTATCTCCATCGTCTGCTGTCCATTTGTCCTTTCTTCTCTCTTCTAGTTTTTTTCCATTCTCTCTCCCTACATCTGCTTTAACATACTAATCTTTCTCCTTTTGCTCTTTCCTCATTCCTATTTCATCCACTCAAATTTTACCCCTCCATCCTCAATCCCCACTTACTCTCCCAATACCTGGCCAATTGTAGATTTGTCTTCTCTTCCAGACAAAATATTTTTCCCCTCTCCATTTCACTTTCCCAGCTCCATCCCATTCTAATCCTCCCCCAACATCAGCTCCCTTCTAGTTCCAGCCCCACCCAGCATCTGCTCCTTTCTAGTCCCTGCATCAGTCCATTTCCAGTCCTATCCTAGCCTCACCATCAGCCCATTTCCAATCCTAGCCCCCCATCAGCCCATTTCCAATCCTAGCTCCCTCCCCTCACAGCCCATTTCCATTCCAAGCCCCCCTCCCCATCAGCCATTTGCAGTTCAAGCCCCCCTTCCACTCAGCCCATTTCCAGTCCTAGCAACCCCCCCAGCCCATTACCAGTCCTAGACCCCCCATAGCCCATTACCAGTCCTAACCTCCCCATAGCGCACTTCCAGTCTTACCCCCCCCATCACCCCATTTTCAGTCTTACCCCCCCCATAGCCCATTACCAGTCCTAGTCCCCCCCATAGCCCACTTGCAGTCGTATCCCCCATCACCCCATTTTCAGTCTTACCTCCCCTCATAGGCCATTACCAGTCCTAACCCCCCAATCAGCCCACCTCCAGTCCTAACCCCCATCACCCCATTTTCAGTCCTAGCCCCCACCATAGCACATTACCAGTCATAACCCCCCCCTGCCAATAGCCCACTTCCAGTCCTAACCCCCATCTGCCCATTTCCAGTCCTAGCCCCCACCATAGCCCATTACCAGTCATAACCCCCCCCCTGCCAATAGCCCACTTCCAGTCCTAACCCCCATCTGCCCATTTCCAGTCCTAGCCCCCACCATAGCCCATTACCAGTCATAACCCCCCCTGCCAATAGCCCACTTCCAGTCCTAACCCCCATCTGCCCATTTCCAGTCATACCCCCCCCCCCCCCCCGACAGAGGAAAACAAAAAAACCCCAAAACCCTGACTTCTGCCGTTGCCGCCGCCGTGGCAGCGGCAGAATCAATTGTCAAATAAAAAAAAAAAGACTTCTGCTGCTCAAGCAGCAATATCACCTGTCCTGCGGCCCCTTCCCCTGTGCACGGAGATCCGAATCTGCTCATCAGCGGCGTGCTTTTCAAGCCGCGAAGAGTATTCCCCTCTCGCGCGGTTTCAAGCCGCGCGAGAGGGGAATACTCTTCGCGGCTTGAAAAGCACGCCGCTGATGAGCAGATTCGGATCTCCGGGCACAGGGGAAGGGGCCGCAGGACAGGTGATATTGCTGCTTGAGCAGCAGAAGTCTTTTTTTTTTTTTATTTGACAATTGATTCTGCCGCTGCCACGGCGGCAACGGCAGAAGTCAGGGTTTTGGGGTTTTTTTGTTTTTCTCTTTCGCGGGCCGCACAAAGTTGTCTCGCGGGCCGCGTGTTTGAGACCCCTGGTCTATAACATCAAATATTTATGTGCTAGAGATCCTTCAATTCTACTAGCCTTGCTTGCCCCATCTCTGTCTAGAGTATTCCAATAAAGGGAATATACAAGCACTAAATATAGGCACCTTTATTGTAAATTGAGTTTGTGGTACAGTGCTGGTGAATGTAACCAAATTAAAGAAAAACTTCCCTTCCACCTTAGGAAAAAAATAAATCTTTTATATACAGCAGAGAGAGAGAAAATGAAATCAAGAGTCTCTTCTAAATATTTTATTTTTATTTATTAAATATCGTTGAGTGATGTCACTGAAAGAATAAAGTATGAGGTTTCTGTCTTAAGGTAGGCTAACGCATGCTGAAAGCACTGTTAGCACATACAATCTAGGTTATGCACGTTCCCAGCACTTTTCTCACATTAGCTCCTGAGAGTTCTAGTGCAAAATCGTATACCTTTTTTTAAATAAGTCTTTTAGAATATTGACATGACAGTCCCTTGCAATTAACTTTTACACGTGCACTATTTTTCTCTGTTTTAACGTGCCTTATTTTTCAATGAACTATGAGGTAATGAGCAGTTTGGCCTGGATTTCCAATTTATTACCTCATCAGCATAGGATTGTGAGTTACAACTCTCAGAGGTCAACATGAGAAGTGTTGTTAATGTTCGTAATCTACTGTAGATTATGTGCTAACGGTGCTTTTTAGTATGCATTAACACTTGCAATCAAAGAAAAAAAAAGAGAATAATATCCTGGCAATTTAGAATTTTAACCCATAGTTTTCATTTCAGTTGTACATTTTTGCTCTTAGAGATATGTTTACTAAAGGGCGTTAAGGGAGCAATTGTGCTGTTAATGCTTGTTATCGGCACCCTTGTGCCCTTAATGCTGTGAAAAAGCTGTATTAATGGGTGTTAAAGGCTCCTGTAGCGTTAAGGGTGCAGTAGGTGGTGATGGGTGTTAACGGGATGGTGAAAGGGTGTTACCTTACAATCTGTTGCACTAACATGTGCTAAAGCCCTTTAACGCTGGGAACCCTAACGCCAAGTATAACCTTGCAGAAAGAGTATATTTTGAGGGGAGAGAGCCTATTTAAACATCTTCAATGTGATGCACAGAGAGGGGAGCCTAAGATAGTGATAGTAGTGTTTCATTAGCAGCAGCAGCATAGTGTCCACGTATGAAAGGGCACCATGTTGATGGTGCATATGGGGCAAAGGAGGTGGCACGTCAGTCATGCAGTGGGGGTTTCTGGGGTGCAAGGCAGACCAGGCAGCTGCCCAGGTGGCACATCTGTGATGTCCATCA
This sequence comes from Ichthyophis bannanicus, assembly GCA_033557465.1. Classification (NCBI taxonomy): domain Eukaryota; kingdom Metazoa; phylum Chordata; class Amphibia; order Gymnophiona; family Ichthyophiidae; genus Ichthyophis; species Ichthyophis bannanicus. The sequence goes on from CM066031.1 coordinate 736,302,214, forward strand.
TGATTCCACATCGACAATGGCGGCACACAGACATGCTTTGCTTTGGAAAGGTGAAGCACTACATGGGGAAGGCCAAGGTTTCCTGGCATCCTAGGCAGGGACCTCGACCAGCCCCCCCTCTCCAGAGGAAGAGGATGATAGCGTCAGCAGTTGTAGTGCTACAGAGAGCTGCAAAATTGAGGTGCCTGAGAAATATCACAGCTGCAACTGCCTGCCTCCCCCCAAGATGTATCAGAAGCGGGCTGTGATGTGGTTCTGGCAGCAGCAGTTGTTTGGGGGGATGGCGTGTCCGTCAATGTGAGCCTCTGCCCCACCCATCTGGACCTGGCACCCTAGGTATCTGCCAAAGCAGAATAGTCGAGTAGTCGGTACTGCACACCACCCCCACCGACAGCATGCTGGCATGGCAGCATGGTGTGGGGGGTGTTTGCGGCAGTTACAGCAGCACCTGTCTGCAGCAGACAAGACCCATGTCATGGTCCTGTGTGCCAATTGCATCGCAACATGTGCCCAGATCTGCCTAATGAGTAACATGTCAGCCCCAGGGATTAACATATCCATATGGCAACTCTGTGACTCAACACACAAAGCCAGTGTGTATTTGAGTAGAAGGTCACAGGTTCATGACTCTGCTGTGGATCATGTATTGCATGTCCCTGTGGATAAACTTTAGCCTACAGTGCAGGTACAGCACTAGCATGTACAACCCGGAATGAATTAGCCAGCAAGTGTACAGACACCCATCAGCCACACAGACAGACTCCACTATCCACAGTTGCATGGAAAGTCAACCTGATAGCACCAGCACACTGAACAGGCCTTTATGTCAGAGGGTGCTACTAGTGCCTGTACAATAAGCACACATTAACAATGCTTGAGCTGATATAGAGACCAAAGTGGCAGACAGGAATGCCAACGATCCCCACTTTTGCATAGCGCAGCAATGTGTGTGCATGTGTGTGGCCTTCTGCACTGCACTGTGCTTCACATTGCCTAGGTTGATCCCAGCGTTAGTCTGCAAATGTGCATAATGAGGAACAGAGGATTGTGAGTATGGCTTTAAACAGAGTGGTTTGCCCAAGATGTGTCTGTATCGGAGGTAGGGTCAATGGCTGAGACATCATAGTTCCTGTCTGCCACATTAATGGCCTGGGTGGCCACAGCAGTTCATGTTGTAAGGACACTCTCACTCTGAGAGTTAATTGAAGACATACGCAGCATTGCTAGGAAAGGGAAAGTGCTACTGATAGGGGATTCCAATATGCCAGATGCTGTCTGGCACATTCCTGCTGCAGTATCATCTAGAAGTAGGGAGATCCTGGATTCTCTACAGGGAGAACTATTTAGGCAACTGGTAATAGAACCCACACATGAAGGGGCCATACTGGACTTGGTGCTTACCAATGGTTAAAGTGTTTCTGATGTTATAGTGGGAGATCATTTTGCATCCAGTGATCACTAGATGGTGTGGTTCAGTATTAGGACTAGGGCTGTTAAAATCCATTCTTAGACTTCAGGAAAACTAACTTTGCCAAGATGGACCAATACCTCAGGGAGTTGTTAACAGGATGGGAACAGCTGGGGGATGTAGAAAAACAGTGGGCAAAACTGAAAGGGGCTATTTTAAGGGCAACCAACATTTTTTGTTAAAATGGTAAATAAAGGTAAAATTAAAAGGAGACCGCTATGGTTTTTGAAAGAAGTAGCCAAAAAGGTTAAGGAAAAGATGGAGGCCTTCATAAAATACAAGAGATCATGGAGAGAAATTGGACAAGAATTTGGAAAAACTTAGAGAAGCTAGCAAACTAGTCAGGAAACCAAAGATTCAAAAAGAGGAGGAAATAGCCAATGCAGTTAAATGGGGGGATAAGACATTTTTCAGATATGTTAGTGAGAAAAGGGCAAAAGTGGTATTGTCAGACTCAAGGGTGAAGCAGAAGAATATGTAGAAGCTGATGAGGATAAAGCGGAATTGCTTAACAAATATTTCTGTTCTGTGTTCACAGATGAAGAACCAGGAGCAGGACTTCAGAAAACACCCACAAACAGGAATAGAAGCGAGAGGCATCTTGAAGAATTTTCAGACTGTGTTCATGAGAAACTAGCTAAACTTAAAGTAGACAAAGCGATGAGACCAGGTAGGATACACCCTAGAATACTGAGGGAACTTGGGAACATTCTAGCAGCAACACTGACTGACCTTTTCAATGCGTCATTGGAGTCGGGAGTGGTGCCAAAGGACTGCAGAGAGGCACATGTGGTCCCTTTACACAAAAACGAAGTAAGAATGTGGTTGAAAACTACAGGCTGGTTAGTTTAACTTCAATGGTGAGTAAATTATTGGAAGCACCGCTGAAAGAGAAAATAGTGAGATTTCTGGAGTCCAGCGGATTACAGGATCAGAGGCAGCATGGATTCAGCAGAGACAGGTCTTGTCAGATAATGATTTCTTTGACTGGGTGACCAGGGAGTAGGACCGAGGGACCTAGATGTGGATTGATTTTTGGAATTGTTTGATGAAAAGGTTTTGACCTGTGATGTTTATGATGTTGATGGCCAGTTGTACATGCACACTGAGGATTTTTTCCCTTCCAAAATGATTTCCTAAAGTTGTATAATCTGTGACTGAAGAATGATTGCATACAGGGAATACCCTTTTGAGGTTTTTTTTTTAGTATAATTACATATTCTCTAGAGTCTATTGCTGACAGTTTCCATTGGTGTTCAATTGAAATCAAGCTATCAGGCAGTCAGAGAAACTTATCCCTGCTGATTTCTGCAAATCCCTTAACTGATGATATCACAGCAAGGCTGCAAGATACAGCAAGCACATTTAACAGAGAAGCATTTTGGCTCTGATTTTCAAACGGTGCAGAAGGAATTTTGGTGTGGATTTTCAGATTCTAAGGGACAGATAGGAATGTGGCTGTAGCAAGGGTAGGATTGCAAAGAAAAACAAAAACACAACATACCAATTTCACTAGTAGCACTGGCGCTTCTGCCGTAGGGCTGTGTCTGAGGAAAGGAAGACTTTAAAGCTGAGAACACACAAAGAACTTCAAGCTCGACTTGTGTCTGTGGCCTCTTGCCTTTCTATATTAAAGCATAGAAAGAAGAGATTTGAGCTCTTTTTTTTTTTTGCTTTCCTTTTGCTAGGCAAAATCTGCCACACTAGGGACTTCAAATGGCAGTGCATTTGCATTTTTTTTTATTTATCAAGTTTTCAATCAAATACTTACAAAGCAAGCATACAAGAAACTCTAGTATCCTTTAACATAGCATAAAAAAGAAGATTAAACAATCCCAAAAGGAAATACAGCCACTATCTCACAGCCCACAAAATGGGGATAACAATAAGGAATCATCATACAAAAGAAAAGAAAAGTCAAATGGCTCAAAATACACAGCCTATATTCTAGTGCCTTTGCATTTTAAGACAATGTAGAGTGAATGGCAAAAATTACTGTATCAAAATGTACCCCACTGCAGAAGCATAAGATACTATGCAACAGTACTTCCTGCAATAATCTCTTTTGTGTATTATCTGTGACAGCAGCTGTGAGGTTGGCAGGGCATGGGGCACCTTACAATAATATATCTGTTCCATTCCATTGTTTATAGTTAGTAAACTCTGAATCTAACAAATAGAAATGTAAAAATAAAACACTGCAATAGAGGAGCAGTTCCTGGGAATCCACCAGTGCCTATTCCACATCCTGTAAGGTGCACCTCACCTCAGCCGCAGTTGTCTTCAACTACCCACTACCTACGTTCTTGTGACTGCTCAGTTGAGTGAACTTGGCTCAAATCTCGCTCTGTCTCTGACTATCTTCATTTCAAATTCATGCTTTCTTCTTTCCAGTCCGCCATTGCACTCGCTAAGCAAAACTATTTTTTCCATCTGACTAACCGTCTTGCCTCTAATCCTTGCCATCTCTTTTCTACTCTCAATTATCTTCTTAAGGCATCTCCACCTCCAATCCCTCCTTCTTTCTCAGCCCAAACCCTAGCAGACTATTTCCATAAGTACATAAAAACACTCTTGAATTCCCCACTAAATCTTCTTCACCTCCTCTTTCCCCTCTCCATTACCAACTTTTCCCCTCAACCTCTATCACCTTTTCATCCTTTTCTAAAATCTCTGTCGAGGAAACCTCTCTTCTTCTTTCCTCCTCTAAACTCCTTATTTGTTCTTCTGATCCTATCCCTCCATCTCCTGCTCAGTCATCCTTTTCATCTCACATCTTCTCAACCTTCTCTGCAGCCTTCATGCATGCTGCAATCACTCCTCTCCTCAAAAAACCCTCACTTGACCCTATTTGTCCTTCAAATTATCGATTCAACACCCTTCTCCCATTCATTTCCAAAATTCTTGAACATGTAATCTCCACCACTGTCTCGAATTTCTCTCCTCTCAAGCCCTCCTTCATCCACATCAATCTGCTTTTCAGGAGAGAGGAGTGGCTCAGTGGTTGGGACAGGTTACCAAGGGCCAGGGGTTTAATTCCCACATAGGAACAAGTAATCTCAGGCTGGAGGGACTGGGGTCTCTAGTCCCATGGCCACTCCTTGTGGCCTTGGGCAAAACACTTAATCCTCCATTGTCTCAGGTATGCTTAGATTGTGAGCTCTTTGGGGGCGAGGGAATAAAAAAGTGCCTATTAGAATATATCTGTAAGCCTCTCTGATACATGCAGTATATATCAAGTGCCTAAACCAAATCATCCACTTCATTCTACTGAAACAGCTTTTGCCAAAGTCTCCAGTGATCTGTCCCTTGCTAAGTCCAATGGCCTTTACTCAGTTCTCAATCTTTCTGCTGCTTTTGATACTGTTGACCACTCCTTCTCCTCTTTGACACTTTATCCTCTCTTGGTTTTAAAGGCCCTGTACTGTCTTGGTTCTCTTTTTATCTATCCAATCGCTCTTTCAGTTTTGTTCTGGGGGTTCCTCCTTCACTTCATCCTTCTCTCAGTTGATGTACCTCAAGGGCCTGTTCTGGGCTCTCTCCTTTTCTCTCTCTATACCTAGTCCTTTGATGTCCTCATCTCTTCCCATGGCTTTCAGTATCATTTCGATGCTGATGACTCTCTGTCTATACCTGACATCTCTCCTTTGCTCCAAACTCGTATCTCTACTTGCTTATCTGACATCGCTGCCTGGATGTCTCACCACCACCTAAAATTGAATATGGCTGAAACTGAACTTTTTTTTTCCCCCTAAACTCTCCTCCCCTCTTCCTCCTTTCTCTATCACTGTTGACAGCACTCTTCTTCCTGTTTCCTTGGCTTTCATCCTCGGGGTCATCTTTGACTCCTCTCTTTCCTTCTCTATACAGATTCAACATATAGCTAAATCCCGTCGTTTCTTTCTTTACAACATTAACAAATTCATCCCTTCCTCTATGAACACATTACTAAGACTCTTGTCCACTCTTTGGTCACCTCCCATCTTGACTATTGCAATCTCCTCCTTGCTAGTCTCCCTCATTGTCACCTCTCTCCTCTTCAATCTATCCAGAAATCTGTTGCACGTCTAATCTTCCGCCAGTCCCGATACACTCATATAACCCCACTTCTAAAATCACTTCACTGGCTCCCCTTCCATTTGCATATCCAATTCAAACTTCTCATTCAAACATATAAATGCATTCACTCTACTTTTCCTTGTTACCTTTCTTCTCTTCTCTCTCCCTACAACCCTCCTTGTGAACTCCGCTCCTCTTCTGGCTTTCTTCTCTCTGTGCCCTTTTCTTCTTCTGCAAACTTCAGACTTCGATCTTTTCACCTTGCTGCTCCTTATGCATGGAAAAAACTTTGTCTATCTTTATGTCAAGTCTCTTCTCTCCCCCTCTTCAAATCCATGCTAAAGGCTTACCTTTTTTGAGGCTGCATTTGGATCCTAATCCCTTGTTCTCTTTGTGTCTCCTTCCCTCTTTGAACCTCCCTTGTTTCTCTTGTATTATTTTATTTGTCTTGGAAAAGGTACAGAGAAGAGCCACCAAAATAGTAAAGGGGATGGAAGGATACTCCTATGAAGAGAGGCTAAAAAGGTTAGGGCTCTTCAACCTGGAAATGAGATGGCTGAGGGGAGATATGATAGAGGTCTAAAAATTAATGAATGGAGTGGAACAGGTAAACATAGATCGTTTGTTTACATCATCAGAATATAAAAGGACTAGGGGACATGCAATGAAGCTACAGGGTAACCTATTTAAGACTAATAAGAGAAAATATTTTTTTCACTCAACGTGTAATCAAACTCTGGAATTTGTTACCAGAGGATGAAGTAAGAGCTGTTAGTGTAGCTGGATTTAAAAAAGGTTTGGACAAGTTCCTGGAGGAAAGGTCCATAAACCATTATTAAAACACCTCTCTCTCATACTATGAAAATTCTTTTAGGCTTTATTCCGTTCATATGTAAATAGCCAATGTGTTGTATTCATTGTAAATAATTTCCCCGGTTATCCAAGTTTTTGTTCCTTGTTCTATGTAAAAAACAGATAACATGTACCTTATCTGATGTTTTCTTGTTCTATGTAAACCGCGCTGATTATAAATAGAGCGGTATATAAAAGATGTTAAATAAAATAAATAAATAAATAAAAGGGACCTGGGATATCACTGCTTGACCCAATATAAGCATTGAGGAACCTTTGTCTTTTGGGGATACTGCTAGGTACTTATGACCTAGATTGGCCACTGTTGGAAACAGGATACTGGTCTTGATGGACCTTGGTCTGACCCAGTATAGCATATCTTATATTCTTATGATTGTAAGCTCTACAAACAAGGACTGTCTCATTTATATGTTTGTACAGCATTGCGTATGCCTTGTAGCATTATACACTGTAAATGATTAATGGTAGTAGTAGTAGTAAGCCTTATAGCTGCAACTGCAGCATAGCTGGAGGGCAGTGGGCTAACACATCTCCCCTCCACTGGGATTCAATAATTTCTGGCAAAGCCTGACAGAGGAAGCTGCCATATCCTGAAACAAGATTTGCTTTCAGCCCAGACGTTCTCAATACTGAACATCTGGATGAAGCCTTCCCTCAGTGCCACCGCCTGTTGCTTATGCTGAATGCCTGTCCTGGAAGCACTCTGCCACTGATCCAGGCTTCTCTCTTTGGATTGGGGTAGATTCACTCAGAGTGGAATCCATCTTTCTCCTTGATCTGCCCTTATTTCAGGAGCGATGAGCATAGAGCACTGACAGAGAAGGAGGACACCCGCAAGCCAGCCTGATAGCTAAATCAACCCTAGCTATCATGAGGTGATAGATTGTCCTCATACCCACCATCATTCATTACTGTACTTGTCAAATAAGAAACTGTACTTGCCAAGTCATCGACTAAGAAACCCTTAAATTGTTCTGAATGACTGGAATGCACTCCATGAATTCTTCTTCCAACCCAGAGAAATCTTCCTCTGTACTTAATGTTCCAGTGCTAGGACCAAATTACTCTTTACCAGGACTCTAACTTGTAGCACACAATTTAGCTGAACTCACTCCACTCCTCCACTCCTGTAACCTGGGCTTATGCCACCTCTTCTGCTCTGGTGTTGACTCTCCTTTGCTGTTTTAGGGCATCCAGCCAATCTGGGTCCTTTTGGCATAATTAAGCACCTTCCTGGCAATCTGGGTGCTGTATTGGTCCTCCTGGCAAAATATAGGACTATCTAGTCAATCTGGCTAGTCTCCTTGCCATTTTACTCCTCTCAAAGTGCCTTGGTGTGCTTGCACCAATTGTGTGCTATTTTGGTCTCTTTCCCTATGTGAGGTGCTCACTATGCTCTTTGTACCACTTTGCACTTCTGATGGTGTTCCTGGTACTCATCCTGCCACTGTATATACTCTTTGCCTGTCTTCTGTTGTCCCGGCTTTGCCTGTCTTCTGTTGTCCCGGGGGGGGGGGGGGCGGGGGGAGTTGTGATACTCTTGATGGCATGTAGTGCTGTTACAAATGCCTGCCATCAGGTTTGAAGCAGGTTTGATTATATATAGATGGCAAACCTGGCTATTTCATTGCAATATAGATTCCCCCATTGACTTTAATGGGGAAAAATGGCATGACTATATGAATGGTTCAGTTCCTGAAGAAGTGTATTCTGATTAACAAAAACAAGTCTGAAAAACATGTCTCGTGAGTATGGCGAGGATGGGTTTTTAACATTGGCTCAGTAGAACTGTCTTATGGAAAGAAGTAGCTGAAAAGGTGAAGAAAAAGAGGGAGGGCTTCATGAAATACAAGAGATCACAGAGAGAGGAAGACAGGCATCTATATTTGGAAAAACTTAGAGAAGCTAGCAAGTAGTCAGGAAAGCAAAGATTCAAGCAATTTTCAGAAGACTGTGTCCATGAGAAACTAGCTCAACTTAAAGTAGACAAAGTGACCGGATGGGATACACCCTAGAATACTGAGGGAACTTGGGGACGTTCTAGCAGCGACACTGATTGACCTTTTCAATGCCTCGTTGGAATTGGGAATGGTGCCAAAGGACTGGAGAGAGGCTCATGTGGTGCCGCTACACAAAAGCGAAAGTAAAGATGTGGTTGAAAACTACAGGCCGGTTAGTTTAACTTCAGTGGTGAGTAAATTATTGGAAACGCTGTTGAAAGAGAAAATAGTGAGGTTTCTAGAGTCCAGCGGATTACAGGATCTGAGGCAGCATGGATTCACCAGAGGCAGGTCTTGTCAGACAAATCTGATTGATTTCTTTGACTGGGTGATCAGGGAGTTGGACCGAGGGAGAGCCCTAGATGTGGTGTATTTAGATTTCAGTAAAGCCTTTGACACCGTTCCTCACAGGCAACTTATAAACAAACTGAGCACCCTAGGGATGGACCCTAAAGTTACTGCTTGGGTTAAAAATTGTTTGAGTGGAAGGCGACAATGTGTACAGGTCACTCTGAGGAGAAGGAAGTTACCAGTGGTGTGCCCCAGGGATCTCTCCTTGGTCTGATTCATTTTAACATCTTTGTTAGTGATATAGCTGAAGGGCTGTCGGGTAAGGTTTACCTCTTTGTGGATGATACCAAAATCTGCAATCAAGTAGACACCCAGGAAGGTGTAGATTACATGAGGAGGGATCTAGCTAAGCTTGAAGAATAGTCTAGAATTTGGCAGCTGGGATTTAATGTTAAAAAATGCAAGATCATGCATTTGGGCTGCAGCAATCAAAGGGAGCAATATAGTATAGGGGGTGATGTACTTTTGTCCACTAAAGAAGAGCGGGACCTAGGCATGGTTGTTTCTGATGATCTTAAAGTAGCTAATTAGGTAGAAAAGGCGACAGCAAAAGAAAGCTAGAAGGATGCTTGGATGCATATGGAGAGGAATGGCTAGCAGAAAAAAGGAGGTAATAGTGCCTCTGTATAAGTCTTTGGTGCGACCTCAATTGGAGTATTGTGTGCAATTCTGGAGACCGCACCTTCAAAAGGATATAAACAGGATGGAGTCAGTACAGAGGGTGGCTACTAAAATGGTTAGTGGTCTTCATTATAAAACATATGAGGACAGACCTAAGGATCTTAATATGTACACCTTAGAGGAAAGGCGGGATAGAGGTGATATGATTGAGACGTTTAAATACCTCCATGGCATAAATGCACAGAGGGAGAGCCTCTTTCAATTGAAAGCAAGTTCTGCTGTGAGGGGACATGGGATGAGGTTGAAAGGGGATAGATTCAGGAGTGATATGTGGAAATATTTCTTTATGGAAAGAGTGGTGGATCCGTGGAATAGTCTCCCAGTGGAGGTGGTAGAGATTAGGACAATATCTGAATTCAAAAAAGCATGGGACAAACACAGAGGATCTCTAAAGGAAAAAAGGGGACTATTGTAGTTGTTGATATGGAAGGAGAGACTAGATAGGCCATGTGGTCTTTTTCTGTCGTCATTTTTCTATGTTTCTATTGTGCTGAATATCTGTGTGTTTTGCAGTTTGTGGTTTTATGAATGTATCTACCATTTTCAACTTCCAATGGCTAGACTTATGTAGACCTAATTTTGCACAGAAAGAGATCCAAGAGCAAAATCAGACTTATTTACTTTTCTAAGTTGTTGAGTGATGTGGTATGGGGGGGGTGGAGGGGCACAGAAAGTGGCAAAATTGGCACATTTTATAAAGACATTTATGTACAGTTAGACTGAGATGTGAGGTCCAATGTGGCATGGGGAAATCTAGATAGAAAATAGGACATCCAAGTCAGGATGTTCACAGTTCCCTGAGTATTTAACAAAAGGTTCACTGAATATAGAGTCTTTTGTAAAATACATGTGGAGGCCCATTCAGTGATGTGCGTACAGACGACCCAGAGATGCACCCTATTCTGTTCCCGTAAAGGATAGATGGCTCCATGGGAGCAGAATCGCAGCATACGGCTGGGGTGTCCATGAATGCCCCGATACCATGGAGTAAAACAGAGGCATTATAATATCCTTTCCGTTCCTTCTAATTCCTATCATTCTACTGGCTTTCTTGGTGCAAATAGGGGCTTACATAAGATTTCTATTAGTGGTTTGGCGTAGGTTTTGCTGTAATTCTGTCTCGGCTATAGAAGTAATGATGAAAGTGCTGACAGGCAAACACAATGCAGAGATAGTCCATTTCAATTTGCGCATCATTTTGCTTAGCTGGGGTAAGTGTCCTGGATGCAAAAGCAACTGGCTAGCCTTCTTGAATTAAGCAGGAGCCAAGCCCATTTTTTCTAGAGTCACTCTGTATCATAACGGGATTGGTGTCAATATAGTATTATAACATGGGAGCATCTGTGATCAAGCATTTTATTTCCTGTATTGCCTGGTTATGCTTTGGAAGCCAGTACTAAACTACATCTTTATCCAGAAGCCTTTTCAGGGGCTAACTTATCTCAGACAGAAACGGCATGAATTTTACTAGATAAGTAAAAAACTAACAAAGCACTGCATAGATTTAACAACTGTGGGCACAAGTACATGGCAAAAGAAAAATCTCTGGAATAATCTCTACAACCAGAGTTAATTGATTCGCAAGGCAAAAAAATCCAGTTAGCATTTTCCATGGAAACGCAGACCAGAAAAACTTTGGGCTAATCAACAATACAAGAGCATGTTGCCGAGAGGTCTTGTAGAATTCTTTATGCTACTTGAGTAAGGATAAGTGCATATACATGTTTCATTAGAATAGGAAAAGAGCAAATTGTTTGCATGCAAGTTTTATTAGCTCTATGATGTTCTTGATGATAGCTTTAAGTTTTCTTCATGACAGCAATTTATTATCTTTATTGGAACCCTGAGTATTCAGCACCATGATGTTTAGCAGAAAGAATTTATTAGAAACTCATCCTCCTGAATATAAATAATTGTACTTTTTCAACTTCATCTTTGCTCAGGTTTTTTCTAAGCCTCTGTAGAACCAGGAAAGTACTGTTCAAATCCCATTACTGCTCCTTGTGATCTTGGGTAAGTCACTTAACCCTCCATTGCTTCAGGTGCAAAACATATTGCAAGGCTCTCAAGGAATAGGAAAATACTTACTGTACCTGGATGCAACTCACCTTGAGCTACTCTTGAAAAACGCATGAGCTAAAATCCAAATCCAGCCCAAGAGCTCCAAAGAAAATTCCTACATTTTAGTGTAACAATCAGCTTCCATCTCAATCTGTCACTTTCAGAAAGAACCAGGTCTCTGAGATCCATATTTTTATGTTCTCTTCCTTTCTAATGCCATTAGAATTATAGAACTGTAAAGTTGTAAAATAAAGCCGCACTGAAGGCACTAAAGAGCATCTTGTTAATCACAGAAATTTGACAGATGGAGGAAAAGGACCATAAGGCCCATCAAGTCTGCCCAGTTTATCTCTGATTGCTAGAGTTATGTATTCAGTTTGCTTGGGTGGTGAAAATAATTCAAATGTGTGCACTTCGCTTATATGCTGTGAACACCCCTAACGTGCCTTGGACCCCAGCTGATTTCTAGTGTTCTTTTCACTTCCTGACAGCTAAAGATCCTCTGTGCTTAGTATATACTTTCTTGAATTCTGTTATTGTTTTTCCCTCTACTGGTTCCACTGGGAGACTCTTCTACACCTTCTCTCCCTTTTGCAAAGAAATAAGTTGAGCATCCTGAGATGAGCCTCTAAGTAATGGACTGGACTAGCAACTAGTACAGTGGGAAACAACAAAGAGTGGTGTTAAGTGACATTTATTCTGAGATACTTCTGTGATTTGCTAAGGGATTAGGAAGAAAAATTTGTCTTTTTGCAGATGGAACCAAGATCTGTAGCAGAGTGGACCCAATCAGTAAGCAGACATAATGAGATTTGACGTAAGAAAGCTTGAAGAATGGTTAAATACTTGATTCAACTAGATTCAGAGCAAAACAATTGCAGAACCCTGCATTTGGGTCATAGGAATCTGAAGGAGTAGTACACGTTTGGGGAGGGATGGTAAGATCTCATGTGCACCAACCAGGGGCCTCAGGGTAGTGAAACATTATGATAAGGCAAGGTGAGAGAGGTGATGGAGGCTATGCATGCATGCCATTTCTCTTCTGCTGTAGTTTCATCTCTTACATACATTAACTGACCATTTTCCATTAATAAATTTATGGAGTCTGATTTTCAGGAAGATTTATATTTATATATGGTCAACTTTGGATTTAACTGCATACTTTTTTTTAAATCTGGGACTGGTAAACTAGTAACTTCTGGCCAAACATCTTGATGTTCATCCTAAAGTTATCTACATAAAAAGAGGCAGCAACAGGGGTATGGCTTAAATTTAATTGGATATAGGTAATATCCAGCTGTCACTGAATATACAGTCCTAAACTTAAAAGGTTAGGACAGCTATTAATGCAATCCTATATAAACAGGTAAACTTAGGTAGGACCTATATTTTAACAGCTGTTCTAATTTAAGAGGATAACTTAACCATTAAGCTGCATATTCAGCAATGCCACTTAAAAGAATAGCATGGCTGAAAATCTGTATAAAGATAAGCAAATAAGTCATTTGCTTATCTCTACAGAAACCACCCTGCTGATATTGATCTCATGGTTCCCTTTACTTTTCTATTCTTTTTATCTTATTTCTCTAAATTCATTACTAGCCTTTCTGCAGAGATGCAAGGGTGGCCCATCCAAAAGAATGAGATTTACCACCCCATTGAGTGAGATTGAAGGCTATTGAGTGAGGTTTTTCTCATGGCGCATTTGTGGTATAAATTTGGAAAGATCTGCTTTGCAAATGAAAGGAGCACCACAAAATTATATTTAACACTTTTGAGTTTGTTAGCTTGATTTTTACAGTCCCTCCCTACAGAGCAGAACTGGGACATTTCCCTGTAGAATTTACTGTTGTTAAGTGCCATTGAGTCAATGTCGACTCATGGTGACCCTCTCGATAGTTGTCCTAAACTATGTTCGGTCTTCAGTCAGGCAACTCATTGTTGACAGAATGGCACCCATAACTGCTGTTATTGTATTGATACATCTCATTGCTGGCCTTTCTTTTTTCCCGTTGACCTTCTACCTTACCAACATGATGTCTTTCTCTAATGATCTCTCTCTTCGCATGATGTGTTCAAAGTATGAATATCGAAGTCTTGTCATCTGAGTTTCTAACAAAAGCTTAGGTTTGATCTCCTCTGGTACTGACTGGTTTGTTCTTTGGGCAGTCCATGGGATACATAGGGGTATGCTTACTAAACAGTCTTAATGTTACCGGCCCTAGTTGCAGCGATAATGTGAAGAATGCCATATAAGGAGTGGGCGTTCCAGTCCTAAGGTAGCAAGAATCTGTATCACGCGATAGTGGGCGCCGTGGCATGTCAATGCGCGTTAACCCTAAGTACATGCCAGTGCAATGCTAGAAGCTATAACAATGTAGCCCACTGGTTACTGCAATGACTGTGGAGGCAGAGGTCATGGGTTTGATCCTGCAGTGGAGTAATCTAAAAAGGCTGTCTGAGGCATTTTCTTTTAATTTAAATCAGTGCTGCCAGCAAAAACACCCCCACAGTGCTGTAACCTAAAGTTCCTCATAAGGCGCCCCATAAGTCACATTATAAAGTGCCCTGTCTGCCAAGGCACCCTATAATGTGCCCTATAGGGCACCTATGAGGCACCTTAGGCTACAGCACTGTGAGGATGTTTCTGCTGGCAGCACTGATTGAAATGAAAAGGAAAAGCCTCAGACAGCATTCCTAAATAACACCACTGTGGGATCAAACCCATGACCTCTGCTTTCACACACTGAAGTAACCAGTAGGCTACATCTCTATAGCTACTACCACACTGCTGGCTGGCTACAGAAAGACTACAGGTCACCACACAAACTGTCTGCTGTGGTAACCAGGATAGGATAAACCCACCCGTACCCATGATTCACTGCACATGCAGATCAGCAGTCTACAGCTGATCACATAATGGGGTATGCACCCCTACAGCACCTAGGCCTGGTAGGGGGAACTGACCGTGTGTGTTACTGGCACAGAGTAGCTACAGACCGTGACATTGTGCGGGTCCTGTGCTCACCCTGAGGGTGAGGTGGGGCACCCAGCACCAGGTTCGCAGCACCTGTCTTGGCTCAGATAGGCTATGCTGCAGGTCCCCATCACTGCCAGTGTGTGATAGTTAGTCCTTGCAGATACACCTGTGTGTGTCCACCCGTATTTCCCATTCATGTCTAGCCCTTGTGGACTATGATGCACCCAGAATAGTGCATATCCTGTGTGGGTGCCATGGTCACATGTTATAGGTGAAGGGGGGTGTTTGGACCCAAAAGAGGATTATGTAGCACTACCCAATCCACCCTCTGTGGCTCAGGTTGGGGGGACAGAACCTCCCACCAACAGATCCACATTGTACATCACTGCAATGGTGGCAGTAGAGAGGACCATCAACTCCATTCTGCTGGGGAACAGGCACCCTACAGGGCAGTCGATGCAGATCTGTATGCATCACATAAGGCAATGGCAGACAGGCAAAACACTGGAGACGTCTGCTGCCCCCACCACTATCTGACATTCACCAGCAAAGGGGAAAACCAGTATCCACCCGCTGCACCCTGCAAGGTGTTCCAGCCATACACATGCTAACTGCAGTCAGCTAGCTAGTACATAATGCATGTTCTTAGAGGAACTGTGTACACCCAAAAACAGGATACAAGCACACACACCAAGCAGGTATGTCAATGACTGGACTCCATAAAAGAGAACTCATAAATATCACTTGAGAGAAATTCTACATAGCATTATGGGGGAACCTAGCTATGCCGTTGTCACTGCTCAGTCAGGGTGAGAGTGACCTCCCAGCATGACATGCTGTGGCCACCCTGTCCATGCAGGTGGTGGTCGGGCACTAGAATGTCCCAGCCATTGCCCTACCCTGTGCAGATGCATACTACCCAGGCCACCCTGTCCGGGCCATACTCACAGTACCTTGCTTCTCATTATGCACATTGGCAGGCTAACACTGGAAACAGTGCAAGCAGTGTGGGCTGAGTAAGGTGTAGGCAGCCACAACACACTGTATAGACATACACACACTCCCACACCTATGCCAGCATTGTGCAAATATAGAGGTTGTTGGCAACCCTGGCCGTCACACCAGTCCTGGGCACAGTGCGGCATTGCTATGGTATGCAATACTGTTGGGGTCACTCCCCGGGGTGGTAAACACTGTCAGAAGCAATAACTAAAACACACTCCACAGTGGAGTGGAGGAGTGGCCTAGTGGTTGGGGCAAGGTACTTCAGGCCAGAGGTTCGGGGGTTCAAATCCCACTAGAGGACAGCAACCTTGGGCCGGAAGGACTGGGGTTTCTAGTCCCACAGGAGCTCCTTGTGGTCTTGGGCAAGCCACTTAACCCTCCATAGCCCATGTTCCCTGTAAAATAGTTATCTCCAAGTTATAATGCCCTGTTCAATGTAATTTCAGTTTGTTCAATGTAAACCGCACTGATGCAGAATAGTGCGGTATATAAGAGAATATAAATAAATAATATCAGAAAGGTTGCTATGATGGATCTCTATCAACAAATCATGTTTAACTTACGATTTGTTAGCTGACATTAATCATAGCAACCTTTTGATATATGTGGAACGTGTTCCCAAGTTTAGGACGGCATTGCTAAGGTATGCAGGTGCCAGTATTGGGAGATGCTGCTCCACGCAGGGCCCAACAGCCTGACTCTCCGTAAGGCTTTGGATAGTGGAGCCTGTGGGTGTAGGTGTTTCTGCCCCTGTTGGCCGCTGCTCTAGGGAAGAGGTTCCCAACTCCGGTCCTGGTGGGCCAAACGCTGTTCAGGTTTAAATGCTGTCCCTAATGAATATGCATGAGATACATTTGCATACAATGGGGCGATGAATAAAAATACAGCACAGGCATATTTATTAGGGACAGCATGAAACCTGAATGGTGTTTGACCCTCCACGACAGCAGTTGGGAAACTCTGCTCTAGGGATTGCACATGTTTATGTTGTCTGTGCTCTGTAGGGTAAAGTATAGGTGTTTCAGGAATGTTTAATTTATCTGCAATAAAGGTTCCGTCTTTATTACCACGGTTTAGTACTGGGTAAAATATTGGGACAAGGTTGGCAGGAGTCACAGCTGGGACTTGAACTTGTGACCTTCTGCCCCTGTACACACTGGCTGTGTGTACTGCACCAAACTGTTGCCACAGGAGTGGATTGTTCCCTGGGGATACCATGACTGTTCATCAGACAGACCTTGTCGGTTGCAGTGCACGGCACCCACCTAAACGGGGCTTGGCTGTGGTCTGCTGTGGTCAGATGCCACTTCGCCCTCCGCCACCATGCTGACATGCCCTTATGCCAGTGGTGCTGGTGGTGCGCAGTCCCAGGCCATCCAGTGTACCGGTAGGCAGCTGCCTATGGTGTGGGTTCTCAGGTAGGGGTGCTTACATGAACATGCGCGCTTCCCCCCGGCATCGCCTGCCAATGTTATGTGCCCTTGGGGGTACCTGGTGGGTAATATCCCCTGTGACACTGTGGGACAAACACTCGTGCCCATGTTGGTCCCTTGTCAGTTGCTGTCTTGCGGCTTTACAGTTTCGGCATTCCTATGTGCCACCAAGGCATCTGCCTAATCCACACTGTGCCCCAGCTGGACCACAGCATGTGCCGCCTGCAGCCTCCTGTATCCCATTTACAGCATCAGTACAGTTGCCCTTTCCTACGTGCCCACTCTGCTGTTGCTGCACATGTGCACGCCCTAACAAACCTGCCCTATATAAACGACAAAAACCCTGATCACCACTATTTCAATGTGGGATCATTCACTTTGTAGGGGGACAGAGCATAGACCCTTCCAAACATGATATCTTCCTTTTTACGCTTTGTCAGTTGTGTTGCTTTATGTTTATCATTAATATCACTATTGGCCAGCTTGGTTATTGGGATTTCAGATGTGGTTCTGGTCATTTTATATGTTTATTTGCCTTTTTGGCTCCTGCATATGTATCACTACTATCACTTTTCTGGGTTTCCCTGCCTTTGTTGTACATTGTTGACTGAAATGGTTTCTCTCTCCTGCAAATGTGACTTTGTCACATTCCTCCTCGCTTCTCACCACCACCAAAATGTTGTCTATTAGACAACTTTTTGGTGGTGGTGAGAATCGAGGAGCAATGTGACAAATTCTGTCTACCCTTTTGATGTCTAGGACATCTGTACCTTGCGCACTCACAATCTTAAATTACAGAGGGGTAAGGCAGGGGTCTCCTAATCCAGTACTGGAGGGCCACAAACCAGTCAGGTTGGGAGGAAATCTCTAATGCATATATATCTCATGCATATTCATTAGGGCTATCCCAAAAACCTGCCAGGATTGCAGCCCTCCAGGACAGGTTTGTGGACCCCTGGCATAGGTGTTCTAACCATGCACAGTCTAACTGCAGACATTCCACCAGCCAGTCCACAGTGCATGCTCACAGAGGACCTATGCGTACCAAACAAGCATCTCAGTGATTGGGGCCCCAGCACTGGGAACACAACAGGATCACTGCCATGGTCATTGCTCGGTTAGAGTGAGTGCCCTCCCAGCATTCCATGCTGTGGCCACCCTGTCCATGCAAGCAGTGCTCAGGCACTACAGAGTCCCAGCCATTGCCCCACACCCTGTGAAGATGCATTCTGGCCAATCCGCCCTGTCTGGGCCATACCCACAAAACCTTGCTCCTCATTATGTACATATTCAGGCTAATGCTGGTAACAGTGGGACATTGTGGGCCCGGTGAGGTGTGGTCAGCCACAAAACAATGGATAGACATACACACATACACTCCTATTGCAGCATTGTGCAAAGATAGGGGTGGCTGGCAACCCTGCTCACCACACTGGTCCTGATCACAGTGCCAACATTGCTAAACTTTGCAGGAGGTAGTAGTAGTGCCCTGGTGATAACTGCAGCTCAATGCTGGGTCCAACAGCCTGACTCTCCATGCATCTTTGGATTGTGGAGCCTCTGTGAGTGGGTGTTTGTACCCCTGTTCGCCACTGCTTTGGGCTTTGCACATATTGCTGTTGTATCTGCATTGTAGGGTAAACATAGGGACATGCTCTGTAGGAACCACAGCTGGGGCTTGAACCTGTGACCCTCTGTTTCTGGACACACTAGCTGGGTATACTGCACCACACTGTTGCCACAGATGCATGGTGGCCCCTGGGGCTACATGTACTTTTCCTCAGCCAGACCATCTATGTTGCACTATACACCACGTACTGGTACAGGACATGGCCTAGGCCCACTGCAGGCAGGTGCCACTGTCCCCTCCAGCACAGGCACCCCCCCCCCGCCATGATGACATGGCAATATGCTGTCGGTGCTGGTAGTGCGCAGTCCCAGACCATCCACTGTGTGGGTAGATTGTCGCCTAGGGAGTGGAGTCTGGGGCATGGGGCATCCATGAGCATCCTCACATTCCCCCCATCACCGCCTACCAATAGTTTGTTCCTTCTGCTTGGGGGAGGGCTGGCTGGGGGGGTTGGCATGTCAGTGCCCTGTCAACTGTTAGCTCGGGTGGACCAGGTAGATGTAGGTGGATTGTGTTTGGCCTTTGTCAGCTGCTGTCATGCTGATTTCCAGTTTCTATGTTCCTATGTGCTACCTAGGCGCCCACCTAGTCCACCTTGTGCCCCTGCTGTCCCTGCTACATGTCCCGCCTGCAGCCCCCTATGCCCCATTTGCACCATCGCTATAGCGGCCTTTCATACTTGGGCACTATGCTGATGCTGTAAATGGAGCACTATGTTTATGTTTTGTTTATTTATCACGTTTCTTGGGCTAACTGTCTATGCTATACATTGCTGACACTGAAATGGTTTCTCTCTCCTGCAAATGTGCATCAAACTGCAGGTTTTCATTCGCGGTAGGATTCAGCCCTTCAGTTCAGCGCGTTAGTGTGCAGGGAGCCTCTCCCCGCCCACTCCCCGCCCTGCTGACCCCTTCCCCCGCGCCCTTTACCGCGGCCGGGGACATTAACAATCGTTAAGTAATGTTAACACACGTTAACGTTACATACCATGCGTTAACGTTACCTAACGAGCGTTAACGTTACATAACGGGCGGCCTGTAACGTTACCGCAGTTTAGTAAACATACCCCATAGATATCCTTTTGCTATTTTTTATTTATTTATTAAATTTACAGCTGTTTACGATTAGAAAACAATCAGAAATGATAAGAATAAAAGAAATACAAATAATACATAACTTAAAATATTACCATCACACTTCAAAATATTACCATCACACCATAATTCAAAATATTACCATCACACTTCTCCACTTCAGAGAAGATCCTCCTAGCCCATTATAAAACAACAAAAAACCAAAATAAAAATAAAAATATATCTCATACCAACCAGACATTATCTCAAATAAACCCAATTATACTAAACCTATCAAAACTAAACTATTGTACTACAGCTGTTGCCCTTAGGAAATCCTCTAATTGTAACACCTCAAAGAAAATATAACTCTTTTTCCCCAATGTCACCAGGCATTTGCAAGAGAATTTAAGGAAAAAACTTGCCCCAATAGCTAATACTTTAGGCTTCAAAGCTAGGAAGGCCTTGCGCCTCAGCTGCATTTGCCTAGAGACTTCTAGGAAGATGTTAATTTAGCTCCCACAAAATAATTCATTTTTTCTTTTTGAAGAGTAAATCCAGTATCATATTCCTATCCACTTCAGAGCTAAAAGAAACTAGAAGAGTTGCTCGAGTATTAATAGTATCCATAGAGAACTCAATATACTCTGAAATATTAATGGGAACAACAAGACCATGGAGTCAACAGCCTCAGTTGAGTAGTGATTTAAATTTGAAGTAGTTCTGCTCTAGTCTGAGAGGGGTTGGAAGAGAATTCCATAAGGCAGGCCCAAGGAAAAAGAAAGCGGAGTGACGGGTAGACTGTAAATGGGCACAGGCTGAAGAGGGGAGGTGAAGATGGTTAATGTGCACTGAACGAAGATGACGACTGGGAGTATGGAAATGGAGGAGGTCTGCCAGGTATTGTGGAGTGTGGGTGTAAATAGCTTGATGAACTGTAATAAGGACTTTATAACAGATGTGATATTCCAGAGGGAGCCAGTGGAGTTGAAAGAAAAGAGGGGTAACATGCTTTCGGTGGGTGGAGTGAGTAATAATATGGGCTGCCATGTTTTGCTGGAGTCTGTGAAGTTGAGTGTGAGAAACACTGGTGAGAAGAGAGTTGCAGAAGTCTGAACGGGATATAACCAAGGATAACAGAAGCGTGGTTACTGCTTGGGGTGTGAGGAAAGAGCGGATGGCTCGAACTTGGCGGAGATAGTAGAAGGATTTCTTCATGAGCTGGGAGATATGATTCTTGAAGGAAAGATCAAAGTCAAGAAAGACCCCTAGATAATGAAAAGAGGACACCAAAGGAACGGGAGACCCTGCAAGAAATGGAGCCTTAGGGGGAAAGGTGCTACCATGAGTGAACCAAATAGCTGATGTTTTTGCCAGGTTAAGGTGGAGACAGTTTGTAGTTAATCAGTCAGCAGCTGAGGAAAGGCAGGTATTGAGGGTTGAGAGGTCTGGCTGTAATGGGTTGGTATGGTGTAGAAGGAGGATATCATCAGCATAGTAGTAGGCTGAGATTCCAGATTGTTGAATAAGGAGAGCAAGCAGTGCAAGGAAGATATTGAACAAGATGGGAGCTAAAACTTAGCCCTGGGGAATGCCGCAGTGAAGGGGGAAAGGGTCAGAGGAGGCAGAAGGGGTGGTGTTGGAAATCACCGTGCATGATTGGGAGAAAAGGAAAGAGTGATACCACCGATCTACCATGCCCCGAAGACCAGCATCCCATAGAAGAGAGAGTAGAATCAAGTGATCAACAAGGTCAAAGGAGATGAGAGGTCAAGAGACATGGCCACAGAAATGTTAGCACAATCATGTGAGGTGTGGAGTCCATTGAGGAAGGCATGTAGAATAGTCTCGACATTATGACCAGATTGGAAACAAGATTGCTGAGGGTGAAGGAAATGAGTGGAGTCCAGGTGGTGTGATAGTTGGACGAAAACAGCTTTTTCAAGAATTTTGGAGAGGAAAGGGAGGTTGAAGACCAGACAATAATGTGCTGGATTAAGAGGGTCATGGGATGGCTTTTTTAAAAGGAGGTGAACCAAAGCATGTTTCCAGAGACTGGGGAAGAATCCTGAGGAGAGACTGGCATTCAGCATAGCAAGGATGGAAGGGAGAAGGGCAAGGGAAAATTCCAAGAGCCATGAGGAGGGAATAGGATCAAGGGGAAAGGTTGTCTTGTGCAATGATGAGATAGATTTTATGAGTTCTATGGCAATGAGCGGATGGAAGGAGGCCCAGACATGAGAGAGCGCAGAGAGGGGGGGAAGAGGGGGGAGGAAGAGAGGACAGTGGAGGTGGACAGAGAGACAGAAAGGATCGGAGATCATAGATTTTGTTGGCAAAAAAGGAGGTTAGCTGAGAGGGGCTGGGGCAGGTGGAGGGGGCAATGAAAGGGAGCCAGAATGGAGCATAGTGAGAGACCTAAGAACTGAGTAAAGCTGACGAATGGGATTGGGGTGGGAGGAGATAGCCGTAGAGAAATAAACCTGCTTGACCTGATGGACTTGAGTGCGGTAGTGTAGATGATGTTCCTTGAAAAGTCGTAGTAAAGAGGAAGAGTGAGACTTCCTCCAGAGATGCTCAGCGCATAGAAGCTGAGAAGGCGGAGACTAGGGTGATACCAGGGCTGTTGGGAACAGTGGTGCAGGGGTTGGGGCTGCAGGGGAGCTAGTTGGTCAAGGGCAGATGAGAGGTTAGCATTCCATTGCGAGACCTGCGTGTCAGGGGAAAGTAAAGAGAAATCCTTGGGAAGGAACTGGTCAGCAGCTGGGAAGAGCTGAAGGGTGAGGGGATTGATACGATGAGAATAACGGCAAGGGTCTGTTGGGGGTTAGTGAGGGAATAGGAGGGGTCAGAATTTCCAGGTGGTGGGACTGATAGAGAAAGAGCAGACAGTAGTGATCAGTCCTGGGTAGGGGCCTAGAGCATAGGTTCAAGGGCAAGAATGGAGAACTGGCAGGGGTGATCACCAAGTCGAGAGTGTGGGCAGCTGCATGGGTTGGCATGATTACATGCTGAAGGAGAGACAGATCATGGAGGAGAGCAATAAAGCACTGATCCCTGGGGGAGGAGGGTGCTTTGAAGTGAACATTGAAGTCCCCTGTGATCACCACACTGAAGTGAGAGGTCGGAGATTGTCAAAAGAGAGAGAATCCCAGAGATGGGGCCGGAGGGATGGTGGGGAGTAAACAATGAGACAATATATCGCCAGGGAGGACTGCAAATGCAGGAGGAGGGACTCAGGATAGTATAAAGCGGGGAAAAGGATCTGAACAAATGGGAGGGAGGAGCAGTACAGGACAGCAACCCCTATGCTGGTATGGCCAGTGAGAGGGACAAAGATGGCAGAGTAATCTGGAGGGAGACAACGGGCAAGAAGTTCTTGTTCTTCCTCTAATAGTTTTCTGATTCTATTTCCTTGCATGCGTCATTGTAGTACTTCTCCTTGTCTTGTCTTACTGCACGTTGGAAATCTCTGTTGAGCTCTGCGGTTGCCTTTCTCCTCTGGCTTTAGCTTCTCTGCATTTCTGGGCAATTTTCAGAGTTTCTTCGGTCATCCATTTTGGCCGTTTTTTGCTTTTTCATCTTTTGTAAAGACTTCTAGCTGTCTTTCAACACAACCTTCTTGATGTCATCCCATAACTCTTCTGGAACTCTGTCATTTGTATCTAAACCCCTCTGATTCTGGTTTCATCTCAGTAACAGCAACATAACCCTCTCCAGTAGCAAGCATATTATGAAGTAATATGAAATCCTACAAAAGCTACTCAGGATAGAACAAATCTACCTTTCCTTAACAGCACTAACAATGACCCACTTAGGAATAGGTAGCACCATAAATATTGCCGTGGCCCCTATCATATTAATACCACCTATTGGGAAAACTGAACAAGCCAGATTACTACCGATCCCTACATAGACACTCAGTGTTAACACAATACCTAGCTTCAAGTCAAACATGCTAAACACAGACCAACCCTCACCAAGTACAGAATAATTTACCAGAAACTAAATATAGAAATATATAGACAAAAATTAAACTGGAATCCCAAGAAGCCAGATTATGCATGAAGTGCAATGCCAGAGAAATAGAAACAGTGATTCTTTTCTCCATATATGGTACAAAATATAATGCTAGCAGATGCGAATTCCAAAAACCAGCACATTCCAATCACTAAATTGAAAATAAAATATTTTTTCTACCTTTGCTATTTGGTGATTTTATTTTTCTAATCATGTTGATCCTAGTCTCTAGTTCTGCTTTGCTCTCTCTGTCTTCTTATCTCAGTTTCTGGGGCCTCCTGCTCGGTTATCATTTCTTTTCTCTCTTGTTTTCTTCACTTCCTTTCCTACAGCCATCTCTGATAAAACAAGGTTACTTACCTGCAACAGGAGTTCTCCGTGGACAGCAGCAAGTCAGCCACAATAGGTGATGTCATCCGACGGCGCCGAGACGGAAGTACTCTCAATAGCTCAGAAGGGCTTAGCCCTTCTGAGCATGGGCTACTGAGCCCCTCCTCCAGGTCCGCCCCTAGCTAGCCACTGAGTCCCTAGCTGAACCCAGTGCTTGGGGCGTGTATCCGGGGAAGACCGAGACTTGCAGGGGAGGAGGGCGGGAATGTGTGGCTGACTTATCCTGCTGTCCACGGAGAACTCCTGTTACAGGTAAGTAACCTCATTTTCTCCTAGGACAAGCAGGATGAGTCAGCCACAATAGGTGCCTCCCAAGCTATGGAGAGCTGGGGTGCAAGGTTCAGTCGAGTGAAGGAGACAATGCCAGGAGTTGTGGTTTGTCTTTTTATTGTAAACAGTGCTCAGTGCAGAATTAGCAAGTAACAGTGCAATTGTGTAATGTGCAAATATAACAGCAACTGTGCAATTGTGCAAACAACAATGACAACCGCACAATTGCTCAGATACAGTGCAAATAGTGCAGATACAGCAACAAAACACGGTATCAGCTCCACCATTCAGAGAGGTATGCCATTCAGAGGTATACAGTTTTAGTTCAGAGGTATACGGTTTAAAGGTATTAGTTCTTGGTATCACCGATGTAGTGGATCTGCAGTGGCCAGGATTGTATGGCCGAAAGCGAGGGTCTCGTCGGAGAGGTCGCGGCAATAGTGCCTCTGGAATGTGTGAGGGGACAACCATGTGGCCGCTTTGCAGATGTCCGCCACTGGGACTGACTTCAAGTTGGTGATGGAGGAGGCCATCATCCATAGCTGGTGTGCATTGACTGGAGGTGCCGGCTCTGCGCCCGCTCGCCCCAAGCAGAAGGCGATGCAAGCCGAGATCCAGAGAGACATGGTTCATTTGGAGACAGAGTGCCCAGGTCTCTTCGGGTCGTAAGAGACAAACAGTTGTGTCCCTTTGCGCAGAGGCACAGTCCTGTGGATGTAGATATGGAGGGCCCTGACGCAGTCCAAGGTGTATAGTCTTTGCTCCTCCTGGGAGGAGTGTGGTTCAGGGTGGAAGCTAGGTAGTTTGATGGACTGGTTAATATGAAAGGCTGAGGCCACTTTTGGTACAAGCTTTGGGTGTGTCCAGAGGGAGGCTCTGTTGCTGGTGAGCTGGGTGTAGGGTGGGTATGCCACCAGGGCCTGCAGCTCGCTGATCCGTCTGGCCGAAGTGATGGCGACTAGAAAGAGGGCCTTCCACGACACGTGTCTCATGTCAGCTGTGTCGAGAGGTTCGAAGGGAGTCAGGGTGAGTTGTCCGAGGACGGCGTTGAGGTCCCAGTGAGGGGTCGGGTCCCAGCGAAGGGGGTGCAGGTTGATGAGGCCTTTCATGAAGCAGGAAACGATAGGCTGTGCTGCAAGGGAAGTATCCCCGCAGCGGTCGTGGAAGGCTGCGATAGCGGCCAGGTGGACCTTGACAGATTGGGGCTGCAGTCCCTGCTGGGAGAGCTCTGTGAGGTATTGCAGTACCTGTGGAGTGGTGCAGGAGAAGGGGTTGAGTTGCAGAGCTGAGCACCAGGAGGTGAAGAGTTTCCATTTCAGGCCGTAGGACTTTCTGGTGGACGGGCATCTGGCCGCCAGCACCACTTGCGTGACCTCAGGCGTGAGGTGCAGGTGTGTCAGGGTGATCCGCCTAGCCTCCACGCTGCTAAGGATAGGGTCCATAAGTTGGGGTACAGGGTGTTGCCCTCGTCCTGGGAGATGAGGTCTGGTCTCAGGGGAAGGCGAAGGGGGGCTTCCCGTGATAGGCGATTGAGGAGGGGGGAGCCATCCCTGGCGAGGCCATAAGGGTGCGATGAGGATCGCTTGCGCCCTGTCCGAGATGATGTGCTGTAGGGTCAGTGGGATCAGTGAGAAGGGCGGGAAGATGTACACTAGAGACCACTCCCCCCATGACACGCTGAATGCATCTGTGGCGATGCTGAGGCAGGAGGGGTGCTTTGAGCAGAAGATGTTGCATTTGGAATTCTCCTCTGAGGCAAAGAGGTCTATCTGCGGGTGCCCCCATCACCGGAAGATTGTAAGGGCCTCCTGACAGTTGAACTTGCATTCGTGGGGGTTGAGCTGTTGGCTGAGGCGATCCGCTAGTTCGTTTTGGATCTCTGGGAGGTAGGAGGCCTGGATGCAGCAGTGGTTGCACAGAGCAAAGGTCCATATCCGCAGAGCTTCCTTGCAGAGGGCACGGGATCCTGTCCCGCCCTGCTTGTTGATGTAGAACATGGCTACCTGATTGTCGGTTTGAAGCAGGATGCACCTCCCGTGGATGAGATGCTGGAAGGTTTTGAGGGTATGCTGCATCGCCCGGAGTTCCAGGAGGTTGATGTGGGAGGCCTGTTCCTGTGACGCCCACGCTCGCTGTGTGCGGAGGTGGAGGCAGTGTGCTCCCCAACCTGATGGAGAGGTGTCCGTGGTTATGGTTAACTGATGGACAGGTTGTCTTAGGGGTCGGCCCTGCATGAGGTTCTTTGTGCGGGTCCACCACAGGAGGGAGGCTTTGGTTGAAGCGCTCAAGAAAATGCGATTGCTGAGGGGCTGGGAGCGCTGGTTCCAGTTCGATCTCAGATAGCAGATAGCACATATGTAGCTTCGCCATGGACACAACCTGAGTTGAGGCTGCCATGTGGCCCAGAAGATGGAGGAGTGTCCTGGCGGACGAGGAGTTTTTCTCTGAGACATGTCACACTAGTTGAAGGATGGCTGCTCTCCAAGGGGGCGGCAAGAAGGCTTTGGAGACTGTTGTGTCTATTATTGCTCCATTGAACTTGAGGCATTGCGTGGGCTGCAGGTGCGACTTCTGGTAGTTGACCAGGAAGCCCAGGGCTGATAAGAGGGTGATGGTCTGTCGTGTAGCCGTTGTGGCTTCTCGTAGGGAGGGGGCTGAGATCAGCCAATCATTCAGGTACGGAAAAACGCATACGCCCTTCTTGTGGAGGTGGGTGGCAGCAACGACCACACATATGGTAAACACTCGTGGTGCAGGAGACAGTCCAAAGGGGAGCACCTTGTATTGGAAGTGCTTTCCCAGGATCTGGAAGCAGAAGAACTTGCGGTGGTCCCTGTGGATGCTGATGTGTGTATAGGCATCCATCAAGTCCAAAGAAGAGAGTCACTCCTGGTGCTGGATGAGGGGAAGGATGGATCCGAGGGAGTGCATTCTGAATTTCTCCTTGATGATAAATTTGTTGAGATTGCGGAGGTCTAGGATGGGGCGAAAGCCCCCCGACTTCTTGGGGACCATGAAGTACCTAGAGTAGAAACCGGTGTGAACTTCCTCCAGAGGCACTGGTTCTATTGCTTTGGATGCCAGGAGAACTGAGATTTCCTTTGAGACGTCCGCGAGAGAGGAGGGGTGTAGTCTGTCCCAAGGAGGCTTGTGCTGCCATGGCGTTGAGTGGAAGCGGATGTGGTACCCGGTCTTGATTATTTGCAGAACCCATTTGTCTGTTGTGATGGATTCCCAGAGCGGTAGGAAGGAGGTGAGCCAACCCCCGGTGGGGGGGGGGGCTTTGTTGTGATTGTCAAAAGGACTGGCCCTGTTTAGCGGGTCCAGATTGATGGGCCTTTGCTTGCTTATGGTCGCGCTGGCGAGGTTTATTGCAGTAAGCGATATTTTGAGGTTGTGGTTTGTAACGCGGTTGTTGCCACTTCCGGTATGAGTTGTATTGGCATTTGGAAGCGTTATACAGCTTCAGCTTGTAGGAGTTCTTATGATTAGTGCGCTCTAGGCCCTCGTCTGCAAGGGTTTGTAGCGTGGTGCAGTGGTCTTATTGTGGAGACGGTGTCATTGACTCTGTCGCCGAAGAGGGAGTTGCCGGTGCAGGGGGCATCGGCGATGCATTCATGGGTATCCTCCCTGAGTCCAGAGGCTCTCAGCCAAGCCAGCCGGTGAGCAGAGCTGGCGGTTCTTGCTGTGCGTGCAGCTGCATCAAAGGCGTCTAAGGCTGCCCGCACCTGATGCTTTGTGCAATCCTGAAGGTCCGTCAGGGTGGTGGTGGCGGAAGCTAGATTGTCTTCTGGGAGTGCGCAGATGGCGTCTTTTAATTGGCCCAGTAGGACGTCCCGGTAAAGGGCATGCTGGAGCTGGTGTGCAGATACCCTGGTGCTGAGCATGGCGCCTTGGTACGCTCTCCTGCCGATGTGGTCGCTTAGTTTAAGGTCCCTGCCTGGAGGATTGTTGGAGTGTGTCCATGATGACTTTGAATGTTTGAGGGCTGACTCCACGACGATAGACTGGCGCGGAAGTTGGTATTTTAGATCCAGCTTCTTGGAAGTGGAGGGTCCAGAATTGGGGTTTTGCCATAGTTTGAGGAGGTTTTCATGAAGCAGGGGGTGCACGGGTACCGTAACAGGGTCCTTCGGAGTCTCCAGAAACTTTAGTGCTGCTTGTGTTTCTGGACGCTGGTCTGAGGGGACAGAGGCGGGGAAGTTCATTGTTGTTGCTAGCTTGTGGAGGAATTTTTGATAAGTAAGGTCCTCTAGGCTGTTAATGGCGGGTTCCGTTGTGGTGGGCGCTTGGCTCTCCGCTGTGGTGTGCGCGTGGCTTTGTTCCGAGGGATCAGCTATGGCGGGTTCCCCAGCCATGGTGGCTGTGACGCAGGTGGGCACAGGTGCTGGGACTGCTGGTGTGATCGGGGACCCAGAGTCCAGGGGGTTCGCTGGAGTGTCTGCACAGGTCTGGGCCCACTGGTTAGAAAGACTGGACAGGAAGGTGGAGAACTGCTCAAAGTCTGAGGCTCCTTGTTGGAGAGCGGGTTCTTGTTGAGCATTCTGGGAGGGAGCCAGGGGGGGTCGGGGTCATAGGTGTCCGTGGTCCTTGATCCTCCTTTGGGGGCAGATCAGGATCAGAGCTGGAGGGGTGAAGGTAGCTGCTTCTAAACGCAGGGCTGGCAGATGTAGAGCTGATGGAGGGAGATCTTCTGCTTCTGTGAGCGATCTTACTTCTCTTGTGCCTGTGTCTGTGCCTCCTGGGGGCCGTCTGGCTGCTGGAGCTGCGGCTGCTGCTGCTGGAGTGTCTTTTCCTTCTCCTCCTGTATTTGCCGTGCCTTTGCCGTGCCTTCTGGGGCTTCTGCTCCGTCGGCGCCAGCTGTAGTGGTGCCTCCGCAACGACGGAGGGGTTCCCCGATGCGAGGGGGGGCATCGAGATCTCTGCAGGCCCTCAGCTTCGTTGCCATGGCGCTGGTCAATGGCGCGACAGTGGGCAGAGCTGGGGGATGGATCATTGCCGCGGCGCCGGCCAATGGCGCCATGGTGGGCGGAGTCAGCAGCAGAGGTGGAAAGAAGGAAGGCCGGATCATTGCTGTGGTGCCAGCCAATGGCGCCATGGTGGGCGGAGTCAGCAGCAGGGGTGGAGAGCAAGATGGCCACCTGCATCGAGGAGGGCTCCCCCGAAGGCTGCAAAAGCTCCCCTGAGGCCTGTGGAAGCACCAGAGGAGGCAGGGAAGCCTCAATTGGTGTCGGGACGTCTGCAGGCATGTTGGCAGCATCGCGGCTGCGAATGGAGGCCAGCAAAGGCACATCCGGAGCTGCAGGGAAGGCAGGCTGCAGTAAGGGGATTCTGGAGGCAGCATAGGTAGCCACGTGGACCGCCAGAGAAGGGATCGCTGGGCTTCTCACCTGGATGAGGTCCTGCAGTGCATGCTTTCTCGATTTCCTGGCCCGGGGAGACATCCTTGCACAGTGAGTGCAGTCTTCAACCCGGTGTGAGACTCCAAGGCACCTCAAGCAGAGATCATGTGAGTCAGTTGCATTCATTTTTCTTGAGCAGCTGGGACACTTTTTAAAACCTGGTTTTGGTGGTTTTCGCATTTTTGCTTGTAGGTTTCTCTTGTATGGTTCTTGTTAGTAGATGCTTCTTAGATGTTTGTAGGCTGGAGAGTAAGAGGGTCCGTCTTGCTGGCAAGGCGGAAGGACGAAAAGTAGCTAGCTAGGGGCGGACCCGGAGGAGGGGCTCAGTAGCCCATGCTCAGAAGGGCTAAGCCCTTCTGAGCTATTGAGAGTACTCGGTGCCATCTCGGTGCCGTCGGATGACGTCGCCTATTGTGGCTGACTCATCCTGCTTGTCCTAGGAGAATGATCTTTCTCTTCCCACTTTTTTCCATTTATTGTTCTGCCTTTTTTTCCACCCAGATTTCACCCTTCCTTTTCATAATCCACACTTCAAGCTCCTTCATTTTATTGCATCTATCTGTAACTTTCCATCTCCCCTGTCGCTTCCCTTCCTTTTCCCGCACCCATGGCCAGCATTTTCCTCTCTTATTTTCTTCACACTCATGGCCAACAGCTTGTCTATCTCTTCCCTGTCACCTCCCCTCCACCCTGTCAAGAATCTCCCTGGCTTTTCTCTCCCCTCGCATCCTTCATCCCCCTCCCCCTGTCCAGC
This sequence comes from Ichthyophis bannanicus, assembly GCA_033557465.1. Classification (NCBI taxonomy): domain Eukaryota; kingdom Metazoa; phylum Chordata; class Amphibia; order Gymnophiona; family Ichthyophiidae; genus Ichthyophis; species Ichthyophis bannanicus. The sequence goes on from CM066031.1 coordinate 736,332,664, forward strand.
ATCTCCCTCTCATTTCATCATCACTTCAGTCTCTGTTTCCTTCCCCCTCAGTCCAGCATCTCTTGCTCCTTTCCTTTTGCTTCCTCGCACCCTCACTGCTGCCATTGCCGCTGTCCTCTCGAGTTTGCAACAGAGAAAGGCAGTGTGGCACCTTGGAATCTATGTGCACTCTGAGTGCTAGTCTCGTCCCCCTCCAATGCAAACTTCCTATGTCAGAGCAAACACTGAACCTACACATGGACGCCACATGCCGCCTTTTTTTTTCACTTTTGCTGTGGTCACAGGTGCTTACAACACAGTTAGGTGTGGGCGGGTCCCTTGGCATATGAGCTTGAAAGCTCTGCCAAATGCAGGTTCCACATGCCTCATGCGTGTGACTTAGTATGTGTGCTGTCTGTGATGATAATCTTGCAGGAAGTTTAAAAGATGAACCCTGGTGTAGGAGGATTTAAGAATAACCAATTGGCAAGGGAGCCAAGCTAGGGATTTGATAACATAACTTTGAATGCTTCAAGAAAAGCCTCAGTATCTGGTTGGCTAAAGAAGCCAGGCCAGGTGTTTGTTGCAACCCTGAATGTTTGGTAATGTAACGCTGAATGTTGCAAGGAAAGCTTCAGGGGCTGGCTGCTTAAGGAAGCCAGACCGATTGTTTGTTGTAACCTTGAATGCTGAAGGAAGGTTGTAAGCTTAAGCACTGCAAGAAAGAAAACCTCACCAGCTCCTGGAACCTATCACACTAATCACTGAGGGGAATACATCTAGGGCCTGCCTGCCAAGAATGCTGTGTTGTGTATTCCTAATGTCCAGCACATAAACCTACGGGTTTGAGAAGGGAACCAGGCCACAGGCAGGACAACTGGTCTGGAGAGATGCAGATTGAGACTGTCAGGCTGTTGTGTCTATATGTTCATTATTTTGTAGGGAACTGTGAATAGACCCTGATATAGAAGCCTAGAAGATATACTAAGTGGTTGGTTTGCATTATTGCTTGCATTGCACCAATAAATCTCATTTTACCTGTTACTCTGACTATGTGAATGGGTTGTTTGAAGGCCTGCTTGAAGTTCCAGGGTCAAGACTGGCTTCTTTGTGGCCACAAATGTTGTGAGAGTGGGATTTTTGTCTCCACCATAGACAAGAATCCATTACCTCTGCTAAAGCAGTGCCTGTTGTCACAGGGTTTATCTGGACTAAAGGGTATTTATTTATTTAACACATTTTATATACTTCTTAAGTCCAAGCAGTTTACATAAAACAGATAACATGAACTTAAGAGAATTAGGTTGTCCCTATATAATACATTATATGCTGTTATATGTTATTTTTTCATTGTTACATGGCAGAAAGTTGTATGTAAACCGTCTTAACTTACAGAAAGACATTATATTAAATATTAAAAATATTGTTAATTAAATAGACATAAAACTAAGGTAGGATACATATAGCTTGAATTAAAGCAGGATGGTGGTATAAACATGTAAAGAACTTGTATAGCTACAGGGAATTTGGAGGGCAGGAAGGAAGAGGGAGCAAGAAGAAGTATAGTCAGTGCTGGACATGCAGGATTTTTTGGTGCCTTGACCTTGATGACCTTGACATAGCACTTAAGCAGTCCACAGATGCAAACATTTCCATCCTAATTTGGTGTCCTCCCAATGCCATTTTATTTTTCCTTTGAATAATCAAACAGTTTTCCTTCCAGAGCTAGCCTTTCACCCCTTCCTCCAGGATAGCCCATTGTGAGTGTCTATTGTAACTTCACAGAGGGGGTAGTGTCATTGTTATACCTCACACAACAGGAAGATGTCAGGGTCCCAAGAAGCTCAGCCACAGATGACTCATGGAAGAAAAGACAGGGAAACCCAGACTGTCTGCTTCTCCCACCTAAGTGAGAGTTACATCATGGCTGAATGTTTCTCCATCTGCTCAGAGGAGACAGAGCCCTTACCCCTTGCAGACTGCAGCTGTGGTAAAATCTCTTCTTCACCATACTATAGCCTGCTTTATCACACTACAACCCACATGTAACAGGCATGTGCAACTCGTCAGCTCTGATCCCATGCTGTGTTGGATCAAGTGCATGCTCTAGGACTGCCCCCTTTTAGCATCAGGTTAGATTTCACTTTGAAGCATGACCTAGTGGATGCGCGATGTGGTGTCAACATTAGCGGCAGCAACAGCATCCTCCTTTTCCTGACTTCAGCTTTTGATTTTGTGGGTGTCTCGTCACATTTCTCTTGACTTCTTGGGCCACAGGAAGAGGTAAGTGGTAGCTCCTGTTATTGCTGAGCCCCAAATTGTGGCACGGTCTAGAGAACTCCAAGGCATCTTGAGTGGGTTAAAGCAGCCATTATATTGGTTGGAAGGCATAGAAACACTGGATAAGGGCTAATACAGCACCAGCATTGGCTGGAAGACCTTAAAACTTTAGAAAGTCAACATAGCAGCAAAACATGTTGTAAGACCCCAAAACTCTGGAAGACTGTCATTACAGAAGCAAGACAGACTGGAAGTCCCAGAAAAACTAAGAGAGCCAATGCAGTACCTTGATCAGTTGCAAGGTCCTAAAACACCCAGCAATGACAAATGCAGCACTAGGATCAGCTGTAAGATCCTAAAACACCCAAAGAAGGCTATCACAGCACAAGGATTGGCTGTAAGGCCCTCAAACATCAAAAGAGAACCAGGGGAGTATTTTGATCACCTGCCGTACCCTAAAACACCCCAAGAGGACAAACACAGCGCCAGATTCAGCTTCAAGATCCTAAAATTCCCAGATAGGACCAGCACAACTCCAAGAAGGACTGCAAAGCCCTAAAACACCTTAGGAGAGTCATCACATCACCCCTCTGCTTATCAGTTTGCACTGACTGCTTATCCAATTTCGCATACAAGATTCTTACACTGGTCCATTGTACCTACACCTTTCTCTCTTTCCTTTCCTGTCTTATTGGCGTTCTTTTTCCTTCCTATACTTTTGCAGCACTTTAGCTTTTCTAAACCGCTCAGATGCCCCGGTGTGGGGTGGTATATCAAACACTGCAATAAAGATAAACATAAAGATCAAGATCACAGTAGGAAGGAAGGCTAAAAAACTCTATCTCCAGTAAGAATACCCAAAGACACCAAGGAGTGTTCTCTACTCATTCGGAAAAAGCTAAATACCTGTTCCTCAGGCACTCTGAACAGACCAACAAAACATATGTTCTTGTAATGGGGCTGCTAGGCCAATAAATATGGCAATGGAAATTTGAAAAAAAGCTTTGGAGAGTTCAAGGCTCTTTGACAATTTTAGACAGGTTCTTTCATTAAGATAATCACTAAACAAAAGTGCTTTAAATCAGTTGTGGTCTTTACTGCAGAAGTTGACTCTGTGCCATCTGCTGTGTCTCTTGTGCATATGCAGCAAAGCACAAGTCAAAAACCAACGAATAAGAGAGAAAAAAAGAAACTATGGCAAAATTTATGCAGCTGCCAATGCAATTTGCAGGATAGGGAGGTCATTCATCACAAAGTCTGCACTTCTGGAAGCAATTCAGGCACTATACTAAACAAAGCCAGCAATCTGTCCATGTAAAGCATGTACATAGTTAACTGTAAATAGTTCCATGTTGTTCTGCTGTTATACCCTATTACTGTTATCTGTAACCTGTTGGTTCTCTGTAAACCGCCCTTGATCTCTGGAAGTGGTGATATAAAAAAGTATAACAAATAACAAAATAACAAAACCACCTAGCGTCAAGCTTTCTTATGATTCCTTCTCCTGGTATGATCAAGCTTACAGAATAGTGCTTGACTCTTAAGTCCTCTTCTATTAAAAACATTTCATGCTTTTGAATTGAGTTTCTCTGCTGCCATTAGTAAAACTGCATCAATGGGCTTTAACAATCGGATTCTCTCTGCAATAAGCTACAAAGACTGGACTGCATGCAGTCATAGATTTCATCTCTCACTTCCTCATCATGTTTCATCTCTATCACACATGTGCAGATTCACATATGGATAAGTGCATTGTGAAATCTCCCTTAATCTCCTTCAGAATAGTTTCTCATAGCAAGGCCAGTCAGGTAGCCTGCGGTCACAGTGGCATCCTGGTTCTATTCATGGATCCCATTTCATTTCAGATGGTACTGGCATAATTGAAAAGTACACTTCATCTCCACTTTCAAACTTTCTCTCCTTGAACTTTGCTTTTCTTTGCTGGAGCTTTGACTGTCCCTGGGTGAACATAACTAATCTGATTCAGGACTAGATACTGGTCGACACAGCAGATGCTGGACCTTCCATTAATGATACCAAGGCAAGGCATGGCACACATAGGGGTATGTTTACTAAACTGCGATAACGTAGCAGCGGCTATGTTAACGCGCGTTAATGCATGTTAACGTTACCTAACACGCATTAATGTTACCTAATGCGTGTTAACGTCACCGGCCGTGGTAAGTCCCGCAGAGGGTGGAGAGAGAGCGGAGAGAAGGGGTCAATGGGCAGGGAGTGGGCGGGGAGAGGCTCCTGCTACACTAACGCGGGGAAATGAAGGGCTGAATATTACCGGGACTGAAAACCTGTCGTTAGATGCACATTTGCAGGAGGGTGAAACCATTTCAGCGTCGGCAATGTACAACATAGGCAGGGAGCACAAGAAAAGTGATAGTAGTGATCCATTTGCAGCAACAGCATAGTGCCCAAGTATGAAAGGCCACTATGGCGATGGTGCAAATGGGGTATAGGGGGCTGCAGGCGGGACATGTAGTGGGGGCAGCTGGGGTGGACTAGGCTGGTGCCTCCCAGCATCTGCTTCTTGATTTTCCAAAGCATGGCATGACCACTGCCCATAGACCTTGGACTTCTTCATCTTCTGGCCATGGCCTAGTGGTAGGAATAAGGGGTGATGGGGGTCCTCCTGGAACAGCAGTGGGCAATCACAGTGATATTTGGGGCTTTCCTTGGCCTCTGATGCTTGATACAGCTGTGGTTCCAAAGGTGGAAACCATGCTCTCTTCCTCGGTTTCTTGGCCTAGTGTCTCTGCTCAGATAGTCCCTGCCGTCCACAGTATGGTGTGGCTTTCTACGGGAGAGGAGACCCTCTCTCTCCCTAGTACTCACCCCATTAGCCTCTCTGGGTGTTGCTGGTCCTCCAGTGCTGCTGTTTCATCTGCTCACAACTGGGCTTAGTGTTGGGCATCTGGTTGTTCCCTGCTTGCTGCAAATTGTGCTGACCCTCACAGTTGATCTGGTGCTAGGCTTCTGGCTCCAATGGGTCTACAGTGAACTTCTAGATTCTCCCAGCTGCAAATCTGAAGATACATCAAGTCAAAGAATGGCTCTCTGCAGAAATGGCATTGCAGAAAGACTGGTACTGGAGCATGCTCACCAGTATTCCTCTCTCAACTGAGAAAAGCAAGATAGCTTCAGATGGTGAGACATCATTGAGATAGCTATTGTGCTGCAAAGGCCTGATAGGTTCAGGCCTTGCTGGCTCTCTGGTACTTGATTCATTGACTAGTAAGCCACAGTCTGCATTGAAGTCTGGGAACTCTGTTATGCTAGTCAAAGACTCCTCACTAGAGTGACTTGGGTCCCCTCACAATGATGCCGATCCTCCAGGGTACAGTTTAAAAATATGGCCCTCAGGCATGTGTGCTGGTATTCTCTTATTCAGGAGGCTGGCACACATGTTCTCTGACATCACCTCTTAGTGCGCTGTATGTCCATATCAGCACACTCCCATGTTGGAACCCATCCTTGTGCAAGGGTGTTCCTAAGCCCACTGTCGTGAAATGGATGATTTGAATTTTGTAAAAGGCAGGAAGTTTTTACAGTCTTTTCAATCAAAAAGGCTATGGTGTTACTCAAATATGTTCAAAAACACAACGATTCAACTTCTCACTATATTTACTGTTGACTGCAAGGCTCTCCCTCGATTCACCTGCTCTTTGCCAGAATCTTGCAGCAAAAGATCAGTACAATGGCAAAAATAGCTTCACTTTGCCAGTTTTTAATGTTTAGTGCTTTATCCAAGAATCTAAATCAGTGATTCTCAACCCAGTCCTCTGAGATCCCAATGCCAGTCAGGTTTTCAGGATATCCACAATAAATATGATGAGATAGATCTGCATGTACTGCTTCCATTGTATGCAGATCTATCTCATGCATTTTCATTGTGGATATCCTGAAAACCTGACTGGCCTGGGGGTCCCAAAGGACTGGGTTGAGAACCACTGATCTAAATAATTGTCAGTACCATTTTTAAGTTCCAGTTTCAAGCCCCATGTTAGCTGGCCACCATTTTTATAACCCCCTGTCTGTGTGTAGTCTTTGCACAGGGACGGCACAAGGTTTCTACCACCCCAGATAGGCCAGATGCCTCCCGCCTAGGGTAGACCAGATCTTACCCTCCTGCCCCCAGCTTTCATAGTCTCACCTGGGGAGGGGTGGCACCATGACCCCTTCCCCTTTCTTTGAAATGGTGGCACATCCTGAAATATGTGTGTTTCTAAAATCAGCTGTTTCCTTGCATGCATCTGGGGGCCAATGCTGCATATCGCCGCTTTCTTGTATGTTAATGGAGACGCTTATCTTTTGGGGCGAACATAGATCGATTTCAGAATGCATTTACATGCACCTACTGTCTCTGCTGTCCCTCCCAAGGCATTTTGGATGTTTTGACTTAGACATTCCAGATGGCATCTAAATGGCCTTTCTAAACTGCCACTTTTGCTGTTCAGTATCTCCTCTCAACTGCTGAGAGAACTATTTACCAAATGCTGCATAAAGAAGGTCATATGTGAATAAAAAAGAAGGTTAACTGATGAGAATTCAACCAAAAAACACAGGCAGTCTAGAAAGTGGCTTGCAGAGTTGGGGGAGCTCACAATAAGAACTAGAAGATTATGAGTGAAGAAGAAATCTCAGAAGAAAAGGAAAAAACGAAACATTGTGGTTGAAGAGTATGGGACTTTAACTTGGCTTTGATATCTCATTGAGCTTTATTTAATGAAGATTTCTGTGATGGTCTTTTCTATAGTATGACCATTGTTTTACACATAAGTGAAAAGTTCACTACCTCTGAACCTCAGGAATGTGCATGCAAAAAGGTTGTGGTTTATTTTTGGAACATTTGTGTTTTTTGGCTAATTTTCAGATATTTTTCTGTTCATGTCAGAAATTAATGCAGTCAAATTTAATTAAAGCGCATAAAAAAGGCTTTGCATGCGTAAATCGGGTTTCCATGTATTAATTTGGAGTTTTTATGACTATAAAGTTGATCTAGTGCACATTTTTTCCACATATTAAATTTAATGCACACCCCTATTGTACATCACCCATCTATTATTCATTCCAGTTATAATGGAATTAAATTATCTTTTGCACAGCACAGTAGAAAATCTCTCTTCCCAGGTGACAATGAGCATGATTCTGAAAGGGGCATGTCCAGCCCCCCGTGCATGTCTCCAGAAAGGATGTGCATGCAGAGGCCTGATTCTACAACCCCGCATAGAAACGCACATAGGGTTGTAGAATTGTATTGTGGCCATGCCCAGCAAAGTACATCTAACTGGTGGCCTATTGGCCCGTCTTGCACCATGCACACGTGAAGGCTGTGTGCACACTGCCTGTGTAGCCACAATCGCCCCGTGCCCCCATAATCCTAAAATGTCCCCAACCCCATGTCCTACAGACCATGTGTGACCGTATCTAATATAATGCACACATCAACGTGGCTACCAGGCAGCCCAGTTTCAGCGAGGGGGAGATGAGGCTGCTGGTGATCATGGTCATCGAGCAGGAGGAGACTCTACTCCCCACTGGGCAGAGGGGGCCAGCCCACACAGCAGCACATAGGGGTTGGGAACATATCAGTACCTCATTCGCTCAGTAAGTACATCAAAACACAGACAAACCTGCAAGCAGAGAGAAGTGGGCAGGCTGGAGCAGCATCCAAGTTGGCACAGAGACAGGCATGCACCAAGGTGAAGAAGAAGGGCAGGGGAAGATCTGCCCTAGGCAGAAAGCAGGCAGGCTGCACAGTGATGATACTGCATAGCACAGACAGAGCAGCTCAACAGCAGGGGCCCAGAAAACAAGGGAGAACAGGATGCATGCAGGCCCACAGTGAAGACAAAGGGGGACGCAGAGACAGATGGAAGGGACACGCATAGCAGAGAGCAGTCTCAGAATGTCTGCCACATCCCCAAGTCACATAGATGTCCCCTGAGGAGGCAAAATAGAAGAGCCCTATACATGAGCCAAGGCAGGAGGCAAACCCAGGACCATCAGCAACAGGCTACAGCTGTTGGTGCTCCCAGACACTAGGAAAAGAGAGCATGGCAAGTCAAAGGGGAGGCCCAGTGTGAATGTTAGAGGTGCAAAATGAAGCAGTCCAGGCTGGAGGCAAACACAGAACCCTAAGCACTATCAGTTAGGGCCAGAACCAGCAGGCTACAGCTGTCAGTACTCCTAGGCCCTAGGAAAACAGAGAGCATGGCCAATGTTCCCTCTAATTTTCTGTAGGCACGTGACACCTCTGCTGATACAGCTACATTGGCTACCCATTCGTGCAAGAACTGTCTTCAAGACCTTGATAATCACTTTTAAAGCTGTTCACAATCTCTCACCTGCATCCGTAACCACCCTCATCAATTCCACATCCCCAAATAGAATAAGAAGATCCACGGCTATAAACTCCCTAAAAGTCCCGAAGGCACTTACTGTCTGCACCAAATCAACAGCCAACAGGGCCTTCAGTCTCAGTGCCCCAAGATACTGGAATGCATTACCCCATGACATCCGGGCTATTAAGAACCTACCACAGTTTAGGAAAGCCCTCAAAACCCACCTCTTCAACAAGTACCTTATAGAGCCTGACTGCATCCCCTACAACCTCAGGACACCCCCGATACCATTCTCAGTCAAATTTACAGTATCACAATCAACTCACCATGTGGATACCCAAACCTATGAAGTGAATTGTGTTTTCTAGGCAACTTCTTTGATTATGACTCCATGCAATAAGTTTTGTAAATAGTTTACCCCTGTTATCCAAGTTTCTGTCCCCTGTTATATGTAAACTCATACATGTTAACTGTAATGAGCATTTTGTTCCATGTAAACCGCGCTGATGCTGAATAGTGCGGTATATAAGAGACTGTAAATAAATAAATAAATAAATAGGCTGTGTGCGCATAAAATATCAGCTGTGTGCAGCTTTTGAAGGAAGGTTAAATTTTTGTGCGCCACATAACGACACTCGGAGTTATATACTTTAAAATTTGACTACACGTCAGAATACAGTATGTACACCACATTCATTTTAATCAAATTAAATGAAAATAGACGATTACTAAAGGAAGCGGGAAATTCCTAGTAATTGCAATCATAACTTTTAAATTTTAAGATGTCTCTGTTGTTTTCTATCAGAATCAGAGCCGTAATTTTTGTGCGCTCTGTTGTAAAGTATGTGCGCTTTCTCTGCGAGGTGTGTGCGAGCGCACACATGCACAGCTTAGAGGGAACAGTGAGCATGGCAAGTCAGAGGGGAGGCCCAGTGTGAATGACAGAGAAGCAGTCCAGGCAGGAGGCAAACCCAGGAACGTAAGCACCTTGGTCTAGGGCCAGAACCAGCAGGCTACAACAGTCAGTGCTCCCAGGCCTTTGGAGGTGAGGGAACATATCCTGTGCAAGCTGCAGTTCCTCCCCTCCCCAGCATGGCATGGCAGGGTGACGCACTACTGAGAGCAGATAGGGACATGGCACATGATGGTCATACGCAGATCGCCAACAGCACCACCCCAATGTCAGGTCTGTGCTCTGGCACGGGTGAATGATGAGGTGTTTCTCTACCCCATAGATGTTTCCGGATCCTGTGTGATATGGAGGCCTACTGTGTCAGCAAGATACATGAGTGAACTAGACACCTACCACACAGAAACAGATATTGCAAAAAGGACCTACCACTCAAAATCATAAATACCTCAATAAACAGACCACGTGAGCTCTTTGAGATTGTCAAGAAGCTAGCAAAGGCACCCAACCACTCTAACCAGCTCCCGAACATTCCACCGGAACAACTAGCATGCCAATATAAACAGTTCCAACAACTACTCAACCCAAAAGTGAGTGCAACAACCACAACCTACCCTACTGATAAGGGCACTGACTGGAGTACATTCGAAACCGTCACCAAAGAAAAGATAGAATCCACTATCTCATGCCTAAACACCACCACCTCTCCATTAGATCCCTGCCCTGTGGAGTGGATAAAGAAAACTAAAGAGGACATAAGCACAGCCCTAACCCACATAGCCAACGAATCTCTCAAGCAATTACACATGCCAGACATCCTCAAAACCTCCATCATTCGCCCAACCCTTAAGAAACACAACCTGGACCCCCCTCAACCCTGCCTCCTTCAGGCCAATAGCAAGTCTCCCATTCACCGCCAAAGTCATTGAGAAGATAATTCAACAGCAGCTTCAAGACCACCTGGATACTAACATCTTCCTGGACCCACAACAACACGGATTCCACCAATCACATTGAGTTGAGACCCTCATGATATCTCTACTGAACACCCTAATCAAAGGTACGCAGACCAAACACTCTGGATATGCTATGATTTTTCTAGACATATCCGCAGCTTTTGACACCATCTCCCACAACACCCTCCTACACAGACTACAGGAGATTGGCATCAAGGACATCATGCTACAGTGGTTTCGCTCTTACCTGACCAATAAACAATAACTGATCCGTAAAAGCATGGCAACCCCCCCCCCCCTTTGACAGCACCAAAGAGTATCCCAAGGCTCCACACTATCCACCATGCTCTTCAATATCTACCTGCAGCCACTCTGCTTGATAATACGAACCTGTGTCTTTTGGGGAAACTGCTAGGTACGTATGACCTAGATTGACCACTGTTGGAAACAGGATACTGGGCTTGATGGACCTTGGTCTGACCCAGTATGGCATATCTTATGTTCTTATGTTCTTACGCACTCACAGCATCAACTACCACATCTACGCAGACGACATAATGCTTTATGGACCCATCACAACCACAAGCCCAACAAACAGTCACCTATCAGACTGCTTCATTGATATCTCTAGCTGACTACAATAGAACAACCTATCCATCAACATTAAAAAAACAGAAGCCTAGTGGAGATTTGAGTCTCCATCTTAGATTTATAAGACTCAAGAGTTACCAATCTGTCATGATGTTCAGCCAATGTCTCCACAGTCTCTTTAGTAAATTGGGAGATTGTCGCCAATGAGGATTTCAATGATATCTCAGTTCGGGAAACAATCTGCCATATGTCCTGAAGCGACACATCCTTCGGAGGGTTTACATTATCAGGAATTGAGGAAAATTCAAAAGGAAGAGGTAAAGACTTATTTGAAGAATTTAATCTCAAGAAAGAATCAGGGAGTTTCATCAAACCGGGAGAGGCTACCTCCCCTAAACTAGAGGTAGGGCCCTTGCCCGATAACTGAGGCTCCATGCTGGGTGGGGATATAACCCTACACGGATCAGGAGACAAACTAAGCAAACCAGGACTAACTGAACTAGAGGAATCCATCGATGAATTAACAACAGGACTCTTTGTTGCTACATCGTCATGATGAACGTTTTGAAAATGCTCTGCGAATGAAGAATCTTCGTATGCTAAATTTCCCCCGCACTCACTACCTATCCCTGCATATATTATTTTCTAAATATTTGAAAGATGTCTTGAAAATTTCAGATCCTGATTCTATAGCTATATCTAAATTATACTATTTACCTGCTGGTACTAGAGAGAATATGGTTGTAGATCCGGAGATTGGCAGTGCTGTTGCGGGGGAAACAGATCAATTACACAGGTACACTAAAAACATTTTTTTTAAACTGCCTCTAATGTTTCGATTGATTTTTACGTTTTTTGGTGTGCTGAATCCAAATCTGGTAACCAATTTGCTCCATCACGTACAGATTTTTTGCTACATTGGGTTAGCAGTTTGAGGTGAACGTTTCAGATTGAGTGCGATCGAGATAAAAGTTTCTTGGATGAATTCTTTATACTAATTGTTTAGTAGTTATTCAAATAAGAATAAAGAAAATTGTAACAAGGCAGCACATAAGAATAGAGTAATGTCAACAAAACACACTGTGATGGTTGCAAAATTGTCTGCACTTAAAACAGCCACATACATGTGCACAAACATTGAGCATATAAGAGCGAGGTTAGACACAAAGCAAAGCAAAGAAATGTGCAAAATGTAAGAATAGAAAACGCAAACCGCACCATTGCAATACATGAAGACAAACACCCGATGGTGTGAAAATAAAATTCTAATAAATGAGATCCGACACTGTGGTAATAACTAGCAAATTTTTATTTCAAAGTTTAGTAAAAACACGATATTTGTCAACACAGTTTAGATTTTAAAGTCATTCTTGGGTCAATCAATCTCCTGGTGGGCCCGTTTCTTCTTCCCCCGAATGCTTCTCTTGGTGCGCTGCTTGGCGTATTTTTCATCTGGGGTTTCCCGCAGCAGCAACCAGCAGAAATCAGCCATCATAGTGGTGTTCCATCTTCCTTGGTACCTTCTCTCTGCGTCCTTGATGTCCTGGTGAAACCTTTCACCTTGTTCTTCACTGTACGCCCCCAAGTTTTCGGGAAAGTAGTTCACATGGGAGTGCAAGAAATGGACTTTCAGGCTCATGTTACAGCCTTGTTCTTTGAAGGCATTGAGCATCCTGGCAACAATATCCTTATAGTTCTCATCCCACCTGTTCCCCAAGAATTTGAGAACAACATCCTTGAAGGAATCCCAGGCTTCTTTTTCCTTCTCAGACATCGTTTCAGCGAATGCTCCATCTGAAATGAGTTTCCTTATATCAGGGCCAACAAACACTCCTTCCTTTAGCTTTGCTTCAGAAAGTCGGGGGAACTTTGAGCAAAGGTACCGAAAGCACTCACCATCTTTTGGAAGGGACTTGATGAATTGCTTAATGAGACCCAACTTAATGTGGAGAGGTGGTAATAGAATTTTATCACGAGGTACCAAGCTCTCATGAAGAACATTTTTCTCACCGGGTCTCAAATACTCCCGAATTGGCCAGTCTTTTTTCCCCCAGTGTAGGTCGCGGACCCGGCTATCCCACAAGCAAAGGAAGCAGGGATATTTGGTGAAACCGGATTGCTCCCTAATAGCATGGATAGAATTTTAAAGTCTCCACAAATCATCCACTTATGCTCATCATAACAAATCTTCTGAAGAATCAGGGCCAAATTCTCGTATTTTTCTTGGAGAATAACAGAGTGAGCAATAGGAACTGAAGCGAATGTGTTGCCATTATGAAGAAGAACACCTTTTATGCTGTCTTTTGACGAATCAATGAACAGCCGCCATTCAGCAGGATCATACTTGAGTTTAAACTTTTCCATCACTCCGTATATATCGTTGCAAAATACCAAATCTTCCTCTTTGCTGAAATACTTCAAAAATTGTGTCTCGCGGTTGCGGTACCAATAAAAAGTTGTTCCTGGTGACAATAGATTTTTCTGTTTAAGCCGAGAACCTAGCAGTTGAGCAGCATCTTTTGGGAGTCCTAAATCCCGGACTAAGGGGCATGTTTACTAAAAACCGCTAATTTGCGCGCCGCAAAATAGCGCACTAAAAGCGGTACTTAAGAGCACTTAAATGGCCCGTAAACGTGCGGGTCACCACCGCATGCGTGCGCGTCACACGAACGCGCCCCGCACAAGTACGGGCCCGCAAATGTCCGATAGAGGCGTGGAAAGGCTAACGGAGGGCGGAGGAAGGCTCCGGAGGGGCGGAGAGACGGGGCTTATGGGCAGGGAAGGGGAGGGGAGAGGCGCCCCGCACATTATCGGGGCTGAAATCGCAAGTAAAAAATAGCGCGAGTGAAACACTCGCGGTACAGGCCATGTAAAGGGAAGGGAAACCATTTTCGTCAGCAATGTACACCTAAACCGGGGAAACCGTCAAAACGTGAGCAGTGTGATACATGTGCACAGCACAAAAGTGCAATTACAAATATCAAATGACCACCACAGAAATAGTACAAAGAGGAGGTCAGCTGGGGAACAGTGATAGTAAAGGGCAAAACCAAAAAACACACCCAGGAAAGCACCAAACATATAAATGAATTATGGAACGGTCTACGGAGCGGAGACCTTTCCCAACACACATTTCCTTGTTACGTACGTTCCCTGTGAGTGGTGTTTATGGTTGCCCATCAATAGCAAGGTTGCCCAGTTTGTTTATATATCAACCCCCGTCTGCGGTGGTCAGTTCCGGGGCTCAGTTGCACGTTTGTCACCAGACAGGGTGAATGAGCCCACAGTAAAAATGTGCAGAGCAGGGTTTGCGACTCCATCCTGCCAGGTTAACTATCTCCAGGGACTGCACTGTCTCTGTGGACACACTGTGGTGCAGCGGACAGAGCCACTACCTCTAGGACCATAAGGCACAGGATCAAATCCCAGCTGGGGCCCATGCCAGCCCAGTTCCTATGTTTTACCCACCACTAAACAAAGATAGCACAGACACCCCTGTATTGCAGGGAACATAAGCATGGTGCAAACACCCATATTTTGCCCTACCCCGCACACACCCCATAACAATGGGCATTACCCACAGCCCAGTCCCCCACATCCAGTCCCGGAGTGCCACAATGCAATCAGGGCATATGCATTCCCTGAGAGTAGGAATGCCATCATGTTGGCGGACGAGTACAGGTGGTGGAGGGGGCAGTGGCTGCTAGCCACAGAAGACAGTGGCCTAGCCATGTGCAGGCTGGCACCGTCCACTGCAACAGACAGGCCCTGTCGGATGTACAGTCATGGACTGCCCAGGGAATCAAGCACATCTGTGGCAACACAGTGGCGCACTGCACACAGACAGTGTGTGCAAGAACAGAAAGTCACAGGTTCAAAGCCCTGCCAATCTTCTCCACATATCTTTACCCACAAGTAATCCGTGATAGTAAGGACAAAACATTATTGCTGGGGACATACGCATTGCTCATACGCCAATTTTACACCCCACTGATCACAGACACCATGATGAGGGGCATTACCTAGAGCAGAGTCTCACAAATGCAGTCCCAGAGGACCACACACCATTCAGGTTCAATGCTGCCGCCCATACAAATGCCAGTGCTGTATATCTCTGCACCACCCCCATGGCATGTAGATGTAGCTAATGCATATTCATGAGGGACAGCAGGAAAATGCAAACAGTGTGTTGCAACCCTGGGCTGGATTTGGGAACCTCAGCCGTAAAGCAGCAGCCAACAGGGGCAGACACACCCACACCCACAGGCCCCAATGGCCAATGCCCCCTCGAGAGGCAGGACATCGGGCCCTGTGTGCATCTCACAATACTAGCATGTGAATACCTTAGCAATGTCACTGTACACCTGGGTATACGGTACACAGCTTCCAAACACTTGCTCTGAGTATTGGCAGATAGATATCCCTACGTCACGCACATTCTGCTCCTTGAGCTCCATCATGACAATCTGTCTGTTGACTGCAGTGGGTGCATCAGGTCTGGTCTCTGATAGCGTTTACCACCCTGGGGAGTGACTCAAAACAGTATTGCTACCATATACATGCCTGTACTGTGCCCAGGACTGGTGTGGTGGCTAATGCTGACAAACGCCTCTACAGTAGCACAATGCTGGCATACGTGTGGGAGTGTGTGTCTGTCTATGCAGTGTGTGTTGGCTGCAAACACCTTCCACAGCCCACACTGCCAGCACTGTTGCCAGTATTGGCCTGCCAATGTGCATAATGAGCAGCAAGGTACCATGGGTATAGCTCTGACAGGGCGGGTTGGCCAGGATGCATCTGCACAGGGCAGAGGGCACTGACTGGGATAGTGTAGTGGTTGCCCACCACCTACACATACATGGTGGCCTCTGTATGTGCTGCTGGGGTTGCACTCCACCCTGACTGTGCAGTGAAGACAACATGGCTAGGCACCCCCATAGTGAATGATAGTATGTCTCCCATGTGATATATATGGGTTTTGTGTCGGGGCCCAGTCAATGACTTAACTGCTGGTGTGCACTGCCATCCCAGTTCTGGGTGCATGCATTTCCAACAGGACTAACTAGCAGACATATGTCAGCTGGTGTGTGTCCTGATGGAGCGCCGTGCAGTGGCTGATGGCTTGCTGTAGGCGAAGATCAGATAGTGGTGGGGTGCAACTTAGCATATCAAGGCCTAATGTCTGTCAGATATTGTGTTATGGATGTGTATGGAGTTGCTGTGACAGCGCTGTAGGGTGTCTCTCCCACAGCAGGACTGGGGTTGATGGTCCACCCTACTGCTACCATTGCAGGGAGGTAGCATGATGATAAGAGACCCTGCTATCCAACCTGAGGGGGAGAAATGGTGGTAAAGAGCCCACCTAGGTCTCACATAAGGGGTGCCCCTGACTCTGCCCGACAGAGATATCCAAGGTGTCTCTGCAGAAACAACCTATCTCACAGAGTAATAGTGCTGTGAAGCTCTGGCATGGCCTCATTCTGCCACGGAGGTTGTGGTGGACCTGGTCCTGGGTGCCCCCACGCACACTCAGGGTGAGCACAGTACCCGCACAATGTGACGGTGTGTAGCTACTCTGTGCCAGTACAGCACCTACTCAGTACACCCTACCAGGCCGAGGTGATGTGTGGGTGCACATGGACACTCCCACCTACCAAGCTGTGGAGATGCCGGGGTGCATTCCCGATCCTGTGTCTATCTGTGGACAGTTGATTTGCATGTGCAGTGCATCATGGGTATGGGTGGACTAACCCTATCCTGGCTACCACAACAGACTGTCTGTGTGGTGACATGCAGGCTCTCTGCAGCCAGCCAGGGGCTTGCTGGCAGCTATAGAGCTGTAGGCCAATGGGTACCTCATTGCCTGTGAAGTCAGAGGTCATGGGTTCAAACCCACAGTGGTGTAATTTTGTAGGGCGCTGCACAGGTATTTAACATTTAATGTGCAGATGTTGCTGGCAGCAAATCAACCCACAGCGTACTATACCCACATGGTGCCCTTGAGTGTGGTTGATAGGGCACACAATAGGCCATCTGTTAGTTTAGGTCCATATGAGGTGCACTAGTCTCCATCCGGAGACAAAACATATATGGTGCCCTATAGGGGACATGCAAGGGTGCCTTGGCGGACAGTGCACTCTAACATGTGCCTCATGAGCTGCCTCATGTCAACATGATGTGCGAGTGCGTTTGGTAGCTGTGCTAAATAAAGGAAAACTAAAAGCCACCCTACAGCACTACTCACCAAAAACATACTGCCTCAGCCAGCCCTGTGCACTGAGCACTGTGAGGGATCGAACCCCTGATCCGTGCACCATTGGTCAGTGTACCCACCATTGTGCTGTGTCCCTGTTACTGTGCTGACACATCAGTACGCCGCCTCATGGCCATCTGCGCGCGGCCCTAAGCTGCTCACAATGAACAGTTTCCCGCACACTGCCGCCCCAAAAAACAGTGCGCCGCTTCATGCCGCCAAGAATGAATAGTGCGCCGCCTGCTGCTGCTCAAAATTAACACTGCTCCGCCCTATGCCGTGCAAAAGTAAGATGCCCCCTAAAACACCTCTACCTATTAAAGGTGATGCCTCAGTCAGGCGTTTACGTTGTGCAGAAAGGGGGTTTGAACACATGGCCCCTGCACCATTGGTCGGTGTCCCCACCATTGTACCACAGCTCTGTTGATATTGTGGTAGGCGACGGCCTATGATCCATGCTAATTGAACTAAGCAGACAGGCCTAAGCAGCTTGACCTGAAACTGAGGCCTGTAGTAAGGCCCAGAGGAATGAAACCCCCCCTGAATGATGACACCATAGAATTGAAACTTAACTCAGGTTAACTGAACATAGCTAAGCAGAAACGAAACTGAGAAAATATAGAAAAACAAGTTTAATTGGTACTGATAAGGTGTGCTATGCTTCTATGGAATTAATTAACTCTGCAAAAAGCAAGGTTACAGTGCCCTGCTTCCCATATGTTTTAACAAGCTAAGCGACCTTGGAGGAGAGATGTAACAAGTTAGAGACACTGACCATTGTAATTGGGACTAGAAGGGGGGCAACCAGGTGCTGAGCCCAGACCAGGGTCCCGATTGGGTAGCCATATCAGTACCGGGACCAATAGATGGGTGAGAGGGGTTACTTGGACCAATGAAAGGTATGCCTATGTCTAGAATGGAGAAGAACGCTATAAAAGTTGTTGTGTTGCTAGAAACCATTGCGCAGCCATTTTGAAATTGCTTATTGCTTGAGCCATGTGCACATTAAACTGGCTTTGATCCTTGAAACGACTCCTGGTTTTATTTATTGCATGCTTATCTGCTGCTACATTTCGTGTGTGTCCAACAGCGCGCCACGTGGCCTTCCGGGCCGCAAATGTGGACCCGGCCATTAGCGCCTGGCGCACCAGTCAGGCCGCGTTCGACCCCATGTTTTATCTCCACGGCCTGAACCCCACACTCCGTATATGGCACAGGCACACCAACGCGGCCCCGCACAATCTCAGGGTGCACTAAACATACTCCATTGGTGCCATGTGTGACTGCTGAGATCAATGCACATACATATCTCCAACACCCTAACCCTTGGGTGTGCAAGTTGCGTGCATTTCCAATGTATAACATAACATCCACGCAGCCATGAGGAACGCAATAGCAACACAATGTCTGGAGCGCAGCCATGCGGAGTGCATGTGCGCGAGCCGCAATGCGCAAATGCGGAGGTTGCGTCGTCAGCGTCGTCACGTCCAGAAGGGCAGAAAACAAAATGGCTGCCAGAATGCGCAAACCTGCATTCAGCCACACCGAACTTTGCCACCTGGCCGCATTGGTTGGGCCAAAGATGGAGAAGCTGTTCCCAGGGGCCGCCAGGGGAAAAGACACAGAAAAGGTCCAGAGGGCCTGGGAGAGAATCAAAAGGCGTTTCAATCGTGTGGCAGACAACCAAAGGGAGGTGAGTGCATTGCCACAGGTCATAATTACCATAGACACAGACAGGGTTGTTTGCATCTGTCAATGGTGCTGTGTGTAGGTATTCCAGATCAGTAAAGTGTAGCTGGGGGACCCACATGCCAAGGTCTATATGTAATGAAAACAACTAAACCATCTAAATTGAGCTTATACTAAATAGTGAAACCACCAAACATTCAAAAGAGAGGTCTATATGTAGCACATATGAGTGTTTTGCCATCTACCCAGGTGTTTAGGGACGTAGTCACAAAGGGCATGATGCCATCCTGGAGTCCTTGCTGCTGCTGTGCTACAAAACACTGTAACACACCTAGCCCATAGAGCTGCCTGGGATGGGTCCAGAGACATCATGTGCAACTGGCCGTGTTCTGCATCCTCAGGGCTGCACACATTGGCCACCCTCAGGGGGTGTGAAACGTGCATCACATGGTCTGGCAGCCACCCTGGAGCTATGGGGTGTGTGCCAATGTTGGTCAGGGCAAAACCCCTATCACCAGGACCCTTGAGAGCCCATCAGAGTGGGCCCACCATCACCCTGGAGATATGGGGATGTCTACTAATGTTGTTTAACCCATCAGCCCTGTCCCCAGGAGTACAGAGAAGCCTTCAAAGTGGGCCCTCTGTCATCCTGGAGTTATGGGGATGTCTACTAATGTTGTTTAACCCATCATCCCTATCCCCAGGGGTACAGAGAACCCTTCAAAGTACACTCCCACCCACCCTGGAGTTATGGGGATGTCTACTAATGTTGTTTAACCCATCATCCCTGTCCCCAGGAGTACAGAGAAGCCTTCAAAGTGGGCCCTCTGTCATCCTGGAGTTATGGGGATGTCTACTAATGTTGTTTAACCCATCATCCCTGTCCCCAGGAGTACAGAGAAGCCTTCAAAGTGGGCCCTCTGTCATCCTGGAGATATGGGGATGTCTACTAATGTTGTTTAACCCATCATCCCTGTCCCCAGGAGTACAGAGAAGCCTTCAAAGTGGGCCCTCTGTCATCCTGGAGTTATGGGGATGTCTACTAATGTTGTTTAACCCATCATCCCTGTCCCCAGGAGTACAGAGAAGCCTTCAAAGTGGGCCCTCTGTCATCCTGGAGATATGGGGATGTCTACTAATGTTGTTTAATCCATCATCCCTGTCCCCAGGAGTAAAGAGAAGCCTTCAAAGTGGGCCCTCTGTCATCCTGGAGTTATGGGGATGTCTACTAATGTTGTTTAACCCATCATCCCTATCCCCAGGGGTACAGAGAACCCTTCAAAGTACACTCCCACCCACCCTGGAGTTATGGGGATGTCTACTAATGTTGTTTAAACCATCATCCCTGTCCCCAGGAGTACAGAGAAGCCTTCAAAGTGGGCCCTCTGTCATCCTGGAGATATGGGGATGTCTACTAATGTTGTTTAACCCATCATCCCTGTCCCCAGGAGTACAGAGAAGCCTTCAAAGTACACTCCCACCCACCCTGGAGTTATGGGGATGTCTACTAATGTTGTTTAACCCATCATCCCTGTCCCCAGGAGTACAGAGAAGCCTTCAAAGTGGGCCCTCTGTCATCCTGGAGTTATGGGGATGTCTACTAATGTTGTTTAACCCATCATCCCTATCCCCAGGGGTACAGAGAACCCTTCAAAGTACACTCCCACCCACCCTGGAGTTATGGGGATGTCTACTAATGTTGTTTAACCCATCATCCCTGTCCCCAGGAGTACAGAGAAGCCTTCAAAGTGGGCCCTCTATCACCCTGTGGATATGGGGCTGTTTGCCAATGTGGTTTAAACCATCCCCCCTATCACCAGGTGTACACGGAGCCCAGCTGGGTCGGGCAGCAAGCACCATGGGGATATGGTGCAGTATGCCTATGCTGTTGGAACCTGTCCCTCCATCACCAGGGGACCTGATAGCTGCCTAATTTTTCCTGGGCAACACCCTGTTCTCAGTTTGTATCTTGCTGATGTGGTGCTGTAGGACACACCAGACCTAGGGGGGTGGGAAAGCAGACTGTGACGGAGGGTATGTCAGTCGGATATGTTTCTAGGCTATGGTGGGTAGGTTGCACATCTCACACAGTCCTTGGGGTGCACGACAGTCGGCCTGTGAGAACGACAGCTGACGAGCACTCACATAGTGATGATCTCACACCTCCCACAGCCATTTCAACTCATGTGGAGACACACACAGGGGTGCAATATTTGATCAGGCGCAGTCCAACAGGTATCCCATCCATACCGGACTCTGAATCGCACTGCACTGTGTTGACAAGGGAACCATGGATGGTCAAATAACACCTCCACAGGGCCCACACACAATGGGATCCTCTCCCATGCTCGCACAACTAGGGTGCCCCCACCAGTGGGGACCATGTTCCACACCTCCACGTCCAACACATTCCTACATACCTGTATCAGCTGATAACCCTGAAAATAAGGGATCTGTCAACACATACACAACATTGCCCCCAGGGGATGTGACACCCTCGCACACACTCCCTGTCCCTCTCACACTCTCCCACCCCCTATACCCCACCCCTTTGTCTCCCTCTCTCCCCCACCATTGCAAACATGACGTGCCTAGGGTGATGATATGGGGTGGGGGGGGGGGAAGCCTGTAGGTGCTGGGCAATGCTGCTGGCTGGTGTCCCATATGATGATGCCTGCAGACCCCCGACAGGCGCCATGGGTCCCGCCCTCACACTCATAGGCAGGCCTATGCACACATTTCCCAGGGATCACCTGTCACAAGTGTGTGACTGTGCAGGAAATACAGAACACACAGCAGGGCACACGGAGCAGGGTGACAGTGGCCAACCATGAATATGGGTATGTTAACTATCCACCTGTGCAGAAGGGTAGGTAATGACCCCAAACAATGTTTGTTTATCAACAGGTGGAGGATCTGAGGAAGAAGGTGCGTGAACTACGGCAGTTCCATGGAGACTTCCTGGCGCGCTATAGCAGGGGGCCACAGACACCCAATGATGGTGAGACTGGACAGGCATGACTCTCAGTTTATAATGTCACATTGGCCCACCAACGTGTGTGTTTAATGCATCTGTAGATGTGTAACGTAACACTCATGTACGTTTTGATATGTCTGTTAACTTTAACAGGGGGAGAGGAAAGCAGCGGCGAGGGCCACACATCGGCCTACTCACTCCAGCGGCCCACCACCCACCGTGCAAGGGAGGTGGAGGTGGTGGTGGTGGAAAGCGAGACGGAGGTGGAAGAGGGATCCCAGATCGAGCTGGCGGAGGAGGAGACGGAGGAGGAGCAGCAGATGGGGGAGGGGGGGGAGGAGGAGAGGGAGGAGGAGCAATGGACGGTGGTGGGGGGTGACGAGATGGGAGAGGAGGAGAGGCCCCCACAGGCACACCCAGAGGGTGATGCTGCTGGCAGGAGGGCGGCTGCGGGTGAGGGGGGCAATGTGCAACCTGTGTGTGGGGGGGTGCTGGGTTGGGCAGAGAGGGTGGCTGAGAGTGTTTTGGGGGGAGGACAGGGTTGGGGGGGGTGCGGGGGAATACAGCACAGCACAGGGCTACGTGGGCCCCCGTCAGACACTGCAGGTGGAAGCTGGGGATAGGCGTCGTCGCACAAACATGTCATCCACGGCCCACGGCATATTGCATGCACATGCCAGCACACAGACCACGGGCACCATTTGCCTATGTGCTGGCAGGTGCATGCATGATGTGCTGGGGGCAATTGATGATGTGCGGCGCGACGTACGCCTAGTCTTTCATGCACTGCAGTGTCTGACGGGGGCTGTCCGGCAGGTGTCCGCCGATGTTGCGCAGCTGCAATGTCGGCGGGCATCTGCCGAAGGGCGTCACAGGCACCTCTGAGAACACCTGTGATGTGCACATGTGCCCTGTGCTGTGCTGTGTTCCACGCACAAAATGGGGATGTTTGTGTGGTGGCATGTTGCCAATGTTTAAATGTTCTATAATAAACATTTGTTTTTGTTATGTGGAAACATGGTCATGTGTCTCCCTCAACCACCCACCATGGATGAATGCCTGGGATATGTCTGTGCATCTGGACAGGCTGTGGAGGCTGACATGGCTGGCAGACATGGACTGCTTACACATGCCGTCATGGGGCGTAAACGTGTGCAGTGGCTAAGGGCCAGGGAAGCCGCATGGGATGTTGAAGTGTGAGGGGGATCCCAGAAACAGCCATGCTGTTGGGTGGATTGAACTGCTAACAAATGTGTCAGCAGAGGGAGGAAGCCAACATAAGCATGCTACGCATGTCTGCCTGTGCCACATGCATGCCTTGGGGGGGTGCCAGACATGTTCCCACTGTTGTCTTTGATATAGGCTATGACCACAAATATGGAACCAGGTATGCTGGCAGAGGGGGGGAGGGGGGTGATGCCGCTGACGACAGACCATGAGGTATGGGAACAGTACACCTGAGACAACATGGGTCAGTGTGTGTGAGGAGAACCCCTACAGCCAAGGGGCTGTGACTATGGACTGTGTAGGTGACACATAGCATGTCGTGCCGTCTGTTCTGCAACACCTGGTGGAGCAGCTAATGCGACAGCAAGGGTCTGCTGATCAGCGACACGACATGCATGTGGACACCACATAGGGGACCAAAGGGACACAAATTGCAATGACACGTATCATGTATGTTGTTCAAAACATTTATTTACACACCTAGGAACCACGGCGTGGCCTGCCCTTTCTGGCACGTCGCAAAACCCTACCCCCTTGTGCTGCACCCTCCCCCTCATCTTGTGCTTGTGGAGGTGGTGGCGGTGGTGGTGGCGGTGGTTGTGCATAACTCTGCAGTATGGCACGTATCCCCTCCAGGGCCACACACATTCTTTCAAGTGGCATGTCCCTGATATCCTGCCGCAAGTGGCAAATCTCCAGCGTGTTGGCATCGATAGACTGGCGCACAGCTGCCAATTCACGACAGATGCCTGTAGGGGGGAAGCAAGGGTGGTGTGTGATATACCTCCCAAGAAACACACAACAAGATGACTCATATAACACATGATTGTCATTGTGACTGTACAAACTATAGTATGCACGCGGATATGGTTATGAACACGCAATGTCAGAAAGGTGTATGTCAATGCCACACACAGCACATGGTTGATCTATGTGATGTGGGTGGCACACACAGGGATACACAGGTTGCCCACACACCCCCACGTGCTGCAGATATTGGAATAGGCCTGTGGACACATAGCACACACATGTCCAGTGTGCAGTGTGGCGGAGCGTGTTCGATGGACAGCAAACACACCTGTGGATACGTCGTGCTGCAGAGAGATAGAATGTGCACAGCCAACCCATGTGGGACCACATTTGGGGGGATACACACAGCATGGACAGGGTACAGGTGTAGCGCCATTGACTATGAGGGATGGGGTTCGTGCAGCAGGATCACATCCCGTACATGGGCAGGTCCACCAATGCCACATGTGTCTGACGGCAGAGGGGTCCACATACACCCAGTGGTGAAGGATCTGGGGTCAGATAACAGTGCATGTACACCTTGGTACACATGTGGAGGATGCACAACGTGCATGGAGAGGACCAGATGGTGCAGCACAGGGTGACACAACGCAAAATGGCGACTACAGGGTCATGCTGAGCATGCAACAGCATGTGGTGAGCCCTCGGGAGGAGTGAGTCACAGAGATAGGGGGGGCCCTCCCTTAATGTGTTTGGCAGCAGGGGTGCCACCTGTGAGCTGTCTAGTCCATCAGGACCCAGCATGGGGCACCAGATAACCTGTGTGATCCGGGGGGTTCATCACAAACCATGCATTGTGCACCTCAGTGTCACATATACATGAACGGGACATGTTGCGAGCCCTGTCTGTATGTCCACCAGCCTAACGTAATTGTGGACATACATGCTGCCTCCAGGGACCTGTAAGCCTCCCAAACCATGGGTACAGGATCCTAGACCGTGTCCTGTCTGTACATCGTGCTATATGTGTGTCTGATGTCATTCCAACTGAAAATGTCATGTGGTAGGAGTGGTCTACACCTGGTGATGCAGACCGTAGGGGATGGGGTCTGTGTGACGGTGCATGACATACATGTATGTTTATTTACTTATTGTTTTTAAGTATTTTAAAACGTTTATATACCGCGCTATTTGTTATCAGTGCGGTTTACATACAACAAGGGTGCACAGTCAGAAGCCTGTTCTGTGCTTACATTGTAACAGGAGTTCAAACCTGGAACATACATTGTAACAGGAGCATAAACCTGGAGCAACAGGGGAACTATAAACATATGTACAAAATATAATTAGAAATGGATTGTATATACAGGAGGTCTAAGGCGGGTTCAAGATACTTGTGACAGGGTGCGGTTTGTAGACATTGGCAGGTGGGTGAGATGAGGTGGGGTGGATGCATGAGCAAAGTGAAGTAGGAAGATGTGGTGTTTCATTGCCTTACGGAACTGCATAAGGCCTTTGATGGATCTAATTTCAGGTGGAAGTTCGTACCAACATTTTGGGGCATAGAAGGCGAATGTTCGTTTCTTGGGTCTAGGTATGTCATCTCTGATTCCCCATGGCCCATGTGACAGTTAACATGAGTAGTTACTGGGCCACGGCTGGGCTACAGTGATGAAGCTCAGTTGTGCAAGTGCTATGCTATTCGTGGGGTATTGTCACACAACATGATGCAGCTGAAACTGCATACCTAGTAGGTCTGCATCCGTAGGTGTACACTCACCCTAGGCTCAATGTTCCCTCTAATTGTCTGTAGGCTGTGTGCGCATAACATATCAGCTGTGCAGCTTTTGAAGCAAGGTTCAATTGTTGTGCGCCACATAACGACACTCGGAGTTATATACTTTAAGATTTGACTACACGTCAGAATACAGTATGTACACCACATTGATTTTAATTAAATGAAATGAATATGGACAATTACTAAATGAAGCGGAATATGTCTAGTAATTACAATCACAACTTTTAACTTTTAAGACGACTATGTTGTTTTCTATCAGAATCAGAACCATAAGTTTTGTGCGCTCTGCTGTAAAGTATGTGCGCTCACTCGGCGAGGTGTGTGCGCGTGCACACGCGCACAGCTTAGAGGGAACAGTGCCTAGGCTGTTATGGTGTGTGTCACATTAACATCCGCTAACATACGTCGTAACATTGCTTGTTGGGCAAATGTATCCCGTCTACTGGAGACACACATGTGACAGCTTTGGACGGTATTTTGTCACATCCAGCACAGACACACCCCACACAGAGAGTAGTGGGTTGTGCGTTGTGCCTGTCACGTTCCGTTTTTACCAGTGGTCCCTCTCAGCTGTGCACATGTGTGTGCGCACACGACTTGCCGAGCAATCACACTACTGTATGACATAGCCCACGGAGAGAAGGTATGTGAGTCAGCTCAACAGCAACAACTACGTGCTCAGATGTCTAGATGTGTGTGTAGGTATGGTTTGCACAGGTTCTACCATAGTTTGTACTGCATGCAATGTGCTGCACATACTGCATCCGGACATGTACTCCACAGGTAGGTTGTGTACACCCCATTGCCTCTCTGTGGTGTGTAACACATTAACATTAATGCCATGGGATGCACAGCTGATATCTAATGGGCACACTGCATACAGAACATTGGGGGTGACATTGCTTCTCACCCACCTTCTGCATCCTGCCGTGAGGATGTTGCATGGGCTCTGAGCTCCCCCATGAGGTCATCCTCGACCACATCATCCTGCTGTGGTGGTAGGCCGGTACCTGTTCGACTAGACACCATTGGTGGGTAGGTGCTCATCTGTGGCTGCAGGGGACTCTCCCCGGAACATGGCCGTGCCACCGACATTACAGGCTCCGCCTCCTCCTCCTCCCCCTCCAGGATGTGAGGGACGGCCACATCATCCCCCTCCTCCGCACCCTCCTCGTCCACCGCACCCTCCTCCGCATGTGTCAGCATGGTGCTGTAGTCACCTGTATTGTGGGCAAACACAGATAGCACACATATGTTTACGCACTACAGCTATGTACACGTGTGTGCTGCAGACAACACATACCTGATGGTGTGGGGACCCAGCATGTGTGCTGCATACAGGGCCCCCTACACACCCCCATACCTGTCTGTAGCCAACATGTACCTGCCCCAGGGGAACAGGTGTGTGTTTTAGGTCCGCACACCTAGTTTGTTTCCCATGCCTCAGCTACAGCTATAATTGTGCAGTGATCCCCCATGCCGTCTGTCACCCCATCTGGCCAACATCTGTCCACTCACGGCTGCTCCTTTCTCACACTTCCACCTGTATTTTCTACCCCCTGTTTGATTGTGCATGCCATTGAGCAGGCCATATGTCCCTGGGACATACTGTGAGCATACTGCTACATGTGTCTGGCAGTGACCTACTGTGCATCGAGCAGCTAATGTAAAGCATCTTGTGCCCATTGACAGGCACATGTATCAATGTGCGTATGGTATGTCACATAAACATGCACCCCTCACAGGCCAATGCTATATTACAGGGGATGAGGAGCACTGTTGG
This sequence comes from Ichthyophis bannanicus, assembly GCA_033557465.1. NCBI lineage: Eukaryota > Metazoa > Chordata > Amphibia > Gymnophiona > Ichthyophiidae > Ichthyophis > Ichthyophis bannanicus. The sequence goes on from CM066031.1 coordinate 736,360,213, forward strand.
GGGGGGGGGTAGGTAAGGGCCTGGTACACGTGGAGATGTTTGTGACAGGTCAGGGGCCTGAGGGGATGAGGGACACATGTTGAATGTGTCCCTGCAGCATGGCAGGCAAACAGTGTGACGCCAGACAATACAAAGACGTGTGGAGCTCTGAGGGACAGACACATATTATCTTTAGAGACATATGTCATTGTCCCAACACAGGCCATGTTTCCGTGACGTCCACAGGGGCAGAGGGTCGACAACACATCTGCCGTTATCGCATCCGCAACCGTGTATTACTACACCTTGCCAATGCATTGTCATATGCCGGCGACAGGGAAGGTCCCCATACAGTATGCTGTTCTTGGGGGACTGCTGTAATGCCAGGCGTACATACAATGCTGTGGAGACCGCTTTTACCGTCATTCACTGTGCTATCCACATCCTTTACAACAACGTCACATATGTCCACATCTTTTCTACCTTGCTCAGATGTACGTGTGCGGTGAAGGAGGGTGATAGCACAGTTATAGATTTAACGCATTATGTGATCTGCATTGCCTCTACGCCTGCCATATCTTCAGTCACCAACTGCTCCATGATGTAGGTGAACCGTTCCGTTCGACCGCTGTTAAAGGTTTGTGGCCAGGGTGTAGGTGTACATGTATGAATGAGGTGGAGGAGCACTTGTCAGGGGCACGTACTGCCCCTGCGGCTGCCAGCACAACCAAGCATATGTTGGGTACGTGGCATTTGTGTTTGCCACAACTATGTATTTGTCCTACAGGTCTCCCAGAGTCTTTGTATTGGCTTGATGTTACCTTTGGGGTGCGCGTGTGTGTTTGTGTTGGACAGGAGTGTGCAGGGGTACAGCACAGACCTCTGACACCAGCATGGGTACATGATGGGGCTTGGTAGAGATTTATGGGGGTGCATGTGCAAATGTCTGCCATCTACACAATGGCTATTTCACCAAGGTATGGAGAGGTGAAATATATGCGTAGCATACGTACCTGCATGCGGATCTGCTGTATCCAGGGCCACAGGAAGGCCATATGTGTATATTGGCCCAAGCCTGTCTGCAAGCTGCTGCTCTAGGGGCGTGAGCATGGATGGTAGGGGGCCCCCTCCACCTGTGCCACTGGCATGCTGTCGTTCTGCACACAGGTGCTGGCGCACCCCTCTTTTGATATCAGAATACCTCTTCTTTAGACAGTCAATGTCTCGCAGAGGGCCTCCTACCTCGGCAACTGCTCTGCGTATCTCCTCCCACACCGCATTACGGCCTGCTGTACTTGTGCGGCTGCTCTGCCTCCCAAACAGAGCCTCATAGTTCTCGAGGACCGTAGCGAGGAGGTTGTGGTTCTCAGAATCTGAGAACCGTGTGGCCCTCCTCCTCTGGGTCTCAGGTACAGGGGCCCTTTTCCTCTTCCCAGTGTGGCGGCTGGGTGCAGCCTGGCCCTGTGTTGATGGCCCTGCGTCTGGCTCAGCCGCCATAGCCCCTGCCTCCTGCGCAACTGGTTGCCGCACCTCCTGCACTCCCTCACCCTCCCTTTCCCTCATCCTTTCTCTGTCACTCTCTCTATCACTCCCTCTATCCCTCTCTCTCTCCCTCTCTCTCTCTCCCTCTCTCCCACCCTCCCTCTATCCCTCTCAATGTCCCTCTCTCTCTCCCTCACTCTCACCCTCACCGTGCCACTTCCACTCTCCCTATGGCTCTCACTCTCCCCCTGCCGCTCCATCGCCCTCCTCTCCCCACTCCCCTGGCCACACGCAACCTCACCTCACCTCACCCCTTCTCCCTCTCCTACGCCACACACGTCACAGACAAAACAGATATGAGCACAATACTACAAACACAACACAATAAACTGAACAGTACACACCACAATACAGAGACAATTGACGACACTCCACTACACTGACACCTGCTCCAATACCTCCTGCTCTCACACTTCGCTATCCTACCTCTCACTCCTCACTCATCCCTCAACGTGCAACAGGCGCAGGGTGATTTATACGTTTTAGACGGTTACCTACATTGCGCATGTGCAACTGTGCCACGGCGATGCTTGTGCGCGGCGCGTATGTGACATTGCGCATGGGCGTGCGTTGGTGGATGTGTGTGTGTGCGCGATACGCATGTGCAGCTGTTAGCGCATGTGCGTTTGAGTGCGTGTGACGTCACGCACAGGTGACGCATACGCACAGGCGACGCATACGCCCATGCGTAACGAGTTGCACATGCGCGCCGCCCACAGACAGACGCCCATGCGTAAGGGGTTGCACATGCGCGCAACACACACACAGACGCAAATTAGGGCATTGCTGCACATGCGCGCCGCGCACGGCCATAACCGCGCATGCGCAAGGTACGTACAACATAACCTGGATAAATATGATTGCAGATTGGGTCCACATTGAGGGTTGTTTCGTAGGCGCGGTGTATGTTGGTTGTGAGTTACAGGGAGAGAAAGGCAGCTGTAGTGTATTGGATTCTGTGTGTCTGTATGGTATTGTTCTGTATTTCTCCGTTTACTGTGCTGTATTGTGTGGATCTAGTCTTGTGTGGTGTCTGCTGTAGTTGTGCTGTACGTTACATTGTATTGTGCTGTTTTGTGTGTCTCCTTTCATGTGTGGGTTGTAAGGTGTCCAGTGTTTAGGCAGGTGTGGGTGTGTTTTTGTGTGTGTGTTTGTGTGTGTCTGTAGTTCATGGCGGCTGTTTATGTTGCTGCATGTGCCCTGAGACGTGGGCGGATGCTGCGGTTGCAGGACAGGGGAGATGGTGCCCATGGGGCTGAGGCACAGGGCATGGGTGTGGACCCGCAGCAACTCAGACCTGCAGCTGTGGGGGTGGTCCACACAGGTGCGGTGCGTGGACGACGCAGACGGCGTGCTGAGGTGCAGGCTCGGCAGCCTCGCCTCTACAGGCCCAGAGCCCAGCTCCAGGGCATGCGTGAGGACCTGGTCATCTCCCTGTACCGACTGAGCACAAGGGCTATTCGGGAGCTCTATGAGGATCTGCGACCTGACCTCGAGCCCCTGACTGATCGGTCACATGCCATACCAGGTTTAGTCAAGCTCCTTGCTGCCTTACATTTCTTTGCCTCTGGCTGTTTCCAGTCATCTGTGGCTGCAGTGGGTGGCATGAGCCGCCCCACCTTCTCACGCTGTCTCCACCAAGTACTGCGTGCCATGGTCAGCCGGGTGGGGAATTACATAGCCGTTCCTCACATTGGGCAACAGTGGGGGACCCTGAACCAGGCCTTTGAGGCGTTAGCTGGGATACCACACGTGATGGGAGCTATTGATTGCACACATGTTGCCCTGGTCCCGCCTAGAGACAGGGAGGTGGTGTTCCGCAACCGCAAACACTACCATTCCCTGAATGTTCAGGTTGTATGTGATGCTAATCTGCATATTCTGAATGTGGTCCCGCGGTTTGCAGGGTCCACCCATGACTCCTATATCCTGCATCACTCAGCACTGTTCAGGCAATTTGAGGAGGGACAATATGGGGACTGTATATTGCTGGGTGAGTATTTCCATCTAACCTATTATGTGCTGCATATATGTATTGGTTTATGTAACATCTGTTATATAGGGCGCTGTTTGCCAGCTTTGCATTTGAAAACGTACCTCACGTTCAAAAGACATATGACTGTTATGTGTTTACATTGTTACAGGAGTGTATATGTGGATTAACAGGGGACCTAATTTGCATTGAGACATCAGGATTGTGATACGGTTTGATCATACCCTGCTCATGTTGTTCTGGGAACTAAGCTCAGGTGCAGATGTGTGTCCTGTTGGTGGATTGGTACTAGTGTGTGTGTGTGACATCTGCCCACATGTGGGGGGGGGGGAAGGTTGCTGCCCTTCACACACACCTGTGATGGCGGCTCATTTTCTGGTCCTTTTGTTATTTCATGTAACGTTTATGTTCTGGACAATCCATACACCTAACCCTTGTCATGTGTGTGTGAGGTCCACACACTCACTCAGTACTGGGTTGTCACCCCGGGGGTCGCGTATATACTGGGGGGGGGGCTACATATGATGGGTTTCCCTGACCTTAGCATCTGCGAGTACAGTTTTGCATATGGATGGTCATGCATTTGGCCTGTTTCACCGCAGGAGAGATACCTTTGGCCACTGCAGATGTGTGGGACATAGGCGACGTTGTATGTGCTGATCCTAATGTTGTTGAGCATTGTGGACAGGTGACAGCAGGGGCAAGGGACTACATGGGTGAATACAGAGAGGTATTGGTCGCACATACCCAGGTAGGTGCTCTGCCTCTGTCCATGTGATTGGTGCAAGCTCATGTGGGCTACGGTGTGCACTTCTGTGGTCCACAGTTTAAAAAGGCTCGGAACATGATGGAGACAGTGCAGAGGGTGGCTACTGAAAGGATAGGTGATTAGCAGGAACCAGCATATGGAGTCAATATGCTCATATTTGAGATGTGGACCTTGGAGGACAGGGGGTATAGCGGTGATATGGTTGTGACCTTGTCAGACCTCCCTGGCATACATGGTCTGGGTGCGAGGCTCCATCGGATTACATCACAGTTTTGGGTTGTGTACATTGCTGACATATACTTTGAACAGGTGATATGTGTATTGGTGGTATAGTCTAACGTTGGAGGTGGTCGAGATGAGGACAGGAACTGCAGTACAATACGCATGTGCCACACATAGAGGATTTCTATAGGTACAACTGGGACTGGTTTTTTTATGGCAGTATGTACAGGCTCCATAGGCCATGTTTACCATTTATATCAACATATGTATATGTTTCACAAATGCATAGTTGGTGTGTCATATATGTCTGTCAGGATGTGTTCTGCATTTGTTTCGCACGTCCATACCTGTGTACATGAGAGGTAACATGCACTCATGCATTGACATGCAACATTTCTTTCTGCAGGTGATGCAGGGTATGGGTGTCGCCCCTGGCTGCTGACCCCTGTGCGTCATCCACGGACACATGCAGAGCGGAGGTACAATGAGGCCCACGCCTCCAGCCGCTCTGTCATAGAGCGCACCTTTGGCGTGTTGAAAAGTCGCTTCAGGTGTCTGGATAGGACAGGCGGGGCCTTACAATATAGACCTATGACTGTGGCAGAGATTATCATTGCCTGTTGCATCCTGCACAACATTGCTCTCAGGCACAATATTCCTGCAGAGATTAATGAGGATCTGGATGATGATCCACCATGCCCCCCTGTACGTGCCAGTGGTGACACACAAGAGGGCACAGCGGTCAGGCGGAGGTTGATTGCAGAGATCTTCTCTGGTACGTATTGCATATATTCCCACATAAATGTGCTGTTCTGTGTGTGTGATGGTCATAAAGGTTTTTGTGTCGGAACATATCACCTTCAGGTGCAACACTGCATTGTCATTCAACTTAACATCCCACGGTCACATATAGCCATGCGTGTGTGACCAACAATGTGGCCGCGGCACAACAGCAGCTGTTGGTGTATTATGTGTGTGGGTGTTGCTACACCTTTCAGATACTTTGTGGGTCACATTCCCAGTTAGTTGGTGGTGGTGATAGCAGTTGCTGTGAAAAGAAGAGTTCGTTGGTTTCATGGTCGGGATGGAGCACGGTGGCAGGCATATGTTGCGGTAGTCACAGTGGGAGGGATGACCCTGTTTGTGGACAGTTCCCCTGCGGGGTATTTGTTTATATTGTACACCTTTTGTCCACTTGTGTGGGTGTTATGCTTGTGTGAGCTGGCTATGTGTGTATGTTGGCTAGGTGTGGTGACACATGTCATACATAGCACAGAGCACATGCTTATGACTGCTTTCCAATGATGTTATTAATTATGTGCGACGGTTGTTAATGCAACCCCACAGTGTGCCCTGATGTATACCTTATCACGTAGCCTTGACATGGATGTGTGGCAGGAGGGGGACCTGCGCTGTGTGCAGCCAGGAGGCCATATCATTGATAGAAGCTGTATTGTGGAGTGGCCAGTCAGTGCATTGTTGCATATGTACACACATACAGAGGTGATGGACGTCAGATCAGCAAAGGGTGGGTTACAGTAGCCAAGTGGTACGCTGCATGTGTGTGTGTATATTCAGTTTAGAGGTTGTCCATGAGGAACATGGCATGTGTAGCCGATGCTATCTCAACATATGCCACATTGCTGGATGTGTCATCAGACTCTGGGATTTGTATGCAGAGGATATGGTAAGGGCTGTTATTGTAGCTGACTTTGAATGGAGGTTTGGACATGTTCCTGCAGGACAGGTTAATAGACCACTATAGAAGAAGCTACCCCGGATAATCGGTGCTTGACACAGTACAGGTATTGTGGGACCTGTGTCTTTTGGGGATACAGCTAGGTACGTATGACCTAGATTGGCCACTGTTGGATACAGGATACTGTGATGTCTGCTGCTCGGAAAAACCCAGTATGACGTATGGCATATCTTACATGCTGTGGATGTGTGTAGGGCAGGAAAGCACAGTCCACATCAGCAAGTACCTTACGGACCTTGCAAGGGATGTTACGTCCACATACACACAGACACCTAGATGACAGTTATTTGGTTATGGTGCACATATAGGCCATCCATGGTTTGACATTCGCACTCTCACACAGTGGGATGACATGCAGCCATTATGGTCAGGTCACAGGCAGACATGGGGGTGTGGTTTTACAGACGTGGCGCTGACATTGCCATCTATTTGAGCGCATCATCAGCACACAGCTGTCAATAATATTTGGGGTGTGCGAGGTACACTGCAGGATATGTCTTTGGCCAATGGATACAGGAGGTGTTACTGCATATCTCCATGTGTTACAGCAATGTACAGGGGGGTAACATAGAACAGTGGAAGGGCAGTACACACGGAGAGGGGGTATTGGTGGCAACATGGGGGAGACAGCCTGATATTGTGACCTTGGGATGGGCCATAGACATGGGGGAGCAAACACCTATCTTGACCAGTGTGTACAACAACAGAGTGGTAAGGGAGATGACAGGGGGATTGGGGTTACCTTTATATAGCAACGGACACTTCCGTGCTGCCTCTCCCATGTCACAGTTCCGTACAGTGTGATAGTGCACAGCCAGTCCATAGGTCATGTTGTGGGGTGTGACAGCTGGGGGACAGAGAGGTGCAGTGTGTGTTTCACACCTTGGACATGAAATATGTTTGTTTCTCTTGTGTTTTCCACTGCACAGGACATACTTTGTGAGGAAGCTGTTTCTGTGGTGCAGTGCCACCTGACTGGACAGCAGCCACGATGCTGCGGTCCGGGGTAGTTGGATCTACAGCTACATTGTGCCTGCAGTCATGGGCCCAACATGTCGTATGGTATGTGTCATACTGTGCAGATGTTGTGGTGGTTTTATTTCCTTAGGCCTCCCTTACCCATATATCTTGCTGTTGTCAGACATATCCCTATGTGTTTGTGTACAGTATGTCTTCTGCAAAACTGTTTATGGCATTTGTACGACATAGCTACATGTGTATGTGTTTTCGTCTGACTTACAGGAAAATGCACTTGCTGCCTCCCCAACACTGTTATCTCAGCCATCACCGGAGTATCAGGGCAGGTCACTGCGCCTTTATGTCCACAAGTTGCCAGTTGTGCACATACATGCCATGTATCACAGCTGTCCCGCAGACCGACGCATACTGTGTGGGTGCATGTTTATGCGTTGACTGTGTGCTGATGCAGTGTCCAGTCATGGTACATTATCATGTGCTGTGAGGGGTGGGAGCACCTGGGGGGCAGTGGTGACTGTGCTACCTCTACCGTAGTGCTGTTTACATTGTCAACATTCTCAACATGTGGTGTGCGTTGTGAGCATAACTGTGTATTTGGGTTCTGAGGGACCACTGTTGAGCAACCTTTTTTTATTTCAGGTATCGGCATGATGTGGACATGCATCAACAGTGACTTGACATGGTGATTCTACCTGTTTGGTTGACATTGTCTCCCTTCACTGTGACCTGATGTGGCTGTGGAGTCGCTCAAGGGATCGATGACGTACACATAATGCACACACAGGGTATGTTGGACCTTTGTTATTTGGGGGTACATGTGGCTGTACCTGTTGATGAGTTACTGTTTGTCTCATGTACATGTCATGGTGCCTGTCTATGCACACGAACAGATGCATATAGTGTGTAGCAGTGTGACATGGATATGGACATGCCCATATCCATGTGACATCCATTCTGCATTGACATTTGATGTGTCAACAATATGCATATTATTTCATGTTCATATTATGTCATGTTTGCCTTTTCATCCGTTTCATCTGTGTTTTCACAGGTGCGACTCTCTGCAATTTGTGTTGTTTGTACAAGGTGTCCAACACGACCATACGTATCCTCTCCTGACACAGGACAGAAGGCATCCCAGACACATTTCCTACAGTGCATCTGGCGTCGCCATCACACACCTTTTGGGGAACAGACCACCATGGAATTGTTTCTGGGGAATGGTGCCATTGGATGTTTGACTTATGCGAGTGGAACACATGCCTGTGATGGACAGTATTGCTTTTGGACCGCTGCTTTGGCCATGACGGACCTGTACACCACACTGTTTCTGCCATTCTGGGGCTGGGGGTCCTGCGCATTGCAGGGGACACAGATGAACTTTCACGGACTGTGGCATATTGGAATGTGACACTTGGCTATGCAAGCCCAGGGTTGCATGGAGACGTTTGACCTCACCTGTTGGATTACAGAAACACCTTGCTTTTTGGACGCTGGGTGTAGCAGGGACTGACATTGTCAGTGTATGTTGTACATTCCTCCCCAGTTGTGTAGTTGTTGTGGGTTGGCCATGTGTGTGACATGGCACCCAGGATACGGTCATCTGTTAGTTTCAACACGAGCATACAGCCATGTTAGTGGCATGGGGGTGACGATGGAGCGGTCATATTATCTATGTCCACCTGCCCTCCACCTGAATATGATACCGTTTTTCCCACAACAACCCTTTCATGCCCAACAACATCATTGATTGATGTTTGCAATGGGCAAGGGTGTTTACATGTATGAGTGGCATCACTGTATCATGTTGGTATACGGATGGTGCTTGTGGTTATGACTGCTTATGTTTGTGAACCACAGCATGTGGACCTATGGCTTTTGTGTAGTTCACTGTAGGATGTTTGGCCATCATGTCCATCTTAACATGCTGGTCATTGTGTTTGCTTACTGCACAGACGTGACACTCTGCATGTATGTACACACCTTACATTACACATCTGTACGGTCCTGTTTATCCGCCGCGGTAATGACACTCTCATTGCGCCATTATATTTGGTGTGTGGCAGTGTGGGTGTCCATTGCCCTCCTTCAATTGTGCATTCCATGTACCGTGTTATATGTGTCCACACACTGTCTAACCAACAAACACTGGAAGGGGCACTCCTGCATGGTGTTATCTCTGGAGCTTTCTGCAGGTTGTTTTGTTTGTATTCGCTCTGGGTTCATGTGCCTCTGCGACCTGTTAGCATATGCTCATTGTGCTGGTGATGATTGCTGTGATCTACATTATCGCATTTCTGATTCCTAGATCAGGCATTAGGTGAGAGGTTGCACATTACGTTCAGGAGTTATTTTCACTTGACAACATATGAGGTTTTCATTTGTGAGCCTCCTGTGTTGCCTGATGGCTATGTTGCGAGGGACAGGTGATGTGTTTTGGGTCCTCTTCCAGCAACGCCTACGGTTTTCATGCACTCATATGTGCGTGACACATTTGAGGGATGCAGCAGCAGGTGGGGGGTGGGGACCTGATGGCCAGTGCATAGCGTGCACCTGTTGCACATTATATCTCGTGCCCTTCACTTACAGTCAATGAAGTGACCTTTCTGTGGGATGTGGGTTGGTGCCATGCTAAATGTGTTTCTGTCTCTCACCAGGGCTGCACTCACCTTGATATTATGATAACACGGTCTACAGTGTCTGTGAGGGGTGACCCAAATAAAGATATGTATTTGACACACATCTGTCTCTTTTGCTCCTTGATCGTGGTGACACACATGCAATGCAATGTGTGCCTTCGAGTCGGTCCTGACCTGACTCCCTGTGACCGTGAAACTCCAGGGTGTTCTGGTCAATGTCAGTTTTCTGGTCATTCGTCCACGGTAATGGGGGGTTACGTGACATGCCCAAGGCCACAAGGAGTGCTAGTGTGAATCGGGCCCTGGTTACTTGATGTCCACAACAGGTTTATGACCAGTAGGCTACTCCTCCACTCTTTGAGCACATGTGCACTTCTATAGACTGGTTGCTGGTCATGTCCATGGCCCACCTGTGCTCACATCCTTGTAGAGTGACAGGTGTGTATATGTCACCCATTTGCAACATCAGTGGGTTTGACAGGTTCCCACATAGACCCTCCCTTTGGACTATTTGTTCTGCCTTGTGCTCAGTGTGCTGTTTGTGGTAGTGGTTAGAGGCATGTGTTTTAACACAGTAGTGTGCAGGTTTGATCCCCACATGTGGTTGTTCTGTTGTTTTTCTGTTGTGCTACCTGGACCATTTGGTACCAGCAGGTTCATCAACTCTACACACACCCTTCCCTCTCTTCACTGTACAGCAAGGTGTGCACTCTGTGCTGTTTAGCCATCAGATGTTATCAGTCACATATGTCTCTTTCTTTATGGTGTTTACATGGCAGTGCATGTAAAAACCCCAGGGGTTTGGCTGTGGTTCAGCTGGTGTGTGGTACACCTGTTTTCATGTTGTGTTCTCTCCTGTCCTGTCCCAGATTGGTACCCATCTCCAGCGAGCATCCTCTGATGCCCTCAGGATTTGGTTTCCTTCCTCTTTCGCATGCTGTATGCACTGCATAACATTTCATTGTGTGTGTGTGCATGTGTCCCTGGTCCCACATACAGACTAGGTTCTGATCTGTACTCAGATGACCTGCATGTCCATTTGGTCATGATTACTGTTGGGGGTTTGCCTGTCCTGGCAGCCAGCATGCGTCTTGTGTGATGGGCTTCAGTATTTCTGTATGCAGCCTCTGCTAATGCACTGATGTTGGTGGTGTGGCCTACCAGTTGTTGCCTTGGCATTTGTGGTGGTGGTCATAGGTTTGATTCCTCTATGTTCTCTTTGATGTGTATGCTTGTCCTGCATAGGTGGTTTCGATTTGTATGACAGTCATATATGTGCAGATTTGTGCTGCGAGAACATTGTACCCTCATCTGAGATGGGAATCATCCTTCTGCCCATCTTATGTCTCCCAGCTTTTTGGCCATCGTATCCTGACGTGCATGCTGCTACACCATGTCCTGCACTCCTACACATTCCTGCATTTCATCTCTCCCTGGTTGCCTCTCGTGTGTGTGCTCTGCATAACACTGCTACTCCACTGTCATCCTGACATTTCATCTATCCTGCCATTTCAGCCTCCTTCGCTGCACACATCTTCCCATCCTCTGTCAAACACTGACATTATAGCATGGTACATTACCATCACTCTGTGCATAGCTACAGATGGCCCCGATCACATAACCAAACAGTCACAGCACATATTTAACCACAGCTGTCTCCTTCTTACTAGCATCCTTGCTAATTTGTGTAAATAGTTTGGGTATGTTATCTTGTTCACCAATCATATATTCCATGTACATAGTTTTCCCATGTTATTCCAGGTATATGTTCCTGTTATATGTAACAACAACCAGCCTGTTGTTCAGGTCTTTCTTTTGTTCTCTGTAAACCACGCTCCTACCACATAGTGACATGGACATAAATAAACATAACTAAATAACTGGATATATATGTGTGTCCATTTCTCTAGCAGCCACATGGCCTGGGGCTGAGTTGTGTAGTACAGCAGCTTTGATCTACATCCTTCTATTACCTCTGCATTGTCTTTCCTTTCAGCTCTGTGCAGTGTTTGGGTTACATGTGCGTTTGGCACATACCTCTGTTGCCCCTCACATTGTGGGATGTTACTGCTCCTAGCAAATGTTTTTGGGTTCACCTATACATCCTTGGGGCATCTTATGTCATACCTTCTTTTCAGGTAGCTTATGAGATACCAACTATGGTGCCCTGGGAGTTGCCACCCTTTCCACATGGCCGCTGGGTAACATTATAACTCGCCTTTGCTGACATGGTTGTTTCTGATGTTCGTTCTATTGCACCGTGGAGGGTGCATTAATGTATGGCACTAGGATGGCCTTCTTTTTAGATGGAAACACAGATTGCTGTTCAGTTGCATGCAGGGAACATACGTACCTCAGCCAACCTTATTCACTGCTGATGTTAACCCATGACCCCTGCACCATCAGTCAATCTCCTGACCATTGTGCTGCACTGCTGTTCCTTCTTGCATGTGTGCACACCTACGTAGGATTTCCATGCATTACAATGCACAGTGCTGCCAGCACAAACAGTGCTCGTACCTTGCCCTGCCTCATACGGCACCCTATAAAGCGGCCTATAGGCAACATTGTAGGGTGCCTTGGTGGACAGTGCACTTTATAATGTACCCTCTAGGGTACCTTGTAGGGCACCTTATGCAGCACCTTATATTACAGTGCTTTGAGAGTGCATTTGCTAACAGCAGTCACTACAATAAAAGCTTAAAATGCCTCCTTCAGCTATATTCATCATGACAGATAATGGCTCAGCAAGCCTTACTCATTGGACACTGTGGGGGATCGAACCCCTGATGCATGCATCATTGGTGAGTGTCTTCCCCATTGTGCTGTGGCTCTGTTCACATGCTTCCACATCAGCGCGCCGCCTTAGCCTCACACTATTCAAGTGCCTCGTAAGACATTAGCGCGCCGCCTATTGCTGCCCATTATTTCTATGCCTCCTAAAATTATGCCTCAGTGAGGCTGGTTAACTGGGCACTGTGGGGGATCGAACCCCTGATGCATGCATCATTGGTGAGTGTCTTCCCCATTGGGCTGTGGCTCTGTTCCTATGCTTCTACATCAGCCCGCCGCCTTAGCCTCACACTATTCAAGTGCCTCATGAGACATTAGCGCGCCGCCTATTGCTGCCCATTATTTCTATGCCTCCTAAAATTATGCCTCAGTGAGGCTGGTTAACTGGGCACTGTGGGGGATCGAACCCCTGATGCATGCATCATTGGTGAGTGTCTTCACCATTCTGCTGTGGCTCTCTTCCTGTGTTTGTCCGTTGGCGCACTGACTTCGGCCTTCCAAATTTGCAGCGCACCGCCTTCTGCCGCTCAAACCGCAAGGACTTAACAGCACATCGCCTAATGCACACAATTTGCAGCGCAAAGCATTCTGAGCCCAATATTAACAGTGCGGCGCACTCTGCCGCCCAGATATGAACAGTGTGCCGCCTGTTGCTGCAAAAGGTTAGCAGGGTTCCCCTTTCTGCAGTACAGGATTCACATGCCTTCTAGTGCACCTTTAACCATTAAAGTTATTGCCTCAAGCTGGCGTTTTTGTGGTGCACAATGGGGAATTGAACCCATGGCCCCTGCACCATTGGTTAGTATCTTCACCGTTGTGCTACGGCACTGTTCCTATATGTGCCCAGCAGCGCCCCACTTAGCCTTCCCACGCGCTAATGTGGACCCGCAAATGTGCGCGCCGCGCACAGGTACGGTCGTTTTTATTCCTTTTTTCTGCCTGAACCGCCCACTCCTTATATGGCACAGGCACACTAACGGGGCCCCGCACAATTTCGGTGTTTCGTAAACATGCCCCAAAGAGTTCGAAGATTTTGTATCAGACTTATCTGGACCAGTGTTATTGGCAGAACAGGTGCAGATGTTAGAGCAAGATATCTCGGTGGCGGAGATACAGAAGGCCATTCAACAGTTAGCTAAAGGAAAGGCGGCGGGACGAGATGGAATTCCATTGCAGTTTTACTGTAAATGCCAGGGGGAAGTAGGCTCAGTGCTTAAGGTTTACTACAGTGGCCTATATGCAGAAAGCCCAGAAGTGGGTGCTCTCGCGGAGGCAACAATTGTGATTCATCCTAAGCCAGGGCGTGATCCACAGAAAGTGGAAAATTATAGACCCATCTCCCTCCTAAATACAGATTACAAGATATATGCGAAGATACTAGCTAATCGCCTGAACAAAGTATTGTCCACATTGATTCGGGCAGATCAATGTGGCTTTATCTCTGGAAGATCCACTACGGATAATGGAAGATTATTGTCACATATACTAGCCAAAACTCAGACGGATCCTGAGCCGTTAGTAGGGCTGGCACTGGACGCCGAAAAGGCCTTTGACAGACTGGAGTGGTCTTTCCTGTTTCGGGCCCTAAGTTGGTATGGGATACAAGAGGGTTTTATCAAGAGGATAGCGCTGTTATACTCCAATCCCGCAGCGCGGATAACAGCTAACTCTGAAGTCTCAACACCCTTTAAACTCCAAAGAGGCACCCGGCAGGGCTGTCCGCTCTCTCCGCTTCTGTTCAATTTGGCCCTGGAACCGTTGCTGATAGCTATTAGGCAACAGGATGCCATCCGAGGGGTGGACCTTGCGGATGGACAATGTAAACTGTCGGCATATGCGGATGACTTGCTGCTGTTTGTAGCGCCAATGTCTCTGCCTGCGGTCCTGAAGACCATTGAACAATACTCCTCAGTATCTGGATACAAAGTTAATTTGACGAAAACTACTATAATTCCTCTCAGCTCTACCGTACAGGAAGATCAACTCACAGGCTATGGGTTTCAAGTCGCGCGCGACTCTTTCCACTATTTAGGGGTAGAGTATGGACGCTCGCTAGTGGAAACGGTGACTCTTAATGCAAAGCGCTGTGAAGAGATCGTGAAAGATTATGTTTTGAAATGGACGCCTCTGCATTTGACTTGGTGGGGCAGGCTGGAAGCCATAAAGATGGTTCTGGCTCCGAAGATTGGATACATATTAAGTATGATTCCTGTCCTGTTCCCGCCAGGATGGTATAAAAGGATGAATAGTTTGTTGATTGCTTTCCTTTGGAACAAGAAAGTTCCGAGAATTGCAGCATGGAAAAAGCAAAGGGGGGACTGCACTTCCCAGACGTTGAATATCTACACTTAGCCTCACTGCTTAAACAGGATGCGCAGTGGACCGCCGAAGGAGAAGACGATGAACCCCCTAGATGGTTGCAGCTGGAGAGTATTCTCTGGGCCCCACTTCTGAAGTACCTACTAATTGGCATGGCAGCTGACCTCTATAGACCTCAGAATGAGATTATCGCAGCAACGCAATATGCGTGTAGGTCAGTGACTTCATGCATCAAAGGCGGGGATGACTATGCCACAGCGATGCCTATATGGCTGAATCGTCGATTTACAGTGGGTGGAAAAGTGGTTTTCTGGAAGACATGGGCGGCCTGTGGAATTACTATGTTAGGTCATCTGATCTTCGATAAGGGTTTCAAAACGTTTGATATGCTGAAGAGTGAATTCAGCCTACCAAAAACTTCCTACTTCCAATGGTGCCAACTTAGGCACTGTCTGAGCCAAGCAGGGGTAACTCCGCTAGCAATATGCACGGAATGGCCTTTGCTGCTAAAACTGAGGGAGCTTCAAAGTGGCGCTAGTATCATTTCAAAATCTCTGGAATTATTTTGATCCAAGTCCAACAAGCAATGCACTAAGACACAGCCAGCCTGGGAAAGGGACATAGGAGGGCACGCTCAGCCGGACTCTTGGGATGACATCTGGAGCTCACAAACTCGAGTGACGAAAGCGGCAGCTCTGACCCCTTTGCTCACCGTGCACACCTGACCCCTTCTGGGATAGCAAAATGGGCGCCGCAAGGAAGTGATCAATGTTGGTCTTGCAAGTCTGAGATTGGCACGCTTTCGCATATGATCTACTACTGTAGACGCCTTCAGGCATTTTGGAAAAGTGTATGGCAGCGGATACTGGACATTTTGCCCATACAACTGCCTATATCCTATCAAATTATGGTATATAAGTCCGCGGTGGAAGGTCTTTATTTAAGCAAGCGGGAGGGCCAACTATTAGACATCATGATCAGTATGGCCATAAAGATAATTTTGATCTGTTGGAAAAATAATGAGAAGGTCCACAGTGACGGATGGTGGGCACTGCTGTGCCAGCATAAGATATACGAGGAGTTAAATATGACAAAGTATCCTACAACAGTTAAACTGGGCCTGAAATGGGAACCTCTAACTGCCTACATGGCGCGTGCTGGGAAAATTGACTTTGGAGCTAAGTCCCCTTAGCAAAGGCCTCTGTAGATTTGGGGCTATTATCGTAAAGAAATGGTCATCACCTGTTCTGCATTGCAGAAAATCCGGTGTACTAAATGGGGAGCGGGATTGGATTGACTGTAACTAGTTTTTGTATGTTCTCAGGGTTCTGTACTATGTTAGTATATTATGTTAGGAAGTGACAGTTGACGTGATTGTTGTGTGATTTCTTTTGTATATGTGTTATATGCAATAAAGATATGAATGTAAGGTGCCTTATAAGTAAGGTGCCTTGTAAGGTGCCCTGTAAGGTGCCTCATAAGGCACCCTATAGGGCTCCTTAGGCTAAGTGCCGTATTAGGCACCCCTGGACAAGGCAACATAGAAGGCACCCTGGGCTATGGAACCATAGGTTAAGGTGGCCTAACAAGTTTACGGTGCCCTAGGTTAGTGTGCTCTCAGGGCTGCAAGGTGCTTCAGGATGACATGCATGACCTGTGAGGCACAGACACAGATGTAGCCCTTACACTTGATAGAGCACCGAGGCTTTTCTAACCAGGGCTCCACACATCAAACAGTAAGTAAGGTTTTGAGGGTTTCTTTGTTTGGTTTGTTTTTATTACATTGCTAGCTCTCTGACTGGGAGCTCTTAAAAGGGTTTTGTGTATATTTTAAAAGCAAGGTTACTTCATTTTTGCTGTTTTAGGGGAACTTTAATTGAGCACAGTAGGTTGCTGACTCCAGTGACCTCCTCAGCTTTAGAAGCTGCTAACACCTAATCAGGTGTTAGTGGGCCTGTTTCCTGAGTGCAGTTGAAGCCTGCATAAATAGGCTCCTGTGCCCTGCCCCTTTGAGGCTTTTCTAACCAGGGCTCCACACATCAAACAGTAAGTAAGGTTTTGAGGGTTTCTTTGTTTGGTTTGTTTTTATTACATTGCTAGCTCTCTGACTGGGAGCTCTTAAAAGGGTTTTGTGTATATTTTTAAAAGCAAGGTTACTTCATTTTTGCTGTTTTAGGGGAACTTTAATTGAGCACAGTAGGTTGCTGACTCCAGTGACCTCCTCAGCTTTAGAAGCTGCTAACACCTAATCAGGTGTTAGTAGGCCTGTTTCATGAGTGCAGTTGAAGCCTGCATAAATAGGCTCCTGTGCCCTGCCCCTTTGAGGCTTTTCTAACCAGGGCTCCACACATCAAACAGTAAGTAAGGTTTTGAGGGTTTCTTTGTTTGGTTTGTTTTTATTACATTGCTAGCTCTCTGACTGGGAGCTCTTAAAAGGGTTTTGTGTATATTTTTAAAAGCAAGGTTACTTCATTTTTGCTGTTTTAGGGGAACTTTAATTGAGCACAGTAGGTTGCTGACTCCAGTGACCTCCTCAGCTTTAGAAGCTGCTAACACCTAATCAGGTGTTAGTGGGCCTGTTTCCTGAGTGCAGTTGAAGCCTGCATAAATAGGCTCCTGTGCCCTGCCCCTTTGAGGCTTTTCTAACCAGGGCTCCACACATCAAACAGTAAGTAAGGTTTTGAGGGTTTCTTTGTTTGGTTTGTTTTTATTACATTGCTAGCTCTCTGACTGGGAGCTCTTAAAAGGGTTTTGTGTATATTTTTAAAAGCAAGGTTACTTCATTTTTGCTGTTTTAGGGGAACTTTAATTGAGCACAGTAGGTTGCTGACTCCAGTGACCTCCTCAGCTTTAGAAGCTGCTAACACCTAATCAGGTGTTAGTGGGCCTGTTTCCTGAGTGCAGTTGAAGCCTGCATAAATAGGCTCCTGTGCCCTGCCCCTTTGAGGCTTTTCTAACCAGGGCTCCACACATCTTTGGTAGTAGACTGGCTAATCTACTGAAGAGGGCTTTAAACTAGATTCCTTGGGGATGGGTGAAGAAAGCCCCCAGGTAAGTGAAAGCCCCCAGGTAGGTGATACATTAAATACCTTTATGGAAATGGGTAACAGGGGTAACATATGGAAAGCAGTGTGTATTAATGCCCATAGCATGGGAAATAAGATCCCTGAGGTTGAAGCTTTGGTGGGAGTGGCTGACTTGGATTTAGTGGCAGTTACAGAAACATGGTTCACAGAAAACAATGACTGGGATGTAACTATACCTGGCTATACTTTATTCAGGAAGGACAGGGTAGGAAGAAGAGGAGGAGGAGTGGCACTATATGTAAAAACTACTATTAAAGCTTTGGAATTACAGAGCTTAAAAGGGAGAGAGGAGGCATTGTGGGTTAAACTAGAAAGAGGGAAAGAGAAATCTATTTGCATTGGAGTGATATACAGACCTCCCTCACAAGAGGAAGAGGTGGACAGAGAGTTAATTGAAGACATACGCAGCATTGCTAAGAAAGGGGAAGTGCTACTGATAGGAGATTTCAATATGCCAGATGTTGATTGGCACATTCCTGCTGCAGTATCATCTAGAAGTAAGGAGATCCTGGATTCTCTACAGGGAGAACTATTCAGGCAATTGGTAACAGACCCCACACGTGAAGGGGCCATACTGGACTTGGTGCTTACCAATGGTGAAAGTGTTTCTGATGTTGTAGTGGGAGATCATTTTGCATCCAGTGATCACCAGATGGTGTGGTTCAGTATTAGGACTAGGGCTGTTAGAATCCATTCCAAGGTGAGGATCTTAGACTTTAGGAAGACTAACTTTGCGAAGATGGGCCAATACCTCAGGGAGTCGTTAGTGGGATGGGAACAGCTGGGGGATGTAGAAAAACAGTGGGCAAAACTGAAAGGGGGTATTTTAAGGGCAACCAACCTTTTTGTTAAAATGGTAAATAAAGGCAAAAGGAACAGGAGACCGCTATGGTTTTCGAAGGAAGTAGCTGAAAAAGTGAAGAAAAAGAGGGAGGCCTTCATGAAATACAAGAGATCACAGAGAGCAGAAGACAAGCATCTGTATTTGGAAAAACTTAGAGAAGCTAGCAAAGTAGTCAAGAAGGCAAAGATTCAAAAGGAGGAGGAAATAGCCAATGCAATAAAATGGGGGGATAAGACATTTTTCAGATATATTAGTGAGAAGAGAAAGAGCAAAAGTGGTATTGTCAGACTCAAGGGTGCAGGGGGGGAATATGTAGAAGCTGATAAGGATAAAGCGGAATTGCTTAACAAATATTTTTGTTCTGTGTTCACAGATGAAGAACCAGGAGCAGGACCTCAGAAAACACCCACAAATAAGAACAGAAGCGAGGGACATCTTGAACTATTTTCAGTAGACTGTGTTCGTGAGAAACGAGCTCAACTTAAAGTAGACAAAGCGATGGGACCGGATGGGATACACCCTAGAATACTGAGGGAACTTGGGGACGTTCTAGCAGCTCCACTGACTGACCTTTTCAATGCCTCGTTGGAGTCAGGAGTGGTGCCAAAGGACTGGAGAGAGGCTCATGTGGTGCCTTTACACAAAAGCGGAAGTAAGGATGTGGTTGAAAACTACAGGCCGGTTAGTTTAACTTCGGTGGTGAGTAAATTTTTGGAAACGCTGCTGAAAGAGAAAATAGTGAGGTTTCTGGAGTCCAGCGGATTACAGGATCCGAGGCAGCATGGATTCACCAGAGGCAGGTCTTGTCAGACAAATCTGATTGATTTTTTTGACTGGGTGACCAGGGAGTTGGACCGAGGGAGAGCTCTAGATGTGGTGTATTTAGATTTCCGTAAAGCCTTTGACACTGTTCCTCAAAGGCGACTTATAAACAAACTGAGCACCCTAGGGATGGACCCTAAAGTTACTGCTTGGGTTAGAAATTGGTTGGGTGGGAGGCGACAAAGAGTACAAGTAAATGGAGCTCACTCTGAGGAGAAGGATGTTACCAGTGGTGTGCCCCAAGGATCTGTCCTTGGTCCAATTCTTTTTAACATCTTTGTTAGTGATATAGCGGAAGGGCTGTCGGGTAAGGTTTGCCTCTTTGTGGATGATACCAAAATCTGCAATAGAGTAGACACCCAGGAAGGGGTAGATAACATGAGGAGGGATCTAGCTAAGCTTGAAGAATGGTCTAGAATTTGGCAGCTGGGATTTAATGTTAAAAAATGTAAGGTCGTGCATTTGGGCTGCAGCAATCCAAGGGAGCAATACAGTATAGGAGGTGAAGTACTTTTGTCCACTAAAGAAGAGCGGGACCTAGGTGTGGTTGTGTCTGATGATCTTAAAGTAGCTAAACAGGTGGAAAAGGCGACAGCAAAAGCTAGAAGGATGCTTGGGTGCATACGGAGAGGAATGGCTAGCAGAAAAAAGGAGGTGATAATGCCTCTGTATAAGTCTTTGGTGCGACCTCATTTGGAGTATGGTGTGCAATTCTGGAGACCGCACCTTCAAAAGGATGTGAACAGGATGGAGTCGGTGCAGAGGGTTGCTACCAAAATGATTAATGGGCTTCATTATAAAGCATATGAGGACAGACTTAAGGATCTTAATATGTACACCTTAGAGGAAAGGCGGGATAGAGGTGATATGATTGAGATGTTTAAATACCTCCGTGGCATAAATGTTCAGGGAGAGAGCCTCTTTTAATTGAAAGCAAGTTCTGCTACGAGGGGACATGGGATGAGGGTGAAGGGAGATAGATTCAGGAGTGATATGCGGAAATATTTCTTTACGGAAAGAGTAGTGGATCCGTGGAATAGTCTCCCAGTGGAGGTGGTAGAGATGAGGACAGTAACTGAATTCAAGAAAGCATGGGACCAACACAGAGGATCTCTAAAGGCAAAAAGTGGACTGTTGTAGTTGTTATGGAAGGACAGACTAGATAGGCCATGTGGTCTTTTTCTGTCGTCATATTTCTATGTTTCTATGTTTCTATGTTTCTATGAAAGGCAATGAACAGGTGAGTAAAGGAGGGAGAGCTGGAAGCTGCTGGACCTGCCATATCTGCGGGCATCCCATGTGGCTGCCAGTACTGTTGACAAACATGGTGGGGGCAACTGTACCACAGCACAGGGTGTCAGCAATGTAAAGTATTGGAAAGACAGTGGGTGGCAGATGATGGGAATACGTGTCCCCCAGTGGAGGCGGAGGTGGCCGGATAGTTACAATGATGGGTGGTCAGAGGAGTGGTGGTGCCATGCAGATCAGGCACAGGCGAGGCAAGCATGAAGAGGTGCAATGCAGAAAAGGGTACCAGCGCAGGACATGGGGTGGCAGCCTGCACAGGAAGACAGGACTCTACACAGCTGACAGACGCAGAAAGAAGGACCGCAGGATCGTTGGCAACAGTGGTGAGGGTAATATGGGCTGGCAGCACGGATCTGCAAAGATATGACTGTTACAGGCATGCAAAATATCTGAGTTGGACAGGTATGAAAAGAGGGAACAATGAGGAATCAAACCCACGACCATTGTTTAGAATGTCATTGTACTAACCAGTAGGCTATACCTCTATAGTTTGTTGCACAGCAATGGCTGGTTACAGAAGGACTGCAGGTCACCGCACAAACCGTCTGCTGTGTGCCAGGATAGGGTAACCCCACCAGCACCCATGATGCAATGCACATGCAGAACAGCAGTCTACAGCTGATCATCAGATGGGGTCTTTATTCTTTATTTGCAAAATTTGATATACCGCCCTTGCCAAAGCATCAGGGCGGTGTACAATACAATAATCCATTGGCTACAGAAAATAAAAGGGGAGAAAGGAACGCCATTGATAGACAGGAAAGTAAGAGAGAAAAAGAAACAAAAAGTAGGAGAGAAGTGAGATGCAACATGGAAGAAGCAGAGATACAGGCAGGGGGGAGGGAGCTGTCAAGTGATTAGGCAAGGGGGTCACTAAACTAGCAGTGGGGGGGGGGGGGGCGACAGGGAAGAGTCCGAGCTATCAACAGGAGCAGGAAGGTCATAGGCCTGACAAAAAAGGTGAGTTTTAAAGAGTGTCTTGAACCGAGGGAAAGAAGGTTCAGTGCGGAGGGAGTGCGGGAGAGAGTTCCAGAGGGCAGGGCTGAGGAAGAAAAAGGTCCTGCAGCGTGGTAAGACAGACTGATAGTGTGTGATACTGGCACAGAGTAGCTACAGACCATGCCATTGTGTAGGTTCTGTTCACTCTGAAGGTTAGGATGGGCGCCCAGCACTAGGTCCACAGTACATGTGGTGCTAGAGATAGGTCTTGCTGCACATCCCCAGCACTGCCAGTGTGTGCTAGGTGTTCCTAGCAGTGCAACTGAAAGCACTTCTGTGTCCATCTGTGTTCCACAGTCACATGGGGCCAGACACCACCCAGATTAGTGCATACCCAGTGTTAGGGTCTGGCTGCCATGGGCACCTGTTATCAGGGAAGAGGGGTGTCTAGACTCGCATGAGGTGGATGTAGCACTGTCTCTATGGGTCAAAGTGGTATACACTATATACCCCTAAGGACTCACAATCATCCATTTTGTAGGTGAGGGAGTGGAGGGACAGGTGCCTGAGCCCTGGCTGTAGGACAAGCAACCACAGTCCTGCTGGAAGAGGACAGCCCTCCAGGGACAGAGCCATACCTATGGCAGTGGCAGACCAGCAGTAATGCTTGTGATAAGCTGGGGTAACCTCAACTGTCCCACACCACAGTCTGCCATTCACCAGCAGACCACACAGTCAGACTGAACCTGCAGCACCCTACAAGGTGATCCAACCATGCACAGACTAACTGCAGACAGTCCACTAGCCAGTCCATAGTGCATGCTCACAAGGGAACCCTGTGCATCCAGAGATGGGATGTACAGCACAGACACCAAGCAGGTATGTCAGTGATTGGGCCCCAGAACTGGGAACACACAGGCATAACTGAAAACAAATAGTGTTGAGCACTATGTGGGAGCGTAGACATGCCATGGTCAGGGTGAGAGTGACCTCACAGCATGCCGTGCTATGGCCACCCTGTCCATGCAGGTGGTGGTCAGGCACTACAGTGTCCCAGCCATTGCCCTACACCCTGTGCAGATGCATCCTGCCAATCCGTCCTGTCTGGGCTATACCCACACTATCTTGCTCCTCATTATGCACATTTGCAGGCTAATGCTGGTAATAGTGGGACATTGTGGGCCCAGTGAGATGTAGGCAGCCAGAAAACAATTGATAGACATACATAGACACACACACACCCCTATTGCAGCATTGTGCAATGATAGGGGTGGTTGGCAATCCTGCTCACCACACTGGTCCTGACCACAGTGCCAACATTGCTAAACTGTGCAGGGGGTAGTAGTAGTCCTCTGCTGATAACTGCAGCTCCATGCTGGGGCCAACAGCCTGACTCTCCATGAAGCTTTGGATAGTGGAGCCTGTGTGAGTGGGTGTTTTGACCCCTGTTTGACGTGGCTTTGGGGTTTGCACATGTTGATGTTGTATCTGCATTGTAGGGTAAAATGTGGGGAAATGCTCTGTAGGATCCACAACTGGGACTTGAACCTGTGACCCTCTATTTCAGGACACACTGGCTGTGTGTACTGCACCACACTATTGCCACAGAGGAGTAGTAGTCCCTGGGGCTACCCTTACTTTCCTCAGGCAGACCTTTTCTGTTGCACTGCACAGCACATACTGGTACAGGGCATGGCCTAGGTCCACTGAAGGCGTGTGGCACTGTTCCCTCCAGCACAAACACCTCCCCCCCCCCTGCCATGCTGACATGGCCATATGCTGTCGGTGCTTGTCGTGTGTGGTCCCAGGCCATCCGCTGTGAAGGTAGGCGGGTGCCTAAGGTGCGGGGTCTGGGTAGGTGAGGCATACATGGACATACACACATCCCCTCCATCACTGCCTACCAATGTTATGTCCCTTCCACATGGGGGAGTGATGGCTGGGGGGATGTCAGGCTGGTGCTCTAGCAACTACTGGCTAGGGTGGACCGGGTAGATATAGGTGGAGTGTGTTGTTACTGCTGACTGTGGACAAGCTAGGGTATGCACATCAGGTACGGTGTACCCAGTTTGGCCTACTGGGTGTATATATGTTTCCGACAACGTATGGGCACACCCTGCAATGCCTTACTAGGGGCTGCCATAAAGTGTGTTCAGTTAGCTGGGTCTACGAACTGTTTGGGACCCACCTGGGTGTTGTCTATGGACCCTTGTTAGTGTGGTCCCCAGATGTGCACTGCTTGCCCTATTACAGGATAGTGGTACCTTTGTGACTTTTGGGGTATTTACTGGGTAATGTCCCCTGGATGGGACACTGTGGAACACGGACTACTGGGCATGTTTGACCCTGGTCAGTGCTGTCCTGCTAATTTCCAGTTTCTTTGTTCCTATGTGCCACCTGGGCGACGGCCTAGTTCACCCTGTGCCCCAGCTGCCTCCACTGCATGTCCCGCCTGTAGTCCCCCTATGCCCCATTTGCACCATCACCATAGTGGCCTTTCATATTTGGCTACTATACTGCTGCTGCAGATGGAGCACTACTATCACCTTCTCGGGCTCCCTGCCTAGGCTCTACATTGCTGACACTGAATTGGTTCTCTCTCCTGCAAATGTGCATCTAACGCCAGGTTTTCACTTGCAGTAGTTTCCAACCCTTCAGTTCCCCGCGTTGGTGTCGTGGGAGCCTCTTCCCACCCATTGACCCTGTCTCTCCACCCTCTCTCCACCTTCTGTGGTGTTTACTGCAGCCGGAAACGCTAACACGCGTTAGGTTGCATTAACGCGTGTTAACGTTACATAGCGTACGTTAATGTTACCTAACGCGCATTAACTTAGCCGCTGCTACGTTACCGCAGTTTAGTAAACATACCCCTAAATGTCCAACTGTAGCCTAGTGGTTAGGACAGCAACCTGGTGACCAGCAAGACCAGCGTTTGAATCCCACTGGCACGCCTTGTGGACTTGAGTAAAATTACTCAACCTTCCATTGCCTTAGGTACAAACTTACAGGCTGATGTGGAAAGATCAGTGTGCCCTTTGCGTGCAGATAATGCAACTTATACGCACAAGTTCTGCCACACCAAATGCAGAAAAAAGATTGATGTGTGCATAAACAGCAATACCAAATGTATTTAAATAATATGCAAATGAACTGTGTGTATTAAATGCTATGCTAATATGGTCTGCTCCAAATACAGAGACATGCATAGAGGTTATGTGTGTATCTTTCAGCATATACGAGAAAAATTTGGCATTCAAAAACAAATGTCTTTTGCTTCATATCCTTCTGTGTTCTTTGGTCTCACTTATATCATTCTCCATTTACTGTTAGGTCTCTTTGTTGTGTTTTGGGTGGGGAAAGTGACGGACTGGACAAGGCAGGCAGGTAGTTGGTCGATATGGGATATGGTGGGGTTTTAGTTTGCTCTGTTAGGTTTTTAGCTTGTTTTTATTCTGTGCACCGCTTTGAGTGCCTTTGGCCACTTTGGCGGGATATAAATGTTTTAAAATAAATACAAATAAATAATTTATTATCAGCTAAGCACCAAAAGAACCTTCACATCCTGTGCACATAACGTAAGCATTTAACATTTATGTGCCTGCGCACAAGGCCACTTGTAGTGCACCTGTTTGTGCACGCAGTAGCTCCCCTCCTTTCAACTTTATGCCAAAGTTTTGCACACAATTCATTTTACATTCATACCCTTTGCTACCTACTGGTGTTGAAGTCTCGTGCTATTGGCGTGCTACAAAAATGCATATACAGCACTGGCTTTCTGCATTGGCCTGTTAGACTATAAGCCATCTGGGGACAGGGAAATACCTATGTAACTTGCCATGAACTACCACTGGAAAGGTATGAGTTAAATACAATACTGACTGCACTTGTCCCCTCTGCTGCCTGTTAGAATATTTCATTGTATAATGCTAACATGCAGGCTGATGCAGAAACCCTGTGCTAGATCCCAGTGCTTAAAGCTCTAGCCCAGGGTTTCAGAGAGTGACTTTAATGCTGACTGTTTGCACTGGAATGCAAATTCAAATTACCCAGTGCACGAAAAGTCAACATTAGATTTGGAGAGCAAGCAAAACACATGCGCACAGAAGTCGGCATAAGGTTGACATGCTGTCCTGGAGAAACAGGGTCATCTGAGGTGAAGTTTGACACTTCACCTCAGATGACCTAGCCATTGGAGAAAGCTCCTGATTCCATCAGCATACTGGCAGGGGTCCGGTGCTCACCCCAGATACCAACCTCCCAACAGAAACAAAGTCCCCAGTGGTCCAATGGCCCCGATTTCCCCACCCACCCAATAAAAAATCCCCTGGTGGCCCAGTGACCCGATCACCCCCCACCCACCCAATAGCAAAAATCCCTGGTGACCCCTGAACCGCCAAGCCACCAGGGTTTTTTGTTATTGGAAGAGTGGAGCAGGGATTTGGTTTCTGTTGAGGGGTAGGTGTGGGGGGTGCACCGGTGCCCCCAACAGTATTCTAATGGCATCAGGAGCTTTCCCTGATACTTGTATCATCTGAGGTGAAGTGTCATACTTCACCTCAGATGATACTTTTGCTCCCAACTGGATATGGCATGAAGATCCAGCGTTAAAAATAATGTAAAAGCTTCAGTAAGTTTCAGCTCAGTTTTTTACACCAAGCACCATGACTTATGCAATGATTTGTATGAGATTTGCATGCCAAGTGCACTGCAGTCTAGTGCAGTTGTTTTTTTGACATTTTTCCAGCACTAGCATGCATTCTGCATCGGAGAGCAAGCCTAACGTGGGAAAAGCGCCAGAAAATCACACGCTAAGTTTTTCTGCATCTGCTTGATGGTAAGGGATCCATTCAGGTTTTCAGGCTGTCCCTAATGAATATGCGTGAGATATATTTGAATACAATGGGGGCAGTGCATGCAAATGCATCTCATGCATATTTATTAGGGACAGCCTGAAAACCTGAATGGTGTTTGGCCCTCCAGGACTGGAGTTCGGAACCTCTGCTCTAGGTTATATGAATGTTCTACTGTGATGCCTATTTACATTCTACTGACATTTTATCATATCTCTGCTATATGAATGTTGCACATTACTGACACTCTCTCATACTATTGTTATTACTAGGATTTAATTTGCCTATCTCCAAGTTTATCTTACTGTTCTAATTGTCTATTATGCTGACATGTAGTCATTTTGCTATTGTTAAGCAGCTACCACAGTGCAAGTTGTTTATGTCAAACAATGCCTGTTGTACACTGCTTTGAGTGAATCTCTTTATAAAGGTAGTTAATAAAGTCTATAAATACATAAATAAATAAATTCACTGGTGGTTAATGAATATATATAACTTTTCTAGTCACATATTTTCAGCCTAAACTAAACAATAATATTTATCTTAAAATAAATAGCAAGTCTAAACTAAGCAGATACTGCTGGCACACTGACGTCACCATGGAGGTCATTCCAGAATATGAATAAGGGGTTTGTATGTGTGGCGGGGACGTTTATGTGCCAAAAACATCCCCGACCGTATTCTGAAACCCACACTGCTATTGTGCATATCCACGGCGTTAGCACAGGGATCTCAGAGAGTACCCAGAAGGGGTGGAATGGGCGCATGGTCAGCCGTGGAGACATGCATAGCGTATTCCGGAAAGGCCCATGTATGTTCTGCAATATCCCTGCGGACGTCCCCATTATCCCTGCTGAAACGTGGAATAAGGCCAGTTTGTTTCACTTTACTTGATACACCGCATATTTGAGGCAACTTATGCAGTTCACAATTTTAAAAAAAGCAACACACACAAGAAAGGAATGCCAATTTGTTCACAAGAAAGGACAGTGAGAAAGAATAGCACTGCATAACATAAAACAGACAAACAAAAAGGCTGTAATATCCTCAGCGACCAAGAAATAACTCATGTGGGTTCAGAGCTTATCCCCATAAGTGAACACATAAAAATGAGTCATAAAAAATGTTAACAAAGTGCTTAAATCTAAAGTCAATCTTACGGGAGCTGGTAGACAGTTCCATAAGGATGGGGCCGACTTATGAGCAAATTCAAATTTAACAGTTGACAGAGTTGGAATATATAAGCGAAGTCCATGGAGAGACCGAAGGGCTCTCGCAGGGGCATAAAGCATAACCAGAGAGGAGAGGTATTCTGGAGCCGGGTCATGAATGGCTTTGAAAGTAAAAAGTAGAACCTTAAACTGGATCTGTACACAGATAGGCAGCCAATGGTAGTATATAAATAGCAGTGTAATATGATCAAAACAACACACTCGAGCAAGAGTTCGGACAGCTGTGTTCTGCACAGTCTGCAACCTCCTAAATTGATAGCTAGGTAAGCCCAGGTATACAGTATTACAGTAGTCTGGTACTGAAATGACTGTATGAAGCACCACTGCTATCTGGGCTGCTGAATCGAGAAAGGGCTATATAGCCCTAAAACGTCGAAGTGCAAAGAAGGAAGACTTGACTACATGCGCCAGTTGAGGAGAAAAAGATAGCTGGGAATGAAGAACATCACCAAGGTACTTGAAGGTATCTTGCAATGTTACAGGGGTACCCTCAATTTCCAGGGCCAGAACAGGGCTGACTGGGGGATCTGAAAATCATGTGGCCATGAATTTACTTGGGTTAAGCTTCAAAGAATGGTCCCTTAACCACTTGGAGACACTTACTAAACAAAAATTCATTGTCGAGATATCAGGCACATGCTCATCAGTAGAATAGAGCAACAAAATATCATCAGCATATAGAAAGAGAGATACCCTAAGACTTTGAATAAGTGTGACTAGCGGACTAAGGAAGATATTCAACAACATAGGAGAAAGGGTGGACCTCTGAGGGACCCCACACCATAATGGCCTGGCAGCTGACAAAAAACCTGGGACTTGAAACTGGATTGAGCATTCTTGTAGAAATGATTTGTGACAAGTATGTGCTGAACTGGTATGACAGCAGTCTGAAGAAACACAAGATGCAGTTATAAAGAAACATATGAGCATTCAGGCAACATCCCCTACCCAAACAGAAACACTACTACCCCCAACAACTAAGCACACACCCACACTCACAAGTCTATCACACCAAGTGCTTAAATACTTTCATATTAAATGCTACTTAACAGCATTTAGACAGTACAATTGAGGTAACTGTATTGTCTAATTGTGTACACGTACCCTAATGTTAAATGTAACCCTCCAACTGTTATGTGACGTGACCACCTTGATTGAAGGAAAAGGTGGCATACAAATCTGTCTAAATAAATAAATAAATAAATAAATAAAGAACAGAAAGCGGAGGTGAGGGAATGCCGTAAGGTAAAGAAACATTAATAAACACCCTACAGAAATATTAAGAAGAACAATAGTGTTTATTCTGGTTGTGCTTAAATGTGCTATTTGTGCTAAAGAGCTAATCCGGGGGACCCTAACAAATCCTGTTTTCTGAAAACCAGGACTATTGATGTAGGAATATTATATGAGTGAGTCTGGAAAAAAATCATGTTGGAGTGAGAAAAGGACATCATATGTGTAGTACTAGGATGTCATGCCATTATGGTATAGCAGCTGTTAGTTATAAGTTCAGTTTGGCAGAATGATGTCTTTTGTGACTGCAAGTGAGAGTGTGTGGTTTGGGGGTAGCATGGGAGGATCTGGTGTGCTGCTCTGCAATTCAAGGAGCCCGTGAATAGCTGGATGGTACCTGGACCATAGGGATGACCACAGTAGCACAAGGTGCCAGTGTGATAGGGCAGCCATACATCAGCTGTGCCAGGCACTGGGAGACATGACTGATGTTGTGATAACACCTCCCAGATTGTGCCATGAGGCCTGAATCCTTCCCCACTCCAGGATCTATGCAAGCTGCGAGAGTGATGATATATCTGGAGGCCATCTACCTGGGAATGATGGCACAGGGATCCTCCCTCCCATGCCCACACACTCCTGACCAGGGGAGCAGTGCCACAAAGCAGATTGTAGGAAGGCAGACAGGGTTGCCCTACAGATAGTGGATGTATACAGAATGACATATGCCACAATAGGACAGGTGTAGCCGCTGTGAGAAATGCCAGTACCCAGATATCTTGGAATCAGATGCCATAGCCAGGCAGCTTTACTACTACTACTACTGGTCATTTGTATAGTGCCACAAGGCATACGCAGCCCTGCAGAAACACACGTAAAAGATGGTCCCTTGCTCAGCAGAGCTTACAATCTAGTCAAGACAGACATCACAGCAGCTGTGGACAGGATGCATCTAAGGGGAATGGCAAGAAAACACAAGGCATCAGATCCAAAAGCGGCAACAAAGACATGAGAGTTCAGTCTGGGTTTGAGAAGGGCCAGAGAAGAAGCCTGAAATACAGAATCAGGTAGCTTGTTCCAGGCATAAGGAGCAGCAAGGTGAAAGGAGCAGTCTGGAGATGGCAGTAGAAAAGAAGGGCACAGATAGAAGTGATCTGCCAGAAGAGTGAAGTACCTGAGGAGGGGTATAGGGAGTGATAAAAGAGGAAAGGTAGTGTAGAGCAGCATAGTGAGTGCACTTATAGGCCATAGGCACGACGGGCCTACATCTGTTGCTCAATGATATTATATATCCTTTGGGGAACTGCAATGCTAGTTTTGGGGTTTGTGCACTTGGTGAGTGTCCATCCTTAGAAGTTTAAAGCGTGTTTGTAGAGATTACCATGGCAGGGATCACTGGGGCCATTTTATACTGCCAAGTACCATTTGATGCAAGGTATGTCCTGACATACATGTTCATATTTACATGTGGTTATACCATATTAGGGTGCACTGGGATTACCTAGCACTTTTTAGGGCATGAAGAGGACTGGTATGACTAGGTTGTTGCAGCAGTCATCTCTCATTGGTATTTATGTCTAGTGTGCATCAGCAAACTAATGTCAGTGTGAAGGGCAGCTTAGGAGATGCATGTTTTTACCGAGGAAGCATGGTGTCTGTGGGTATATTGTGAAAGACATGCAGATTCTGAAACGTACAATACTTCTGAACACAGTGGGCTTGGGGACGTCCAGTGGTTTACCCATGTCCCATAATACTGATGGGGGACGTGTTTCTCCATTATATTGCATGACCCATGCCTGCACCCATGCACATGATTCCAGACCTGCGGGCCCGTCTAGACCTGCAGATGTGGAATTAGGTTCAGATGGGGCCCGTTTTCAATTTAGACACATCCGCAGGCCAGATGTGCATGTTATGGAATTGGCCTCAACGTATATAGTCAATGCCACTTCCTGTATGTATAGTAAAGATGAATATATACCTGTTCTATGTATTAAATTGTTTTACTGTAAACCGCACTGATTTAAAATAGCATGGTATATAAACCCAAATAAATAAAATAAATAAATAAATAAATATACAGTTTAAGTCAAACACTACAGCCAACATTTAATTTAACATGGCTTATCATGCCAGATCAATACTGACCCTTTGCAATTTAAGGGCCCTTTTTACGAACACTTAGCTTGAGTCATCTACCACACAGTCCACAGGAACAAAATGGGCCATGCAGCAGATAGCTCGAATAAAGGGCCCTTTTGCTAAGGAGCATTATGGTGTCACACCTAATGTGCACATAATGCTCAAAACCATGGCACGTTAGATGCGACACCACCGCGTTAACTGTCAGAGGCTTGGAAAGCATGTAATTAGCATTTAACGTGTTGCACCTTACCCTAACGTGGCCTAAAATTAATGCTGGTGCATTTACCTCCACCTATGGATGTGGTGGTAAGTGCACCAACAGGAACACCTTGCAGTTAGCGCAGGGTAAGCTGACTGCAAAGTGCTCACCTCACTCAGTCTCCAACCCTAACCTGTCCACTTACCATCCCAATGCATGCAGGACCTTTACCTCAAAAATCTGGATGCGCTAACTGTGCTGGCCCTGTGCTGTTACCATGGATCACAACGCAATGGTTAGTGTGCACTGTAACCCGTGCTAACCAATCAGTGCACTTTAGTAAAGGGGCCCTAAATGTTAGTAAAAAGGTCCCTGAGTGAATACCTGAGGTAGAATACGAGGAACTATAAAACAGCTGAGAGAAGGCGTACTGAGGATTTAAAGCAGCAGGAACTAAATATTTTCTTATAATGAATTCTTTTTTTATTTTCTCTTCTCTAAAGCACATATAAAAAAAAGAAACATACAAAACTTCCTGTTTCATATCATGGATAATTCTAGCAATCCACATGGTTGTCACGGAAGTTAATGAAAAATTTGAAACTATAGCTGCTGAAGGCAAAGTCTTAGCACGTCAACTACAGTACCAGGCCAGTTCTTAATAATTCGTAATGACTGGCTTGTCAAGTATTTTCAAAAAGAATAATTGTACTCTTTTTCTTTTTCCACTGTGCAATGAAGCAAAACCTCACTATGCATCCTATGAATCTTAAATGTGCCGGAAGAACCAGTTCAGATCAGAAATGGCATTTAAATCAACTTTGACAAAATGAGAAAATACAATTGTTAAGAAAAAGAAATGTCAGAATGTTGCATGTTTTAAGGGATACACAAACATAAACCCAGAAAACTCTCACCACAAATATAGAAAAATTAAAATAAGGCTTAATTTTGGGACCTATTCTGTGATCATGCCAAACAAGGTAAGACTGCTGAACAGCAGACATAAAGATAAGCGGATAAGTCCTCCACCTATCCTTATGCAGTGACCAGCTCTCTGAATATCCACCTATAGAATAACCTCATAGGTCAGGAATATGGAGGTAGAAAAGATTATAAAGGGGGTTATTTTAGAAGCCCGCTTTGGGCATCTGAAAATGGGCATAGATCCATCCAAAGCATGGAGGTGTCTCAAGCTGTTTTAGAAGCTGGGTCTGTGGGCGTCCCCAGCACGAGGATGTCTAAGTCTGAATGTTGGCATGGCGGAGGTATGGCTGGGGCATTCCTATGAATCTGAACCTCCCCACCTGATCTCAAAATGCCCTCAGAATCCCAAGTCGTGTCTAAGGTTAAACCTGCTAAAAGGCATGAACAGACATCTGAAAAGCCCTTGTTTTGTAAAATATCTGGAGGGTGTGCAGAAGAAGCTACTGCAAGACCTCCCCCCCTATATTTTACTATATGTCAATGAAAACTGAAACTGGCAGGGAATGGGGGCCCATATTTTCAGTGTGCTATGCCGCTTGACATCATCTTATGCTAGCTTGCCTGAGATGGACATCCCCAACCCTTGCTTTCCTAATAGGAATGTCTATGTGGCCACCCACATGCACGTCCATGTCAGGAATGTCTATGATCCTGACATCAGCCAGAGATATAGATGTTTCTGGCATTTTTCTGCACATTCTGCTCTGGACATCCCCAACTGGGCTTGGACGTTCCTTCTAAAATGCCACTTCATGTCTTTTTCTTACACGTGTTACCACATGTATATGCAAAAGACCTATTATAAAATCCCTTTTTCTTCTCTGTGACTCCCCTGTGACTCCTGAATGAATGTCCATTTAGTCTCTTATCTCTCTCAGGTAGGATGCCTATTTGTTATATCACTTGGCAAGGTGCACCCAGTCCTGGCTCGTGGGCTACAGATCTGTCCACTGCTCCTCAGTAAGGAAAAGCATTCTCTTACCCGCATACCACTAGTTGGGCTGAAATTAAGCTTTTAGGCCCTTAGATGCATTTTGTGATTGTCCTCATATATGCATGTCATCGTGCATGTCACATAAGAATATACATGTACAAATTTATACATGTGTACATTCTGCTAGAATTCATGTACTTGCAGGGCAGGAATATGCCCATTTTATAGCATAAACCATGCTCTGCAGCTCCTACTGCATAGTTTATAAACTTCTGGAACAGTTTTGGAACAGTCCCATTCCTAGTGTACAACTGCACATCAATGACATATATTAAAGTATCCTCTACTTGCTCTTACACTTCTGGCAGGGTCTTAATTCCCATAACCTACTAAACAGTTCAGTTCCTGATATTTCATCAGTTTAGAGAAAATTCAAGTATGTGCATTGAAGGGATAGAAATTAGACTATTATCATGGATGAATCATTTTCTAATTAAGGTTTCGTTATTTGGAACATTTAATATAATTAAAGAGAACAATGCTTATAAGAAAGTCGAGCCAAAAGGCAAATTAAAGCTACTAGTATTATTAGATAATTTACCTCCAATCCCACCAGATTATGATATCATGGGAGTAATAGAAGTTAAGAAACTAAGATTTCTTTCTCAGCAATACCCATTTCCTCTATTACTAAGTACAGAGATCGTACTTCAGGATTTACATTGACTGTGAGACTGTTTTTGTTGTCAATTCAGGTTAATAATGCTAACGTATAAAACCAAGTTCAACTTGGGTCTTCTGGGCCTGATATTCAAAAACAGCTTGAGTATGGTGCAGACAGAGCGTAAAGATTCCAAATTACCCATGCCTACCAATAGCCAGATTAATATTAATAAAATGCAGTCTCTAAAATGCTTGTATGCAAATGCTAGAAGCATAAACAATAAGATGGGAGAGTTAGAATATATAGCACTAAATGAGAGGTTAGATATGATTACAATCTCAGAGACATGGTAGAAGGAGGATAACCAGTAGGACACTGTGATACCTGGATACAAACTATATCATAAGGATAGAACTGATCAAATTGGTGGAGGGATTGTGCTTTATGTTAGAGAGGGCATTGAGTCAGAAAGGATTAAAGTTTTGCAGGAAACAAAAGTTGCTGTAGAATCTCTATGGATTGAAATTCCATGTATGAAGGGGAAGGTGATGGCAGTGGGGGTGTACTATCGACCGCATGGCCAGAATGAACAAATGGATGATGAAATGCTCAAAGAAATCAAGGAAGCTAACAAAAGTCACAGCAGAGTAGTAATAATGGGTGATTTCAATTACCCTGGTATCAACTGGGTCAGTGTCACGGCAGGACATGCTAGGGAGATAAAGTTTCTAGATGAAATAAATGACTGCTTCTTGGAGCAGCTGGTTCATGAACTGACCAGAGGGGAAGCAATACTGGACCTAGTCTTTAGTGGAACACCAGATCTGGTGCAAGAAATAAGGGTGTTGGGACCACTTGGCAACAGTGTTCATAGCATGATCGTGTCTGATTTAATTAGTGGAGGAAGGATAGTAAAGAAATCCACAGTACTACCTTTTAACTTTAGAAAGGGAGACTATGATAAAATGAGGAATATAGTTAAGAAAAAACTAAAAGGAGCAGTTGCAAAGGTTAAAGACTTACATCAAGCTTGGGTGTTGTTTAAAAATACTATCCTGGAAGCCCAGACCAGCTGTATTCCGCGCATTAAGAAAAGTGGAAGAAAGTCAAAAAAACTGCCAGCATGGTTTAAAGGTGAGGTCAGAGATGCTATTGCTGCCAAAAAAGCATCTGTCAGGAAATGGAAAAAAGAGCCAAACGACGAAAACTGGAAACAGCACAAGCACTGGCAAGTTAAATGCAAAGCATTGATAAGGCAGGCAAATGAGAATTTGAGAAGGAACTTGCTACGGAAGCAAAAACACGAAATAAAGACTTTTTCAAGTACATTTGTAGCAAAAGGCCTGTGAGAGAGTCAACTGGACCGTTAGATGATAGAAGGGTAAAAGGATCAGTAAGAGAAGACAAGGCTATAGCGGAGAGACTGAATGAATTCTTTGCTTCGGTCTTTACTGAGGAAGATGTAGGGATGTTACCCAAGACTGAAGTGGTATTTAAATTTGATACTGCAGAGGAATTGAGAGAAATATCGCTACACCGGGAAGATGTATTACAACTATTTGATAAACTGAATAGTAGCAAATCACCTGGACCGGATGGTATACATCCAAGAGTGTTGAAAGAACTGAAATATGAGATTGCAGACCTGCTATTAGTAATCTGTGAACTTTCATTAAAATCATCTTTAATACCTGAAGATTGGAGGATCGCCAATGTAACGCCAATTTTTAAAAAGGGTTCCAGGGGTGATACGGGAAACTACAGACCGGTGAGCCTGACGTCAGTACCAGGGAAAATGGTAGAAACCATCATAAAGAACAAAATTACACAGCATGTAGATAGTCATGGCCTAATGGGAGACAGCCAACATTGCTTTAGACAAGGAAGATCTTGTCTTATTAATCTGATACGTTTTTTTGAAGGTGTGAATAAACAGGTAGACAAAGGTGAGTCAGTTGATATAGTGTATCTGGACTTTCAGAAAGCGATTGACAAGGTCCCTCATCAGAGACTTTTGGCAGAACTAAAAAGTCATGGGACAGGAGGCAGTGTACTATTGTGGATCGGGAACTGGTTAAAAGATAGAAAGCAGAGGGTAGGGCTAAATGGCCAATTTTCCCAATGGAAAAAGGCTACTCCTATGAAGAGGGGCTACAAAGGTTAGGGCTCTTCAACCTGGAAAAGAGACAGCTGAGGGGAGATATGATAGAGGTCTATAAATTAATGAATGGAGTGGAACGGGTAAACGTAGATCGATTGTTTACGCTATCAGAATATAGAAAGACTAGGGGACAAGTAATGAAGCTACAGGGTAAACTATTTAAGACAAATAAGAGAAAATATTTTTTCACTCAACGTGTAATCAGACTCTGGAATTTGTTACCAGAGGATGTAGTAAGAGCTGTTAGTGTAGCTGGGTTTAAAAAAGGGTTGGACAAGTTTCTGGAGGAAAGGTCCATAAACCATTATTAAGTAGGGACCCAGGATATCAATGCTTGACCCAGTACAAGCATTGTGGAACCTGTGTCTTTTGGGGATACTGCTAGGTACTGTCACAGCCCCTCCTAGTGGCAGCGTGCAGAAAGGAGAGGGCAGACACTTATTGTTGGTTGAAGAAGGAAAAACTTTTCTAGACCAGGTGCAAAATGGTCCTTGTAGTCCCACTTCATAAAGAAATAGTTGTGAGGCTTGTGCAGGGTTAAACTTAAATGGTTTTTATTCCCTTTGTTGTGCAAAGGTTCTCCAGGAAGACAAAAGAGAAAATACCTTACTTCAGGGTTTATGCCAAAATATTTACAAAGTCAGTAACTGTTACTGGCGCTTCATAGTTCTTTGCATTCAAACAGGTTTTCAACACCAAGAGGAAAAACAAATACAAAACTTCTTCTTTCAGCTTAGCAACAGCAAAAAAGATATGTTAAAGCATGTCCTGCCGGTTACAATTCCGTGAGAGACTCTAGACTCTTGGAAACACAGAGTGAGCAGTCCATCGGGTGCTCTAACTGCAATGGCTCTGGTTCCATCACCTCTATTTGCATAGGTTCTTGTTCAGCCATATTGTCAGCTAATCCTGAGCTTTCCCTGGATAAGGCAGGTTGTAGTTCAATAGATCTCTCCAATATTCCCCAGCCTTGCTGGTCTTGGTTTGGCAATAACTGTTATGGCTTTTTACTCTGCTTCTCTGTAAAGGTTTCACAAACCTTTCCCAGCTTTGTTTCCTATCAGTACGGTTCTCTGGGTTATAAGCTTTTCTAGGAGCTGGCTCACATCTTGGAAAGGAAATATGACTGTACCTTGGATCTTTGAGACGTGCTCTGCTGGTATTTGCTATACCCGGCAGTCTCCTTCTATCACCGTCTTCCCTGAAGACTGGCTCCTGAAGCTTTCTGGAATGGGCTTGTCCTCCCTGGAACTTAGCTCTTCCTTGTAAGTACTCCAAGCTTCTCTGCCTTTCAGTATGTGAGGTTCCTCTCTCAGGTCCCCTTTCAGTTCCTCTCTGACCTTGTGTTCCTCTCCAAACTTGTGGTCCTCTCTGAGCTTGAGGTCCTCTCTGAGCTCCTCTCTCAGCTCGCAGTCCTCTCTCAGTTCCTCTCTGAACGCGAGATCCTCTCCCAGTTCCTCTCTCAGCTCGAGATCCTCTCTCAGCTTGAGATCATCTCCGTTTTCTTCCTTCTGAGCACTGTTTATAAAGCCGTTTCTCCACTGAGCCTCCTGGCTCTCTACTCAGGTGTACCTGATTAGCTCCTGCATTCTCAAAACCTGGGTGTGTCAGCTTAGCTTCTGCAGCCTCGTGCCTGCTCCCTCTAGCTGCACTTTTAGGTAACTGCACCCTCTGTGAGTCAGTTGCTTTATAATAAACAGTGTTTTTTTCCTAAGTCTATAGCTTCAATGGCTTCAGATTCATCACAATACGTATGACCTAGATTGGCCACTGTTGGAAACAGGACACTGGGCTTGATGGACCTTGGTTTGACCCAGTATGGCATATCTTATATTCTTATAAGCTCAATTCCTAAATGAAAGAATCTGTGTTAGGCTCCTAAAAGTGTCTGCTATTTTCAGCCAAACATAGGAGCCTAATGGGGTCCTTTTGGAAGCCCTATTTGTGCTTTGGACATCCGAAAATGGACATGGAGATGTCTCCAGAGTAATTTATTTAGTGATTTATTTAACAGTTTTTCTATACCGCCTTTGTCCAAGGCAGTTTACATTGAATAACATAACATAATCTCCATGGATTTGTTTTACAATAAACAGGGAGAAGTAACTTGGAGATAAATATGGGGTTAACAAGAGAAGGGGAATAGGTAACAGTTCAACAGAGGATCGAGTATGGGGGGGTGGAGCATTTATACTGTATTACAGAGGGGGATAATTG
This sequence comes from Ichthyophis bannanicus, assembly GCA_033557465.1. Classification (NCBI taxonomy): domain Eukaryota; kingdom Metazoa; phylum Chordata; class Amphibia; order Gymnophiona; family Ichthyophiidae; genus Ichthyophis; species Ichthyophis bannanicus. Next base: position 736,398,830 of record CM066031.1, read on the forward strand.
TGGAGAGTTGATTTGGATGACTGATCATAATATGATAAAGCTACAGTTAGGTATTGTCATAAGGCCCATAGTGCTCCTTGAATAGGTGTGTTTTCAGTAGTTTTTTTGGATCTTTAGTTCATTGTGCAGCTTTGATGGCTTTAGGCAGGGAAGCCGGGTCTGTGAATGTCCCCATCATGAGGACATCCAAGTCTGAGCAAGGGCGTGATGGAGGCATGGCTGGGGCATTCCCAGGATCTGGCTGTTATTGCCTGATCTCAGAAATATTCCCGATGTCTGGAGTTGCGTCTAAATTTAGACCCATTTCAGGCACAAACAAGCCTCTGAAAAGTGCTTGTTTTGACTGAAAAACATCCAGAGGATGTAGAAGAGAAAGTGCTCCATCAGCCTCAGTACTCAGCACAATGTCAACAATAGCAGCAATGGGATTCAAACTGCATTTTTTCCTGTTCCTAGACCACTACTCTAACCTTTAGGCTATTCCTAGAGTTTAAAGCTCTGAAATGGGGATGTCTGTATACAGTTGTGGTCAGTATTATTGGTACCCTTGCATTTTAGGTATGTTGTGTTCAATATTGAGAGAAACAATTGCAAATATTTCAACTGTATGTCATCATAATATTTTAATAGTATGTTCAAAGGTATACAGCAACAGCAATCTATGCAATTTAGACATAGTAATTTCTCAGAAAAACAACAACAACAAAATAGGACCTGAACAGGATTAATGGCACCCTTCACTAATATTTGGTTGCACACTCCTTGGCAGTGATGACAGCCTCCAAACATTTCTTGTAGCCATCTATAAGTTTCGTACATCTGTCTGCTGGTCGTTTCTCCCACTCCTCAACTGTGATTTGTTCCAGTTCATGAATGTTATTAGGATTCCTTTTACCAATGGCAGATTTCAGCTCTTTCCAAAGGTCCTCAATTGGAATGAGATCAGGACTCATTGCTGACCAGTTTAAAACAGTCCATTTATTCCTTTTTAACCATTTTTAACCCTGTTATCCAAGTTTTTTGTTCCCTGTTATCTGTAAACTCACACATGTACTGAGCATTTTGTTCCATGTAAACCGCGCTGATGCCGAATAGTGCGGTATATAAGAGAATGTAAATAAATAAATAAATAAATAAATAAATTTTTTTATCCTTTTGGATACATGTTTTGGGTCATTGGCCTGCTGGAGGATCCAAGACCTTTGACCCAGACCTAGTTTTCCGACACTAGGTAGCACATTTCACTTCAGAATACCTTGGTAGTCTTCTGACTTCATGATTCCTTTAATACGTTCCAGGCTTCCAGTTCTTGAGGCATCAAAACAGCCTCACAACATTATAGAACCTCCACCATATTTAACTGTAGGAAGGGTGGGTTTTTTTCCTTATAAGCTTCATTTCTTTGTCTGTAAATGTATTGCTGGTCTGTGTGGCCAAAGAGCTCAAGTTTGGTTTCATCTGTCCTTGTGTTTCCTTACCACTCCCCCTAAATGTATCCTGTCCACAACTGCTGTGTTGTCTTTTACCTCTGTCTGTGCAGCACTGGGTATGCCTTGTAGTGCTATAAAAATGATCAGTAGTAGTAATACTCATAGTAATTGTAGGACCTTCTGGCTATGGCATCTGATTCCATTTGGGTACTGGTATTTCTCACAGCAGGTACACTTGTCCCATCATGGCATATGTCGGTCTATATACATCTATAGACAACCCTGTCTGTGTCCCAAAGTCTGATTTGTGGCACTTCTGCCATGGTCAGGCCTGTATGAGCATGGGAAGGAAGATCCATGTGCCATCACACCAAGTAGCCAGCTTTCAGATATATCACCACTCTCGTAACTCTCATAGATCTTGGACTGGGTAGGGATGTAGACTTCATGGAACAATCTGGGGAATGTTGTCACAACATCAGTCATGTCTCCCAGTGCCTGGCAAAGCAAATGTATGGCTGCCCTATCACACTGCCAACAACATATGATCTTATTAGAGCACCTTATGAAAAATAATCCTGAAGGAATCTGAATAGTTTCTCTGTAGATGAATGTCAAAACATATCCCTGTCAATAATAATGGACCCTCAGAATAAGAGCATTCAGCAGTGTAAACGGTATTAATACATGCTCAACAGCAACATCATTGGTCTCAAAAATGTGCATTATGGACATGTATTAGTGCTGTTTTCACTGTTGAATGCTCTTATTCTGAAGATCCCTTATTGACAGGGATATGCTTTGATATTTAGCTATAGAGAAAACTTCTCTGATTTTGTCTGCCCCATCACACTGGAACCTGGTGACGCTGTGGTCATCCATACGGTCCAGGTACTGGCCAGACTTTCATACCCCCCCAGAATTATAGATGAGCACACAAGATCCTTCCATGCACCCTTCAAACCACACACACACACACACACACACACTCTCACTTTCAGTCACAAAAATACACTTCTGCCAAAAAGATGTCCTGAACCTATACATAAGAGCTATGGCATAACATAATAGCATGGGGAGCCAGGACAAAAAATATGATCTCCATTTCTCACTCAAACAAGAATCCTTTCTCTACTCACGCCCATACTATCCCTACATCAACAGTCACATTTTGAAGAACATGGGACTTGTTTGGGTCCCCAAATTGGTTCCATTAGCACAAACAGCACATTTCAGCATAGCTATAAAACACACTATTGTTCTTCTTAATATTTCGGTAAGGATATTTATTAATGTTTCTGTACTTTACAACATTCCCTCACCTCTGCTTTCTGTTCTTTAAAATTGCATTTGGTGTTTTTCCAGACTGAAGTCACACCAGGTCAAAACATAATTATCACAACCATTTTTCAATCTGGGACACACTGTAGAGAAGAGCAGAATTGTTTCCAAGTCCTGACCTTATACCATGTTTCCACAGGAATAACATAGACGTCTGCGGGAAGTACTGAAATCGTACATGGGCCTTTCCAGAATACGCTTTATGCATCTCTGCAGCTGACCATGCCCCCGTTCTGCCCCTTTTGAGCAAATTCTGAGATCCCCATTCTAGTGTCATGGATGTTTTCAGTAGATAAACATCCCCACCGCACATACAAACTCTGTAATCGTGTGCTGAAATGACCCCCATAGTGTCATGGAGGTTAGAGAGCGCCACTGAATATTATCTGGTTAGCAGGTCCTGCTAACCAGATAGCACACACAGGCTCAATATTTAAAAGGGTCTAGCTAGTACCCGCCTGCTAGTCAGTCACTGTCCTGTAACCCAGGGCAGAATTTTTTCTTTCCTGACTTTTGTTTTCAGTGTTCATAGGTAATTCAATTATGAGCAAAATTACTAGAGACTCAGCGGCTAATAGTACTCAATCCTCCCTCTCTGAAAGTCTGATTCAGAATGGTTCTCTCTCACTTGAGCCTGCCTGTGAATTTTCAGCTCAGCTGTGACTACATCAGGCATTCAGAAAGAGAGAGAGCAGAAGGAGGAAAAGGGTTACGTGAGCCACCCAAGTCAACAGAAGAGAGGCATAGCAACAGTGGCATGAAGACTTTTGGAGATCAGAAGACATGTATATAACCTTTGCTAGTTTTCTCAGATATCTGGGCTGAGTTCTTTTTAAGAGACTGCATTTGGTATTTTGTGAGACAGTTAGTGAGGGATCATAGGAGGGTGAAAGGGGATAAACTCAGGACTAATCTAAGGAAATACTTCTTTAGAGAAGTGGATGCACGGAACAGCCTCCTAGGGGAGATGGTAAAGATAAAGACTAGCATAATGCAAGAAAACATCAAATGAGCACCAACGATCAGTGAGAGAGAAGGAAGGATTGTAGACATTGAGTTGGTGGTTTGGATGGCTGACTGGATATGCCATATGATTTTTTTCTGCCGTCATGTTCTATATTTCTTTGTTTTTATATTTGTATGTCTAGATGGATTTTGTAAAGACATCTGTATATTTAATAATGCAGAAAGAACTCAAATCCTTGACAATTTCCCATTTGAAAACGTACCGTCTTGCTCAGTCAAGTATCCAGCATCTCAGCCAAGATCTTTAATGGGAAAAATATTCTTGTTTTAAACAAATGGTAGGGTTGTTTCATAAACAAGAACAAGAAGACAATCAGTTAATTGCTATTTTCCATGTATCTCATTCATATAAGAGTCACAGTTCATCTCTAGAACTCTTCTCTTCTACTGCACCAGTTGCACAAAGGTGTGTCAAACCATGGCAAACAGTCGAAAACCAAGTGTGCCCGAAGTGCACCAAAACAGTGGTTGAAGTAAGCAGCTTTATTAGGAAAACCCCAACATGTTTCGGCGAGAACACCTTCTTCAGGGGTTACCGCCCTCAAATAAAAACATAAATACATAAAATCATATAAAACATAACAAGTATGAACATAAAAATCACTATTAGGATAAACATATAGAGAAATTAGGTTTCAGCTTGTTTTTTATTTCCCTTGCTAGTCCTATTTTGTGTTGCACCTCCTTTTTTGATTCCCCTTTTTATATAGTGTTTTAATCATTTTATGTAAATTTTCAGGAAACTGTTTTAACAACATGTTTTATTAGTGCCATTTTTATTTGTTTTGCACATAGAGCCCCTCTTTATTATGTTTTATTTTATGTTTTACTGTTTGTTTACTCTTATATAAATGAGCATATTCAGTAGTAGACATAATTATAGGTACAGTGTGGCTTTTAGGACGTTTGTTAATTTAATGTTTTGTCTTTTTCTTATGTTTTAGCCGTGGTTTTTATTTTAGTTTCCTTTTTTAGCTTAAGAACTTAAGAACATAAGATATGCCATACTGGGTCAGACCAAGGTCCATCAAGCCCAGTATCCTGTTTCCAACAGCGGCCAATCTAGGTCACAAGTACCTAGGAATTTCCCCAAAAGACACAGGCTCCACAATGCTTGTATTGGGTCAAGCAGCGATATCCTGGGTCCCTTTTAATAATGGTTTATGGCCTTTCCTCCAGGAACTTCCCCAAACCTTTTTTAAACCCAGCTACACTAATAGCCTTTACTACATCCTCCGGTAACAAATTCCAGAGTTTGATTACACGTTGAGTGAAAAAATATTTTCCTTTATTAGTCTTAAATAGTTTACCCCGTAGTTTCATTGCATGACCACTAGTCTTTCTATATTCTGATGATGTAAACAATTGATCTACGTTTTATATTAGCATCCTTTACAATTTTATCAGCTTTTGAAACTGACCTTATTGTTCCTCTTGGTATTATTGTTGTTTCCCTTGGCATCTTAATATGCAGGTTTTACTTGTTTTTATCTTCCGTAGCCAGTCTGACTTTAGGCTATATCCATTTGACAGAATATTGGGATCCTTATGTACATTCTTCAAGGTTTGTTTTATTAGTGCTTTATATTTGTCACATACCTTACTTTTATAGAGCTCTTATTTATTATGTTCATCTCACTTTTTATTATTTATTTATTGAGTACGTAGTGAGATAATTGGTTTTCCTGAGCCTAGAGCTGAATGCCTTTTTTACAGCCAAGCACATCCTGGGGGAGAACAATGGGATAGCTGATGCTCTCTCTTGATTCCAACTCCAGCGCATTCCGGCACCTGGTCCTGGATTCGGCACCAGAGGCAACCAGCATGCCCCAGAGATGTGGTCCCTTGGATGCAGTGTGCAGGCAAGCTACTGAGGGCTTCCTTGTCAGCAGGCATCTGGAAGGCATATGGGAGAGCCTGGGATGGCTGGACAACTTTGTCAGATAGAAGGGTCTCCACCTGTGAACAGCGGTCAGGCAGGCCAGGCTGATGCTGGCTTGGGTTGCCTTCTTCCTAAAACTGGGAGGGTTCAGACACATAACAAAGGAGTTCATCATTCAGAAGGTGATGAAAGACTGGGCTAAGGGGGTTGTCCATCGATTGGATGGTCACAGACCAGTTACCCTTCCCATACTGACAAGGGCCATGCGACAGGCAGCAGCGATCATCAGAGACAGGTTTGAGGATAGGCTGTTTCGAGTGGTGGTGCTGTTGATGTTCTTGGGGGCTTTTTGCATGGGTGAGATCCTGCCCTGGTCCACTAGGGACATGGTGGATGTTCTTAGCCTGCTTGAAGGCCATGGATTAGGGCTGGCAGGGTGATGTGGCTGAATGCCACGGTGGTGCAGGAACTGTGTCCGGTGGCAGCCATGTGGGAATATATGTGGGCACGGCCAGCAGTGAGGGGCCCCCTATTGTGACATGCAGATGGCTCCTGCCTCTCGCAGTATCAGTTTTGGGCCCTGTGGTTAAGGGCATTAGGGGAGGCAAGGTTTGGGACAGCCAGACTGACCCTACATTCCTTTAGGATAGGGGCAGCAACCACGGCTCACGGTATGAGTATGGAGGCGGGGAAGATTCAGGCTATCGGGAGATGGGCTTCGGAGCTCTATAAGTTGTACATCAGGCCGTAAGGTGCTCCACTGACCCTGCTTTCCTTCTTGCCCTCCAGGTCCCAGAGTGCTGTAGATATAGATCATAGGACATTCCTTTGTCCACTTGGCAGGTAGACGGGCAGCAGAGAGACACTTTGGCAGACATCTCGGTTTCCATCCAGACAGCATCCTTGAGGCCCCGGAGGTGGCAGCAGAGGAAGTGGAGGCAGGGGAAGAGGAAGAGGAGGAGGCCACCTAGGTTAAGGAGGTTTTGGGAGGTGTGCCAGGGGAGGGGCTGTACGAGGTCCACATAACCAGGCTAGCGATGGATGCCAGAGAAGAGGGTGGGTCCACAGAAGCAGGCACACATGTCCTGCTTGTGATAAGGGCCACAGCCAGGCCTATTGAAGCCATCAAAGAGGAAGGCCAGAAGGAGCGCAGAATGTCAGCAGAACCTCCTGCACATGAGCTGGCCTCCACGCTCCCCCTGCATCATCACACACCATCATGAATGGTATCAGGTGGTATTGAGGTCTCTGCTAACACTCAGGGCTCTCTTTGCCAGCAGGCCCCACCTATGCCCCCTGAAGACCCTGCCCCTGGCACCTCATTGGCCCCCTCTCAGGAGCTGGTGGCAGTGATGGCCACTCTGGTGGACAAGCTGTGGCTTCTGATGGGGGCAGTAGTGGAGTCTGCAAAGGGCATGTGCACAGGGATGTGGCCCTGCAGAGCCACATCCAGGGTCCCTTGGATCCCTAGACATATCTGGGGAAGGGTGGGGTGGCATGTGTAGCAAAGTTGGGAAAGGGTGATGTTTGCAGGGTTAATGGTGGAAGGGATGGGAATGGGAAGTGGGGTGTTGCTGTGTTCTGCTAATAAAGGTCATTTAGTGTAACTCACTGTGTCGTCATTGCCTCCTGCAACAAAGGTGGGTGTCTGGCACATTGGGGTAGCAGATATTGGTTTGCACTGTACAGGTCAGGGCCTATGGCTACTGCTGATCCAGTGTTGGGGCCTGAGTGTGATCAGATGGTATGTTGAGGGCACAGGCAAAGGTGATGGCCAGGCTAGCAGCTCCATGCTGGCAAGGCTGATGGACACTATGTAATGCAGGCTTTGGAGATATGGTAATGGAGTATGCTGTAAGCCAGGGTGCAGGTATAGTCGGGTAAGATGTCAGTCTGCTGATGGGACCTGCACAAATGGGTGGTTGCATTGTCACACACATACCTCGGTGTGGGGGTATTACAACACAGGTGAGAGCATGGATAGTTCCTGTTAGAGCCTGTGCACAGGCCACAGGTAACATATGTGTGTATGTCTGTATATGCAGTATGGTACCATTGTGGGGAGCCCACGTAATGGATATTGGGATGGGAGCAGGCACACAGCATGGGGTGGCCACATGGCTGCTCATGTAGGTCACATGGCCTCCTGGTGCTTTGGGGCAGACTAGCCAGTAATCGTGGCACACTTACCTGAGCTCTGCTATAGACAATGACTGTGTCCTAAATGCACAAGCAGCATATAGTTCAGGGGACTACTGTCAGATGGCATCTACTGCGGATAGGTACTGCTGCCTGCACATGGCTGGGGCATGATAGAGGTGCCTGACCACAGGATCTGTCTGGGTGACAGGTTTGTGGGAGGACCTGGGCATGGACCACGGGAAAGGAGCCACAGTACAGTGATAGGCCCCTACACATATCAGGAGACAAGGTGTAGTAATGTGGGTGATGAGGCAGGGGTTCAGGGCATGCAACACCTGACTGCAGCCCTGACAACCCCAAGAGGTGCCCCCAGGGTTCTGGGGCATCAACATGTTATTGGTTCTGCAGCCCTCTACTATGGCTCAGTGGTACTGTTGGGTCCATGGGCTGCACTCCATCACATTTTTTTATTTTTTTTTATTTATTTGTGTGCTTTTCTATACCGCCCCTTCCAGAGATCAGGGGCGGTTTACAAGGAACTTAAACAACAATATAGCAAACAGTGCAATATTGCATTACATTAAACATTAAGTGAACATAAGAACTAGATTACATAAGAACTAGGTTACAAGGAAAACAATGTGTAGGTTATTAACATAAGAACTTAAAGGAACATTAAACTATGTTACAAAGGAACCAAAGTGTAGATTATTTACATGGTTGACAAAAACTATTTATAATAGTTATTTGTGGTCATAAGTACATTGCCTTCCTGGTTTGCCTGGTCAGTCGCCTGTGTGGTATTTCGTGTACTTCCCTTCTAGGGTCATAGCTCCCTTGCACTTCCCTGTCCCCCACTTACAGTACAAGATCCAAATGAGAGCAAACACTTGCAAATAGAACAGAATGAGCTCTGAGTGTAATCATACAATCCTTATTGAAAACAATAAAGATAGCTTGATTACATCTCACTCCTGTCTGTCTGTCTCCTCTCCCCACATACAGTACTCCAGCACCCAAAAGTTGTGTGTCACACTGGGAGTCCACACACCAATCAGCATCCCTGTGCCCTTCTCCCAGACCACACTACTAGCCATATATCCCTGTGCCTTACCCAGCAGCCACATACCTCATACAGTACAGGTATGTTCCTCCCACTATAATGGCCAAGTGGTCAGCATATACCCACCCATACCTGTCCAGTGGTAGCATGATCTGGCTGCTTGATGCATGGACTGTTCCACAGCAGCTGATACCTCGGCTGTGATGGTGCTGTTAGGCAGTGGCTCTGGGTATGGACATCTAGCGCACTATAACCGAGAGTCCACTTGCCCAGTTTTGTTGGTTAATCATGTATTAAACGAGACATTCCACTTACCTGGTTACCTTGACTAACTGGTTAAACTGCTGAATATCCACAGTTAACCTCTTCCACTGATATGGTAGCTCCTGGCGGACACCATTAGTGCTGATATTCAGCTTTCCTGTGTATGAATCTTACGTGGGTTTCTCTTATCCTTTTGGGTGGGGCATGTCCCAGGGCACAGCCTCCTAACTACGTATTTTAAGAATCTTGTGCAGGTAGCCTTCTTTCTCCCTCGTGGTTAGCCATTTGGACACCACAGCCAGCATACACTGTCATGAAGTGCACCTGAAGGCTAATTTCATGCTCTCAGAGACCCCCATAGCCCTGGGGCTCATCATGAAGGAGCACATCACCCTCTTGTCCTGCTCCTTGATATGTAGCTGGTTGGTAGTTGGCTGCTGCTTTGGGTATATGCTGTGGTAATTTGTAGCAGGCAAGGACTTTGAAACATAGAAACATGATGACAGAAAAAGACTACATGGCCTATCTAGTCTGCCCTTCCATATCAACCACTACAACAGTCTATAGACTGTTGTAGTGGATGATATCCATATATGCACATCCAATCTTTGTAGCTTTCTTCAGGCTGCATGCAAATCCTGTGCAGACCTGCTTTACATACTGGTAATGTACAACACCTCTCCACTACTTGCAACACACTGTAACTGTACCTCTCACACCTATCTGGTGTGAGGATATGGCTACAGTGGCAAGGAGCTGCATTGTGGCCACCAGTCTCTCGCTTATCAGGGCTGGTGTGTAAATGCATTCCCTCTCCTGTTCCATTTGCTGTTGCTGAGGCTTGATCTGTGCCACTCTTGCTCTCCTACAGACCAGCCAGAGCTTGGACCATCGCAGTCACAGTGGCTGAAGCAGACTGCATCTAACCAGGGAGTGGCGGCTTCAGTACTCTTGCAGGTGCAGCACAGGAATCTCAGCCAACCTCCAATGCACCATGACCCTGCAGCTGGGGAACTGGCCTTCCCCATCCAGGAAGACCTGGGAGATATTGGGGGAAATGAGTTGGACCACCAGATGCTTCAGGAGGAGTCGTGTTTGCTGCAGTGCACAGAGATCATCCACTCTGAGTTGCTTGCCATCTGTCTGGAGCTGCAGGCAAGCAATCAGATGCTGCTGGACCACCACATGATGGAACAGAAGCACAGTGAGACACATATTTGGCTCTTCAGGGGAATGGCAGCCTACATGGCCTCCAAGTAAAACACTTGTCGCCAGTTATTGGCTTCCTTCAGCCAGAGGCATGATGCAGCTGTCCTTCATGAGAGGTCCCCTGCAGCAGTATCAGGGGACAACAAGGAGCATGATACAGATTCCATCACAGGGGAGGGCGAGGACACAATGAGCAATGCCTCCAAACTGTACCATTGCAACTCAGCGCCCAGGTTTGTAAGAAGGCAGGGCCTGATCATGTGCTGGGTGGTGGGGGGGGGGTGGGTTGGGATAAGAGGGCACCATTTATGTAATGTTTGATGGATTCATGGAAAGTGACATTGAAAAAGTGAAAATGCTAAAAAAATACATCTGTTCTCTATTCACTAAAGAAAATCCTGGAGAAGGACCACGTGTGATTGACAAATATATAAATGGGAATGGAGTAGCTATCACACACTATTTACAGAAAATGATGTGTTTGAACAGCTTGCAAAACTGAAAGATTAGTCTAATGCTTGGCAGTTAAAATTGACTACGAAAAAGTGCAGAGTCGTGAGCTTGGAATGCAGACATTCAAGGGACTTGTATGTAATGGGGGCGAGAGGTTGGTATGCATAGACCAGGAGAAGGACCTCAGAGTGATTGTTTCTGAGAATCTCAAGGTGGCGAAACAATGTGACAAGGCAGTAACCAAAGCCAGAAGGATGCTGGGTTGCATACAGAAAGGAATAACCAGCAGAAAGGAGGAGGTATTAATGTCCCTGTTTAAGTCATTGGTGAGGCCTCTCTTGGAGTAGTGCATTCAGTTTTGGAGACCATATCTCACAAAGGATATAAAAAGACTTGAAAGAATTCAGAGGAAAGCAACCAAAATGATTTGGAACCTGCACCAGAAGAAGTATGATACGAGACATAAAGACATAAATATGTATATCCTAGGGCAGGGGTGGGCAATTTCAGCCCTCGTGCACCACAATCCAGCCTGGTTTTCATGATGTCCCTAATGAATATTCATGAGATCTATTTGCATCCACTGCCTTCCATTGTATGGAAATAGGTCCATGAATATTCATTAGGGCCATCCTGAAAACCAGGCAGGATTGTGGTGCATGAGGGCCTGAATTGCCCACCCCTGTCCTAGAGGATAGAAGGGACAGGGGAGATATGATATGGATGTTTAAATACTTAAAGAGTATTAATGAAACATGGACACATAAAAACGTGATGGCAGAAAAAGACCACATGGCCTATCTAGTCTGCCTTTCCATATCAAATACTGAAGTCCCTTCTTTTTCTTTAGAGATCTTCTGTGTTTGTCCCATGCTTTTTGAATTCAGATACTGTCCTTGTCTCTACTACCTTGACTGGGAGACCATTCCATGCATCTATCACTCTTACCTTAAAGAATTTTTTCCGCATATTACTTCTGAGTCTATCCCTTTTCACCCACATCCTATGTCCCCTCATAGCAGAGCTTGCTTTCAGTCAAAAGAGGCTCTCCCCTTGTGCATTTATGCCATGGAAGTATTTAAATGTCTCTATCATATTTCCTCTATCCCGACTTTCCTCTAAAGTATACATATTAAGATCTTTAAGTCAGTCCTCATATGCATTGTAATGAAGACCAATAACCATTTTAGTAGCCACCCTCTGCACTGACTCAATCTTATTTATGTCCTTTTGAAGGTGTGATCTCCAGAATGGCACACAATACTCTAAATGAGGTTGTACCAGAGTCATACAGAGGCGCTATCACCTCCTTTTTTCTGCTGGTCATTCCTCTCTGTGCACCCAAGCAGCCTTCTGGCTTTTGCTATCATCTTTTCTACCTATCAAGCCACCTTAAGATCATCAGAATTAATCATGCCTAGGCACCACTCTTCTTTCATGGACAGAAGTACTTCTGTCCCCTACACTGTACTGCTCCCTTGAATTTTTGCAGCTTAAATGCATGACCCTGCATTTTTTAGCATTAAATCTCAATTGCCAAATTCTTGACCATTCTTCCTGGTTAGCCAGATCCTCCTCACGTTATCTCCTCCTTTCTGGATGTCTACTCTATTGCAGATGTTGTTATCATCCACAAAGAAGCAAACCTTCTGCGACAGCCCTTCACAATATCACTACATAAGAACATAAGATATGCCATACTGGGTCAGACCAAGGTCCATCAAGCCCAGTATTCTGTTTTCAACAGTGGCCAGTCTAGGTCATACGTACCTAGCAGTTTCCCCAAAAGACACAGGTTCCACAATGTTTGTACTGGGTCAAGCATTGATATCCTGGGTTCCTTCTTAATAATGGTTTATGGACCTTTCCTCCAGGAACTTGTCCAAACCTTTTTTTAAACCCAGCTACACTAATAGCCTTTATTACATCCTCCGGTAACAAATTCCAGAGTTTCACATTGAGTGAAAAAATATTTTCTTTTATTAGTCTTAAATAGTTTACCCTGTAGCTTCATTGCATGTCCCCTAGTCTTTCTATATTCTGATAACGTAAACAATGATATTAAAAAGAATCAGACCAAGGACAGATCCTTGCGGCACACTACTGGTAACCTCCTCCTCAGATTGAGCTCCATTTACCTGTACCCTTTGTTGCCTCCCACTGAACCAATTTCTAACCCAGTCAATCACTTTAGGGTCCATCCCTAGGGTGTTCAGTTTGTTTAGAAGTTGTCTGTGTGAACCGGTGTCAAAGGTGTTACTGAAATCTAAGTACACCACATCTAGGGCTCTCCCTCGGCCCAACTACCTTATCACCCAGTCAAAGAAATCGATGAACAAACAAACCTTTTTCAAAAAATGGGAAAATGTAAAACCAGAGGGCCTAAAATGAATCTGCACGGAGGCAAACTAAAAAACATTAGGAAATACCTTTTTACTGAAAGGGTGGTGGCTGCTTGCAATGCCCTCCTGATGGAGGTGATGGGGGCAAATACAGTGACAGAATTCAAAATGGCATGGGATAGACACTCTGGTCCCCTTAAAGCAAGAGGATAAAATCAAAATAAACTTAACTATTTCTTATACCTCAACAAATAGAGAGGGATGACCTGCATGGAGTGGCAGGTACAATCCTAAATAAAGGCATAGAGGGGGATGACCTGCACGGAGTGGGTGGTACTCCTACTCTAGCCACCTTACTGGGCAGTCTAGATGCTGTCATTTCTGCTGTAATACACTATGTTACTATATTATTATGACTGAACCATAATAAATCTGACAACACTTACTCTAGAAGGAGTCTGTTTCTGGTGGCGAGTGCTAATGCCATCTGCACCCCTTCCTCTTCTGCAGCCTCTGCAGCATCTATCCCCTCTATCACCTTACCCTCAGAGATGAAGATGCCGCGCTGCATAGCAATGTTATGTAGGATGCAGCATACTGTAAAGATCCTGCACAAACATTCAGAGCTGTACAGCAGTCTAGGCATCGGAAGTGGCTTTTGAGGATCCCAGTTGTCAGTTCCAGCACTTCTTTGTTCCTCTGGCATGCCTGGTTAAATCACTCCTCTTGAGGGGTCTGTGGATGGTACACTGGTGTCAGTAGCCATGGTTGGAGAGGGTGTCCATAGTCACCTGTGGGAGTAGGGGGACAAGCACACATCAGTACAGCAACTGTGCCAGGTGTGTTGGGACTGGAGGGAAGATAGATGGTGGACATATTTATGGTGCCTTTCACATGACTGTGACATGAGGTATTGCATTCTGGTGACATTTCCTACAGAGCCCTGTGCAGCATGCCATTGTTTGGCTGTTGTTCAGACACTTGCCGTGTCTGCAAAATGCATTGCTTCAGCACATTCTGAGGCTTTGCCACCTCTGACCTGCTTTTCTCCTTTGGGATCTCCTGCTACTATTCAGCTGTGTTCCCCTGTGACTGCATTACTAATATACAGCTAATACACATTTTTGCCAATACTCTATGCAACGCGTACTGGTGTATCACCAGGTGAAATGTGCCCAAAACCTGGCTTAAAAATACACAGTTTATGGTGTTCAGCTCAGCAACCTGCACTGCTGAATATCTTTGCTAACTGGGTACGTTGCGGCCATGTCCCTGTTATGCACGTCAGGCCTCTGCGGTTTTTGATTTATGCCATGCATATTGCGCGAATATTCATCCTTCGGCAGTTGACTGAGGGTGCCGGATACCCAGATACTGTATGTGCTACTTAAATGAGTAACATCACTCTTTTGCTACCTTACCATTGCCTAAGGGTTGGAATATCGGGCCCTATATTTTTTATATATGCAAAAGATGTCATCAAGATTGAAACTGAGAGAGAATTTTTATATCTACACTATTTGCTTTTTTTTTTTTAGTTCAGGACTTATTATCCACCTTTCAACCATAATACTTCGAGTGATGTACAATATAATGAAACATTAATAAGCATACAGCTAAAATACAGAGGGGGTTACTGTAGAAGCCTTAGTCACAATTTCATCAGGCATTTACACATGGAAATGACATTCACATGTAAATGATGAATTTTGAAAGGGCTGAAATTACACGTGAATGTCTTTACCATAAAGAAATTGTAAGGGTGCACGTCAGGGGTGTGGTTAAGAAGTGTCCAGAGTGAGTCAAAAATCTACATGTGTATTCCCCATTTCATACAGGGAATAAATGTGTGTGACTGCAGTTGTCCATGTTGGGATTTACAGCTGCTCCCTGGCACATATCGATTTTTAAAAAGTGCTCATTTCAGCCTGCACTTTAGAGAAAAGGTTAAGGGGGTCATCCTCCTTAATCCCTCATTGCTTATTTCCCCTTCCAAATTGAAATTAGATAAAGATAGTGACATCTGTAGTTAAATAGTTGCATTTATACATATAGGTTTGCAAAATGGCTTCAACCTAGCTGCAGTTTCTGCCAGTTTACCCCTTGCATTTCATAAAGACACATAGACACTTATGTGCCTTTATAAAATAGGCTAAAAATAGGCAACGTCTTGATCTCCAAACCTAAGCAACCTGTTATAAAATTGCCCCTTATATACAAGGCTTAAAATATGGCTTGATGCTGATATAATCATATGTGAAGGCACATCTTAGAAAGTACATGGAGATTGGAATTGAGACGTCAAGGTCATGACTTACACAGTTCTGGAAGTAGTTTAGGACAGGCTCTTCTATATGTGGAGCTTGTTCTAAAATAGTGCAGGAGTGCATGTGTATTTGTCAATATGTGGAGCAGGAGGACCCATTTTGCAAATTTATATATGAGAAAAAAATCAACAAGGAAATTCGCTAACTTCCACTTGTAGATGTTAGCACTTGCATGTGGAAGTTGGTATTATGCAACTTTAGTTACATGTATATGTCAATCATTTTGCAAACCTACACGTATATATGCCACCAATTATGGCCATATATGGCCAACATTGGCCAACATTTTCTGACATGTTCCAGCTGCCTTAGACTGTTTCTATCATTCTGTGTGAGTCCAATGTTGGCCAAAGCTCTTCCTACTAATGTCATCTAGGGGGAGCTTTAAGCATCACTCACACAGTGTGATAGGGTCACTTTGGGTAAGTGACACCTAGAGAGGGAAAACTAAGGGGGTAACCCCCATGGAAGCTCCTTTGAAAGCAACCAAGGGAATTGGTGCTTCAGGTGGCCCATGATAAAAATTTAGAAGGCAGCCCCAAAGCTCTCCCAGTGGACTGTATCTCCTTGAGTTTAAGCAGGCTTACAGTACCCTGTAGTATAGGGATTCAGGGCAATTCCCCTGTTTGCACCCCCATAACACTCACCCTAGTGGCTTCAATACTGGCTGCCAGTATTTTGTGTGTGGGGGGAGGATAGGATAAAAGGTGAGTGTCTGTTAATATTCGAGATTTGGGATTTGTTCTATTTTTAGTTAATTATTTGAACTGTGACCCTTTTCTCCCCAGTGAGAGTGGAGTCCTTTGGAGAGTTTGCAGCATACCCTGGTCAGTTAGTAGAAAGGATAAGATTTGGACAGAAACTCAGATACAAGTGGTGGATGCTTGGAATGCCCTCCTGATGGAAGTGGTGGGGGCAAATACAGTCACAGAATTCAAAATAGCATGGGACAAACACAGTGGATCCCTTTATAGCAACAGGATAAAATAAACGTAACTATCTCTTATATCTGAACAAATTGGGGTGACCTACACGGAGCGGAGGGTACACCCCTAAACAAAGGCATGAGGAGGGGTGACCTGCACGGAGCAGCAGTTGTGCACCTACTTTTGCCACCTTGCTGTGCAGATTTGATGGACCATACTGGTCTTTATCTGCCATCATTTACTAAGTTACTATGTTACTGAGTAACAGTTATATTATGAGAATGAGCAAAGAATGAAAAGGTAAGATATAAAGAAAAAAGAACACGGTAGAGCAGTTTTTGAAAACAATTCACCTGGAGAAATGCCAATTTACTAGGCGAAAAGGATATAAAATGACTCTCCCACTCTGTAGCTTAAGGTGCATGTTTTGCTGCATAGCCTATAGACTTGTATCTGCTTGGGGAGCTGGCATTCATGAGGGTGTGCTTAGATCAGGAGAGGAAGAAACACGCATAGGAAGTCATGGCATTTATATGTGCCACTGCTGATTCTCCAGTGCTGCTCTTTACCCTTGTAAATGCCTTGGGATTCTAGGTTCTAAGGGGGGGGGGGGGGAGTTCTAGGCGTGTTTGTGTGGTGCAAAAAGATATACATATATTTCTGATTTTGCACAGGAATACGCACATATTTTAGAAGATTTCCCATTAGCTTTTGCACCTCCTCCAAGGCACAGCAAATTCCTCATTTCAGCCAAGGCTTTATCGGAGTGTTTGAGGGACAATTCTGCTTAAGCTTATGGTCTTTAAACTGACCCTGTACATGTAAAAATACGACTGTAGGAGCTTTGCTCCTTAAAGAATAACTGCAGTACCTGAGGTTTTCTGAAATACAATGCTTATATGTATATTGCTGGAATTGACACTTACACCTGTGAGTATTGGCACTGGCACTTGCATGTGCAAATCACCAAGTGATGCTGCACGTTTTCTGAAAGCGTTTTTTTTTCCAGAAATCGTTGCTCCCACTGCATTCCCACAGCCCTATATATATTTTACAAAAAACTCCAAGTTCTTTAGACCTTTTCTAAACTAGGCTGGAAATTGTAAAAATCCTGATTTTGATATCCCTTTTCTGCAAAATGGAGTTGAACAATTCCATTTTCAATCTATAGGCATTCATTTCTATGGGATAATACAAGTGGGTAATGTAGTTGCAAGCCTCTGGGGGGTACTTTTCTCTGATGACAATTTAAGAAGCAAGCATATATAAATCTTCCCCCTTTGAGAAGGGGTACAGATCCTCTAGGTAAAAAAATACCTCTAAATCTGACACCTATGTGGACAGTTTGAAAACTGCCCTATAATCTTATCCAGAAGACTGAAGGCAAACAGCATGGTGATACTACTTACAGAACACAGAAATAGCATGTGGCTTTCCAGTGAGTGCAAGAAAACTGAACCCAATGGAAAAGTTGGCCAAATAATACATACAAACAAGACAGGAGAGTACACCAGTTGTCACAAACATATGCCAGATAATAAATGAGGAGACAATTGCAGACAGAGATAAGCTGCCATGATAGACACTGACAGATATAGAACATACAGTGCAAGAAAACACTCATTTTGGATCTGGTTGCCTTCATCGGGCTTTAACAAATGTTTTTATTTCTTGAATGATCATCAATTCAGATGCCGTTTTCCTGCTCAGTTTGTGGGCTAGGGAGTCAGGACATCATATTAGCAGGAGGGGAGGAGAGCCAGTTCAGCACTACCACCTGGAACATTTTGAAGGGGGCACCACACCCCCATGTCCACCCCAAACTACACCTATGATTCAATTCTAATCCTCTGCACTGGTCGCTTTCCAGCTGTAAAACCTCTGCTTCACTTCCTCTCTTCAGAGAATATGTCAATGTCTTGCTGCTGTTTTATGTTTGATTTCTCTTTTGGAAGCTGGATGTACCAGTATCATTGTTTTCTGCAAGTTGACTTTGAAAGAACTTCAACTGTGCAGACTGGATGAGATAAACCGGTATTTTTCTGTCATCATTTAATATGTTACTGTGGGAAAACCCTGGGGTAGGGCATTGTGGGAACACAGACTAAGTTAATATAAAGCATTGCTAGGAAAAGGAGTAGGATAAGGGAAAAAGGAAGAGAAGACACGTTGAACAGTGTATACTTATAGTGTGACAAAGTGGTGCATTTCCCCAATTTGCAGAATCAGGCATGTGGAGGTTGTGTGTGTGTGTGTGTGTGATTTTTGTAAGTGATATTGCAGAAGGGCTATCGGGTAAGGTTTGCCGTTCTGCAGATGCTACCAAACACTGCAATAGAGTGGACACCCAGGAAGGGAACTAGCGCAGCTTGAAGAATGGTCGAGAATTTGGCAAACAAGATTTAATGCTAAAAAATGCAGGACCATGCATTTGGGCGGCAAAAATCCAAAGCAGCTGTATAGTATAGGGGGTAAAATACTTCTATCCATGAAAAAAGAGTAGCACTTGTGGTGATCATTTCTGATGATCTTAAGGTGGCCAAACAGCTAGATAAGGCAACAGTAAAAGCCAGAAGGATTCTTGGGGAGGTGATAGCGCCTATTTAAAAGACTTTGGTGAAGCCTAGATTAGAGTATGGGGTGCAATTTTGGAGACCACACCTTCAAAAGGATATAAACAGGATGGAGTTGGTGCAGAGTATGGCTACCAAAATGGTAAGTGGGCTTCGTCATAAGGCATATGGCGACAGACCTAAAAATCTCAATATGTATATTTTGAAAGAAAGACAGGAGAGGGGAGATATGATAGAGACATTTAAATATCTCTGTGGCAAAAATGCACAGGAGGAAAGCTTCCTTAAGCTGAAAGAAAGCTCTGCAATGAGGGGACATAGGATAAAGGTGAAAGGAGATACTCAGCGGTAATTTGGGAAAATATTTCCTTATAGAAAGAGTGGTAGATGCATGAAATTGTCTCCCAGAAGAGGTAGTAGAGAGAAAGACTGTATCTGAATTCAAAAAAGATTTCCCACCTCCAATCTGGCAGCATCCCTGTTGCCATGGAGGCGAGAGGTCACGTGGCAGGAGAGCATCACTCTTGTGTGGCAGGAAGTGATCCTGTAGCTAGGATCTGTCCTCCAGGTGATGTAAAACCCTCTTACAATGAGGAAGTTTCTCCAGGAGCATGTGTCAAGGAGGGAAGGGTTACGACAGCCGTTATAGTTGGCGATTTGATCATTAAGCATGTAGATAGCTGAGTGGCTGGTGGACGTGAGGATCGCCTGGTAACATGCCTGCCTGGTATGCAGGTAGTGGACCTCATGCGCCACCTAGACGAGGTATTAGATAGTGCTGGGGAGGAGTCTGCTGTCTTGATACATGTCGGTACCAATGACATAGGAAAATGTGGTAGGGAGGTTCTGGAGGCTAAATTTAGGATTTTAGGTAGGAAGTTGAAATCCAGAACTTAGCATTCTCTGAAATGCTTCCCGTTCCATGCGCAGGACCGATTTTTTTCAAGTACATTCGTAGCAAAAAACCTGTGAGAGAGTCAGTTGGACCATTAGATGATAGAGGAGTTAAAGGGGCACTAAGAGGCGACAAGGTGATAGCAGAGAGACTGAATGAATTCTTTGCTTCGGTCTTTACTGAGGAAGATGTAGGGATGTTACCCATGACTGAAGTGGTATTTAAAGGTGCGGAAGAATTGAAGGAAATATCGATACATCGGGAAGATGTATTAAAACTATTAGATAAACTGAAGAGTAGCAAATCACCTGGGCCAGATGGTATATATTCAAGGGTGTTGAAAGAACTGAAATATGAGATTGCAGACCTGCTATTAGTAATCTGTGAACTATCATTAAAATCATCTCTAATACCTGAAGATTGGCGGATCGCCAATGTAACACCAATTTTTAAAAAGGGTTCGAGGGGTGATCCAGGAAACTACAGACCAGTGAGCCTGACGTCAGTACCGGGAAAAATGGTAGAAACCATCATAAAGAATAAAATTACTCAGCATGTAGATAGTCATGGCCTAATGAGAGACAGCCAACATGGCTTTAGACAAGGAAGATCTTGTCTTACTAATCTGTTATGTTTTTTTGAAAGTGTGAATAAACAGGTGGACAAAGGTGAGTCGGTTGATATAGTGTATCTGGACTTTCAGAAAGCCTTTGACAAGGTCCCTCATCAGAGACTTTTGGCAAAACTAAAGAGTCATGGGATAGGAGGCAGTGTACTATTGTGGATCAGGAACTGGTTAAAAGATAGAAAGCAGAGGGTTGGGCTAAATGGCCAATTTTCCCAATGAAGAACGGTGAATAGTGGTGTACCCCAGGGATCTGTGCTGAGTCCGCTGCTTTTTGACATATTCATAAATGACCTGGAAAGTGGAATAACGAGTGAGGTTATCAAATTTGCAGATGACACAAAACTATTTAAAGTTGTTAAAACCGAAGAGGATTGTGGAAAATTGCAAGAGGATCTTGATAAATTGGAAGACTGGGCATCAAAATGGCAGATGAAATTTAATGTGGACAAGTGCAAAGTTATGCACCTAGGGAAGAAGAGCCCAAACTATGGTTACACGATGCAAGGTTCCACATTAGGAACCACCAACCAGGAAAAAGATTTAGGCGTCATTGTGGATAGCATGTTAAAACCCTCAGCCGAGTGTGCAGTGGCAGCCAAGAGAGCAAATAGAATGCTAGGTATCATAAGGAAAGGAATGGAAAATAAAACAAAAGATATTATAATGCCTCTATATCGTTCCATGGTGAGACCGCACCTTGAATATTGTGTGCAATTCTGGTTGCCGTATCTTAAAAAGGATATAGCGTTATTAGAAAAGGTTCAGAGAAGAGCCACCAAAATGGTAAAGGGGATGGAAGGATACTCTTATGAAGAAAGGCTAAAAAGGTTAGGGCTCTTTAACTTGGAAAAGAGACGGCTGAGGGGAGATATGATAGAAGTCTATAAATTAATGAACGGAGTGGAACGGGTAAACGTAGATCAACTGTTTTTTTTTGTTGGATCAGTTAGGGCCTAGTAGCAGCAATTAAAGTTTGAATTTAAAAACCCAGAGGAGAACTTTCTGGTTATATTTCATACCCAGCAGAGAGCTTGTAGTTTAAATTTAATAGACACTCAGGGCCAAGTAACAGCAAAGTACTGTTAGTTTAAATTTAACACACAGAAGAGAGCTTTCTGGTTAAATTTTAGAATCCAGCAGAGAGCTTGTAGTTTAAATTTCATAAGATGTTAGAGCCTAGCAGCAGCAGCTAAGAGCTATAATTTAAATCAAATCAGAATTTAGCTTACCTCAGCAGCACAAGACAGGGTACTGTGTAGCAGCCCTCTTTTAATAGGTGTTATTTCCCTCCCTCCCTCCCCACTCCCACCCTCCCCTGGGATAATCATAGCTTTATAGGTATTTACACATCTTAAAGGACTGGAGGTGCTTTCAGGTGCCCATGAGGGAAGGGTTAGGACAGCCGTTATAGTTGGTGATTCGATCATTAGGCATGTAGATAGCTGGGTGGCTGGTGGACGTGAGGATCGCCTGGTAACATGCCTGCCTGGTGCGAAGGTAGCGGACCTCACGCGCCACCTAGATAACGTCTTAGATAGTGCTGGGGAGGAGTCTGCTGTCTTGGTACATGTCGGTACCAATGACATAGGAAAATGTGGTAGGGAGGTTCTGGAGGCAAAATTTAGGCTTTTAGGTAGGAAGTTGAAATCCAGAACTTCCAGGGTAGCATTCTCCGAAATGCTTCCTGTTCCGCGCGCAGGACCCAAAAGGCAGGCAGAGCTCCGGAATCTCAATGCGTGGATGAGACAATGGTGCAGAGATGAGGGTTTTGCATTTGTTAGGAACTGGGGAACATTCTGGGGAAAGGAGGGGCTCTTCCGAAGGGATGGGCTTCACCTTAACCAGGATGGAACCAGGCTGCTGGCATTAACCTTTAAAAAGGAGATAGAGCAGCTTTTAAACTAGATATTAGGGGAAAGCCGACAGTCGCCCAAGAGCAGATGGTTCGGAAGAATGTATCCTTGAAGGATACTACCAAAAGCAGAGAGGTTCCACAAAAGAGTAAAGTAGCCCAAATGCCCTCAAGTATGGAGCAGACAGAGCTTAAAGATCCCAATTTACCCATGTCTAACAATAGCCAAATTAACATGAACAAAATACATTCTCTAAAATGCTTGTATGCAAATGCTAGAAGTCTAAACAATAAGATGGGAGAGTTAGAATATATAGCACTAAATGAAATGTTAGATATGATTGGAATATCAGAGACATGGTGGAAGGAGGACAACCAGTGGGACACTGTGATACCTGGGTACAAACTATATCGTAATGATAGAGCTGATCAAATTGGTGGAGGGGTTGCGCTCTATGTTAGAGAGGGCATTGACTCAGAAAGGATTAAAGTTTTGCAGGAAACAAAATCTGCTGTAGAATCTGTATGGATTGAAATTCCATATAAAAGGGGGAAGGCAATGGCAGTGGGGGTGTACTATCGAGCACCTGGCCAGAATGACCAAATGGATGATGAAATGCTCAAAGAAATCAAGGAAGCTAACAAACGTTACAGTGCAGTTATAATAATGGGTGATTTCAATTACCCTGGTATCAACTGGGTCAGTGTCACGTCAGGACATGCTAGGGAGATAAAGTTCCTGGATGAAATAAATTACTGCTTCTTGGAGCAGCTGGTTCATGAACCGACCAGAGGGGAAGCCATATTAGACCTAATCCTTAGTGGAACACCAGATCTAGTGCAAGAGATAAGGGTGTTGGGGCCACTTGGCAATAGTGATCATAGCATGATCGCCTTTGATTTAATTAGTGGAGGAGGGATAGTAAGGAAATCTACAGTACTACCTTTTAACTTTCGAAAGGGAGACTATGATAAAATGAGGAAAACAGTTAAGAAAAAACTAAAAGGAGCAGTTGCAAAGGTTAAAGACGTACATCAAGCTTGGGTGTTGTTGAAAAATTCTATCTTGGAAGCCCAGACCAGCTGTATTCCACGCTTTAAGAAAAGTGGAAGGAAGTCCAAAAAACTGCCAGCATGGTTTAAAGGTGAGGTCAGAGAGGCTGTTGTTGCCAAAAAAGCAACTTTCAGGAAATGGAAAAAAGAGCCAAACGACGAAACCTGGAAACAGCACAAGCACTTGCAAGTCAAATGCAAGGCATTGATAAAGCAGGCAATGAGAGAATTTGAGAAGAAGCTTGCTGCGGAAGCAAAAACGCGAAATAAAGACCTTTTCAAGTACATTCGTAGCAAAAAACCTGTGAGAGAGTCAGTTGGTCCATTAGATGATAAAGGGGTTAAAGGAGCACCAAGAGGCGACAAGGCAATAGCGGAGAGACTGATTGAATTCTTTGCTTCGGTCTTTACTGAGGAAGATGTAGGGATGTTACCCATGACGGAAGTGGTATTTAAAGGTGTGGAAGAATTGAAGGAAATATCGATACATAGGGAAGATGTCTTACAACTATTAGATAAACTGAAGAGTAGCAAATCACCTGGGCCGGATGGTATACATCCAAGGGTGTTGTAAGAACTGAAATATGAGATTGCAGACCTACTATCAGTAATCTGTGAACTATCATTAAAATCATCTCTAATACCTGAAGATTGGAGGATCGCCAATGTAACACCAATTTTTAAAAAGGGTTCCAGGGGTGATCCGGGAAACTACAGACCAGTGAGTCTGACGTCAGTACCGGGAAAAATGGTAGAAACCATCATAAAGAATAAAATTACTCAGCATGTAGATAGTCACAACCTAATGGGAGACAGCCAACATGGCTTTAGACAAGGAAGATCTTGTCTTACTAATCTGTTGTGTTTTTTTGAAGGAGTGAATAAACAGGTGGACAAAGGTGAGTCGGTTGATATTGTGTATCTGGACTTTCAGAAAGCCTTTGACAAGGTCCCTCATCAGAGACGTTTGGCAAAACTAAAGGGTCATGGGATAGGAGGCAGTGTACTATTCTGGATCAGGAACTGGTTAAAAGATAGAAAGCAGAGGGTAGGGATAAATGGCCAATTTTCCCAATGGAGAAAGGTGAATAGTGGTGTACCCCAGGGATCTGTGCTGGGTCCGCTGCTTTTTGACATATTCATAAATGATCTGGAAAGTGGAATAACGAGTGAGGTTATCAAATTTGCAGATGACACAAAACTATTTAAAGTTGTTAAAACCGAAGAGGATTGTGAAAAATTGCAAGAGGATCTTGATAAATTGGAAGACTGGGCATCAAAATGGCAGATTAAATTTAATGTGGACAAGTGCAAAGTTATGCACCTAGGGAAGAAGAGCCCAAACTATGGTTACACGATGCAAGGTTCCACATTAGGAACCACCAACCAGGAAAAAGATTTAGGCGTCATTGTGGATAGCATGTTAAAACCCTCAGCCGAGTGTGCAGTGGCAGCCAAGAGAGCAAATAGAATGCTAGGTATCATAAGGAAAGGAATGGAAAATAAAACAAAAGATATTATAATGCCTCTATATCGTTCCATGGTGAGACCGCACCTTGAATATTGTGTGCAATTCTGGTTGCCGTATCTTAAAAAGGATATAGCGTTATTAGAAAAGGTTCAGAGAAGAGCCACCAAAATGGTAAAGGGGATGGAAGGATACTCCTATGAAGAAAGGCTAAAAAGGTTAGGGCTCTATAACTTGGAAAAGAGACGGCTGAGGGGAGATATGATAGAAGTCTATAAATTAATGAACGGAGTGGAACGGGTAAACGTAGATCGATTGTTTACGTTATCAGAATATAGAAAGACAAGGGGACATGCAATGAAGCTACAGGGTAAACTATTTATGACCAATAAAAGAAAATATTTTTTCACTCAACGTGTAATCAAACTCTGGAATTTGTTACCAGAGGATGTAGTAAAGGCTGTTAGTGTAGCTGGGTTTAAAAAAGGTTTGGACAAGTTCCTGGAGGAAAGGTCCATAAACCATTATTAAGAAGTGACCGAAGATATCAATGCTTGACCCAGTACAAGCATTGTGGAACTTGTGTCTCTTGGGGAAACTGCTAGGTACATATGACCTAGTTTGGCCACTGTTGGAAACAGAATACTGGGCTTGATGGACCTTGGTCTGACCCAGTATGGCATATCTTATGTTCTTATGTTCCTATGACTGTTTACGTTATCAGAATATAGGAAGACTAGGGGACATGCAATGAAGCTACAGGGTAAACTATTTAAGACTAATAAAAGAAAATATTTTTTCACTCAACGTGTAATCAAACTCTGGAATTTGTTACCGGAGAATGTAGTAGAGGCTGTTAGTGTAGCTGGGTTTAAAAAAGGTTTGGACAAGTTCCTAGAGGAAAGGTCCATAAACCATTATTAAGAAGGGACCCAGGATATCAATGCTTGACCTAGTACAAGCATTGCAGAACCTGTGTCTTTTGGGGAAACTGCTAGGTACTGTGATAAGGAAACTTATCATAGCTCAGGAAGGAGCTATAGGAAAGGTGAAGTGACTCTGAACAAGCAACCTGTCAGTTCTGGTAGAAATAAGAAAACAGAATTTTCCCATAAAAGACTACCAGTCCCAGAATACAGCAGGTTTCCAACAGCCATTAGAGGAGCTGAAGTGGGGAAGCGTGTGTTCAATCAGGAGGGCTATGAGGTAATCCCTAAGCATTCATCTCAAAGGGCAGGGCCTGATTCAGCACAGCTGCGCTGTGTTAGGGAGGAGCACTCATCTGAGCAGAATAAAGGTAGAGTTTATTCTACAGAGAATTATCCTCAGTATCCTGAGAATCAGCTTGAGCTTGATCAGTTTCATCTGAAGGATCATCAGAAGCAGAAGCCAAACTGGACGGACAGAGAGGGAAAGAAACCCTCTGGAAGAAAGAGGAGAAAAGCCTTTGAGAGGTCTAGAAGAGTCCAGAGCAGTACGTATACTGGGAGGTATTCCAAGGGCCAGCATACACCATTGGACTGGGGAAAGCCAGAGGAATGGTGCTGCAGAGCTAGGAATCTCCAGACGCTACCTGTGAGGGAGACGGCTGCACGTGGAAGGGACCCTAAGACCTGTGCCAGAAGGTATGTGAAGAGAGATCCAGTGTCCAGGGATCTGGATTGGAAGGCTGGACATAAGAACTGGACTACATACTGGCCAGGCTATATAGAGAGGAACTCTAACAGCAATGGAAGCTCAGGTATGAACACTGATCTATGCCCTAGCTATAACCTTGAAAGACAGCAGGGAAACAAGTATTCTCCTGAAAGTGCTCCATTGAGAGATTCATCTGTGCCAATCCATGATATTGAACCCATGCTTGTTGAAGAAGGGGGAATGATTGCAGATGAAGAATGTGTTTATATGGACTGCTCTCTGTCCAAACTCCTTTGGTGATTTTCTGTTATAAAGTACAGCAACCATCACAAAGAAATACAAACTTGTTCTTTAATCTACTCAGAAAAGCTCCTGAAGCAGGATTTGACCCACACAGTAGAAAGCAAGCCAGCTAAGGGGTTTCAGCTGGATAACTGCTAGCAATTGAGCCTTACGTAATTGCTTGTGAGCTAGGAGAGAATCACTTCTGAATCTATGTGGGAAGATATAAGAAGTTAACCTGAAAAGAACAGTTTTTTTTCTCTTTGTAGCTTTTGGTTTGTTGTTTGATATGTTAAGAAAACATTAGCTAATGCCTGACAAGTTTGAATGTTGTTTTCCTGATTTTGATTTTGTTTTTCCAAGTTAAACAACTGGAAGCAAGTAACCTGATTTATGTGCTACCAAGCATATCTGTGTTGGGAGAAATAACCCCATAAATAAATATCTTATTGGCTTTAACACTTGAGCACAACTAAATTATTGTCAGCAGCTGTGTCTGGTGTGAATGAACTACATTGCCCACAATCCCTTGCAAATCATATAGATATATGCACTTGCCAAGACTGTGAAGATTCTCACCCAGGCAGCCGTCTGACAAATGGCGTAGTTTTTCGGATTGCTTTTGCACGAAGGGATTTACTTGCTTATGGATTACAACTAAAGTTCAAGTTTAAAGCTGGAAAAAAAGATATTCCCTCAACTGCACTTTGGAGGAGAAGTGGTTGTTCCAGGAAGCTGTCCCAGGAGGAAAAGACCCTGTGCAGAGCTGGATTCATCACTGACACAAGGTAATAAGTACCTGGGCATGTCTAGTGGTGGATGGGAGTAAGGCACAGGGGTAATTGAAGAAAAAAAAAAGTAGAAAAAAACCCCACACCTGTTTGGAAGGTGGTGCACTTTGTTTTTTTTTCTTTGTTTCTTGCAGGGATCAAGATGTATCCGAGAGAGATGGCTAGCTGGATGGCAGCCCAGTTTAGCAGGCAACAGGAGCTATCGCAGCAGGCACAGGACACTGCTATGAAAGCCTTAATGGAACAGCAGAGGCCAGTGCTTGATCTGGTGCAAGCCCTAGTTGAACTGCAGAGCCAAAGTGGAATGGATGCAAGACCAGCAGTAAATACTGGTACACCACATGTGGACAGTGTGGGACTCAATCAAGGAATTGGGGCATTTAGTTTTGGGAAGCTAACTCCAGATGATAATGTTGATGATTTTCTAGAGTCTTTTGAAAGAGTGAAACAAGCATTAGCATGGCCAGAGACCCAGTGGGCAGTAAGGCTGGCAGCCTCATTAACTGGAGAGGCGCTTGCAGCTTACAGAGCAATGCCAGCAGCCCAGGCTTTGAATTATAAGGATGTAAAGGCTGCTATTAGAGATCGCCTAGGGTTGTCTATTTCAGAGTATAGGCGAATGTTTAGAGCTACTACATTGAGAGTGGGTGAAACACCCAGGGCTCTGAGTCAGAGAATCAGAGGTTTAGCTGTAAAATGGTTGGAGCCTGAGCAAAAGACGGTAGAAATGTTATTAGACATTATAATGCTTGAACAATTTATGTCTGCGGTCCCTAAAGATTTGCACACTTTCCTTATACAGCAAAATTGCCAAAATCTTGGAGAGGCAACCATGCTAGCGGAGAGATTCTTGGAAGCCACGCATGCTTGCCATAGAATGGGTGGCCCTCTGAACATTGGTGCTGAGGCAGGATGTGCTGTATCAGAAAAGAAAATAATTAAAAATGTTTCTGAAAATGAATGTACTGTATCAAACCAGATGACACAGTGGAATAGAAAGAAATGTTTCAAGTGTGGAAAATGGGGAAATTTAGAAAAGAGATGCCAGACACACACTAGCTTAATGGGTGTGGATTTAAAACAGCCCAAAGAAGGATTTATTTTGATGGTTGATGTGCAAGGAATTACCACAAATGCTTTGTTAGACTCTGGGGCAGACCAGAGTATGATGTCAAAAAGGCTTTGGAAGAGGATAGAGGCCCAAGAAGGATTTGTGCCTAGAACCCCTGAAAGCCAAGTTCACATCAGATGCATTCATGATGCTGCAACATCATATCCCACCTATAGGCTAAAGGTTAAGTGCCTGGGGGAACAAGAGGAAGTCCTGTTAGCAGTGGTGCCTAGGCTACCCTTTGATTTGGTTCTAGGAAGAGACTGGCCAAGATTTAAACAGGGTCTAGTGGAAGGACTAGGAAAGAAGGAGGGAGAAGGTTTAATGGAAACAGCTCCCGGGCCTTTCTTTGGAAGTCCTCAGTCCCTAGCTAAAAAGATGGTTAAGCTTCCAGAAGGCCAAACTATAGGTAATAAGTGGGGCCTTGTATCCACCCGCTCACAGGCTAAGGTAGAGAGCCAGCAGAAGGAGGAGGGGGAGCAGGCAGAGTTATTAGGAGACTTACCCTCTCATGATGATTTAATAACCCCATCATCTGGTAAAGTAAGAAAGTTGAAAGCACAAAAGCGGTGTGAGAGACTTTGCAGAGCACAGGGTAGGGCTGAGATGTTGGCTGGTCAAAGTTTACCCTGGGTGCCAGCTGAGTTAGTGGCAAAGTTTCCTAACTTCCACAAGAGCAGCAAGCTGATCAAGCTCTCACCCGAGCTTTTAAGTATGCTCAGGAGGTCAGGGAGGAGTTGCCCAGATTCAGACTAGATAACGACATATTATATAGAGAGAGTCAGGACCCCAGGAATGGGACCATACGTAAACAATTGGTGGTACCCACAACTTTCAAAGGGCTAGTACTTAGATTAGCACACGATCATCCAGTTGGAGGTCATAAAGGGATGCAAGGAACGCTGGATCAAATACTTAAGCGTTTTTACTGGCCAGGTATCTTCAAAGAAACTGCCCAGTTTTGTGCTGCATGTCCAACGTGTCAGCGAGTTACAGCGGCTCACCCACCGGTGGTGCCATTGATCCCCATGCCAATTATCACAGACCCAATTGGTCGCATTGCCATGGATATTGTAAGCCCATTAGTCAAAACGCCCCGAGATTTCCAATACATCCTAGTTATGGTAGATCAGGCAACAAGGTTTCCCTGGGCCATACCATTGAGGAATGTTTCTGCAAAAACAATAGCTTTAGAGCTAGTAAAATTGTTTTGTGAAGTGGGATTCCCAAGAGAGGTGTTGACTGACCGAGGGTCCAATTTTGTATCCAAATATTTGGCCCAGGTCTGGGATGCCTTTGGCATTCATCACGTGAAAACCTCAGCCTACCATCCACAATCAAACGGTTTGGTGGAGAGATTCAACCAAACTCTCAAACAAATGTTGAGAAGGGGGTTAGCAGGAGAGGTAAAAGAATGGTATATGTTATTGCCCTTTGCCTTATATGCCTGCAGGGAAAGAATTCAGGTGTCCCTAGGTGTAACTCCATATGAATTGATGTATGGTAGGGCTCCACGGGGTTTGTTAGATATTTTGAGGGAACAATGGATTGATCCTGAACCAGGAAGTCAGGAGGTGCCACAGTTTCTACGTGACTTGAGAGCACGTTTGAAAAGGACCTCGCAGGTTGCTGAGAGGAACCTGCAGGACAGTCAAGTTCGCCAGAAAGGGTGGTATGATAGGAAGGCCAAAAGCCGCCAATTAAGCATTGGTGAAAAGGTTTTGGTTCAAGTAGCAGGTACAGCCCCAAAATTTGAAGTACAGTGGAAAGGGCCATGGAAGGTTGTTAAACAAGTGAGACCAGTGTCTTATATGGTAGAAAATGCAAGAGGGCGTAGGCAGACCTACCATATTAATGTACTTAAGTCTTGGAAGGAGAGGCCTGTAAATAATAACACAGGTACACTACCAAAAAACTGCCTCCAGTTTTGCAACTGATTCCTATAGATTTTGGGGTGCTGAATCCAGGAAAAATAGCCAAAATGTTCCATCACGTCACGTTTTCTTGCAAAATTAGATTTCTTACCCATATAAGGAATGTTCACATAATTTCTTTTTAGCCGACTGCAGTTTATTTTCTTGGCCCAAAATAGAGGTTGTAATGGTTAACTAACTAGAAACACTCCCTCATGATATTTTAGAGTGTTTTGTATTCATTTTATACATTAACAGGACAATTGGGAGGCGGGGGGATAAACCCAGTACTCGCGCTGGCGCATGTTCTTTCCTGTTCACCTCGCCTCGTTCGCTCGCTCAAACACGGTGGTTGCGACATGAACGTTCCTGTCAAATTTCAGTTTCTTGCAAGTTCATTATTACCTTTTGTTTGCTCAGTCGTAATCCAGCTTTATTCCGAAGTGGTTCACTACAGTTGTAGTTTGCAGTGCTGTGTATTTGTGATGGCTCACAGAGCCAGAGGTTGCGTCAACTCTCCGGACAGTTTTTGTTTTATTTGTGGGGAATATACCGTGAAAAAGCGGCAGAGAAACATTTCTGCATTTATTAAAAAAGTATATTTCGCCTATTTCGGTTTGAAGTTAGGCGATCAAGACAAACCGTGGGCTCCTCACAAAGTGTGCAAGACATGTGAGGAAGATCTACGCTTATGGATGAAAGGTAAAAAACAAGCATTTCGTTTCGGAATACCTATGATGTGGCGTGAACAAAGAGACCACAGCAGTGACTGCTATTTTTGCTCTTGCACTGTGAAGGGATACAACTTAAAAAATAAGAACGTAATAAGTTACCCCAACCTTCCCGCAGCAATTAGGCCTATGCCTCATAGCAACGAAGTACCTGTGCCTGAACCACCAAAATCTTTGGATCATATTTGTGTGGACGGTTCTGATCATGATGAGACTCATCAGATGGCTTTTCCCGATGAGTCCAGTACTTCCGAGTTTGAAACTGAACCAGATCCGAAACCTGAACTTTTCTCTCAAGCTGAATTGAATGATTTAGTCCGGGATTTAGGACTCGCAAAAGATGTTGCCCAACTGCTAGGTTCTCGGCTTAAACAGAAAAATCTATTGTCACCAGGAACAACTTTTTATTGGTACCGCAACCGTGAGACACAATTTTTGAAGTATTTCAGCAAAGAGGAAGATTTGGTATTTTGCAATGATATATACGGAGTGATGGAAAAGTTTAAACTCAAGTATGATCCTGCTGAATGGCGGCTGTTCATTGATTCGTCAAAAGACAGCATAAAAGGTGTTCTTCTTCATAATGGCAACACATTCGCTTCAGTTCCTATTGCTCACTCTGTTATTCTTCAAGAAAAATACGAGAATTTGGCCCTGATTCTTCAGAAGATTCGTTATGATGAGCATAAGTGGATGATTTGTGGAGACTTTAAAATTCTATCCATGCTATTAGGGCAGCAATCCGGTTTCACCAAATATCCCTGCTTCCTTTGCTTGTGGGATAGCCGGGCCCGCGACCTACACTGGGGGAAAAAAGACTGGCCAATTCGGGAGTATTTGAGACCCGGTGAGAAAAATGTTCTTCATGAGAGCTTGGTACCTCGTGATAAAATTCTATTACCACCTCTCCACATTAAGTTGGGTCTCATTAAGCAATTCATCAAGTCCCTTCCAAAAGATGGTGAGTGCTTTCGGTACCTTTGCTCAAAGTTCCCCCGACTTTCTGAAGCAAAGCTAAAGGAAGGAGTGTTTGTTGGCCCTGATATAAGGAAACTCATTTCAGATGGAGCATTCGCTGAAACGATGTCTGAGAAGGAAAAAGAAGCCTGGGATTCCTTCAAGGATGTTGTTCTCAAATTCTTGGGGAACAGGCGGGATGAGAACTATAAGGATATTGTTGCCAGGATGCTCAATGCCTTCAAAGAACAAGGCTGTAACATGAGCCTGAAAGTCCATTTCTTGCACTCCCATGTGAACTACTTTCCCGAAAACTTGGGGGCGTACAGTGAAGAACAAGGTGAAAGGTTTCACCAGGACATCAAGGACGCAGAGAGAAGGTACCAAGGAAGATGGAACACCACTATGATGGCTGATTTCTGCTGGTTGCTGCTGCGGGAAACCCCAGATGAAAAATACGCCAAGCAGCGCACCAAGAGAAGCATTCGGGGGAAGAAGAAACGGGCCCACCAGGAGATTGATTGACCCAAGAATGACTTTAAAATCTAAACTGTGTTGACAAATATCATGTTTTTACTAACCTTTGAAATAAAAATTTGCTAGTTATTACCACAGTGTCGGATCTCATTTATTAGAATTTTATTTTCACACCATCGGGTGTTTGTCTTCATGTATTGCAATGGTGCGGTTTGCGTTTTCTATTCTTACATACATACCTGTACAACATTTTTTGCACATTTCTTTGCTTTGCTTTGTGTCTAACCTCGCTCTTATATGCTCAATGTTTGTGCACATGTATGTGGCTGTTTTAAGTGCAGACAATTTTGCTACCATCACAGTGTGTTTTGTTGACATTATTCTTATGTGCTGCCTTGTTACAATTTTCTTTATTCTTATTTGAATAACTACTAAACAATTAGTATAAAGAATTCATCCAAGAAACTTTTATCTCGATCGCACTCAATCTGAAACGTTCACCTCAAACTGCTAACCCAATGTAGCAAAAAATCTGTACGTGATGGAGCAAATTGGTTACCAGATTTGGATTCAGCGCACCAAAAAACGTAAAAATCAATCAAAACATTAGAGGCAGTTTAAAAAAAAATTTTTTTAGTGTACCTGTGTAATGACCCTGAAGCCAGTCAGGAAGTAAGTAAGCTTCAAAAAGATAACACTCTCGTAGGTATTACGGACTGTAGGAAAGAAGTTTCACCAGTTAAACCAGTCCGTAATAACTTAAGCAGGGGGGTATGTGATAAGGAAGCTTATCATAGCTCAGGAAGGAGCTATAGGAAAGGTGAAGTGACTCTGAACAAGCAACCTGTCAGTTCTGGTAGAAATAAGAAAACAGAATTTTCCCATAAAAGACTACCAGTCCCAGAATGCACCAAGTTTCCAACAGCCATTAGAGGAGCTGAAGTGGGGAAGCGTGTGTTCAATCAGGAGGGCTATGAGGTAATCCCTAAGCACTCATCTCAAAGGGCAGGGCCTGATTCAGCACAGCTGCGCTGGGTTAGGGAGGAGCACTCATCTGAGCAGAATAAAGGTAGAGTTTATTCTACAGAGAATTATCCTCAGTATCCTGAGAATCAGCTTGAGCTTGATCAGTTTCATCTGAAGGATCATCAGAAGCAGAAGCCAAACCCTGGACGGACAGAGAGGGAAAGAAACCCTCTGGAAGAAAGAGGAGAAAAGCCTTTGAAAGGTCTAGAAGAGTCCAGAGCAGTACATATACTGGGAGGTATTCCAAGGGCCAGCATACACCATTGGACTGGGGAAAGCCAGAGGAATGGTGCTGCAGAGCTAGGAATCTCCAGACGCTACCTGTGAGGGAGACGGCTGCACGTGGAAGGGACCCTAAGACCTGTGCCAGAAGGTATGTGAAGAGAGATCCAGTGTCCAGGGATCTGGATTGGAAGGCTGGACATAAGAACTGGACTACATACTGGCCAGGCTATATAGAGAGGAACTCTAACAGCAATGGAAGCTCAGGCATGAACACTGATCTATGCCCTAGCTATAACCTTGAAAGACAGCAGGGAAACAAGTATTCTCCTGAAAGTGCTCCATTGAGAGATTCATCTGTGCCAATCCATGATATTGAACCCATGCTTGTTGAAGAAGGGGGAATGATTGCAGATGAAGAATGTGTTTATATGGACTGCTCTCTGTCCAAACTCCTTTGGTGATTTTCTGTTATAAAGTACAGCAACCATCACAAAGAAATACAAACTTGTTCTTTAATCTACTCAGAAAAGCTCCTGAAGCAGGATTTGACCCACACAGTAGAAAGCAAGCCAGCTAAGGGGTTTCAGCTGGATAACTGCTAGCAATTGAGCCTTACCGAATTGCTTGTGAGCTAGGAGAGAATCACTTCTGAATCTATGTGGGAAGATATAAGAAGTTAACCTGAAAAGAACAGTTTTTTTTCTCTTTGTAGCTTTTGGTTTGTTGTTTGATATGCTAAGAAAACATTAGCTAATGCCTGACAAGTTTGAATGTTGTTTTCCTGATTTTGATTTTGTTTTTCCAAGTTAAACACTGGAAGCAAGTAACCTGATTTATGTGCTACCAAGCATATCTGTTTTGGGAGAAATAACCCCATAAATAAATATCTTATTGGCTTTAACACTTGAGCACAACTAAATTATTGTCAGCAGCTGTGTCTGGTGTGAATGAACTACATTGCCCACAATCCCTTGCAAATCATATAGATATATGCACTTGCCAAGACTGTGAAGATTCTCACCCAGGCAGCCGTCTGACAGTACATATGACCTAGATTGGCCACTGTTGGAAACAGGATACTGGGCTTGATGGACCTTGGTCTAACCCAGTATGGCATATCTTATGTTCTTATGTTCTTAAGGCAGGCAGAGCTCCAGAGTCTCAATGTGTGGATGAGATGATGGTGAAAGGATGAGGGTTTTGGATTTGTTAGGAACTGGAGAACATTCTGTGGAAAGGAGGGGCTCTTCCAAAGGGATGGGCTTCACCTTAACTGGGATGGAACCAGGCTGCTGGCATTAACCTTTAAAAAGGAGATGGAGCAGCTTTTAAACTAGATAATAGGGGAGAGCCGATAGTCACCCAAGAGTGCATGGTTTGGAACAATTTATCCTTGAAGGATACTACCAAAAGAATGAAGTTAGGGCATCTCAACAGAGAGGTTCCAATAAAGATAAAAGTAGCTCAAATGCCATTGAATACGGAGAAGACAGAGCTTAAAGATTCCAAATTACCCCTGTCTAACGATAACCAGATCATATGAATAAAATACAGTCTCTAAAATGTTTGTATGCAAATGCTAGAAGTCTAAAAAAATAAGATGGGAGAGTTAGAATATATAGCACTAAATGAGAGGTTAGATATGATTGGTATCTCAGAGACATGGTGGAAGGAAGACAACCAGTGTGACTATGCGATACCTGGGTACAAACTGTATCGCAATGATAGAACTGATCAAATTGATAGAGAGGATGAGCTCTATGTTAGAGAGGGCATTGAGTCACAAAGGCTTAAAGTTTTGCAGGAAACAAAATTTGCTATAAAATCTCTATGAATTGAAATTCCATGTAAAAAGGGGAAGGAAATGGCAGTGGGGGTTTACTATCAACAATCTGGCCAGAATGAACAAATGGATGATGAAATGCTCAAAGAAATCAGGGAAGCTAACAAATATTACAGCACAGTAATAATGGTGATTCCAATTTACTCTGGTATTGACTGTGTCAGTGTCACGGTAGGGCATGCTAGGAAGATAAAGTTTCTAGATTAAATAAATGACTGCTTCTTGGAGCAGTTGGTTCATGAACCGAGCAGAGGGGAAGCCATTTTGGACCTAGTCCTTAGTAGAACACTAGATCTGGTGCAAAAGATAAGGGTGCTGGGGCCACTTCGCAATAGTGATCATAGCATGATCGTTTTTAATTTAATTAATGGAGGAGGGATGATAAGGAAATCCACAGTACTACCTTTTAACTTTCGAAAGGGACACTGATAAAATGAGGAAAAAAAAACCCCTAAAAGGAGCAGTTGGAAAGGTTAAAGACTTACATCAAGCTTGGGTGGTGTTTAAAAATACTAGCTTGGAAGCCCAGACCAGCTGTATTCCACACTTTAAGAAAAGTGGAAGGAAGTCCAAAAAACTGCCAGCATGGTATAAAGGTGAGGTCAGAGAGGCTGTTCCCAAAAAAGTATCCTTCAGGAAATGGAAAAAAGAGCCAAATGACAAAAATTGGAAACAGCACAAGCACTGGCAAGTTAAATGCAAGGCATTGATCAGGCAGAAAAAGAGAGAATTTGAGAAGAAGCTTGCTGTGGAAGCAAAAACATGTAACAAAAATTTTTTCAGGTACATTTGTAGCAAAAAACCTGTGAGTCAGTTGGACCATTAGATGATAAAGGGGTAAAAGGGGCACTAAGAGGGGACAAGGCCATAGCAGAGAGACTGAATTAATTATTTTCATCCCTACATCTTTACTGAGGAAGACGTAGGAATGTTACCCATGACTGAAGTGGTATTTAAAGTTGATGCTGCAGAAGAATTGAAAGAAATATCGATATACTGGGAAGATGTATTACAACTATTTGATAAACTGAAGAGTAGCAAATCACCTGGACCAGATGGTATACATCCAAGGGTGTTGAAAGAACTGAAATATAAGATTGAAGACCTGCTATTAGTAATCTGGAAACTATCATTAAAATCATCTGTAATACCTGAAGACTGGAGGATGGCGAAGGTAAAGCCAATTTTTAAAAAGGGTTACAGGGGTGATCCAGGAAACAACTGATTGGTCAGCCTGATGTCAGTACTGGGATAAATGGTAGAAACTGTATATAGAACAAAATTACTCAACATGTAGATTGTCATGTCTTAATGGGAGACAGCCAACATGGCTTTAGACAAGGAACATCTTGCTTTACTAATCTGTCATGCTTTTTTGAAGTTGTGAATAAACAGGAAGACAAAGGTGAGTCAGTTGATATAGTGTATCTGGACTTTCAGAAAGCCTTTGATAAGGTCCCTCATCAGAAACGTTTGGCAAAACTAAGAAGTCATGGGATAGGAGGCAGTGTACTATTGTGGATCACGAACTGGTTAAAAGATAGAAAGCAGAGGGCAGGGCTAAATGGCCAATTTTCCCAATGGAGAAAGGTGAATAGTGGAGTACCTAGGGATCTGTACTGGGTCCGCTGTTTTTTGAAATATTCATAAATGACCTGGAAAAGGGAATAACGAGTGAGGTTATCAAATTTGCAGATGATGCGAAACTATTTAAAGTTATTAAAACCGATGAGGATGTGGAAAATTGCAAGAGGATCTTGACAAATTGGAAGACTGGGCATCCAAATGGCAGATGAAATTTAATGTGGACAAGTGCAAAGTTATGCATGTAGGAAAGAAATACCCAAACTATGGTTACACAATCTAAGGTTCAACATTAGGAACCACCACCCAGGAAAAAGATTTAGGTGTCATCATGGATATCATGTTAAAACCCTCCGCCTAGTGTGCAGCGGTGGCCAAGAGAGCAAAAAGAATGCTAGGTATCATAAGGAAAGGAATGGAAAATAAAACAAAGGATATTATAATGCCTCTGTATCGTTCCATGGTGCTACAGCTCCTTGAGTATTGTGTGCAATTCTGGTCACCGTATCTTTTTTTTTTTTTAAACTTTTATTTTCATTTTGGAACATCGAAACAAAAGGACATACAGAAATAGAAGACATGAACAAATAATATTATACAATCACGGACAGTAAACCCCCACCACCCCCCTCCCCCCCTGCTTCTTCTCTGGGATACGTAACAATCCAGTATCGGGTGTATATACACATTATTATCTTTCAAGATAATATAATTATCTGCAACATGATGAGTGTAGCTATACGGCTATATTGGAGCATCTGGCAATCTGAACATAGTCATTAAGCATCTGCCACTTAGACAAGTGAGAGCAGTCCTGAACCTGGAATGCCATCCGACGAGGTATCTGCTCATATGTAGGAAAAAATCTATTCTGGACTGTGATAGATGGGGGGGGGAATAGAAAGTAAATTCCAGTTCAGCAGGATGCAACAATCTCCAAAGATCCACTAAAGCGAGATCTTTGATCAAGGAGGTGAGTGTGAGGGAGCTCTTGGGCAGGCCACTCGTTCTAGGCGGTTGCCTGTCTATCAGAGGATCGACGACTTGATTAAAGTCGCCACCTATTATCAGTGAGGTGCTAGCAGAGGCCTGCGCAACCTGAGCAATGGTAGCAAAAAAGGCAGGATTATCCACATTGGGGGCATATATACATATACATGTTAGTTCAAGGTGTCCAATTTTAAGATGGACGCGGGACCATCTGCCCTC
Source organism: Ichthyophis bannanicus (assembly GCA_033557465.1). NCBI lineage: Eukaryota > Metazoa > Chordata > Amphibia > Gymnophiona > Ichthyophiidae > Ichthyophis > Ichthyophis bannanicus. The sequence goes on from CM066031.1 coordinate 736,437,491, forward strand.
CGTGTCAGAGCTAGTGGCAATAATGGTGACAGGCAAGGATTTCCTCACCAGAATAGCTACCCCACATTTCTTAGAAACAGCCGGAGAGTAGGCGGCTACCATGTAAGGTTTAATATTGAGTTTCAGAGTTTCGGTAGAATTTAAGTGCGTTTCCTGAAGAAAAACCAGATCCGCCTTTTCATGACTCAAATAACTAAGGATTTTCTTTCTTTTAATCGGGTTGTTGATTCCCTTTACGTTCAATGAAAAAACCTTACATAGGGCCATAAGACATTGTCATACATTTGAAGTAAAAGCGCAAGCGAGTATGGAATATATACCACATCTGTACATCTATATCATACACATCAATTAAGATACCAGATACACCCTATATGAGAAAACAAGCACCGAAGTGCCCCAGAGAAGAAGCATAACCCCAAATATAAATGGCGACCATATGTCTGCGGGAGGAGGCCCAAGAGAGTGCGATTGTAATATTTGAACCCTTCTGTTATTATAGTCTCCGATCTCCACCGAAGTAGCTGTGGGCGTGATAGAGCAGGGCCATCAAGGCTAGTGAAAGCCAAGGCTGTAAATTGCCAAGGCAGTCTCTAAGGTAGAGAGCGTCCGAAAACAATATGGCGGGTTTTACCAATATAAGGTCAATTAGCTAAGTGTTCCTTGGATCAACGCATCTGATCTGCCTCTTTGGACTCCAAAAATTCCACAAGTAATTCAGGATCATCAAATGTTCTGGTCTGGTTGTGCAGCGTTACCCTGAGTTTAGCCGGGTACATCAGGCCATAGCGAGCTTGCAGTTGTTGTAGCCTCGGTCGAAATTCCAGGAATCGCTTTCTACGATCAACCGTGGGCTTAGCCAAATCAGGAAAGAAGGATATCCGGTGGCCCTCAAACTCGATGGGGCCTTTTGCGCGAGCGGCATTCAGAATTTGCTCAACATGTTGGTATCTTAAGAGCCGAAAGATAATAGGCCGCGGGGTCTTCCGATTGAGCGCCATATTTGAGGGCACTCGATGAGCCCGGTCAATCTCCAGGTCTTTAGCAAATGTGATCCGAAGTAGGGAAGGAAGCGCCTTACAAAGAAACTCCTTCATGTCTCCAGACTCAGCTCCCTCCGGTATGCCCACGAGCCGTATGTTATTGCGGCGGGCCCGATTGTTGCCATCTTCCACTTCTTTCTGAAGGGCCCGTATCTGGCGCTCTACTTTGTCAAGTTTCGCCAACCGGACCGTGTGTGAGTCCAGTATGCCTTCCATTTTGTCTTGTCGTAGGGAAAGCCCTTCAAGTTTGCTTTGCAGTATGCCGAAATCTTCACGCAGCGCTCGGAGTGACTCCCCGTTGGATTGCACAAGGTCTTTTACCCCTCGTATTTCAGTGAGGATCTCCTGCTGCATCTCGGGACCTTCCCGAGGTGCGGGCTGCTTCTGCGGAGACGGGGGCTCGGTTTTGGAGCGTTTACCATGGGAATTCGTTGGGGTCCCGAAATCTAGACGTGCTGGTTTGGTCCCCGCCATCACCCCAAGGTACCCCGGTAGAGTCAAAGCAATATTCAGAATTAAAACGGTTCAAAATTCAGGAGTCTTGGTAGGCCTCTCGGGAGCCTCAGCGCTATGCGACTATCCCGCTGGACATCAGGCTCCGCCCCCCTGGTCACCGTATCTTAAAAAGGATATAGCATTATTAGAAAAAGGTACAGAGAAGAACCACCAAAATGGTAAAGGGGATGGAAGGATACCCCTATGAAGAGTGGCTAAAACGGTTAGGGCTCTTCATCCTGGAAAAGAGACAGCTGAGGGGAGATATGATAGAGGTCTATAAATTAATGAATGGAGTAGAATGGGTAAACGTAGATCGATTGTTTACTTCATCAGAATATAGAAAGACTAGGGGACATGCAATGAAGCTATCAGATAATGATTCATAATAAGGATAAAATAATCATGAATAACAATTCATGTAAAAAACAATCATAGAAATTAAATTAATCATATAACTTAAAACAAGAAAAACAGACACATGTTAATAAAATACAGTAAATAAAACCAATGTGCATAAAATGCATAGTTAAAATTGTGCATGAGGGAGTGAATCTGGAGAGTGTGTGGAGGGATCTGGTCCGTGAGAGCGAGACCCGAGACTGCTGGATTTTGCTGGTGGAGGCGATGCTGCCGAGTGCAACATCGGGCAGGCACGCCTGGGACAGTCTCCTTCTGGAGGGGCCTTGAGAGAGATTTAAGGGCCCTGGTGGAGATCTACCTCCGGAGTGAACCTGGAGAGTGTGTGGAGGGAGCTGGTCCGTGAGAGCGAGACCCGAGACTGCTGGACTGTGCTAGTGTAGGTGACGCTGCCGAGTGCAACATCGGGCAGGCACACCTGGGACAGTCTCCTTCTGGAGGGGTCTTTACTCTCTTTATATTTTTTTCTCCTTTTGTGACCGCGGAGCGTGACCGCAGGGTGTGCTCTGAAGGGGCCTATCTAAAGGGGCAGGATCTGCCCCTTAGACGTCCCTTCGACGCCATTCGAACACTATTCTGATTTCTTGGGAATGGTTTGTTTCCTTCAGCAAAGCCTCATCGGGTAGGTGGAGTATAACTATTTTGCCTGCTTTGGTCTTACCCTCCCTTTTTGTGTTTGTAATTTCATTTTCCTTAGTACTGTGACTATGGGGAAGAGGAAGGCAAAGGCGGGTAACAAATCCACAGGGGCCGATACTGGCGAGTCTAAGCCGGTGGGTCCCATGGACAAGCATTTAGTGTCTGTACCTACTCCTCTGGCTCAGTCCTCTCCTGATGGGGTTTCGCTAAGCCCTGATGGGAGATCTCTTCCCCCTTGCCCTGGGTCTGGTTTATCTGCCGCTTCTGGTATTTTTTCTTTGGCAAATAGAGATTTGAGGGGTGTGATTTCTTTGCCGACTCCAGTTCAGGGTTTAACTCCAGGAGTATCTTTGGAGCTCCCGGAGTTACCCCCTGAGGGAGATGTAACCTTGAAGGATCTGTGGGGTGCTTTAAAATGTATAGATTTGAAAGTTTCCTTGAAATTAAATTCTTTATGTACTTTCACCCAAGAGGCTACAGAATCTCTGCGGTCTTTGGATGAAAGAGTTTCCTCTTTAGATGTGGCTGTTTCTAAACTAGAATCGCAGGTGCTTCCTTTGCATTCAGTTAATGTTGCTGGTATCAAGGATTCCTTGATTGTACATTCTAAATTGGAATCACTGGAAAATTCCATGAGGGTATGCAATTTACGGTTTTTAAATTTTCCTCATTCTTCCCTGTTATCCCCAAAGATTCTTTTGGATAAATATCTTAAAGAGGTTTTAGCTATATCTGATTCTATTGAGGTTTCCCAGATTTATTACATCCCCTCATCCGTGAAAAAGGTTAACTCCTCGGAGGGTGAATTGGATGAGGTGATTCCCTCTATCTCTAATCTCACCATCTTTATGTTGTTGTTAAGTGCCGTCGAGTCGGAGTCGACTCATGGCGACCCTCTGGATAGCTATCCTAAATTGTGTTTGGTCTTCAGTCAGGCGGCTCATTGATGACAGACTGGTACCCGTAGCTGCTGTTATTGTAGCGATCCATCTCATTGCTGGCCTTCCTCTTTTGCGTTGACCTTCTATCTTGCCAAGCATGATGTCTTTCTCTAATGATCTCTCTCTTCGCATGATGTGTCCGAAGTATGAAAGTCGAAGTCTTGTCATCTGAGCTTCTAAAGAAAGCTTAGGTTTGATCTCCTCTAGTACCGACTGGTTTGTTCTTCGGGCAGTCCATGGTATACACAGTATTCGCCGCCAGCACCATAATTCAAAGGCATCAATTTTCTTCCTGTCTGTCTTTTTCACTGTCCAGCTTTCACATCCATATGATGTTATTGAAAATACCATGGCTTGAACAAGTCGAATCTTTGTATGGAGAGACACATCTCTGCTCTTGAGAATCTTATCTAGGTCTTTCATAGCCATTCTGCCAAGAGCAATGCGTCGTCTGATTTCTTGACTGCTTGTTGCTTCTTTATTGATAGTTGATCCAAGTAGGTTAAAGTTGTTCACAATTTCAATTTCTTCTCCTTCAACGATGAACCTGTTGATTATGCCAGTTGTCATGATCTTTGTCTTCTTTACATTAAGGTGCAGGCCCATTTTGAGACTATGTTCTTTGATTGTGAGAAGCAAATGTTTCAGATCATCTTCGCTTTCAGCCAGTAATGTGGTATCATCAGCATAGCGAAGGTTGTTGATGAGTCTTCCACCAATCTTCACACCTCTGTTGTCTTCATACAGTCCTGCTTCTCTGATGATTTGTTCTGCATATAAATTAAACAGGTAGGGGGAAAGTATGCAGCCTTGTCTTACAACTTTGCTTATTTTAAACCATTCTGTTTCTCCTTGTTCCGTTCGAACTGTTGCTTCTTGATCAATGTACAGATTACGCAAGAGAACGATCAGGTGTTCTGGTATACCCATGCTTCTTAATGTGGCCCAGAGTTTCTCATGGTTTACACAGTCAAAAGCCTTGCTATAGTCGATAAAGCACAAATAGATATCCTTTTGGTATTCTTTAGTCTTTTCAAGGATCCATCTCACATCCGCAATGATGTCTCTCGTTCCTCGCCCTTTCCTGAACCCTGCTTGCACTTCAGGTAGTTCTTGTTCTAGGTATGGCTGTAGTCTCTTTTGAATAATCTTCAGTAGAATCTTGCTGGCATGTGGGATCAGAGCGATTGTGCGATAATTTCCACAGTCAGTTGGATCACCTTTCTTTAGTATTGGTATAAACACAGATCTTTTCCAGTCAGTTGGCCATGATGTTGTCTTCCATATTTCTTGGCAGAGCCTTGTAAGTACGGTAACAGCTGCATCAGATTGCTGCAATACTTCTATGGGAATGCTATCAATGCCTGGTGCTTTGTTCTTTGATAAGGCTTTCAATGCTGCTGCTTCAACTTCTTCTTTCATCACCAATGGTTCCTGATCATAAGGTATAGGTTGAAACGGCTGTTGGTCCACTTGATCTTTATCATATAAAAACTCTGTATATTCCTTCCACCTTTTCTTGATCTTCTCAGCATCATTCAACATAGAACCTTGAGCATCTTGTAACATTCCAATTCGAGGCTGGAACTTTTTCTTTAACTCTCGCAGCTTTAGGAAAGCCGATCTTGTTCTTCCTCTAATAGTTTCTGCTTCTATTTCCTTGCAAGTGTCATTGTAGTACTTTTCCTTGTCCTGTCTTGCTGCACGTTGGAAATCTCTGTTGAGTTCTGCGATTGTCTTTCTTTCTCCTTTGGCTTTAGCTTCTCTGCGTTTCTGGGCAATTTTCAGAGTTTCTTCCGTCATCCATTTTGGCCGTTTTTGCTTTTTAACCTTTTGTAGAGACTTCTCGCTTTCTTCCAGCACAACCTTCTTGATGTCATTCCATAACTCTTCCGGAGCTCTGTCATTTGTATCTAAAGCAGCAGATCGATTTTGCAGGCAGTCTTTAAATTCCAGTGGTATATTCTCAAGGTCATATTTTGGTGCATTCATGAGTGGTTTGCTCTTTTTCAACTTTAGCTTGAGTTTGCATACTAGTAGTTGATGATCTGTACCACAGTCAGCTCCAGGTTTTGTCTTTGTTGATGTTACAGAGCTTTTCCATCGTTGACTTCCACAGATGTAGTCAATTTGATTTTTATACAATCCATTGGGTGAAGTCCATGTGTACAGTCGTCGCTTGTGTTGCTGGAAGAAGGTATTTGAAATGAATAGATCATTGGTCTTGCAGAATTCTATCAATCTTTCTCCAGCTTCATTTCTGTTGCCAAGTCCATATTTTCCAACTACTTTGCCTTCTTCTTTGTTGCCAACTTTTGCGTTCCAGTCACCCATGACTATCAGGATATCCTGTTTGCATGTTCTGTCAATTTCAGCTTGTACTTGTTCATAGAACTCTTCAATTTCATTCTCTTCTGCAGCTGTTGTTGGGGCATATACTTGAATTATAGTTGTGTTGATAGGCAATCCTTGTAGACGAATAGAGATTAAGCGTTCGCTGACTGCATTGTATTTCATTACAGTTCTTGCAAGTTTCTTCTTTATTATAAATGCAACACCATTTCTTCTTTGTCTTTCATTTCTAGCATAGTAGACCATGTGATCATCTGATGCAAAGTGCCCGATGCCAGTCCATTTCAGTTCGCTGACACCCAACAGATCAAGTTGTACACGTTCCATTTCATTCTTGACCACCTCCAACTTCCCTTGGTTCATGCTTCTTACGTTCCATGTTCCAATGTGTAAGACATCTTTACAGCTTCTGACTCTCATTTCATGCGCAGCTACATCAGCAGTCAGACTTCCCGAGGGCTTTGATCCAACCACATCATAAATGCTGGCTTTACTCTGAAAAGTCTTCAGCTCTTCCCCAGTAGCTAGTTGAGTGCCTTCCGACCTGGGAGTCTCATCTTCAAGCACCATAGCACAATTTGTTTTGTTGTAACTATCCATTGGGTTTTCATGGCAAGATACAGAAGTAGATTGCCGGGCCTTCCTTCCGCGCAGTTTAAGTTTGGTGTTGTTGCCGTTGTCACAGAAATGTGATCCTCCGCCGTCAACACTATCCCATTCTGCTGCTGCCCAGATGGGTGGTTTGTCTTCGTCTGGCACCTCAGCTGAGACCTGTCCATCTTGGGAGACCCTGCCAGTAGTTAAACTACCGATAGTTTAGCTCTCAGCATCACTGATGCACGCAAGCCCTCACAGCACGACAAGCTGCAAACCAAGTGAGAGCCATCTTTATAGAGGATATCCACAAAGATAAAGGAAGCACCATCATAATTGATGACACACTTGCAGGGAAACTTTTTTTAAAAAAACGTAGCTCCCAAAGCAAGTATCCGGGGCTTCAAAGATAAAAACTGCCTCCGGCGCAATTGGGTAGCACGTGCTACATCGGGAAAAACATTTACAATCTGCCCACAAAACTTACGTGCTTTAGCTTTAAAGTAAGCTTTAAGAATACGCTGCTTAGTGGCCACCGAAAAAAGGTGACCAGCAGAGTAGACCGGACAGTAATTATTTCTAAAGAATCCATCTTTATAGAGGATTCTTTAGAAATAATTACTGTCCGGTCTACTCTGCTGGTCACCTTTTTGTCGGTGGCCACTAAGCAGCGTATTCTTAAAGCTTACTTTAAAGCTAAAGCACGTAAGTTTTGTGGGAAGATTGTAAATGTTTTTCCCGATGTAGCACGTGCTACCCAATAGCGCCGGAGGCAGTTTTTATCTTTGAAGCCCCGGATACTTGCTTTGGGAGCTACGTTTTTTAAAAAGTTTCCCTGCAAGTGTGTCATCAATTATGATGGTGCTTCCTTTATCTTTGTGGATATTGTCCATCTGGAGAAAATTTTGACAGACAGACAGGGTATACAGGGTGTGGAGGGGAATTCTGCAGTCTGATTGTAAATATCCCTTTGAAGAGTTGGTCAATTTTCTTGACCTTGGTTGCTATTTTGAGATTGTTCTTCCTTTGTTTTTGTTCAGTTTTCACTCCCATGATGTGGACAAAATTATGTCTTTATTTCTTGTATAAATTGAACTTGATGTTTCGCTGTTAATGACATGTTTCTGATTTTTCCCTATTTTGTATCTGGTCATTATATTTGACTAATAAAATTAAAAAAAAAAAGAAAATTGTGCGTGAAAGCCATGGTCTGAACTTATTATATGAAACACCATTAAAACAAGGTTAAACCAATAAAACGGATCTAACTTAAAAAGCAACAAAAAGACTGTGGACCAGATGAACACTACAATGAACACTGAAAACTGAAAAAGATGAAGGCAGTGGTGTTAACTATTCCAAGATATGCCATGCTTGGAGAGGGACGAGGAGGACATAAACTATAATTAAAGAACTACAATTGGTATAACATCTCATAAACATAATTGTGATAGTACTGTACAATTGTTATGCAACAGCCAATGTGACCACATAGAGAAAAAACCTTTACTTAAAGGGAAATTGCTTATGTGTGTTAAAGTGAGTGAGGGAAAGCCGTGGTATAAAAAGGCATATAAAAATTACTATAAAGCTGAAAGCAAAACAAGGAGATGTTCTCCTAGAAACAAATATAAAGCTCAAACTTAGAATAAAAAGGCCATGGAGGTGCAATCATGTGGTTATACCAGTATACATTGTAATCATTACTTGCCTTCTATTTTGTAAGAGCACTCGCACATAGAAATGCCAGACAGGCAGGGAAAGCGAAGCAGTCTGAGTTGGTCTTTTTAAGACATGCGCCAAACAACAGAAGGTCAAAGTTCGGCAGGGACTGATTTTAAAAAACAAAATTATGGATAAACTATGCAATTGAAAATACCTATTCAATATGTGTAAATTGGAAATGTAAAAACTGACAATAAAACTAGGACCGCTGTAAAATAGCGCCAACTGTCAATCAACCCGATCGCTTCCAGGGCCCAGAGTTGGGAATCACTCTTTTAATATATGCTATGGGCAGTGAGTTGAAACAATTGTGAAAAAAGGAGTGGGGATCCCCCAGATCCAAAATATGCTCATAGGCAAATCAATGAGTTTAAAAAATGGTAGAAAAAATGCAAAATGTATATGTTCCATAATCATACTGATCCTGGGTGTGTTAAAAAAAGAAACTTGAAGTACCCACATATGTGCGATACAAAAATGAATGAAACCAAGGGTTAAAATACCAAATTTAAAATTCTGAAATTGATATAGGTAGATAAATAAATAATTAATTAAAAAAATTAAATATGATTAATGTCAAAATCAGGCTTATGCCAAATATGTACAAACCAATTGAAAACAGTCAAAAGATAGAGGGATTAAAGACAACTAATTAAATAAATGGTTGAGAATCATAAATAATATAGTAACATAGTAACAATATAAATGATGGCAGATAAAGACCAGTATGGTCCATCTAGTCTGCCCAGAAAGATGGCAAGACTAGGTGCTCCTGCTGCTCCGTGCAGGTCACCCCTCCTCGTGTCTTTTTTTAGGGGTGAATCCACCACTCCGTGTTGGACACCCCTGTTTGTTGAGAAATTAGATAGTTAAGTTTATTTTGATTTTATCCTGTTGCTGTAAAGGGATCCACTGTGTCTGTCCCATGCCATTTTGAATTCTGTCACTATATTTGGCCCCACCACTTCCATCAAGACGGCATTCCAAGCATCCACCACCCTTTCAGTGAAAAAGTATTTCCTGACATTGCCTTTCAATTTACCCCCTTGCAGCTTCATGTTATGCCCTCTAGTTTTACAGCTTCCCTGTCTTTGGAAGAGGTTTGTTTGTTCATTAATTCTCTTTAAGTATTTAAAGGTCTGAATCATATTTCCCCTATCCCTCCTCTCTTCCAGAGTGTACATATTTAGGTCTTCAAGTCTCTTCTCATAAGGCTTCTGATGCAGGCTCCGGTCTTTTTACATCCTTTGTGAGATAAGGTCTCCAGAACTGAACACAGTATTTCAAGTGAGGCCTCACCAGTGACTTATACAGTGGCATTAGTACCTCTTCCTTTCTGTTGGTAATTCCTCTTTGTATGCAACCCAACATCCTCCTGGCTGTTGCCACTGCCTTGTCGCACTGTTTTCTCACCTTGAGATCCTCAGAAATAATCACACCAAGGTCCTTCTCCTGGTCCGTGCACACCAACCTCTCGCTCCCTATCGCGTATATTTCCCTTGGATTTCTGCTTCCCAAGTGCATGACACTGCACTTCTTCACATTAAATTTTAACTGCCAAGCATTAGACTATTCTTCCAGCTTTTGTAGATCTTTCCTCATGTTATCCACTCCCTCAGAGGAGTCCACTCTTTTGCAAATGTTTGTGTCATCTGCAAAAAGACAGACTTTTCCATTCAGTCCTTCAGCAATATCACTCAGAAATACATTGAACAGTGCCTGGCCCAGAACCAAACCCTGGGGCACCCCGCTAATCACCCTACTTTCATCCGAGTGAGCTCCATTTATCATCACCTTCTGTCGTGTCAGTCAATCAATTTCTGATCCAGTTCACCGCCTTGGGACCCATCCCCAAACTATTGAGTTTATTAATAAGTCTCCCTGATAATGCTAAAAATGAAAATTAATGTCAAGATCGGGCTTATACTATATACGAGGTGTGACAAAAAAGAAACAAGGCTGTGGCAGCCACACCCATGACTCATGTCACTGTGTTGTGCAACATCTCACCACTATTCTGCTATAATATTTTTCATCTCTCTCACTCTGTTTTTCTTTTTCAGTTTTTCTTTTTTTGTAGCACACTGCTCCATCGCTTTGTCAGGCAACTGGAGGTGGCAGCAATATGGAACAAAGAATCAACTTGAAATTTCTGGTTAAGTTGGAGAAGGGCCCAACTGAATGTCTCCAACTTCTCCAAAAGGCTTATGGAGAAGATGCAATGTCAAGGCTGCGAGTCTTCGAGTGGCACAAATACTTCAAGACTGGCCGCGAGGAGGTGGAGGATGACCCCAAGTCAGGATGGCCTTCCACGACAAAGATGGATGAGAACATTGACAGAGTGAATCAGCTGGTGCAGAGTGATTGCAGATTGATGGTGCGGATGATAGCTGAGGAGCTCAGCCTGAACAAGGAGTCAGTGCGGACCATCTTGGTGCAGGAGCTGGGGATGCAGAAGATGTGCCCAAGATGCTGCCCAAGCTTTTATCAGATGACCAGAAGGAGCACCGGGTCAATGTTTGTTGAGACTTGCTAGAGAAGATCGAAGATGATCCAGAGTTCGTTGGCCGAGTCATCACAGGAGGCAAGACTTGAGTTTTTCAGTACGACCCTGAAAGCAAGAGACAGAGCCAGCAGTGGAAGACTCGACTGTCACCCAGACCCAAGAAGGTGCGCATATCCAAATCATAGATCAAGGTCATGCTGATTGCATTCTTCAACCAGAAGGGAGTGGTCCACCATGAGTTTGTGCCTGAGGGTCAGACAGTCAACCAGCACTTCTACCAGCAGGTCCTCAATCACCTCCATGACCAGGTTTGGCACAGCAGGCGGGCTCTGTGGAGAGACAAGTCATGGCTGCTCCACCACAACAATGTGCCCGCACACACCATGCTCAGTGTGAGGCAGTGCTTGGCCAACAAACAGATCACAGCTCTCGACCACCCTCCTTATTCCCCAGATCTCGCACCGTGCAACTTATGGCTCTTCCCCAGGCTGAAGACCATGCTCAAAGGAACTCATTTCGCCTCTGTAGAAGAGATCAAGGCCACTGTGACGAGGGAGCTGAGGGACCTCAAGGAGGACTTTACCGAGTGCTTCCGTACATGGCAGAAGCGAATGCAGAAGTGCGTTAACTCTGGGGGGAGGGGGAATTACTTTGTAGGGGACAATGTGTAATTTCTCTGTAGATTTTGTAATAAAACATTTATGGGACAGTCTCATTTCTTTTTTGTCACATCTCATATAATTAAAACCACAGGAAGGCAAAACTGAACATGGAGAGCTAAAAACAACTAAAAGCAGAATAAAAATGGATAACAAAGATAATTTATGGTGAGGATGCCAGGAGCTGTTACTAACATGGATTCCATTGACATGCGGCAACCTACATATGTACAGTACAAAAGTGAAAGTAACCAAGGGTTAAAATTGCAAAATTAAAATGCTGGAGCTAACATAGGTAAATAAATAAACAATGAATTGAAAACCATAAAATATAATGGTTAATATCAAACACGGGCTTATGCTCTATGTATAAAATCAAAATAAAAACTAGTCATAATGTAGAGCGGTTATTTATTTATTAATTTATTTAGTCATTTTTTTATATACCGCCCCTTGAAGACAATTAATTAAATAAATTGCCAAGAACCATCAATAATGCTAAAAATAAAGGTTAGTCAAGAGTGGGCTTATGCTGTTTATGGTAAAAAACACAGGAAGGCAAATCTGAACAAAGAAGAGGTAAAAAAAAAACTTTAAAAAAATCACAAAAAAAATGGATAAAAAAGATAATTGGTGGGGTTGCCAAGGGCTGTTACTAACATGGATTCCATTGATGTATGGTGATCTACTGAGAGAGAGAAAGAAGAAAATTGTTCATATAAAAATTATCACAGAAAAACTCTCACAGAAAACATAGATATGATCAAATTAAAACTAATTATAAAGCAAAAAACAAATGGAAAGAGGATGGAGGAAAGGAGGGGAAGGATAAGGAGGGAGGGAGGGAGCGGGAGGAGAAGGAAGGATAGGAAGAGGAGGGGGAGGAAAAGGAGGGGAAAAGGGGAGGAAAGGAGGGGAAAGGAGGAAGGGGGAAGGGGTGGGAGAGGAGAGAGGGAAGGGAAAGGGGAGGGGAAGGGGATTGAAGGGATGGGGAGAAGGGAGGGATATCTAGGGGGATGGGGAAGAAAAGGAGGAGAGGAAAGTGGAGGGGAGGGAAGAGGGAGAGGGATAGGGGAGGAACATCAAGGAGTGGGGAGGGTAAGGGAAAGGTAGAGGAAGGGGAAAGGGAAGGGAGGGGATGGGGTGGTGATGGGTGGGAGGGGTGTATAAAAGGGAAGGGAAGGGGGGAAAGGTGTAAGTGAGGGGTAGAGAAAGGGGGAAAGGGGGAAGAAGAAGGGGAGTGGGAGGAGGAAGTGAAGGGGGAAGGGGGAATGGAATGAATGGGAAGGCAAGAGGGAAAGGAGAAGGGAAAGGAAAGGAGGGAACTGGAAAGAAGGAAGGGATACAGAATAAAAGGTCAAAAATGATAAATATACCATTTAAATAAATTCAACATCTTATAAAAACATGAAAGATCATGTTCTAAATTCAGACCATGGGTATACACTGTGTACAAACTGTAAATGAATCTCTGCTCCAAATATAGCAAGGACCGATCGATGCCTCCTCCTCTCCAATGTGGTCGTACTACCCTCAGTACTAAAATAGTCTCTCAGTAGAGGTAATAGAGACACAGACAGTATCAGAATTAAAAAAAGCATGGGACAAAAACAGAAAATTTCTAAAGGAAAAAAAGGGATTATAGTAGTTGGTACGGAAGGGCAGACTGGATAGGCTGTATGGTCTTTATCTGCCATTATCTTTCTATGTTTCAGTGTGTGTTGGGGGTTGTGTACATATGTGTCTCTGTGTGTGTGTGTGCCATATGGAGTGTCGGGCTGAACATAAGAGCATAAGATATGCCATACTGGGTCAGACCAAGGTCCATCAAGCCTAATATCCTGTTTCCAACAGTGGCCAATTTAGGTGACAAATACCTAGCAGTTTCCCCAAAAGACACACAGGTTCCACAATGCTTGTTTTGGGGCAAGCAATGGATTTTTCCAGGTCCCCTTTAATAATGGTTTATGGACCTTTCCTCCAGGAACTTGTCCAAATTTTTTATAAACCCAGCTACATTAACAGCTTTTACTACATCCTCCATTAACAAATTCTAGAGTTTGATTATGCTTTGAGTGAAAAAATATTTTCTCTTATTAGTCTTAAATGGGTTACACTGTAGCTTCATTGCATGTTACCAGTTCTTTCTATATTTTGATGGCGTAAACAATCAATTTACATTTACCCGTTCCACTCCATTCATTAATTTATAGACCTCTATCATATCTCCCCTTAGCCGTCTCTTTTATAGGTTGAAGAGCCCTAACCTTTTTAGCCTCTCCTCATAGGGGGCTCCTTCCATCCAATTTAATATTTTGATGGCTCTTCTCTGTGCCTTTTCTAATACCGCTATATCCTTTTTAAGATACAGCGACCAGAATTGCACACAATATTCAAGGTGTGGTCTCACCATGGAGCGATACGGAGGCATTGTAATATCCTTTGTTCTATTCTCCATTCCTTTCCTTATGATTCCTAGCATTCTATTTGCTTTCTTGGCCGCTGCTGCACACTGGGCGGAGGGTTTCAATGTGTTATCCACGATGACGCCTAAATCTTTTTCCTGGGTGGTAGGTGTGGAACATTGCAGGTGTGCAAGTGTGTATCATGAGAAATGTCAGGGGGCTATGTGTGTATGTTTTAGGGGGACACGCCCGCATGTGTCTTGAGATGTGTCAGAGGAGGTGTGAATATATGTGTGTGTCATGGGGAATGTCAGGATGCATGCACACGTGTATATTTATTTTAAAAAAATTTATATTCCACAGTAACTCCTAGGCGAATTGCAAGAAAAAACATGCATAAAATATACAAATAAAACCAATAAGACATAAGTCACATAACATAAGACAAAACTCAAAATCATATCAGCCTGCCATCTTAATAAACACACACTAAACTGAGCTGTTTGGCATCAAGTACACAATCTTAAGTCACACAAAAGGCTGGAAAGGTTTGCTGTACCGTCAATTTCTCTGTAGATTTTTTTATGGAATGCCAAGATGTCAAATATGTTCATAATTCTGCTGGCAAAGCATTCCACATTTGCGGAGCAACCTTAAAAAACATCCTGTCACTGAATACTTGAAAGTGAATCTACCGAAACAGTAGAACATCTAAGTGGGGCCCTATAGTATAAAGGCTCTAATACCAACATAATAATTTTATAGAATATTTGTGACTTGGTCGGTAACCAGTGTAGATTATATAAGTCAGTAGAAATAAGCACGGTTCTTCTGCTATTTGTACTTAACGTGCTGCCACATTCTGTGTTGATTGCAATGGCTAAATAACATATGATGGGAGCTCGAGAAACAGGCTATTGCAGAAATCTAATGGTGACAGAACCAAAGCCTGAACCACAGTATGAAAATTCTCATAGGACAAGAAAGGTTTAAGCCTATGGATCATATTAAGTTTATAAAAAGCTGCCTTGGTAGCATTTTGTATATGAGCTTGCATATTCAATTCCTTAATCATGAGCCTGAGATCCCACAGGTAACACACAATCCTCAGTCCTCGTAGTGATAGGCATAGGCTCAGGGAGTACCCAAGACAAGAGCAGAATGTCGATTTTGTTCACATTCAGCGCCTGTCTATTATGTTTTAGCCAGGATTTTATAGTACTAATGCGTATATTTGCATATTCCAATGCAACATCCATTGAAGAACGTAGAGGAACCACAAACTGGATGTCTTCTACATTGATCCTGTAAGTGATGTCCAACCCACTAAAGACCTTACAAATAGGGGCAACAAAAATATTAAACGGTATTGTGGAAAGAGCAGACCCCTGCAGAACACTGGCAGTAGTAGTCAGCTTAGAAGAACATTTCCTTGCTGATCTTACCTGAAACTGATGCTTAGATAAAAAAAGAGGAGAACTTACAGTAAACATTATGAGCTATACTTATCAACCTCATGTAATCTCATCAACAACAGAGTGATCAATTGTATTAAAAACTGCGGCTATATCCAACAAAATTAATGGATAAGATTTACCCCTGATCAAAACTGGAAAGAAAGGTATCCATCACTGACAGTACCATGATATGGACATAAAACAACTGAAAAACACTAAGTATGTCTTGCTTCTCTACTGTATATATTCCTGAAGCTGTTGCAAAACTATTTCTTCCATGACCTTAGTCAAAAATGTCAATGAAGAGATTGGGTGATAGTTGAAGGATCTTCCTTAATCAAAGAGGGATTTTTTTAATAGTGGATACACAGAACAACACCAATAACAGCAGTAACAGACTCACACAAAGGCTCCTTTAGTGATTTAAATAACTTAATAAGACAACTGTCCAAAGAGCTATACGCATTATTTAAGGAGGAAATAGCTGCAGATCTTCTGTAGTCAAGTCAAACATTCCCCAAACCCTCTCATCAGGTAGTTCAAGAACAGAGCTATTGATTGAAACAATGTGAGAGAAATTCTCTCTGATATTTTCAATTTTATGGAAAAGAGACTTCAAAAAGACTTGAGGATCAATGGCTTCATAATCAGAGCCATCAGAAGTGACCTGTGTTATTCGTTTAACAACTGGAAAGAGACAGGCTGGATGACCAGCTCTGGTGTGAATCTGTCTGTTATAGTCTTCCTAGCTGCTGACAACAAGGTAATTAAATCATATAGTCCTGCTGAAAAGCAGGATCAAAATTGATCCTCCAATGCCTTTCCATTCTATGCAGGACTTGCCTGTGCTGAACAATTTCGCTATTACTCCAAGGAGGTCTACAACTTTTAGTTTTGGCAGAAACATCACATAGCTTTAAAGGGGCTGATGCTTTCAGTGAATCATGGAACAAATTCATCCACTGAACAGTTTCCTCAGCAACATCCTTTTCAGCTATGCAAGCTATATTTTCCAAATAAGGCAGTCATGACCTATTCAATTCATCTACAGTAATTTACATTGCAGCCGAAATGTCCTATGCCGTCTGGTAGAAACAGGGATGTTTGTATTTATAAACAAACATGATATCATAAACAAATTATGATCTGTCCAAGACAAAATTTGGTTACCTAGGGAGAATCCTGAATCCAGAGCAAAAGACTGAACAAAACCTAAATCCAAAATCTCACCATGAATATGCATCGAATCATTTATGACTTGGATATTGCCAGGCACACTCAAAGTGACCAAAAAAGTGCTACAAAAAGTACTCAAAGGACCTTTTTAAATATGTAGATTAAATATCACATGGGACAACTGCAATTTGGGCCTGTTAGAAAAAAATTACTAAACATAGATGTAAACTCTTTTAATCTACATAGAATAAGTCATGATGAACTAAAAAAGACGTATCACATAATAACTCCTGAAAACCAAGTTCCCTCTTGTACAATAAAAATAAACCCTCTACATCTCCCTTGTGATAAGGAAGCTTATCATAGCTCAGGAAGGAGCTATAGAAAAGGTGAAGTGACTCTGAACAAGCAACCTGTCAGTTCTGGTAGAAATAAGAAAACAGAATTTTTCCATAAAAGACTACCAGTCCCAGAATGCACCAGGTTTCCAACAGCCATTAGAGGAGCTGGAGTGGGGAAATGTGTGTTCAATCAGGAGGGCTATGAGGTAATCCCCAAGCACTCATCTCAAAGGGCAGGGCCTGATTCAGCACAGCTGCGCTGTGCTAAGGTGGAGCACTCATCAAAGCAGAATAAAGGTAGAGTTTATTCTACAGAGAATCCTCCTCCTCCTCAGTTTCATCTGGGAGATCCTCATCCTCAGTTTCATCTGGGAGATCCTCATCCTCAGAATCAGCTTGAATATCCTCAGCTTGGAGGTCTTCATCATCTGGAGGATCATCAGAAGCAGAAGCCAGTGCGGACGGACAGAGAAGGCAAGAAACCCTTTGGAAGAAAGAAGAGAAAAGCATTTGGGAGGTCTAAAGGAGTCAAGAGCAGTACGTATACTGGGAGACATTCAAAAGGCAAGCTTACATCATTGGACTGGGGAAAGCCAGAGGAATGGTGCTGCAGAGCTAGGAATCTCCAGATGGTACCTGTGAGGGAGACGGCTGCACTTGGAAGGGACCCTAGGACCCGTGCCAGAAGGTATGTGAAGAGAGATCCAGTGTCCATGGATCTGGATTGGAAGGCTGGACATAAGAACTGGACTACATACTGGCCAGGCTATTTAGAGAGGAACTCTAACAGCAATGGAAGCTCAGGTATGAACACTGATCTATGCCCTAGCTATACCCTTGAAAGACGGCAGGGAAACAAGTATTCTCCTGAAAGTGCTCTATTGAGAAATTCCCCTGTGCCAATCCATGATATTGAACCCATGATTGTTGAAGAAGGGGGAGAAGTCTTAGATACAGGCTGTGAATACATGGATTGCTCTCTGTCTAAACTCCTTTGGTAATTTACTGTTACAAAGTACAACAACCATCACAAAGAAATACAAACTTGTTCTTTAAATCTACTCAGAAAAGCTCCTGAGTAGGATTTGAGCCAGGCAGTAGAAAGTAAGCCAGCTAAGGGATTTCAGCTGGATAACTGCTAGCAATTGAGCCTTACCTAATTGCTTGTGAGCTCTGAGGGAATCACTTCTGAGTCTATGTGTGAAGATATAAGAAGTTAACCTGAAAAGAACAGTTTTTCCCTTCTTTGTGGGTTTTGCTTGTTGTTTGATGCACTGCTAAGAAAATATTAGCTAGAGCCTACAGAAAAGACCAGTTTGTTACCAACCAGGTCTTTATTCTTTTGATTTGATTGCCTGACAAGTTCAACTGTTGTTTTCCTGATTTTGTTTTTTCTAAGTTTAACAGTGAAAGCAAGTATCCTGTTTTATGTGCTACCGAGCATATCTGTGTTGGGAGAAATAACCCCATAAATAAATATCTTATTGACTTTACACTCAAGCACAACTAATTATTGTGAGCGGCTGTGTCTGGTGTGAATGGACTGCATTTCCCACAATCCCTTGCAAATCATATTGATATATGCCTTTGCCAAGACTGTGAACATTCTCACCTAGGCATCTGTCTGACAAATGGCGTAGTTTTTCGGATTGCTTTTGCGCAAAAGGGATTTACGTGCTAAGGATTACAACTCAAGTCTGAAGGAAAGGACAGTTCAAGCTTAAAAGCTGAAAGAAAAGATTTTCCCTCAACTGCACTTTGGAGGAGAGGTGGCTGTTCCAAGTAGCTGTTCCAGGAAGAAAAGACCCTGTGCAGAGCTGGATTCATCACTGGCATAAGGTAACAAGTACCTGGGCATGTCTAGTGGTGGATGGGAGTAAGGCACAGGGGTAATTGAAAAAAAAAAGTAGAAAAAAACACCTGTTTGGAAGGTGGTGCACTGTGGGGTTTTTTTGTGTTTTCTTGAAGGGATCAAGATGGATCCAAGGGAACTACCTCAGTGGATGGCAGCCCAGTTTAGCAGGCAACAGGAGCTAGCACAGCAGGCTCAGGACACTGCTATGAAAGCCTTAATGGACCAGCAGAAGCCAGTGCTTGATCTGGTGCAAGCCCTAGTTAAACTGCAGAACCAAAGTGGAACAGATGCAAGACCAGCAGTAAATACTGGTACACCACATGTGGACAGTGTGGGACTCAATCAGGGAATTGGGGCATTTAGTTTTGGGAAGCTAACTCCAGATGATAATGTTGATGATTTTCTAGAGTCTTTTGAGAGAGTGGCACAAGCATTAGCATGGCCAGAGACCCAGTGGGCAGTAAGGCTGGCAGCCTCATTAACTGGAGAGGCGCTTGCAGCTTATAGAGCAATGCCAGCAGCCCAGGCTTTGAATTATAAGGATGTAAAGGCTGCTATTAGAGATCGCCTAGGGTTGTCTATTTCAGAGTATAGGCGAATGTTTAGAGCTACTACATTGAGAGTGGGTGAAACACCCAGGGCTCTGAGTCAGAGAATCAGAGGATTAGTTGTAAAATGGTTGGAGCCTGAGCAAAAGACGGTAGAAATGTTATTAGACATTATCATGCTTGAACAATTTATGTCTGCTGTGCCTAAAGATTTGCACACTTTCCTTATACAGCAAACTTGCCAAAATCTTGGAGAGGCAACCATGCTAGCAGAGAGATTCTTGGAAGCCACGCAGGCTTGCCAAAGAATGGGTGGCCCTCTGAAGATGGGTGCTGAGGCAAGCTGTGCTGTATCAGAAAAGAAAATAGTTAAAAATGTTTCTGAAAATAAATGTACTGTGCCAAACCAGATGACACAGTGGAGTAGAAAGAAATGTTTCAAGTGTGGAAAATGGGGACATTTAGAAAAGGGATGCCAGACACACACTAGCTTAATGGGTGTGGATTTAAAACAGCCCAAAGAAGGATTTCTTTTGATGGTTGATGTGCAAGGAATTACCACAAATGCTCTGTTGGACTCTGGGGCAGACCAGAGTATGATGTCAAAAAGGCTTTGGAAGAGGATAGAGGCCCAAGAAGGATTTGTGCCCAGAACCCCTGAAAGCCAAGTTCACATCAGATGCATTCATGGTGCTGCAACATCATATCCCACCTATAGGCTAAAGGTTAAGTGCCTGGGGGAACAAGAGGAAGTCCTGTTAGCAGTGGTGCCTAGGCTACCCTTTGATTTGGTTCTAGGAAAGGACTGGCCAAGATTTAAGCAGGGTCTAGTGGAAGGGCTAGGAAAGAAGGAGGGAGAAGGTTTAATGGTAATAGCTCCCGGGCCTTTCTTTGGAAGTCCTCAGTCCCTAGCTAAAAAGATGGTTAAGCTTCAAGAAGGCCAAACTATAGGTAATAAGAGGGGCCTTGTATCCACCCGCTCGCAGGCTAAGGTAGAGAGCCAGCAGAAGGAGGAGGGGGAGCAGGCAGAGTTATTAGGAGACTTACCCTCTCATGATGATTTAATAACTCCATCATCTGGTAAAGTAAGAAAGTTGAAAGCACAAAAGCGGCTTGAGAGACTTTGCAGAGCACAGGGTAGGGCTGAGATGTTAGCTGGTCAAAGTTTACCCTGGGTGCCAGCTGAGTTAGTGGCAAAGTTTCCTAACTTTCCACAAGAGCAGCGAGCTGATCAAGCTCTCACCTGAGCTTTTAAGTATGCTCATGAGGTCAGGGAGGAGTTGCCCAGATTCAGACTAGATAATGAAATATTATATAGAGAGAGTCAGGACCCCAGAAATGGGACCATACGTAAACAATTGGTGGTACCCACAACTTTCAAAGGGCTAGTACTTAGATTAGCACATGATCATCCAGTTGGAAGTCATAAAGGGATGCAAGGAAC
This sequence comes from Ichthyophis bannanicus, assembly GCA_033557465.1. Classification (NCBI taxonomy): domain Eukaryota; kingdom Metazoa; phylum Chordata; class Amphibia; order Gymnophiona; family Ichthyophiidae; genus Ichthyophis; species Ichthyophis bannanicus. The sequence goes on from CM066031.1 coordinate 736,458,091, forward strand.
GCTGGATCAAATACTTATGCGTTTTTACTGGCCAGGTATTTTCAAAGAAACTGCCCAGTTTTGTGCTGCATGTCCAGCGTGTCAGCGAGTTACAGCGGCTCACCCACTGGTGGTGCCATTGATCCCCATGACAATTATCACAGACCCAATTGGTCGCATTGCCATGGATATTGTAGGCCCATTAGTCAAAACGCCCAGAGGTTTCCAATACATCCTAGTTATGGTAGATCAGGCAACAAGGTTTCCCTGGGCCATACCATTGAGGAATGTTTCTGCAAAAACAATAGCTTTAGAGCTAGTAAAATTGTTTTGTGAAGTGGGATTCCCAAGAGAGGTGTTGACTGACCGAGGGTCCAATTTTGTATCCAAATATTTGGCCCAGGTCTGGGATGCCTTTGGCATTCATCACGTGAAAACCTCAGCCTACCATCCACAATCAAACGGTTTGGTGGAGAGATTCAACCAAACTCTCAAACAAATGTTGAGAAGGGGGTTAGCAGGAGAGGTAAAAGAATGGGATATGTTATTGCCCTTTGCCTTATATTCCTGCAGGGAAAGAATTCAGGTGTCCCTAGGTGTAACTCCATATGAATTGATATATGGTAGGGCTCCACGGGGTTTGTTAGATATTTTGAGGGAACAATGGATTGATCCTGAACCAGGAAGTCAGGAGGTGCCACAGTTTCTACGTGACTTGAGAGCACGTTTGAAAAGGACCTCGCAGGTTGCTGAGAGGAACCTGCAGGACAGCCAAGTGTGCCAGAAAGGGTGGTATGATAGGAAGGCCAAAAGCCGCCAATTAAGTATTGGTGAAAAGATTTTGGTTCAAGTAGCAGGAACTGCCCCAAAATTTGAAGTACAGTGGAAAGGGCCATGGAAGGTTGTTAAACAAGTGAGCCCAGTGTCTTATATGGTAGAAAATGCAAGAGGGCATAGGCAGACCTACCATATTAATGTACTTAAGTCTTGAAAGGAGAGGCCTGTAAATAATAATGACCCTGAAACCAGTCAGGAAGTAAGTGAGCTTCAAAAAGATAACACTCTCTTAGGTATTACGGACTGTAGGAAAGACGTTTCACCAGTTAAACCAGTCCGTAATAACTTAAGCAGGGGGGTATGTGATAAGGAAGGATATCATAGCTCAGGAAGGAGCTATAGAAAAGGAGAAGTGACTCTGAACAAGCAACCTGTCAGTTCTGGTAGAAATAAGAAAACAGAATTTTTCCATAAAAGACTACCAGTCCCAGAATGCACCAGGTTTCCAACAGCCATTAGAGGAGCTGGAGTGGGGAAATGTGTGTTCAATCAGGAGGGCTATGAGGTAATCCCCAAGCACTCATCTCAAAGGGCAGGGCCTGATTCAGCACAGCTGCGCTGTGCTAGGGTGGAGCACTCATCAAAGCAGAATAAAGGTAGAGTTTATTCTACAGAGAATCCTCCTCCTCCTCAGTTTCATCTGGGAGATCCTCATCCTCAGTTTCATCTGGGAGATCCTCATCCTCAGAATCAGCTTGAATATCCTCAGCTTGGAGGTCTTCATCATCTGGAGGATCATCAGAAGCAGAAGCCAGTGCAGACGGACAGAGAGGGCAAGAAACCCTTTGGAAGAAAGAAGAGAAAAGCATTTGGGAGGTCTAAAGGAGTCAAGAGCAGTACATATACTGGGAGACATTCAAAAGGCAAGCTTACACCATTGGACTGGGGAAAGCCAGAGGAATTGTGCTGCAGAGCTAGGAATCTCCAGACGGTACCTGTGAGGGAGACGGCTGCACTTGGAAGGGACCCTAGGACCCGTGCCAGAAGGTATGTGAAGAGAGATCCAGTGTCCATGGATCTGGATTGGAAGGCTGGACATAAGAACTGGACTACATACTGGCCAGGCTATTTAGAGAGGAACTCTAACAGCAATGGAAGCTCAGGTATGAACACTGATCTATGCCCTAGCTATACCCTTGAAAGACGGCAGGGAAACAAGTATTCTCCTGAAAGTGCTCTATTGAGAAATTCCCCTGTGCCAATCCATGATATTGAACCCATGATTGTTGAAGAAGGGGGAGAAGTCTTAGATACAGGCTGTGAATACATGGATTGCTCTCTGTCTAAACTCCTTTGGTAATTTACTGTTACAAAGTACAACAACCATCACAAAGAAATACAAACTTGTTCTTTAAATCTACTCAGAAAAGCTCCTGAGTAGGATTTGAGCCAGGCAGTAGAAAGTAAGCCAGCTAAGGGGTTTCAGCTGGATAACTGCTAGCAATTGAGCCTTACCTAATTGCTTGTGCGCTCTGAGGGAATCACTTCTGAGTCTATGTGTGAAGATATAAGAAGTTAACCTGAAAAGAACAGGTTTTCCCTTCTTTGTGGGTTTTGCTTGTTGTTTGATGCACTGCTAAGAAAATATTAGCTAGAGCCTACAGAAAAGACCAGTTTGTTACCAACCAGGTCTTTATTCTTTTGATTTGATTGCCTGACAAGTTCAACTGTTGTTTTCCTGATTTTGTTTTTTCTAAGTTTAACAGTGAAAGCAAGTATCCTGTTTTATGTGCTACCAAGCATATCTGTGTTGGGAGAAATAACCCCATAAATAAATATCTTATTGGCTTTACACTCAAGCACAACTAATTATTGTGAGCGGCTGTGTCTGGTGTGAATGGACTGCATTTCCCACAATCCCTTGCAAATCATATTGATATATGCCTTTGCCAAGACTGTGAACATTCTCACCCAGGCATCCGTCTGACACCCTATACAAGGTTTGGATATCCAAGAATAATTTGTAGGACTTAACTAGTAAATCGCCACAGTGGCAAACTCCGAAAGCCACGACTCACTAATATATACAGTAACAAATTTGGCTGTTCTTCTATCAAAATGTCATGGATCAGAGGAACTTTGTTCCTAATTGATCTCAGATTAATAAGAAAAAGAGACAGTTGACTCACTACTAACGAGGCTCCACTACACTGAGTCTTACTAGGTTATAACTCTGGAATTTGTTACCGGAGGATGTAGTAAAGGCTGTTAGTGTAGCTGGGTTTGAAAAAGGTTTGGACAAGTTCCTGGAGGAAAGGTCCATAAACCATTATTAAGAAGGGACCCAGGATATCAATGCTTGACCCAGTACAAGCATTGTGGAACCTGTGTCTTTTGGGGAAACTGCAAGGTACGTATGACCTAGATTGGCCACTGTTGGAAACAGGATACTGGGCTTGATGGACCATGTTCTGACCCAGTATGGCATATCTTATGTTCTTATAACATACGAAGCATTCTAACAAGGGGTGGCCCATTCACTTGGCAGCCATCTAGGGCAGCAGATCTCTGTGGGCGTCAGGTCATGTGCTTTGGCACACATATCCTGCCACGCCCCCCTCACACATGGGCCAAGCCACACCCCCCCCTCTGTACTGAGCCGTTCCACACTGATGCCCCTCGCTGCTGCTGATTCCAGCAATAGGGGGGGGGGATGGATAGACTCAGTGGCAGGCTATGCTTTTTAGCACAAATGACTTGCCAATTCTGAACCCCCAAAGTTATCTCAGAGGGGGGTCAGAAGCAGCAGGACATGTGTGCCAAAGCATATAGCCTGTTGCCGATCTGAGCCGCGCCTCCCCCTTGACCCCACCCTGGGAATCAGTGGTAGCGTGGCTCAGCATGGGAGGGCATGGCTCAGTGTATGTGGGGGGGGGTACAGCTTGGGGGGTGGCATGGCCAGGGCTTCTGCCTAGGGTGGCAGAAACCCTTGAGCCTGTCCTAGTCCTAACTGATCTAGTATTTCTCTGACTATATGACAGTTCACCATACTGTCCTTGACTGGTTAAAACAGGAATTAATTGGAAAAACACATGGTTAGATACCAATGAACAGCTTACATCAGATACTACTAACTCCAAAGCCTTCACAAAGGAGTGTGCCAAGGAGCTCTTTAGTTGCACTTCTTCATTGGCATGATGGAGGAGGTGCCCCTACCTCTGGATTGAGCCCCAGTGTTTTCACACAGGCACTCCTGATAACATTACTGGGGGACAGAGCAAATGCTAGTCTGGCATGGGGCACAGCACACAATGATGGTCAGGTAGGTAGCAAAATGCCCGAATGCACTGCAGGCAGGTGGAACAAGCAAACTGCAGGCAAATAACAGCAGGCAAAGAGTCAGGCAGCAATCTGTGTGTGTGTGTGTGCGTGTGTGTGTGTGTGTGTGTGTGTGTGCGTGTATGTGCATGATGGGGAGTATCAAGGGGTGTTTGAATGCCATGGGGAATGTTGGAGGTATACCAGCATGTGTGCTTGTCATGGGGCAAGTCGGGGCATGCGTGTATATGTTTGTGTCTCATGGGAAGTGTCGCGTGTATGTGTTCATGCGTAATTGGGAGTATTGGGGTGTGTGTGTCTGTGTGTCATGGAGAATGTTAGCGGGTGTATGTGCGCATGTGTGTGTGTCATGGAGAGCCTTGGGGCATGTGTGTGCTGTGTGCTTGTGCTTGTGTGTATTGGTCGTCCTGTGCATGTACATGCATCGGATGCTGTGTGTGCATGTGCATGTTAGTATGTGTGGTGGGAGTTGTCTGTATGTGCATATGTGTTGGGATGATGGGTGTCTGTGTGTGCATCAGGGAATGTTATGTGTCCGTGTGTGTTAGTGTGATTTGGTATGCATACACTTCCCCTGTCCTCCTGCACTAACTCCTTGCCCCTACCAACCTCTTGCACTATTCTCCTTTCCTATTCTTCAATGCTGTCTCTTCCAGGTTCCTGCTTTGCCCTCCATCCACCCAAGCACCCTCCTCCCTGTTACTCAACCTTGCACTCTCTCTGGCCTTTCACTCCTTTTGTCCCTTCCCTTTTCCCTTAATGTACTCCTTTCTCATCTCCTTCTTTCCTTAACCCTGCCTTTTCCCTTATTCTCCATCCCTAGCACATCCCCTTTTGCCCTGCTCTTTTCTTTCCTTCTAACCCTACCCCTTCACATAAGGCTCCTATCCTCACCCAGTCCTTTTCTTAGGCTCTGCCCGCTCACTCGCCCCTTCTCCTGGGCTCTGCCCCTTTTTTCAACTGCCCTCCCTCTCTTCTAGCTGGCAGGACCTGGAGGTTCCCACTGAACTCTTCAGGCCACTGCCCCATTTTTCAGCCTCCCACTGGATTTTTCAGGCCTTCTATATAAAAATGAATCAATTTAAAGAAAAAACTCCTGCACTATCCTGATGCTGAAATCAGATCATTTTAAAAACATTATGTGACCATGAAACAATCTGATTTCAGCATCAGGATAGTGCAGGAGTTTTTTCCTTAAATTGATTCATTTTTATATAGGAGGAATGATAAATAAAAATAAAAACATTTTTCCTTATGGGACAGGTGGGAGGAATCACACAAGCCGGGATCTTGCTAGCCCAATCCACTTTGCAACGCGAAGGAGTCTGTAGCATTGTTGGGTTGAAGTAACGACGTCAGTAACCAATGATATTCGAGCTCGTACGATGTAAAAATGGAATAGAGGCTCAGTCTCCCATGCGCGGCGTTTCTGAGGCAGTAAAAAGATTCAACTTTAAAAAAAAATTGTAGTTGTGCCAGGAAAGGAACAGGACGTGGGCAGCAGGCTTTTCAACTTCTGGGATGTGTAAGGTTTTTAAAGCACATAGTTTTGGAGATAGGAACTTTATAGTAATATTAGATATATAAGGGTTGTATTTTTTTAGATAACGATTATGGAGTTAATATGATCCCCTGAGGGAACGATTCATGTGAAACGCAATAACGGTGCCCGAAGAAGGCGTTGGGATCACAGAACAACTGAAGGGCAGTAATAATTTTTATATTATTCATATGGAAATACACTGTTGGTCATTGATGCCATTAGACACATTCGTTGGGCAAGAAGACAAAGCCCATGAAATGAGTGTCATAAAAGTCTGAGACCTTCAGTGTCGTGCAAAATACATATCCTTTGATTGATGACGTTGAAGATTGGAAAGTGAATACAGTTCTTTGATGATATCATTGAGCGCTTTTATAATTTAAGTATAGTGTCGAGTGCTTGAGAGAAGACCATATTTTATGTGTGATCACAAGTCTAAATGAGGGCATGGTGGAGGCATGACTGGGACATTCCCAGGAACCAGGACATCACTACCTGATTCAGAAACATCCTGGAGATCTAAGTTTAGACCTGCTTCAGGCATAAATAGTGCTCATTTTAACTGAAAAATATCCAGAGGGTGTAGAGAAGATACAGTAGCATTCCATCATCCCCAGTACTTAGTGCAATTTCAATGATAGCAGCAGAGGGATTTGAATTCTGGTTTCCACTAGTCTTAGCACACCACTGTAACCATTAGGCTATTCCTAGATGTCTAGGCTCTAAAATACTATTCTGAGTATGTCTATGTAGATGCTCCCATAGATGTCCATATCAGGCACGTCCATGCCAGCAAGATTCTACTCAAGATCATTCAACAGCGATTACAACCATACCTAGAACAAGAGCTGTCTGAAATGCAAGCAGGGTTCAGGAAAGGGTGAGGAACAAGAGACATCACTGCGGATATGAGATGGATCCTTGAAAAGACAAAAGAATGCCAAAAGGATATCTTTATGTGTTTTATTGACTACAGCAAGGTTTTTGACTATGTAAACCATGAGGAACTCTGGGTATACCAGAACAGCTGATAGTTCTCTAGCATAACCTTTATAATGATCAAGAAACAACAGTTTGAATGGAACAATGAGAAACAGAATGGTTTAAAACCATCAAAGGAGTATAACAAAGCTGTATAATTTCCCCCTATCTGTTTAATTTATATGCAGAACAACCCATTAGAGAAGCAGGGCTGTATGAAGACAACAGAAGTATGAAGATTGGTGGAAGACTCAATGACTTTTGCTATGCTGATGATACCACAGTACTGGCTAACAGTGAAGACATTCTCACCATCACCAATAAGTGCCTCTCAATCTGCCTAGTATACAGAGCAGAGCATCTACAACAACTCGGACCTGTCAAACTTCCCCAAACAGATAAATGACTGCAATGACTCTATGAAAGATCTCATAATCCTTGGTGACTTCAACCTCCCAACGGTACAAGATAAACATGCCAACGCCTTCCTTGAAGCCATGGAAGCCATGGAACTGACCCAAATCATCAACACCCCGTCACATGAGAAAGGGAACACCCCTGATCTCGTATTCCTCAAAAAATCAAAACACCTCCACAACTAAGAAGCTGAAAATCACACCTGTCTTCTGGTCAGATCATTTTCTCGTCACCTTCTCCAGCTCCCCTCGACCCACATCCAACAACGAAGGCACACCACAAATGAGAAGATTTAAACCATTCAACAAAGAAAAATTCCTCAACAAAGTCCTCCTCTACATTCAACCAGATCCACATGACCCTCAAACACTAATCAGCAACTGGAATAACATAACGTAATAAACATAACTTTTTACACAATAACAGACACCTCAGTGAAGCAAAGAGTTACTTTAATTACATTCTTGCAAGATGGGTGAATGCTTAACTGAGCACTCACACTCATCCTCTGTTTCACGGTTCTTTTATAGTACACTATGTCCTCGCCTTCTTCCAGCATGTCCATAATTCATTGGTTAATGCTTATACATCTGTATCAGGCTACGTGTTATTAGCCACATAGTCTCTCTTCCCAGAATGCAAACATACAGTAAAGGACGTCGGAAAATCATTACATACTACACTATGTCCTCGCCCTCCTCCAGCATGGAGGGAGGAGTGGCCTAGTGATTGGGGGTTCAAATCCTACTAGAGGACAGCAACCTTGGGCCTGAAGGACTGGGGTTTCTAGTCCCACAGGTGCTCCTTATGGTCTTGGGCAAGCCCCTTAACCCTCCTTTGCCCATGTTCCCTGTAAAATAGTTATCTCCAAGTTATAATGCCCTGTTCAATGTAATTTCAGTTTGTTCAATGTAAACCACCTTGATATCATGAAAGGCAGTATGTAAGAAATGCTAAATAAATAAATAAATAAATAAATGTCCATAATTCATTGGTTAATACTTATACACCTGTATCAGGCTACATGTTATTAGCCATGTAGTCTCTCTTCCCAGAATGCAGACATACAGTAAAGGAAGTAACAAAATCATTACATACTACACTATATCCTCGCCCTCCTCCAGCATGTCCATAACTCATTGGTTAATTCTGTCTCACTCCACTTCTTTGTACTTCCACAACTGTGACAGGTCACGTTTTACTAGTCACATAGTCTCTCCTTCCAGGATGCAGGCATACAACAAAGGGAGTCAGAAAGTCGTTTCATACAAAATTATATTACAAAATGGTGAATGAATGGAATACAAGAATTATATTACACTGTAAAAAGAACATATCACACTTGTTTATATCAAACCCCTCCCTCTTTCTTTTTAAAGTTTTCTTGTTACTTTTTACATTTACTCTACAGTTCCATAGGAAGCTTCTAATTTAGATAATATCCTTCCTGACTCTATCTCTTCCCATTTATTGTCCATTTATAACATTGCACCTTTGTGCACTGGAGATGATACAATCATTTGCTTAGTGCTTACTGTTTCTATCAATCTTTGAGTTAACCCTCCTATACATGGTATTATGCAACACCCCACTGTAATTAATATTCCAATTACAAACAAGTACAGAGGTAAATATAGATACTACCACCCCTTTCCACTTCCCAAACCATGACTCCAACCATCCAGTGAGAGAGGTATCCGTACCTGAATTTTCTGTCTATTCCTTTGCCAAGGTAGTTAGTCCTCACAGGGTTTTAGTGATAGTGCCATCAGGGGCCGTGTTATTGGGGATGAACATACAACATTTCCCTCCCCTCCAACATCACACGTGCCCCCTTTTTCAGCCGCAATTATATCTATAATCATTTGGTTCTCCCAGGCCATTCTGCTAGTGGTGTCCAATTGTTCTGTGATCCCCTTTATAGCATCCTGGGTATAATTGATAATATATATAATTTATCCAATCTACATTTTTGTTTATCATGATTATCCCTAACAGGGATTTGAATCCAGCTGCAATCTGGTTTCATGCTTTAACACTTATCCGGAACTCCCCAAGGGACTCATTTTGTGTCTATATATATCCTGTCATCAAATGAGGTTCCCTAGGTACTCCTCCTTTCTCTTTGTATTTGCCTCTTGTCCTGTTCTGTGAACATCAAGGTGAAAGGAGCTGCCACTTGAACTATTGCACATGTTCCCGACCATAGGGTAGGCAATGTTGGTCTCAGCATCCGCCCTCCACAGTACCACCACAGGTCTGCCCTAGGGATTATCAAGTTGGAGTAGTTCTTCTCTTCTCCTTCCATCCCTGTCAGGTTTAGGCTTAGAACGCAGGTTTTCAGTTCCTCCATGTCTTTTGTGTAGTTCTTCCCCCACCTGGTGAGACAGGCGGAGTGATTTCCAAACACTGCTGAAAATGTGTGGGTGTGGGGGGGGGGGGGACTTTTACCTCCTTCAAGTCTGTAGGAGGAAAGAGCAAATTCAGTGACTTGCAACTTTCATTTCCCCAAGCTGTTTTTCCTGCTACAGAGATATGAGGCATCTTACTCCATTGGGATCTGTATCCCACTTCAAGGGTAAGGGTACAACCTGTGCAATGGGCCTCCTGGAGGCACATGCATAGCAATTGCTACGGTTGAGACTTCCTACGGTATATTTAACCCATTCCACCCAGGCGTTCACATCCTCATAACCCGTTTCCACCTCTAGAGTGTCCCTCAAATCTTTAATCTCCACTATCTTGACTGCCTTAGCGTCCTTATTAGGTTCAAAGGATACACTGGGGAATGGTGTGGAGACCTGAGTCTGATTCTTGAGGGGTATTTTTATCTTCAGTCTTCCCAGGGGATCTTGCCCACTAACGTCTATTCCTAGTCCATAGGTCCCATCCAGTGAGTCATCCCTTCCAGAGAGGGTGACCACGATGGGGTTGCAACTTCCTGGGTTACATTGCTAAATGCTGTATTTCTTTATCATTGTTATGTTCTTTTGAACTGGGTGCCTCTTCCCATCTGGGTGCCTCTTCCCATCTGGGGAGACCCAGCCTCCATCCTTGGTGGTCCACCAAACTTGTGACCACTCCTAACAGGGCATCACGTACACAAATGTCTGGGCATTCTCTAGACACATATACTTATGACTATTTCCCCACAACTTTTCGTAGTATCCCCCATCACAATTTATCACTTGGCAGGCATCAAATTCTAGGCTCACTGATCCCTCTCCCTCTGGTATGGTTACAGTAAATATGTTAGGGTACATCCTTCCCCATCATGTCTGTATTTGTATTTGTTCATCTATCCATCCCTTTCCCCGTCCTAGATCCCATATCATTCCCCTTAACAGAGAAAGTGATCTCCCCATCATAGCAACATCATCCACTTTTTTATTAGTCCTTTTTAACCAACTCCTCTCCTGTTTTTCCTTGTTATTTTCAGGCACAGAGGGTCATTAGTTCCCTGGACCTTCCATTGTTCATCTGAAGGAGCTTCGACCGGACCTTTAATTTGTGGATAATGAGTGCAACCTTTTTCCGCAGTTCTTTCAGCAGTCTTAGTACTCAGTAAGACCTGGAACAGACCTACCCAGTCTTGTTGCAATTTGGACTCCTTCCAGGATTTTATCAAGACCCACTGTCCTAGTCTGAGACTGTGAACTGCAAACTCCAATGGGGGTGTTTGTGCCAACAGTCCTTTATTCCTGAGAACAGAAAAAGAAGAGGACAGCCCAAGTATATATTCTTTAAGAAGCTTATCTTTAGTTTCAAACTGGGGAGGTTCTTTTAATTGTCCCATATAGGGTAATACGAATAGCATTTTGTAGGGGTACAATCCTAAATCTTTCCGAGGGGCTGCTCGGATTCTTAACAATGCTAAGGGCAAACACTTAGTCCAAGGTAATTTTGTTTCTAATATCAATTTGGCTAGCTGCTTCTTTATAGTCTGATTCATGTGTTCCACTCTCCCTGAGGAGGGTGGATGCCATGGAGAAGGGAAATCCCAGGATACTCCCAGAGTTTCCATTATGCTTTGGAAAACCTTGGCTGTGAAGTGACTTCCCTGGTCCGAGTCAATGTGACCTATCATTCCATATCTTGGAATGATTTGTTCCAGGACTATTTTTGCTACTCCTATTGCCATTGCAGCTACCATTGGATATGCCTCCACCCATCCCATCAAATGGTCCACTATTACCAAAAGGTACTTCACCCGCCCAACCAGGGGCAACTTCAGTGAAATCAACCTGTGTACTTTAGAATGGACTAAGACCAGGGTCTCTGCCTCCCTGCGGTTGTTTCCTAAGGACCATTTTGTTTATTTTCTTACAGGTTATACACCTCTCACACACTTGCTTGGCTACTGTGTATATTCCCATACACCCCAATGACTCTATTTATTTATTTATTTAACAGGTTTTATATACTGCTTTATCATTTCAATCAAAGCAGTTTACATTGAAACTTAAACTTGATAATGTACATTAAAACAGGGACATTGATAACTTGGATTTTTCTGAGGCAATGGAGGGTTAGGTGACTTGCCCAAGGCCACAAGGAGTGCTAGTGGGAATTGAATCCTGGTCTCTGGGTTCCCAATCCAGTGTTCTTAACAATTAGAATACTCCTCCACTTTGATGTAGAATGGCCATAATTTCTCTCATTATTTGTTTGTTTATCATCTGGCAGCCATCGGGTAAAACCCATTTCCCCCCTTTCAGTTTCTACTGCCCCTATATCTTTGAGTTTTAATTTTTCCCTATCAGTAAATAAGAACATAAGATATGCCATACTGGGTATGCCATCAAGCCTGGTATCCTATTTCCAACAGTGACCAATCTAGGTCATAAGTACCTAACAGTCTAACCAAAAGACACAGGTTCCTCAATGCTTGTATTGGGTCAAGCAGTGATATCATGAGTCCCTTTAAATAATGGTTTATGGACCTTTCCTCTAGGAACTTGTGCAAACATTTTTTAAGCCCAGCTGCACTAACAGCTTTTACTACATCCTCCGGTAACAAATTCCAGAGTTTGATTACACGTTGAGTGAAAAATATATATATATATTTTCTCTTATTAGTCTTAAATAGGTTACCCTGCAACTTCATTGCATGTCCCCCAGTCTTTTTATATTCTGATGATGTAAACAATCGATCTACGTTTACCCGTTCCACTCCATTCATTAATTTATACACTTCTATCATATCTCCCCTCAGCCGTCTCCTTTCCAGGTTGAAGAGCCCTAAACCTTTTAGCCGCCTTTTATAGGAGTATCCTTCCATTCCCTTTACCATTTTGGTGGCTCTTCTCTGTTCCTTTTCTAATAACTCTATATCCTTTTTAAGATACGGAGATTTGCTGCCTGACTCTCTATTTCTGGGGTTAAATTGTATATAGGGATTAAGTTTTCCCCTAAGGCAGCTCCCTTAGCAGTCTCATCTGCTAATCTATTTTTCTCTGGCTTCAAAAGAATTTCCTGCTTAATGACTGTTTTCATGCACCACTGCTATTTCTTTTTTTCTTTTTTTTTTTGGCAACAACAAACACTTGCTGAATTAATCTTTTCACTGTTTACATATAAGTGAAGGTTTGACATATCCACCGTCTGTGCCAAATTTCAGCCAGAAGACTACAGCTGGCTTTGTTTTCTTCTGCCCATGTAAAAGAGCAACTCTTAAAACACCTCTTTGCTTTATCCTTATTCTTAGTATGTTCATTAATCTACCAATACCAACATCCAACCTAATTGACTGTCTGGAGGAATGTCCCCGGGGTCTTTATTCCTGACCCAATCCTTACTCGAGTTTCCTTTAGAATTCCTAATCCCATCGAGACTTGTTTCACCAATGTGCTTTTCTCTTCATCTCACAGATGTGTCGGAACTGCGGCTTGAGACTCTGCACTCGCTTTGTATCTAGGACACGTCTCATACACACAACAATCTGTCTCGATACCCAACCACCAAGGCAATACTTTACAGTCTTGTTTCTTACCTTGGTCCATGCACGGATCTACCTGGTTGACTAATTAATACCTGGACTGCTTCACTGAGTCTGTATTGATTTTTCCTTCATGGTCTTGGGATTCTGCTGTCAGTACACTGTTGGAGCCCACCGTCATTGATACAAGAGGCTGTTGAACTCAACGGGATGCGTCTCCCAGTCCTCAGCGGTGGTGGTCTCCTCCAGCGATGACACAATCCCGGACGAGCCCCCAACTTGAAATAAACATAACTTTACACAATAACAGACACCTCAGTGAAGCAAAGAGTTACTTTAATTACATTCTTGCAAGACGGGTGAATGCTTAACTGAGCATTCACACTCATCCTCTGTTTCACGTTTTTTTTATAGTACACTATGTCCTTGCATTCTTCCAGCATGTCAATAATTCATTGGTTAATACTTATATACCTGTATCAGGCTACGTGTTATTAGCCACATAGTCTCTCTTCCCAGAATGCAGACATACAGTAAAGGAAGTCAGAAAATCATTACATACTACACTATGTCCTCGCCCTCCTCCAGCATGTCCAATTCTCATTGGTTAATTCTGTCTTACTCCACTTCTTCGTACTTCCGCACCTGTGACAGGCCACGTATTACTAGCCACATAGTCTCTCCTTTCAGGATGCAGGCATACAACAAAGGGAGTCAGAAAGTCATTACATACAAAATTATATTACAGAATGGTGAATGAACGGAATACAAGAATTATATTACATTGTAAAAAGAACATATCACACTTGTTTATATCAAACCCCTCCCTCTTTCTTTTTAAAGTTTTCTTGTTACTTTTTACATTTACTCTACAGTTCCATAGGAAACTTCTAATTTAAATAACATCCTTCCTGACTCTATCTCTTCCCCTTTATTGTCCATTTATAACATTGCACCTTTGTGCACTGGAGATGATACAATCATTTGCTTAGTGCTTACTGTTTCTATTAATCTTTGAGTTAACCCACCTATATACGGTATTATGCAACACCCAACTGTAATTAATATTCCAATTACAACAAGTACAGAGGTAAATATAGATTCTACCAACCCCTTTCCATTTCCCAAACCATGACTCCAACCATCCAGTGAGAGAGGTATCCGTACCTGAATTTTCTGCCAATTCCTCTGCCAAGATAGTTAGCCCTCACAGGACTTTAGTGATAGTGCCATCAGGGGCCATGTTATTGGGGATGAACCTACAACATTTCCCTCCCCTCCAACATCACACATACCCCCTTTTTCAGCCGCCATTATATCTATAATCATTTGGTTCTCCCAGGCCATTCTGCTAGTGGCATCCAATTGTTCTGCAATCCCCTTTATTGCATCCTGGGTATAATTGAAAACACCTATAAGTGACAACCCCAATACCACACTAATCTCAGAATAGGAGACCTTTGAGAAAGTCTCCAAAGAAAAAATTGAAACCACCATTTCAAGCCTCAATACTACTACATCCCTCCTACACCCTTGCCCGGTAACCTGGATAAAGAACACAAGACAGGATCTAAGCCCAGCACTCGCCTTCATTGTGAACGAATCCCTCAAACAGAGATTTATGCCTACCATCTTCAAGACATCCAGTATCCCCCCATCCCCCAAAAAGCCTGTACTGGACCCAGCAGACCCTGCCTCTTACAGACCAGTAGCAAACCTCCCATTCACCGCAAAACTTATTGAAAAGAGAGTTCAACATCAACTGCAGAATCACCTAGACACCCACAACCCTCTAGACCCACAGCAGCATGGGTTTCACCCTCAACATGGGGTAGAAACCCTCATGATCTCACTCACAAACACCTATTCAAAGGTATCCAAAACAAGCACACTGGATGTGCCTTGATCTTTTTGGATATCTCTGCTGCATTTGATACCATCTCCCACACCATTCTCCTACAGTGACTACAAAAAATTGACATAAAAAATAACGTGCTTCAATGGTTCCACTCCTACCTGACAGACCGACGTCAACTAATTCGAACCAGCACCACTGTTTCCACCTCCTACCGACAAGCGCAGGGAGTACCACAGGGCTCTGCACTATCAGCTATGCTTTTCAACATCTACCTTAAACCACTCATAACACAACAGCGAGGATCATATAAAAAAGGAATAAATATGATCATATCACCCCAATATTATGAGACTTCCACTTTCTCCCTCTCAAAGCACAGATCAAATATAAAACACTGGTTCTGATTCACAAAGCATTTCACCAACAACAAGTCATGCATACTATTTATTTATTTATTTGATAGGTTTTATATACCGACTTTCAACAATTCAAGACGGTTTACAAGGAACACAACAGACAGTATATTTCAACTGAATACATTGTAACAATAAGGATCACAGTATAAATGATTAACAAGAAACTTACTCCTTGCAGAAGGTTAAGAACTATTTACATGGAGGCTTAAAGGGCTATTTACATGGAGGAATATATAAGAGGTTAGAGGGAGCTATGTAAGTAGGGAAAAGTGTTCCTGGAAGCGATGAGTTTTCAATTTCTTCCAGAATTCAGAATGATTGGAACAGTTCCATAATTCATATGGTAAGGCATTCCAGATAGAGGGGGCATAAAGGGAGAATGCATGATTACAAGTAGTTTGGCTACATGTTCTCTTAGATGTTGGGATGGATAGAGGGTTTTTGGTGATGGTGCGGCGTGTTCTATTGTTATTGGAATTGGATAGAAGCAAGGAGAGGCAAGGAGCTGACTCATTGGAAATGATTTTGTGAATGAGGGTGATTGCTTTGAATTTAGCTCTGGGCTGAATGGGGAGCCAATGTAGATCGTAGAGGATTGGTGTTATGTGTGAGCATCTGGGGTTATTAGTGATGAGCCGAGCTATTGTGTTCTGTGCCATTTGGATTTGGATGTAGGCTGTTCTTAGGAAGGCTATGATAGATGAGATTGCAGTAGTCAAGGGATGGGATGGTGAGGGCCTGGCAGACAGTGCGAAAGGAGTCTGGGCTTAGGAGAGGTTAGAGGTTCCGAAAGGTACGTAGTTTTGCATATATTGTGTTAGAGGTTTTTTTTTATCTGTTCATGGAATGTAAGGTTCTGATCAAGAATAAGACTGAGATATTTCACTTGATTTTTAATGGTGAGGGTGAAATCTCCAAGTGTTAAGGGTTGTAGGTGGGGTATAGGAAGCGTTGGTGAATACTTGAAGGGCTTCAGTTTTGGATTGGTTAATTATGAGGTTGTGATTTGAGAGCCAGGTCTTCAGTTTGTGATGCATTCAATTAGGTTTGAAAAATTAGGGTTTGTTAAGTTGAAAGGGGTGAAACACATAGGGTATGTTTACTAAACCATCTTAATGTGTGCCTGGCGATAGTGTGCAGGCTGCCATAAAAGGAGTGGGCGTTTCAGTCTTAAAGCAGCAAAACGGGAGTATCGCGCGATAACGCGTGCTGCTTCCCACATTATCGTGTGAAGCGCCGCTAAGCACGTTAACGCGCGGTAATCCTAAGTAGGTGCCCAGACATGCAAACATTGAAACAGAGGTGTAGCACAATGGTTAATACACTGATTGATGATACAGGGGTCATGAGTTTGATCCCCAGTGTGCCTAATACTTAAGGCTGGCTGAGGCATCAGCTTTGACATGTAAGTATTGTTTCCTGCCGCACTTTATTTGTATTTTATTAATTACTGCCAGCAAACACACCCTCACATGCTGTAACCTAAGGGGCCGCATAAGGCACCATATAAGGCACTCCATAGGGCACATTATAAAGTGCACTTTCCGCCACGGCACCCTATAATGTCCCCTATAGGGCACCCTATAAGTCGCTCCATAGGATACCGTATAGTGCACCTTATATGGACGGTAACCATAAGGTGCCCTATAGGGCGCCCTATAAAGCGCCCTCTGAGGCACCCTATGGGTAAAGTACGCTGAGGGTATTTTTTCTGGCAGCACTAATGTACATTAAAAATAGATAATGCTTAGAACAGCCCTATCAAATAACCCCACTGTGGGTGTGAACCCATGACCTCTGGCTCCACAGGCAGTGAAGTAACCAGTGGGCTACAGCTGCTAGCAAGCCCCTGGCTGGCTGCAGAAGGACTGCATGTCACCACACAAACAGTCTGCTGTGGTCACCAGGATAGGGTTAGCCCACCCGTACCCATGATGCACTGCACATGCAAATCAGCCGTCTACAGATGAACACAAGATGGGGTATGCACCCCCACAGCACCTCAGCCTGGTAAGGGGAACTGACCATGTGTGTTACTGGCACAGAGTAGCTACACACCGTCACATTGTGGGGTACTGTGCTCACCCTGAGGATGCGGTGGGGCGCCCAGCACCAGGTCCACAGCACCTTCCATGGCAGAAATAGGCCATGCTGTAGGTCCCCAGCAGTGCTAGTGTGTGAGATAGGTAGTTCCTGCAGACACACTTTGGATACATCTGTATTTCTCAGTCAGGTTTAACCCTTATGGACCCATAGGCAGATTATGTACCACCACCCAACTCACCCTCTGGGGTTGAGGGTGGGAAACAGGGTCTCCCACCGACAGATCCACATTTTATGTCCCTGCAATGGCAGCAGTAGAGGGGACCACCAACCGCAGTCCTGCTGGGGAACAGATACCCTACAGGGCAGTCAATGCAGCTCTGTACACATCTATAAAGCAATAGCAGACAGACATTAGGCCCGGAAATACTCAGCTACACCCCACCGCTATCTGATATTCTCCTGCAGCCACTGCACCCTGCAAGGTGTTCCAGCAAGACACATACTAGCTGCAGACGGTCTGCTAGCTAGTCCATAGGGCATGCTCCTGGAGGAAATGCATGAACCCAGAACTGGGATGTCAGCATACACACCAAGCAGATAAGTCAGTGATTGGGTCCAAAAAGGGAACCCATAAATATCACATGAAAGAAATATTATAGGGCACTATGGGGGAACCTAGCCATGCCGTGGTCACTGCTCAGTCAGGGTGAGAGCGAACTCCCAGCAGGACATGCTGTGGCCACCCTGTCTGTGCAGGTGGTGGCCGGACACTACAATGTCCCAGCCATTGCCCTATGCCCTGTGCAGATGCATCCTGGCCAGGCCACCCTGTCCGGGCTATACCCATGGTACCTTGCTCCTCATTATGCACATTAGCAGGCCAATACTTGCAACAGTGCTGGCAGTGTGGGCTGTGGAGGGTGTTTGTAGCCACCACACACTGAATAGACAGACACACACTCCCACACCTATGCCAGCATTGTACAACTATAGAGGTGCTTGGCAGCCCTGGCCACCGCTCCAGTCCTGGGCACAGTGCAGGCATGGCTATGGTATGCAATACTGTTGGGGTGTCCCCCCAGGGTGGTAAACACTGTCAGACACAAGACCTGTAGCACACTCCACAGACATCAGAAAGGTTGCCATGATGCAGCTCAATCAGACAATTGTACTTAACATCGGAATTGCTATCTGCCAGTATTCATAGCAACCGTTTGATAGCTGTGTACCGTATTCCCAGGTTTAGGATGGCATTGCTAAGGTATGCAAGTGCTAGTATTGAGAGATGCACGCGGGGCCCATTGTCCTGCCTCTCCAGGAGGCATTGGATAATGGAGCTCGTGGGTGTGGGTGGGTCTGCCCTTGCTGGCTGCTGCTTTACGGCAGAGGTTCCCAACTCCAGTCCTGGTGTGCCAAACACTGTTCAGGTTTTCATGCTGTCCCTCATGAATATGCATGAGATACATCTGCATACCATGGGGGCGGCGCATAGAAATGCAGCACAGGCATCTTTATTAGAGGCAGCATGGAACCTGAATGGTGTTTGGCCCCCAGGACTGTATTTGGGAGACTCTGCTCTAAGGTATGCGCATGTTTATGGTGTCTTTGTTCTGTGGGGTAAAATGTAGGTGTCTTGGGCATGTTTACGTCATCTGCAATAAAGGTTCTGTCTGTATTAGCACGTTTTAGTAATGGGTAAAATATGGGAACTGGGTTGGCAGGAACCACAGCTGGGACTTGAACCTGTGCCTTTCTGCTTCTGAACACACTGGCTGTGTGCACTGCACCACTGTGTTGCCACAGAGACAGTGCATTCCCTGCTGATCCCATGACTATTCGTCAGACAGGGCCTGTCTGTTGCAGTGCATGGCACCCACCTACACAGGGCTAGCCCACGGTCTGCTCTGGGCAGCTGCCACTGCCCCCTCCACCACCAGTATCCCTCTGCCATCATGCTGACATGCCCTTCTGCTGGTGGTGCTAGTGGAGCGCAGTCTCAGGCCATCCAGTGTGCGGGTAGACGGCTGCCTATGGTGCGGGTTCTGGGGTAGGGGTGCCTGCATAGCTGTCCACGCTCCCCCCCAGCACCCCCTGCCAATGTCCCGTGCCATTGGGGGGACCTGCTGGGTACTATCCCCTGTGACATCATGGGATGCACACTTGTGCCCATGTTGGGCCCTCAGCAGTTGCTGTCTGGCTGCTCTACTGTTTCAGCATTCCTATGGGCCAGCTAGGCATCACCCTAGTCTGCACTGTGGCCCAGCTGCACCGCCGCATGTGCCGCCTGAGGCCCTCTGTGTCCCCTTTTCCAGCATCTGTCCAGTTTCCCATTCCGACATGCCCGCCCTACTGTTGCAGAACATGTGCATGCCATAGGACACCTGGCCAATGGGGTCGGAAACCCTGCGCAGCGCAATTTCACTGTGAGCTCATTCACCTTGTATGGGGACGGAGCATAGACCCTTCCAAAATTCATATTGTTTTTTTGGAGCTTTCTTGGGAGTGTTTTTTGATGTTTCCCATTGCTATCACTATTGCCCAGCTTGGTTATGTTTACTTCTGTTCATTTTCAATGTTTATTTGCCCTTTTGTTCCGTGCACATGTATCACACTTATCACTTTTTGTAGGTTTCCCTGGTTTTGCTGTACATTGCTGACAGAAATGGTTTCTTTTCCCTTTAAATCAGCTCTAATGCCAGGGTTTCACTGGCGTTAGTTTTGAGCCTCGGATTTCACAGCGTTGGTGTGCAGGGAGCCTCTCCCCTCCCACTCTCCACCCATTGACCCCTTCTCTCCGCCCCTGGAGAGCCTTCCTCCACCCTCCTGGAGCCTTTCCCCGCCTTCAGCGCTCGTTTGCGCCGCAGCGCGCAGTATCGCGCGATATGGTACCTGTGCGCCTTAAAAAGTGCCATCAATCACGCGATAAGGTACCTTATCGCGTGATAACGTCGTAGAGCACACGTTAGGACGGTTTAGTAAACATACCCCATAATGTCGTCTGCGTATAATTGATAATTAATTACATGATTTTGAAAAATCTTGCAGACTGGTTGAAGGAATATGTTAAATAGTAGCGCAGATAGACTGGATCCTTGGGGAACTCCCTGTCTTAGGGTAAATGGGAGGGATATGTCATTCCCTATACGGACCTTTTGAGTTCTGTTTTCTAGGTAAGAGTGGAACCATTTTAGTGTTGTATCTCTCAGTCCTATTTCATAGAGCCTATCTAGAAGTTGGTGGTGGGGATGGAATCGAAAGCTGAGGATAAGTCGAGAAATATACTAGCATACTAGCTCCCTGCTAATGCAGCTGAGCTCCAAAAGACCAACACGGCACCCCACATTTGACTTACTAGAAGTACCACAAGAAAGAACAAAATTAACCAACAATCCTGCAACCAAGATTTTAACGTATATGCCCCATCATTGTGGATCACCCTTCTGACCAACATCCATGGTAACAAGGATCTCATCTCCTTCCGGAAACAACTAAAAACCTACCTATTCACCATCCACCTAGGACATGAGTGAAGAAGCACCAATTGACCCCAGGTTCATTTTCCGTCCAGGTCAATCAGTCCCTCAACAAACCCGGCATTTTGTAAATATTATGGCTGTACTGTTTCAACCCCTCCTTATTGATACTCCCTTTTGAACCTCCCAGTGATGGTGCACCCCCCCCCCCGCCTTTTTTTTAAACTATCTTATAATGTCTCTCATTGTATTTCCCCCTTAATTTTGTAAACCACTTTGACCCAGTGAAAGGCGGTATATAAATACAGCTAAATACAATAAATAAATGATAAATAAGATGATCTAAAACTTTTGCTTCTCAAGATCAAGGAACATAGTCTTAAAATGGGCCTGCACATTAATGTAAAGAAGACAAAGATCCTGACAACTGACAAAATCAATAAGTTCATTGTTGATAGGGAAGAAATTGAAATAGTTGACAACTTTAACCTACTTGGATCAATAAACAATAAAGAAACGACAAGCAGTCAGGAAATCCAATGACACACTTTTCTTGGCAGAATGGCTATGAAGGGCCTAGACATGATACAAAGATTTGACTTGTCCAAGCCATGGTATTTTCAATAACGTCATATGGATACAAAAGTTGGACCATGAAAAAGATAGATAGGAAGAAAATCAATGTCTTTAAATTATGGTGCTGTCGAAGAATACTGTGTATACCATGGACTGCCTGAAGAACAATCCAGTCAGTACTAGAGGAGATCAAACCTAAGCTTTCTTTAGAAGCTCAAATGACAAGACTTCAACTTTCATACTTTGGACACATCATGCAAAGAGAGGGATTATTAGAGAAAGACATCATGCTTGGCAAGGTTGAAGGTCAGTGCGAAAGAAGGCCATCAATGAGATAGATCGATACAATAACAGCAGCTATGAATGCCACTCTATTAACAATGAACCCGCCTGACTGAAGACCAAATGCAGTTTAGGATAACTATTCAGAAGGTCACCATGAGTTGACATTGACTCAATGGTACTTAACAACAACAGCAACAAAGCACCTATTGTTGAGGGTTCAGCAGCAGGGAAATTGGCTTGTCATATACATGTTTGTTTGTGTATGGGGCTTGTTTACATAGCCACGGTAGCAGTTTGTGATCGTTATCGAAATCAATGGGGCTGCGGCTCCGATAACGATCGCGAACCGCGGTTTTGTAAACAAGCCCCTATGTGTGCATGAGACTACTGAAACCTTGCAGTTCAGGTTTTCCCCCACCATGATCAGCTTTCTTGGCGGAAGGGTGAACTTCCACATTTCTGAGCAGCTGCAGCTAGGGACACAAAGGGATGAGTGAAAGAGAGACTGGATGAAAGAGGGAGTTATGAGAGAGCGAGAGAGAGACTGGGTGAAACCTGGGAAGGTCATGAAATAGAAATTGAGAGAAGGTGGAAGGGAGAGTTATGAGAGAGAGAGAGAGAGAGAGAGAGAGAGACTAGGAAGGGGGGTCATGAGAGAAAAACACACACATGCACACGGCCCTTGACACTGTCCTGGTACATACTGACAGTGAAACTGACACACACACACATGAAGCCAGTGACAATCACCATGAGAAACACACACATGCATTCATGAAGCCCTTGACACTCCCCATGACACACTTGTACTCCCAATGCCCCAATGACATATCTACACACCTCCCGACTCTCAGTCACACCGATACACACAGACATGCACACACACAGACAACTCATGATACTCCCTATGACACACCCATACACACACCCATGCCATATCCACATAGCCCCTAATACTTCCCAACACACACACAAACACACACAATTGCACAATCCCCGACACTTCCTATGAGACACACTGGTCTACTGTAATTCTGCAAATGGGGAAATGCACCATAGACTCACACTGCTAGGGTACACTTCTCAACTTGTTTAAAGCATAGTTTTCTTGAATACTATCTGAATTAGATTTAGGAGAGTGAATAGAACCTCTATGGGGGTGGGGGTGCTTCCAGTCTGTAGATCGAGGAAATTCCATGATGATGGACTGGAAGCCTTTTTTAAGCTAAATTGTAAAAGAAATCCACCATCTTCCCAAAGACACGGTTCCAATATTTTGCAGAATTAAGGTCTACATGAATAGTTGCATGTACGGAGAAGGATGAGAGCAATGAGTATGCCAAAACAGTAGCTTCTAGTTATTGGCTAAATCGCTCATTGTCCGAGTGAACAAAATCAATTGATAACATTATTACTCCAGTCAAGTCACTCTACTCTTTTCACAATTATAAATATTCTTTTTTTTGCCTTTAAAAGAACATTAAAAGAAGTTTGCTTTTCATATAGATGCAATGACTATAGATTTATTTATTTGTTTATTTAACAGTATTTCTATACCGCCTTATCCTACAATCAAGGCGGTATCACAGCAAAACAATCACAAAAGTTGTGTGTGTATTTCATGCAGTGAAAGCTATATCATGGGTTGTATGTGTGAGGTTATAGTGTGTTTGATTAGTTGAACTATATACATTGTGCGCTATAATACAGTGTGTCCTATTATACATTTAAGATACATCGTATGCCGTTATATATTTTCTTATCAGGGTGTGGGAGGGGGGATGTGAGAAGTCCTTGGTGGCTAGGTCAAGTTACGTGTCCATAGTGTTCTATGAACAGTGTTGTCTTCAGCTGTTTGCGGAAGTCTTTTAGGTCCGTCGTCGATCTCAGTTCGCCTGGGAGGGAGTTCCAGATTGTTGCAATGACCACAAAAGAGAATCTCCATCTCATTCACAAACACAGTCATAGGATAATGCCGTAATACACGAAAGAACACTCAAGAATGTGGAGCACCACTTAAAGCCATATAAGCATCCATGCACAAAGCACAATTACTGAATTCATTTAATGGAAATTATTGAGGCTGAGAAGCAAAAAAAAGGAAATACTACACACAGCGGCCTCAAACTACCTGCCTGCCAACAGCCCCACAGAACCCGCTGCTTCTGTCAACAGTGCTAGATTAAATCTGGCTCTCTAGCCAAGAGCTGGCAGCTGATATTAGGATCTGCTGTGCTGAAGCCACACAGCTTTGAAGATTAAATACTTTCTCCTAACGTATTCAGACAAGAGGACCCTGCCTCAGCCATACTGTGCTAGCATTTCAGATGAGTTTGCTTTCACATACATTAGCAGGTGTGCTGAGAGAATCACTCTGAGCTTAAGAACTGCTTTTTATTGTTTTTCAGGTTTCATATTGTAACAGGGTTTACTATCACCGGACAATTTTGCATTGCTTTGATCCATTTTCTCCCCTTTTATTTTGAAGTTTTCCTGTTGCTTCCAATCCTACCCCCCTCCCTCATGGCTATACACACAAACACACACACACTTGTAAAAGACATTTAATTTCATTGGTTTCAGCACCTGGTGCATGGGCTGTTTCTAGGGGCTCATATTGAATTTCTCAGTCACAAAGAATGAAATTGCATATTTTGGGGGAGGGGGATCTTTTAAGGAACCTTTTTTTTTCTTGATTGCAAATCAGAAAATATAAAATGGGGGACAGTTTCTCATATATAAAATTTCCACAATCCTACTCCACTACTATTTATAGGTAAATTCCTAATGCAAATGATAAAATATTACATTATAATGCCCATGAGAAAAATAGTACAGGAATTTTTAGCATTTCAAACAGAGCTGTTGCTTGTTACAATACTTGCACTGGAATTCCACTTCAGTAGAGCACCTTTTGAGATACAGCATGCAATAATGTTATTTCTTTGTATCCAGTAAATCTGCAAATGAAGGAGGCCTCATCAAACAGGGAGAATAGTATAAAGCGTAGTTACTCACCTGTAACAGGTGTTCTCCAGGGACAGCAGGAATCAGTCCTCACATATGTATGACGTTGGCGCCGACGAAGCCCTCATGCGGAGCAATTCCCCAGCTTTTAAAGAAAGCCTTTGCGATTGCATCGCGCATGCGTGGTCCCCTTCCTGCCCAAGGGTGCCATCTGCTCAGTCAAATGACATAGCTAAAAAGACGGCAAAATGAATAAAAAACAATAATAGGACTGCAACTCCAGGGGAGGAGGGAGGGTCATGAGGACTGATTCCTGCTGTCCCTGGAGAACACCTGCTACAAATGAGTAACTACGCTTTCTCCAGGAACAAGCAGGAAGACAGTCCTCACATATGGGACTCCCTAGCTATAGGCTACCGAGAACCCATAGCTGAAAAATGGCTCCCTCTAGAAGAGCCGCAGAAGCTACAATAGGAATTCAGCTGAGAAAGCAACACCCCCCCCCCCTCCCCGGTAGCCTGACACCAAAGGGTCGGAGGGTTGGAGTTGCCTAAACCTCAAATAGGTTACGGAGTACCGCCTGGCTGAAAGCACTGTCCCGTTGGGACTCTTTTATCTAGGTAGTAATGGGCTGCAAAAGTCTGGCTTGAAGACCAAGTTGCGGCCCAGCAGATGTCTGCCAGCAGAACAGAGTGGAAGTGAGCCACTGATGTGGCCTTAGCCCTGACATGGTAGGCCATGACTTGACCCTGCAATGGGAGGTCAGCCGCCCTGTACGCCCAGGCAATGCAGTCTGCCACCCAGGTGCTTGGAGACAGGTAACCCCAGCTTACTGGGGTCATATGAGACGAAGAGCTGAGTAGCCCTTCGATGTCCCTTTGTATGCTCCAGGTAGAAGGACAACACCCTCTTACAATCCAGGGCATACAGGACTGCCTCCGCCCGGCTGGAATGCAGCCTGGGAAAGAAGGTTGGAAGAATCACCTCCTGGTTGAGGTGGAAAGAAGAGACCACCTTTGGAAGGAACTTCGGGTGACTGCGAAGGACCACCCTATTCCTATAAAACCTTGTGTATAGTTTATCAGTTACGAGAGCTTGCAGCTCACTCACACGTCTGGCTGATGTGAGTGCCACCAGGAAGAGCACCTTCCAGGAGAGGATGCGCAGATGGCAAGAGGACATAGGCTGAAAAGGTGGGTGAGTAAGCTGCTGTAAGACCACATTTAAATCCCACTCAGTTGCCGGTGGACGAACTGGGGGTTTCAGAAGAAGCAGACCTCTGAGAAATCTGGACACCAGGGGGTGAGCCAAAAGAGGTTGCCCCTCCACTGGTGAGTGGTTTGCTGACAAAGCACTCAGGTGGACCCAGACAGAGTTAGACTTGAGACCTAATTCTGAGAGGTGAAGCAGGTACTGCAGCACCACTGATACAAGGCAAGAGAAAGGGTTTTCATTGTGCTGGTTACACCACACCTCAAATCTACGCCACTTGAAAGCATAGGATTTCCTAGTGGACTGCCTCCTGAAGGCCAGTAACACTTATTTTACATTCCGAGGTAAGAGAGGAGCCAGCACTACCCTTTCAGCAGCCATGCCATCAGGTTGAGGGCCCTGAGGTTGGGGTGCAAGAGAGAGCCCCACTCCTGTGAAAGGAGGTCGGGCTGCATCCCCAGTGGAAGTGGGGTTTCCACTGCCAGCTGGAGGAGAAGAGGAAACCAAGGCTGTCTTGGCCATCTGGGGGCTACCAGAATGACAGAGGCCTTGTCCCGAAGGATTTTGAACAGAGTCCAGGCCACCAGAGGTGTGGGAAGAAACACATACATGAGGCCCCCTGACCAGGAGATCAGGAAAGCATCTGCAGCCACCCTCAGAGGATGTGGCTGTCTTGAGCAAAATCTGGGCAGCTGGTGATTTTGCGGACTGGTAAATAAATCTATGGACGGATATCCCCAGCGGTGGAAAATCTGCTGTGCCACCACTGGATCCAGTTGCCATTTGTGAGGTTGGAGAATTCTGCTTAGCTTGTCCGCTAGGCAGTTCTCCTGACCAAGCAGGTACACTGCTTTGAGAGACATACCCTGCTTGATGGCAAAGGAGCAGAGGTCCAGTGTCTCCTGACATACAGGTAGGACACGAGACCCAGTACCTCCCTGCTTGTTCATGTAGAACATTTCTACCTGGTTGTCCATCTGTATCAATACAGACTGATGTGAGAGGACATGACAAAAGACTTGAAGAGCTAGGCGAATTGCCCACAGCTCTAAGAGGTTGATTTGGATTGCAGACTCTTGAGGAGACCACAACCCCTGAGTGCATGATCCTTGGCAATGGGCTCCCCAACCCAGCAAGGAGGCATCTATCGTTAGCACTCTTGTATGCGAGGGAGTCTGAAAAAGCACTCCCTCGAGCAGGTTGGGTGGCTGACATCACCACTGCAACGATTTTACCAGTCGTTTGGATACTGTTATCCTGTCTCTGAGGCTGCCGGAGGCCTGAGTCCACTGATCTCTGAGGCACCACTGAGCTGTTCTCATGTGGAGACAGGCATTTAGGGTCACATGCACCGTGGAGGCCATGAGGCCCAGGAGGCACAAGAAGTGTCTCGCTGAGACCTGCGCCTGAACTGTTGTGCCAGTGTTAGCAGCCTCTGTGCCCTGTCCTCTGGCAGGAAAGCCTTCGCCTAAAGGGTGTCCAATCTTGCTCCTATGAACTCTAAGTTTTGAGTGGGGAGCAAAGTGGACTTTGTGTGGTTTATGACAAAACCCAGACATTGCAACATGTTGATAGTGTGAGAAGTGACCTGTTGGGCCTCCTGAGGCAACTGGCCCCTGATGAGCCAGTCATCCAGGTAAGGGAAGACAAAAATTCCTTGACTTCTGAGAAAAGCCGCCACTACAGCCAGGCATTTTGTAAACACCCTGGGAGCAGAGGCCAGGCCAAAGGGTAGAACTCTGTATTGGAAATGTTTTCCTCCCACCATAAATCTCAGATATTGTCTGTGGTCTGGGTGTATGAGGATGTGTGTATAGGCATCCTTCAGGTCTAAGGAGCATAGCCAATCTCCCTGGTGGAAGTAAGGCAGCAACATTCCAAGGGAAAGCATCTTAAACTTTTCCCTCACCAGGAACTTGTTTAAGTTTCTTAGGTCGAGGATGGGTCTGAGGCCTCCTGTTCTCTTTGGTATAAGAAAATACCTGGAGTATAAGCCCTTGCCCTGCAGGTGGTGGGGCACCGGTTCCATCGCCTGATCCTCTAGAAGACCTGCCAACTCCTGCAAGAGGAGGTCCCTGTGAAGAGGGGGTCTGAGAGGCTCTCCTGGAAAGAAGGAGGGTGGTATCTGGCTGAAGTGAAGCAAATAGCCCCTTTGAACTATTTGCAGGACCCAGATATCTGAGGTGATGGCTGGTCACCTGTGGGAGTACAGGGTTAGTCTGCCTCCTGTGCAAGACCTTACCACTGGCGAAAGAGAGACTATGCCTTGGGAGTCAAAAAAAACCTCCCGGCTGGGTAGGAGCTGGGGTCTGGGGCTTGGGGGTCTTCTGCTTACGCGGGCCATGCCCCTGTCCCTTGGCCTGCTGCCCCTGTTGGGGAGCTGGGGTGGCCTGGTAAGTGGGGTAGTTGCAGCAAGCAGTACCCTTCCTCGGGAAAAAGGGCTTTTTACCCGAGCCCTTCTTCTTAGAAGGGGCAGAAGTCTTCTTTGAGAGTCTTGTCCGGGTCAAGTACTCGGACGAGCTCGCGCAGCTTTCTCAGTCATGGGTTTGCCAAAGAGGTTGTCACCTCAGCAAGGGACATCGACCAACTTGTCCTGAACCCATGGCTCCAGATCCGATGACATTAGCCAGGCCAGGTGGTGTGCACTGATGCCGGCTGCGGCTACTCGGGCCGAAGCCTCGAAGCCATCATAGGCCGCTCAAGATATGAACTTCGAGCACTCCCGAATCCCGGTGGACAAGACATTGAAGCGCTGCAAGGGTGCCTCGGAGAGGCCAGCTAAGAACCCGGCAATCTCCTTTGCCAGGTCCCTCGAGTACAATGCCCATGTACAGCTGGTAGGTTTGGACATGGCATGACAGCATCGAGCCCTGGAAGCATTTTCTGCTGAGGGCGTCCAGGTTCCGGGCCTCCCGGCCAGGAGGCACCGAGGAGTGCATTTTTTGGCTCTTGAGCCTGTGCATGGCTGATTTCACAATCATGGAGTTGTGCGGCAGCTGTGCCTTTTGGAACCCAGGGCTCTTGCAGACTCGATAGATGAAATCGACCTGCTTGCTGAGCACCGGCATCGAGGCCGGTGACTCCCACATGCAGAGCATCAGCCGTTCCAGCATTGGAGGAACTGGCACAGTAAGGGCTTCCCTCGGGGGAAAGTCATACTGGAGGGCCTTGAGCTCTTCAGCTCGATGCTCCTCCTTGGCATTCGCCGGGAATGCCAAAGCCTTTGCCATGTCCCTGATGAAGTTCGAGAACCGGTTATCCTCCGGAAGGGACCTTCTCCGAGGCTCCGAACCTGGTGAGTCCAATGGGACATACCGGGTCCGATGGGTGTCCAGGGATGCTTCATCTTCTGTCTCCCACGCCGATCCCTCCGAGGAGGTATTGAGGGGCTCCGGCTGCAAGGGCTTCGGCCCCGACCGCCCGATGCCGAGAGCACCGGCGTCGACGACATCGGTACCGAGCGGGAGGTCGAGGGAGACCTTGGCCGAGGATCGACTCGAGTCCGAAGAGTCTCGAGGATCGGCTCGGCCTCCAGGGTCGACTTGGATGTCGAGGTCCCGGTGGTCAGGGCGGATGGACTGGTGAGACCGGCTATCAGACCCCGCTGATGCTCCATGAAGGCAGACATGCTGCGCTCCAGGGCCGTCGTCCTGATACCGAGCTCAGAAGACTCTGCAGCCTCTGGCTCAGGCCCCGACATCATCGGGCCCGACGCCGGCTCCCCTGGAGGGGAATCCATGAGGATAATAGCACTTACCTGCCTCGGCGTCTCCGGCTCTGTGCGAGGTATCTTTGCAGGCCGCTCGGACTCCGAGGACCAGGGCGGCCGTCAGGACTCCACGACCTAGCCTTCAAGGGCCCAGGGTGATCGGAGGCATCCAATGATGCTGCACTCACGGGCTTCTTCTTTCTCCGGTGTTCCCGGGAGGGAGACCCCCATTCAGAAAACCCCCGACGGTGCTCAGGTTCAGACAGCTCCCGAGATGTCGAGGCTTCTGATGAGGTCTGGATCCGGGGGGATGCAGACTACGAGAAAATCCTTTCACGCTTCTGCTGCCTACTTCGGAGTGCCTTAGAGGACATTTTCCCAAACAGGCCACCAACCTTTGGGTCATGGTCGGGCCCGAGGCATCGGAGACAGCAGTCATGTGTGTCGGTGAAGGACATTAACTTCTTACACCAATCACACTTTTTAAATCTGCTGGCAGCCATCTGGGTAAAAGGGCCCCTGCAAGGTCGAATGACCAAGATGCCAGTGAAAATAAAAAAGAGCGCAAACACAGGGGGCGGAGCCTGATGTCCAGCGGGTAGGACGCTTTGCGTTGAAGCTCCCGAGAGGCCTACTTAGAATCCTGACTTAATACCTATACAAATTTACTATTTCGCTCCGAGCTGACCGGGGCACCTCGGGGGGGATGGCGGCCCATAAACCAGCGCGCTTGGACTTCGGGTCTCCTTCTTCTTCTCACGGAAAACGGTCCAAAACAGAGGTGTCTTCCCCACAGAAGATGGTTCCATTTCGTGAAAACCCCGAAATGCACCTGGAGATTTTAGAGGAAATACGCGGCGTGAAGGAATTGGTGCAGTCCAATGGAGAAGCGCTTCGAGCCATGCGAGAAGACTTTGGAGTGCTCCAGGACCGACTTGAAAGTCTTTCATTACGGCAGGACAACATGGCGGGGGTCCTCGACTCGCACGAGGTGCGCTTGGGCAAACTGGACAAGGCTGAGCGCCAGATACAGAATCTTCAAAAGGAGTTAGAAGATAGCAATAATCGAGCCCGTCGCAACAATGTGAGGCTCCTCGGAATGCCGGAGGGGGTGGAAGCAGGAGATATAAGAGAATTCTTGCTCAAAACTCTTCCCTCCTTGCTGAAGATCACTTTTCACAGAGAACTGGAAATCGATCGAGCACACCGTGTTCCTGCCCACATGGCGCTCAACCGCACGACCCCCCGGCCTATTATCTTTAGCTTGCTACGATATCAACAAGTGGAACAAATTCTACATGCTGCCCGAGCGAATCACCATTTGGAATTTGAAGGCCGTAAGGTCTCCTTCTTTCCTGATTTGGCAAAGCCTACCGTTGACCGTCGGAAGAAACTCCTTGCTTTTCGCCCTCGACTTCAACAGCTACAGGCTCGCTTTGGCCTGTTGTATCCAGCGAAGCTCCGAGTGACTCTCCACAACCAAACCAGGACGTTCGAAGATCCTGATCTACTATCAACATTTTTAGACTCCAAAGAAGCAGAGCAGATGCGCTGATCCCAAATCTTGGACTCTTATCTGCCGGCTCTATCCGCCATTTTGAAGGGCCCGATGCGGCGGTCATAGCCAAGCACAGAAATAGCCTGGACTTTCTTTCTTTCTCTATATGACTTTTGTTTTTTGGTCTCCTATCCCTTCATGATGTGTGCCTCGGTCGGATTCGGAGCACGCACAGTCCTACAGGTTATGTGTTTTTTCAATCTCGGCCTTCTCTGGGGTTTCTCCCCGCAGACACATGGTCGCCAGTAATTTTGGGGTTTTGCTTCTCCTCTACCGTACTGCGGTTTTCTTTGTTAATGTGGGGCGCTTCATTGTATTATATTAGCTTATTTTTCCTATGTCATGTGTACAGCCAGATAAAGTCAGTTTGAGGGACATAGTGAAATTATGTGTGCTATCATGCTCAGAATTTTTAACTTTTCTGAATGGCCTTATGTAAAATCTTATCATTCACCGTCAAAGGCATTAATGGTCCACTCAAAGGAAAGAAAATCCTTAGCTATCTTAGCCATGAGCATGTTGATTTAGTGTTTCTTCAGGAAACGCATTTAAACTCTGCTGAAACACTGAAACTCAATGCTAAGCCTCACATGGTAGTTGCCTATTCTCCCACCGTTTCCAAATGGTACGGGATAGCCATTCTGGTTAGGAAGTCTTTGCACGCTACTGTACCTGATATTAGCGCTGACAAGGAGGGTAGATGGGCCCGTGTACACCTTGAGGTTGGAGATAGTGAATTCACGTGTATTTGCATTATGCCCCGAATGTGGACAACCCTGCTTACTATGCAAGTATTGCGCAGTTGGCCTTGGCCTCTGCCAATGCTCCATTAATACTTGGTGGCGATTTTACTCAAGTGTTCCCTCAATCTTTTCTTCTCAAACAAGGTGCTCGTTGGTTGGAAGGAACACTACTCAGGGCAATGGTTGCTGGACACGTCCTGCGGCCATTGGTTCCTTGCCTCATGTTATGCATGAATATCCCGCACTACAGTATTACTGGCGTCGGGTCTGGGGTCGTATTTAGTCTATCTCGCACTCTCAGGAGCCCCTTTCTTGGAGGATAGTGGGACTTCGCCCAGTTGCGGGGATCCCCTCTCTCCCAAAAATGGCTTATCTCCTTTCGAACTTTATGCTTGGCATTGCTATTTCCCTAATTAAGTAATACTGGAAAATTAGCTCCCATCTGAGCCCCAATGAATGGTGGAATCATGCTTGTCTTTACAGTAAATATGAACAAATACCTCGTCTGTTCGCTTCCTCCGTTCAGACTCCTTCTCATTGGTCTCAATGGAAGATGCTCAATGACTATGTACATTTTGCTAAATGCTCTCATCTGACTGTCTAACTTTGTATATATCTCTGTCCCATGATCATGCTGTATTGTAGATACTCTTTTGATCGTTTGCTGTATAATCACTGTTAATTGGAAGCGCTCACATGCTGATATAATCGGGTAGAGAAGAAGCATCGGGGTGGGGGATAATGGGTTTACTTTTCCTTATTGTATACTTGTTTTGTCTCTTTTGGTGTGTTGTTTCTTTTGTTTGTTGCAAAATGAAAATAAAAGTTTAAAAAAAAAAAAAAAAAAAGAGCGCAAACACTAGTCACTAAGGACAAAAACGCAAAAAATTTGCGGAGGGAGGAGTAGCCTAGTGGTTGGGGCAAGGTACTTCAGGCCAGAAGATCAGGGGTTCAAATCCCACTAGAGGACAGCAACCTTGGGCCAGAAAGACTTGGGTTCTTGTCCCACAGATGCTCCTTGTGGTCTTGGGCAAGCCACTTAACCCTCCATTGCCCATGTTCCCTGTAAGTATTAGTGTATGTGTCTCATATCCCTGCATGTTAAATGTATCCCTCAATTGTGTTGTGACCGCTTTGATTGAAGGATAAGGCAGTATACAAAACTGTCTAAATAAATAAAATATAAAAAATTGACTGGACTCAATACCAGTGTACCAAGCCGCAGGCAGGAAGGGGAACCGGCATCAAACCAGTCAAAGAGAAAAAATTATTCTAAAGTTTTGATGCACTTTTTCCTTGAGGAATTAGGGACAACGTCCATTGGGCTCTGCGGAAAAAGGGAGACTGAGCAAGATGGCACCCTTGGGTGGGAAGGGGTAGATTGAAAAAAAATAATGCTGCATTGTCAATATGATTATATGCAAATGTATTAATTTGTTCTCCTTAAAAGATTTAAGTTATTACGAAAAGTAGATACAAATTTTAAAAAAAAAGACCTAACATATGCATTAAATTTTTCTCCCAGTTTGCAGCCAGGACATCTTTTGCTCAAGGATTAGTTCCCTGCAGTTCTAGGAAGGTTAAAGCATACCCCCAAAAATTTTGTAGCGATGTGATTCTGTAACAAAACAGGAGATTTTGTCATTTCCTATTCTATTTCATTTTGAAAAGTAAGATTTTATTTGTTTATATTTTATTTAAGAAATTAGGCTTCATCTCACTGAAAAATGCACAAATAAAACAAAACCACAGTACCTCTCCCTTTCCCTCAGGCCAATCCCAAACATTTATCGCGCGATATGTGACATTACGTATCGCGTGATAACCTCGGCGCTGCTACGTTAAGACGGTTTAGTAAACATACCCCTAAGTAACAGACTACAGCAAGTCAAATGTGGGTCAAACAAATCCGCGCTGTTCTCTACACCACAAGGCATTCCACAAGGTTCCACACTTTCCTCAATCCTCTTTAACCTATACATACAACTCATCTGCAACATTATAAGAAACATAAAATACAATACCACATATATGCTGACAATCTCATGATCTTTATCCCAATCGACTTACATGTACCTGACCTCTCATCCATAACCCAATCTATGGAAGACATGACCATCTGACTCAGTAACCTAGCAGTAAACTACACCAAGACAGAAGCACTATACATCACCAGAAACACCACCTTCAACCCTTCACAATCAATCAATCTTCTGCACAAGACAATAACAGTAAAAAGTGAGGGAGTCACCCTGGACAAAAACCTTAACCTCCAAACCCACATTAACAAGACCACTACAAAAGCATAACACAGACTAAGAATCATCAGGAGACTACAACTAGTTTTGAGCCAGGACAATTTCCGTACAGTATGTCAGGCTATCGTCACCCCAATACTGGACTATGGCAATGCACTCTACCAAGGACTCCTGAAGCAAACCATCCATCCACTATAACTAGCACAAAACATGGCAGCCCACATCATCATGGGAACAGCCAAAAATGACCATATCATCCCAATACTCTACCAACTATACTGACTTCCAATTCATGCCCATGTAAGATTTAAAGTAACACCAAAGATATTTAAAATCATAAACCACTGCTCAGTAGACATCCTACAGAACATGATCATTAGAGACTCAAGCACACGACCCAGGCAAAACAATAACGGAAATATGCTCATAGTACCTATAGAACACCAAAAAAGCAAACATTTCACGTCCAGAAGAGCACCCTCACTCTCTGCACCTACCATATGGAACTCCTTACCGGAGAATATGCGAGGCTCAAGTGACATCAAGGACTTCCGAAAAAAGCTCAAGACCCTTTTGTTCATTGATCCCTTCGGAAATATTACATAGCTTAGTGAATACAACCTAGGTCGTTATGGCACACATAATCTGAAGCATTGACTAAACTGTAAATAAGTCAGTTTAAATAGTAAATAAGTTCTATCTTGTTAACTGCCCTGTATGCCAACCCCTCCCATATTCTCTCATTCAATGTACTCAGTTTACGTTACTTTGTAAACTGTTTTGATTGAAGGATAAGACGGTATAGAAAAACTAGTTAAATAAATAAATAGAGGGGACCTTTCTGCTAGCTGCCCACCTTCATACATCTTTATTTATTTATTTAGCAATTATTTCTATACCGCTCTTTCACAAGTATCAAGTGCGGTTTACAATGAACAGTATGTTATATGGTATGGATGGTATCATACCAAGTCAGTTTACATAGAACATATTGAACTATTTACAGGTAACAATATAAAGTATTAACATTATAATTATTAGAACATTAAACTGTTAGAACATATTTACATTGTTGATATTTACAAATTATGTCATGAATTATAAATTGTGGTATATATCACTTGAGTTGTATTTTAATTTATATTTCAGAGAACATGTAGCTATGATTTGTATTATGATTGTTAACCTGTGTCTCTTTGAGTGGTCTGGGTGAATTAATTACAAAATGGCAGGCCGGGACATGTATGTGGCAAGAGATACACTTGTGTATTCTAAAATAGCATCACAGACATGTCTGCGTTCGCAGACCTTCCCCCGTCCATATCTGACATGTGCAACTTTCTAAAATCGGTTGAAAACCTGCATATGTCTGATCCATAATTCTGTGTGTCTCTGCTTATTTTTCTCTTGCCAAAGATTTTCATCTTTTAGGGTGGAGACAGGTCAATTTTAGATAGTACTTATATATGCCCTCCTTCTCTGATGCCCCTCCCACAGAATTTGGATATTTTAACTTTATTTTATTTTATTTTATTTATTTAATTAACAGTTTTTATATACTGTCTTTCTTCAATTCAAGACGGTTTACAATGAACATAATGTAACAGTGGGATATGTTTACTAAACGGCGCTAACGGCGCAGCTGCGATGTTATCGCGCGATAATGGCTCATTACTGTGCGAGAATGTCAAGTATCGCATGATAACATCTGCTGTGGCGGTAAGGTGCACTGAGGGTGAAGCAAGGCCCCTCAGAGGGCGGAGGAGGCTCCCCAGCAGCGGAGAGAAGGGGTCAATGGGCGGAGAGTGGGCGGGGAGTGGCTCCTTGCACACTAACGCCATGAAATGAAGCTCATAAAATTAGCACCAGTGAAAACCTGGCGCTAGGCACATTTGCAGGTCAGAGAAACCATTTCAGTCAGCAATGTTCAGCAAAGGCAAAGAAACCCAAAAACGTGATAGCAGTTATACATGTGCAGGAGCCAAAAAAGCAAAGAAACAGATAAAATGACCAGAACCGCATTTGAAATCCCAATAACCAAGCTGGCCAATAGTGATATTAATGAGAAACATAAAGAAACACTACTGACAAAGCATAAAAAAAGAAGATATCATGCCTGGAAGGGTCTATTCTCAGTCCCCCTACAAAGTGAATGATCCCACATTGAAATACCGCTGATCAGGGTATTTGTCGTTTATATTGGGCAGTTTTGTTATGGCGTGCAAATGTGCAGCAACAGCAGAGTGGGCACGTAGGACAGGGCAACTGTACTGATCCTGGAAATGGGATACAGAGGGCTGCAGGCGGCACATGCTGTGGTCCCGCTGGGGCACATTGCGGGCTAGGCAGATGCCTAAGTGGCACATAGGAATGTCGAAACTGTAAAGCAGCAAGACAGCAACTGACGAGGGTCCAACATGGGCACGGGAGTGTTCCCCAAGGTGTCACAGGGGATATTACCCAGCAGGTACCCCCAAGGGCACATAACATTGGCAGGCGGTGCCGGGGGGAAGCACACATGTCCAATGGAGGCACCCCCACCCGAGAATCCACACCATAGGCAGCTGCCTACCAGCACTCTGGCTGGCCTGGGCCTGAGCACCACCAGCACCACCAGCATAAGGGCATGTCAGCATGGTGGCAGAGGGGTGCTGGTGGTGGAGGGGGCAGTGGCAGCTGCCCACAGCAGACCACAGCCAAGCCCCGTTTAGGCGTGTGCCATGCACTGCAACAGACAAGATCTGTCTGATGTACAGTCATGGTATCCCCAGGGAATGAACTGTCCCTGTGGCAACTCTGTGGTGCAGTACACACAGCCAAGTCCCAGCTGTGGCTCCTGCCAACCCTGTCCTCATATTTTACCCAGTACTAAACCATGGTAATAAAGACAGAACCTTTATTGCAGATAAAATAAACATGCCTGAAACGCCTATATTTTACCCTACAGAGCACCAAAACCATAAACATGTGCAATCCCTAGAGCAGAGTTTCCCAACTGCAGTCCTGGAGGGCCAAACACCATTCAGGTTTCATGCTGTCCCTAATAAATATGCCTGTGCTGCATTTGTATGTGCCACCCCCATTGTATGCAAATGTAACTCATGCATATTCATTAGGGACAGCATGAAAACCTGAACAATGTTTGGCCTTCCAGGACTGGAGTTGGGAACCTCTGCCTAGAGCAGCGGCCAACAGGGGCAGAAACACCCACACCCACACCCACAGGCTCCACTATCCATAGCCTCATGGAGAGTCAGGCTGTTGGGCCTTGCGCGCAGCAGCATCTCCCAATACTAACACTTGCATACCTTAGCAATACCGCCCTAAACTTGGGAATACGTTACACATATATCAAAAGGTTGCTGTGATTAATGGCAGATAACAATTCCTAAGTTAATCACAATTTGCTGATGGAGCTGCATCATAGCAACCTTTCTGATATCTGTGGAGTGTGTTTCATTTTTGGTTTCTGACAGTGTTTACCGCCCCGGGGAGTGACCTCAACAGTATTGCGTACCATAGCCATGCATGCACTGTGCCCAGGACTGGTGTGGTGGCCAAGGCTGCCAAAAGCCTCTATATTTGCACAATGCTGGCATAGGTGTGGGAGTGTGTGTCTGTCTATCCAGTGTGTTGTGGCTGCCTACACCTTACTCAGCCCACACTGTTTGCATGGTTTCCAGTATTAGCCTGCCAATGTGCATAATGAGGAGCAAGGTACTGTGGGTATGGACTGGAAAGAGTGGCCTGGGCAGGATGTATCTGCACAGGTCATAGGGCAATGGCTGGGACATTGTAGTGCCTGGCCAACACCTGCACGGACAGGGTGGCCACAGCATGTCCTGCTGGGAGATCACTCTCACCCTGACTGAGCAGTTACCACGGCATTGCTATGTTCCCCCATAGTGCTATATAATATTTTTCTCAAGTGATATTTATGGGTTCTTTTTTCTGAGGCCCAATCACTTACTTACCTGCTTGGTGTGTGTGCTCACATCCCATTTTTGGGTGCACACAGTTTCTCCAGGAACATGCACTATGGACTAGCTAGCAGACTGCAGTTAATATGTGTATGGTTGGAACACATTGCAGAGGCTGGAGACTGTCAGATAGTGGTGTGGGGCAGCTGAGCATTTCCAGGTGTACTGTCTGCCTGCCATTGCCTTATTGATGTGTACAGATCTGCATTGATTGCCCTGTAGGGTGCCTGTTCCCCAGCAGGACTGCTGTTGATGGTCCCCTCTGCTGCCACCATTGCAGGGATGTAGAATGTGGATCTGTTGGTGGGAGATCCTGTCCCCCCACCCTTAGCCCCAGAGAGTGGGTTGGTCAGTGCTACATAATCTGCCTATGGGTCCAAACACCCCCCTTCACTTAAATCATATGACCATGGCACCCACACCGGATATGCAGTATTCTGGGTGCATCATAGTCCACATGGACTAGACTTGACTGGGAAATACAGATAGACACAGGTGTATCCTAGGCATGTCTGCAAGGACTACCTATCACACACATTGGCACTGATGGCAACCTGCAGCAGAGCCTATCTCAGTTAAGCCAGGTGCTGCGGACTTCATGCTGGGTGCCCCACCTCGCCCTCAGGGTGAGCACTGTACCCGCACAATGTGATGGTCTGTAGCTACTCTGTGCCAGTAACACACACGGTCAGTTCCCCCTACCAGGCCTAGGTGCTGTGGGGCTGCATACCCCATCTTGTGATCATCTGTAGATTGCTGATATGCATGTGCAGTGCATCATGGGTACGGGTGGGTTAAACCTATCCTGATAACCACAGCAGACAGTTTGTGTGGTGACCTGCAGCCCTTCTGTAGCCAGCCAGGGGTTTGTTAGCAGCTATTTTATTTATTTATTTATTTAAAGTTCTTTTATACCGCTCTCTTTATCAGAGATGTAGCCCACTGGTTACTTCAGTGACTGTGGAGGCAGAGGTTATGGGTTTGATCCCACAGTGGTGTTATTTGATAGGGCTGTCTGAGGCTTTTCCTTTTTTAATTTAAATTAGTGCTGCCAGCAAAAATGCCCTCACAGTGCTGTAACCTTAAGGTGCCTCATAAGGCACCCTATAAAGCGCCCTATAAGGCGCCTTTATAAGGTGCCCTATAGGGAACATTATAAGGTGCCTTGGCAGACATTGCACTTTATAATGTGCCCTCTGGAGTGCCTTATAGGGCGCCTTATGCGGCACCTTAGGTTACGGCACTGTGAGGGTGAGTTTGCTGGCAGCACTAATTTAAATTAAAAAAGAAAATACCTCAGACAGCACTGATTTAAAGTAAAGGGTAATGCCTCAGACAGCCTTACTCATTAAACCCACTGGGGGATTGAACTCATGACCCCTGTTTTATCAGTCATTGTATTAACCAGTGTGCCACACCTCTGCTGCTGTGCTTGCTGGTCAGCGTGCCTAATTAAGGCTAATGTGCGTTAACGTGCCACGGCTCCCTCTATCGCGCGATAATGGACTTTATCGCATGATAATCCGAAATGCTACCTTAAGACCGGAACGCCCACTACCTTATATGGCATTCGTCACAGTAAGACTGCAACTAACACCGATAACATTAAGACGGTCTTGTAAACATACCCCAGTGTGTCACAACTGTTTTACATGGAACAGAACTTTTGAACATGAGTATATATGGTTGAGACAAGAAACTTTTGAACATGAGCATATATGGCTCAAACGATTAACTATTTACATATTTACAAGTTATTAGGGAGGGGTCGTCAGGGTAATGAGATACGCAAAGGTATTAAGGGGTGGGTGGAGCAGGGGAGCAATGGGCATTGGGGGGAAGAGTTAAGGTGGCAGGGAAAAGTGTTCTTGGTCAGATCAGTTCCATAATTCTCCTGGAAGTGCATTCCATAATGAGGGGGCATAAAGGGAGAAGGCCCTGTTACAAGTAGTTTGCTTGCAGGTTTTCTTTAGCGATGGTACGTTTAGAAGATTTTTAGTATTAGTGCGGCGTTATCTAGTGTTATTGGGATTGGATAGAAGCGACCAAAGGCATGGGGCTGATTCATTGAGAATGATTTTATGTATGAGAGTGATTGCTTTAAATTTTATTCTGGATAGTATGGGGAGCCAATGGAGATCAGAGAGGATTGGAGTTGTGTGTACGTCTAGGGTTATATGTGATTAGACGGGCTATTGTGTCCTGTGCCATTTGGAAGGGATGCATACTGTTTTTGGGAAGGCCATGATAGATGAGATTACAGTAGTCAAGGGTCGGTGTGGTGAGGGCTTGGCAGACAGTACGAAAAGAGTCAGGGTTTAAAAGCGGTTGGAGGTTTCTAAGAGTTCATAATTTGGCATACGGTATATTGTGTTTGACGTTCTTCTTATCTGTTCAAGGAATGTGAGGTTCTGGTTAAGAATAAGGCCAAGATATTTGATTTGATTTTTATGGGGATAGTGAAATCACCAAGTGTGAAAGTTGTCAGTGGAGTATAAGAGGTGATGGTGAATATTTGGAGAGCTTCTGTTTTTAATTGGTTGATTAAAAGATTGTGATGACTGAGCCAAATCCTTAAATTTGTAAGGCATTTGCTTATATTCGTGGTCAGGGATTGTTATATTGAAAGGAGTCAAGAACATGATATCATCTGTATATATTTGGTAATAGATTCTGTGGTTTTGGAAAAT
The DNA here is from genome assembly GCA_033557465.1 of Ichthyophis bannanicus. Classification (NCBI taxonomy): domain Eukaryota; kingdom Metazoa; phylum Chordata; class Amphibia; order Gymnophiona; family Ichthyophiidae; genus Ichthyophis; species Ichthyophis bannanicus. Next base: position 736,498,836 of record CM066031.1, read on the forward strand.
CTTGCATATGGGTTGAAGGAAGATGTTAAACAGGAGAGCAGATAAACTGGATCCTTGGGGAACTCCCTGTTTTAGTATAAAAGGTTGGGAAGTGTTGTTAACTATGCGAACATGTTGTGTTCTGTTTTCTAAGTAGGAGTGGAACCAATTCAGAGTTGTGTATCTGAGTCCAATTTTGTGGAGTGTATCTAAGAGTTGGTGGTGGGGAAGTGAGTCAAAGGCTGAGGATATACCGAGAAATATGAGTAGACATCCTTGAATGGGATTCTGGGTGTATAAGGTCACAGAGTCTAAGAGTGATGTTATAAAGGTTTCAACTCCATGGTTCTTTTTGAAGCCATGTTGGAATGGGTCAAGGGGGGGAATGATCATCCATGAAATTCTGAAGTTGAGTTTGGACTATTTTTTTGGTTATCGTTGCGAGGAATGGGATGCTTGAGATAGGTCTGTACAAAATAGGTAAAGAGCGGTCTAGTTTTGATCCTTTTAGGATGGGGCGGATTGAGGCCTATTTTAGAGGTGTTGGGACAGAGCCAGTTTGGAGGGAGGCTTGTACTATGTGAAATATGTATGGGCTGATGGATCCTTTTGTGGTCTTTATCCAAGAGACAGGGCATGGGTCTAGAGCAGAGGTTGAGGCATTGAGATCTTTGATGACCTTGGTTATGTTCTCGAGTGTGAGGGGATTGAATTCATTCCAGATATTTGAAGGGGATGCATTATTGTGATGATATATTGGTTGGGGGTTAGTTGATAGGAGGGTTGGGTGGAATTTTGAGCTGAGATAGTCAGCTATGGTTTGTGGGGTCATTTTAGGTATCTGGTCCTGATTAGGAGGTCCACTTATTAGGGATTTGGCAATGGAAAAGAGTTCTTTGTGTTTATTTAGGGAACGCTTGATTGATTTAACTTGAATGTCCCAGATTGCACCTGAACGGCTTTTATAAAAAGTGCCTTTAAATGTCCTTAGAGCCAAAGACATCCCAACTTTGCACTGGCATTATACTAATGACGATGAAAAAGAATGACTGCATAGGAAGTTTAACTGGTTTAGGCACCGAAATGTAGATGAGTTCCAGGACCACTACCTATTGGACAATATACAGTACTACTTTGGTGGTAGGAAACCTTTCCTTTTGTATCTTGCACCATGAGCTTAAGAAAATATTGGAAAGATAGAGGCCATTTTGACAAATTTAATTTTTATTGACTATGTGCAGTGTTCCTTAAACTCACAAGAGTTATTTTCCTTTAGTCTTTTAATGTCAAGGAAATGTTTTGAAGATGATACCAATCAGAATACATGCCTTCATTACTTTTGGGTGTCATTTACTAATGATTGGTGTAAGCTGACATTGTCAGCGCAGATTATGGCCCCTTTGTGATGGAAGGAAGCGTTATGCTGGCAGTAGAATAAAAATAAAAATTGTTACTAACCCAATAGTGTTCAAAAATGCATCCACACAGAAAATATGAAAGTATTAGAATGCTGTTTTGAAGAAGTGGCATATAAAATTAATAAATAAATGATGAAATAGTTGAAGTTCACCAAAAAGGTTAAATATTTATAGAGGAGGCATGAAAAACTGGTGTGAATTCAGCCAATTACTAATTAATGGCTCATATGTTCAACGCCTTCTTTCATCAAATGCCTTCATATTAATTTTTAATGTTTTACTAATTTCAAGTCAAGAACAGAAAGAGATGTATGTTTGTTTTAGACTGAGAGAGAAAATTCCACAAAGTGACCAAATAGCCTAAAATGATGCTCACTTCAAAAACATTCAAAAATAATTTTTGCCTATCTTTAAAGAGAGATACTTTTCTTCTCAAAACTTCTAAAGGATCTCTGATGCCCAACATTTGATTTGATTTGATTTCATTTATTAGGCCTGATATACCACCCTTAGTAAGGGACAGCAGAGCGGTTTACAAAAATAAAACCAAATTCTAAACACATATAGAAAGGAATGCCAATGATGGCCAGGAAAGAAGCACAGGACATCAGAAAGTAAACTGGAAAGCATAGCCGAAGAGAAGAAATAAAATTATGGTGGGATGGTGGAAGGTTATATGCTATGGAGGTGAGTTTTGAGCAATGATTTGAACTTGGGGTATGATAGTTCTAACTGCAGGGCATGTGGGAGGTTATTGATGCTTTGGTGAATGCCCGCTTCATGGGACAAAAGAGGGGACGTTTTGTGTTGAAGAACATATCGGAAAAGACAAAAGATTCTCTCAAAAATTTGGTTGATATAGTGTACATGGATTTTAAAAAGTGTTTTGCAGTCCCTCATGACAGACACTTCAAGAAATGAAAAAGCCATGCGATAGGAGATAATGTCCGATGAGGGAGGAGTGGCCTAGTGGTTGGGGCAAGGTACCACAGGCCAGAAGGTTGGTGGTTCAAATCCCACTAGAGGGCAGCGACCTTGGGCCGGAGGGACTGGGGTTTCTAGTCCCACAGGTGCTCCTTGTGGTCTTGGGCAAGCCACTTAACCCTCCATTGCCCATGTTCCCTGTAAGTGTCTCATATCCCCTCATGTTAAATGTATCTCCCAATTGTGACCACTTTGATTGAAGGATAAGGTGGTATACAAAACTGTCTAAATAAATAAATATTGTGGATTGGGAACTGGTTAAAAGCTAAAAAACAGAGAGTAAGGCTAAATGGTCACTTTTCTGAATGGTGACTAGCGAAGTGCCCCATGGATCTATACTGGACCCACTATTTTTTAACATATTTATAAATGATTTAGAAATGGATAATAAAATTTGCACATGACACAAAGGGTCCCTTTTATTAAAGGGCGGTAAGCAGTTATCACGGGGTTCAGCACATGCTAAACACCTGTGGTAACTGCTACCACAGAACAAGTGCAGACAGTAGAGGGTAAAATTGGTGCTGTCTGCACTTGAAGAGGCAGCGCAGAATGGGGCGGGACTGCAAGTGGGCATGGCAGCCAGTGACTGCTATCATACACAACATTGCCACGCACTAGCTTTCATGACTACTGATAACATGGCTGCAAATATCACCTTAAAGGTGGCAGTAATTTCAACTGCTTCACTGGCAGCCTGGTAGCACGGCTGCAGCCAATGGGACAACTCTTGATCTGGTCCCCCGGGCAACCCCCCCCCCCCCCAGCAATCCCCACCCCCCGAAGAAGTCCCTGAAACCCCCCCAAAGAATTCCCATCTGTGATCGCCCCACTTAAGAGGAATCCCTTTTTAGCACCTCCATGGCCGGAATGTCTTCTTGCCATGGCAGCCCTGCAAACAGGTCCAGCAATTTTAGAGTAGGAAAGCTACCTCCCACAGGCCCACTCATAACCCTCTCCCCTCCCCAACATCCACCTGGGATCCTACTGGGTCCCCCTAGTGGTCTAGAGGTAACCATGGTAGGAGCAGTCCCCCTCGCTCCTGCCTCTGCTCTGCCACCAGGACAGTACCAAGGGCTGTGCAAGTGGTGCGCCACACAAGGCGAAAGCAGAGAAGGGGGCACTGATATCATCACTGGGCTTCCAGGAAGCTCAAAAAGAGTGAGTTTCTGAGTGTGGCTTGGTGGAGGGGGCACCAGATTTGTTATTTATTTATTTAACCAGGTTTTTATACCGCCTTATCCTTCAATCAAAGTGGTTTACATCATAACTTACAGCTTAAACTTGGTACAATGAACTATAAAGAATGGGGTTGCATAGGCCACATTTCTAGCTTGGTACAGTCCTGTCTGGCACTCTTCAAAATGGTGAAAAGGGGTCCTCAATAGAGAGAGGGATGAGAGAGCAGGAAGGAGAGTCATATTCTGAGAAAAGGGGCATAGGGATTGCTTCCTCAAGGCTCACAGTCTAATGAGTGGGACACTTTACTACCCTTACACAGACCAAATAACCCTACTCACTGCCCAGAGCCTAAACTCTAAGCACCTTGATGTGAAAAGGAGAAAAAAAGGAGGGGGAGGGAAGGGATAACAATCAATACAGGAGAGAATAAATGGAAACAGTGAGGAAAAAGATGAGGGGGAGGCAGAGTACTGTATCTACCACCCACTAGTTAGTAATCTAGTGCTCCACGCTCTTGGATACTATGTGGAGGTAGGTATTCCATCATGATTTGGACAAGCATAGTTATTGTTTAAAAAATGACACACTCTGGCAGGGTCCGCCCAGTCAGCTTATCCCTCCTGATCCATCAGACAGCATCTTTTTCAATGGCCAGGAAGGTAGCTGATCAGCCAGTCCCATGAATGCAAGGGGCCCCTGGACATTATACAGTCATAAAGGAGCCTTGCTAAACAGCTTGTGACCTGACACAGGAGCAAATGGGGGGCAAGTTTTATTCAAAAATTGAGAAACCATTGTGACAATAAACTCAAAAACAAAACAGGAGCAGAATATGACCATGTGTGGCAGGCTTTCAGCCTGCCCACAAATTGGACAATCTGGTAATCTCTGGATGGTTAGCTAAAAATCTGTTCATGGTCATGGTTCCATGCACCAACTTCCAAAACTGGTACCTGCTGAACCTAAGAGTCATTTCAAAGTAGAAATAGTCTCAGCAAGGACCCTTCTCAGCTTTAAGATATGCCCTCTCTATGTTATCCTTCCCTCTCCTCCCTTTCTCCATCCCCTCCTTCGTTATATCAGTACATCTGATCTCTTCACCCGATTCTTATCAAACCCATTGGTAGTTCATGTCCTTCACACTCCCAACCAAAAGCGCATACCACAGAATGCGACTCATCAGAAGACTCAAGCCCCTCCTCAACCCAGAGCACTTTCGCACCGTTTGCCAGGCACTAATAACCCCTCTACTAGACTTCTGCAATCCAATATACACCGGGCTACCAAAGCAGACCCTCAGACCTCTACAACTGGCACAAAACACAGCTGCCTGCATTATATCCGGTACTACAAGACAAGATCAAATCACACCCATACTGAAAGAACTACACTGGCTCCCAATCATCTCACGCATCAAATACAAAATTATCATAAACATATTCAAGATCAAACAACACTCTTCTGCCATAAGCCTACACACACTCATACAACCTGACACAAGCACAAGGCCAAGAAGAAGAGGCACCTCCAATCGTGTAAACACTCCAAAAGACTTCATCAAGACCCGCAAAGACACCGCACAATGTGCACTCTCCCTGGCTGCTCCATCCATCTGGAACTCTCTCCCAGATGAACTGAGACTAACCACAGAAATCAAGGACTTCCGAAAACATCTGAAGACAACCCTGTTCATCGAATACTATGGGCAGACCCCTTGAGCCAACAGACATGACAGAACTGCAGTCCCTCCCACCACCCCAAGACTGTATATAAGAATGTATAATAGCTCATGATGTATAATAGTGCACTATGTAGATAAACCAACGCTAATCATTTCCCCACCTACACCCACACACCACACTCTCCACTGCATGAAGACACTTGCCCTCCCCTTGATTGTTTGCCGGGGAAACCACCTTGATTGAATGATAAGGCGGTATATAAATACCATTAACATAGAAACATAGAAACATGATGACAGAAAAAGACCACATGGCCTATCTAGTCTGTCCTTCCATAACAACAACTACAACAGTCCACTTTTTACCTTTAGAGATCCTCTGTGTTGGTCCCATGCTTTTTTGAATTCAGTTACTGTCCTCATCTCTACCACCTCCACTGGGAGACTATTCCATGGATCCACTACTCTTTCTGTAAAGAAATATTTCCGCATATCACTCCTGAATCTATCTCCCTTCACCCTCATCCCATGTCCCCTCGTAGCAGAACTTGCTTTCAATTGAAAGAGGCTCTCTCCCTGAACATTTATGCCACGGAGGTATTTAAACATCTCAATCATATCACCTCTCTCCCGCCTTTCCTCTAAGGTGTACATATTAAGATCCTTAAGTCTGTCCTCATATGCTTTATAATGAAGCCCATTAATCATTTTAGTAGCAACCCTCTGCACCGACTCCATCCTGTTCACATCCTTTTGAAGGTGCGGTCTCCAGAATTGCACACCATACTCCAAATGAGGTCGCACCAAAGACTTATACAGAGGCATTATCACCTCCTTTTTTCTGCTAGCCATTCCTCTCCGTATGCACCCAAGCATCCTTCTAGCTTTTGCCGTCGCCTTTTCTGTTTAGCTACTTTAAGATCATCAGACACAACCACGCCTAGGTCCCGCTCTTCTTTAGTGGACAAAAGTACTTCACCTCCTATACTGTATTGCTCCCTTGGATTGCTGCAGCCCAAATGCATGACCTTACATTTTTTAACATTAAATTCCAGCTGCCAAATTCTAGACCATTCTTCAAGCTTAGCTAGATCCCTCCTCATGTTATCTACACCTTCCTGGGTGTCTACTCTATTGCAGATTTTGGTATCATCCGCAAAGAGGCAAACCTTACCCGACAGCCCTTCCGCTATATCACTAACAAAGATGTTAAAAAGAATAGGACCAAGGACAGATCCCTGGGGCACACCACTAGTAACATCCTTCTCCTCAGAGTGAGCTCCATTTACTTGTACTCTTTGTTGCCTCCCACCCAACCAATTTCTAACTCAAGCAGTAACTTTAGGGTCCATCCCTAGGGTGCTCAGTTTGTTTATAAGTCGCCTGTGAGGAACAATGTCAAAGGCTTTACTGAAATCTAAATACACCACATCTAGAGCTCTCCCTCGGTCCAACTCCCTGGTCACCCAGTCAAAGAAATCAATCAGATTTGTCTGACAAGACCTGCCTCTGGTGAATCCATGCTGCCTCGGATCCTGTAATCCGCTGGACTCCAGAAACCTCACTATTTTCTCTTTCAGCAGTGTTTCCAATAATTTACTCACCACCGAAGTTAAACTAACCGGCCTGTAGTTTTCAACCACATCCTTACTTCCGCTTTTGTGTAAAGGCACCACATGAGCCTCTCTCCAGTCCTTTGGCACCACTCCCGACTCCAACGAGGCATTGAAAAGGTCAGTCAGTGGAGTTGCTAGAATGTCCCCAAGTTCCCTCAGTATTCTAGGGTGTATCCCATCCGGTCCCATCTCTTTGTCTACTTTAAGTTGACGTAGTTTCTCATGAACACAGTCTTCTGAAAATTGTTCAAGATGTCCCTCGCTTCTGTTCTTATTTGTGGGTGTTTTCTGAGGTCCTGCTCCTGGTTCTTCATCTGTGAACACAGAACAAAAATATTTGTTAAGCAATTTCGCTTTATCCTTATCAGCTTCTACATATTCCCCCCCTACACCCTTGAGTCTGACAATACCACTTTTGCCCTTCCTCTTCTCACTAATATATCTGAAAAATGTCTTATCCCCCCATTTTATTGCATTGACTATTTCCTCCTCCTTTTGAATCTTTGCCTTCTTGACTACTTTGCTAGCTTCTCTAAGTTTTTCCAAATACAGATGCCTGTCTTCCTCTCTCTGTGATCTCTTGTATTTCATGAAGGCCTCCCTCTTTTTCTTCACTTTTTCAGCTACTTCCTTCGAAAACCATAGCGGTCTCCTGTTCCTTTTGCCTTTATTTACCATTTTAACAAAAAGGTTGGTTGCCTTTAAAATACCCCCTTTCAGTTTTGCCCACTGTTTTTCTACATCCCCCAGCTGTTCCCATCCCACTAACGACTCCCTGAGGTATTGGCCCATCTTCGCAAAGTTAGTCTTCCTAAAGTCTAAGATCCTCACCTTGGAATGTATTTTAACAGCCCTAGTCCTAATACTGAACCACACCATCTGGTGATCACTGGATGCAAAATGATCTCCCACTACAACATCAGAAACACTTTCACCATTGCTAAGCACCAAGTCCAGTATGGCCCCTTCACGTGTGGGGTCTGTTACCAATTGCCTGAATAGTTCTCCCTGTAAAGAATCCAGGATCTCCTTACTTCTAGATGATACTGCAGCAGGAATGTGCCAATCAACATCTGGCATATTGAAATCTCCTATCAGTAGCACTTCCCCTTTCCTAGCAATGCTGCGTATTTCTTCAATTAACTCTCTGTCCACCTCTTCCTCTTGTGAGGGAGGTCTGTATATCACACCAATGCTAATAGATTTCTCTTTCCCTCTATCTAGTTTAACCCACAATGCCTCCTCTCTCCCTTTTAAGCTCTGTAATTCCAAAGCTTTAATAGTAGTTTTTACATATAGTGCCACTCCTCCTCCCCTTCTTCCTACCCTGTCCTTTCTGAATAAAGTATACCCAGGTATAGTTACATCCCAGTCATGGTTTTCTGTGAACAATGTTTCTGTAACTGCCACTAAATCCAAGTCAGCCACTCCCACCAAAGCTTCATCTTCAGGGATCTTATTTCCCATGTTACGGGCATTAATACACACTGCTTTCCATATGTTACCCCTGTTACCCATTTCCATAAATGTATTTAATGTATCACCTACCTGGGGGCTTTCACTTACCTGGGGGCTTTCTTCACCCATCCCCAACGAATCTAGTTTAAAGCCCTCTTCAGTAGATTAGCCAGTCTACTACCAAAGATGCGTTGACCTTTCTTGGACAGATGGATGCCATCTCTGCTCTGCAACCCTTGGAACAGCATCCCATGGTCTAGGAAACCAAAACGCTCTCGATGACACCATCCACGCAGCCATGCATTCATCTCCAGGATGCGAGCCTCTCTGCCTTGGCCTTTACCCTCAACAGGGAGGATTGAAGAGAACACCACCTGTGCACCTAACTGCTTCACCCTCTGTCCCAGAGCCATGAAGTCACTTTTGATACGTTCCGAGGTATACCTGGCAGTATCATTTGTTCCAACATGGATTAGCAACATTGGATAATAGTCAGTGGGCTTGATGAGTCTCGGCAAACTCTCCGTAACATCTTTGATTTTGGCACCAGGCAGACAGCATACCTCTCTGGACATCAAGTCTGGCCGGCAGATGGACGCCTCAGTACCCCTCAGAAGAGAGTCTCCAACCACCAGTACCCTTCATTTCCTTCTGGTCACTGATTCCGCAACTTTGGGGTACTTGAACTCTGGTTCTTCCCTTTCCAGGGATGCTTTCACCTCCTCCACTTCCAGGGCTGCATAATGGTTCTTCAATTCAAGGGCTGGAGACATTGGATTGGTGATTTTGCAGGCCCTGGTGACTTGTGTCCAACCATCGACATTCTGTTGGCACCCATCTTCTCCTGTGCTGGAGAGCCTGGTTGCTGCAAGAAGCATCTCATCAATGTACTTCTCACTGTCTTGAATGCTCCTCAGCCTCGCCACCTCCTCTCTGAGTTCCTCCACTTGTTTCCTCAGAGCTTCAGCATGCAGGCACCCTGCACATGGAACCGGTCCTTCAACTGGCATTAGGACCTCTGTCTGGACCGAGGCAGAAGCTGTAATGGGGGCATCAGCTTTAGCAATATGATTTTTCCCAGCCATTGTTCTGTTCGTGGAGCTTAGGTATCTGTTAAAGCAAAAGAGAGAGATCTACCAAGTACCAGCCGGTTTCGCAGCTGTCCTTTCAGAGAAAAAGCAGTTAAATCTCTTTAATTATATACAAATGTGCTGGTCCAATTCACTGTGATTTGTTAAAGGGGGAGGTGCCCTATAAAGCAAGACTGCTCACTAGGGGTGGGTGGGAGTCGGGGTGGGTAGGGAGGGAACTAACACCTGATTAGGTGTTAGCAGTTTCTAAACCTGAGGAGGTTACTGGAGTTCAGCAACCTACTGTGCTCAAGGAAAGTTTCCCTAAAACAGCAAAAATGAAAGTAACCTTGCTTTAAAAAATATACACAAAACCCTTTTAAGAGCTCCCAGTCAGAGAGCTAGCAATGTAATATAATAAAACAAACAAAGAAACCCTCAAATCCTTACTGTTTGATCTGTGGAGCCCTGGTTAGGAAAGCCTCAAAAGGGCAGGGCACTGGAGCCTTTTATGCAGGCTTCAACTGCACTCAGGAAACAGGCCCACTAACTCCTGATTAGGTGTTAGCAGTTTCTAAACCTGAGGAGGTTACTGGAGTTCAGCAACCTACTGTGCTCAAGGAAAGTTCCCCTAAAACAGCAAAAATGAAAGTAACCTTGTTTTAAAAAATATACACAAAACAAACAAAGAAACCCTCAAATCCTTACTGTTCGATCTGTGGAGCCCAGCTCTTTTACTCTTCCCCTGATCCTCCCTCCCCATCCTCCTGAGGTGTAGCCTCCTCCAGGAGCTTAATGTATTCGCCCCATATTTTCTTGTATTGCCCCTCCCACCCTTTTAGTATAAATGATATTTGATCAAATCTCAGAGCCTCCCCCACTTTACCCCTCCAGTCCTCCATAGTAGGGCCCACTACTGACTTCCACCTCCATGCTACCACCACTCTGGCTGCTAATAGCATCTTTTGTGCTAACATGGCCCGTTTCATCCCTCTCCCAGGTACCGCCAATAACACCTTCACTGGGTCGTCAGCTACCTGCCCTCCCACTATCTTCCTCGTCTCCCTTCTAATTTGTTTCCAGTAGATTTTAATCACTGGACACCCCCAACACATATGGAAGAAAGTGCCTCCTTCTCCACACCCCCACCATCACATGGGGGTCTCCCTCCTTTTTGCCTTATACTGACTCAATGGGGTGCTGTAAACTCTGTGCACTATTTGAAATTGTGTCTGCTATCAAGAGGTGACCCAAGTGTATTTAGATATACCTCTGTGAATATGCATCCATGTGTCCTCACCAAGCGCCTGCCCTTTCCACCGCTTCCACCCATCCATGTGGGCCCCCCCCCCCTTTACGGCTCTATCTCCTCCATGCAGGTTTTATATAACTTTGCTAACAACCCCTTTGCCTTCCCCCCTTTATACAATACCCTCTCCAAATGCATGCTAGACCTAGTTAGGTTTTGCATAACATCTGGAAGTGAAACATAATACCGGAGCTGGAAGTACTGAAAGAAAGGTATCCGCCCCCCAATATGACCCTCCACCTCCTGCATACTCACCTTACCTCCTTTCCCTAACAAATCTCTGAATCGAGTCATTCCCGCTGCCATCAGGTCCCCCACTAAATTCCCCCACTGAGAAGGGATATATATCATTTAACTTTGTCCATTTGCTAAACATGCCTGGCATCGCCCCCCTTTTTCTTTTCTCCCCTGACCACTAACCGCAAAGCCTTGAGAAGTGGATGCTTCTCCGCACCCCCCCCCCCGCACCCCCTCCCCTTCCACCCTCTCAAAGATCGATTGCGGAGTCAGTGTCACTTTCTCTGTCTCCACCCATGAAACTTCTTGCCATTGATGGTAGTGATCTCTCAAAGCCCTGAGCACTGCAGCCCTATAGTATCACTTCAAGGAGGGAAACCTATTCTCTCCCCCTTCCTCCCTAGATTTAACCAACCTCCCAATTCAAAATTAGCTTTCTTCTTCCCCTGTGTAAATTTAACAAGTCTCCTCTCCCACGCCCCCATTTTTGCCATCTCTAGAGGAATTGGGTGCTGAGCAAACAAAAAGAGAAATTTGGGGATTATGTTCATTTTCAGCGCAGCCACCCTACTCATCCAGCTCAAGTGACATGCCCCCATTTGTCCATATCCTCCCCAATCTTACTTATTAAGGGTGTATAGTTCATCCCAAACAACTCCATAGGGTCCTCCAATATCCTGAACCTCAGGTACTTAAGATGTCCCTTCGCCCATTAAAACAGAAAGTCCGGTACCTCCTGGTGTCGCAGACCTCCCAGGACCAGAGCCTCCATTTTAGACGGGTTTATTTTGAATCCTGACATTTTTGCAAACGTGTCCAACTCGGACATTAATGCTGGCACCGATTCTTGAAGTGCCTGTTTCCCATCAGCGTCGGAGGGCTCAGCTTTAACAGAGCCGCGGGAAAGGGAAACCCCTCTCCCTTCATGCGACTCTGCAAAGCTGAGCCGGCACACAGAGGGAAACGCTGTCAGGGTTCTGGCGGGGGGTCACGGCTGTGGGGCACTTCATTATGCTGCTACCGCCGCTGTAGCAGCAGTGGCAGCGGCTTCTGCAGCAGCCAGGGTTTTTTTTTTCAATTTCTCTGGACTGGGGGGGGATGGTAGCATAGGAAATATTAATGAGCTGATGGGGGGAGGACTAGGACTGGAAATGGGCTGATGGGGGTTTAGGACTGGTAATGGGCTGATAGGGGGTAGAACTGGAAATGGGCTATGGGGGGGCTAGGACTGGAAATGGACTGATGGGGGCTAGAACTGGAAATGGGCTGGTCAGGAGGGGGCTAGGACTGGTAATGGGCTGATTGGTGGGGTTAGGCCTAGAAATGGGCTGATTGGGGGGCTAGGACTGGAAATGGACTTATTGAAGGGGGGTAGGACTGGTAATGAGCTAGGACTGGTAATGGGCTTATTGAGGAATTAGGACTAGAGTGGACTGATAAGGGAGATAGGACTGGAAATGGGCTAATGGGAGAGGGGAGGAGAGTGCTGCTGGCCCTGGAAGAAAACTAGGGGCTAGGGCTACAAATGGGTTGATGCGGGGAGATGGTAGAATAGGACTGGAAGGGAGCGAATACTGACAGGGTCTGCCAGGGGAAGGAGGGGGCAGAAAGGGAGCTGACATGGGGGAAGGAGAGGGCTGGAAAGGAGCTGACACCTGGGATGTACTGAAGGGGGACTGGAAGGGAGCTGACACTTGTGGATGGGAGTGGTAGGTGGCTGGGTAATGGGGAGGAGGCTGGAAGGGAGCTGACATGTGAATGACACTGAAAGGGGGATGGACAGCGGGTAGGGCGACTGGAAGGGAGCTGACTAGGGGGGTGACACTGAGAGTGGACGTGAGCTGATACCTGGGATGGTATTTGGACTAGAAGGGGCTGGACAGTGGGGAAGGAGGGGGACTGGAAGGGAATGGACACCAGTGGCAGTCATGGGAATGCAAGGTGGTTGACATTGGAAGGTACTGGGAGGGGAGGACTGGAAATGGGGCTGATACTGGGGAGGGTTACTGGAACTGGAAATGGGCTGATGGAAGGAAGTGAAGAAAACAAAAGAAGAGATAAGAAATGGCAGATGGACCATGGACCACAGAAAGAGAGCTAAGAGAAGACAGGAAAGCAGAATCCTCAGATCGGGACCAGCACGATCAGAGAATAAAATGGTCAGACAACAAAGGTAAAAAATAATTGTATCTAATTTTAGTGATTGAACTTTGTGCTATTTTTATATTTTACACAGTATTGGGGAACTGCATCGTTTATTTATCTGATGGGGAAGATGCACTTTTGGAACGCTGCCTCCCTCCTAGTTTCAATGCTGTTTCTGTCCCCCACACAGGTCGAGTAGAGGGAGGTGTGGCTGCTCTCCTCCATTCCTTTCACACATGTCTCCTCTCCCTTATTACACTACCCAGAAGCCCTATTGCTTCATCTCCATATTTCCCCTCCCCTGTATCTTCTTCTCATCTATTCTCCTCCAGCTCTGCGTCCTGATCTTTGGGACTCTCTCTTACTATCTATTTCTGACCTATCTTTGGTCTTTCCTCGTTTACTTATCGCAGGGGATTTTAATTTGCATCTGGACTCACCATCTTCTTCTAGAGATCATTCTTTCACCACGCTGCTTCAGGATCTGTCCCTTTTTCAACATGTTCCCTTTCCCACTCACTCAGCAGGCCACACTCTTGACCTGCTTCTTTCCCCAGTCTCCTCAACTTTCCTCATATAATGTCTCCATGCTCTTCCTCTGCCTTGGACAGATCATTTCTGTCTCACCTTTCAGTGTCTCTCCTCTCCACTCAATTCAGCATCTCTCTCTCAGGTTGCCCGTCCCCCTCTTTCTCCTGCTCAGCATTACTCTTGCTGTATAACTCCTCTGACTCTTCAACATTTCCCAGTTGCAAGAGACCTCTTACTTCCGGAGTTTCCCTCACTTTCCCATGACTCCCAAGCCTCCTGCTGGTCCTCCTGTTTCTCTGCTGCTCTGGATCACTTAGCTCCACTACAACCCCACCCTTTGCCTCATCGCTCCTCACAACCCTGGTTCCACAGCAGCCTTTATCTCCTCCGTACCCAACTCCGTCGTGCTGAATGCCTATGGCAGAAATCACCCTCCATATCCACATTATCACATTTTAAGGAAGGTTATGCCCCACTACCGACAAGTTCATAAAGCCAAAGAAGACTACTTTTGAACAGCCATCTCCTCTGCACCCATTCCAACCCGTCATCTTTATACTGTTCTTCAGTTCCTTACATCTCTCCAGCCTGGCTCTGCTCTTATTCCCTCCTCGTCCTCCCCTTCTCCTTCTCAACTAGCAGTCTTCCTCAATAAAAAGGTTCTTGATCTTAGGATATCTCTGCCTCATTGCCCCCGCCCTATCTCCAATCCTCCTCCTTCTCCCCCCCCCCCTCTCTTTCTCAGCTATCATACTCCTGGGCCTCGTTTCACTCAATTATGACTTCCGAGCTCATTGGACTTAATCTCTTCCTCTAATAAAACCTTCTGTTCACAGGACCCTATCCCCTCTTCCTGATTGCTTACTCCTTCTCTGGCTCTTAACCTTTCAATCCTTACCATGATCAATACTAGTCTTTCCACAGGTGTCTTTCCCCACTCCTGGAAACATGCCCTTATCCGTCTTATCCTCAAGAAACCCTCACTTGACCCCCAGATCGCTGCCCACTGTCGCCCTGTATCTAATCTTCCTTTTCTCTCTAAAATACTGGAAAAAACAGTATTTGCACAGTTATCCCGTCACGATTCTACCCACTTTCTTCACCCCTGTCAGTCCGTTTTTTGGCCAGGTCACAGTGTGGAGACGGTTCTCCTCGCATTTCTTAATAAACTTCACGTAGCTCACGATCGCGGTGATTTCTCGGTGGCGATATCCTTGGACCTCTCTGCAGCTTTTGATCTAGTTGATCACTCTCTCCTTCAGGCTTGCTTGCGTGAGGCCGATTTCTGTAGCACAGTTTCTCACTGGTTTCACTTTTACCTTTCCTCCAGGTCCTGCAGTGTTCTCTCTTTGTCTACTATGGTGGTTTCCTCTGAGCCCTTTCCTCTCCGAGGTGTACCTCTAGGTTCAGTATGAGCTCCCCTTCTCTTTAATATCTTTCTGGCACCGCTTGCTCTTCTGCTGCAACAATATGGGATTTCTGCCTTTTACTACGCTGATGATCTGGTTCTTCTTTAACACACCTCTCCTCTCCACCCCGATCTTACCCCCCTTAATTCCTTTCTCTCTGCTGTCACTGATTGGCTTACTACTCACTGTCTACACTTGAATTTAACGAAAACTCTTGCTATCTGGTTCACTTACGGCAGTCCTACCCCCTTAGTGGCACCTTCTCTCTCTGGCTCGCTTGTCCCTTTAGTATCCTGTTTCCGTTATCTAGGTGTTCTCTTTGATTCGGATCTTTCCTTTTGGGATCACATTTCTCTTGTTACTAAGACTTCTTTCTTCTTTCTACGCCAAGTCCGCGCCATCCAACCTTTTCTCACCCCACATGCCCTCACTACGCTCCTTCTGTCCCTGGTTATGTCACGTGTTGAATTTTGTAATTCTGTTCTGGTTGGCCTTCCTAATTCACAGCTACACTGTCTACAATGTATCCAGAACACAGCTGCACGTCTTATCTCACACTCCTTGCGTGGGATCACGTCACCCCTCTTCTCATCCACCTCCACTGGCTCCCCATTGACTTCCGTATTCACTATAAAATTCTCTCACTGGTTCATCAAGTCCTCTACACTCACTCACCTCAATACCTGGCAGACCTTATTCAGTTTCATACTCCCAGTCGCTCACTCCGGTCCCTACACATCAATCGCCTACAACTCCCCTCTCCCTCTCGTGCTTACCTTCAGTCCACCCGCTCCTCTGCTTTCTTCTTCATTGGTCCCGCCCTCTGGAACTCCCTCACCACCTCCCTCTGGCTTGAACAACAGCACACCATCTTCAAGAGAGACCTAAAAACTCACCTCTTCTCCTCCGCTTTTGATCTCCCCTCCCCGTTTGTGTGATAATACTCTTCCTACTCCCTCTCTCACTCCTTCTCTCCTCTGTCTCATTGTGTGAATGTACTGCTTGCTATCCTATCATTTATTGTAACTTCCTTTTCGTTTCTGGCCATTGGCACCTTCTGTATTTTTATTTTATTATTGAAAACCGCTATGATATTATTGTATAGTGGTATATCAAGTGAATAAACATAAACATAAACATGTTGCCCTGCATGTGGACTCTGGCTTCTTGGGGTTTCAGTTTAAATTTTGTTTACATATTTTTATTTTTACTTTAGATTGTGCTTACTTATTCTGTACTTGGTGAGGGTCGATGTTGTGAGTGTGTGACTGAAGTCAGATGTTCTGATAACATGGAGTTTGTACATAAAAATCTATACTGTACTGTAGTAATTTGACTTGTTCAGCTTTTCAAATAGGTGTATGGATGTTCCAGGGCCCACTGTAGTATTTACAGTGACGCTTTTTTTGGATAGGCTCCTTATGTGATTTTTGGAAGTTTGTGCTGATATGGTATGGTATGATATGGTATGGTAGGTTTTCTCTTTGTTGTAGGGTTTTGTATTAGTTCAGAATATGCCTGGTACTGGAGAATAGTGGTTGTTTTTGTTGTTGTTTCTAGTGAGATGATCAGAATCAGATTTTTTTTTAAATATTGAGTTCTGTGGGTGAATGTCCTGGTTCTGCTCTGCACCTACTGTGGATGCAAAATATATGTTGAAAAAGAAAAAGCAAGAACCATAACACAGTTTACAACAACAACATAAAAATGAGTTATAATTTAGTTTTATAAACTGTGCTGTTGGTTCTTGCTGTCTTTTAGTTCCTTGGTGTGCAAACAGGACCATACCTAGCCCTGTGCAAGTGGTGCAGGCTTGGGGGGCACATTTCAGCCGTCTGCTGTTGCCCTGCTGCCACTGGTAGGACAATAGCAGGCAGTCGAAATGCGCTCACAAGCCTTTTCGCAGCACTTTAAGCAGGTCTGGTCCCTCCTCCAACGCGATATCAGAGTAGGGAGGGACAGATCTGCTTAAAGTGCTAGTGCCTGTCAGATCGGGCGCATGCCCCCTCCTCCTCCCCATAGCTCCGTCCAGCGCTGCCTGCTCTTTCCCTGCTGCCGTGAATAAAACAGAGGGCGGCAGCAGCAGGGAAAGAGCAGATAGCGCTGGACAGAGGTATGGGGGAGAGAGGGGGGCATGCACCCAAGATGCAAGTAGCACAGGGTGCGATTGCAGCTCGATACGGCCCTGTGTGCAAACATCTTGCATTTCCTCCATATAATCTAATTGGCTTTTTGGTTTGGTTCAGTCTCTGATTGGATTTCTGAAAAAGCCCCGCCCCCTCTAAGCTGTGTGGTGGGGGGCGTCATCTCATTCTTTGCCTCAGGCAGCAGATTGCCTTCTGCTGCCCCTGTTCGGGAGGACAATGATATTTGCCTGAGCAAAAGATCCGGGAAACCGTTCCCCTTGGAGGGCCCCTGAAAAAACCCTTGCCAATAGGGAGCAATCTCCCCTGCTACTGCTTGATAGTATTCAGCAGGGAACCCATCCTCTCCCTCCCCCTTCCCCCGTGGAAGGGATTTTATAGCCCTTAATACCTCCTCTGGTTGCACAGTCCTCCCAATGCCTCCGTCTCATCCCCTGACAATCTAGGCAAGCCTATCTTCTCCAGATATTGAGACACTTGATCTGGGGGACGCTCCCCTTCCATATTGTATAAATTCTCATAGAACCTCCTAAACACCTCGCAAATGTCCACGTTCACGTACACCCGCTTCCCTCCTGGCTGATGTATTTCAGCCAACCGTTCCTTCCTCTGTTTCTTGAGCTGCCATGCTAACAGCTTCCCCGTCTTATTCCCACTTTCCATATAAGACCTCTTAGTAGCCCTTAACAACCTTTTCACCCATTCCGTATCTAACGCATTAAGTTGAGTCCGTGCATTGCACAGTTGATGATACACCCTCTGCTCTCCCGTTGCACTATATTTAGCCTGAAGATCCTGTATCAGGCTTAGCAGTTGGCTTTGCTCTGCCTCCTTCTCCCTTTTCTTCTTTGCTCCAAGTTATATTAAGAATACCTCTCATATAGGCTTTCCCTGCCTCCCAAATGGTGGCACCACCCACTTCACTCATATCATTATTTAGGAGGTATTCCTTCCATGTTCCATGAAGCTGCCTTTGAGTCTCTTCCTTACACAAAAGCTGTGTGTTAGCCCTCCACCCATTATATCTACTCCCCCCCCCCCCGTTCCTTGACAGTGGCCATTGACAGGTCACCATCCCATGGTCAGAAATAGTAAATGAGTGGAACTGACACTGTCCTACAACTCCCATTTGTTCCATTTGCCCTAGAATGTAATCTAACTGGGAGTACGCCCCTGTCTTTGATGAGAAATAAGTAAAGCCCCGCTGCCCGCTATTTTCCGCCGTCCACATGTCTATCAAATCCCATTCCCTCAAACAATGTCTTAACTCCTTCCTTTCTGTCTCACGCCCCTCCTCCCCCTCCAACCATTCTCCCCAGCTATGCCAATTGATTAAACAGTCCTCTTCTTGACTTCCCTTCAGAAACCAACTACCTTCTCCATCATAGTTCATCCTTCTCCACGTCACAGATCTGTGTTACTTCTAGTTCATTTCTCTCCCTGAGTTCCCAGTTCCTGTGATTCTGTTGTTTGGTCTGCTCTCTGTTCCTCCGTAGGTGCGGCCAGTGCATCACGCTCAATCTCCTGCTCCCCCTGCTCAGCCGCCTCTGCCTGGGTGGCAGCGCCTCCTCCGCTGTCCATGGCCACCACGTGGGTATTTCCTCGACACACTGCTTTAGTCTTAAGATGTTTCTCTACTGCCTCCACGCTGTGAAAGAATCTTCTCACACAATTCTCTATCAATACTAGTCGTGCTGCATACCAAATTGCCACCTGTATCCCTTTCTGAGCAAGGGTGTTTTTGAATGTCACCATGTCCCTGCGCCTTCTCATAGTCTCCGCTGCCACATCCGGGAACACCAAGACCCTCCATGACTTGAATGTGAAATACCCCATTCTTCTAGCTAGACGAATGATATGCTCTCTGTCCTGGAAACGCAGCAGCTTAACTATAAAGGTCCGCAGCCTCACATTGTTCTTCGGGAGGGGACAGAGTTCACAGTGCGCCCTCTCAATCTCATAGGCCTCCGCTGAAGAATAGTCCAGGAAGCATTGTACAAATAACTGTGATGCTTCCGTTTGGGCCCAAGAGCTTACAAGCAGGAAACAGCCTTATGTTGTCCACTTTTGAATAAAGCTTCCCTTGTTGTCACCAAAAGTATTCTGGGACTTGTAGTTAGTTTATTCGTTAAGGACAAATTGTAGTTGTGAGTCGGTGGTTCAAGGCAGAAAGAAAATTTATTTTGTGGGGATTTCCAGGGCATTTAAGCTCAATACACAAACAAGGCAAAAAGGATGCTTCTCCAACATACCAAGAAGTGGTTTCTGTTGAGCTTGCATCTGCGCAGCACTTCTCTCCTGCGCCTGTAATGACAAGTCTGTCTGTTGCTCGAATTGATGTGCCATCCATTTTAACACGTCCTGAGCCTCGAGAGTCATCTTGGAATCCTGTAAGAAGAAAATACACAGACCAAAGTGCAATACCAAAAAAAAAAAAAAAAAAGTTTCCTCACTTTTTTTTTCCCAATAGCTAGGCTTGCACTCTTGCCCTGGTATCCTAACCGGCCCTGGCTAGGTACCCATTACCTGGCTTAGGTGAAGCTTCACGTTTAACACCAGTGACAGTCTTGTAGTCTTCTCTGCACTGCTGTTTCACTTCCTGGACGCTCCTCAGCTTGGCTGCACAGCGAAGTTACTTTTCCAGCAGGTATCCTGATGATGTTCCTTTTGTGCATGCGTGAAATCCTTAATACTACGCCACTTGCGATGCTTCTGCTTGGGCCCAAGAGCTTACAAGCAGGAAACAGCCTTATGTTGTCCACTTTTGAATAAAGCTTCCCTTGTTGTCACCAGAGGTATTCTGGGACTTGTAGTTAGTTTATTCTTCAAGGACAAATTGTAGTTGTGAGTCGGTGGTTCAAGGCAGCAAGAAAATTTATTTTGTGGGGATTTCCAGGGCATTTAAGCTCAATACACAAACAAGGCAAAAAGGATGCTTCTCCAACATAAAGGATAAATCAGGTAACAGAGAATGACATAACAAAAACCACTTTTCACAGTTCAGCTGTTCTTATTCCCACAAGCATACACCGAGGACTGCCTCGTGTGGTCATTCAACAGAAATACAGATAAACTTGCAACAGCTGTGATTTTCTTTTCTCAAAGCAAACTTCTTCTAAGCACTGCTTCTTAGCTTCAGAAGGCAATTAAGCTTAGTAAAACACAGTATTAGCTTTCCTTAATTCCAAGCAGGTACTTCACTTTTTCTCTATACTGTTTCACAGTCTCTCAGCTCAGTTCAATAATGCAGACTCTTCTTTTAAACACAATGAGCAATCCATTGGTACAGGTTCACACTCAGAGCTTGGCAAACAGGAATCTATTTGCATTCCTTCTATGGCATCAGGATATATGGTATATCTATCAAAGTTACAAACTCTCCCAGACTTTCTCTCCTTTAGAAATTCCTGGAACTGATTCCACAGCAATTCAGCTTGTAAAGGCACAGTTGTATTAGGGGAGTGAACGTTTCCCTCAGCAAACAACTCTCTCAGTGCTTCTAGCTTTGAAGACTCAGCTGTTCTGCTTTTATAAGGGCTATGACTTTTCCCATGCGTGGCCTGACCTTAGCAGGGAGCTGGGTTTTTTCCTGATCTGGCTTGCAAGTCTTATGCACCAGTGACCTGTCATTCATTTCAAAGGGGAAACTAGGATTTTCTTCCACTTCCATGTCTTCCTGGGAGCTTTCATCACTACATAACGCTTTAACAAATGGTATGGGGTCTCTGCCTTCCTCCCCTTCCGGTACTCCAAAGATCCGCACATTTGACCTTCTCTCCCAATTTTCCATTTCTTCAGTTTTTGCCGGCAACCAGCCTAGTTGTTGTTGTAGGCACGAAACCTCCTTCTCCACCTGCGCTTGTGCATCCTCCATAGAGCTGATTCTGGCTTTAGCCTCCTCCAGTCTCACCCCCACCACCGCAAACCTCTGCTCTATCTTGCCAAAGACCTTGTTAACAATTTCCGTTTTTGAGTCCCTAATTTCTCTCAATATGGTGAGGATCTGCTTCACTGCACCCCCCGTTACTGTCTCCAGTACTTGCCATGGATAATGCTGGGGAAGCCGGGCCTTGCACCACGCCCTCCACAATCTTCCACGGTTTGCCCCTAACCATATACAGTTCAGCAATAGTCTTGATGGATTTAAGCCTCACAGTCTTCAGAATTATATCTTTCTGGAAAGGGTTTGCACCCTCCATCACACTTCCTTACAGTATTGGTGGGGTAATTGGGAGATGGAGCTCTCTTAGACACGTCTGACCTCTGCTGCGCTCATACCGGAAGTTCCCCCTTTCTGCTTCTTTTGACACTGTTGACCACTGCCTTCTCCTTGACACATTGTCCTCATTTGGTTTTAGGGGTTCTGTACTGTCTTGGTTCTCCTCTTATCTCTCCCATCTCTCTTTCAGTGTTTGTTCTGGTGGTTCCTCCTCTACTGCTATCCCACTCTCAGTTGGTGTACCCCAAGGGTCTGTCCTGGTCCCTCTCCTTTTCTCTCTCTACACCCAATCCCTTGGTGATCTCATCTCCCATGGATTTCAGTATCATTTTTATGCCAATGATTCTCAGGTCTATCTTTCTTCACCTGATAGTTCTATGACACTCCAGGCCCGCATCTCTGCCTGCCTGTCTGACATCGCAATCTGGATGTCTCAACACCGTCTGAAATTAAACATGACCAAAACTGAACTTCTTATTTTTCCCCTAAATCTTCCTCCCTCCCCCCCCCCCTCCTCCTTTCTCTATCTCTGTAGATAGCACTCTTCTACTTTCTTTTTCCTCAACCATAACCTTGGGGTCATCTTTGATGCCTCCCTTTTCTTCTCCTCACATATCCAAAAGATAGCACAAACTGTCATTTTTTTCTCTATAACATTAACAAAATTTGCTCCTTCTTTCCTGAACACACTATTAAAACACGTGTCCACTAAGTACTTCTCATCTTGACTATTGCAACCTCCTTTTTGCTGGTCTCCCTCTGAGTCACCTCTCTCCGCTTCAATCTGTTCAGAACTCTGTTGCGTGACTAATCTTTCACCAGCCTTGATATACTCATATAACCCCTCTTCTCAAATCACTTCATTGGCTTCCCTTCCATTTCCATATCCAATTCAAACTTCTCCTTTTGACCTATAAATAGATTAATTCTTCTGCTCCTCACTACCTTTCCTCTCCTCATGAACTCCGTTCTTTTATTGGCTTGCTTCTCTGCCCTTTTCTTCCACTGCCACCTCCAGACTTTGTTCCTATCACCTTGCTGATCCTTATGCCTGGAACAAACTGCCTGTACATCAGGCTTCATCTCTGCCCCTTTGCAAATCCATGCTAAAGGCTCACCTCTTTGAGCCTGCTTTTGGATCCTGATCCCTTGTTTTCCTTGTGTCTCCTTACCCTTCCCTTGTCTACCCTTATTTTTATCTTTTGTCTTGTCTGTCTTAATTAGATAGTCTCTGCTCATCAAAGCTTACAATCTTAATATGTGTCACTACAGTACTGCCTATACCTTGTAGTGGTATATAAATGATTAATAGTAGTAGTTGTACTGTTGAATCAACAGGTTGCTTTTTCAATTTCTGTGGAAAGGGACGTGTCCTTGTATAGCTCTTTGACAATTGAAGCTTCCCAAGCAACAAGGTGGAATGCATTTCCCAGACTTTCATACTTGCTATGCTTTCTTTTTGTTGAGAAAAAGTGGACTATGGATAGAGGATACAACGGATCATGAAAAGCCTCAATGGATACAATGGGAACAAGAACTGCTTTGGCAGATACCTCTTGTACTTCTGGTGGCTGTGTTCTTCTCAAATAAGTGTAAGATAGCTCCAATAATAAGAGTGACAATATAGGCCTTAGACGAACTAGTGTTAACTTTGATACTGGATGACCTTAAAGAATTTTCCAAGGGTTTACCTATATACAGGAAGAGGAATGCCAGATTTTACATAGGTGGCGAGATGGTCAAGTGGAAAGTCTGGAAATCTAGGCAAATATTGATACTGGGGCAGCTCATAACTTTTAACTCTCTTTTGATTTGTAACAGGAAGAATATGGACTACCAGACTTTCAGTACTTTGCATGGTTCCAATTTAACCATGCTATACGAGCTGCCAAAGTCAATTTGCTGAATATTGAGGACAAATAGACTCCAGATGTTGTGGCATATGGGGTCCCAAGACAGAGTCTGCTTTTTTCAAGCTTAAATGCACTAACAGATAAAGAGGCAGTTTGGGGGTAGAGAAGGTCAAGGAAAAAGATCTCAAAGTGTCTCTTACAGATAGGGATTGGGATCGATATTGGAGCAAGATGGTTTGAGTTTCATGGTCTGCGTCCGATATATTGTTGATGTTTTGAATTGCTCACTGAGCACTGTGGACCCCAGTTAAGTTGGTGAAACTGTCTCTTGGATCCTCTAGTAGCTGCTAGTCATTTTCTAGTCAGCCTGGTACTTTGTCTCATCAATTGTTTATTTATTTTATTTATTTATTTGTAAGTCTTTTATATACTGCCACTTCCCAAGATCAGTGGCGGTTTACATCAAACAATAAGAGATACATAGTACAGCTCAATAATAAGACTGGTACAATGAACGGTAATCAGAACTATGAACAATAGGTGTAAGTATAATTTTAAACTATTTACAGATTTTTATGATATTTATACACATATATATACATCATGTTTCATCCTATGTTTAGTTATGTGATTGAGTGTCATGATTATTAGGGCAGAAGAAACCCTTGGTGATTTATGGAGGATAGGAGGCCTTGTCTAAATTATTATCTATGTTAGAGTAATATTGGGAGAATAGATATGTTTTTAAATCTCTTCGGAATTGCTTTAGGTTTTTATCTCCCTTAATTGTTCTATTGTTCTAGTGCCCTAATGTGTAGGTGTTTGGATGAGCAGTATGTAACATGGTAACATAGTATATGACGGCAGATAAAGGCCAGTATGATATATCTAGTCTGCCCAGAAATGTAATAAGATTAGTATCAACTTTACATTTTCTAAATGGTGGAGGCTTACCATCTTAATTCACCCGGACTGCTGAAGGAACTGTTGCCCAGCACCGGAAAAGCCACCTAGTGATGTTGGGGCTTGGGGTCTATAAATATCGAGGCCCTTGGAGATCAAGTGAGGCTTACCTTCTTAATTTACCTGGACTTCTGAAGGAACTGTGCCTGGCACCAGAGAAGCCACCCAGCGACATCGGGGCTTGGGGCCTATAAATATCGAGGCCCTTGGAGATCCAGTGAAGTATACCATCTTAATTCACCTGGACTACTGCAGGAACTGTTGCCCAGCACTGGAGAAGCCACCTGTGACATCGGGGCTTGGGGTCTATAAATATCAAGGCCCCACCACAGGATGCAGAGTGGGCGTGTCCTTGGGACGTGTTCCAAAGGGGCGCATCCTAAGGAGCTGGTAAAGCTCCTTGGGTGCCCCTTTGGCACCTTTTGGAGCACAAGCTGAGTCATCTCATGGTGCATGGCTCCAAAGAGGAAGAAATGGTACCATTCGGTCAAAGGTCAGAAGGCTGTGAAAGTAACAGGCCCCATGAACCAGCATATTAAGATCGCTGTTGTTCCAGCTGAGTCTGAGCAGTCTCAGCGGTCAGAAACCAGGAACTCAGAATTGTTGACTTCTCCCATTTTGGGGACTTGACTCCGTCCAGCTGTTTATCTCTCTTAGGGGCAGCTGGTGGTCCTCCCGGACTGTCAAAAACTCCCTCACCTCTCAATCAGGACCAACAGGAGGGTCTGAGTACTAGGGGGGATTTTGGGCTTGCTCCAATACCTAAACCTGTATGCTTTGTTTTGCTGACTGTACCATTATCATCGCCAAAGAATGTATCATTAACAGATATTTGGTAAGTCGTGTCTCGCACAGAGATTGCTCTAAGTAGTGTGTTAGAACATATTACTATGTTCTCCTCTGAAACAGCTATCATGTTTAGCTGAGCAGGACCTCTGGCTTTCAGATTTGGGTATCTCTCAATCTAAGCAAGCAGCGCAGTTCGCCGCAATACATGCAATATCTGCATCTGCTGTTCAGGACTCGCTGGTAGTCCTTGGCATCTAGAATCATTGCAGAACTCTTTTCATTCCTACAATCTGCGTTTCCTAAATTTTCCCTGTACTAGATTTCTTTCTTTGTTGCCTTTACTGCATAAGTACTTTAAAGAGGTTTTGTTTATTTCTGATCCCTCTACAATTGGTATTTCTTATTTATATTATATTTCTAAAGGGATCAATAATGTGGATAAAGATGAGGAGGGTCTTTATCAACTATCTTTGGATAGTCCTCTTGACCTTTCCGCTTTTCTTGAATCATCAATCGATGAGATTCCTACAAGGATAACCCTGCTAGTAGTATTTTCCTCTTTATTGGATAAGGCAAATGTATTAACAAAGATTTTTCAACAAAAAGCTGTTTCTTTCTGTGAGCAACCAATTAATCTATTTCTGGACATCTCCCGGGTGACTCAACTTCACCATAGGACTGTTTTGGGTCTTAAGGCAAGGTTGTTAGCCCTCGGAGCCACTTATTTTCTTAGATTCCCTTGTAATATCTTGTGATATAGCAAGGTGTTCATTATACTTTTTTAGACCCAGCCCACTTGAAGAGTTTCCTAGTTGGGAAGGAAAGTTAGTTTGCTGATTATACTTGTGATGAACAGTTATGTTTAAAGGGGTCTGTATTTTTTTTTCTATCCTGCCTCATTTCATTATATTGAGTTCATTTTTTATTTTCTTTATTAGATGGAACCCTCTGTGATGTGGGCTTGAATTTTTTCTGCCTTTGTATTTTATACTGTTTGATTGTTTTTTTGGGAAATTGTTTGCCTTGGATATTTTCTTTGTATAAGTATTGAAATTTCAATGTAAAAAAAAAACAATTCTAAATGGCTCACTTATGGTACAGTGGTGCTGAAATCGCTCCAAGTGCAAGCAGTTCATACTCAAGTGAAAGGTGCTCTGTTAGACATTTTGCTAACACTAGTTCTGAAACTAAGGGGTATGTTTACTAAATGGCGGTAAGGCAGTTTTTGCTGTGCGTTACAACAGCGATAAGGGGTTACTGTGTGGTAAGTGTGCTGGGCGTGTTAGAGATGGTTTGGCATTAAGGGGTGGTAGTGGACACTTACTGTGTGGTAATAGCACATGCTGCATTAAGGGGTGGTAGTGGACACTTACCTTGATGTAATGGGACATGCTGCGGGAAGGTGTCTGGAATGCACCTTAATGCAGGAAAGTCACTGAAACACTGAAAGGGGGGCAGGGAATCCATTGGAGAAGGTATCGATTCAAGAACAATTGGTAGTTGATGGAATTGACTCACCTAATGCCTGGCAATGTGGCAGTATGTGTGATGAGCATATTTGACCATACAGCAGGCCTATACTGTTGACCATGCGAGATAGGCAGCTGCCTAGTGATGATGGTCAGTGTGGGTGTTGGTTGTGTCATGGGTGGGTGGCGGCAGCAGTAGAGTCAGCGGAGGGGGTGCAGCATTGGGGGGGGGTCACAGTGACAGGCATGCAGTTCTAGATAAACCTTGTCGTAAGCTACATTATAGTGTCTGTGAGGTATGGACATGTATCCAGATATACTGTCAGTGTGTGGCATGCCATAGGTCAGGACAGTGTCTGGATGGAGGCAGCATGTGCCTGATGTGGGCAATAAAGGGAGGATTGTCCATGAGTGCACATGTGTAGCAGTCACAAGAGAGGTATGCATGATAGGCTAACTATTACAAATGACCCCTGATGGCCATGGTGGGGCAGCTTACTGCCAGCAAGCTGCCCCACCATGAATCTCCCTGATGGTCAAATGGTGGGTGCAGGGCTGTGCCATGGATCATCGAAGCAGAGAGTTTTCATTGTGTGTGGTGAATGGAGTATGGGATCCTACAGGCCAAAAGAATTTGGTGTGTGTGAAACAAAAGTAGCAGTGCCATGGGGTACATAAAACACCATTTGTGCAGGTGGGACTGGTGCCTCAGTCTGTGCAACTGCAAGACAATACACCTGACAGAGTGACATGATAGAAAGGGACAAGTTGAGCCCATTTGCCCCATGTGGGGCAAGTAATAATTGCAGAACAGTGCAGGGGATGGCTATGCAACGAGTGTTAGGTGCTTGAATGTACAATATATATCCTCTTTATGTAAAGCTGGGTGGTCACAATGATGATAAAACAGAAAATGCATCCATACCAGTTGACCCAGACATCTGCTGCATATACATCACTGACCTACTGCAATGTGCCACAGCAGAGCCACTAAAACCATGCTCACAGATGTCCATGATGGGGAATGCCATGTTGGGCTACCCAACATGTAGCCATAATGCATAGAAATGTAGAAGAATGATTGTCTGCAAGTCACAGCAGAGCCAGGACTGTGCAAGCACACCCAGGCACAAAATGAGAAAGTGGGAATCAAACACTGGACCTTTGACCATGGAGACAGTATACTACACCTCCACACAATTTACCCAGCTGTATAGAGCCTGCAGATCTCTGATCAAACTGTTTGATGTCTGTGCCGGCATAGGTTGGGCGGCCACTACCCATGAGGCACTGCACATGCAAAACAGTGGTCTGCAGCTGAAGAACCAATGGAGAATGCACTGATCCAGCATATCAGCTCAGTAAGACACACTGGCTACATGTGCTACATACACATAACAGGAAACCATGCTGCAGAGCGTTTCCAGCTGTCACCCTGAGAGTGAGGAGGGGTGCCCAGCACCTGGTCCACTGAACCTGTATTGTTAGAGATGATCTCTGTTGGCTGTGCTGTAGGTCCATATTGCTACTAGTGTGTTATGCTTTTCTCTTTGTTTCCTGCATGCTGAGGGTGACAGTACCAGCTCTGATCTGTGTTCTGCCCATGTTGGATACTAACCATCTGATAGCAGTGCAGATTAGTGGCCAACGTCATGATGTTGCTGCTATGGACAGCCACTGCAGTGGAGGTGCATAGGATGGTATGGGGCTTCTGCTACTGTCCTGTCAGGACCCTGCGAGTAAGCCATGAGCTACTGCTGTCCCAACCATTGAGGACTAACTATTGACTATATCACAGGCAGAAAGACTGCCCCAGCTGCCCTTCACTGGGCTGTGTCAGCTAAACACAAACCAACTACTATTGGTCTGCTGGTCAGCATGTACATAGTGTGACCACAAGAACTCTGTCTTTGGATACTCAGCCATGCACTCACTGACTAACATCCCCAGACAGAGAATGCATCCACATCACTAGAGGCAGATAGCATGCAAACTCTATGTGGATACATAGCTGTGCCATGGTCACTTTTTGGTTATAGTGAGAGTGCCATCTCAGCATGACATACAGTGGCCACCCAGGTAATGCACGTGGCAGACAGGCACAATGTGTGGCAGACACATCCAGGTCAATGTGCGCTGTTTCAGGAGATACCCACAATCCTCTGCCTCACCTTATTCACATTTTCCAAACATGCTGGGAAAAACTTGGATAATGTGAACCAAAGTGCAGTGCAGAAAGCCAAGGACAAAGAGGAGCCATACACACACGCATACACTCTTATTGGTATATGAAGCAAAAGTGGAGATGGTTGGCATTCCTGCTTGACACTCCTGTCTCAATGTCAGCTCAAGGACTGATAACATGTGCTCTATTTGCAGGCACTATTACTGTGCCTAGGCCTCACCACACATTGTTACCATGTGCTATTAACCTCCAACCAGCTGTGGATAGCGGAGTCTGTCAGTGCTGCTGGCAGATGTTTTCACGCTTGCTGGCTGCACACGCTGGAGCTGTATTTACACTGTCAGCTAAACCTTGTCCATAGGAAGATGCAATACAGAAACCCCAGCAGGGACCTGAACCTGTGACTCCCCACACATATACACACCAACTCTGTGTGTTGCACTTCAGTGCTGCATTATGGTGATAACAGCTCCTTTTGTTGACATGTTTCCCTTCAGCTGGCTTTTGGCACATGCTGCAATGTGCATGGCACACAAGACCAGGACAAGGCTTCTGTCTGCTGAAGACTGGTGCCATTCCCATGGCACCACCAACATACCACCATGCAGACGTGCCTATGCATTGTCAGTGGTGGTAGCTGCAGTCCCAGAATGTTAAACATGGGGGTTTGGTGGGTGCCTAGGGCACAAGGGCCTGATGGGGGAGCAGAGGCACACATGAGGGCATGCAATTTGGGGATACCCACATTTGTGAAATGGGCCACACCCATACATGTACCTGGGCTTGATATTTGTGTGAGACTCGTTTCCAGAACCAGTTAAAGGGATGCTCATTTTTCAGGGTGGAGATGGAGCAATTTCAGAAGGCATTTATACATGCCTTTCTTCACTGCTGCCACTCCCTTGGATATTTGGATGTTTTACTCTGTATGTCCCAGATTCTTCCCGGGCACCCTTTCTAAAATCCCACTTTGTACCTGAAAATGTGTTGAATTGCATGTGGATTGTGAGATACTGTAGGATGATCTTGTGAGGCTGGGAGATTGGACATCCATCTGGCAGATGAAATTTAATGTGGACAAGTGATGCATGTAGAGAATGCAAAATGCAATGTGTGCCTTTGAGTCAGTCCTGACTCCTGGTGACCCAGAAGCTTCGGGGTTTTCTTGGCAGTGTCACTGGAAGTAGATTGCCAGGCCTTTCTTCTGAGGCAATGGAGGGTTAAGTGACTTGCCCAAGGCCACAAGAAATTGGGAATTGAACCCTAGCTGCTTGGTTGTCAAGCCAGCATTCTAACCACTATGCTACTCCTCCACTCTGTGTGGAGAATAACAGCACAAATTATAGCTATATGATGCAAGGTTTCACATTAGGAACCACCATTCAGGAAAGGATCTAGGTGTCATCGTGGATAATACATTGAAATCTTATGCCCAGTGTGCAGTGGTGGAAACAAAAAAAGCAAACAGAACATTAGCATTTAAACGAAAAGGAATTGAGAATAAAATCAAGAATATTGTAATGCCTTTGTATTGTTCCATGGTGTGACCACACCTTGAGTACTATGTGCAATTCTAGTTGCTGCACCTCAAAAAAGATATAACAGAATTAGAAAAGGTACAGAGAAGAGGATGGATAAAGTAGATGGAATGACTGTCCTGTGAGGAAAGGCTAAAGAGATTAGGGCTCTTCAGCATGGAGAAGAGGCAGCTGAGGGGAGATATGTTAGAAGTCTAAAAAAAGCTGAGTGGAATGGAATGGGTAAATGCAAATCAATTGTTTATTCTTTTGATTAGAGGAGATATCATGAAATTACAAGGCAGTACATTTAAACAATTAGGAGAACATTTTTCTTTCAACTCATAGTTAAGCTTTAGTAACTTGTAGTTAAAAGATTTGGTAAAAATAGCGTAGCTGGATTTTAAAAAGGTTTGTACAAATTCCTGGAGGAAAATTCCATAAAACATTATTAAAACACATCTGGGGAATGCCACAGCTCATTCCTGGAGATACTCAGCATGGAATCCGTGTACTTTCTGGGATCCTGCCAGGCACCTCTGACCTGAATTGTCCACTGTTGGAAATATGATAGTGGGCCTGATGGACCTTTGGTCTGACCCAGTATGGCAATCCTTACGTTCTTATTTTTTTTTTATACCGCCGCCTCCTAGGGCAAAATTTGAGTCAACTGGAAGTTCATTTTTCTTCCTGCTCCATCTCTATGGAGAAGTCTTTTTCCAACCATCCATCTAAAGCAAAGTCTTATGAAATTCAAAACTCTTAAAACACATTTAAGTTGCGACACTCTCTCTTCTACTCTTCTAATCCTAATATTGTCTCTGCATATATACACAGGATGTCAGCATCAGGCAGTCCGAGGGGGCGGAAGCAAACAGCACTGCAGCACCAAAGTTGTAAGGTGAACACTGCAGGGCTCGAGAGCGGCAGCAATGACAATGGCAATGGGTGCCGCAGGGAGGGTAGTGGGGGTGCAAGGATGAGGTTCATCTTCTTGCACCCACCCTGGTTGTTGTGTCTCGTCAGCTTGCATGCTACTCTCATGTAAGCATTGGAGTTCCTTTTCTGATTTCCTGACTGTTTTGGAACTTGTAAACTGCTCTGTATGTCCAGTAACAAAAGGTGGTATATCAAATAAACTATACCTTTATAGTAAGGAGTGGGAAAAGTGATATCCTTTTCAAGGTCACCTCTTCTTATAGGGATGAGCATAAGGAAATGGAGAAAATGGCTGGGGAATGTGAGTACCAGCTCCACTAGCAGTGCCAGAGAACTTATGGCCACTTTTGGGCAGCTGCTGGCTCTGGAAGCACCACAATTCTTTGATAGAATAGTAAATCCTGAATTAGCTCCCTCTGAAGCAGACATGGATGCATATGTTCATCTTTTCCTATTCCTAGGGAAGCACCACCCATGTCTACATTTATTAAGAGATGGTGTGCCTCAGGTCTTTAGGTATGCTTGCTAGGAGGATGGCCAAGTTTGACTTTTTGTACTCCTATATGACACTGGAGTGTAGGAGTAGCCTAGTGGTTAGAGCAACAGTCTACTGCCCAGAAGATCTGGTTTCAATTCCCACTGGCATGCCTTGAGCAAGTCACATTACCTTGGAAGAAAAGGCCTGGTGTTCTGCTTCCAGTTATATCTTGCCAAGAAAACCCAGGGGCTGATGGGACACTAAGGTGCTGCTTTGATATGGCACTTGGAATAAAGGGCGGCACACTACCAAACTCATACTTTGCCCATCAAGGGACTCTTACTGATGATAGTCCCTCTATAACTGTGGTGTGCTCCAGAAATCTTGAACAACTGAAAGAGAACTGCAAAATAGTTCAGATTTTCCATACATCTTTGAAATGTATATGGCATTGTGGGCCCTCACTACCTTAGTTATGGCCCATACATACTGTTGTAGTCCTGCCTAGGCAGCAAGAAGCCTTAGAGGCAATGCCTCATCAAGATTCACATCACTCCCCCAGTGTTAGATGATGCTCCACCCATAAGGATGGAAAAGGAGGAGAGGAACGAGAGGGTGGTAGCCATATTTACTAGTTCACTGTACCTTATGTTCTAGGAGGGGGGCAGCTAAGGACCAGGGTCTTTCCTCTAGATGGGAAGGAGAGTGAATTTACTTCCCTTGTACTTTATTATTCATAGATGCTTGCCTCCCTTTAAAGACCTCTCTATCATTGTTGTGGTTCCCCCAGGGGTGAAGAGAAGAGGGGGAAGTTTGGGTTGTTGACCTTCATTTCTAAGGAGGCTGGCACTAGGGCAGTGCCTTCATCACAACAGAGCTTGTGGCCCAACTCTAGTATTTATATTAATCAATATTCAGATGCTGCATTCAGGGAGGGAAGGAGATTACAGTCCCTCTCCGGGTGTTCTGTCCAATAATTTCCCTCTTGAGTCACCTCCATATTCCTTGATGGTGACTCTATCCTACAAATCCTTCCCCCACATCTCCAAAGTCAACTACTGTGGACTGGTGAGTGTGTGATATCCAACCTGCAATCTCCTCTTCAGCCCCAGCAGAGAAACCCTTACCTAGGGGGAGGGGGGCAACAGTCCATTCATTCCATAGTGAAGAGGCCTGCGAGGTATTCAGACCTGAAAGTTCTGCTGGGGCTTCAAAAATTCCAGTTTTGGAGCCTTTATTTTGATTTTTAGTTTTGCCTGTAAATGGCTTTATAGGCAGAGGAAGGAGTTAAAATGAAGAAGCAAAAATAAGGGCAAAGTAATAAGGTAGAGGAGGGGTCTAATTCAAATAAGGTGGGGGGAAGGGTTTAAAGAAAGCAATTCAGAAATAATAGGGGTGAAAACACAAAAGTTCTTTATTGCATCAATGCCCTTTGGCTTCCTCTTACTGTGAGGTTTGTTTCCTGGTCCTTTCCACTGTAAAATCTCTTTTTTCAAAGGTTCTTTGGTATGGGGAGAAAAATAGCAGACAAAGAAATAAATCTTCAAAGGGGAAGTTGCCCTATGGGAGAGGGCTTATTAGGTGGAAAACCAGAAAATAAACTGAGTTGAAACATTTTTTTTTCAGTTTATTGTCATGGGCTTGAGTAAAGAAGGATAGGAGAATAGAGGATAAAGCAGAAACATACTAATACATTCCTAAAGGGAAAATGAAAAGAACCTCAGGCTCTTCAGAGACCGTTAATTGATGTCATTTAATTATGGCTCCTGAGAAACTCTGTCTACAACAGCTAGGGAAATGAAATGAAAGGAGAGACAGTGCAAGTAACAAATTCAACCCAACAAATGAAACCCCTTTGCAGTCGAGAGGGAAGGGAAGAGAACGCTTAAGGTAGTGACTAAGAAAGTAACCTACTCAGAGCAACCCACTACCCAACCTAATGAAAGACAACAACTAACTTACCTTCTATACCAGGCTAGGCAAGGCCAGCTATAGGATTTTCTGTGGGAAGGAAGACTACTTTCCTCCTTCTCTATAAGGAGGCAGCCCAGCTTTGACAAAGGAGAACATAAACAGACCTGTCAAGTTTCCTGCTTCATAGAACCAATTCTCACACAAAATCAAGAAACTCCCACTGAACATAGGAAACTTAGGGGTATGTTTACTATGTCGCGGTAAAGTCACCGGCGGTAATGGCAGCATTAAGGTGCCTGAAGCCATACAAGGCAGTGAGCGGGTAGGGGGCATCCCGGCGTTAGGGCATCTTGGGCCATTTAACATGAGCTAACAGGACCAAGTGAGGTAAGGTGACAAGACCTCCTAAGGAGAGACAAGGTGCCTTAAGGGGAGAGAAGGCATTCTAAGGAGAGACAAGGTGCCCTAAGATGTGACAAGGGGCCCTAATAGGAGACAAGGTGCCCTAAAGGGAGATAAGGTGCCCTAATATGTATAATATGTGACAAGGTGCCCTAAAAGGAGACATGGTACCCTAAGGGAAGACAAGGTGTCCTAAGTTGGAAAGCATGCACCTTAAGGCACGAAAATGACTGTAACCCAAATGCTGGATAGAGCACCAAGGAATGCCAATGTAAAGGTGATGGAAGGAAGGACAGGTGGGAGTTGATGGACCTGCCATATGGGTGGGCATCCTATGGGGCAGCCAGTAAAGCGGATGAGCAAACAATACCTGCCACACACATTGGCAGGGTGGTGCCATTGTAAAGTGCTGCAATGTCAGTGTGTGGCATAGGATGGGGAAGACATGTCCCCCAGCAGAGGCAGAAGTGGCAGGATGTTTACAGCAACAGGCAGATAGAGTAGTAGAGGTGATGTGCAGACCAGGCACAGGAGAGGCAAGCGTGAAGAGCCAAAATGTGGAGAAGTATACCAATGTAGGCCATGGTGTAGCAGCTTGCAAAAGAAGACATGACTTCACCCAGCTGACAGAGGCAGATGGATGGGCTGAAGGAAGGATGGTGGCAGAGGAGAGGGTGGTGTGTGTTGCCAGCACCAATCTGCAGTGCCCTGACTGTTACAGGCATGAAAATGATCTGAGTAGCACAGTCACAAAAGGAACAAGTAGGAATTAAACCCTTGTCCCCTACTTATGGAGACAGTACACTAAGCAGTAGGCTACACCTCCATACCTCACTGCTAAGCAATGTCTGGGTACAAAGAGACTGCGGGTAACTGCCTAAAATGTCTGCTGTGTGTGCTGGTATAGGGAGGGGAGGGGGAGGGAAAAGTGTGTGAGCAAGCATCTATAGTTGTATGAGGGTGTTACTAGGTCATACTACCCTGCCAGTACCCCTGGGAGTAAGCAAGGAGCACCTCACACCCCCAACCACCTAGGTCTAACATTCACCCACAGCAAGCACAGTCAAACTGTGCCTGCTGCCCACCACTGGGTTTTCCAGCAATGCACATACCAACTGCAGATAGTCTGTTGGTCAGTACACATTGCATGTACAATACACAGAGTGACCATACACACCCAGCAGCTGGTTCAGTGATCGGCCACCAGAACAGAAAGGGCACACAAATCACTATAGCCAAGCACTGTATAGCACTATGTGGATACATAGTTGTGCCATGGTCACTGCTTGTTCAGTGTGTGAGTGCCCTCCCAGCATGGCATGCTGTGGCCACCCGGTCCATGCAAGTGGTAGTCTGGTACTACGATGTCCCAGCCATTGCCTTACCCAGGGGCGGCTCAAGGCAATCTGCTGCCTGAGGCGAAGTCTGAAATGGCGCCCCCCCCCCCCACACACACCTTAGAGGGGGCGGGGCTTTTTCAGAAATCCAATCAGAGACTGAACCAAACCAAAAAGCGGATTAGATTATATGGAGGAAATGCAAGATGTTTGCACACAGAGCCATATTGAGCTGCAGTTGCACCCTGTAAGACTTACAGCTCAGGCACACACTCCCCCTCTCCCCCATACCTCCGTCCAGCACTGACTGCTCTTTCCCTGCTGCTGCCGCACTCTGTTTTTTTCATGGTGGCGCCAACAGCAGGGAAAGAGCAGGCAGCACTGTACGGAGGTATGGGGAGGAGGAGGGAGGCATGCGCCCGATCTGAAAGGCACCGGCAGTTTAAGCAGATCTGTCCCTCCCTACTCTGACATCGCGTCGGAGGAGGGAGGGACCAGATCTGCTTAAAGTGCTGCGAAAAGGCTTTGGGAGCACATTTCGGCTGCTTGCTATTGTCCTGCCAGTGGTGGCAGGGCAACAGCAGATAGACGAAATGTGCCCCCCAAGCCTTTCCACCCTGTGCGGCTGCACCGCTTGCACAGGTCTAGGTGTGGTCCCGTTTGCACATCAAGGAACTAAAAGACAGCAAGAACCAACAGCACAGTTTATAAAACTAAATTATAACTAATTTTTATTTTGTTATTATAAACTGCATTATGGTTCTTGCTTTTTCTTTTTCAACATATATTTTGCATTCACAGTAGGTGCAGAGCAGAACCAGGACATTCACCCACAGAACTCAATATTTAAAAAAAAAAATCTGATTCTCATCATCTCACTAACAACAGCAACAACAACCACTACCAGGCACATTGTGAACTAATACAAAACCCTACAACAAACAGTACCAGGCATATTGTGAACTAATACAAAACCCTACAACAAAGAGCAAACCTACCATACCATACCATATCAGCACAAACTTCCAAAACTCACATAAGGAGCCCATCCAAAAAAAGTGTCACTGTAAATACTATAGTGGGCCCTGGAACATCTATAAACCTATTTGATAAGCTGAAATAGTCAAATTACTACAGTACAGTATAGATCTTTATGTACAAACTCCATGTTAACAGAACACCTGACCTCAGTCACACACTCACAACATCGACCCTCACCAAGTACAGAATAAATAACCACAATCTAAAGTAAAAATAAAAATATGT
Source organism: Ichthyophis bannanicus (assembly GCA_033557465.1). Lineage (NCBI taxonomy): Eukaryota > Metazoa > Chordata > Amphibia > Gymnophiona > Ichthyophiidae > Ichthyophis > Ichthyophis bannanicus. Next base: position 736,535,330 of record CM066031.1, read on the forward strand.
AGACAAAATTTAAATTGAAACCTCAAAAAGCTGGAGTCCACATGCAGTGCAACATCAGATAAATAAGAGATGCAGTTCCCCAATACTGTGTAAAATATATAAATAGCACAAAGTCCAGTCACTAAAATTAAATAAATTTATTTTTTCTATCTTTGTTGTCTGACCATTTTATTCTCTGATCATGCTGGTCCCGATCTGAGGCTTCTGCTTTCCTGTCTTCTCTTAGCTCTCTTTCTGTGGTCTATGGCCCATGGTCCATCTGCCATTTCTTATCTCTTCTTTTGTTTTCTTCACTTCCTTCCATCAACCCATTTCCAGTTCCAGTAACCCTCCCCAGTATCAGCCCCCTTTCCAGTCCTCCCCTCCCAGTACCTTCCAATGTCAACCACCTTGCATTCCCACGTCTGCCACTGGTGTCCATTCTCTTCCAGTCTCCCTCCTTCCCCACTGTCCAGCCCCTTCTAGTTCAAATACCATCCCAGATATCAGCTTACGCCCACTGTCAGTGCCATACCCCCAGTCAGCTCCCTTCCAGTCGCCCTACCCTCTGTCCATCCCCCTTCCAGTGCCATTTGCATGACAGCTCCCTTCCAGCCTCATCCCTATTACCCAACCAACTACCACTCCCATCCCCAAGTGTCAGCTCCCTTCCAGTCCCCCTTCAGTACATCCCAGGTGTCAGCTCCTTTCCAGCCCTCTCCTTCCCCCGTGTCAGCTCCCTTCCTGCCTCCTCTTTCCCTGGCAGGCCCTCTCAGTATCCGCTCCCTTCCAGTCCTATTCTGCCATCCTCCTGCATCAGCCCATTTGTAGCCCTAGCCCCTAGTTTTCTTCCAGGGCCAGCAGCACTCTCCTCCCTTCCCCCATTAGCCCATTTCCAGTCCTATCTCCCTTATCAGCCCATTTCCAGTCCCTAGGGGAGCTAGAGTGGAAAAACATGAGTCTAATCAGAGAAAGCATTATGTCATCCCTAATCAAACAGCCCCTAGAAGAATGCTTAATCCACAACACCTGAAGAATGCAAGAGAGGAGTTGCAATCTAAGCCCTTTAAAGCTAGAGGAGAATCTTCAGGAAGAGAGAAGGAGAAGGGGAATCAGGAGAACAGAAGGAAGAACAACCGGAACCTGAAGGAACAAGGACAAGGAAGCAGACGGTCCAAGAGAGGAGCTCAGGGAAGTACCTATGCCTGGAGAGATACCTGGGGAAAAGGATCAGAGGACTGGAGAAAGCCAGAGGTCTGTAGATCCACAGCCAGGGACCCTCAAGCAACACCTAGGAAGAGGTCTGTTGCATCTAAGGAGGAAAGGAGTCCAAATACCTCTTGGAGGACGTCTGGAGAAAAGATCCTGAGGTCCAGAGATACCAACTGGAGGACAGGACACAGAAGCTCTATTGCATACTGGCCAGAATACCAGAAGAAGCAGCCTGATGCTTGCCTGGATTCAGGTAGGAACTGTGAACGTTTCCCTAGCTTTGAGCAGTGCAAACAGCAGGGAAACAGTTTCTCTCCATGTAGAGGTCAGTTCCTAAAACCCTCTGAGTCAGACGGAGAAACAGAATCTATGCAATTTCAAGAGCAAGGTTCAATATCTGATACAGAGGATAATTATATGGACTGTTCTTTGAATAAGTTGTTATTTTAGGAAAATCCTAAATATCAGAGCAAACATCAAAAGGAAACATTCTAAATATTAGCTTCCCATAAAGTTTTGTTGAAAAGAAAAAAGCTTTTGGGAAAGTTTTACATGTGTGCTGAAATCAAGCTACTGATTGCAGTTAATTGTCACCTGCTGGTGGAGGAGAGCCCAGCACAAGCCGTGCACAGGTAGGTTTAAAAAGTTATTTTCTGTATGGAGAAAGTGAGCATTGTTTTTGTATAAAGAAGTTTCCCTCTTTGATTTGTTTTTCACCAGCACTGCTAAGGAGTTTATTAGCAGTGGCTGAAAGAAGCCTTTCTGTTCCATAAAGGACTTTGTTACTTATTTGCATAAGTTATTTCAGTTGCCTTAATTTGTGTTGAATAAACCCTGGAGAAGTTATCTGGAAGGTGTTACCAAGCATATCTGTGTGTGGGATAATCACCCCATAAATAAACTCTAATTTTGTCTACACTCGACCAACTACAAGAGTTTTCATTATTCTAAAAAGGCAAGCTTTGTGTGAATGGACTTCAATAACCACAATCCTTTGCAAGACAGTTGATTTGCATACTTGCCAAGATGGTGGTACCTTCATAACAAGCATCCCCTTTTACAGTGCTTGAAAATTGATGCAGGATTTGTGGAAGGAGGAAGGTGATGGTCTTATGGTCTGACCAAGAGACTGATAATAGCATGACTGATGGTAAGTTGTTTATCTGAGTATCCTTAGAGATGAAGATAGGTTTTGCTTCTCATGAGTAGGTTCATTAATAATCTGAGTGTATTCCAGGGCATCCATGGCATCTATACAAGACCTGGATGTCTTGTGAGGAGCCGATAGGAAGTTAAGGTTGCCTAGTAGTTTTCTATTAGTGGGTAGGTTACAAATTGATTGTAAAAGTGACAGTTCATCTGCAGCTGTTTCTGGTGCTCTGTGCACTAGGCAAAATATTAAGTGCTTGTTTGTGATTATGATCATTTCTAGTCCGTCTTCTGAGCTTGTGTTGGTGGTGTGAAATTGTTGGTGTAACTTTGCTAATATGAAGACTCCTCCTCTACAGTTAGAAATTGGGCAGCTGAAGAGGTTGTATTTTGGAGGTAGAAGTTGGTGCATTAGAACATTGTCTGTGTGTGTCAACCAGCATTCAGTTAAGAACATTATATCGAGGTCATCTTTTTGGAGATATTCTGAGAGGAGTGCGGTTTTGTTGTGTGTGGAGCGTGCATTGAGCAGGATGCATTTTAGGAGAGAATAAATTGTTTGAGAGTTGCTAGTAGGTGGTTCCGCTCAACAGTGCATTGTAATTCTGGTTAGTGAGCAAGGGGCTGTGTTTTGCATGTTGATTCCATGATAGGATAGTGGGTGTAGTGATGTATGATTGGTATGATGCTTGCTGGGGAGGTGAAAGAAGAGGCGTTAATAATTAGAGCAAGGATGTAAACACATCTCAATAGGAGGGGTATTGGGGCCATGATGCCTGTGCCGCAGACTGTTAGAAAGTGATGAGTAATTAAGTAGCTTGGGGTAAGCACACTCAGAGGTATGTTTACTAAACTGCGGTAATCGTGAATAACGCGCGTTATGTAACGTTAACGATTGTAAAGCCCCACGGCACGGTAAAACAACGCAGAAGGTGGAGAGAGGGCGGAGAGAAGGGGTCAGTGGGCGGAGAGTGGGCGGGGAGAGGCTCCCCTCACACTAACGCGCTGAATTTCAGGGCTGAATTCCAACGTGAATGAAAACCTGCCGTTAAAGGCACATTACAGGGGAGAGAAACCATTTCAGTGTCAGCAATGTACAGCCCAGGCAGGGAAACAAAAAAAAGTGATAAGTGTGATACATGTGCACAGAACAAAAGGGCACAGAAACACTGAAAATGACCCCAACAAACTGGAAAAAAACAATAACCAAACTGGCCAATGGTGGTATTAATGAGAAAAATCAACCCCTCCCCCCCCGAGTAAGCACCATTGAACAGATATAAATCGTGGAGGGGTCTACACTCCGTCCCCATACAAGGTGAATGGGCCCACAGTGAAATAGCGCTGCTCAGGGTTTTCTCCACCATCGGACAGGGTTCCTATGGCATGCACATGTCCCGCAACATCAGGGCTGGCATGTCGGAACGGCAACTGGACAGATGCCGGAAAAGGGGATACAGAGGGCCCTTCTGCTGGTGGTGTGCAGTCTCAGGCCATCCAGTGTGCAGGTAGGTGGCTGCCTATGGTGCGGGTTCTGGGGTAGGGGTGCCTGCATCGACGTCCATGCTCCCCCCCAGCCCCGCCTGCCAATGTTCCGTGCCCTTGGGGGTAGCTGTTGGGTACTATCCCCTGTGACTCTTTGGGAAACACACTCGTGCCCACTTTGGGAAGCACACTCGTGCCCATGTTGGGAAACACACTCGTGCAGTTGCTGTCTGGCTGCTCCGCTGTTTCAGCATTCGTATGGGCCACCTAGGCATCACCCTAGTCCGCACTTTGGCCCAGCTCCACCACAGCATGTGCCGCCTGCGGCCCTCTGCGTTAGTGTGAGGGGAGCCTCTCCCCGCCCACTCTACGCCCACTGACCCCTTCTCTCCGCCCTCTCTCCACCTTCTGCGTTGTTTTACCGTGCCGTGGGGCTTTATGATCGTTAGCGCATCATAACGCGCGTTATATGACATTAACGATCGTAAGCGCAGCATAATGCGCATTATGCTGCGCTTACAATCGTTAACGTTACATAACGCGCGTTATTCACGATTACCGCAGTTTAGTAAACATACCCCCAAGACAGCTTGCAACATACTTCTATTTTGCATCTACATTCTTTAATTTTTCTCTTTATCTATCACATTAAAGTTAGCATGTGACCTAATAGATACACCTCTTTTATGCATATCACTAATTATGTTTGTAATTTATTCTCCAGCCATGACAATAAAGTATAGGGGTATGTTTACTAAATGGCGTTAATGTAGCATCGGAAACGTTAACGTGCGTTAATGTTACCAGCAGCGGTAAATGTCCCAGAGGGCGGGGAGAGGGTGGAGAGTAGGGGTCAATGGGCGGGGTGTGGGTGGGGAGAAGCCCCTGCTACACTAACGCTGTAAAATTAACACCAGGACTTTACCGCCAGTGGAAACCTGTCGATAAATGCACTTTTGCAGGAGAGAGAGACCATTTCAGTGTCAGCAATGTACAGCACAGACAGGGAGCCCAAGAAAAGTGATAGTAGTGCTCCATTTGCAGCAACAGCATAGTGCCCAAGTACGAAAGGGCACTATGGTGATGGTGCAAGTGGGGCAAAGGGGGGTGCAGATGGGTCATGCAGTGGGGGCAGCTAGGGTACAGGGCAGACTAGACAGCCACCTAGGTGGCACATAGGAACACAGAAACTGAAAAACAGCAAGACAGCTTCTGATCAAAGTATTCTGTGTTCCACAGTGTCCCATCCAGGCGACATGTACCCAGCAGGTACCCCAAACCTCACACAGGAACCACTATGCCTGTAATGGGGCAAGCAGTGTGAATCTGGGGACCAATCTAACAAGGGTCTACGGACCTTCCCCAGGAAACGTCCCAAACTGTTTTTAAACCCAGCGAAACAATCACCTTTTACTACAGCCCCTGGAAAGGCAGTGCAGGATTAGACCACATGTTGCCTGAAACATATTTACACCCAGTAGTCCAAACTGGGTACACTGTCCCTGTCAATGTCCCTGTTTAATGTGCATTACCAAGTTTAAGTTTCAATGTAAACCGCTTTGACTGAAATGATAAAGCTATATATAAAACCTGTTAAATAAATAAATAAACTGTAGCCGCATTGCATGTCCCTTAGTCTGTCCACAGTCTGCTGGTATAAAACAATCTACCAACGTTTACCTGGTCCACTGTAGCCAATAGTCTCTAGACCTCCAAACTGACACCCCCAGCTGTCTCTCCACCAGGTGGAAGGGACATAACATTAGTAGGCGGTGATGGGGGGGATGTGCAGATGTCCATATATATCCCCCCATCCCAGCCACTGCACCCTAGGAATGCGCCTATCTGCATATTGGATGGCATGGGACTGTGCACTGCCAGCACCGACAGCACATGGGTATGTCAGCATGGCGGGCGGGGGGAGGTGTTGGTGGTAGAGAGGGCAGTGGCACCCGCCTGAGCAGACCAAGGGGTATGTTTACTAAACCGTCGTAATGTTGCCGGTGCTAGTTGTAGCGTTAATGTGAAGTATGCCATATAAGGTAGTGGGTGTTCCGGAGGGAAGGTTGCAAGAAATCGGTTTCGCGTGATAGTGGACGCCGTGGCACGTTAACACTGTTAACCCTAAGTTCATGTCAGCGCAGTGTTAGAAGCTCTAAAGACGTAGCCCACTGGTTACGGCAATGACTGCGGAGGCAGAGATCATGGGTTTGATCCTGCAGTGGTGTTATGTAAGAAGGCTGTCTGAGGCATTTCCTTTTAATTTAAATCAGTGCTGCCAGCAAAAATACCCACACAGTGCCGTAACCTAAGGAGCCGCATAAGGCGCCCTATAAGGCACTCCATAGGGCACATTATAAAGTGCTCTGTCTGCCAAGGCACCTTATAATGTGTCCTATAGGGTGCTTTATAGGGTGCCCTATAGGGTGCCTTAAGAGGCTCCTTAGGTTACGGCACTGTGAGGGTGTTTTTGCTGGCAGCACTGATCTGAATTAAAAGGAAAAGCTTCAGACAGCCTTATTAAATAATACCACTGTGGGATCAAACCCATGACCTCTGCCTCCACGATCATTGAAGCAACCAGTGGGCTACATCTCAATAGCATCTAACACAACACGGGCTGGCTACAGAAAGACTTCAGGTAACCACACAAACTGCTGTAGTCACCAGGATATGGTAAACCCACCTGTACCCATGATGCACTGCACATGCAGATCAGAAGACTACATCTGATCACAAGATGGGGTATGCACCTCTATAGCACCCTGACCTGGTAGGGGGAACTTACCGTGTATGTTACTGGCACAGAGTAACTACAGACCGTGATATTGTGCAGTTCCTGTGCCCACCCTAAGGGTGAGGTGGGGTACCTAGCACCAGGTCTGCAGCACATGGCATGGCTGAGATAGGCTGTGCTGCAGATCCCCATCAGTGGCAGTGTGTGGTAGATAGTCCTTGCAGACACCCCTAGGATGCACCTGTGTCCATCTGTATTTCCCAGTCACGTTTAGCCCTTGTGGACTATAATGCACCCAGAATCGTGTGTATCCTGTGTGGTTGCCATGGTCACATGTTATAAGAGAAGGGAAGGAGGGGAGGGGAGGGGAGGGGGAGGGGGAGGGGAGAGGAGGGGAGGGGAGAGAGGGGGAGGGGGAGGGGAGAGGAGGGGAGGGGAGAGAGGGGGAGGGGAGGGGAGGGGAGAGGAGGGGAGGGGAGAGAGGGGGAGGGGGAGGGGAGAGGAGGGGAGGGGAGAGAGGGGGAGGGGAGAGGGGGGGAGGGGGGAGGGGAGAGGAGGGGAGGGGGAGGGGGAGGGGGAGAGGAGGAGGGAGGGGAGGGGGGAGGGGGGAGGGGAGGGGGGAGGGGAGGGGGGAGGGGAGAGGGGGGGAGGGGAGAGGGGGGAGGGGAGAGGGGGGGAGGGGGGAGGGGAGAGGGGGGGAGGGGGGAGGGGAGAGGAGGGGAGGGGAGAGGAGGGGAGGGGGAGGAGGGGAGGGGAGGGGGAGGGGAGGGGAGGGGAGGGGGAGGGGAGGGGGGGAGGAGGGGGAGGGGAGGGGAGGGAAGGGGGGAGGGGAGGGAAGGGGGGAGGAGGGGGAGGGAGGGGGGGAAGGAGGGGGAGGGGGGGAAGGGAAGGGGAGGGGAGGGGAGGGGGGGGAGGGGAGGGGGGGAGGGAGAGAAGGGAAGGAGGAGAGGGGAGGGAGAGGGGAGGGGAGGGGGGGGAGGGGGGGGGGGGAGGGGGGGGGAGGGGAGGGGAGGGGGGGAGGGGAGGAGGGGAGGGGGAGGGGAGGGGGGAGGGGGGAGGGGAGGGGGGAGGGGAGGGAAGGAGGGGGGGAGGGGAGGGAAGGGGAGGGAAGGGGGGAGGGGAGGGAAGGGGAGGGAAGGGGGGGAGGGAAGGGGGGAGGGGGGAGGGGAGGGAAGGGGGGAGGGGGGAGGGGAGGGGGGGGAAGGGGGGAGGGGGAAGGGGGGAGGGGGGGGGGGAGGGGAGGGGGGGGAGGGGAGGGGGGAAGGGGGGGGGAAGGGGGGAGGGGGGGAGGGGAAGGGGGGGGGAAGGGGGAAGGGGGAAGGAGGGGAGGGGGAGGGGGAGGGGGAGGGGGAGGGGAGGGGGGAGGGGAGGGGGGAGGGGAGGGGGAGGGGGGAGGGGAGGGGGGAGGGGAGGGGGAGGGGAGGGGAGGGGGGAGGGGAGGGAGGGGGAGGGGGGAGGGGAGGGGGGAGGGGAGGGAAGGGGAGGGGGGAGGAGGGGAAGGGGGGGAGGGGGGCAGGGGGAAGGGGGAAGGGGGAGGGGAGGGGAGGGGGGAAAGGGGGGAGGGGAGGGGGGAATGGGGAAGGGGGGAGGGGGAGGGAAAGGGGGAAGGAGGGGAGGGGGAGGGGAGGGAGGGGAGGGGGTAAGGGGGGAGGGGAAGGGGGGGGGGAGGGGAAGGGGGGGGGAGGGGAGGGGAAGGGGGGAGGGGGAGGGGAAGGGGGGGAGGGGAAGGGGGGGAGAGGGGGGAGGTAAGGGGGGAAGGGGAGGGAAGGGGGGAGGGGAGAGGAGGGGGAGAGGGGGAGAGGGGGGAGGGGAGGGGGGTGGTGTTTGGACCCAAAAGCAGATTATGTCTCACCACCCAACCCAACCCAACCCAACCCAACCCAACCCAACCCAACCTCTGTGGGTCAGCATAGGGGACAGGATCTCCCACCAACAGATCCACATTCTACATCTCTGCAATGGTGGCAATAGAGGGGACCATCAACCCCAGTCCTGCTGGGGGAATAGGTACCCTACAGGGCAGTCAGTGCAGATCTGTATGCATCATATAGGGCACTGGCAGACAGGCATTAGACCTGGAAAAGCTCAGCTGCCCCCACCACTATCTGACATTCGCCAGTAGAGAGCACAGTCAGTCTTCACCCACTGCACCCTGCAAGGTGCACCAGCCATACACATGCTAACTGCAGTCTGCTAGCTAGTACATGTTCCCGGAAGAACTGTGTGCAACCAAAAATTGGATGCAAGCACGCGTGCGTACACACACACACTCTCACACTCCACATCAGTGATTGGGCCACAGAAAAGGAAACTCATAAAGTTAACTTGGAAAAAGTCCTACATAGTACTATGGGGGAACCTAGCCATGCCATGGTCACTGCTCAGTCAGGGTGAGAGTAACCTCCCAGCATGACATGCTGTGGCCACCCTGTCCGTGCAGGTGGTGGTTGGGCACTACAATGTCCCAGCCATTTTCCTATGCCCTGTGCAGATGCATCCTGCCCAGAACGCTGTGTCCAGGCCATACCCACAATACCTTGCTCCTCATTATGCACATTGGCAGGCTAACACTGGAGACAGTGCAAGCCTTGGGGGCTCAGTAAGGTGTAGGCAGCCACAAAACACTGGGTAGACTTACACACACTCCCACACCTATGTCAGCATTGTGCAAAGAGAGAGGTAGTTGGCAGTCCTGGGCACAGTGCAGGCATTGCTATGGTGCTCAATACTGTTAGGGTCACTCTCCGGGGTGGTAAACACTGTCAGCAACAAAATATGAAACACACTCCACATATATCAAAAGGTTGCTATGATGAATCTTTGTTAACAAATTGTGTTTAATGTAGGATCTGTCATCTGACATTGATCGTACCAACCTTTTGATATATGTGGAACGTGTTTCCATGTTTATGATGGTATTGCTAAGGTATGCAGGTGCTAGTATTGGTAGATGCTGCTCAGCGTAGGGCCCAACAGCCTGACTTTCCATGAGGCTTTGGATAGTGGAGCCTGTGGATATGGGTGTTTGTGCCCCTATTGACCTATGCCTGAGCTACTCAAATCCGGTCCTGGAGGTCCACAACCCTGCAGGTTTTTGGGATATCCCTAATGAATATGCATGAGATATATATGCATTATAGATATCCTGCCAATCTGACTGATTTGTGGCCCTCCAAGGCTGGATTTGGAGACTCCTGCCTTACACCTCTATCATTTAACCCTGGGAGTACCGATGGGGTCAAAAGTGACCCCATTGCAAGTTTCACAACGCGTATCTCGGAAACTAGTTGTTCAAGAATGCAATCTTTTTATGACTTTTCACATGTCAATATTCTCTTTATATTGCACCATGAGAGGAATAATTTTCATCCTCTAAGTGACGCTAGTGATAAATTTCAGCACAGAGTACCAGTGGGGTCATTTTTGACCCCAGTTGCTTACATCCGGTTTGGATCGTGATACAATTTGCAGTTTTGTGAATTTTTTGATATGACAAAGATATTTACCATTAATTATGTATCATTTATTTTTTGTACTCTTATTTTATGAAAATTACACATTTTCTGTAATTGTTATCATATGTTCTCTCATTATTTCCGATGAAATCTAAAGGCTTTCAGCTCGTTCATCACGATTATTATTGTACACCTATAGTAAAACTGCTTTGCGTTTTATTCAACTTTATCTTTGTTTATTTATTCTAGGTTATTGCTTATGATGTCAAAACAAAAGTATTCAGCTGCCCAAGTAAGAGAAATATTGCAACGAGATGCTGACAGTGATGGCTCTGAATCATCTGATGATGCATCATATTCAGCAAGTGAAGAAGCATATCAGCCAAGTTCGGGCAATAAATATGATGATGACAGTCATGATTCAGATGGCGACAGCAGTTGGTCGCCAAGTGAATGTGAGACTGATGTTGAGCCGGTAACATCGCCTGCAGCAAAGAGTCAAGTTACAGGTCGAGGCAAAGGTTGAGGCTGTGCTGGACAGGGAATAAGGCAGGAGTCCTCGGTGTCAGTATCATCTTTGAGGAATCTTAGTTGTGGTCGTAGAGGAGCTAAGAGGTCATCAACTATAAGCACAAATGTTGCCATTGAAGCCTATATATCTAAGGATGCCACATCATGGAACAGGAAACCTATAAAGCAAGCTTCTTGAAGATACGCCAGAGCTAATGTCATGCCCGTACAACAAGGTCCTACAAGGTATGCTGTACGAAATGTTGATGGCCATCTCACAGCATTCCACTTGTTCATGAGAAAGAACTTATTGAATGAAATCATGATGTGGATGAGCAAACAAGGAAGACACATTTATGACAACACCTGGAAAGATTTGACAGACGGAGAATTTCAATGTTTTCTTGGACTTCTGATCCTCTCAGGTGTGTACAAGTCACAAAATGAATCCATAGATCAGTTGTGGAACCTTGAAAATGGTCGTTCTGTTTTCGGCAAAAATATGCCCATAACCATTTTCAGCAAATTTTTTGTGCTCTCAGATTTGATGATGCAACCAACAGACGTGAACAATGAGGCGTGGATAAGCTTGCTCCAATCAGACACTTTTTTGATACCTCGGAAGCAACTCTAAGTGATGCCTTTGTTCCAGGTGAAAATGTTACCGTGGATGAGCAACTGCTTACATTTCGTGGCCGTGTTCCATTCAGACAATATTTTCCCAGCAAACCTGGGAAATATGGCATAAAGCTATGGATGTTGTGTGACAGTGCAACGTCATATGTTCTGCGTCTTCAAGTATATACAGGAAGGGAACTCGGACAAAACAGGGAACAGAATCAGGGTGAAAGGGTTGTGCTGCAACTCACTGAAGGATTGACGCGATCTGGCAGAAAAGAAATGTTATTGTTGACAATTTTCTTCTGTAGTTTATCCCTGTCACGGAAATTGCTAGAAAAACAAATGGCACTTTTGGGGACAATTCAAAAGAACAGAAAAGAATTACCTCCAGAATTTGTAACAGCAAAGGGCCGAGAGGTATTCACTTCACTGTTTGCCTTTCGCGATGCCGCCACTCTGTTTTCCTATTGCCCGAAGAAAGGAAAAGTGGATGTTCTTCTGAGCAGTTTACATGATCAAGAAGAAGTAGATAACACACGTCCAGACAAAAAACCACACATGATCTTGGACTATAATTCTAGTAAATGTGGAGTAGATACGGCAGATCAAATGTTGCGCACGTATACCACAAAACGAATGGCAAGACGCTGGCCAGTGACAATCTTCTACAACATGTTGGACATCAATGCTTTGAACGCCTTCATTGTTTGGATGTCACTAAATCCAGAATGGCAGTCCAAGTCAAAGCACAGACGTCGTCTATTCCTCTTGGAATTAGGAAAGCAGCTGCTTCAGAGTAATTGCAGCAAGACTTCTTCCGGCATCGAAGAAGCCACTGATGCTGTTTGCAATGTCGGGATCCCAAAGAAAAGGGCAAGGTGTCACTGCTGTTCCAGAGAAAAAGACAAGAAAAGCAACATAGTTTGCACCTCCTGCAAGCACAATGTTTGCAAAGAACATTCAGAAATTGTCTGTGTCTCATGCAAATGACTGTAGTACTTTACTGTGTTCATCAAGTGCATGCAAAAACTGCTTTCATGACAACTCTTCTTCATGTAATTTTATGATAAAGCATTAAATGTCAAAACATTTAACCTTCATATAATAAATAATTAATTTGGAATAATATTTTGTCTGTTTAGGTAAAATTTTCATGGTTAACAATTAAAATTCGTCGTGGGGTCATTTATGACCCCAACGGTATTCAGTGTGTGCAAAATATCTCAGTAATTCCAGGGTTAAGATTGTGAGTGGGCAAGGTACAGATGTCCTAGACATCAAAAGGGTAGATAGAATGTGTCACATTCCTCCTCAGTTCTCACCACCACCAAAAAGTTGTCTAATAGAGTACTCCCTTAAGGAAAGCTTGCAACGTGTGCCAGAGCACTAGTCAGTGGCCAGCTAGACCCTGAGAGGAGAAGTTCTTTTACACTCATGATATTAATCTGAGAAGCCTGATATTTATAAGGTAGTTGTAATATAAAAACTAATAGTGTAGGAATTCTGGTCCCTCAAGCCTCCGTTGTCATCTTAGGGTAATTCAAGGGGTAGCAGAGGTGCACAAATGTAAAGGAATTAAAATACAAGTGGAGGCATGCATGTAGGAATTCATTATATTTATAATGAGTGATGCTAAGATAGGAGATATTTTGTAATATTGGAGTGTTTGAAATGAAGAAAGTAATGAAGTGCGGAGTCAAGAGAATTAGCCAATCACAACATGATGACGTAATAGTTTCCCGCATTTAACAACTCCTCATAGCGCAAGTGCGGGCGTTTTTTTGACAGAGTACGATCCTGTGATGATATGAACGGATGTTCTAAATGCAGTGATTTGGGATTGCACAAGACTTCTGCACGAGCTTTTGAGGTATGAAATAGGTTTTAAAATATGGTTTATTATCGTCTTGAGCAAGCGCATATTGTGAGATGGGACTTTCAAGAAACGAGTGGGTTTAATACAGTCATTTAAATATTAAGTTTTTCTTTTTGTAGAGACACACTAGTATAAATGCTCAATATTATAGGATGTGAGTCACTATGGATTAGCATATAAAATAATAAAATAACTGTTTAAAAATGAGTACAGGGGGTCATGTTCATATCGGCTCAAAATATAAAAGAGGGTCCGACATGATCCCCGGAGAATGATGCTGTTGATAGAACGATGGGCCATCTTAGTCATAGGGGTATGCTTACTAAACCATCTTAATGTGCGCTCTGTGATGTTATCGCGCGATAAGGTACCTTATCGTGCGATAATGGCGCTTTATCAGGTGCACAGGTACCTTATTGCGTGATAACGAGCGCTGAAGGCGGGGAAAGGCTCCCGGAGGGCAGAGGAAGGCTCCCCAGGGGCGGAGAGAAGGGGTCAATAGGTGGAGAGTGGGAGGGGAGAGGCTCTCTGCACACTAACGCTGTGAAATCCGAGGCTGAAAATGAACACCAGTGAAAACCTGGCGTTAGAGCTGATTTAAAGGGAAGAGAAACCATTTCTGTCAGCATTGTACAGTAAAACCAGGGAAACCTACAAAAAGTGATGTGTGATACATGTGCACGGAACAAAAGTGCAAATTAACATTGAAAATGAACCCAACAAAATATGAAAAAAACATAACAAAGCTGGGCAATAGTAATATTAATGGGAAACATTGAAAAACACTCCCAAGAAAGCTCCAAAAAAAAAGATATGAATTTTGGAAGGGTCTATGCTCCGTCCCCATACAAGGTGAATGATCCCACAGTGAAATAGCGCTGATCAGGGTTTCCCTCTCCATTGGACAGGTTTCCTATGGCGTGCACATGTTCCACAACAGCAGGGTGGGCATGTCGGAATGGGCAACTGGACAGACGCTGGGAAAGGGGACACATAGGGCTGCAGACGGCACATACTGTGTTGCAGCTGGGCCACAGTGCGGACTAGGGTGATGCCTAGGTGGCCCATAGGAATGCTGAAACAGTAGAGCAGCCAGACAGCAAATGATGAGGACCCAGCATGAGCACGAGTGTGCTTCCCACAGTGTCACAGGGGATAGTACCCAGCAGGTACTGTGGGGCCTGGCACTGCAGTACCCCCAAGGGCACAGAACATTGGCAGGCAGTGCTGGGGGGAAGCGTTGACATCTATGCAGGCACCCCTACCCCAGAACCTGCACCATAGGCAGCCGCCTACCCACACAATTGATGGCCTGAGACTGCACTCCACCAGCACCACCAGCAGACAGGCATGTCAGCAGGGTGGCAGAGGGGTACTGGTGGTGGAGGGGGCAGTGGCAGCTGTCCAGAGCAGACCGTGGCCTAGCCCTGTGTGGGTGGGTGCCATGCACTGCAACAGACAGGCCCTGTCTGACAAACAGTCATGGTATCCCCGGGGAACGTACTGTCTCTGTGGCAACATGGTGGTGCAGTGCACATAGCCAGTGTGTTCAGGAGCAGGAGGTCACAGGTTCAAGTCCCAGCTGTGGTTCCTGCCAACCCAGCCCCCATGTTTTACCCACTACTACAACGTGCTAATACAGACAGAACCTGTAGTGCAGATGACGTACATATGCCCAAAACACCTACATTTTACCCTACAGAACACAGACACCATAAACATGCGCATTACCTAGAGCAGAGTCTACCAAAGGCAGTCCTGGAGGGCCAAACACCATTCAGGTTCCATGCTGCCTCTAATAAATGTGGCTGTGCTGCATTGCTATGCACCGCCCCCATGGTATGCAGATGTATTCATGCATATTCATTAGGGACAGCATGAAAACCCAAACAGTGTTTGGCCCTCCAGGACTGGAGTTGGGAACCTCTGCCCTAGAGCAGCGGCCAACAGGGGCAGACACCCCCCCACACACAGGCTCCATTATCCCAAGCCTTCTGGAGAGGCAGGATGTTGGGCCCTGCGTGCTTCTCCCCATACTAGCACTTGCATACCTTAACAATGCCACCCTAAACATGGGAAAACTGTACACAGCCATCAAAAGGTTGCTATGATAAATGGCAGATAGCAATTCCTACGTTAAGCACAATTGGCTGATTGAGCTGCATCATAGCAACCTTTCTGATGTCTCTGGAGTGTGCCTCAGGTCTGGTGTCAGACAGAGTGACCCCAACAGTATTGCGTACCATAGCCATGCCTGCACTATGCCCAGGACTGGTGTGGTGGCCAGGGCAGCCAAAAACCTCTATAGTTGCACAGTGCTGGCATAGGTGTGTGGAGTGTGGGTCTGTCTATCCAGTGTGTGGTGGATGCCAACACCCTCCACAGCCAACACTGCTAGCACTGTAGCCAGTATTGGCCTGCCAATGTGCATAATGCGGAGCAAGGTACTGTGGGAATAGCCTGGATAGGGTGGCCTGGCCTGGCTGCATCTGCACAGGGCATAGGGCAATGGCTCGGACATTGTAGTGCCCAGCCACCACCTGCATGGACAGCGTGGCCACAGCATGTCCTGCTGGGAGGTCACTCTCACCCTGACTGTGCAGTGACCATGGCATGGCTAGTTTCCCCCATAGTACTATACAATATTTTTCTCATGTGATTTTTATGGGTCCATTTTGGGGCCCAATCACTGACTTATCTGCTTGGTGTGTATGCTGACATCCCAGTTCTGGGTACATGTATCTCTTCCAGGACCATGCACTATGGACTAGCTAGCAGACTGTCTGCAGCTAGTATGTGTCTTGCTGGAGCACCTTGCAGGGTGCAGCGGCTGGAGGCTTGTTGCTGGAGAATGTCAGATAGTGGTGGGGGGCAGCTAAGCATTTCCAGGCCTACTGTCTGTCTGCTATTGCTTTATGGTTGTGTACAGCTCTGCATTGCCTGCCCTGTAGAGTGTCTTTTACCCAGCAGGACTGGGGCTAATGGTCACCTCTACTGCCACCCTTGCAGGGAGGTAGAATGTGGATCTGTTGGTGGGCGATTCTGTTTCCCACCCTGAGCCCCAGAGGGTGGGTTGTGTGGTGGTACATAATTCGCCTATGGGTCTAAACACCCCACCCCCCTTCACCTACATCATGTAACTATGGCACCAACACATCTGGGTGCATCATAGCCCATAAGGGCTAGACAAGACTGAGAAATACAAAAGGACACAGATGTAACCTAGGTGTGTCTGCAGGAACTACCTAATCACACACAGTAGCACTGATGGGGACCTGCAGCATGACATATTTCAGCCATGAAAGGTGCTATGGACCTGGTACTGGGTGCCCCACCTCACCCTCAGGGTGAGCACAGTACCCGCACAATGTGATGGTCTGTGATTACTCTGTGCCAGTACCACACACGGTCAGTTCCCCCTACCAGGCCGAGGTGCTGTGGTGGTGCATACCCCATCTTGTGCCATCTGTCGACTGCTGATTTGCATGTGCAGTGCATCATGGGTATGGTTGGGTTAACCCTATCCTGGTAACCACAGCAGACAGTTTGTGTGGTGACATGCAGTCCTTCTGCAGCCATTCAGGGGTTTGTTAGCAGCTGTAGCCCACTGGTTACTTCACTGCCCGTGAAGCCAGAGGTCATGGGTTCAAACCCATGGTGGGGTTATTTGATAGGGCTGTCTGAGGCATTGTCTATTTTTAATGTACATTAGTGCTGCCAGCAAAAACACCCTCAGAGTACTTTAACCTCAAGGTGCCTCATAAGGCGCCCTATCAAGTGCCTTATAAGGTGTCCTATAGGGGACATTATAGGGTGCCTTGGCAGACAGTGCACTTTATAATGTGCCCTATGGAGTGCCTTATGGGGTGCCTTATGTGGCACCTTAGGTTATGCCACCGTGAGGGTGTGTTTGCTGGCAGCACTAATTAAAATTAAAGTAAAATGCTTCAAAAATCACTACTTAAAAATAAAGGGTGATGCCTCAGCCAACCTTATGCATTAGGCACACTGGGGGATCAAACTCATGACCCCTGTACCAGCAGTCAGTGTATTAACCATTGCACTATACCTCTGTTTCTATATTTGCATGTCTGCGTGCCTACTTAAGATTATCACACATTAACGTGCTTAGCGGCATTTCACCCGATAATGTGCGCAGTGCGCGTTATCGCGTGATAATCCCATTTTGCTATGTTAAGATCGAAACGCCCACTCCTTTTATGGCATCCTGCACACTATCGCCGGGCGCACGTTAAGACTGCTTAGTAAACATACCTCATAGTTTTGATTATTTCCTTTGGGGTAGGCATAATGAGAGCAATGCATTAATTAAATGATTTGTTAATAATCACAAGCACTGTGGTGTTTGGTTAGGGATGTCAAGTCATATGACGATGATAAAAAAGGTTTTTCTTGCGATGAGAAAGATGTTTACACAGAGTTAGAAAAATGACATGGCCCAACAAGGGAGAGCTCGATTCTAAAAGTTATAAATAGGCATGAGAAGTTATGGGCAATATAAAGATAGGATAGTTTGAGCTCCTCTTTGGAAATTGAAATTTGGTTAATAAAATCGGAGATTTATTATTCCTTCATTTAGTGGAATTAGTATAGTTAATATGGTTGTTTTTTTGGATTAAATGATCATTTTATAATTTCTTAATGAGTTTGTAAGAATAATAGGTAGATTAATTATTTATTTTTTTTATTTTTTTATTTGTTTAGTTATTAAGTTATTAAAGTTTTGATTACTTTTTAATCTTTCTTCTTTTAGTTTTTAATGATCTATTTATTTAGTTTATCATATTCTTTTATCAAGTTTCATATATGGATCAATTTAGTTTAGGGTAGACTCACTCCTGCTCTTGATGTCTTGTTTGTTTTATGATGCGTGCTGTGATAAGGAAGCTTATCAGAGCCCAGAGAATAGTGACAAAGGAAAGGAATTTACCCTAATCAAGGGACCTGTTTTGTCAGGTCAGAGGAATAAAACTGCATGTTTTCCTAAAAGACAGGTTATTCCAGGCTGCAACGGCCTGCAGAAAGCCCCTAGTGGAGATAAGGAGAAGGAGTATAAGCCCAGATTGAGAAACACTTACATCACTCCTAATTACTCAGCTGCCAGGAGGGAGTTTGACCACCAACACCTGAGGAGTGAAAGGGAGGGGTTGGAAACTGGGAACTTTAAAACTAGAACAGAATATTCAGAAGAAAGGAGGAAGAAAGGGGAAGAAGAGGGAGAAGGAGAGAGGAGCTCAGAGAGATTTGTGTTTTTGGAGAGGTTCCTGTGAGAAGCCAGCTTCAAGGGATTGGAGAAATCCAGGGGTTTGGAGAACTTCAGCTAGGAACCCTAAAGCAGCCGGTAAGAGGACAGAAGCAGCTGAAGGGAGAAGGAACATGAATACCTTTTGGAAGAGGTATGGAGCAGATGCCCTGAGGTCCAGAAATACAGACTGGAGGACAGGTCATAAAAGCTCAAATGCATACTGGCCAGAGTATCTAAGAGGACAACCTAATGCCAGCTGTAACTCAGGTATGAACTTTGGACGTTTGTCTAACCTAGAGCAATGCAAAGTGCTTAGAAACAGTTCCTGTCCTAATGGAGGTCAGTCTGTAAAACCCTTTAAGCCAGACCCTGATATAGAACCCATGCAGATAGAAGAACAAGATATAATTCCAGAGGAAGACGATTCTTTCATGGACTGTTCTTTATGCAAAGTTGCTAGCACAAGGAAATCCTGAAAGTGGATCAAACATAAAAGGAAATGTTCTAGTAACTGGTACACCAGAAAGTTTGTGTGGAAAGAGAGAAGGTTTTGGGAGAAGTGAAATACTTGTGCAGAGAAGCTGAAAAGCTGTTGATTGAAGCTTGTTACCCAGCTGATATAAGAGCAGAGCACAGCTTAGGCTGTGCACACGTTGGATATAAAAAGTTCTTTGAATGTGGAAAAGAAAAGCTGTTTTGTGAAGAAGCTTTTACTTTTGATTTGCTATACATCAGCACTGCTGAGCAGGTTTGTCAGCAGTGGCTGAGGGAAAGACTTTCCGTTGTTTGATGGACTTTACAAGTTACTTGCATAAGCTTTCAGTTGTATTGTTATTTTGAATACAAATCCTGGAGAAGACATCCTAAGGTGTTACCAAGTGAATCTGTGTGCATTTTGATTTACCTCATAAAAAATAAATTCTGTCATTGCCTTAACACTCGAGCCAACTACCATATTCTTCATTTACCTCAAAGGCAAGCACCGCATGACTGGACTACCATTACCATAATCCTTTGCAAGATAGTCAGTCTGGAACATTGCCAAAGTGGTGAATCCTATATAACAAGCACGCCCCTCCATACACATGTAAAGGGCTATGGGTGTGACAGTGCCTATTTATTATTGAATCAATAGTGAAATGGATAATTATCTCCTCTTCTCTCTTTTAGTTTACGAATACTCAATTCAAGTGGTTCTACCTATAGAGGTATCGGTTTAAGACTTGTGTTGTTATTCACCCTATCAATGTCTTTTTGTTTATAAGTTGTATGTCATTTATATATATTTATATATTAGTTAATTAGTTATTTATTAATGTGAATAGTATTAACTGATAATTTGACATTTGATTATTCATGTTTAAGGTATATGTTTGTTTTTAATGGCTTTTATATGTTTTATTAATAATTTCTAACTATAATTTTTTTTCTTAGGTTTTAAACAATCTTTATTTGAAATAAAGTAAGCATACAATCAAGTCCACATCAAGGAGACAGTCACCTAAAACAAACAAAATCAAGGCAAAAAGATCCAAAATAATTAAGCCCAATTTACATGAGGAGAAAAAGAAAGTGGCTGTACCTGCTGAGGTTTCTTTGAAAGATATCTGGGAATTGTTAGCGCGCATGGAAGGCTCCTTTCGTGCTTCCTTTTCCCAAGTAGAACGGTTTTCTGGGGAAGTGGTACAGAAACTCTCAGAACATGATGATTTGTTGTCTAAAAATAAGACGTTATTGACTAAACTGGAGGGTCGCTTTACTGTATTAGAGACTGCTGTTTCTTCTTCTATTAAAGATAGTGCTATAATCCACCATCAGTTAGAAGCCCTCGAGAACATTAATCGTTCAAAAAATTTGCGTTTTTTAAATTTTCCTTGTACCCATTATCTTTCCCCTTTGATTTTGATACAAAAATATTTTAAGGAGGTCTTGCTAATTGATGATGTGGATTCTATTAAGTTTTCCTCTATTTATTATATTCCTATGATTTCAGCGGTTAAGGCTTCCTCTCCAGTTATAGAACAGGAAGGGCATCCCAATGGCATAGAGTCCTTAGATGTCTCTCAGTTTTTGGAATCTTTTATAGATTTAATTTCTCAGCGTGCTACTTTGATTGTTTCTTTTCTTTCTTTACAGAATAAAAATTTGATTTTGAGTTTATATTTTAAAAAGAAAAATCAGGTTTTTTGTGGGGACTCTATACAAATATTCCCGGACGTGAGTAGGGCTACTCAGGTCCGGAGGAAAGCGTTTTTGGCTTTAAAAGATCAGACTCTTGCCATTGGGGCTTCCTTCTTCCTGAAATACCCTTGCAAATGTATTCTGGTGTTGGAAGGCATTAAATATGTGTTTCTCGATGTCGGACAATTTGAGGCATTTCTGATCAGTAAGGAATCATCGTGAGTTGTTAGTTTACTTTCTTTTTCTCCTCATCTAACTATAATTTTTAATGATTATATATGTTTTTTTTATTATTTTGAATATTTATTACTGTAGGAGTTTTATTTATGTTTTTATGTTTTATATATTTATAATATGTACTATGCCTAGATTTCCCCTGATGAAGAAATTGAAACACGGCCTGAGTCGGGCAATTTAGGCTGTTGGTGTTAACAATATACAATCAATAAAGAATCCTTCCTGAATAACCACACAATCTGGACTGGGTAAAACATAGGGACAAGGTCTGCAGAAGCCACAGCTGGGACTTGAACCTGTGACCTTCTATCCCTGAACACACTGGCTTTGCATACTGCACCAAACTGTTGCGACAGAGGCAGATCATTTCCTAGGGATACCATGACTGTTCTTCAGACAGACCTTGTCTGTTGCACTGCAGCCACCCACCGAAACTGGGCTTGGCCTTGGTCTGCTGTGGGCATCTGCCACTGCCCCCTCCACCACCAGCACCCCTCCCCCACCATGCTGACATGCCCTCATGCCGGTGGTGCTGGAGGTGCGCAGTCCCAGGCCATCCAGTGTGCCTATGGTGTGGGGTCTGGGGTAGGGGTGCCTACATAGACATCCGTGCTTCCCCCCGGCACCGCTTGTCAATGTTATGTGCCCTTTGGGGTACCTGCGGGGTACTGTCTCCTTGGACACTGTGGAATGCACACTCATGGGCATGTTTGGCCTTGGTCAGTTGCTGTCATACATCTTTTTTTGATTTCTGCCTTCCTATGTGGCACCTAGTCATCTACCTAGCTCACCCTGTGCCCCAGCTGCCCCACTACATATCCTGCCTGTAGCCCCCTGAACCCCATTTGCAGACTCACCATAGTGCCCTTTCGTACTTGGGCAATATGCTGTTGCTGCACATGTATCACTACTATCACTTTTTTCTGGGTCTCCCTGCCTTTGCTGTACATTGTTGACTGAACTGGTTTCTCTCTCCTGCAATTGTGCCTCTAACGCGAGGTTTTCACTGGCATTAATTTTCAGACCCTGATTTCATGGCGTTAGTGTGCCTGGAGCCTCTCCCCGCCCACTCTCCGCCCATTGACCCTTCTCTCCGCCCTTTGGAATGACTTACTCCATCCTCTGTATGCCTTAACACCGCCGGAGACGTTATCACGTGAAACGTAACATTATCGCGCGATAACGTCACCACTGCAACGTTAGCGCTGTTTAGTAAACATACCCCTTAGTCTACTGGTTAGCTCAAGGGCTCTGTAGGCAGGGGCTAGAGGTTTGATTCCTACCTGTTCCTTTTGTGACTCTGCTGCTCAGATCATTTTCATGCCTGTAACAGTCAGGGCTCTCCAGATCTGTGCTGCCAGTCCATAACACCCTCTCCTCAGTTGCCAACCATCCTTTGGCCCATCTATCTGCCTCTGTCAGCTGTGTACAGTCCTGTCTTCTTATGCAGGTTGCTACCCCATGTCCTGCACTGGTACCATTTTCCGCATTGCGACTCTTCGTGCTTGCTTCTCCTGTGCGTGCTATGCATGGCAGTACTACTCCTCTGTCCTCCTGTTGCTGCAAATATCCTGCCACCTCTGCCTCCGCTAGGTGACACGTATTCCCATTCTATGCCACCCACTGTAATTGCAGCACTTAACATTGGCACCACCCTGTGCATCAGTACAGCTGCCTCTAACATGTTTGTCTGCTTTACTGGCTGCCACATAGGGGTGCCCGCAGATATGTCAGGTCCATCAGCTCCCACCTCTCCTTCCTTCTATCACCTGTTCATTTTTTATGGCAAATAAATTTAATTCATTTCAGTTGTTCACCAAAAATGCTTAGAAAGGCTTTTTTTTATCTCAGGTAATGGTTTGACTCACATTACCCTAAACATTGTCTGTGACATTACTATCTGAATTAACATAGACATCAGCTCACAAAGGACGGATATCAGGACACAAAACAAAAATAATTAAATACATAAAGGTCATTACATAGAGTTCCATGAATTATGCTCAACAAAAGGTAATGCATTCATAACCACAAAACTTTAAAAGACATATGATTTTAAACCAATTAGAAATTCAATTGCCATTGTTTACAACTTCTCTTTATTAGCACTTTATTCAGCACAAACTGTATAACAGAGGATCAATTAATCTCTTGCACAGAATACATTTATTTACATCTTGACTCTACCTCAGTCAGTGATACTAATTCAATACCTATTCCACTAGCAACAAAATATCAGTTCTGCAGGGGTTATTCTGAAATAACAAAACAGAAACACACAACATAAGAATTTAAGATACAATAGACTCTTGTAGGTGACTGAAAAATAGATTAGAACATTGCTACTCTAATCTCTTGACAAAATGAAATCAGCAGACAAGTTTTCTTAAGGGATTAAACTTATTTATTTATTTATTTATTTATTTAAAGTCTCTTTTATACCGCGCTATTCAGCATCAGCGCGGTTTACAATAAACAGTGAACATACACATTTCCAATAGTACTTTGTGTTTACATATGAACAGGATATTCAACTTGGCTAACAGGGTAACTATGTACAACCACAATATATACAATATATACAATTTGTAGGCTGATCATGTGTTTGTATGGTTTTAGACAGTGGTGATTTGGGTGGTTTTAGACAGTGGTGATTTGGGTGGTTCTTATTTACTACACAAATAAGAAATGGTTAATTTTATTTTTTCTTCCTCTACCACACTTGTCAAATCCAGAAAATCTTAAAACATAATAAAATTATGATCATACGGATTTCTTTCTCAATAATTCTACTGCCAATTATAATCAGAAGTTGTTCTTATTATATATTCATGGGGAAAAAAGAAAGAATTAGCAATATTCAGGCTGTACTTTAACAATAACTACTTTATTTTTCTTTTAAATAAACTTCTTTAATACAACTTGCAATTAAGGTCTGAGGCAAGAGCCAGATAACTGACAATATCTCTCCTTACAGTTACTGTAAACACACAAAACTCTGCCAGACTTATTTGTACTGTCTGCTTCTAAGGTTCTTCAGTGTACAATCCAATCCAATCCCAATCCATTGACTCAGAAAATCCATTCCATACTACAGTACAAACCCTTGCAGATAGGAAAAAACCCACTAGCTGTCCAAACCCTTGCAGATAGGAAAAAACCCACTAGCTGCAAAATCCATCATAGAATCTCGTCTCCCTTTCCATATTCATTAAATTAGACTTCCCTAATGAGTTTACTGTCTATCAAAAAAATCCTTCAATCACTATTATTTCACTTCACGCAATACCTTCTAATCTCTTGCTCATACCATCAACTACATCCTCATACCAACTAACATACATGCATAGACCGTCATAACATACTAATTCTTACAGACTAAGGGGTATGTTTACTAAACCATCTTAATGTGCGCTCTGTGATGTTATCACGCGATAAGGTACCTTATCGCGCGATAATGGTGCTTTATCAGGCGCACAGGTACCTTATCGCATGATAACGCGTGCAGCGACGCAAACGAGTGCTGAAGGCGGGGAAAGGCTCCCGGAGAGCGGAGGAAGGCTCCCCATGGGCGGAGAGAAGGGGTCAATGGGTGGAGAGTGGGAGGGGAGAGGCTCCCCGCACACTAACGCTGTGAAATCCGAGGCTGAAACCCTGGCGTTAGAGCTGATTTAAAGGGAAGAGAAACCATTTCTGTCAGCAATGTACAGCAAAACCAGGGAAACCTACAAAAAGTGATAAGTGTGATATATGTGTATGGAACAAAAGTGCAAATAAACATTGAAAATGACCCCAACAAAATATAAAAAAACCATAATCAAGCTTGGCAATAGTGATATTAATGGGAAACATCAAAAAACACTCCCAAGAAAGCTCCAAAAAAAAAAGATATGAATTTTGGAAGGGTCTATGCTCCGTCCCCATACAAGGTGAATGATCCCACAGTGAAATAGCTCTGAGCAGGTTTTCCCTCTCCATTGGACAGGTTTCCTATGGCATGCACATGTTCCACAACAGCAGGGTGGGCATGTCGGAATGGTAAACTGGACATATGCTGGCAAAGGGGACACAGAGGACTGCAGACGGCACATGCTGTGCTACAGCTGGGCCACAGTGCAGACTAGGGTGATGCCTAGGTGGCCCATATGAATGCTGAAATAGTAGAGCAGCCATACAGCAACTGATGAGGGCCCAACATGGGCAGGAGTGTGCTTCCCACAGTGTCACAGGGGATAGTACCCAGCAGGTACCCCCAAGGGCACAGAACATTGGCAGGAGGTGCTGGGGGGAAGCGTGGACATCTATGCAGGCACCCCTACCCCAGAACCCGCACCATAGGCAGCCGCCTACCTGCACACTGGATGGCCTGAGACTGCGCTCCACCAGCACCACCAGCAGAAGGGCATGTCAGCAGGGTGGCAGAGGGGTACTGGTGGTGGAGAGGGCAGTGGCAGTTGCCCAGAGCAGACCGTGGCCTAGCCCTGCATAGGTGGGTGCCATGCACTGCAACAGACAGGCCCTGTCTGATGAACAGTCATGGTATCCCCAGGGAATGCACTGGCTCTGTGGCAACATGGTGGTTCAGTGCACACAGCCAGTGTGTTCAGGAGTGGAAGATCACAGGTTCAAGTCCCAGCTGTGGTTCCTGCCAACCCAGCCCCCATATTTTACCCACTATTAAAACGTGCTAATACAGACAGAACCTTTAGTGCAGATGACGTAGACATGCCCAAAACACCTACATTTTACCCTACAGAGCACAGACACCATAAAAATGTGCATTACCTAAAGCAGAGTCTCCCAATTGCAGTTCTGGAGAGCCAAACACCATTCAGGTTCCATGCTGCCTCTAATAAATGTGGCTGTGCTGCATTGCTATGCACCGCCCCCATGGTATGCAGATGTATCTCATGCATATTCATTAGGGACAGCATGAAAACCCAAACAGTGTTTGGCCCTCCAGGACTGGAGTTGGGAACCTCTGCCCTAGAGCAGCAGCCAACAGGGGCAGACACACCCACACCCACAGGCTCCATTATCCCAAGCCTCCTGGAGAGGCAGAATGTTAGGCCCTGCGTGCATCTCCCTATACTAGCACTTGCATACCTTAGCAATGCCACCCTAAACTTGGGAAAACTGTACACAGCTATCAAAAGGTTTCTATGATAACTGGCAGATAGCAATTCCTACGTTAAGCATCATAGCAACCTTTCTGATGTCTCTGGAGTGTGCCTCAGGTCTGGTGTCTGACAGAGTGACCCCAACAGTATTGCATACCATAGCCAAGCCTGCACTGTACCCAGGACTGGTGTGGTGGCCAGGGCTGCCAAACACCTCTATAGTTGCACAATGCTGGCATAGGTGTGTGGAGTGTGTGTATGTCTATCCAGTGTGAGGTGGCTGCCAACACCATCCACAGCCTACACTGCTAGCACTGTTGCCAGTATTGGCCTGCCAATGTGCATAATGAGGAGCAAGGTACTGTGGGAATAGCCTGGATAGGGTGGCCTGGCCTGGCTGCATCTGCACAGGGCATAGGGCAATGGCTTGGACATTGTAGTGCCCAGCCACCACCTGCATGGACAGCATGGCCACAGCATGTCCTGCTGCGAGGTCACTCTCACCCTGACTGAGCAGTGATCACGGCATGGCTAGGTTCCCCCATAGTGCTATATAGTCCTTTTTGGGGTCCAATCACTGACTTATCTGTTTGGTGTGTGTGCTGACATCCCAGTTCTGGGTACATGCATCTCCTCCAGGACCACGCACTATGGACTAGCTAGCTGACTGTCTGCAGCTAGTATGTGTCTTGCTGGAACACCTTGCAAGGTGCAGCGGCTGGAGGCTTGCTGCTGGGGAATGTCAGATAGTGGTGGGGGGCAGCTGAGCATTTCTAGGCCTACTGTCTGTCTGCTATTGTTTTATGGATGTGTACAGCTCTGCATTCCCTGCTCTGTAGGGTGTCTGTTCCCCAGCAGGACTTGGGTTGATGGTCCCCTCTACTGCTACATTGCAGGGAGGTAGAATGTGGATCTATTGGTGGGCAATCCTGTTTCCCACCCTGAGCCCCAGAGGGTGGGTTGTGTGGTGGTACATAATTTGCCTCTGGGTCCAAACACACCCACACCCACCCCTCCTTCACCTACACCATGGCACCATCACAGGATATGCGCTATTCTGGGTGCATCATAGCCCATAAGGGCTAGACATGACTGAGAAATACATAAGGACACAGATGTATCCTAGGTGTGCCTGCAGGAACTACCTATCACACACAGTAGCACTGATGGGGACCTGCAGCATGGCACATTTCAGCCATGAAAGGTGCTGTGGACCTGGTGCTGGGCGCCCCACCTCACCCTCAGGGTGAGCACAGTACCCACACAATGTGACGGTCTGTGGCTACTCTGTGCCAGTACCACACACGGTCAGTTCCCCCTACCAGGCCGAGGTGCTGTAGGGGTGCATACCTCATCTTGTGCCCATCTGTTGACTGCTGATTTGCATGTGCAGTGCATCATGGGTACGGGTGGGTTAACCCTATCCTGGTCACCACAGCAGACAGTTTGTGTGGTGACATGCAGTCCTTCTGCAGCCATTCAGGGGTTTGTTAGCAGCTGTAGCCCACTGGTTACTTCACTGCCTGTGAAACCAGAGGTCATGGGTTCAAACCCATGGTGGGGTTATTTGAGAGGGCTGTCTGAAGCATTGTCTATGTTTAATGTACATTAGTGCTGCCAGCAAAAACACCCTCAGAGTACTGTAACCTTAAGGTGCCCCATAAGGCACCTTATAGGGTGCCCTATAAGGCGCCCTGTCAAGTGCCTTATAAGGTACCTTATAAGGTGTCCTACAGGGGACATTATAGGGTGCCTTGGCGGACAGTGCACTTTATAATGTGCCCTATGGAGTACGTTATGGGGTGCTTTATGCGGCACCTTAGGTTACGCCACCGTGAGGGTGTGTTTGCTGGCAGCACTAATTAAAGTAAAAGTAAAATGCCTCAAAAATCACTACTTAAACATAGAGGGTGACACCTCAGCCAACCTTATGCATTAGGCACACTGAAGGATCAAACTCATGACCCCTGTACCATCAGTCAGTGTATTAACCATTGTGCTACACCTCTGCTTCTACATTTGCATGTCTGCGTGCCTACTTAAGATTATCGCGAGTTAACGTGCTTAGCAGGGCTTCGCCCGATAATGTGCGCAGCAGCGTGCGTTATCGCGCGATAATCCCATTTTGCTACTTTAAGACTGAAACATCCACTCCTTTTATGGCATCCTGCACACTATCGCCGGGCACACGTTAAGACGGTTTAGTAAACATACCCCTAAGACTTAAAACTAAGGGGTATGTTTACTAAACCGTCTTAACGTGCGCCCGGTGTTAGTGTGTGTGGGCTTTCTTAGCCCCTCCTCACCAGCAACCTGCAGGGCTCTTGGAGTCACAGAAAACTACATTCAAAGCAATATGAAAGGAATTCAAAGACAGCAATAAAATACCACACACCTCTATATAGATACACCAAAGCTTTGTGGAGAGAAACAAATAGAAACAAGTTCTCTTTGTTTACTCTAACTGTTAGCCATGGTCTACTTTATTTATAAGGCTCTTTTGGATGATACAGCGTAATTGCACTTTATTATTACCCGCAGGTATTATGTATTTATCACATCATAGGTCAACTTTTAATCAGTGTAGGTCAGTATGAGGACATACATGCATTCCAAGACATAATTGTTTACTGCTGACTGCTTGATATCTAATAACCCTGAGACTAAAAGGCTGGAGTACAAGCTGCCCTTTTCTTTATTTACAGGACATGTAAACCTTCACCTACTTAGTAAGCAAATATATGAAGTTTATTTCAAAGCAAAGTTCTGAACAAAATTAACTCTTTCTCAGGTTTAGACAGTCTGGTAGTGTACACCGCCCTGGACAAACAAGCATACTTTCAGTGTGCAGGATGCCATAAAAGGAGTGGGCGTTCCAATCTAAACGTTGCAAGCACGCGTTATCATGGGATAATGTGCGCTGAGCGTGTTAGCGCCCAAGAAAGGGATCAGCGCGTGTCAATGCGCGTTAATCTTAAGTAGGCGCTTTGACCTGCAAACACAGCAACAGTGGTGTAGTGCAATGGTTAATACACTGACTGTTGGTACAGGGGTCATGAGTTTGATTCCTGAGTGGGCCTGATGAATACTAATACTTTTTTAATTTAAATCTGTGCTGCCAGCAAACACACCCTCAAAGAACCGTAACATAAGGTGCCGCATAAGGCGCCCTATAAGGCACTCCAGAGGGCATATTATAAAGTGCACTGTCCGCCAAGGCACCCTAGAATGTTGCCTATAGGGTGCCTTATAGGGCGCTTTATAGGGTGCCCTATGAGGCACCGCAAGGGTACAGCACTGTTTTTGATGGCAGCACTGCGCATGTTAACGCATGGAAATCTTAAGTAGGCGTGCTGACATACAAACAGGAACAGTGGTGTAGCAGAATGGTTAATACACTGACTGATGGCTCAGGGGTCATGAGTTCAAGTCCCCAGTGCGCCTAGTGAAAAAGGTTGGCAGAGATAATTCCTTTTTCTGCTTGCAACTGTACAACAATCTGTGCTGCCATCTAAAAATAACTGCACCCTAGTGCCATAAATTAATGCACCTTTTAGGGTGCACCAGAGAGCACATCCTAAACAACCATGTCAGCAAAGGTGAGTTATAATGTGCCCCAGAGGCCATGTTGAAAGGTTGCCAACTCCCAAGGCACCATAGTAGGCACCCCACAAGCTGCCTGAATCGAAGGTGTGGCATAAGATGCCCCAAGGATGTATAGGTGAACCCAAAAATGTTGGCTAAGAGCAGTAAGGTCCCCCAATTTGAAGGGCAAGAGAGGTATGTGCCAAACACACATGTAACCCAACACTGCACAGAGCAGCAAGGAAAGACAATGCATAAGTAATGGAAGGATGTAGATCAGAGCTGATGGACCACACAAATCAGCCTCCAACCCATGCAGCAGCTAGAAAAATGGACAAACATATCAGGGGCAGCTGTAGCTATGCACAGAGCGATGGTAATGTACCATGCAATAATGACAGTGTGTGGCAGAGGATGGGAAGATGTGTGCAGCATAGGAGGCAGAAGTGGCAGGATAGGTGGAATGTCAGGATGACAGTGGAGTAGCAGTGCTATGCAGAGCACACACAGGAGAGGCAACCAGGGAGAGCTGCAATGCAGGAATGTGTAGGAGTGCAGGATGTGGGGTAGCAGCATGCACATCAGGGTAGGATGGCACACAGCTGCCAGACACACGTAGATGGACAGAAGGATGGTTCACAACTGTGATAAGGGTACAATGTGCTCACAACACAGATCTGCACAGATATGACTGTCACAGGAATGAAAAGTAGTTCTGCAGGACAGGCATACAAATGAAAGAGAACAGAGAGGAATCAAACCTATGACCAGTACCACAAATGGCAATGCACAAACTGGTAGACCACACCACCAACGTGAGCTCATTAGCAAAGGCTGCATACAAAAATAATGCAGGGCATCACACAAGACGCCTGCTGGCTGTCAGGACAGGCAAACCCCCAACAGTAACCATGACCAAATGCACATGCTGATCTGCTGTGTACAGATCAGATCACAGTCTGTAATTGGGACCAGAGCCACATAGAACTACATGCACACACACAATGAAATGTTATGCAGTGGATACAGCATGCAAAAGAGGAAAGAACCTAAACCCCAAGGGCAGCAGAGGATGCTCTGTGGAGCTGGTGCAAAATCTGGAACAGGACAGGAGATAATTGAACATGCAAACAGGTGTACCACACACCAGCTGAACCACAGCAATACCAAACCCCCAAGCGGACTGCCATGTAAACACCATAAAAAAGAGACCTATGTAACAGCTAATATGTGATGGCTAGGCAGCACAGAGGGCACACCTTGGTGTACAGTGAAGAGAGGGAAGGGTGTGTGTAGAGGTGATGAACCTGCTGGTACCTAATGGTCATGTTAGCACAGCAGAAAAGGAAAAAATAAACCACATGTGGGGACCAAACCTGCAACCTACGGCATGATAACACATGCCTGTAACCACTACCCCAAACAACCACAATGAGCACACTGAGCACAATGCAAAAATAGTACCCCAAAGGGAGGGTGTGTATGGGAACCTGTAATACCCAGTGATGTGGCAAATGGCTGGCAGATACACAGCTGCCATCATACAAGGATGTGAGCACAGGTGGGCCATGTACATGACCGGAAAATCAGTAGATACAAGTGTCGATGTGATCAAAGAGTGGAGGAGTAGCCTAGTGGTTAGAAAACAAGCAACCAGGATTCAATTCCCACTAGCACTCCATGTGGCCTTGGGCAAGTCACATAACCCTCCTTTACCTTGGAAGAAAGGCCTGGCAATCTACTTCCAGTGACACTGCCAAAAAGACCCTGGAGTCTCTGGGTCACAAGGAGTCAGGACTGACTCAAAGGCACACATTGTATTGCATGTTTGTCACCATGATCAAGCAGCAGCAGAGACAAATGTATATCAAGCACATATTTTTATTTAGGTTCATCTTCACAGATAGTGTAGATACCGCCATGATAATATCAAGGTGAGTGGATCCCAGTTGAAAGACGGAAACACATTTAGCAGGGCAGCAACCCACATCCTACAGAAAGGTCACTGGCCCATCTACAAATGAAGGGCAGGAGACATAATGTGCAGCACGTGCATGGTATGCACTATGCATTAGGCCCCACCCCCCATATGCTGCTGCACGCCTCAAATGTGTTACTAACATATGAGTGCATGTAGACAGTA
Organism: Ichthyophis bannanicus; assembly: GCA_033557465.1. Lineage (NCBI taxonomy): Eukaryota > Metazoa > Chordata > Amphibia > Gymnophiona > Ichthyophiidae > Ichthyophis > Ichthyophis bannanicus. The sequence continues at coordinate 736,566,886 of CM066031.1, forward strand.
GGCGGTGCATGATGAGGGACCAACACACATCAATCATGATCTGTTCTCTAAAACATATCTATCTGGCAACACGGGAGGCACACAAATGAAAACAGCATATGTTGTTAAAACGTTGTAACTTTAAAAACACATATTGAAAGTAATGTTTCAGCTCTCACATAATGCCTGATATAGGAATCCAAGCTGCAACAATGTAACCCTAAACAATCATCAAATGCACAATGAGGATATGCTAACAGGTAGCAGAGGCACATGAACACAGACAGAATTCAAATGAAAACTACCTGCAGAAACATGCAGAGATAACACCATGCAGGAGGTGCCCCTGCACTGGTTGGTGTATAGACAGTGTGTGTACACATATATCACGGTACATGGAATGCACAATTGAAGGAAGACAACGGACACTCACACTGCGACACTCCAAATATAACGGGGCAATGTGAGTGTTGTTACCTCAGGGGATAAATAGGACTGTGCAGACATGCAATGCAAGGTTTGTAAATCAATGCAGAGCGTCACATCTGTACAGTAAACAAACACAAGAAACAGTATATAGAGAGGGAAATTAAGGGCAAACATGTTACAGTAAACCACACAAAAGCCATATTGCCATGTGCTGTGTTTCCCCAACATAGTCAGTCATATGCACATGCACCATCGACATTTCAACATGATACAGTGATGCCACACACGCACGGAAACACCCTTGGTGATTGAAAACATCAATCCAGGATGCTGGTGTGCATTAAAGCGGTGTTGTGGCAAAACCTGTATCATGTCCAGGTGGAGAGTAGGTGGACATAGACAACAGGACCTCTCCATCGCTCCCCCTATGCCACACGTATGGCTGTATGCTTGTGTTGAAACAAACTGATGAGCGTATCCTGTGTTCCATGTCACACACATGGCCAAAACACAACACCACAACTGTGGAGGAATGTACAACATACAGTGACAATGTCAGTCCCTGCTGCACACGTGGGGACCAGTACACAGTGTGCAAAATGCAAAGCATATCTGCAATCCAACACATCAGGTTAAGACTATCCTTGCAACCATGGGCATGCATAGTCAAGTGTCATATCCCAATATGACACAGTACATGAAAGATCCTGTGTGTCTCCTTCGATGAGCATGACTCCCAGCCAGAGCATGGCAGCAGCAGTGTCTTGGATACGTCTGTCATGGCCAAAGTAGCAATCCAAAAATAATACTGTCCATCCTAGGCATGTGTCCCACTTGCAGAGGTCAAACATCCTATGGCACCATTTTCCAGGGAAAGTTCCATGGTGTTGTGTCCCCCAACAGGTGGGTGATGGCGATGCCAGATGCACTGTAATAGATGTGTCTGGTTTGTTCTCTGCCCTGTGTCAGAAGAGGATAAATATTGTATTGGTATGCACCTTGCAACATGAGCACAAATTGCAGAGAGTCAAACATTAAGAAACACATAATAAAGGGACACACAGGCAAACATGACATGATCACAACACAAAACACATCACATGTTGGGGACATTTTGAAAAACCGTAGACACTGGTGTCACATGGATATGGTCCTGTCCATGCCCATGTTACACAGGCATTTCACAGCTCCATCCTATGTGCATCAGCGTTCTTGAGAGCCAACACGAAATGTATATGAGACAAACAGTAAATCATTAACATGTAAAGGCTGATGTCATTCCCAAAAGAACAAAGGTGCAAACTACCTTGTGCTTGCATCAGATGTATGTCTTGGATCCCCTGAGCCACTCAGCCATAACAGGTCACAGTGAAGGGAGACAATGTCAGCGAAATATGTAGAATCACCATGTGACGCCACTGTTGATGCATGTCCACATTATGGCGATATCTGTGATACAAAAAAGCAGGTCAACAGTGGTATGTCAGAATACAAGACACAGTTCTGCTCCCAACACACAACACATGTCCACAATGGTCACACGGTAAACAGCAGTAAGGTAGAGATAGCACAGTCACCACCGCCCCCCAGGTGTACAGACCCCTCACACCACATGTTAATGTAAAAAGCCTGAACACTGTATCATCACACAGCCAACCCAAACCCCCCTCCCCCACACACAGTATGCTAAGGTGTGCATGCCAGCAGTAGCATATGGCTTGTATGTGCACAAGTAGAGATTTGTAGACATAAAGGCCCTGTGAAATGCAATGATACCCTGGTGTTGGCTGATGGTACAATGTCGGGGAAGGGTGCACATGTAGGCCACCACCAAAATACCTGGGACCTACACACACATGCAGCTCTGTTGGACATGTCCCAGAGACAGTGTTGCAAAAGACATACTGCACATGAACACATGGGGAGATGTGTGCCAACAGCAAGATATGGGTTATGGAGGTGCAGGGAAAAGAGGTAAACCACAACATCTGGACAATATGACAGATCACTGAGGACATGTATTCCCCCTGAGTGCTGACACAGACAATGTAGCTGTAGGTCCACCTACCCCAGACCACAGCATGTTGGCTGACGTACAGTCACCTGCTAATGCACCACAGCACCAGGAGCGTCACCAAGTATGTCCTGTGCAATGGGAAACACAAGGGAAACATACATATGTCATGTTCTAGCTGTGCAACACACACGTCACCTTCCTGTCCCCAGCTTACAGACCCCCCAACATCCTTTACAGACTGACTGTTCACCATCACACTGTACACATCTCTCCCATGTGAGAGGCATCAATGACATGTCTTTGGCAAACTACAGGGGTCCGTACTTTGTCTGTCCCCTCCTTCACCTCTCTGTTGTCGTACACACTGGTGAACAGAAGTGTTTGCTCCTTACCGTGTTCCTGCCTCACTCCAAGGCTGCAGTATTATCCTGGGTCCCCCATATTGCTCCCAATGCCCCTTCACTGTGTGTACTGGTGTCCCAATGTCGTCTGCTACCCCGCTGTCAATTGCTGTAACACACGGAAATATGCAGGGGCATCTCCGGTATCCTGTGTCCAAACACATTTCCTGGTGTGTATATCTCATACCTTGACTAACATTAACAGCTGTGTACTGATGAGTTGCCAAACATATATTGCAATGTCTGCATTATGTCCGCTAAACCACACCCCGATGTCTGCTTGTGACCTGACCTTGATGGCTGCATGTCATCCCACTGTCTGAAAATGATAATGGCAAAGCATGGATAGCCTATATGTGCACCTAATAACCCCCTCCACCTGCATGTGTGGCTGTGGGTCTGTAAATGTGTGTTCACAACATATAACCAACATGACGTCCACAATCCACTGTCTGTTTGCCTCACTAACTTTGAATAGGGGTGAGTGCGGGGTCTGAGTTGGGTGAGCTGGCTTGTGCTGTTGTTCCTCATTGCTTGTGTATTTCCTGTTGGTTATATGTTTTGTTGGACAGGTCCTCTTCCCCTGATGGTCCGAGGATGCATGCAGAATGCCTTTCAGCTGTGGGTTGTGGCATCGGGGAGGGATTAACAGGACAGTCACCCTATGAGACACAAAGCATGTTTCTGACAGTTAAGTGCTGTCTCAGGGATTGAGATTTAGGGGCTTGTCAGGGTCTGCACAGAAGGGCAGTGATGTTATAAGGGCTTGTGCATTATGACAGTTTAGTCTGTTGTATGCGTTTTGTAGGCCCATGGTTACTGAGATCGTATGTGCAGTATTGTGTGATTAACACCATATAAGGAACATTGATATATATCTACTTGGATGCTGAACGGTGATGGGTATGGGATGGTTTTGGGCCGCTACGTTTTGATATCTGTGGTATGGGCAGTGTGAGGTGTTGTACCCTCACACCAGCATCTATGATGTTTATCTGCCATCATTTATGGGGCTCCTGGGGATTGGTCAGATGTGTGACCTGAAACTGCATACACATCATAGATATATGGATTTGTCTCAGACCTTTGTAAGCAGGTCTCACAGGTCCTGTGGGTGCGAGGGTTTACAGCACATACCCAGCTGCACCTACCATACAATCATGAGCCATAACAGACATGTGTACTGGAGTCTGGGCCTCTGGGGAATAAGGCCACTATGTGTCCCAACCCGGCATCACCTAACACAATATCTAGCTGCCATACCCACCTTTGCACTCAGTTCTCAGGTCTCCTGGGGGAAGGGTGCCTTAGCACACATCATCAGGAACATACACCATATCACCAGGGTGATTAACAGGACACTTTCAGCAGGTCTCAGGACTCCAGGGGGTAGGGGGAATTAGAAAACAGCAACAGCGGCATAAACCATATCACCAGAGTGACTGGTGGGCTCTCAGGACTCCTGGGGGTGGGCCTGATGTTTTAAACTGCAAAGGCACAAACAACCTTATCACCAGGGTGACTGGGAACCCACTTTGATGGGCTCCCAGGACTCCTGGGGATAGGGGGGATGTTTTAAACTGCATAGGCACACACACCCATATCACCAGGGTGACTGAGAACCCACTTTGATGGGCTCCCGGGACTCCTGGGGATAGGGGGGATGTTTTAAATGCATAGGCACACACATCCATATCACCAGGGTGATTGAGAACCCACTTTGATGGGCTCTCAGGACTCCTGGGGATAGGGAGGATGTTTTACACTGCAAAGCACAAACAACCTTATCACCAGGGTGAGTGAGAACCCACTTTGATGGGCTCTCGGGACTCCTGGGGTAGGGAGGATGTTTTAAACTGAAACCCCTCTCAGAGCCATGTTACCAGGGTGAGTGAGTGAGCATTTGGATCATGTCTCAGGACCCCTTGGGGTAGGGCAGATGTGTGACCCTGCAACCTTAGAAACTACCATGTCAGCATGATCTTTCCCAAACCTCTTTAGGCACATCTAGGGACTCTTTGCGTTAAGGTTTCTTTTAACACAACAACAGCAGCTGCCATGACACCAGGATGGCATCTTCAGCTGTGTAATCTTGTCCTTAGCCTCCTGGGGATGGGACAAGCCACTTTGATATGATACCTAGGCGGTATATCATGTGGGTGTAACTAATAAACATACATTGGTAGGAATGGCTACACACAGCAGCATGCACACCTACAATACACAATGGATATGTATATTTTGACCTGCTCCCACACACTTATCTCACGTGGGTATTCTGCCAGACGGTTATAGCGCCTGGTGACGTGGTCCCAGGCCCTACGCACACGTGCCAGGTCCTGACGCCTCGAGGAGCCCGGAAATAGCTTGCTCTGCCTAGTGCAGATAAGCCCTGCAAGGTGGCTCAGATTCTGCCTGCTAAAAGCTGGCTTCCTGGAGCGGGTAGCCATTTTCTGCACTGCCTTGCTCACGCACAAACACGCATGCGTGCCGCAACGCGTCTCAATGCGCATAGCATCAGTCCGCACAGTAGCGCGCCTGTCATGTTGCACTAGCAACGTGCTTGTGCCATGGCTGGTATACAGGAACTGATGGCGCAATCAGTATATAATAAAGATCAAAGCTGCCAACACACATTCCAGCGATGTGTCTGAACACAGTTTAATTATGATGCATTTATCTTCATGTTGGCACACTGGGGTCTTGAACACATCACCACTAGCTATGAGGGCATTGTCTTAAACTGTGTGCTATGCCTTTTCACATAACAATGACTACATAAACTGTTACAAAAGGGGGTATGTGTAGTACACCGTGTTAATGTCCAGCTAGCCATAATGTGCAGGATGCAATAAAAATAATGGGTCCTATGGTCTAAACATGGCAATCGCATGTTAGCGCCGTACACGTTATTGCGCCATTGAGGGAGCTGTGCCAGGCTACCACACGTTAGTTTTATGTAAGCACTCTGCCATGCATGTACAGCAGCAGAGGTGTAGCACAATGGTTAATACACAGACTGATGGTACAGGAGTCATGGGTTTGATTACCCCAGTGTGCCAAATCTATAAGGCTGTCTGAGGCATTATCCTTTACATTTAGGCAGTGCTGTGTGCAGCATTTTATTCTTTGGTCTACATTAGTGCTGCCAGCAAACACACCCTCACAGTGCCGTACCCTAGGGTGCCTTTTAAGGCACCCTATTAGACACTCTATGGGACACATTATAGAGTGCCCTGTCCGCTGAGCCACCCTATAATGTCCCCTATAGGATGCCTTATAAGGCACCTTCTAGGGCACTTTATGAAGCGCCTTATAAGGCACCTTGTGTGGCACTTTATGGGGCGCCTTATGAGGCACCTTAAGGTTACAACACTGTGATGGTGTTTTTTCTGACAGCATTAATTTAAATTAAAAAAACAGAATATGCCTTAGAAAGCCCTCTCAAATAACCCCACTGTGGGATCAAACCCATGACCTCTGGCTCCACAGGCAGTGAAGTGACCAGTGGGCTACATCTCTATTGCTACTAACATGCCCTTGGCTGGCTACTGAAGGACTTCAGGTCACCACACAAACTGTCTGCTGTGGTTACCAGGATAGGGTTAACCCACCCATACACATGATGCAGTGGAGGAGTAGCCTAGTGGTTAGAACACTGGCTTAGTAACCCAAGCAACCAGGGTTCAATTCCCACTAGCACTCCTTGTGGCCTTGGGCAAGTCACTTAACCCTCCACTGCCTTGGAAGAAAGGCCTGGCAATCTACTTCTGGTGACACTGCCAAGAAAACCCAGGAGCTTCTGGGTCACCAGGAGTCAGGACTGACTCAAAGGCACACATTGCATTTGCACACATGATGCACTGCACATGCAGATCAGCAGTCTACAGATGTTCACACAATGGGGTATGCACACATCTCACCCTGGGAGGGGGAACTGACCGTGTGTGTTACTGGCACAGAGTAGCTACAGACTGTTACATTTCTGTGGGTACTGCGCTCACCCTGAGGGTGAGATGGGGCAACCAGCACCATGTCCACAGCACCTGGCTTAGCTGAGATAGGCTATGCTGCAGGTTGCCGTCAGTGCCAGGGTATGATAGGTAGTCCTTGCAGACACACCTGTGTCCATTTTTATTTCCCAGTCATGTCTAGCCCTTGAGGACTATGATGCACCCAGAATAGTGCATATCCTGTGTGGGTGCCATGGCCACATGATCTATGTGACTGGGGGGGGGGGGGGCAGCTGTTTGGACCCATAGGCAGATTATGTAGTACCACCCAACCTGCCCTCTGGAGCTCAGGATCTCCCACCAACAGATCCACATTCTACATTCCTGCAATGGTGGCAGTAGAGGGGACCATCAACCTCATTCCAGCTGGGGTACACACAACCTAGAGGACAGTCCATGCAGTCCTGTATGCATCCATAAGGCAATAGCAGACAGACAGTAGAGCTGGAAATGCTCAGCTGCCCCCCACCACTATCTGACAGTCTCCAACCACTGCACCCTGCAAGGTGTTTCAGCCATACACATACTAACTGCAAACAGTCTGCTAGCTAGTCCATCCATAGTGCATATTACTGGAGGAAATGTGTGCACCCAAAACTGGGATGTCAGTACACCCACCAAGCAGATAAATCAGTGATTGGGCCCCAAAAAATGAAACCCATATATATCACTTGACAGAAATACTGTAGAGCACTATGGGGGAACCTAGCCATGCCGTGGTCACTGCTCAGTTAGGGTGAGAGTGACCTCCCATGAGGACATGCTGTGGCCACCCTCTCTATGCAGGTGGTGGCTGGCCACTACAATGTCCCAGCCATTGCCCTATGCCCTGTGCTGATGCATCCTGCCCAGGCCACCCTGTCCGGGCTATACCCACAATACCTTGCTCCTCATTATGCACATAGACAAGCTAACACTGGACACAGTGCAAACAGTGTGGGCTGAGTAAGGTGTTCACAACCACCACACACTGGATGGACAGACACACACTCCCACACCTATTCCAGCATTGTGCAAATATAGAGGCTTTTGGCAGCCCTGGCCACCACACCAGTCCTGGACACAGTGAAGGCATGGCTATGGTACACAATATTGTTGGGGTCACTCCCCGGGGTGGTAAACACCGTCAGACACCAGACCTGAACCACACTCCACAGACATCAGAGAGGTTGGTATGATACAGCTCAATGAGCAGATTGTGCTTAACTTAGGAATTGCTATCTGCCAGTAATCATAGCAACCTTTTGATATATGTGTACCGTATCCCCGGGTTTAGGGTGGCATTGCTAAGGTATGCAAGTGCTAGTATTGGGAGATGCACACAAGGCCCGACATCCTGCCTCTCCATGAGGCTTTGGATAGTGGAGCCTGTGGGTGTGGGTGTTTCTGCTCCTGTTGGCCACTGCTCTAGGGCAGAGGTTCCCAACTCCAGTCTTGGTGGGCCAAACACTGTTCAGGTTTTCATGCTGTCCCTAATGAATATGCATTAGATACATCTGCATAATATGGAGTCGGTGCATGGAAATGCAGCACAGGCATCTTTATTAGATACAGCATAAAACCTGAATGATTTGTGGCCCTCCAGGACTGCATTTGGGGGACTCTGCTCTAGGTAATGTGCATGTTTATTGTGTCTGTGCTCTGTAGGGTAAAATATAGGCGTTTGACAAATGCTTATGTTCTCTGCAATAAAGGTTCGTCTTTACTACCATGGTTTAGTAGTGTGTAAAATATGGGGACTAGGTTGGCAGGAGCCACAGCTGGGACTTGAACCTGTGACCTTCTGTTCCTGCACACACTGTTTGTGTGTACTGCACCACACTGTGGCCACAGAGACAGTGTAGTCCCTGGAGATACCATGGCTGTTTGTCAGACAGAGCCTGTCTGTTGCAGTGCATGGCACCTACCTGAACAGGGCTAGGCCACGGTCTGTTGTGGGCAGCAGCCACTGCCCCCTCCACCACCAGTACCCCTCCGCCACCATGCCTGCATGTCCTTATATTGGAGACAGCATAAAACCTGAATGATTTGTGGTCCTCCAGGACTGCATTTGGGGGACTCTGCTCTAGGTAATGCGTATGTTTATGGCGTTTGTGCTCTGTAGGGTAAAATATAGGCGTTTGACAAATGCTTATGTTCTCTGCAATAAAGGTTTGTCTTTACTACCACGGTTTAGTAGTGGGTAAAATATGGGGACTGGGTTAGCAGGAACCACTGCTGGGACTTGAACCTATGAATCTCTGCTCCTGAACACACTGTCTGTGTGTACCGCACCACACTGTGGCCACAGAGACAGGGCAGTCCCTAGAGATACCATGGCTGTTTGTCATACAGAGCCTGTCTGTTGCAGTGCACGACACCCACCTGAACAGGGCTAGGCCACGGTCTGCTGTGGACAGCAGCCACTGCCCCCTCCACCACCAGTACCTCTCTGCCCCAATGCTGACATGCCCTTCTGCTGGTGGTGCTGGTGGTGTGCAGTCTCAGGCCATCCAGTGTGCGGTTAGCCAGCTGCCTATGGTGCGGGTTCTGGGGTAGGGGTGCCTGCATAGCTGTCCATGCTTCCCCCCAGCACCGCATGCCAATGTTCCGTGCCATTGGGGGTATCAGCTGGGTACTAGCCCCTGTGACACTGTGGGGAGCACACTCGTGCCCATGTTGGGCCCTCATCAGTTGCTGTCTGGCTGCTCTACTGTTTCAGCATTCCTATGGGCCAGCTAGGCATCACCCTAGTCCGCACTGTGGCCCAGCTGTACCACAGCATGTGCCACCTGCAGCCCTCTGTGTCCCCTTTTCCAGCATCTGTCCAGTTGCCCATTCCGACATGCTCACCCTGCTGTTGTGGAACATGTGCATGCCATAGGAAACCTGGCCAATGGAGTCGGAAACCCTGCTCAGCGCAATTTCACTGTGGGCTCATTCACCTTGTATGGGGATGGAGCATAGACCCTTCCAAAATTCATTTCTTTTTTTTTTTTAGCTTTCTTGGGAGTGTTTTTTTATGTTTCCCATTGATATTACTATTGCCCAGCTTGGTTAGGTTTTTTTTCCATTTTGTTGAGGCCATTTTCAATGTTTATTTGCCCTTTTATTCCGTGCACATGTATCACACTTATCACTGTTTGTAGGTTTCCCTGGTTTTGCTGTACATTGCCGACGGAAATGGTTTCTTTTCCCTTTAAATCAGCTCTAACGCCAGGGTTTCACTGGCATTAGTTTTGAGCCTCGGATTTCACAGCGTTAGTGTGCGGGGAGCCTCTCCCCTCCCACTCTCCACCATTTCCACCCATTGACCCCCTTCTCTCTGCCCCTGGGGAGCCTTCCTCCACCCTCCGGGAGCCTTTCCCCACCTTCAGCGCTCGTTTGCACCGCTGCGCGCGTTATCGCGCGATAAGGTACCTGTGCGCCTGAAGAAGCACCATTATCACGCGATAAGGTACCTTATCACGCGATAATGTCACAGAGCGCACTTTAAGATGGTTTAGTAAACATACCCCTAAATTAAGGATTACCAGACAAAAACAAAAAATCAGCATGGACAGAAATCACAATGCTACAGCATTTATCTGTTTTTTCATTCATACTCAGATCAGAAAACTATCAAAACAAATGCACCTCTCTAGAAACCAAAACGTATAATTCAAAACAGAAAAACAATTGAAATTATCTTTCCTAAGACCCATGAGTAAAACAAAGCAAGAAAAATCTGTATTTACACATTACTGACTAAAAAAGATAAAAACACAGACATTTCAAAATCAACTTACAAGTCTGAAGCAGCTAACAGCCATCAGACCTGCTGCCCAATCAGAGCTCCAGCTTGCTTTTTAAATAAGAAGCACCATCAGGCTCTGTGACAATTTCAAATCTCATGGCCAACACTTTCTGCTGTGCGATTAACAGACAGGAAGTGCTGGAAAAGAAGTGATGCAGAGGAGGTGTAGTGAGGGCGCAGCCTGGACAGTATTGGTTCTAGCATGAACTGGGTTGGAAAGTCTCCTACTTAAGAATTGTTCCTCCTTGGAAGCTCTGCAAAAGGGCTTAGTGAAAGGAGAAGGTGTGGCTAACAGGGATGTAGAATGTGTGGGAAAATAGTGATGGCGGGAGTTTTCTAAGATTAACTTCAAAGTAGCAGTTGCACCAGCAAAGATGTATATTCTTGGCCTTCCTTATATTCAGACTTTAATCAGGTGCTGATCCAATGGGATCTTCTAGGGCCACGTCCTTTGAAGACTTTCTCCATTGTGCAGCTCCTATGGCTTTGCTGCAGATTTCCATCCTGATCTCTCAAGGGTCATGGGCCTCATCTCCATTGACACTGATGTGAAAAAAGAGAGCCTATCCTACAGACCAATGAACTCCTTCCTGCCTCCTACAGACCAATGAACTCCTTCCTGCCTCCTATCCAGGATCCTCCTAAACATACACCGGGCTGGCCCTACACATGTGCGAGCATGCTGTGGGCACAGGTCCCTGTGTCAGCTTCATGCTGCAATCTTGTAGTACCTTTTGCCTTGTCTGTGCTGTGTTCACTTAACCACTGCTGCATGCTGGCCTGGCCCAAGCTCCAGCCTCCACTGCAGCTCCAGGTACCTGCTGCTATTCCCCTCTGATGTCCCCATGCATGCGATTAGCAGAGCAGAATAGAACTGAGGGATGTCCCACTCCCATCCATGCCCACAGCTTCATCGGTACATGCTACAACATTGACTAACTTGGAGCCTGGGCAGTTTTGCTGTGCTGCTCATAGCTTGGCAACTTTGGCAAGCAGGCTGCAGGCTCAGAAGGGCCCTCTCTCATCTTGCTGTATATTTCTGCCATGCCACTATGTGGCCTGAAGCTTCTTGAGTGAGTCAGACTGAGGCGCTCCTCCTCATCCTCATCTGTGCCAGTGTCTGTAGTGCTGCTGATACCACTTCAGTTGCTTTAAGACTGGTCCCAGTGGTCCGAGCCCGACTCCTAATGCTTCACTGAGCTACAGCCAGTCAGGTTCTCTGCTGCAGTCTGACCCTTCCTTAACAGTACTTACTGCACTGAGTGCACTCTGAACAGACAAGACGCAGACTATCTAGTGGTACTGACAGTACATTAATGTTACTTGCTCTCTTTCTCTGACTGTAACTGCGGAGACGGTGTATGACTGAGCATCTGATGGGACGAAACAAGTAAAAAGAGAGATTAGACATCAAAGTGGTAGAGTATGAGAAGACAAAGTTTCTGGGCTTGACAATGCTTCTTCCGCCCCTCCGACGCAGACTTCAAAACTTGAAGTAGTGTTGGAGGCGGACAGAAAAGGCATCGTCAAGGCCAGGAATAAAGGGGCAGTACTAGTGACTAGAGGTCAATGTTCCCTCTAATTTTCTGTAGGCTGTGTGCGCATAAAATATCAGCTGTGTGCAGCTTTTGAAGGAAGGTTACATTTTTGTGCGCCACATAATGACACTCGGAGTTATATACTTTAAAATTTGACTACACGTCAGAATACAGTATGTACACCACATTGATTTTAATCAAATTAAATGAAAATAGACTATTACTAAATGAAGTGGGAAATTTCTAGTAATTACAATCATAACTTTTAAATTTTAAGACGTCTGTGTTGTTTTCTATCAGAATCAGAGCTGTAGTTTTTGTGTGCTCTGTTGTAAAGTATGTGCGCTCGCTCGGCGAGGTGTGTGCACGCGCACACATGCACAGCTTAGAGGGAACAGTGCTAGAGGTAAGTGCTTCCCAAAGTTTATTGCGGTATTGCCACTGTTGCAGGAGAAGGGCAGCAGCGATGGCAATGGTGATGGGCGGGGGGGGGGGGGGCGGCAGGATGGAGGGGCCTCCAATCTTTGCACTGGCCCTGCTTACAGGCAAGAGTCCCCTTCTTGTACCAGGTCTCCACTTGGACTAGAGAGCTGGGGGATGGGAAGGGGACCATGGTAATTCTTCTTCCAGCTACCTCTCTTCCTTGGTGGTAAATATCACTCCTTTACCTGAAGGAGGTGCCATATTAAATTTATTTAAAGCATGATTTCTTGAAGATTAGATATCAGGAGATATGGGACCTAACGTGTAGCTGGAAGAGTGAGTTGAAGGGTAAGGGAACCAGAATAGCAGCATATACATAATCAGCACAATTGGTCCTGTGATTAAGAGGGTAAGGAGGGCCGTTCAGACACCCTTTGTGTATCCAAGCCCATGTTTACATGAACTCTCTGAGTGCCCCCCCCACCCCCCCGCAAACGACTTCAGCAAATAAGATTCATGGGGGGGCATATTCAATGGTGGTGGCCAGCACATTTAAAACAGCTAGTCCTTCACCACTTTAAATTAGGGGGCATTTAATATATGGTATGCTCAGGTAGCATTTTAGTTAGCCAGACAGTGGCAATATTCAGCCACTGGCTGGATAGTTAAACGAGCTAAAGTTAGGCCTGCTTTTATTTTTCCTAACTCTGGCCAGTTTAAGTCAACTCCTGCTGCGATTCTAAGTTTTTTTAAAAAGTGTTAATTTTTAGTATAGTTTCCTGTCATTTTTTGTTAAGAAACGAGTCAGGATGCTTTTTTTTCTTAAAATCAGTATTAAACATTGAAATAATATATTCATCCTAGTAAAGGTTTTGAAAGTAACATTTGCTTTTTGTTCCCTTGGCTCTCATTTTGTTTTGCTGGCAGGAAATCAGGACTCGGAACAGTCTCCTGTCTAATCAAAATTAATATACAGTAATAATTGGAAGGGCACTGGAACAAAACATTCCGAGGTGCTGGATAAACAGCATGCTTCACCCTGAAGTTGATAAAGGACCATATCTGAAAGGATTGATGCCTCACAAGATTTGATCTGTCAGACTGCATTCTGTGGCCTCCCCATCCTCTCCGCTCCTTCCCCACCACCACCACCAGTTCCTCTCCCCTAGAGTTATTAATTGTGCCCTTTGGTCAAAAATGTGAAAGGTGTGGTGCATCAGGCTGTAATATTAGATATGGCTTTTTTTGGTGCCTTCATTTCAATTAAATCCCTAGAGCCAATAGCATTAAAAATTCATAGGTGCAAGACACAGCATCTATAGGGACAGCCCAAGGATATGTGGTGCCTTGGATAAACATTTATCAATTCCTGAAATATAAATGGTATAATATATAATAACCCACAACATTTTTTTGTCGGACTCTAGTACCACTTTACAGCTTTACATTTAGCTATGGCCCTACCTTCTCCCATAGCCCAGCATCTCCCCCTCCTTTCCCTACCTTACCATGTCCAGAATCTCTCTTTCTGTATCTACCTCTCTGCACATGTCCAGCATCTCTCCTCCTGCCCTCGCTACCCTCTCAGGTACTCAGCATATCTCCTCTTCCCCCCACCCACAAGGTGGCCAGCATCCCCCCTTCCCATCTCTCTCACTCAAAATATCCTGCATCTCATTTCCCCTTCCCTGCCTCTACCCATGTCTACCATCTCCCCCTTCTTCCCTTCCTTCTGCCACACCTGCTGCTACCACTTCTGCCCACCTTCATCCTCCAGAGCCTAAACCTGCACAGGCCTGCATTCAAGTATTGCAGAGTACCACCCTCTCCAATGCAAACTTGCCATTGGAAGGAGCAGAATATGAAAGATCTTGAGCACGGGTCTGTACTGGAAGGCCCGCCATCATGGTGAAGCAGCGGTTCTCCTGCTATGTGGGAGCCACGCCACAGCCCCTGACATTTCTCTGCCCTAGATGAATGCTTAGTCTGCCTAGTGAGGGAGTTGGCCCTGAACCGCTATAACTTTTATGAAGTTTGCTTGCTGAGAGATTTCCCTCTGGATTGGAGAAACTGGGCAGAAGGCTAATCCTCTTAGTTCCTGCATTATTATTTGGTTATATTCAAGATAAAGCAACAATGTTCTGCAAAAAGTCTGACGTATCTTATCCGGTCAGATATTAGCAACAGACCTAGGAGAAGTGTATCTGAAAATAGAATCAGCTCCTCAAATGACATCAGAAAAACACGCAAGGAGACCTCTGAGAGAGCTTTCTCGTTTGCTGCGACTTCCATCTGGAACTCCCTACCTAATGATCTGAGAGCAGCTCAGGACATCAAAGACTTTAGAAAACAACTGAAAACAGTTTTGTTTACGGAGCACTACGGTCATGCAATCAACTAATTAATTTTTAAGAAAGCAATTATTTATATACATTGTACAATAGCTCACTTTATAGTATAGCTCACAATATATATAGTGCACCTTTTCCCAAGACATTTAATCATATATTTACAAACTATGTATATATTATCACAGATTTTTTCACTATTACTAATTTTCTCTTTTGTTAAACCGCTTTGATTGTATGATAAGGCGGTATAAAAATCCAATTAAATAAATAAATAAATAAAATAAATAAATAATGTGGTTTCAAAGAAGCAGTAAAGGATAACTGTTGGTGGCATTTTTTTTTTTTTACCTTAGGACCCCCAACCACCCTGGGTCAGTCTTACTACTAGGTAGGCTAGATGTCAGAGCCAGGGGGTCTGGACACCAACCAAGCACAACCTGCACACATGCTCAGGGCAGCCTACAGATGGGGGACAATAGAGTCAGGCAGCACTCCCATGGCCCACCCTATTGACAATGTTCCCGTGGTCTGCCCTTAACAGCATGTGGGGGGGGGGGTGAACAGCTATCCACCCACAGAGGGTCTCTGTATTCCCTTCTACCCTGGAGGGGGGGGGTGGGGGTCAGGAAGAATACCTCATGAAGGTGATAAATCTCTAACAGCCCCCAGGCTGAGCACCTCAGTTGGGAAAATCACAAGAGCTCCCTAGGTCCATAGACTCCCTTGATCAGGGTAGGGGCTATCTGCCCAGAGAAACATGGCCTGTGGCAATGACATGGGCCTCCCTGTGCATGTATGCACTGCTACACGCCCCCCCCCCCCCACCATGCATGGGAGGTAGGGTTCAGGTGACATTTTTGCTGGCATACATAATATTGCCAGTAAGTACATCAGCTAATCTGTATGCTCTCCCCCCACCCCCCACACTGTTCTCTGCTGGCTCCAACTCTGGCTATGAGGCCAGCACTGATTGTAGCACAGAGCACAGGCCCTATCACCTGACACCTCCACACCACACAACATCAGTTGCCCTCTGATATTTATTCTTTGCATATGCAGACATGAACTGCAGTCTGTCTTGACTCAAGACAGATGTTGATGTGTCTGTGGATATTTGCCCACTGTCCCAGCAGTGTCACCCCTGACCTGCAGACTAGTTTTGTTGGTATCAGGCTGTTGTGGTCCACTGCCCTGTCAGCTGCACCATGCCTCCCCTCCAAACAGGTGTCCTTATTCTGCTCATATCTTCTTTTGCCCCTTTCCTCTTCTAATGTGTTTGCCCTTCTTTTGCCCTCATGTCCGAACTGTGTGACTGGAGCAGTGAGCATGTGAAGTGTAGCTAGCGCCTGGTCAGAGGCTGGCATTAGATGCACCTGCACTAGTAGCGTTTTTGTGCAGCTAGTGCACAACTACTGCACCAGCCCCACTGTGCGCTCTGACTCTGCCCTATCTCCAACACATCTTCTCCTCAATCCCACCTTTTCATGTGCTGCTCGGCCAGTGTGGAGCTTTTAGCACAGTCACATTTGGGCTATGCACTCCTTGCTACTGCATGGATCGACTGCACCCTAAACCCCACTCTACTGGCTAACGCACTTGAGTAAACATGCCTCTTACAGTAGATTGCAAACCCTCCAGAGGATAGGAAAATACCTATTGTTCCTGAACATAACTCACCTTGAATTTCTGAAGCAGGCATGAGCTAAATCCAGCTCCCTTTCCCCTTATTTCCTACCTATATATCCGTTCAATTGTTGAAGAAATATGTTGGAAACTAGAAAAAATATTGATTAATTAATATGAACTTACTTCATAAGTTTTTAACAGGACAAAAAACACCTATGTTACAACTCCAAGAAAGTGCCTATTCTCTTTTATGCAGGCAAATAGGCACATATGTACCATTCTAAAATAGGCACCAAAAGCCAGGCCCAATAAGCGAGAAAACTCAAATGCAAAAATATACATCTTTTCTGAAGACAATGTAAATGTGTGTATGCGCTTTATGTATGCACTTAGTGGCTCACATAATACACATGTACATCCCAACTACAGCTCTATTCTGCCCTTTACCTGGTTTTGTATACCACTGTGTTGCCATATAAATGAAAAACCACATGCTGATGCCGACATGTAATCCACATAAATGCATGTATGATCATTCAGTACATATATGTTCGACATGTCTCTACAGCTGCACAGTCACATAAAAAGCCTTTTCTACCTGTAAAAGAGGCTTTCACCTGGATAAACCTGTCTAAAATTATACCCTTCTTGGGTATGTTGTAAAAGCTGCTTTCTTTGTGTGAAGCCAGACATTCTACTAATTTAGACCAGTCATGAATTTCATAATGCTGAAATAATTAAGATGATGAGCTTGCGGGTGGCCTAAATTGCAGACATAGTTGGTTCTTCACTTTATGTTTCGCTGAAATTCTGCATTTTGCTGTAATTGTTCAGTGCTCCGTTCAACAGAAACGGTGTTTTCATTTTGTTGGTCCCTGGGATTTGCTCTTGGCTTTATGACAGACTAAAACCTTTTCCAAGACAGCTATGATGGCTAAGAAAAGGTCACAGTTAATATTTGTAGTGAAATATGATTTGATTAAAAAAATGTCTGTTTATGCTAAAAATCTTACATGATAATGAAAAGAGACAAACTGGGCACATTGAAAATGAGATTCTCAGTTATGACTGTCATGAAATCCCAAAGAAATTATTTATTTCCTTATCATATGTGCTAGCATACCGAGAGGAGAAATGTCACTTATAACCAGTCTGCTTGACCTCTAAATAAATAAAAAGGAGACTGGAAGGACAGCTGATTTATGACTGTAATTAAGAAACACAATTCTGCAAACAGAATCTTTGGAATTCTGGAATGTTTCAAATGTAACATTAAACTCTTGAAACTCCTGAAACAATCACCCGGATACAATGGCTTTTTCGCACACAGGGGCCCATCCAGTAAAACGCGGTAATGTGTTTATCACATGGCGCAACTAATCATTTATTGAGTGATAATAGATAGGCATGGCAGCATTTATTATGACTGCCTAGGTAAATATAATTGTGGATATAACAATCAAAACTATTGGGATGCTTATGTGTCACACTTGTACGTACTAAAGTACAAATTGTGCGATATTTATATCGTAACAGTTTAGCTGAAAAAGTATTTGCCACCTGGAAGATAAAGGAGAGAGAAAAAGAAGTAAAACCCAGGAACAGTGAAGGAGACAGAAGGGTCCACATGCATCACTGCTGGTTAGGAAAGAGGGGTGATTTTTAGATCCCGGATGACTATGCTGAGTCTTTTTGGGTATACATCATCCATAGGTATAGACTGCACTCAAATATCCTTATAGTTCTATATGAGGGAATTAAAGATGCCGTTAGTTTCCCGACACCCTGGTCTCCTGTCAAGGCTGGGCTTGTCCAGTGCTTGAGTTTAGCAGCTACAGTCTTTTCAAACCATTGTGGCTGTGTGGGGAGCAGCGAGGAACTAAGAAATAATTATGCACTCTGCATTATAGCTGCTCTGGACAAGTTCATACCCACATGAGTAATCTTTACCAAGCTTTGTTTCTGAATCTATTTATTAGATTCTGGTCCAAGCACTGAAGAGATGCATCCAGGCCAGAGAAATTAGACAATTAGAACTTAGAAAATGCAATCATCTTCTCACCAAATTACCCGTCATGTAAAAACTGGTACTAGCTAATTCCCACTGGTAAAAGGCAACATCTCTCATACATTACCTCTGTAGGATGCCTTGCAGCTTATGGGCCAATAGGCAGCACAGGTCAGCTTCAGGGCAATTAGCCAGACAGCCAGTAAGTCTGGGTGAGAGATAGACTTATATGCAGAGAAGGCTACAATCAGAGGTAAAGAGAAAGATTGTAAGAAAGGTCTTGCATCTTAGTCAATCAGGAACAAAGACCTGAAGGACTAAAAGGACCCAGCACACCTCTGGACCAAGGATCCTCAAGCACATCCAGAAGAAAGAGCCTCCAATTCTCCCTTGCAATCCTTAGAAATACCATTCTTAGTTGCCATGTGGTTAGCCGATCACAGGTGTGATCCAGGCCAGATATCTGAGAGATTGAAGAAGCCAATTAGAAAATGTCTTCAAGGCATGAAACATTCACATGAAAAGTCATAATCTGGTCAGGACTGCTAGTGCTGTGCCCTTTATTATGGGCCAGTTACATGGTACTGGGCCCCAAGTAGCAAACACCAGCAGTGGAAGTTTCCAGTTCAAAATAATGGCCGCTTTATCTCAGGTCCTGAGATTTAGTTTGTGTTTGTGCAGTCTGTCAGTACCTTTAGCTCTCTCGCTCTCTCAGTATGGCCAAGCTGCAACAGATTACATTTTGTGTAGCTGACTTCTATTCTGTAGTGCTTACCTAGGCAGTGGCCTGTGTAGGTTTGCCAAAAAGATGTTCACAAAAATGGACCCTTTAAATCAGCTTCATTGGTGAGATGCTATCTTCAATATAGACATATGGCGCTGCTATATGAAGAAAACAGTACTAACTTGCTTAGATGTTATAGCTTTGAAAAAAAAACATGGAATTTGCAGCAAAAGATTGATCAGCACAGCATATAATGCATATATGTCTTCGTGGGTAGTTCTTTTTCAAGTAAAGTATATTTACAACTTGGGAGGTTCATTTATCCCCCTGCCATATTTATGACCTCTTTGTTACAGTGTAATGCTCCTCTCTCTTTGAAGATATTAATGTGATTTATACTTCATAGGCTGCAATAAGGTGAGCGATGATGACTTTAAGTTAGTGGTTGGCACGTTTTGATATCTATGTCTGTTAGTTGAGCTCACTGCAGCCTTTGTGAATTATTCCTTACTAATTTTGTCTACATGGAAGACAGTATCTCACCAATGAAGCTGATTTAAAGGGTCAATTCTTTTCAATATCTTTTTGGCTATTTGTGGTTCCCTAGTGGGTATTTTTTGTGTTCTGTATAGGTTTGCACCATAGCCCCTACAGCTATAGGTGATGAAAAGGAATCTACCTTCTCAAATACTATATGCGTTGATAAAAAGAATTAATAATTCCATCATATTTCCTAATCAGACGACAGAATGACAAGGTTTCTTTGAGCAATTGAATAAATGCTGTTCTGATTAAGGATGACCACTTAGGTTCAAGCAGCATTTGACCTACTCATGCTATATTCTGCTCAAAAACAGGGAATATACCACCACTAGGAATGTGTACATTCCCTGCAAGACTAAATGGCTTGCGGCCATTTTAAGTCATGCTGTCTTGCTGTGAACTCATATGTTTCCTTACCATTGCATATCTTAAGGAACATGAGATGCTGTACCTGCAACACTGATAGGTCCAACCAGAAAACCTAAGAGGTCTTGTTGCTTAATCTAGTTCTCATACGAGGTGTGTTCAAAAAGTATTGAGATTTGTCGTGTAGCTATATAACAATACGCTGCACCATGATGTATTACGCATGCAGTGACCTAGTTATGTGCTCTGCATGTGCAGAGTGTAGCGTGGCTGCAGCACACCTGTACTTTTATTAATCACGTGATGTATGGCATCGTGTAAAAGCTGTTTGTCAGATTTACGATGAGTGTTAAAAATTGAACAGTGAATTTGCATTAAATTCTGCCAGAAATTCGGAGATTCGTGCAAAGACTTATGAAAAGTTACAGCAAGTGTATGGTGATGAATGCATGAGTAGTGCTCAAGTTTATGACTGATACAAACGTTTCGAAGAGGGCCGTCAAAGTGTTGACAGTGACGGATGGCCATCCACGAGTAGGAATGAAGACAAAGTTGAAGCAGTGCATGCCAAAGTACGCTCAAATCGTCAATTGACTATCAGGGAGCTTGTTGAGCCATGGATATCAGTTTCGGGTCAGTACAGTCCATTCTTACTGTTGATTTTGGGATGAGATGTGTGTCTGCCAAATTCATGCCAAAACTCCTGAACCCTGATCAAAAAGAAGATCAACTGTCTGCAGCCAGGGAGTTGGAGTGCATTGAAAATGGCTCCGATTTCATTAAAAAGATTACTACTGGGGATGAATCATAGGTTTATGGTTATGACCCAGAAACTAAGGCTTAATCCTCACAATGGAAGAATCCAAACTCTCCCAGACCCAAGAAAGCCCATCACTGGTGCAATAAACAAACCAAGAGAGCTTTTCTCCATAGCAAAAACACTCATAAAGAACCAAATAGAGGAAATCTGCAAGTTAAAAAGCTCACATATTGTTTTTTGCACGTCTTATGTGTTTGTGCATGCAGGCCATGCAAGCGGCCCCATGAAGGCAGAACCTTTATGTACGTGCACATTTTCTCCCATATTCTGTGTACCAGTGGATGTCGATTTGCATCTGTATGGTACCAAATCTATGTGTAGGACATCCACATGTTGCACATTTTTTGGCGGACCTGGACGTCCTCATCTGAATTGGCCTCCACCTGTAAACCACTTTGAATGGTAGAAAGGTGGTATAAAAATAAGTTTAAATAAATAAAGTAAATAAATAAGATTTGACAGCATAACGAAAGAGGCATTTCAAAATTGTTTCTGGCAATGGCAGGAACGCTGGAGTTAGTGTGCTTTATCGGAAGGGGATCTACTTTGATGGATACTGAGTGCAATAACTTTCAGTGTTATACTTGCTGTGTTATTGAACAAGTCTCAATACTTTTTGATTGCATCTTGTAAACTGTTCTACAGGATATAGATATTGGAAAGTTTGCCTACTTATGTGACCATCCCCTGGAAAACAGCAGAGAGGAAACACAAAGGAGAACAGACATCCATTTGCTCTGTCACTGAGCACACATTTGGGGGCAAGTTTAGTAAAGTGCAGTGATGTTTTCCGTGGGGTTTAGCGCATACTAAGAACTGCAGTAACTGGTATTGCATGCTAAAACAGCCAGTGCGGTAAAAATCCCACCCTGCTTAGCATGTGACAGGGTGCAGACTTGGTGGGTTAGGGGTGGAGAGTGGGCTGACTGCACATTTGTTGGGGTAATTACCACGTGCTAAATGTCAATATTGCAGGTAGTGTGGGTGCACTTAATACCATCTCAGTGGTTTGCATTAGGTGCACCCACATTAATTGCGAATGAAGCTTTAGTATAGTAACTTCAGGGGGGCATGCTGGGCATATCCTTAAATTAGCACACCGCCTTTGCACTTATTACATGCTTCGAGGGCAAAACCTTTAGTGAATTTTAGTAAACCCTTCCTTTGGATGGTTAAAAGGTCAGTTCTGTTGCTTTGATAAATCAGGTGCTGCCTTGCAAAAAAAATCATTGCATTCCAGCATTACATTCTAGCAAGCATGAACTAGGCCTAGAGGTGAATCCAGCTCTCATGTCCCTTTCTGTAACCAGAATCCTAGTGTAAGCCAAAGTCAAATCTGAACAAAGTTGATTGTGGGCTACTTTGTAAGAGGGTAAAAGCCTGATATTCAAAAGGATTTACGTGGATAGCAGGACCTGCTAACCACATAAACCTAGCTGAGGCCAATATTAAGTGGCACTGGCAGGCCACCTTAGCACAATCTAGATAGTGACAGGGTGGTCCGTCAGCAGGGTTGGAGCAGTCCCGGCAGCTATCCGGTTAGGAGCAATTTCCAGCCCGCTAACGGATAGGTAATCACATAAGTTAGGATGGGACAATGGCTGTCCTAACTTTATGTGGTTGTGCTATCTGTTAGCCACTCAATATTGCCAGCGATTGGATAACAATTGAGGTCAGCACTGAAACCGGATAATAAGCACCAGAGGATATCCATTGTCTGCTGAATATCCAGTTTCAGTTCTGTCTGTGGCGGCCAAATGCTTTAGAAGCTCTGACTGCCATGAGCTAAATATGAGGATCTCATTTTATGATAGGGGAAATTCTGCACTAAATTCTGCATGTTTTATTAGTAAATTTTTGCACAGAATTTCCCATTCATAAGGCCTCACTCCTCCTCTAGACCTGGAATTCCCCCTGACCATTCCCTCCTCAGCTCTCTCGAGCCAATCACAGTTCTCTCCCCAACCCCAAGCCTTTCCTGCTCCCCAGTTCTCACTCCCTCTAACATCTAGCAAGATCCCTACTGCTGTCTGTCCCTAAGGTCTACCCTTGTGCAGATACCCCTACCTTTCCTCCTTTCTCCCCTCCCCATGCTCTTACCTTATCTCTCCCTTACATCTCCTTCTTTCTACCCAGGCACATAACTCTACCTTTGTTTCTCCCCACTCCCCAAGCATACACCCATCTCTAACCCTAGCCCCCAGACTCATCAGCCCATCTCCAGATCAGCTCCTCCCAGACTTATCCATCAGCCCTTCTCCCCGACTCACCATCAGCCCAGCTCATCTCCTTCCTCTGTACTACTTCCCCGCCCGATCTGCAGTGGCATATTTTTTAGCATAGCTCTGGAAGCATTTCTCTTTGCTTCTGTGACTGTGCTGTGCTTCCAACACCAGCATTTCAATTTTTAAGAATGTAAACAGAAGTGTTTCCTGTTTCTAGCAAGAAACAGGAATCACTTCTGTTTACCTTTCAAAAACATGGTGATGCCATCGCCAGAAGCATTGCGCAACAGTGGGAGTGAAGGGATAATTGGCTGTGAAGAGTGAACGTCAATTCAGGCTCAGGGGCCCTTAAAGCTTGTGCACCTCGAGTCAGTGCCTCACTGGCTCACCTCTTAAGACAGCCCTGGTTGCCGATGCCAATGCTTGTGCAGAATTCTGTATAGCAAATGCAAAGTTTTGCGCAGGTGAAGAACTCTCCATAAATTCTGCATTGTTCAGAATTCCCCAGGACTAAATAAGGTACATAAACAGGGAAGCTACATAGATATACATGTTGCACCTATTTTATGAAGGCACTACATGTGCCTATGTGCCTTTAGAGAATTTCCTCTCCAGAAACTACCATACAAAGTTATATCTGCTCTGAGATAGAAGTAACCTGTGCTGAAAAAAATGGACCCTTATCCTTGTATTTTATAAGATACATACATAAGTGCCAATCCTCTTCCCAAGAGTGCTGATGTGTATCTAGCATAAAAGTGCCCAGTCTAAAACTCGTGGTAAACCAGGAAGGATTCTTTATTATTCTATTGCACATACATTAGCTCACCAGCCCGACACGAGCCGTTTTATACATGGTTTATATATGTTTTTTAATTATTTATTATTTTATGTTTATATTCATATTTATGTTTAAATATGTTGAGTTGTGATGTTATTTATGTTTTTAATTATTTATATATTATGGATGCAGCACACCAGAAGCCCCTGACGAAGATTGATCGAAACACGGCTCGTGTCGGGCTGGTGAGCTAATGTATGTGCAATAGAATAATAAAAAATCCTTCCTGGTTTACCACGAGTTTTAGACTGGGTTCTGTTCTTTACATGGTTTGGTGCTCCCTTGGTGGACTCTAGCATAAAAGTAGGCACCACTTATACACTGGGGCAATTTCATAGGCATCTACTTGAGCAGGTGAAACATTGTTCTACATGTTCTAGTTGCTTATAAAATTACTTCCTTGGATGTTCTTTGTAAAAATATGCCTTCACGTGTGTAAATACTGACAATTAACGACAGAGGTCGTTATCTTTCCATCCTTTTGATTTGAAGCGGGAATCAAACAGGCGATTAATGAGGCTAACCCCCTTAATCCCACTTGTAAAGAGCTGGCCAAAACAAGGACTTCTTAAAAACATACATATACCAGGGAGTAGGTGTGAATCCTGATGTGGACATTTTTGGTGATACATGTGCATTCCCATGTAGATTTTTGAACCACCCTGGACACACTAAAACTCTGCCTCCAACACGCCTTCCCTTGCAACTTCTGCATAGTAAGGATACCCATCTGTAAACTGAGCCCTTTCTAAAATGGTCATTTACATGTGAATGACATTTCCATATTAAATACATGATTTTATATGTGGAAATTATGGATATGGCTTCTAAAATAACCCTGTTAGTATAATAATGTTTTTAGCAGCACAAATTGCCTCTCTGTATAATGTAAGAGACAGTGTTCCTAACACATCAACAGATAAAAAAGGGTTTCTATTATTTTTCCACACTCTTTCCAAAGATCTGTCATATATTTTTAGCAGCAACAAATCCTTATGATGCTATGTCTGATTCTGCCTCTTAGGCAAAGCACATGCCTTCAAAGGAGCAAATTTGTCAAAAGCAGAACTTAAAGTTTCATTTCAAGAAAGTTCCTGAGGCTTCATTGGAAATTCCCATTAATTAAGAGAAAAGGTCTGGTATTCTGAGATCAACTGGTCAAGGCTGGGGTAATGGGTATGTTGAAGGATCTTCTGGGCCATTACATTAGCATAAAAACCAAGTGGAATGAGAGAGTTAAAGATATCAGACAGTGATCTGTCCAGGAGAGAGAGGAAAGGTTTGAGACTTAGCTCCCTAAAAGACAGAGCTGTCAAAAAGAAAGTTACGGTCTATAAGATGATCTGCCATGCAGAGTGGAGACTAGTTGTTAAAGCATATAATCTTTCATACGAACAAGAAAGCCAGTCTTAAAAAGCCTATAAGGACAGTCTGCCTGTATATTAAAGCCCTCAAAAACAATTAAATTCTGTGTTTTAATGGTCTCCATCCATTGGGCCTGGAAGAAGCCCTGAAGCGGTTCACCACCGCCATGTGGAATTTATTTCCTCACTTTGTGTTGAAATCTGGATTTCAGTCTAGGATTTCAGTCACTAATATTTCAAGAGTGGGAAAGGGAAAGGGATATAGAGAAGTGCACAACTGTTGGAAGCAGAGTGGAACTTCAAATCTTTGCAGGCGCTTATCTAGTCTAGCCATACAGGCTAGACTAGATAGACTTTTATGCCTATTTCCAAGTTTGATATTTAGTATGGCAAAACTTGCAGAATACTTTGTCAGCAAATATTGAAGCATTTTTTGGACTAGAGCAGACACAAAGAAGCTCCATCTCTCAGATATACACAGATTCCTATGGAAATGTCATTCATATAAGGGATCAGAGGGTCTTATGGGTAGATGGATAAGTGAGCTAGATGTTAAGCTTACTGGATAGAGCTTGATAAATGGCATTACTGGAATACCAATGTTAACCAGTGATGCTGTGCTACTAGAATTGCAGTACAAGATGCTGAAATAGGCTTTTAGATTTCAGGCGTCTATCAGAAGAGTTTTACTTATTTATTCAAAATGAACTTACCTATTGAAGGACTAAATATAGCTTGAAAGGAGGACAAGGCTGCTGAAGTTACTAAAGTTGATATTCTTGTAGCAACTTTAAATAACTGAACAACTTGAAATAGCTAAAAAAATCATTAAAACTAAGATGCAGACAACAATCCAGCAGTGAGATGGGAGCTATGCAGTTGTTTTCACCAAGTGTCGATTAACTCTCAGTTGGTGAGAGGCCTTATGTGTGCAATAAGTGCAAAAAAAACCTCCTTGCTCTCAGGAAGTGAGTCTGATCTCTGGAGTCTAGAGTAGCAGACTTGGGGAAGCTGAGGAAGACAGATACAGAGAAGACCTACAGAGACATAGTAGAGAACTCTCACGTCCAGACTGGCAGTCTCTTTGCTGCCCTGGAGGATGATGTCACCTGTGGCAAAAAGTGATCCTGTAGTTAGGATCTGTTCTTCAGCTAATGTAAAATTGTCTCACGCTGAGGATGTGTCTCCAGAGCCATGTGCCCATGAAGGAAGGGTTAGGATGGCCATTATAGTTGGCAGTTTGATCATTAGGCATGTAGGTAGCTGGCTGGCTGGTAGACATGAGGATTGCCTAGTAACTTGCCTGCCTGGTGCAAAGATGGCAGACCTAATGCACTACCTAAATAAGGTTTTAAATTGTGTTGTGGAGGAATCTGTTGTCTTGATATGTGTTGGTTCCAAAGACATAGGAAAGTGTGGGAGGGAGGTTCTGGATGCCAAATTTAGGATTTTAGGTAGGAAGATGAAATCCAGAAATTACAGGGTAGTGTTCTCAGAAAAGCTTCTCGTTCCCTATGCGGGATCCAAGAGGCAGGCAGAGCTCTGGAGTCTCAATGCATAGATGTGACGATAGTGCAGAGAAGACAGTTTTAAATTTGTTAGGAACTGTACAACATTCTGAGTAAGTGTGTGTGTGTGGGGGGGGGGGGGGTTTGCAAATGGATGGGCTCCACCTTAACCAGGGTGGAAAAAGGCTGCTGGCATTAACATTTAAAAAGGAGATAGAACAGCTTTTAAAATAGGTAATGGAGAAAGCAGACAGTTGCCCAAGAGCTCATTGTTCATAATGATGTATCCTTGAAGGATACTAGCAAAACAGGGAAGTTACAGCATCCCTATAGAGAGGTTCCAATAAAGATAAAAGAAAACCCAGATGTCTTTATGTAAAGAACAGCGTTGAAAGATTCCAAATTGCCCTGTCAACTGATATCCTGATTGTTCATATGAAGAAAAAACAAATTTGGAGATGTCTGTATGCAAATGCTCTTAAATCTAAAAAATAAACTGGTAGAGTTAGAATATATAGCATTGAGTGAAAGGTTAGATATAATTGGCATCTCAGAAACCTGGTGGAAGGAGAACAAACAATGGGACACCTAGGTAGTTCAAATTGGTGGGGCCATTCCAGTCCAGGAATAGCAGTGTTGGATGTCTGGGCTGGATGTCCAACCCACTATCTGCTCCTGGACCTTATTCAGACCGCAGTGCTCCCCACACATTCACAGCTGTTGTATGGGGAGCACTGGATGGGGGTGGGAGGGGGCGGAGAAGGGGTAGAGCAGGCATGGAGCCATGTGCTGTAATGTACAGAGGCCATTCAGGTTGGGCCTCTGTATGTCCCCTGGTGCTGAGATGGATGTCCACCTTATTCCACCCAAATGGGCAGCTGGTCAGCCCCCCAAAACCCAAATGTGCCGCCACAGGAGAGTGTCAGCTGCTTTATCCCAGTTATGGGAGCCCCCAGCGGTGATCGGATTGCAGGGTGATGGGGCCGCTCAGGGTCTGGCTATTCTGTGCCTCTAGCTAGACGAGCGGGTGCCATGGTGATGGGATGCAATGACACCAGCACACAAGCCAGAGCATTGTGTGGGTTAGACATACAGGATCATGGATGGCTCACGGCATGGAATTGGGTGCATGCTGGGCCGTCTAACTGCTTGATTCCGCAACCGCAGGAATGTACAGCTCTTGCAGTTGCAGACTCATGTACAGGTTGGGCCCGTCCATGTTTTGGGTGTCCTGACAGCCCAATCATGTACATGTTTGAATTGGCCTCCACATATTAAAGAGGACATTGAGTCAAACAGGATAAAAGTTTTACAGGAAGCAAAATACATTGTAGAATCTCTGTGGATAGAAATTCCATGTAAGAAGGGGAATAGAAACATAGAAACATGATGACAGAAAAAGACCACATGGCCTATCTAGTCTGTCCTTCCATAACAACAACTACAACAGTCCACTTTTTACCTTTAGAGATCCTCTGTGTTGGTCCCATGCTTTTTTGAATTCAGTTACTGTCCTCATCTCTACCACCTCCACTGGGAGACTATTCCATGGATCCACTACTCTTTCTGTAAAGAAATATTTCCGCATATCACTCCTGAATCTATCTCCCTTCACCCTCATCCCATGTCCTCTCGTAGCAGAACTTGCTTTCAATTGAAAGAGGCTCTCTCCCTGAACATTTATGCCACGGAGGTATTTAAACATATCAATCATATCACCTCTATCCCGCCTTTCCTTTAAGGTGTACATATTAAGATCCTTAAGTCTGTCCTCATATGCTTTATAATGAAGCCCATTAATCATTTTAGTAGCAACCCTCTGCACCGACTCCATCCTGTTCATATCCTTTTGAAGGTGCGGTCTCCAGAATTGCACACCATACTCCAAATGAGGTCGCACCAAAGACTTATACAGAGGCATTATCACCTCTTTTTTTCTGCTAGCCATTCCTCTCCGTATGCACCCAAGCATCCTTCCAGCTTTTGCCGTCACCTTTTCTACCTGTTTAGCTACCTTAAGATCATCAGACACAACCACGCCTAGGTCCCGCTCTTCTTTAGTGGACAAAAGTACTTCACCTCCTATTGCCGCAGCCCAAATGCATGACCTTACATTTTTTAACATTAAATCCCAGCTACCAAATTCTAGACCATTCTTCAAGCTTAGCTAGATCCCTCCTCATGTTATCTACACCTTCCTGGGTGTCTACTCTATTGCAGATTTTGGTATCATCCGCAAAGAGGCAAACCTTACCCGACAGCCCTTCTGCTATATCACTAACAAAGATGTTAAAAAGAATCGGACCAAGGACAGATCCCTGGGGCACACCACTGGTAACATCCTTCTGCTCAGAGTGAGCTCCATTTACTTGTACTCTTTGTCACCTGAATGACAGTGAGGGTGTATTACCATCCACCTGACAATAATGAACAGCCAGATGGTGAAATGCTAACAGAAATTAAGGATGCTAACAAAAATTACAACACAGTAATGATTTCAATTACCCTGGTATTGATTGGGTCAATGTTATATCAGGACATTCTAAGGAGATAAAGTTTTTAGATAAAATAAATGACTGCTTCATAGAACAGTTGGTTCATGAACCAAGATGAGGGGAAGCTATTTTAGACCTGGTCTTTAGTGAAATGCAGGATCTGGTATGAAAGATAGCAGTGTTGGGGTCATTTGGTGCTAGTGATCATAACATGATTACATTTGATTTAATAAATGGAGGGAGGACAGCAAAGAAATGCATGGTGCTAGCATTTAACTTTTAAAGGGAGATTATGATAAAATGAGGAAAAGGAGCAACTGCAGAAGTTGAAAGTTTACATCAGTCCTGGGCAATGTTTAAAAATACTATATTGGAAGCCCAGACCAGATCTATTCCACACTTTAAAAAAGGTGGAAGGAAAGCCAAACGACTGACAGCATAGTTTGAAGGTGAGTTCAGAGAAGTTGTTACAGCCAAAAAAACATCTTTCAGAAAATGGAAAAAGGAATCTAATGACAAAACCAGGAAACAACATAAACACTGCCAAGTTAGATGCAAGGCATTGATAAGGCAGGCAAAGCTTAAAAGGCTGTATAGAAAAAAAAATAAAAACAAGTTTGCTCTGGAAGCAAAAACTCAAAAACGCTTTTAAGTGCATTTGTTGATCCATGTGGCTGTAGTTTTGGATGGGTTAAGTTTCAAGGAATTCAAATAAAGCCAGTAGGAGATGCTCATGAGGGCAGTATTAACCACAGAAAGATCAGGGAGGGAACTGTCAATATGGGCAATGAGAAGGATGTCATCGGTGTACATATAGAATAGGATGCCCAGAGACTGAATGAGGTTAGCTAGGAGGCTGAGGAAGATGTTGAATAGTATTGGTGACAGGGCCAAGCCTTGAAGTACACCAGAAGGAAGGGAATAGGGAGCCAAAGTAGAATGATGCATACTGACCTGTATGTCCTATTGGAAAGGGAGGAGGAGAGCCAGGAAAGAGCATTGCCTCGGAGGTCAGTGTCAAAAAGTCATGAGAAAAGAAGGTTATGATCCACCAGATCAAATGCAGCAGTGAAGTAAAGAGTGATGGTTAATGCAAATAATCCCTGATCAAGAATGCAGTGAAGATCTTTGAGGACGGAGGTCAAAATGGTCTCAGTATTGTGGAAAGAGTGAAAACCTGATTGATGTGGTTGTAGAGATAATGTATGTTCTAGGTGGTCAGTGAGTTGAGATAGAGGCCCATGTTTCATGCTGGTTCTGGTCCAATTCAGGATGTGGTCCTCTCCATCAGTTCTCTAGTCACACAGGTGGCTTCTTCGATATTCAGTGCCGCCTATCTTTTACCCAGGGGACTAACCGGGCAGTGGTGCAATATGACTGCTGCCTGGTAAGAGACTGGTGCCACCCCTGGAACGCACACAACACGCCTCAATGCTAAGCGCAGATAATCTGGGATTTTCAGTAGCAATGCTGCTTAAAATCCCTCTAAGTGGCATTTATATAGTTTACATGACTGTAAACCATGTAAATGTTTTTACATATTGAACCCTAATTGCCTTGTTAATAGGGTAGGGGGCCCAGGTATTGCTGTCTGATATGTCTGCAGGGATATGGTGGCTTACTGCAGGCTCTAACATCACATTGGAAGCAAGCAAGTACAAGGTGTAGGTAGCGAGTGCCTTCACGGTGTACATATGCTATGGGCATGCATTCCTACTACTATACTAGAGACACACATAGCATGGTAAATACTTCCCTACCATGACAATGCCCCCTGCTTGTACCATCGCCGCTACACCCCCTCCACGATAAATTCATACACTAACTACACATTTTCCCTGTGCTAGTCACAGCACTTTTGTGAACATGTCCCCTGGGTTCTAAAGTCTAAGTGGTAAAGGTTAGAGAGGGTGCTAAATACAAAGAACTCATAATTAAATGTATATCAAAAATTGCAATATAAATCCAGTCTTTCAACCTTGTATAGAGGTCTTCACTACCTTTGTGAACAACAATCTAATTTCCACCAGTTTTATAATCTGCTTATGAAGTTATGTCTAAGCAGAGCACAATATTAAATGTGAATAAATTACAATTATAACAATATGAAATTTGTCATGCCTTCTTGCAGGATGGGGACTAGCAGTTATAGCAATGATACACAAGTCAACAAAACCCTGGGATTTGGAAGGTTAAATGTTGCATTACTGGAAACCCACTTCATTTCCCAGTTTATCTAGCTGTAATATAATAATAAACACATTCAAGGCAATATTCAAATGGAGTTTCATGTTGACCAAAGAAAGGAGTTGCAAATTGGTCAGCTCACTAGACTCGTGATGTAGGCCAGTTCGCTGAAACTCAGCTGAGTCAGATCTTTTTTCTTCTACCTAAACTAAAAGCTTGATTGGACTCTGCTGGCCTTATGTCTACCTCCATTTCTGCTTTCCTTGGTTTATATCATCTTCTGAAGGTTCCTTCTTCCCAACTGTTGTATGTGTAACTCCACTGTCCATGTATCTTCCGCTACTATACTGATAGTGTTGAGCTGAAAATCCCTCTAACTGGCCTGGCACTATCCATATAGTGAAGGGGTGAAGGGAGGCCGAAATAAGGTTTGTATCAAGAAATTATTTGGACAGTAATAATATTCAGTGGCTCCGCAGATAAGCCTTAGTTTAGGCTTGCTGAAAATCAGGCCTAAAGTAAACGCTTAGTGGCAATGGAGGTAACGGCACTGGGAGGGATATTCAGTGGTAGAGGCTAGTGCTCGTAAAGTGGCTAGCTGGCGCTGCTGCATCCTAACCCTGGATATTCAATGCTGGAGCCATATCTGGCCACTAGCGCTGAATATCCGGATTGCCACACAGTCCGGAAGCTAAGTGGGCAGTGGCAATATTGAGCTGCTGTCCAGTTAGCTTGCACAGGTAAAATTAGTCCAGCTTTTGCTGAGCCTAACTTTACTCCTTGTCACTAGCCAGGCAGCAGCTCAATATCACCGCTGCCTGCTTAGCAATGGGTGTTGCTTCTGCTCTGCCAAGAAATGCCCATGATATGCCCCTATGCTAACTGCATAGCATCGGTGTATGTAGCATTGGCACCTGCAGATATCCAGTGGCACTAACTGTGTTAGTTCCGCTGAATATTCTGTTCTGCAAATTGTGTAAATGTCTTTGAATATCCCTCACTATACATATAGTCACTTTTGTGCCACTGATTATATGTTATAGCATTGAGTATATGTATTAATTGAAATGCCAGTGTTGGAATGCAGTGGCTGCCACTGCTGAACAGGGGCCCCGTTCATCTTTCTCCCTCCTTGCCTATGATGATTTCATATCATTGGTACAGGTCAAAGGGGTTGATATAGAGGAACAGGACAATTTAAACAAGGAACCTCAGTTGACTGAAGGATGATTTAAGAGTTAATAAACTGGACAGTAAAAAGGGGACTGTTTTTAAAAGATACCTAGACATTTGGCACTTTGGGGTATACTGGGGAGAAGGGGAAAGCCAGATGTGGAATTGTAAGACTCAAAGGTGCTGAGGACCAATTTGTGGAAAATGACAAGGAAAAAGCAGAATTGCTAAAATAATGCTGTTTCATTTTCATAAAAGAAAATCCTGGAGAAGGACTGTGCGTGATTGACAAAGCTACCACCACTGCACGCCCCAGTGCTCACCCTGAAACTGCATTAGCTACCACCAGTGAATATCCCCCCTCCATGATGTAGTTAATAGATCCTTGGAGATGGAGGAGGTTCCACGAGATCGGAAGATCATTGTTGTGATGCTTTTCATAAAAGTGGCAGCAGGGAAAAAGTGGAAAACTAAAGGCCAGTATGCCTTCCCTTGGTGGTGGGAAGAGAAGCTTCTGAAAGAAAGGATACAATTGTGGTCTACTTTATTGGCACCCTTGCATTTTAGCTATGTTGTGTACAATATCTTGAAAAATTGGAAATATTCCAACAGTATGTCATCATATTTTAATAGTTTATTCAAAGATATACAACAAAAAAAGATGTCTGTGCAACTTAGACATAGTAGAGAAAAACAAAATATGACCTGGATAGGATTAATGGCACCCTTCACTAATATTTGGTTGCATAACCCTTGGCAGTGATGACCGCCTTCAAAAATTTCTTGTAGCCATCTTTAACTTTTATACGTCTGTCTGCTGGTAGTTTCTCCCACTCTTCAACTGCAATTTGTTCCAGTTCATGAATGTTCTCAGGATTCCTTTTACAAATGGCAGATTCAGCTCTTTCAAAATATTATTGATTGGATTGAGATTAGGACTCATTGCTGGCCAGTTTAAAACAGTCCTTTTTTTCTTTTGTACTTTTGGATGTATGTTTTGGGTCATTGTCCTGCCGGAGGACCCATTATCTTTGACCCAGACCGAGTTTTCTGACACTAGATAGCACATTTTGCTCCAAAATACCTTGGTACTCCTCTGACTTCATGATTTCTTTAATACGTTCCAGGCCTCCAGTTCCTGAGGTAGCAAAACAGTCTCACAACATTATACAACCTCCACCATATTTAACTGTAGGAAGGGCATTTTTTTTCCAGATAAGCTTCATTTTGTCGCCTGTAAATGTATCACTAGTCTACAAGTATTCAAGTTTGGTTTCATCTGTCCACAGAACATTTTCCTGGAATGACTGTGGTTTCTCAAGGTGTGTTTGGGCAAAGATCAGGCGTGCCTCTTTATGTCTGTCTTTGGCCTTTGCATATGAAGTCCTTCTTTTGTTTAGTGCTCCAGCTCAGCTGTAAGCTCTTTTTGATGCCATATGTGATGTTTTTCCAACAGCTTGCAATAACCTTTGAAGACTTTTTTGGATTAATTTTCCTCTTCTCACCACATCCTGGGAGGTTCTTGACAGTTCCATGAGCAGAAAACGTCTTAATAACATTGCAAACTGTAGACACAGGAATCTTAAGGTCTTTGGAGATGGCTTGTACCCTTTGATGTTTGGTGATAGTAGTGAACGTGGCCATTTTAAACATTAGAGCCATCATTCAGTGGTTGATTCAAGTCATATGAGTACTGACAATTGATCACAGATGCATCTAATTTTACTGCAGAGGAAATGTGGTGGTTCTGTTCAGACTGATTTTAATTGTTTGTAAGAGTGTCAAAAATTATATTCTGGCAATGTCCCAGTTTTTATATTATTTCTTTTTTTAATTGGTCTTGTTGTATTTGAATCTTTTACGTGTGCATATATAGTCCATAGCCATTTCACTGGCCACTTCTTTTTTAGGAGATATTGGACATTAAAAGGTATGTTTACTAAACCGTCTTAATGTTACCGGCGCTAGTTGCAGCAATAATGTGAAGGATGCCATATAAGGAGTGGGCATTCCGGTCTTAAGATAGCAATGGCGGGCTATCGCGCAATAGAGGGCACAAGTCCGTTATCATGTGATAGAGGGAGCCATGGCACATTAACGTGCGTTAACTTTAACTTCGCGCGCTGACATACAATCACAGCAACAGAGGTGTAGCACACTGATTAATGCAATGACTGCTAAGACAGGGTTCATGAGTTTGCTCCCTCAGTGGGCCCAATGAATAAGGGTGCTGAAGGCAATTCCTTTTCCTGCTTGGAACAATCAGACACATTCCAACAATCTGTGCTGCCAGCTAAAAATACCCGCACCCCAGTGCCATAACCTAATGCACCTTTTAGGGCGCACCAGAAGGCACATCATAAACCACCACGTCAGCCAAGGCAGATCATAATGTGCCCCAGAGGGTGGCACGGAAGGTTGGCAACCCCCAAGGCACCATATAAGGCGCACCATAAGCTGTCAGAATCTATGGTGCCACCAAAGATGCCCCAAGAATCTATATGTGACTCAAGAAATGGTGGCCATGGGCAGTAAGGTGCCCCAAGCTGACAAGGCAGAAAGTTATGGCCCAAACACAGATGTAACCCTAACACTGCATAGAGAAACAAGGAAAGGCAATGCACAAGTGATGGAAGGAAGTAGATCAGAGCTGATGGACCAGACAAATCTGCATCCAGCCCATGTGGCAGCTGGTAAAGTGTACAAACATATTGTGTGCAGCTGTACCAATGCACAGGGTGATGGTAATGTACCGTGCAACAATGACAGTATGTGGCAGAGGATAGGAAGATGTGTCCAGCAGAGGAGGTAGAGGTGGCAGTATAGGTGCAATGACAGGAGGACAGAGGAGTAGCAGTGCCATGCAGAGCAGACACAGGTGAGACAAGCAGGTAGAGCCACAATGCAGAAACGTGTACCAGTGCAGGACATGGAGTAGCAGCCTGCACATCAAAGCAGGACGCCACACAGCTGGCAGACACACATAGATGATTAGAAGTATGTTTGGCAACTGCGAAAAGGGTACAATGTGCCAACAGCACAAATCTGCACAGATATGACTGTTACAAGAATGAAAAGTAGCTGAGTAGGACAGGCATACAAATGAAATAGAACAGAGAGAAATCAAACCCATGACCATTAGCACAAATGTCAATGCACAAACTGGTAGGCTACACCACCAACATGAGTTCATTAGCAAAGGCTGCATACAAGAACACTGCAGGGCACCAGACCAAAAGCCTGCTGTCTGCCAGGATAGTGCAAACCCCAACAGTAACCATGATGGAATGTACATGCAGAACTGGTGTGTACAGCCAGATCACAGT
This sequence comes from Ichthyophis bannanicus, assembly GCA_033557465.1. Classification (NCBI taxonomy): domain Eukaryota; kingdom Metazoa; phylum Chordata; class Amphibia; order Gymnophiona; family Ichthyophiidae; genus Ichthyophis; species Ichthyophis bannanicus. The sequence goes on from CM066031.1 coordinate 736,603,018, forward strand.
CTGTAATTGGGACGACAGCCACATATAACTACATGCACACACAATGAACTGTTATGCAGTGGATACAGCATGCAAAAGAGGAAAGAACCTAGACACAAAGTGTGGCAGGGGATGCATAACATTTTATTGTGTATGTGCATGTACTTATATGTGGCTCTTGTCCCAATTACAGACTGTGATCTGCCACCAAAATAGGGAACAGAACAGGAGCATGTGAGAATTGAACCTGTAAACAGGTGTGGCCCAGATCAGCTGAACAACAGCAATGCCAGTCCCCCAAGCTGACTGCCCACATGGATGGTACAAAGAAAGAGACATATGTTACAGCTAATATTTATTTATTTATTTATTTAGCTGTATTTATATCCCGCTTTTCACCGGGTCAAAGCGGTCAATTGGGGGATACATTTAACACGAGGGGATATGAGACACATACGCTAATACTTACAGGGAATATGTGATGGATAGGCAGCACAGAGGGCACACTGTGGAGTACAGTGAAGAGATGGAAGGGTGTGTGGAGAGGTGACGAATCTGCAGGCAGCTCATGGTCAGGTTAGCACAACACCCCCCCCCCCCCAAAAAAAAAAAACATGTGGGAATCAAACCTGCAACCTATGCTGTGCCAGCACATATCTGTAACCACTATCCCAAACAACCACTACAAGTGCAATGGAAAGATATTACCTCAAAGGGAATGTGTGTAGGGGAACCCGTAACACCCAGTGATGTGGCAGACGGCTCGCAGATAGACAGCTGGCACCGTACAAGGATTTGAGCACAGGTGGGCCATGTACCTGACCAGGAAATCACTAAATACATGTGTTAGTGTGGTCAAGCAGCAGCAGAGAAAAATGTACGTCCAACACATATTTTTATTCTGGTTGACCATGAGACATAGCATAGATACCACCTTACATAATATCAAGGTGTATGGATAACGGCGAAAAAAGTGAAAACACATTTGGAAAGGCAGCAACCCACATGTCACAGAAACGTCACTGGGCCATCTACAGATGATGGTCTGGAGAAATAATGTGCAGTAGGTGCATGGTGTGCACTATGCAGTAGCCCCCCACCCCCCACATGCTGGCGCACGCCCCAAATGCCTCATTCACATATGTGTGCATGTAGACAGTAGGCAGTTCATGATGAGGGCCCAACACACAGAAGTCATAATTTATTTCCCAAAAACATATCTGTGCGCAAATACAGGAGGCACAAAAATTAAACAGTATACATTGTTAAAAGTAAGAAAGTGTAAACATAGATATTGAAATATATGTTACAGCTGCCACATAATGCCTGATATAGGTGTCAAAGCGGAAATAATGTAACCCAAAACAATCACCAAATGCAAAATGAGGATATGGTAACAGGTACAAGAGGAACATGAACACAGCGAATTCAAATAAAAAGAACCACAGACACATGCAGAGATAGCCCTATGCAGAATGTCCCCTGCAATGGGTGGTGGGGATACAATGTCTGTACAAATATATCACGGTACATGAAATGCACAAATGAGGAAGAAAATGGACACCCACACTGCCACACTCCAAATATAACGGGGCAATGCGAGTGCCGGAACCTCGGGGGATAAATAGGACTGTGCAGACATGCAATGCTACATTTGTAAATCAATGTAGAGCGACACATCTGTACAGTAAACAAACACAATAACCTGTCTATAGAGATTGAAAGAGGTCAAACATGTTCCAGTAACCCACACAGAAGCCATATTGTCCCATGCTGTGTTGCACCAACATATTCAGTCACATGCACCGTGCACATTGACACATGATACAGTGATGCCACACATGCACTGTAACACCCCTGGTGAGGGCAAACATCAATCAAAAAGGCTGGTATGCAGTAAAGTGGTGTGGTGGAAAATACTGTCTCATGTCCAAGTGGAGGGTGGGCCGACATGGACAAGAGGACCTCCCCAATGTGCCTCTGTGCCACATGCATGACTGTATGCCCCTGCCGAACTAAACAGATGAGGGTATCCTGCGGTTCGGGTCACACACATGGGCAAAACACACCAACACAATGTCAGATGGATTACAACATACAGCGACAATGTCAGTCCCTGCTGCACACGTAGGGACCAGTACACAGTGTCCACAGTGCAAAGGGTGTCTGCAACCCAACAAGTCCCATTAAGACTGTCCCTGAAACCATGGGCATGCATAGTCAAGTGTGACATTTCAGTATGCCACAGTACTGGAGAGGTCATGTGTGTCTCCTGCGATGAACACAACACCCGGTCAGAGCACGGTAGCAACGGTGTGTTGGACAGGCCTGTTATGCTCAAAGTAGCAGTCCAACAATAATGTCCATCTGAGGCAGGTGTCCCACTCGCAGAGGTCAAACATCCTATGGCACCTTGTCCCAGGGATAGTTGCATGGTGTTGTTGTGTCCACCAACAGGTGGGTGATGGTGACCGCGGATGCACTGTAGTAGATGTGCTGTGTGTGTCCTCTGCCCTGTGCAAAAGAAGGAGAAACAATGTATTGGTATGCTGCTCACAACATCAGGCCACATTGCAGGGAGTCAAACATAAATATGTACATAATGAAATATCACACAGGCAAACATATCATGATCACAAAACAGAACATACTGCATGTTGTGGACATTTGGAAATGGAACCACAGATGAGGGTGTCACTTGGATATGGTCATGTCAATGCCCATGTCACACAGGTGTTGCAGAGCTACACCCATGTGCATCAGCATTGGTGTACAGAGACTCAACAGGAAAGGTCCATGAAACAAACAGCAAATCATTAACATGAAAAAGCCGGTGTTATTCCCAAAAGACCCATGGTGCAACCTACCGTGTGTCTGCAGCAAGTGTCTGCTCGGGATCTTCTGAGGCTGGAAAAGGCCACAACACATCACAGTGAAGGGAGAAGATGTCATCAAAATGTGTAGAATTTCCATTTCCAGCCAGTGTTGATGCATGTCCAAATTATGGCGATATCTGTGATACATAAATGCTGTTGCACAGTGGTCTGTCAGCACACAAGAGATAGGTCAGCTCACAACACACAACACATGCCCACAATGTTCACATGGTCAACAGCAGTAAGGTAGAGATAGCACAGTCACGACCGCTCCACAGGTGTACAGACCCCTCACACCACATGATAATGCAAAATGCCTGCACACTGTATCATCACACAACCAACCAAAACACACACACACACACACACACACACACACACACACACACACACACTATGCTAAGGTGAGCATGCCACCAGTAGCATACAGCCTGTATGTGCACAATTGGAGATTAGTGGAGGTAAAGGCTTGTCAAATGCAATGATACACTGCTGCTGGCTGATGCTACAATGTCAGGGAAGGGTATATGTGAAGCCCACCACCAGGACACCTAGGACCTGCAGACACATGCAGCTCTGTTGGATGTGTCCCAGAGACAGTGCTGGAGTCGACAAACTGGCCAGGCACACATGTGGATATGTGTGCCAACAGCAACATATGGGGTTTGGGGGGGGCAGCGCAAAGAGGTGAACAACAACATATGTGTACTATGACAGATTACCTCAGACATGTGTTCCCCCGGATTGTTCTCACAGACAAATTATTTATAGGTCCACCTACCCCAGACTACTGCATGTTGAATGATGTACAGTCAGCTGGCACTGCACCACAGCACCAGGAGGGTCACCAAGGATGTCCTTTGGATTCTGAAACACAAGAGAAACATACATATGTCATGTTGGAGCTGCGCAACACACACAGCACCTTCACGTTCCCTGCTCTCATACCCCCCAATATCCTTTAAGGACTGGCTGTTCTCCATCACACTGTTCCGACTCGATTCATGCTAAAGTTCTCACTGAAGTGTGTGTGGCAAAATACAAGGGCCCCTACTCTGTCCGTCCCCATCCTGACTTCACTGCTGCCCCCCAAACTGTTGAACACAACCATCTCCTCCCTACTATGTGCCTGCTCGTCTCTAAGGCCTCTGTACTATTCTGCGCCCCCCATATCTCTCGCACTGCCCCTTAAGTGTGTGCTCTGGTGGCTCCATGTCCTCTGCTACCCTGCTGCCAGTACATGGACCACAGGGATATATCCAGGGGCTTATTCCTTTCCCTCTCCCAATATCTAGTTCCTTGGTGTGGCTATCTCATCCCTTGACTCACATTACCAGCTGTGTGCTGATGAGCTGCAAATATCTCTCTCTATGCCTGAGCTATTTCTGCAAAAACACACACCGATGTCTGCTTGCCACATGATATTGCTGGCTGCATGTCACCCTACTGCGTGAAATGTACAATGGCAAAGAACAGATATCCCAGATTTTCACATAAACCCTACCCTACCAGTACAGCGTTTGTGTTTGGGTGGACACACCTTCCTTTCTCCAGGGTCGTCAATGTAGGGGTTGTCATGGACTCCACTTTCCTCCTTTCCACACATACCCAGCTTGTAGCTGAGGCTTGGGGTATCATCTAGATGACATCAGCTATATTTCCCCAGTCTCCCCTGAACACACAACTAAAACGCCAACCCACCCCTTAATCAACTCCCGGCTTTCCTACTGTAATCTACATCTTGTTGATCTTCCTTTGAATCATCTGTGTCTGCGTGGAAATATGCAACACTGCACTGCATGGCCAATCTACCGCCAGACGCATAATGACAATAATATGCCCCCTGTCATGACACCTCACAGGCTCCCTATCCATCTCCGCACACATGTAAAGGCTCGCCTGCTGACCTATGCATGCAATCACACTGTGGCTTTGCAGTACCTTTCCTTGATGATCCCAAATACCACTAATACAACTACTACTGAGCATGTATATGGTGCTAGCTGTCATATGTAGCACTATACCGAAACAAGTAACACACAGCCCCTGCTAAGCAGAGCATACAATCAAATCAAGTGCCTCATATTACAAAATGTGAACCACACATGTCTAGGCAACTGATCCCATCTATGGGCTGCTCACCTACTGCTGACCCCAGACTACACGCCTTTCATCTTGCTGCACCCAAAGGCTGGAACTAACTACCTGTGGCTTTACAGCAGCCCCTTTCCCAATCAGCTACAACTCATGTGTGACACCTTACCACCCCCCCAAGCCTACTAATCCTAACACATATAATCCACCTCCACCTGCTGTGGTGCCCTGCTCACATCTTCTGTGTTTGAGTCCTGACTAGATTGTAAGATCTGATGGCCAGGCATTGTCTCTCATATATCAGTGCAGTGTTGTGTCTTACTGCTATTGCGATACAAATGTTCACCAGTAGTAGTAGTAAACACATATGTAAAGAAATGTATGTTCACACATATGCAGTACTTACATGAAAAGGCCTCCTCAATCACCCGCCGCCTGACTGCTGTGCCTTAATGTGTGTCACCATGGCCACGTACAGGAGGGCACGTAGGATCATCTTCAAGATCCTCATTAATTTGGACTGGGAGATCATGCCTGAGAGCAATGTGCAGTATGCAACAGGCCAGAATAATCTGTGTCACAGGCATGGGTTTGTATTGTAAGGCCCTACCAGATCTATCCAGACAGCTGAAGTGACTTTTCAAAACACCAAAGGTGCACACGATGACTGAGCGGCTGGAGGCATGGGCCTCATTGTACCTCATCTCTGCACATGTCCGTGGTTGACGCACAGGGGTCAGCAACCAGGGGCGACACCCATATCCTGCATCACCTGCAGAAAGAAATGTGAAACATTAAAGCAGAAGCTGATATCCACACACATGGTAGAAAGTATGTAAGTGCAAACCAAAAGCACAAACAATTCTGACACAAACATATGACATCACATGATGGGACACCACAACTATTTAGCAGCGTTTGATGGTCTGACACACAAAACAAGGGGTAGGTGAAAGGATTGCAATCAACATAATCTGTAACCACGACACAAATGCTAGCATGCATCCTACCATCAAGACACAGCACCGTAGCAAGGAAGAGCTGGAGGGCCCTCCCCAACGTTATATCAGACAAAGACAGATGAGACACACACACAACTAGGGATACACTCCAAAGACAGACATGTGCACATACGGTTAGTCAGAGGATCATCATGTGCATGTCAGAGATACGAAATACCCACCCAGCAGTATACAGTCCTCATACTGTCCTGCCTCAAATTGTATGAATAGTGCCGAGTGATGCAGGATATAGTAGTCATGGGTGGACCCTGCAAACCTAGGGACCACATTCAGAATATGCATATCTGCTTCACATACAACCTGAACATTTAGGGAATGGTAGTATTTGCGGTTGCAGAACACTGCCTCCCTATCTCTGGGCGGGACCAGGGCAACATGTGTGCAATCAATAGCTCCCATCACGTGTGGTATCCCAGAAAATGCCTCAAAGGCCTGGTTCAGGATCCCCCACTGTTGTCTAGTGTGGGGAATGGCAATGTAATTCCCCACCCGGCTGATCATGGCATGCAGTACCTGGTGGAAACAGCGTGAGAAGGTGGGGCGGCTCATGCCACCCACTGTGGCCACAGATGACTGGAAGCAGCCAGAGGTAAAGAAATGTAGCGCATTAAGGAGCTTGACCAAACCAGGTATGACATGTGACCGACCAGTCAGGGGCTCGAGGTCAGGTCTTAGATCCTCATAGAGCTCCCTAATAGTCCCTGTGCTCAGGCGGTAAAGGGAGATGACCTGGTCCTCACGCATGTCCTGGAGCTGGTCCCTGGGCCTGTAGAGGTGAGGCTGCTGAGTCTTCAACTCCGCACACCTCCTGCGCCATGCCGGCACCGGCCCTGCCTGGCCTGCCCCCACAGCTGCAGGTCTGTGTTGCAGCGGGACTGCACCCATGCCCTGTGCCTCAGCCCCATGGACATCATCTCCCCTGCCAGACAACCACAGGCCCTGCACACCTCCAGGTGCACATGCAGCAACCACAAAGGCCGCCATAGACTCAACCCCCCTCACCTCCTCTAACTCACACAAACCCAGCCACTCACCTCACCCACCACTCACCAACCCAGCTACTCTCCACACCAAACCTGCCTCTGACACTCTTCTTGCTTCACCAACAACCAACACCACATGCCCCGTCTCCCTTGCCTACACAAACCCCTCAGTGTGTACCACGTGTGCGTGTGTACTTATGGTTTCGTTCTATGCCTGCGCATCCTTGCACACGTTGCACATGCGCAGAAGTGCGAGCGTGGCCACTGCACACATTGTGCATGTGCAGGGGAGCTGTGGAAGGTGCATTTGCAAAACCCATGTGATGAGTGCAGGTACGTGCAAGTGATGTGAGGCCGGCCACATGTGCGTAATGGCACGCAGCACATGGACACGTCTCACGCTCACACACACATGCACAGCACATGCACACCGTGGTGTCCCTGCGCATGCAACACCCATAGCTCGCCTGCACATGTGCAACACATGCAGTGGCCATGCTTGCACCGCTGAGCATGCACAACACGTGCAAGGACATGCAGACATTTAAAAACACATAAACACACATGCACATGTGCTACACGCTGAGGGTTTTGTGTAGGCGATGGAGAGAGAAGGCGAGGTGTAGAGCAGGAGAGCGTGAGGTCAGGATTATAGCAGATGAGGAGAGGTGTGTTGATGAGCAGTTGAGAGAGGGAGAGGAGGGGAGTTGAGGAGCAGGCCAGAGAAACAGGAGGTGAGTGGAGGATCAAGCAGCAAGGAGAGGAGGGGAGAGGAGGTGAGGAGCAGGTGTGAGGTGGAGCAGAGGAGTCATGGGGCAGGGGAGGGGAACTCAGGTGAGGAACGGGATGGGCAAGGATGTGTGACAGGAAGGGAGAGGGCACAGTGGGCAGGGAGATGGAGCGACAGGACATGGCAGGAGGGGAGGAGGGGAGGAGGGGGGGGGCACATGTGCTGTGGGAACCAGAGCCGTAGGGAGACATGGGCCTGAGGTGGGGGCTGCAGGCCTATCGGGTGTGACGCAGCCCACTCGGGCCACCCAGTGCCAAACGTAAGCGTATACCCGTGCCAGCCGAGGAACGGAAGAGGGCTGTTAGATTCAGCCAGTTGGAAAACAACATCCTGCTGGCCAGTGTGTTGGAGCGGTATGAGGTGCTCTATGGCTGGCAGAGCTCCAGCACCACTGTGGACACACACATACACATGTGGGAGGAGATCAAGGATGCCATAGCCCAGGCATGGGGACCATCTAGGGACCTTGATAGCTTGAGGAAGAGATTCAATGACATCAAGCATGGTGTCCATGCACACATAGTGGCGGAGAGGCGACATGCCATGGGCACCAGAGGGGGTGCCCCCTTCGCCCCAACCCTGACACCCCTGGAGTAGGAACTGGCAGACCACCTGTATCCCATCTATCTGCATGGACTGCCCAAAGCACTGGACACCACCCATCCACAGGCAGGTAGATCAGAGATATGCAGCACACATACAGCTCATGACCCAGTACATGCCAGCCATTGATGGGAGGGTGGGGGCCTATGTACTTGGAACATGTGTGACCCAGCACAGGCAACTGGGGGCCACAAATCCAGCAAAACATGGCTGGGTAGGTACAGGGTGGTTGTGGAGGTACCTGGGGTTGTGTGCACAACAGCCACAGTCCCGGACGTCGTAGAGCACTGAACAGATGTATGGAACTGGGGGTTAGGAGCATTCCCTCAGCCAGGCAGGGTGACCCCCCTCCCCACTGTGCATGAGTGGGGAGGATGACCATACATACAGGGAGGGCCCAATACCCTCCACCTCATAGACCCAGCACATGCAGCAGCTATTCGTACATGGCACATAGGTCACACCGAGCAACATACTTCTGCAGCCAGGCATGCACAACAATATAACAGAGGGACACATACAGGAGGGACATACCATTAGACCATAACACATTGACCTGGGGAGACCCACGCACACCACCTATAACAGCAATGATGTGTGTTTGCTATCACCTGTCCAGGGACATATCCCAGACCAGTGACAGAGGAAGGCCTATCACACTGTGATGATGAGGTGCACGCAAGCAAACCCTGACGACCACATCACCCAGATGTCAGACACATAACACTCTGTCATTGGCCAACATACAGTGGGGGACCCCCACCCACCCTCACAGGACATTGGAGTGAACATTGCCCCAGCCATACCAACTACACCTAGTCAAAACCCCCAACCACCTGGGGTCAGAACTTCCACAGGTACCGCAGTGCCACAGACAAATTCCCATGACCCCCACCCACGGTGCAACCACATGCCCAGTATCACACCACCCATCCCCTGAACCAGCCCACCATACACACTGAGTATGTGATAGCTGTCCTCCCAAACCACACAGTGGCTACCAAGGTGGCAGTTCCCACACACGTCTGGCTGACCCAGACGAATGCCTCAACACCTAATGTGCATACCACTCACGCCAATGCATAAACATCGTTCAAACAACTATGACAGGCCACAACCCCACTCAGGGCTCCCAGACGCACCCTGGCCACATGTAGCGCTGAGCCCACATCCAAGGTCACAAGCACAGTGCATACCTAGTGCTGCATATAGAGGGCCCAGCATTCGCTGCACCAGCCCCTCAAATATAACAGCATATGTGTCACAGCTCTACCAGTGCAAGAGGCCATCCCTCCCCCCATCAGATACAGCTCACAGTATGCACATGTGCTCTCCCCATTGTAAGCGCATTAACAGCAGGTACAGGCAGACACCACATTGCTGTTGGCGGGGATGTACTCCACAGGTGTACATATGTGTCCTGCGCAAACTCATCTTTGCTGTGTACCCTGTTCCAACCCCCAGGTGACATTCAGGCCATGAAGGCATATGAGGAGGAGGAGGATGTGCTGGCACCAAAGGATGTTGAGGGGCCAGAAGCCAGCAAGTCCGGGGACGCGGGCAGCACTGGTGGCGAGACCCCAGGAAACAATGTGGCGGCCAAGGCAGAGGTCAGGGCAGCGGATGCCGATTCACAAGTGGGGCCAGTACCAGCAGCACACGGGCTGTGGGGGATGTGGGGTCAGAGGGGAGTCGCCCCGCAATGCAGGCGCCGGGGACATCAGGCACCCCACACACCAGCATGGATGTCATCCTTGCGGAGCTGAGGGCCCATACTGCCTCATCAAGGCACGATGCAGAAGATGGGTAACAGAATACACCACAAGCCCCCTGGGGGTTGACCTAACATCCAAAATGACATTCCATGTGCTCCCCAATATTATGACACCATAGCATGTAGGTTCATATGTTTAGTGGGGGTCTGTGCCATGTGCACTCCCCCCCCCCTTGTAGCATGGGTCGTCTGGTGTCATCATATTGATGAACTCATACATCCTCCCACTATTCACCACCACATACCCCAAGGAGACGTAAGGTGGTACACACCCACACCAGATCACCTATACAGCTTACTTGGCGGACCCCTCTCCCTGGATAATGGTACCTAGCATAGATAGTCGGGATAATCAGTACTGTGTGTCAGGTTCAGAGCATACAATGCCCCCCATATATCTACCTGTGTGCCATGCATCCCCACGTTATCCGTCTAGTCCCATATGACCAGTGCGCAGATCAGGCAGTCACACAGTGCACTGCAACACAGTACCATGTGTCATATTTGTGACTTCCACAACACCTCAGTAGGATCATTTCCTGGCCTGAGGATAGGTTATGGGACACACAGATGTAAACATGGTACTGCGTTGCTAGTCGTTGCATACATGGTGGCTCTGCAGATCCTCTGTTGGGATACGCCAGACATGTGCATGGGTCACAGTGGGGGGTGCAACACATGTCTCACACATCACCTTGTGTCTCCCCACAGCCACTCATCAGGCTCTGATGGCCATTAGGGAGGAGGTGAGTCAGCTGCACACCACAGCTGAGACAATGGCAGCAGCACTAGTGCGCATTGCGGATGCCCAGGAGGCCATGGCTCGACGTCAACAGCAGCGAGAACCAGCTCCAGAGGCGGCACCAGCATACCCAGTACAGAGGGGTGGGTTGGCCCATGGGCACCATGGATGTGGGTGGAGACGCAGGATGTGAGCGTGGGGATGAGGTCAACACATCTGTTACAATAAAAAAATCATAACCTATGTATGCCTATGTGTACATCTCCAGTATGTGCCATGATGCTCCCCTGCATACCCTGCAACCCATTTTATCATCCTGGCCACATGTGCCACTGCAGTTCCCATAGGGGTGTGGAGTCTGCACTGCCACCAATCATCGCACATACGTAATACCATTCCCAGTGTGCCAAGCACTGTGCCATGTGAGCGCCTTTCTACCTTTGTGTTTGGATAGACCCTACCTCTCCCGTCGACCAGCAATATATTTATGGTGGTACATGTATGTTTTATGGATATGTCACTCTCTCACATCCCATATGCTCTACATTACTCTCCACACATGTGTGCCCATCCTCTCTGCCCACACCAGAGCCTACGTGGCTTCTGACACACATATGCTTGCGAGGGCACAGGCAAAGGTATCTACCTACAGTCAGCTGGTTACTCATTCCCAGTGCCTGTAGTGCACCGTCGCTCATCCTCCTGACCAGCACCCACCTGTCACGGCCCCACTAGCTATCACCCCGTGCAGCTCCTGGGTACAGCAGTTCCTCTTACCCTTCTGGCCACATAACTGCTGCTAGCCTTTTCCCTTATTTCCCCCTGAGCATGGTGCACCAGATATGCAGCCTACACATCACAGGCAGCATGCATGTGACCATAGCTGTTGGGACACACTGCACATCGGCACATCACAGTGAAACCAGGGGACACAGACGCCTACGCACATGGGCAGCCCCCACACCTGCGTGTGGAGACGGTTCATGTATGTTACCTATGTCTACCACGCATACACATAGGGATCTACACACATGTCCCATGCTCACGTCCAGTCTGTCTGTAAGGGAGACACGTGACCATTGTGCTGTATGTACAAACTTGTTTATTATAACAATTAGAATGGCTAATATGTACATGACACCCCATGTTCTGTCCCGGATGACAGAACAGCACAGGGCACGTGTGTGGGCACCCCTGTGCCCCTTAAATGCTCCAGGAATGCCCATTAGGGGATGGCTGTCGAGATGCACCACCCATAGCAGCTGCACGCTACATGTGCATCTCTGCAGCCTGCCACTGAATGGTGCCTGCCAGCCACCGGATGGTGCAGTCCTGGCTCTGCTGGCATTGCAGCACACCACACACTGCCACATACAGGTCCTGCACACACCTGCCACCACATCCACGTCAGGCGCCCAGTGTTTGTGTGTTGGCATGTGCGTAGGCCCTGTCTGTGGCAATGGGTGGGGATGCTACCCCCAGGCGGCCACCATCGCTGCACACATGTGGCAGCTGGCAGGGACCCACAGTGCCCTGTGCTGTCCTGTGTCCCCTCCTACCCACAGAGCCACCCTCACCCTCCTGCCCCCTGATACCTCTCACCCACCCTCTCTCTTGCCCCCTCCCCACTCTCCTCCTCCTCCTCTTCCGCCTCCTCCTCTACCTCCCCCCTCACCTACCTCACCCCATGCCATGTACAACCCCCCTCCCCCTCCCCTCCCTCCCACCCCACCCCACCCTCTTCCCCCTCCATCTTGTCCTCTTCCTCTTTGGCCTCTGCCCCTCCTCCTCTTCCTCCTCCTCTGGCTGTACTGGCGCTGTGGGGCCTGTTATGGGGGGCCCCGATGTAGATGGGCCCTCATCAGCAGCAACATCCTCTGTGGGGGAAGACAGTCATTAGCACACCATCATGTGAGTCACCTACCAGATATACATAGTTTGGCCTCCCACAGACTGTTGGGCCACTGTGACATGCTGTACTGCGCTGCAGAGGCCACAACACTCACCGCCACTTTGCTCCAACGTCCTCCTTTGGAGGCGGGCAACGACCTCCAGGCAGTACAGCCACAAATCCCAACCCTTTTTCCGTAGATCCTCTACCTGGGGGGGAAAGCAATGGGTGGGAGCATTAGGGTCCAGATATCTCTGGTGGGTGCCCAACGCATATCACACATCACTGTGAGCAGCAGGGTGCTTCTGCTGCTGCTCTGGCCAGTGTGTCCTCTACTACCTGTTGCCAGCGCCACCTGAATGTGTGGCTGTGGGTCGGGGCATGTGTGCGGTGCCACCTATGTATACTGTGCACAACCCCCCAGACTCCCCATACCCTGTTCCTACACTCTCCTTGCATGAAATGGCAGCACCATGCCATGTGTGGGTTGGCCATGCTGGTCTCCAGGGGAGGTGTTCCCTAACTCCCTGTGTGGTCCAGCACACACCTGTGTGTTTGCCTGACCTACACACATCAGCCGACACACCCGCCATGGCACCATGACATCCTTACAAAACATGTGTGATGTGTTCTGAGATGGAGCGGGAGGTAGGTGGCCCTGAAGACATCGCCAGGTGCCACTACCATGACACCAGGCCTTCTACTATAGCTCTTTGGTCAGGACTAAGGCCTCCTGTGAATAGGGGATTTGTGGGTGGCTGCAACGGGAGCATGGCCCACCACACCTAGCTGAGCTACTAACATCTGTGATATGGTCTTGGGCCTCCTGGTTTTAGAGCAGAGCTGTGAAACCCCAACAGGTGCAGGTACCCTGACACCAGCATCTATAATAGTCCTCTGCAATCAGGTACAGTCCTCCTGGGGATAGGGTAGATGTGTGACCTGAAACTGCATACACTACCATAATATCTGGATTTATTACAGACCTTTGTAATCAGGTCTCAGGACTCCTGGGGGTGAGGTGGATTGGAACACATCCACATCAGCACCTACCATACCATCAGGATCCATAACAAACCTGTGTAATCATGTCTGGGCCTCCTGGGAATAGGGCAGATGTGTGACCTGACCCTGCATAAACTACCACAATATCTGGATTTGTTACAAACCTTTGTAATCTGGTCTCAGGCCTCCTGGGGGTAGGGTGGATCTGAACACATCAACAGCAGCAGATACCATAACACCAGGATGAATAACACACCACTTCGATCAGGTCTCAGGCCTCCTGGGGGTAGGGTGGATCTGAACACATCAACAGCAGCAGATACCATAACACCAGGATGAATAACACACCACTTCGATCAGGTCTCAGGCCTCCTGGGGGTAGGGTGGATCTGAACACATCAACAGCAGCAGGTACCATAACATCAGGATGAATAACAGACCTCTTTGATCAGGTCTCAGGCCTCCTGGGGGTAGGGTGGAGTAGAACACATCAACAGCAGCAAATACCATAACACCAGGATGATTAACAGACCACTTTGATCAGGTTTCAGGACTCCTGAGGGTAGGGCAGATGTATGAACCTGCAACTGCATACACTACCATACTGACAGGAGTTATTACAGACCTCTGTCATCAGGTGTCAGGACTCCTTGTTTCATGTGGTAAAACACTAAAAAAAATTGTTTCATGTGGTAAAACACTCAGATGTAATGATAATACGGTATATTATATCCCTCCAGATACATCAATATACAGGCCCACTGGGGTATTGAACCCATGACCTCTCTTACTGAGGTCATTATATTAACCATTGTCCTACATCAATATTGGTTGTAACTAAGCTATGGCTAGCTACTGAACCAGTGCAGGTCACCAGATACACTGTCTGGTGTGGCTACCAGGATAGGTTATCACCAAGAGTATCCATGATGCAATTTACATGCAGAACAGCAGTCTACATCTGCTCAACAGATGGGGTTTGCACCGCTGCAGCATGTCAACTGGGTAGGGGGACTGACCGTGCATGTTACTGGCACAGTGTGCCTATTGATCATGCCATTGTGCGTGTTCTGTGATCACCCTGAGGGTAAAGTCGTGTGGACAGCACCAGGTCCACAGTATCCGTGTTGTTTGTGGTAGGTTTTGCTGCAGTTCACCATCACTACCAATGTGTGAGGTATTCTTTGCAGACAGCATTAGGAGTTTTCTATTTCTATGTCTATGTCTATTTGCCAATAATGTGTAGCCCATGTGGACGATGATGTTTGCAACATAATGCATTTTCAGTGAGGTTGCCATGGATACCAGTTTTTGGAGCAGGGGTATGTCTGGACTCACATGACATAGCAAGCCCACTCTCTGTGGGCCAGGGTAGGGTACATGACCTGCGAACAACAGACACACACTATCACCATTTACAATAAGGGCAGTTGAGGTAAATGATGACGGACTGTGGGACCAGCAACCCCCGGACAACTGGCGAACAGAGAGCTGATGCAGATCTGCACATGGAACTGGACCACTCGCAGACAGGTAGTGTGCCTGGTCAGCTCAGCTGCCCCCCACTACAATCTGACATTCCCCAGCAGAGGGCAATTAGTGTGCACCTGCTGCATCCTGCAAGGTGTTGCGGCCTTACACCTGCTAACTGCAGACAGTCTGCTAGCACATACATCGTGCATGTTCCAAAAGAAACAATGTGCACCCAGGCGTGGGATCTGGCCCACACCAAGCAGGTTTGTCAGTGATTGAGCCCCAGAAATGGGAACCCACAAATATCACTTACAGAAACAGTGGGGCATTATGTGGGAACCTGGACATGCCATGGTCACTGCTCAGTCAGAGTGGGACTGACCTCCCAGCATGGCATGCTGTGGCCATTGTGTCCTTGCAGGTGGTGGATGCACACTACAATATTCCAGCTATTGCCCTATGCCCTGTACAAATGCATCCTGCCTAGTCCGCCCTGTCCGGCCCATACCCGCAATACCTTGGCCCTCAGTATGTACAATGGCAGGCTAATGTTGGAAACTGTGCAAGCATTGTGGGCTCAGTAAGGTGTGGGAAGCCGCAAAACACTGGATAGACATATACATACTCCAACACCTATTTCTGCATTGTGCAATGGTAGAGGTGGCTGCCAGCCCTGGCCTCCACACCAGTCCTGGGCACTGTGCAGGCAGTGCGACAGTACGCAATACTATTAGGGCCACTCTCCGGGGTGGTAGACAGTGTTGTAAACACATATGACAGCACACTCCACAGATATCAGAAAGGTTGGTATGATGAATCTCTTTTAGCAAATATTTTTAAGTTAGAACTTGTGATCATACATATAGTTTCTGACCGCACTGCTATGGTATAGAGGTACAGGTGGTGGTAGCTGCTGCTTCACACACGGCCCAACAGCCTGACTCTCAATGAGGCTTTGTATAGTGGGGTCCGTGGGTGTGGGTGTTGGCCGCAGGTCTGATGCAGAAGGTCCAGACTTCGGTCCTGGTGGGCCAAACTGGGGTTGGGAACCTCTGCTCTAGGCAGTGGACATGTTTATGGTGTCTGCACTCTGTAGGGTAAATAGTGGGACATGGTCTGCAGGGGCCCCAGCTGGGATGTGAACCTTGACCTTCTGCCTTAAGGCATACTGGCTGTGTGTACTGCACCACACTGTTACCACATAGACAGGCTGTTCCATGGGGATCCCATGACTGTTCCTCAGACAGACCTTATCTGTTGCACTGCATGCCACCCACCTATACAGAGCTTGGCCTTGCTCTGCTGTGGGCAGCTGCCACTACTTCCTCCGGTGCCGGCACCCCCTCCACCACCATGCTGACATGCCCTTATGCTGGTGGTGCGCAGTAACATGCCATCCAGTGTGCCGCTAGGTGGGTGCCCATGGTGTGGGGTCTGGGGTAGGGGTGGTGACATGGACATCAGCACAGCCCCCCGGCACCGCCTGCCAATGTTCTGTGCCCTTGGGGGTACCTGCTGGGTGCTATCCCCTGGGACACTGTGGGACGCACACTCATGGCCATATTGGACCCTGGTCAGTTGCTGTATTACTGCTTTTCAGTTTCTGCATTCCTATGTGCCAGGTGGGCATATGCCTAGTCCAAACTGTGCCCCAGCTGGCCCACTGCATATGCTGCCTGTGGCCCCCTGTACCCCAGTTACACCATCACCATAGTGCCCTTTCCCACGTGCCCACTCTGCTGTTGCTGCACATGTGTAAGCTACAAAGGCAAGCTACCCCATACACACCACAGAAAACCCTTATCAGCACTATTTCTATGTTGGCACATTCACTTTGTGGGGGGACTGTGAATTGACTCTTCCAAAAGTGAGCTCGTCCTTTTTCTTCTTTATAGGTTGTGTTCATTACTGCTTGTCATTATTTGTTCTATTGGCCAGCTCGGTGTTTTGGATTTCAGTTTTGGTTCTGGTCATTATTTATGGTTTTTGCCTTTTTGGTTGCTGCAGATGTATCACTACTATCACTTTTCTGGGTCTCCCTGCCTTTGCTGTACATTGCTGACTGAAATGGTTTCTCTGTCCTGAAAATGTGCTTAGCGCAAAGTTTTCACTGGCGCTAATTTTCAGAGCTTCATTCCACGGCGTTAGTGTGCATGGAGCCTCTCCCCGCCTACTCTCCGCCCATTGACCCCTTCTCTCTGCCCCTGGGGAGCCTTACTCTGCCCTCTGGGAAGCCTTACTCCACCCTCTGCACACCTTAACACCGCCGCAGCCATTATCACGTGATACGTGACATTCTCACACAGTAATGTGCCATTATCGCGTGATAACATCACGTATCGTGCGTTAACGTCACAGCTTCTAGGTTTGCGCTGATTAGTAAACATACCCCTAAGTGGTTTAACTGCAAGCGTGCCAATAATGTTGATCACAACTGTGATGAAATTTCTGGAATCAAATGGATTGTAGGACTCATGGCAACATATTTTTTAGCAAAGAAAGCTTGTGTCAAACAATGATTTCTTTGACTGGGTGACTAGGGAACTGGATCAATGGTATGTAACAGATGTGATCTACTTGGATTTCAGCAAAGACTTTGATACTGTTCCTCATAGAAGGCTTATGAATAAACTGAGTAGCCTGGGGATGGGTCCAATGGTGGTGAAATGGATCAGAAATTGGTTGACTGCTGGATAACAGAGGATGGTGGTAAATGAAAATCACTCAGAAGAAAGGAAAGTGAGTAGTGGAGTACTCAGGTATTGGTCCTGGGACTGGTACTGTTCAATGTCTTCTTGAGTGTTAGCTGGAAGGGAGCTCACATGGGAGGTTGGAAAGGAGTGGAAAAGAGGGGAAGAAGGGGCTGGAGGGAAGGTGGGGCTGGATGAGAGCTGACACCTGGGGATGGCACTGGCAGGCGGATAGACAGATGAGAGGGTGATTGGAAGGGAACTGACATGGGAGGGGGCACTGGGACTGGAAGTTTGCCTTTTTGCAGATGACACAAAATAATGCAAATGTCTGGACACCTCAGAGGCAGAAAATGATTTACGAACATTAGAAGAATGATGAATACTTGGTAGTTACGTTTTAGTGTGAAGTAATGCAGAGTGATGCTCTTGGGATGCAGAAATCCCAAGGAGCAATATGTGATAAGGGACAGGAGACTGGTGTGCACAGATCAGGAGAGGGATCTTGGGGTCATAGTAGTGTGGCGAAACAATATGACAAGGAAGTGGCCAAAGAAGGCTGCAAGGCTGCATACAGAAGCAGAACCAGTAGAAGGAAGAAGGTATTAATTAATTAATTTATTTATTTATTTAACCATTTTTATATACCGTCTTTCTACAAGTCAAGACGGTTTACATAGAACAATTTATAGCAGTGTGTTTCAACTGTTTAATGGAACATAACATTGGATACATATAGTAACAAGAATAACTATATACATGGAACATAACATTGGATACATATAGTAACAAGAATAACTATGTACAGCGATCAAAGATCAACTATTTACATATGAAATTATGAGGGGACATCTGTAGTGTAATAGAGTTTAAGTGATGGAGGAGGAGAAGGAGGGGGTGTAACAAGTGAAATGCTAAGGTGGGAGGGAATAATGTTCCAGGAAAAGATGGGTTTTTAACTTCTTACGGAACTCAGAGTGGGATGAAAAGTTCCGAAGTTCAGGAGGAAGGGTATTCCATAAGGAAGGGGCATAGAGGGAGAAGGCCCTGTTATTAGTAGATTGTTTGCAGGTTCTCTTGTCTATAGGGATGGTCAGTAAGTTTTTGGTAATAGAGCGGTGTGGTCTTGTGTTATTGGATGAAAGAAGGAGGGGGAGAGGCATGGGGCAGATTCTTTGGAAATAATTTTATGTGTAAGAGTAAGAACCTTAAATTTAATTCCGTACTGGATGGGGAGTCAGTGGAGATCGTAGAGGACAGGTGTGATATGGGAACATCTAGGGTTATTAGTTATGAGTCGAGCTATCGTGTTCTGAGCTAATTGAAGTGGTTGAATAGTGTTCTTAGGAAGGCCATGGTAGATATGATTACAGTAGTCAAAATAGGGATAGTGAGGGCCTGCCAGACAGTACGAAAGGAGTTTGGGCTTAAGAGGGGTTTAAGGTTTCGGAGGATATGGAGCTTAGAGTATATTATATTAGTAGTTTTCTTTATGTGGTCAGTAAAGGAAAGGTTCTGATCCAAGATGATTCCAAGATATTTCACTTGTTTTTTTATGGTTAGAGTGAGATTGCCAACAGTAATGGTGAGAGGTGGGGTGTATGCAGGATTGGAAAATATCTACAGGACCTCAGTTTTGGATTGATTGATTAAGAGGTTGTGCTGGAAAAGCCAAGTTTGTAGGCTCGTTAGGCATTCACTAAGTTTGGAAAAGTTAGGATTAGAAAGGTTAAAAGGGGTGAAGAACGTCAAATCATCTGCATATAGTTGATACTGGATGCCATAGTTTTGGATGATCTTACAGACTGGTTGGAGGAAGATATTGAATAGCAGCGAGGAAAGACTCGAACCTTGGGGGACACCTTGTTTTAATGTAAATGGTGATGAGGTATCGTATCCAATGCAAACTTGTTGGGTTCTGTTATCTAGGTAGGAACGGAACCAGTTTAGGGTTGTGCCTCTCAGTCCTATTTCATGGAGTCTGTTTATGAGTTGATGGTGAGGGAGGGAGTCAAAGACAGCAGATAAGTCAAGGAATATGAGAAGGCAACCTTGAGAGGGGTTCTGGGTATGGAGGTATAAGGAATCAAGAAGGGAGGTAAGAAGGGTTTCTACACCATGGTTCTTTCTGAAACCATGTTGGAATATGTCGAGGGGGGAGTGTTCATCAATATAACTCTGAAGTTGAGTTTGGACAAGCTTTTCAGTTATCTTAGCCAGGAATGGGATACTGGAGATGGGTCTCTAAGAGGTAGGAGAGGATGGGTCCAGTTTTGCACCTTTTAAGACAGGGCGGATAGTAGCACTCTTCAATAGTGGTGGTACAGAGCCAGTCTGGAGGGATGCTTGTACAATATTCAGAATATAAGGACTGAGAGTACTTCTAGTGGATTTAATCCAGGGGACAGGGCAAGGGTCAAGGGCAGAGGTAGAGGCATTTAAATTTTTTATGACATTAGATACATTTTCTAAAGTAAGAGGATCAAAATCACTCCAAAAGTTTGAGGGGGAGGAATCATGTGGTTGGGTGATAAGGTCAGGAAAAGGTGGGGAACTGTAGTCAGTAGAAGGTTGGGGGAGATTAGAAGATGGTTGCGGGAGGAATTTGGAAATAAGGTGGTTGGCTATGGCTTGTGCTGTTATTTTTGGAGGTTGATTTTGCTGTAGGGGTTCATTAATTAGAGATTTGGTAATGGAGAACAACTCTCTCGGTTTATTGAGTGATCGCTGAATGAGGTTTTCATTATACTCTTTCTTATGGTTGAGAGTTACAGAGCAGTAGGTTTGGAACTTAGCTGTATAGGCTATGAGAGCAATGGGGTCTTGAGTTCGCCTCCATTTGCATTCAAGACATCTAAGCTCTCTTTTGAGAGTTCTAAGATCTGAGGAGAACCAGGGGGCTCTTCTGTGGTGTTTTTGCAGATGTTGATTAGGTGGGAGTCTAGAAGCTGCAGATAAGATCTCATTCCATTTAGAAACATGAGACTCTTGGCTCAAAGTTTTATCGAATATAGAGTCAAGAGAAGGGATTGTATGTTCTAGAAAGGTGGCAGCATTGAATTGCTTAATTAATGCCCTTGTACAAGTCGTCAGTGAGGCCTCAGTTGGAGTATTGTGTTCAGTTTCGGAGTCTACAGCTCACAAAGCATATAAAAAGACTTGAAACAGTTCAGAGGAAGGCAACTAAAATGATATGGGTCCTGTGCCAGCAGACATACGAAGCCCTAAATATGTATACCCTGGAGGAGAGGAGGGACAGGGGAGATATGATACAGATGTTTCAATACTTAAAGGGTATTAATGAACAAATTTACCTTTTTTAAAGATAGAAAAAGCTGTAGAACTAGAAGACGTAAAATTAAGCTTCATGGGACATGGGATGAGGGTGAAGGGAGATAGATTCAGGAGTGATATGCAGAAATATTTCTTTACGGAAAGAGTAGTGGATCCATGGAATAGTCTCCCAGTGGAGGTGGTAGAGATGAGGACAGTAACTGAATTCAAAAAAGCATGGGACCAACACAGAGGATCTCCAAAGGTAAAAAGTGGACTGTTGTAGTTGTTGTTATGGAAGGACAGACTAGATAGGCCATGTGGTCTTTTTCTGTCATCATGTTTCTATGTTTCTATGTTTCTATGGAGGTAAACTCAAAAAACAACATTAGGGAATGCATTTTCAATGAAAGGATGAGGGATGCCTGGAGGTGGTGGAGGCAAAAATAGTGACAAATTTAAAAAATTTGTGGACCTCTTTATAGCAAGAGAAATCAAAGCAAATGTTTAAAAAAATAGAAAGGGGTAACCTGCAAACCCTAAGCAAAGGTACAGAGGGGGTAACCTGCATGATTTTGGAAGTCCTAATTGTGCTTTGGATGTCCAAAAAAGGGCACAGACATGTCTAAAACACGGAGATGTTTCCAGAGCTATTTTAGAAGCTGGGTCTTTGGATGTCCCCAGCATGAGGATGTCCAAGTCTGAATGGGGGCATATTAGAGATGTGGCAAGGGTGTTCCAATGTTATTCTGGGTGCATAAGCAAACATTACCTTCACTGTTCCAGGTCAGTTTTGAAGGTTGCCAAATGCCACTTTTATAGGTGGTACAGAATATGATAGTGTACCTAAACTCAAACTTGGATGTCCGAAAATAATAGGTAATAGGTTTCAGGCGTGATGATAACTTGTTTTTATTGCTTATAAATGGTTCATCAGCTGTACCCGTATCTAATAGAAAAAAAGTCTAAGAGGCATTTTTACTAAAGCGTGGTAGCCAGGAGCATAGGGTTTAGTGCAGGTTTAACGCGCATATTGGCCTCATGTTAGCTGGGAGCGTGCGGCCAAAAGGCGACTGTGCTAAAAATGCTGTACTACTCGAGCAGTATGTAAATAGGTGGTGTTAAGGTAGAAAATAGGTGGAGAGTGGGCAGTGATGTGGCATGCAGCTGGACAGGCCAGGCTAGTCAGAAGCAAGTGGCACAAAGATGCTGCTAGATTGGGTACAACTACCATCTGCCTCTGATCAGGTGGTAATTGCACCCACCTTGCTAGTGCATTCTGAACGCATGTTTCATATGTGAGCATTAGGAAATATGAAGGTCAGAATCAGGGCAAACATAGCAAACAAGTGATGTCAGCAGACTAGGCAGGGCCAGCGCTACCCGGTAAGTTGGGTAAGCATGGCAGGAGGGCGCCAGCAGCAGGGGAGGGGTGCTATCGTTAGCCACTCGTCACCCACCGCTTCAAAAAAGAAAGCAGCAATGGGAACATTTCTCTGTTCCCACGACTCTGCTATCTTTTAAACTGCTGGACCGCGGAATTTGCAGCAGTAACAAACATTTCCTGTTTCTCGTGGGAAACAGAAAATGCTTATTATTGCCTTTAGAAATTCCACGACCCAGCAGTGTGAAAGATAGCAGAACCGCAGGAACAGAGAAATGTTCCCACATCTGTTTTCTTTTTTTGAAGGACGAATCGGAGCAGACACGGGGGGAGCTGGAAGGGAGCTGAAATGGGGAGGAGCTGGAAGGGAGCAGACATGGAGGGGCTGAAAGGGAGCAGACACCTGGGGATGGGGCTGGAAAGTGGATGGGTAATAGGAGGGGAGTTGAAAGAGAACTGACAGAGGGAAGGTGAGGGCTGGAAGAGAGCTGACACCTGGGGATGGCACTGGAAGGTGGATAGACAGAGGAGAGAGTGACTGGAAGGGAACTAACATGGGAGGGGACACTGGATGTTTGCAGATACCTGGGATGGTATTTGGACAAGAAGAGGCTGGATGATAGAGAAGGAGGGGGACTGGAAGGGAATAGACACCAGTGGCGGTGATGGAAATGCGAGAGGGTTGATATTGGAAGGTACTAGGAGGGGAGGCTGTAAAGGGGGCTGATACTGGGGAGGGTTACTAGGACTGGAAAAAAGCTGATGGAAGATAATGAAGAAAGCAAAAGGAAAGACAAGAAATGGCAGTTGGATTATAGACCATAGAAAGAGCTAAGAGAAGATAGAGGAAAACATAAACCTCAGATTGGGACCAGCATGATCAAAAATCACCAGACAACAAAGGTAGAAAAAAATAATTTTATTTTCAATTCTGGACTTTGCGCTATCTTCATATTTTACACAGTATAGGAAACTGATTTGGTGTGGCGCCGCATGTGAAGTCTGGCTTCTTGGGGTTTCATTTTAATTTTTGTCTACATATTTTTATTTTTACTTTAAGTTGTAGTCACTTTTTCGGTACTTGATGAGGGTCTGTGTTCTGAGTGTGTGTCTGAGGCCAGGCATTCTGTTAACATGGATTTTGTACGTAGGGATCTGTACTGTAGTAATTTAATTTGTACAGCTTTTCAAATAGGTGTATGGATGTTTTGGGGCCCATTGCAGTACTTATAGGGCTGTTTTTTTCTGGGTAGGCCCCTTATTGTATGAGTTTGGGAAGTGTATGCTGATATACTATGGTAGATTTGGCCTTGTAGATCTTCAGTGACTTTTGTAGTGTTTTATATTAGTTCACAATATGTCTGGCAGTGGAGAATGTTTATGTTGTTAGTGAGATGACTGAAATCAGATTTTTTTTGGACTATCGCAGCCTGTTTGTATGATGCTAAGTATTTACTGCTAAGTATTTTTATTTTGGCTATGCATTTGCTCTTTCACTTCAATTTTCTTAAAACACTGGATTTGAAGGAGAAATACTATTATCACTTGAAAAGAGTTCACAAAGCATTTTTGGGAAAAAGAAGGGTAGGGTGCAGCCAACATCAATAATAATGAGGGTGGGGCACTGATTAATAGGTTGCAGGGGGGTGCTAGAAATCCTAGTACCGGCCCTGAGACTAGGCCCCTTGCCTAGGTCACCTGTTTAGAGGGGTTGCATGGTGCAACTACCATAAAAGTGGACCACAGCAGCCTGAGAACCCCAAAACCAGAGTCTGCAGGTCAAGAGTGACCCTGCTGGGACAGTGGGCAAACAACAACAGAAACATCAACAGCTGTCTTGACTTTCTTGCACCTCCCATTCTAGTGTCAGGCCACAGGGTGGGTGTCCTATATGGTGGACCATGGGGCTACTGCTCAACACCATGTGATAAAGGAGCTAGTAGGTTTCCCAGAGAATGTGTGCTTGGCTTCCAGCCCCTGTGGCTCTAGCACTCTTTTCCCACCACATGAAGGACACTCTCCATAATACTAGAATGCTGTCCAAGCCATAGTAGAGAATTGATTCAGAAACCCCACACCAAAGGTCTTCTACTGTATTCCTGCAGCCTAGGTGAACAGGCACCCTGAGCTGTTCAGGGTGAGGAGGGTTCATATACTTGATGGACACTGTAGACACCCTGCGTGATCCCATACAAGGACTCCTGCATCGTCAGATGCCACATTTGCACTCTGTCTCCCATAGTTAGGGGCACAGCACAGACTCATCGCATGTGTTTGCTTTCCTGATTTGCATGCCCCTTCCTCTTGTACTTAGCCCTATTGCTCTGAGCTGTGTAGCCAGTTATGCCTATTCCCAGTCATCCCTCTCTATTCTGCAGTGTCCTGTTACTACTGTCCTATAGGTGGGGTTGGGGCATATTTTTTACTGTCTGCAGTTGGTCTGTAGTCCACTGCCGCCCTACTAACACGTTGTAGCTTACAATTGCAGGACACATGTTGAGAGCACATTTACTGTGTGCATATGCTATGGATGTGTGTTTACAGGTGTGATGCAACCTACAGTATCACAACAGTACATCTCTACTGCAGCCATACCTCCTATATCTATCATGGCCACTAGGCCCCACCATGGTTAAAACACATTTGCCCTGTGCTACTTGCACCACTTTAGTAAACATGCCCCTAAGTGTTGATTTTATCTAAGTTGGACTACTGAAAATTGTAGCACATGTAGAAAGGAAAAATATTATGGGATTTTCCCACTGTGTATTCTGTTGAGCTTTTATTTTCTTGTTTTTAGGTTTGAGTAAGTTGGGTATTTTTGAGCTGGTTTTCATTCTAGCAGATAGTGAGGGTAGCTGGACTTTTTCAATTTGTAAACTGAAAAGGAAATGTAAAGGGGGGAGCTCGGTCTGTTGTGACTGTATCTGTGTGCTAAAACATGAAAGTTGTACTAACGAAGCCCAATTTCATGTTGTTGTTTGTATGTACATTTTGAGCATGAGTAAACTTCTTGGGAATGTTTTCCGCCAAACTCCCCTCCCACCATCGCCATGTGCTTTCCACTCCTTCCTCTTACCTATGTTTTCCCTTTTTCTATCTGCCGGGGTCAGTGCATTTTATCCTGACTTCAGACCAGGTAAGATGTGTTAATTAGCTTTTCTGTTTCTTAAGCACAAGTAACGTTAGAAATGGAGCTTTTTCTCTGAGTCTGTTTGTATCTGATTGTGGTTGAAGGCCCTGGGGTTATTCTGGCCAGGATGGTATGACTGTCTTTTGCTGAGTTACTTTTACTGTATCTTATATATTGAAAAAAAAAAACCCCAAACTCTCATACAGTCACTCGATGTGTTTTCTATAAGGAGAATTTGATGTTGCGTAATAAGAAGTTTTGTCCTGAGTCCAGATCAGAACCAGCTAATAAAACCCTGCTGATGGTTACTGAGACTAGCTTGGTGTATGTGTATGGGTGGAGGGCTGCGGGCTGCGGGCTGCGGGCTGTGGGCTGTACTGCATGGAAAAGACTGCTACATAATAAGGTGTATCTAGATTTCCCATAGTGGGAACTATGCAAAATACAATTGATTTAGAATATGATGACCAGATTAATTGAGAGTTGTCCTTGGCATATATATATACAGGAATTGATACAGGTGTGTATCCCTGCACAGGCACTTCAGTCTTCCCAGGCTGGAGGGTGGTTCTGTCCTCAGGGAATGTAATTGGATTACAGACAGCCCATGAACAGGCTTTTTCAGTACTGACACCAATGCTTTGGAGCACATTAACCCAGCAACTGAGACTGCTGAGTGATTTTCTTACCTTTCAGAAGTGTGTGAAAGCCAGTATGTTTGTTAAGTATTATGGGTGACGTAAGAGAAATGGTGTATAGGGTGAGATGGGAGAGTGGGGTCTTTTTGTAAAAGCTGCATATTCTTTATGCTGTCTGTAATTGAATTCTGATCTTTTTTTTAATGTTTCTATGGGCTGGTTGTAGTAGAGTCTCGTAAATGAAATAAAATGAAATCAACAATAAAATAGACGGATTTTCATTTTGAGATGTGTCTGTCTATATGTTCACAGAAAAGAAAGTGCTCTTATATTTAAAAAGCACATAGGGATCCTGTTTAGATAAGAAAGTAATTTATAAATACAAATTATTAATAATAATTGTAATAATATTACTATTACTATTGAGAATATCTCCATTATTTCTGAAAAAGGCAGAATGCATTTCTTGTCAATGATGTACCCAGAGATTTGGAAACTGGCTTTTAATAAAGATCAAGGGCTGTAATGAGAAAAGGGCTTAGAAATCAGCAGAGCAATAATGCACATATTAGCTTTTTGATTGAACACACTGGTAACCCTAGGAAAAAACAATTATGCCATTCAAAGTGTAACAAACCTAATGGGCTGCCACAATCACAGGAGAGTTTGAGTCCCTGGTCTTACCAGTGTCACATTCCAACCTGTCAGCCCCAAGTGCCTTCTCACTGTTCTTTTAGTCTTGCACATTTTAATAAACGGGAAATCTATTAATGGGCTCAAAGTGTGCCCACTTTTCTTCTTTTCAGGCTTAATTGGCTTCTTCAAACAATACATTACTGAGAAAAGGGATTCTTCTTACAGCTAGCAAAGAGCACCAAATAATTGTACACTAACAATTTTGCTATGATTTTAAAACATAGAACAGAGTCATCGTTAGCTGCCTCTGCTGCGTGTCTGAGGGAAGGCTTCATATTCTGCAGTGTGGGTTAGAGAAGACCTCAGGAACTGTGAATTGTACTATAAGATGGTTGACTGGCTGAGACTCGCTGTGACAGCCAATACAGACTGGAAACTGTCAGTGGCTAGGAAGCAAGAGTCATGATGGCCTTGAGGTGGATGGGCATGGGCTAGACCCTCTGTTTGGTGGAGTCGAGGAGCAGATCTAGCTCCTGGCAGAAATAGTGGATGACAGCCTTGTGAAAGTGGAACCTGGTGAGGCACTGCTCATCCATGAGATCAAGGAGTTGGGTCTTGGGGGCTATAGACCCTCTGATAAGGATGCCTCTTGGTGCTCTCTTGTGCTCTTTGTGGGTCTCATGCTGCATGAGCAGCTCAAACAATGTGTTCAGATCATCCATGGCTCCTGTCTCACTCCACCAATACTCAGTGACTTCCTCTACCAACACCTGTAGAATTGTACATGCACATGCACACACACACACACACACACACACACAGAGGCAGCAGGGAACCATATAAAGATGCAGAGGCTGCAGAGGGCACTGAATCACATACAAACAGTTGTCACCAAGCAGCTGGGCAACAGGAAATTTGATACACCAAGTACCGGGGTGTGGGCCACAAGGAGTATGGGATTTGCATGGCTGAGGAGAGGGAGAGGATCAGGGAGTCAGAATATACTGTGATCTTGGAAAAGGGGTGGAAAAAAGGTTTGGTAAAGGAACAGGATAGGCAGGGAAACAAAAGGTAGTTCAAAAACAGACCTCCATGGACACAGATGACGTTTAAACTAAGGAGTATGTTTGCTAAACTGTGGTAATGTCATTCGCGTTAGGTTCCGTGGAAAAGGCAGAGATGCCCATATAAAGGCGTGGGCGTTGCATCGTTACAGCAAGCTGACAGCTAACGCGCGTTGCAAGGCACCTTAGACTAACGAGCGTTACAAGGTGCCTTGTAAGGCGCCTTATAAGGTGCCTTGTAAGGTGCCCAGTAAGGTGCCATGTAAGGTGCCTAATAAGGTGCCATGTAAGGTGCCTTATAAGGTGCCTAGTAAGGTGCCCTGTAAGGTGCCTCATAAGGCGCCCTATAGGGCCTCCTAGGCTAAGCGCCATATTAGGCACCCTTGGACAAGGCACCGCAGAAGGCACCCTGGGCCATGGAACCATAGGTTAAGGTGGCCTAACAAGGTGATGGTGTCCTAGGTTAGTGTGCCCTAGGGACTGCAAGGTGCCTCCGGATGACATGCATGACCTGTGCGGAACAGAGACAGATGTAGCCCTAACACTAGATAGAGCACTCAGGAAAGGCAATGAACAGGTGAGTGAAGGAGGGAGAGGTGGGAGCTGCTGGACCTGCCATATCTGCGGGCATCCCATGTGCCTGCCAGTACTGATGACAAACATGGTGGGACAGCTGTACCACAGCACAGGGTGTTGGCAATGTAAATTACCGGAAAAACAGTTGGTGGCAGACGATGGGAATACGTGTCCCCCAGTGGAGGCAGAGGTGGCAGGATAGTTACAATGATGGATGGACAGAGGAGTGGTGGTGCCATGCAGATCAGGCACAGGCAAGGCAAACATGAAGAGGCACAATGCAGGAAAGGGTAGCAGTGCATGACATGGGGTGGCAGCCTGCACTGGCAGACAGGACTCTACACAGCTGACAGACGCAGATAGACAGACCAAGGGAATGTTAGCAATTGTGGCAAGGGTATTATGAGCTGGAAGCACAGATTTGCAAAAATATGACCTCTACAGGCATGCACACTATTTGAGTAGGACAGGCATGAGAGGAGGGAACAATGAGGAACTGAACCCATGAACACTGCCAAGAATGGTATTGTATTAACCAGTAGACTATACCTCCTGGTTTCATGGTGGTATCAAGGCAATGTTATAATCAGTGCGGGATGCCTGGTTTCATGGTGGTATCAAGGCAATGTTATAATCAGTGCGGGATGCCTGGTTTCATGGTGGTATCAGGCAATGTTATAATCAGTGCGGGATGCCTGGTTTCATGGTGGTATCAGCAATGTTATAATCAGTGCGGGATGCCTGGATTCATGGTGGTATCGAGTGGTCTTTAAGTTTGGATCATCTATTATATACGTTTTTTCACACACAATCATAATTGCATCACGCACTAGAGGCAGGTGGGATCCGTGCCTCTGCTCAGCAAAAGGTTTCTCTGAATTTGGCTTGGTGCAGTGTGAGCCTATAACCCCTGAGGAAGTGGTGTACGAAACACGGCCTGTGTTGGGTTTGGCGCACCTTATCCGTGGATCAATAAAGGTCAATTTTGAACCTCCTGCCACGTTTTCTGACTGGTTCCTGTTACCCACGTGGTAATTTGCTGTTTCTTGGTGGACACAGAGTAGCTACAGACCATGCCATTGTGCAGGTTCTGTGTTCACCCTGAGGGATAGGATGGGTGCCCAGCACTAGGTTTACAGTACAAGTGGTCCTGCTGTACATCCCCATCACTGCCAGTGTGTGACAGGTGTTCTTTACAGTGTAGCTGAAAGTAATGTGGTGTCCATCTGTATCCTGCAGTCACATGTGGCCCTGTGGGACCAGACACCAGGCAGATTTGTGTGTACCCTGTGTTAGGGTCTGGCTGACATGGAAAGCTGTTATCAGGGCAGAGGAGTTCCTAGAATTGCATGAGGTGTATGCAACAGTGCCTTTATAGGTCACAGTGGTATACACTACATACCCCAAAGGGCCCACATCACCCTTTTTGTAGGTAAAGAAGAAGTGCCCCCACCCTGGGGAAACAACCTCCATCCTGTTTGTATGAGACAGCCCTCCAGGGTTGGTGGGCCAGAGCCACACCTATGACTGGGGCAGTGGCAGACCAGCAGCAATGCTGGGGTTAGGTCTGGAAAACCCCAACTGCCTCCCAGTCACTAGCAGACAGCATAGTCAGACTGTACCGTATAGGTGTTCTGACCATGCACAGTCTAACTGCAGACAGTCTACCAGCCAGTCCATAGTGCATGCTCACAGAGAAGCAGGCAGGCATCTTAGTGATTGAGACCCCCCCAGCACTGAAGAACACAAATATATCACTAGAGACAGATAGTGTAGTATGCTATGTGGGAACCTAGACCTGCCATGGTCACTGCTTGGTCAGAGTGAGTGCCCTCCCAACATGCCATGCTGTGGCCACCCTGTCCATGCAGGTGGTGGTCAGGCACTACAGTGTCCCAGCCCCATACCCTGTGAAGATGCATCCTGGCCAATCTGCCCTGTCCGGGCCATACCCAAAATACCTTGCTCCTCATTATGCACCTATTCAGGCTAACGCTGGTAACAGTGGGACATTTTGGGCCCAGTGACGGGTGGGCAGCCACAGAACAATGGATAGACATACACACACGCTCACTCCTATTGAAGCATTGTACAAAGATAGGGGTGGTTGGCAACCCTGCCTGCCACACTGGTCCTGATCACAGTGCCGACATTGCTAAACTGTGCAGGGGTAGTAGTAGTACCCTGGTGATAACTTCAGCTCAATGCTGGGGCCAACAGCCTGACTCTCCATGCATCTTTGGATTGTGGAGCCTGTGTGGGTGGGTGTTTGTACCCCTGTTCGCCGCTGCTTTGGGCTGTGCACATGTTGCTGTTGTATCTGCATTGTAGGGTAAAACATAGGGACATGCTCTGCAGGAACCACAGCTGGGGCTTGAAACTGTGACCCTCTGCTTCTGGACACACTGGCTGGGTGTACTGCACCACACTGTTGCCACAGATGCACATTATTCCCTGGGGCTACCTATACTTTTCCTCAGCCAGACTTTGTATGTTGCACTGCACACCACGTACTGATGCAGGGCATGGCCTAGGTCCACTGCAGGGAGGTGGCACTGCCCCCTCCAGCACGGGCACACCCCCCCCCCTGCCAAGCTGACATGGCCATTTGCTGTTGGTGCTGGTAGTGCGCGGTCCCAGGCCATCCACTGTGTAGGTAGGCACCCGCCTAGGGAGCGGATCCCGGGGTGGGGAGGCATACATGGACATCCTTACATCCCCCCCCCCCCATCACTGCCTACCAATATTTTGTCCCTTCCACATGGGAGCGGGATGGCTGGGGGGATGTCAGGTCAGTGCCCTAGCAACTATTGGCTAGGGTGAACCAGGTAGATATAGGTGGATTGTGTTTGACCTTGGTCAGCTGCTGTCTTGCTGATTTCCGGTTTCTATGTTCCTATGTGCCACCTAGGCACCCACCTGGTCCACCCTGTGCCCCAGCTGCCCATGCTACATGTCCCGCCTGCGGCCCCCTTTGCCCCATTTGCACCATCACCATAGTAGCCATTCATACTTTGGCACTATGATGTTGCTGAAAATGGAGCACTACTATCACATTTCTTGGGCTCCCTGCCTAGGCTGTACATTGCTGACACTTAAATGGTTTCTCTCTCCTGCAAATGTGCATCTAACAGCAGATTTTCATTCGCGGTAGGATTCAGCCCTTCAGTTCCGCGCGTTAGTGTGAAAGGGGCCTCTCCCCGCCCACTCTCCGCCCATTGACCCCTTCTCTCCGCCCTCTCTCCACCTTCTGCGGTGTTTACCGCGGCTGGGGACGTTAACAATCGTTAAGTAACGTTAACGCGTGTTAACATTACCTAACGATCGTTAATGTTACATAATGCGCGTTATGTAACGTTACCGCAGTTTAGTAAACATACCCCTAAGAAACAACAAGCACAGCTCCTCCAGTCAGCAACACCACAGACAAAACATTCCAGGCTTTATTCCTGATTTATAGTAGGTGTAAATCAGTCCTGCACATTGCAGATCTATGTTAACTATGTCATGGATGTGCAGATGATTGATATTATTATTAGTAGTAGTAATAGTAGTATGCAAAGGGTTTGTCTGGCTTTTGGTATCAGCCAGACAAAATCTGAGCTTTGAATATTTCCTCCAGCTTTATTGCCAAATCATTTCCCACACAAAACTTTCAGTAGCAGAATAAAAATAGACTGCAGTAGAGCAGTTCCTAGGGTGTGGATGTACATAGAACAAAGTTAGCTGGGTAAGACAGGCTGCAAGCATAGTTATTTGGATAGATTTGGCTATATCCAACATGAAACTTAACCAGATAAGTTCTGATGAATATCCAGATACCTGAGTAACTTTATCTGCTTAACTTTGTCGCTCATTGGCGTACTGAATTAAACCCTCCATATGCTTACAAGCTTCAGTGCAGAAGAGTAGGAGGAACATCATCTAGTCCATCCTTTCTATTCGAAGACATGAGCTACTGAAATGAGACACACAGGCATTTGCGAGCATGGCTGTTAAATGCAACAAATATTTGCAACCACCTGCCAGTTCTGTTTGCTGAAAAGAGGATGCACTGTTAGTTGCTGTGGATCTGCCATAGTTTTGACACAGAAGGAAATTGATGTTTCAAGGAAGAAAACAACAGAACCTCTTGTGACTTGTTTGCTTGATTTGTTCCTCACAGTAGGTTGTTAATTGAAGAACCTTGCCTGGTTATTTCCGAAGCACTGTGCATCCACAACATCAAACCTTATACAATCTGAGCATAAACAAGGATTAGTGAAACCTGGCTGTCCAGCTTGCTTTCTGTAATAATCACATGAAATGCTGAAAGTACGACATATGGGCTGGCCTGGTGGTTCAGTGACATGCTGGGCACTGCCATCTGAAGACACTGGATTCAATTTCCAGACCAGGATTTTGCTCCCTGGGCCAACAGAGGGAATCCTAGTCATGTCACAGTGGCATTTATGCATTGTAAATGTAAAATTCTGGGGCCTGATATTGTGTTGAGATGACTATGCGCCGCTTTGGTGCATAGCCATCACTGCCGACCTCTAACCCTGGATATTCAATGTCAGGGTCATATGCGGCCCTGGCATTGAATATCCGGGGTCGCTGCAAAGCCTCTGTAGCCACAGAAGTTAAATTTCACCACTACCAGGTTAACTCCCGCTTCGCCTAGTTTTTCCCACATGTCGCCAACCGGGCAGCTGTACAATATCGCTGCTACTCGGTTAGCAACTGTCGCCACCCACGACATACCCCGGAATGCCCACAACACGTCCCGATGCTAAGCGTATAGCGGTGTTAGTTGGGGATATTCAGCGGCACTAACCATGTTAGTGCCATTAAATATCCCATTCAGTGGCATTTACATGGTTTACAGCATTATAGATTAACTCCCAAGTGTTCAACTAGTTTTCTAGTTTTTATAGATCACTTTCTCAGGGGTGTCACACTGTTACAGATCTTCATGTCATCCTTTTCATGCTGTATAATTTCCAGAGCATAATTAGGGGTATGTTTACTAAACCATCTTAATGTTCCCGGCGCTAGTTGCAGCGATAATGTGAAGGATGTCATATAAGGAGTGGGCATTCCGGTCTTAAGGTAGCAATCGCAGGTTATCGCACAATAAAGTGTGCTGTGTCCATTATCGCGCGTTACCGCGCGTTAACCTTAACTTCGCGTGCTGACCTGCAGTCACAGCAATAGAGGTGTAGCACACTGGGTAATACAATGACAGCTAAAAAAGGGGTCATGAGTTTGCTTCCCTAGTGGGCTTAATGAGTAAAGCTGTCTGAGGCATTACCCTTTACTTTAAATCAGTGCTGTCTGAGGCATTTTCTTTTTTAATTTAAATTAGTGCTGACAGCAAACACACCCTCACAGTGCCTTAACCTAAGATGCCACATAAGGCGCCCTATAAGGCACTCCAGAGGTCACATTATAAAGTGCACTGTCTGCCAAGGCACCTTATAATGTTCCCTATAGGGTGCCTTATAAGGCGCCTTATGAGGCACCTTAAGGTTACAGCACTGTGAGGGTGTTTTTGCTGGCAGCACTAATTTAAATTAAAAAAGGAAATGCCTCAGACAG
Source organism: Ichthyophis bannanicus (assembly GCA_033557465.1). Lineage (NCBI taxonomy): Eukaryota > Metazoa > Chordata > Amphibia > Gymnophiona > Ichthyophiidae > Ichthyophis > Ichthyophis bannanicus. The sequence continues at coordinate 736,637,227 of CM066031.1, forward strand.
CCCTATCAAATAACACCACTGTGGGATCAAACCCATGACCTCTGCCTCCACAGTCAGTGAAGTAACCAATGGGCTACATCTCCATAGCTACTAACAAACCCCTGGCTAGCTACAGAAGGACTGCAGGTTACCACACAAACTGTCTGCTGTGGTTACCAGGATAGGGTTAACCCACCCATACCCATGATGCACTGCACATGCATATCAGCAGTCTACAGATGATCACAAGATGGGGTATGCACCCCCACAGCACCTCGGCCTGGTAGGGTGAACTGACCGTGTGTGTTACTGGCACAGAGTAGCTACAGACCGTCATATTGTGCAGTTAGCGTGCGGTGGGAGTACAGCATTAACTGTGTTGTGTTCACCATGACCACTCTCCACCCCCTCGTGACCTCTATGCAGATTGCATAGTTAGTGCGTGAATCATCCTGCGCTGTCGTGTCCCTGCACTACCTGACAACGCATGTCTCAGCACATATTCAGCACGTGCCAGAACCCATGCTGCCTGCTTAGCACTCATTAGTAAAAGAACCTCTAAGGGTAAATGAAAGAAATTGGGGTGGGAGTTAGGGGGCCTAATTAGGGCATGGAGCTTCCCAAACAAAAACTTGTACCACTGCTCCTGTTTCAAATTATATGTTCTCAATGAAGCTGGATGTTTATCTTGTACTCTCTATAGGAAAGAAGGGAAAGTGAAAATATAAAACAAAAATAAAAATATCCATCAGACTTCACTAAAGTTTTGGAATCTAGCATTTTCCACAAAATGGAATGCTCAAGAACCATTTCATTTCATATGAAGCTTAAAGGAGGGATCTTCCAGCAGAGGTTACATGTCTGAAATGATGCTAATTCAAGCATGCATGGAATGGGTGCAAAGGGATTTTAATGATTGAGGCAAGAAGGGAAAAGTCCACAAATTAAATAATACCTGTAGCAGAAAAGCAAGAAGGCACAAAAGGGCAGACTGGCTGAACCAAGTTTTCTTTCCTGTCAAAATTATCTGCATTTCTATGTAAGATTAGGAGGCTTAGAGTTGGATATTGAATTTTATGAATTTGTAATAACAATTTATTTTATAATAAATTTATTAAAATCCAGTATCGACCTTTAAGCTTCCTATTCTTACATAGATTTAGTTTAGTTTAGTTTATTGCAAACCTTGATATATTGCCCTTCAGACAGTTCCACCAAGATGAAACAGAAATGACTGATGGACTTTATACTTGCATTACAGCCAACATCTGTTGGTAAATAACATTAAAAATATATCAGCAAAACATGCTGTGTGTGACATGCTGTGTGTGACATGCTGTGTATGACATGCTGTGTGTGACATGCTGTGTGTGACATGCTGTGTATGACATGCTGTGTGTGACATGCTGTGTGTGACATGCTGTGTATGACATGCTGTGTATGACATGCTGTGTGTGACATGCTGTGACAGCTAGCCGTTGGCACTGAAGCTAAGACCGGATATTCAATGCTGGCTTCATATCCAGCCAGTGGCATTGAATATCTGGGTCAGCTGGATAGCAAAGAAAGTAACTAGGCAATAGCCATATTCAGCCACTGCTCTGTTTAGCTTCGGTGATGAAAGCTAGGCCACCCTTTCAGGTGCTTAACTTTTGCCACTTTGTGATAACCAGGCAGCGGCTCAATATTACTGCTGCCCAATTATCGCGGACACATCTAAATGAAAATGGGCCCTGTTCAACCCTAATTCTGCATGCATGGGTTTGAACATGCCCACGGGTTTGGAATCGGGAACATAGACATGTTCAGTGTGACATGCACAAACCCCGGGACATGGGTTTACGTAGCAAGTGGCCTGGACATCCCTGCCCTCGGGAATTCAAAAAAGATGTACGGATCCGCTGCGGCACGTCTCCGTACAGCCATGCCACCTCAGTTAAAACATGCATCCATGAAGCTGCTCCTCACACTGATGGTGTAGTGCCCATGCCAACTACCCATGAAAACGGATGATACAGATGTGCTGATGCAAAACAGACCATTTAAGCTAGTCTTTTCCATAACCAGGACAATGCAAAGAGATCTCTATGCACTCAGAGATGTTATGACAGCAAGTAGAAGGTGATATGATTGTCTTGACATACTTTGCAGCACAACATACATGGCAGTAGGTGAACATTTTAGTTGTGCTTGCATTGGTCATCTCTGACAACAGTCTGTACAATGCTATGTATGGACCTGAAGAAATCAGAAATGGTGCTCTACAGCTAGATGTCAGAGCATATCCCTGACATTAAATAGGGACCCTCAGATTGAGTGCAAGCATCAGGGCAAACAGCACTAATAGATGCCCAAGGGCACCTCCATCTGTTTATACAAATGTGCACATTTGTGAGACCGCTGATGGTGCTGTGTGCCCTGTAGTATTCATCCATTCTGAGGGTCCCTTATTGCTGACAGGGATGTGCATTGACATTTAGCCACAGAGCCCATTCTGCTGTATCCTGACCAATCACACTGGCACCTGCTCACTCTGTGGTCAGCCCTATGGACCAGGTACTGGCCAGGCACTCATGCCCCCCCCCCCCCCAGAATTGCAGTTGTACACACCAGGTGCCCGCATGCATCCCTCTAACCACACACACACACACACACACTCTCACTTGCGGCCACACAAAACATACATTTGCAGTAGAGATGCCCTGCACCTCTAGAAAACAGCTGGTATCATATGATGGCGTAGGGTCCCAGGACCACTAATCTGATCTGCATTTCTCACCCACACATGCATCCATCCTATACTCACCCACATACAATCCCTACACTAACAATCCCATTTCTCAAAAGACAAGAATTGTCAAGGTGCCCTAGATCATCTCCTCTAGCTCACACAGCAATTGCCAGCATAGACGGAATAATCACCATTGCACTGCTGAATATTTCTGTAGGGGTGCTTAGTAATGTATCTTTACCATAGAACATTCTCCCACCTCTGCATTCTGTTCTTTACAACTGCATCTTGTGGTCTTCCAGACTGCAGACACACTGGTTCAAAACATCTTTGTCACAGCCATTACTCTCTATGGGGCATATTACAGAACTGAGCAGAAAGGTTTCTAAATCCTGGCCTTATTCCATGTTTCCACTGGTATAACATGGACGTCCATGGGAAAAACATGCAGAATGTACATGTGCCTTTCCTGAATATGCATTGCAGGTCTCTTCAGCTGACCAGGCCCCCATCCCACCCCTCCTCCCGCCCACATTCTGAAATCCCCGTACTAGCGCCGTGTACATGTAAGGCCACGGGTGTTTCAGAATACGGCTGTAGAGGTTTTCGCTAGAAAAATGTCTATGACACTCATCCAAGGGGCTTATTCCTGTTCTGGAATAACCCCAATGCAGACCAATTCTATTTTGCACATCCTGTCCCTGTATGGCAGGTCAGACTCGGAGCGTGCAGCAGTAGCACCTGATTCGGATCCTGAGGGGGCTAGACGTGTCCACGGGATCAAAATCGGGTCTAATGGCCTGGACATGCAGGCCAGGCCCCGATTCTGATCAGCCGCACACCCAGCCACATACCCGGCTGCAGAAAATAAACTTCTTTCCCCACAGCCCAATGCGCGATCTGATCTTCCATGACCAGGGTCGGGTTTCAGGGAACCCCTGCACCTCCTCACCTCTTTGATTTGCCCTGGCTCTGCAATCCCCTGACATCCAGGGTGACTTATTCCACCTCCGAGGCCAACCTCAGACATACAGGGCCAACCTCAGAATCTGCCCTGTACGTCAGAGGTTGCATTCCCGCCCACCTCCCACCCACAGATAGAGCTCCCCGCACACATTGGCTATATGTGCAAGGAGCTCTGCGGCCGCCAGTGCGATCCAGATGTTTAGTGGGTCTGTACATCTGGATTGGACATCCAGACCCGCTAAATGAGGATCAGAATGACCCCCATAGTGTTTACTTCTTCTGCTTTGACTTTTTTTTTTGTTGTAGCGCTGGATACTGGATTGTTGTAGATTGTGAGTATGTGCATCTTGGGGTTTTCTCCCATTTATTGAACATCTTTTATTTTTTTTTCTTCTCATGTTTTGGAATTGCCAGTTTTAGATCATGCAGTATACAAACAAGGGACACTAAAAAGAAAACTAATGGCATTTTAAAAAAGACATAAACATAATTGTTTGGTTTGGAAAACAAATGAAGGAAGCCTGTGCTGTTGCATTTTTAATTTTATATCAAAAGGAATGTACACTGCTGGTTAACTTCTCTGTTTATTTAGCAATGCTTAGTGTATGTTCAGGTATGGCATATTTTTCCCTTGTACCTAAAGGACTCATAATCTACATTTTGTAACTGAGGCAATGGGGGGTTAAGTGGCTTATCCAAAGCTACACAGAGCACCTGTGGGACTAGAAAACCCACTCTCTGTGGTTGCTGTTCTCTAGTGGGATTTGAACTGCTGATCCTCTGGCCCAAAGCAAGTTGATCCATCCACTAGGCCACTTCACCCTCATCATTTGATAGCTATTATATGGTTAGTATTGACCCAAATATGCCTTTAAAGCGCTCAAGTCTTTTCATTTCAGGGTTTTCAACACCCAATAAACTGCATGTAAAAATACTGGGGTTGAGTGTAGATGCTGAACTTAGTGATACGTTCACTAAAGCATGCTAAGAATTTGCACTTAATGTGTGTTTGTGAGACGGCCTCACACAAATTGCTGCCCAGAATATTCCCTGCCGTTAGCGCACTAAGCAGCTTCCTAGCACACTACTAGGCGAGCTAGGCGGCTGGCTCAGGTGGGCAGCAGTGGCAGCAGCAGCACACATGACCAGCTGCGCTGCTCCCCCCCCCCCCCCCAGTTATCACTGATTCGGTTGGGGGGGGGAGGAGGCAGGCAGCAGCAGTATTTCCAAAAGTGGCTGGTTTTTGCTGCCACTTTTTGAAATACTAATGCTGCCGCTGCTTGCCTCCCTCTCCTGAAACGGAATCAGCAGCAACGGGGAGGGGGGGGGGGAGGGAAGCGGTTGCAGCTGGTGGGGGCGGAGAGGCCAGGTTTTCTGCATAGAGTGGTAGAAACTCTTGGGCCTGCCCTGTAAACCCCATCCATTGATTTAGATGTAAATGATTTTGTAATTAGCTCAAATTAACAACTCCCATGCTACCCACAATGTGCCGTCAACACCCATTCTCTGCCCATAGCACATCAATTTTGCCACTGAGGGATAAGTGGCTAGCAGCTGAATATCACCGCTAGTTGCTTATCCCCAGGTGCAAAATTGATGGTTAGTGCAGTTGAATTTCCCTGGGTGCCACCATTTAACCTCTCAAAACGCCCGATACTAGCTGGTTAGCGTTGGGACGTTAAATGGTGGCACCCAGGGAAATTCAACTGAACTAACCATCACACATGAAGCAGTAAGCATGGGATTTCTAACATGCTGACTTTTTAAGCGCTTGGTGGCAGTTACTAGGGTCGGTTCTGCCCTAACTGCCTAGCACGTATTATCCATTAGCTCACTTTAGTAAACATGCCCCTAAATTTCAGTCAACATGTGTCTAACATGGTCAAAAGCTGCGTTTTTGCACTGTGCTTCATCCATTCTGTTAAAAAATGTTTAGATTTGAAAGCAATTTGATTTCAGGTACATGATTTAGTCCATCACTCCAGGTTCTGTGACCCAGATTTGCCACTGTTGTGAAAGGATACTGTTGATGAACCCAATATGGCAGTTCACATGTTGTTATATTTTCTTCCTATACAGGAGGACTGGCTTCCTGTGGTTTATAGAGTAAGATGCAAAGGGCCCGATAGTCAGCACCGGCAGCTATCTTTGCATTGAATATCCGGGTAGTCTGGATTGCGATGAAGTTTCTCTGGTGAAAGTTAGGCAAATGTTTCCTGCGCCTTACTTTCACTGCATATCACTAATAGGGCAGTAGCTCAATATTGCCGCTGTCTTGTTAGCAACAGGTGCTGTCCCAGAACGCCCCCAATACACTCCGATGCTAACCGCTTAGCACTGGGACATGTAGCAATGGCACCCAGGGTTATTCAGCGGAACTAACCATGTTAGTGCCTTTGAACCTTCTTTTATTAACATATAGAGCATTTTATATGGTGCAGCTTGCATATCTCACCAGTTTTCTCATTTTATATCTGCCTTCTGAAACCTTACAGTCTTAGCAGCAAAACCCTCTGATCGTTGCATCATGCAGCAAGATTTGCTTAAAAGTCACCAGTATTTGTAGTGAAGGCTTCTCAGTTGTAGAACGATTACCTGCAACTAGAGTCCTCTCCTAAAAATGTAAGAGTGCTCTAAAAACATAGAAGGGCCTTTTTTGAAAGTGAATAATGCAGTGCTCTCTGCATTAATTGTGGTGACCGGGATATTCAGCAGCCAGGTGCCACCACTGAACACCCCAATGTTTGTCTGTTAGCATCGGGGCGTTCTGGGGGTGGATCACAGGTGGTACTCAGGGATAATCAGCTAACAGTGATATTCAGTTGATGGCCAGTTATATCCTCAGTGGCAAAAATTAGGCACCTGATCTATTACCTATCTTTCACCACTGAAGCTAACTGGGCAACGGTTGAATAGTGCTGCTGTTTGGTTAGTGTCAGTGCTATCTTTCTGCTCCAGATATTCAGTGCTGGTGGCCGGATGTGGTCCTATCATTGAATATCTGAGTTCAGCTGTAATGGCTAGCCACTGTATAAGAGCTAGCAACCACTGCTGAATATCACCCCCACATTTTTTCATATAGGCATTCAACCCATGATGTATTATGTGAAGGCAGACATTTTATATGGAAAGCCTAGTAATAGTCAGTGGAGTGCAAGCCATTACAAATGTTTTGTTTTATTTTTATTGGATTTTTTTTTCATTTTTTAAAATTTGTATGTATGCAATTTTCTTGTTTTAATGAGTTTGGCTTTTTTTTTTCTTTCTGGGCTGAATTTATAAACTTAGGAGGCTACTTATTAAGCTGCGGTATAAGTTTGGATTTCACCGCAGCTTAGTTTACCACAGGAGCCACTAATCTGTGGCAACCAGTACCACAGGTTGGACGCTCCCGTTATTCCAAGGAAAATATTATGCCAGCTCAAAGCTGGTGCTATTTTTCCTGGAACAAAAGCACAGAAAGTGAAGGGACACCCCAAAAGAAAGCCAAGCAGAAAAAGAGCAGGGGTACTGGAACATTGGGCCCAATGCTCTAGACTGCTGCAGTCTTAAAGGGACTGAGTGATGAACATTCAGCCGGTGGTATGGGGTGCCCAACCCCTGGCACCACCAAGGAGTCAGGGCACCTCCCTTAAATAACCCCCCTCCTCACACATGACTCTGATCCCACCCAAAGGAACAATCAAAGTTCCAGCCCCCTTAGTACCCCCACCGCTCTGGACCATGATCTGACCCTCCCAACTCCTCTAAGGCCTCACCAGGCCTATCTTTAATAAACACTAACTAATTCAAAACTTCAAATCTTGCTATAAGTTCCTAAAATTATTTTATTGTCAGACCATATCAATCTTATATCTAGCCCAGTTACAGCCAGTAGCTTTACTGGTTCTTTTTAATTTTATAGAACTTATTACTTCTTAATTCACCAAATAGTGTATTGGTCCCATTTTCAGGGCCGGTGCAAAGAGATGAAGTGCCCTAAGCGAACCTCATCTCTTGCGCCCCCTCCCCTCAGCCCCTATTGCCACTGCTGCCTCCCCTATGCAAAAAGGAAGCTGGCAGTGGGCGTCAGATGTCAAACAGCCTTGTAGCACCAGCATTTTAAGTTAAGTCCTATGGGGCTGTTTGAGGTCCTTGCCACCGCTGCAGGTCCCGATCATGTTTTTTTCTCAGTTCTATGTCAGGGTAATTTAAATTTACTTATCTATGCAGTCATAGTTCTCTGTGCCAAGCTTTTCATTTCCTCCACTTTTAGATACTTCTCACAGGACCTTCTTCGTGGCTTTTGCTTCTGTCTTTAGTAAAGCTTGATGGACATAGACAGAAGAGACCCCCACTTACTCCCATCCAGGCCAGCACAGAGTTCAAAATTGTACCTATATCTCCTTGCAGTAGACTCACTGTACTATCACTGGGGTTGACCCCTAGCAGAACTAGTGCAAGACTACTACTAGGCGATCGTGGGTGGCATTTTCAACCTGGCACTTGCCTGAATGGCAGCAAGTGGGGGTTGTTCCTGTCTGTGTCCTACTAGACCACCAGGCTTTATTAAAGGTAGGCCCAGAGAGGCCTTAAAGGGGTGGGAGAAGCATTGGATCTGGGTCCAGGATGGTAAGAGGTGTTAAGGAGGGCTGGGACTTTGTGCTTTTGGGACGATGGGGTTGGAGGCATGTGTGAGGAGTGGGGTTATTTGGGAGTGCCCTGACTCCTTGGTGGCAATAGCTGATGAGCACAGGCTGAATGTCCACCACTCGGTCTCTAAGATGGTGGCCTGGCACATCAGGCTATGTGTTAGCGGTCCAGTTCTCTGATCGAGAAAAATAACGCCAGCTTTCAGCTGGTATTATTTTTCCAAGAATAATGCAGCTTGCAGTGATTACAACAAGCTGCATTATTCTATTTGAATGCTAATGAAGTTTTTGCATGTATTTGCATGTTTTGCAGCTCATTAGTATTAACACTCGTTAGGGCTAAAAACGTCTGCATTATGGTAAAATAACATGTGTGTTTAGCATCTGTTAAGGATCATATAATATGTGTTATTGTAATACACACATTATACACATACTACATAATAATACACAACAATACACATACTGAAGGTATCCCCTTTGATCTGTGTATTATTTTATGTGTTATAAACTGCCCAGACAACTTATGCTGATGTGTGGTATATGCAAAAGAAAGGAAACTTGAAACTCGGAGGGCGGGGCAAGTTATCCAGAGAGCGGTTATTCAGACATAATACAGATAAGCAACTCAGCGCATTTGACACATATTCAGCACCACTGACTATGAAGGTAATTTTATAAGCATCAACTAGATTTATGACTACGTTTATGCATGGAAAGCATGATATTTTAATGGTCTCCATGCCTACATGGCCAATTAGATGCGAAATGAGTCAGCCGTTATTCTGTAAGTACATGTGTCAGACTGATGGCGAGTACAGTGGTGGAGTTTGCACAGAGCGTGAGCAGAGCACAAATTTATATGTGTAAGTTATAAAATACTATAACTTATATGTGTTCTTGAAAAATTTAGGCGCAGGCATCTACAGCTGCCATAAGGCAGGCAGAAGTGCTCCTGCTTGGTTTAATGCACTTTTTAAACCATTTAAACGTCTATTTTATAAAGTAAAGTGCGTTTGTGCCTTACTTTATATAATAGGCTTGAAATCTATGCATGAAAATGTGTGTAAATCAAGGCGACCCTAATAATATTTTGAAAGTGAGCCGTGGAAAAATCCACAGCCTCTACCCACACGTCTGGATTTTCCCAGACTTGCACATATGCACGGGCACTCTCTTGCATGCTTTGTTCAGGTACCATTTTTTACACATATGTAGAAGTGCCCCGATCCTGCATTGGGACGTGCATTGGGGTGGAACATAGGCGTGGCCTCAAGATGCCTGTTCTAGGGCGGGTGTAACGGACACACCTAGTGTACAGTACACCGCTATACTGACTTTTTATAAAGTGAGGCATGCGCTTGCCTCCCTTTATAACATAGACCACCTACACATGCATGGGAACTCATGGCAAGGGGGATATAGAATTACCCTCTATGGGCCTCATTTTCAAAGAGCTACGCGCCTTGTTGGCGCATAGCCCTCCCCGCCGACCTCGAACTCGGATACTGCTGAAAACTGGCCCTTATGAGTCTGTCCATTCCCGGCATAGCTTGTCATGCACTGTGTTTTTGTTCATGCAAACTACAGACCTGTTTTCAAGTAAAGTTCTGACTCAAAACTTTGTCCTTTTGGTCTGCTGTAGTTCTGCTCACTTGCTATGGATAATAGATTAGGCAGGGTCTGAAGCATAGTGGAATCAGCATATTTTATGCTAGTGTTGTGTAAGCTTGTTAGCCTCAGTACAAGAGGTTAAAATGTAGCCTAGTACTGCAGGCATTTACAGCACAGAGGAATATTAGCTGGGAATAAATAGCATGGTCCTCGCACATACAATTTGTCAGCTTCTTCTCATTATAATTGTAGCTGAGCAATCCCTGGAGTAGCAGGGCTTTGTAGTCCAAAATCAGCATGACAGCAATTCAAGCTGGAGAGATTGCTCATATGCAAACTTCCTGGAAATTGCAAGGGAAAATTTCCCCAGCCAATTTGGAGAACTTTTACAACTTAAAAAAAAAAAGAGAGAAAATCTACCCCCCAAACAGGTTCATTTCAAGATACTTTGAAATTGTTCTTTAGTACCCCTACTACTATTTATAATTTCTATATCATTGCTAGACATATGCTGTGCTGTACACATTCAAATAAAAGACAGTCCCTTCTCCATGAAGCTTAGAATCTCTTCAAGACAAGCAGAAGAAATACAAGATTTAGGGAGTTTCATTTATTGTGGGAAAAGTTAAAAAGAATATTGTTATGAACTGAAGAATAAGGGTTTAAGATTTAAAAGCAGCCGCTGAATGGTGGGTTTTTAGAATGGATTTTAATAGAGCCAGAAAAGGAGCATGAAGTATTGACTGAAAAAGTTTATTCCAGGTGTCAGTGCAGCATGGCGGAAAGAACGAATCTGGAGTTGGCAGTGGAGGAGAAGGGCACAGATAAAAATGACTTACCTGATAAGCGGAGCTCTTGAGGAGGGTTGTGGAAAGAGATAAGAAAGGAGAGGTAATGAGGAACTGCAGAATGAATGCACTTATAGGTCCATTAGAGAAATCAGAAATATATGCTGAAATGGATAGGGAGCCAGTGAAGTGACCTGAGAAGAGGGGCTATGTAACTGTACCAGATTGGAGGAATAAATAAGTCATGAAGCTGAGTTTGAATAGATTGAAGGAGAGCGAGATGGTTCAGCGGGAGATGTGTGAGGAGCAAGTTGCAATAGTCTAAGTGGGAGGTGATGAGAGTGCTGATAAGGGTTTTGGAAACGTGTTTTGCATGGAAGCATGGATTTTGGTAGTGCTAACCATAATAGGGGAGTGGAGGAGTAGCCTAGTAGTTAGAACACTGGCTTGATAATCAAGCAACCAGGGCTCAAGTCCCTCTAGCACTCCTTGTGGCCTTGGGCAAGTCACTTAACCCTCCATTACCTCAGAAGAAAGGCCTCAAAAGAACTCTCAGGTCACTAGTAGAATGTAAAATATCAGAAGAAAGGCCTGGCAATCTACTTCCAGTGACACTGCCAAGAAAACCCAGGAGCTCCTGGGTCACCAGGAGTCAGAACTGACTCAAAGGCACACATTGCATTGCAATCATGATAGGGGTAATTTTGTAAGCCATTTCTACAAGTAAAAGCAAATTTTATGTGCAGAGATAGGCATGTATAAAATTTCCCAGGCTATATCTGAATAAAAATATTCACTAACAGCACCTGAGAGTATACAGTACTTGTACCTGGAATGAATAGAGACATTCCTGAAGGAAGAGTCAGGGAAGAGCTTGGACTTTTGCATGTGTGGAAAGCATGCAGAGCTTAGCTCAAGGAATTCATTCCAACCCCTAGGAATGTGGCTGTGTGCATGCACAAACAACTCTGCATCTGCATTGCCAAGGTGTGTCTGTTTTGTGTGTGTATGTATTTCTATTTGTATGTTTATGTTTTATTTGGACCCCTTCTTTATTTCCTCCAGCACAAGTCACATCCCACAGCAGCACAGGGCGGAGCACCGCTGTGGGACCTCTTGCTGCCCCGCTGTGTCCAGCAAGCACCCAAATAAGCACTTGCAGGAGTCCCTCAATACCCTGCTGGTCGCTGTCAGCTGTGCTCCCTACCCCCACACTTGGGCCAGTGCTGCAACCACCTCACTCCCCCCTATACTATTTCCCTGCCCTGGGGCTGCCTCCTCTGTATCCCTGCCGGGCCTTCCCATCTTCCACTTCCATCCTCTACATCCGCTATCCCCCTTCTCCCCCCGCACTATTATACAAACAAGACAATTGCTCATACTCACCCATCCAGCCGGCTCCAGTGGGTGCTGCTGCACAGCCTGCACCTACTTCTTCCATGGTTATCCCGCCCCTGGATGGCGCTCCTTCACGCGAACTCAGGAGAGCCTGGATGCATCCCGCACCGTGGACTGCAGCCATGGCCCTGATCTGGTTCATGAGGTCATCCACACCTGGACCTTCTATCTCCTGCTTGTCTCTGCCTCACAGTGGGGGCGAGCTACTGGATGTTGCTCCCCATGTCTTCCTTCCCGAGATTGACACCAGCTCTGTCTGCCGCTGCATATTGCTTCACCTCTCCTTGCCGGTGCCACCACACCTTTTGGACCTCCCATCTGCGCTCTTGTTCTCCTTGCCTTTTCCCACCATTTTTGTCTGGGCCCACTTGGCTGCTGGTCTGCTGTTCCTGCCACTGGGTTGCTACTGTTTGGCTATGTCATGCCTCCCACTGTCTCTTCGCCTCCGCCACTGACCACACTGCTGCCCACTGGCATGCCACTTCTGATGTGGTAGAGACACTTTGTTGTTCTTTTACCAGGTTATCCCCTCTTTTCTTTTCTTTTTTTTAGGTTCTGTCCCCAGAAGCCTTACTTTAGTGCAGTTCCACCCTGCTGTGAGATCCATATCTCTTGGGTGCCTGGTATCTTCACTCCCTACTATACCCTGATTTCTCTTGTATTGTACTGTCTGTCAGCACTTCATTGTAAGTGCTGTGCGCAAGAACTGTCTCCCTCTGTGTTTGTACAGCACTGAATACGCCTAATAGTGCTTTATGAATGATGTATATTCATAGTAGTAGGGTTCTCATCATGCAGGTGAGGGGGCGGGGTGGACACTTTGCCTCTGACATACCCGTTTCTCCTTTTGCATAATGTTCCATCCACAGCATCTTTTCCCCCGTTCCACATTCACATATCCACTCATGTGTGGGTGGAGGGTGTCCTGATCCAACGGTCAAGCAATCCACATGGTCAACTAGACCAGTGCCATGGGACAGTGGTCAGTGTGGGCAGCCTGCCGGCCTCCCCATCCCTTCTTGCCATCATGGCACATCCACCAGTTCAGTGCTACAGGTGGCCTCACTGATGTTGCACCCTTGCAGTTGTGCATATCTAGCCACTCCGGCCCCCCTCCACCAGGGTATGTGGGCACGCACCCTGCTATGTCTGACCTGGGTTGGGCGGCATCCATATGTGTTCTGCTGTCCCTGCCTCTGAAATGTTCACAAGCAGACAGACTTTGGCAACTGTTGCATTGCCCAGGACACACAGGGCCAGGACAGAGTGTTTGTCTGCTGCAAATGGGAGCTGCTGCACCTGCTGCTGCCCATCATCACCACACCATGCTGACATGGCAGTATTGTGGCAGTGTGGGTGGGACGCAGGGCTGGTCCATCCACTATGTGGGTTAGGCAGGTGCCTAGGGCTGCATGTCTGGATGGGGGCAGCAGCGGCACACATGGCTGGCCATACCACCTCCCCACCCAACTTCCGCCACCAACATGCCATCCCTGGATGCTACAGATTCTGTCTCAGGGAGAGGCGGACAGCCGCAGCAGTAGTATTTTTGTGGGTGGCTGCTTTTTGCAGCCCCATTTGGAGCTAGAGCCGCTGCTGCTGCCAGCCACATCCTCCCAAACCTGCTTCAGTGGCAGCAGGTGTCTCTGCCTAGGGCGCCAGAGACTTTTGGTCTGCTCCTGGTTGTGCATTCCTTTTTCTGCCGCAACAGCATTTCTGTGTGCCACCACTGTCACTATGGAGTAATGTCGGCCATCACAGATGTGCCACCTGGTCAGCTGCCTGATCAGCCTTGTGCACCTGCACTCACTGCCTGACCCATGTGCCACCTCCCTGCATCATCAACATAGTGCCCTTTCATACTTGTCCACTATGCTGTTGCTGCTAATAGAGCACTACTATCTTGGTTTCCCCTGTGTGTGGATCACATTGCAGACATTTGAATTGGCTCTCTCCCCTCAAAATAGATACTTTCTGTGAGGTTTTACTTGGCATTAGGGTTCTCTTCAATGAGGGCTCTAATGCACAATTGCGCAACTGGGAGTTAACAGAACACCCGCTGTCAACGTCCACTCTCTGCCCTATTAATGACCACTTTCCACCTCTTTTTCCCTTAATGCTGCAGGCACCTCTAGCGCTCATTAATGCAGGTTTATTGTCCCTTTGTGCAGATTTACGGGTGGAATGGTTTCAATAACTGTGCACTTGCTCCCTTAATGCTTTTTAGTAAACATACCCCAAGATGTTGCTTTAAATAATGAGGGGGAGCGTCTAGCTGAATTATCAAAATGTACAGGCACCTTTTTTGATACCTTTGGCATTACTCTGTTATAGCTAGGTGTTAAGTCGGTGATCTAAAGAAAGCAGTATAGGCTGAAGCACTGGTGTTGTGTGTTGTATTCTGAAGGCCAAGCAGAAAGGAAGATGCAACTTAGCTGAGAATTTACAGGAGTGAAACCCAACGGATCTTTGTAACGCAGAAGCTAAGTTTTAAAAAAAACTCTATTAGCATTTTCGCACATCAAATTCTGGACTAAATATAGTTTGAGCACTTTTTACATTGGATGAAGTATATTTTCATTGTTTCATGAATTTTGTTTCATGATGGTGAATGGATTTTGACACTTATAAATTTGCCCTGTAGACAAATGATGAAATAAGTGGGAAGCATGTTGTCAATGTTAATAAGTGGTGTGTGGTCAATTCTGTTGACGTCTCCTGGAAGTATTTGTCAAATTAATTATGAAACATTTATTTTTTTTCCTGATTGGTATGATATGTAGCTCAGCCTTTTTAAAATAGGCTTCAAAAGGGCAGTTTTTTAGACTTCACACATAGGCATCTTGTTATAAAATCAGACCCACAGAGTGTAATGCGACAGATGGGAACAGCCTAAACCTCATAGATAGAATCTACGCCCTATGAGAGAAGCCGGAGAAGGACTTCAAAGCCTAGAGATATGAGGTGGGTCCCCTGTTCCTAGAGAATGAGACCACAGAACCAACAGCCATGACACTGGAATTATTTTCCTAAAACATAAAACTGCTATTGAGGCTAAACTCTGGCTACTGTGATTTCACTCGGGGTAGTTTCTCCAAATGGGTTAGTTTCCTATGATGAGGTGTTTTTTTTTTTGGGGGGGGGGGTTATTCCTACTGTCAGCTATGTGATATTGCTTTGTGTTACTGCATGAAGGCTGAATAAATAAAGACCTTTCTTTGAACCCTTTACTAGCCCAGCTGATGGGGATGTGTAAGGGAAATTTCTGCTTGTTTTCAGATTGCTTTTGGTATTTTTGGCTATGTTTGGCTATTTTATGGGTTCATTTCAGAAATTAATGTAGGTAAATTTTGATTAATGCACACATGGGTAATTTTACAACAGGGTACCATAGACAAGTGCCCCACATGCACATATGGAGGTGCTATTATATAAAGACAGGTAGGCGCCTACTTGGCGGACATCGCACTTTAAGTTAAGGCATGGACATTTACACCAGCTCTGAAGCTAGTATAAATATCTGTGCCTAAAATTTTCTTGTAGACACATAAATTATAAATAAAGTAATTTAAAACCATTTTGTGAAGTGTGCAATGAAACACACTGCATGGATGAGTACAACTAATACATATACAAGCTTTTACAAATGAATAATAAGTTGGGGGGGGGAGTGAAGGCTTCTGTGAATACATAAGCCTTCTGTAGTTTTCTGAGATGCTTTTTCTCAGTCTAGCTCTTATCTCAGTTCACAGATCATTCCACAATTTTGGGCTACAACAGAAAAGGCTGTTGAATAAGTTTTTTCCTGTCTTGCTATTTTTCGGGAGAGGAGTGCTATCAAATTTGTGGCACTAGACTGCAAATCTTGGCCTCGAACATACCACTGGAGAAGGCCATTACTTTGGCACCTCCATGTTTACCCTCATCATTTTGTGTACCGACCAACAACTCTTAAACTTAACAAGTTGTTCGACAGGCAACCAATGGAGTGCTATAAGAAACAGCATAATATGCTCAAGTATACCACAGCCTATCAACATTTGTGCTGTGATGTTCTGCACCAATAGTTAGGATCGTAAATACTTGGAAGGGAAGCCAAGATATATTGAATTACAATAGTCTAGGCTGTGTATGTGCATACCCACTAGAAAAGTGCACACCATCATGTAAACTTGCGTACTTTTACTCTGCTCAGCATTTTAGAAGAGGCCACATACGTGCGTAAATTACAAAAATACCAGCAATGTAGGCACACACATTGCAGCTTCCCCTGATAAAATTATCCCCAAAATGATTAATACATATAAATCAACCCTATTGCACTAATTCAATGGTTTCATGTGCACAAAGTCAATTTAGTCTACGTTTTTTGCAGCATAAAATTTTTAAAACTAAAATCACAATATGACTGCACATGCCTACTGACTGGGTAATATCACCCACCCCAGTCTCCTCCAGTAAGGCTAACCGATTTCCAAATGATACTAACCTCTATAGCAAAGTGGATGCAGTAGATCAGGGGTCACCAACCTGCGGCCCGCGGGCCGCATGCGGCCCACGAGGTCCCTTCGTGCAGCCCGCGAGGCTCTACCCCGGTTAACATTACGTGCGGCCCGCCAAGGATTCCCGCCATTGTATCCACGCGCTTGCAGCTCACCGACGACCACCTGTAAGCGTCCCTTCTCCTGTCAGTGTCATCTGTGAAGCCGGACTTTAAGCGTTTGTCTGCTAGCATGAATCATCAGCCATCTCATTAAATTCAATAAAGGTGATCAGCCATTGTTTTCATAATTTTGCGTTTGTTGTTTTTTTTCGCGGGGGTGGGGAGAAGGGGGGTGCAGCCCGCGAGGCTCCCGGTAGTCGGCTGTGCGGCCCGCAGCCCTCTGGAGGTTGGTGACCCCAGCAGTAGATGGAAAAGAAAACTTGAGGCACAATTCAGAAAAGCTTGATAAGTGGCTTTGAGTTTGTCAATTAAGATTTAATTCAAAAAATGGTGCAAAGTTATGCATCCAGCATACAGTAATTTAAGAACGCAGTATATGATAGTGATGGAGTGCTGACATGAATTATACAGGAGAGAGATTTTAGGGAGAATGTACCGAATGTCCTCAAGATGCAAGGGGATGCAAGCATATAAATGAAGGGTGTTACCAGTAGAAAAAAAGGAGATGATAATGCCTTTGTAAAAGTCACCGATGAGACTTCATTTGGAATATTGTCAAACCGTAGAGGCCATATATCTAAAAAAATTAGAAAAAGTAGAGGCAGTCCATAGACAGATGTTAAAATGTTTCAATAAAATAAGACTATAAACCCAATATGAGGATTATTTTAGAAGCTCTAGTTGTGCTTTGGACATCTGAAAATGGGTAAAGAGACATCCAAAGCATGGAGATGTCCCTGGAGCTATTTTAGAAGTTGATTCTGTGGACATCCCCAGTATGAGGATGTCCAAATCTAAATGGTAGAGTGACAGAAGGGTATCTGGGCATTACTAGGAATCTGGCATTCTCGACCAACTGCAGAAACACCCTGTATATCCTGTGCCACATCCAAGTCTATACCTACTCCAGGCTTGAATAGGCAGTAGAAAAGTGCTTGCTTTGCCTGCCAAACATCCAGAGTGTGTGGAGAATGAGGTAAACTCCTAGCCCTTTGACAACGAACTCTGTTGGGGAATGGGGGCTCATATTTCCAGTTTGGAGCATCACTGGACATCCCATATGCAACCTTACATGTGCTAGACACCCCCACCCCACTATTCTATAGGTGGAACATCTATGTGGCCAGGGCTTTGGATGTCCACATCAAGGATATCTTTTCTGGAAATTGGCTGGAGACATAGATGTCTCTGGCGTTTTTCTGCATGTTCTGCCCTGGACTTTCCAGATTACACTTGGACCTCTTTTCTAAGATCCCCCTCCACGTGTTTAGCATATAGGACAAGACAGAGAGGAGAGATAGCAGCACAGAATGATAGTAAATGAAGGAAGAAAAAGCACAGTTACTTACCTGTAACAGGTGATCTCTGGGAACAGCAGGAATAAGTCTTCGCATATGGGTACGTCGGTACCGACAGAGCCTGCGCGGGAACGCTCCCCAGCCTCCAAAAAGAAAGCATTTGGGAGCATCCCACGCGCATGCGCACTGCCTTCCCGCCCATTCACTTCCCTCTCATCAGTTGGGTTTGTAGCTGAGACCAAAGGAGGGAAGTAGACAAATTAGAGAGAGAAAGAGAGAGAGAGAGAGAAACAACTCCTAGGGGAGGTGGGTGGGTTGTGAAGACTTATTCCTGCTGTTCCCAGAGATCACCTGTTACAGGTAAGTAACTGTGCTATCTCCAGGAACAAGCAGGAATGAGTCTTCACATATGGGGACTCCCAAGCTAGAGATGCCTGGGGGAGGTCCCAGCATGTTGCAAATCTAGTCAATGGACCATGCTATTTCCCAGAACCTGAGGCATCCAAGGGATGGAGGGTAGGAGTTGAAGTAAAAAGGGTGTGCTGTGGAACAACTTGACTAAACAAGGCGTCTAGAGAGGAGTCCTTGTGTAGATCAGAAATGTTAGTGAAAATTGGATTCCAATTTTCTAATGTGGACTTTAGTCAAAAGTATTGTGAAAGTATTTGTTGAGACTAATGGTCTGGTGCTAGAAACCAGTACATTATCCTCAAAGACAATACCTTACTGAGAAGTAGAGGAAATAAATTTTGCAATACAGGCAGAGGTCAGAAGCCTAAAAGGCTAGAACTAATCCCAGAAGAAAAAACTGGGAGAGTTTAATGGGGTTGTATTTTGGATGAGAAGCAAAAGCTTCTGTAGGCCAACGTTTGAAGCTCTTTGTCCTTGGAGCAGAAAAAAGGCTCTAGGAAAGAGAGGAGATAAATCTGACTGGTTTGCAGAAAAAGGATGGGTCTTTGAGACCCCTCTATTCAACTGAAAGAAAGAAAAAAACATTTGTAGTAGGCGGTGTAGCCTCCAATTTCTTGAAGATCAGCAATGTCTTCCCTAAGTGATGTCACTTAGGATGACTTTACATGGAGAGCTTCAGATGTAACATAACCGGAGAGGTTACAGTAAAAGAAGGTAGTTTGTGATTACCATAGAAATTAGTTGTCCATTTAAAACCCTATGGCATGCTGGAACAGCATTAATATGGACAGTAACAAATCTTTCTGAGTGAGATATGTGTATTTATATACACACACACACACACACATATATATATATATATATATATATATATATATATATATAAAAATAAGAGAAACTCACTTAATAACAAGAAAGGGTAAGACCTGCTTGAAAATATGGATAGAGAACCCCTTACTGGTTACATGTGGAAGAACCATGAAGAAGGTTACACGGAAACCAGTGGAATGTTCCTAGTCAGAAGGATAGGTCTAGATCTCTTTAAAATTCTAGACTTTGAATAACCAGAAAAGGAGATCTACGTGAAGGGGTGCAGAGAAAACCTTAATCCTAAAACAAGTCTGGATCCTTCTATAACTTTAGTGTGGAGCAAAAGACGCATTAAAAGGGAATACCATATTTGCCCATCTATGAGGGCAATATGAGTATAATGCATTCTTTGTTCAGCATAAGCTCCAATGAAGTATTGATAATTAGAAGGAAAGCACTAGACAAGGACAGACTGCAGTGAAAATAAATGCATCCCTGTTGGAAGAGTTCCACTGGAGATGTGGAACAACTCAGGGAATTAAGCAATTCTTTATGCTTTCACGTGATCTAAGCCCTGGTTCATTTTCCCTAAAAGGAAATTTTAAGGAAGATGGTAAAAGTAGGAAAAAAACCGGTCATGTGGGAGCATGACTGGGCAAGCCTTTCAACCATCTGGAAGTTACCCACCAGGAATGGCTCTGATGCTCTCTGGCAAAGGCCCATAGTTGCAGAGCTTTTTGTAGAATTGCAGAGAGCATGTTGTAGGTTGCTCAGGTGAGATCTGGTTGTTTAATTACCAGTGTGCAACCTAATCTATTCTGTGGGAGCCAAAGAATTGAAGATGGCTAAGAATAGCAGACAAGCCGGTTGCCTGCAACGATAAATTGTCCAAGTAGGTTTTGGAACCTCTCTTGGAATTATGTGTTATTAAGGCAGCAGAAGAGGTAAGGTTCTACAGATTGGCAAAGGACCGACAGACAGAATTAGAAGTGATAAACTCTCAATTATGGTCTGATAAGCTGTCTTAAAAGAAATATTTGAAAGATTGCAAAGGGGAGAAAACTCTGTATGGAAATCACTTACTGGAGTAGGTATTGGGGACAATCCTATGGCTTAAAAGGTAAGCCCTCCAGTCAAATAGTATCACTCTTAGTTTGAAATCTCAACTAAGAGGGATAGAAAGTAATACAGAGTTGGGAAGATTTACAGTTTGGTAAGTCTCTGAAAAGGGTAAAGCTCCCCTGCAGTCAAAAGTAGAAGATATCCTCATACAGGACAACTGCCAAGGTGAGGGCATAGCATACCTTGTAAGTAGCTGTAACTCCTCTGTTTACTTTAAAAGGAGAGGAGAAACTTGTTACCTGTAGGGCATGATTATCCTCAATAGCTCTAAGAGCTGAAAGGATGGATTGCTCTTAGCAAGAGATTCATGCCTAAAGTGGAGGATTAAGGCAGTGTATCACTGATCTCTCAATAAGGATGAGAAGAACTGTAAATGTTTCTGTAGTTAAGAAGTAGTGGTTCTGAAACTCAACAGGAAAAAAAAAGATTTAATGAAATAAAAAAAAAATCAGAAACCCTGCGACTGCTGAGTTTGCTGAGCCTGTTGAGACTTTGGTTTTCTTAGCCTGGTATGATGTTGCCTTTCTTTGGAAACATCTGCATGATGGGTAGAAGATGAATAAAACTTTTTCCCCTTAGGGGAATAAAGTTTGTTAGGAGATTTTTTACTAGCTGGGGTAGAGGAAAGTTTTGACAATCCTCTGAAAGCAACAATATCAGTGTTTAACTGATTAGCTTGAAATAAAGCATCCTTGTTAAAGAGATTTTCACCAGTACAAGGAGTATTTCCCAGCTTTTCTTTTGTCCAAGTCTGAAGCTTGGAGCCAGGCCATGCTTCGTGCCCCTATGGCTATAGCAGACGTTCTGCTAATAGACTCAAAACAGTCCAGGGAAGCACGATTAAGAAATTTAGAGACAGTTTGAGCATGACTGACTAATATGGAAAAGTCTGCTCTTTTATGTTCTTGAAGAAAAGGGTTCAAAAGCTTTAAGTTCTTTGTGACCTCTTCAAGAGATAATCCCATATAAAAAATATATGAGATAATTCTTGCTGAAAGCATGGATGCCTGGAAGCATCAACGTCCAAAGGCATCTAAAGTTCTAGACTCAGGACCTGGCGGATAAGAAGAGTGCTTCTTTGCACTCTTAATACGCCTCATTGCTGATTCTACAACAATAGAATGATGAGGAAGTTGAGTCTTTTGAAAACCTGGAGAAGGTGGCACCTTGTACATGGAGTCAAGTGTCTTAGAATGTGGTGATACCATTAAAGGAGTTTCCCACATCCTTAAAAGTAGATCTTGTAAGATCTGATGCAAAGGAAGCATGATCACCTCCTTTGGAATCCAGGGGGATTGTAGGGTCTCTGAATCCCCTGGCAAGGATTCTTTAGCAGGTATAGAAATGGCAAGTAACTTTGCCATATCAAGCAGAAAAGCTTGAAAAGAAATCTCCCCTGAGGAGGACCCTCTAAAATGAGGGGTAAAGGCTAGACTTGTTGAAGATTCAGCCTTGGTACTGATGGATTCATCCCAGTCATCGGGATCGGAAGACCTGAAAGGATGAAGCATCGGATTTTCCTTAAAGCGATGTCTTCGGTACCGCCCGAGGTCTGTACCGAGATGAGTCGGTACCGAATCATCCATGCTAGAGATCGATTCCAGGCTCGGCATCGAAGGAAGCAAGTCTGTCGAAGTAAGCATGGACGGTACTGACACCGATGCCCATGTCGATACCGGTACCGGTACCGAAGCCGATACCGATCCTGGAGGAACGGTCTGCAGCAGCTCTAGCAGTACTGAAGTAGCTGAGAGCACCAGACTGCGATCATCAGTGAGGAGTGTTTCATCCATCACCATGGCCGATGCCGGGGTGTCGGTACTGCTCGAAGCGGCCACAACCACCGAGCATGGCCCAGGTATGTTCATCGAGGTAAGAACCCCGGGAACAACCTGAAGCCCCGTTAATGCTTTGGAGCCCGAAGACTCCCGCCGGGGCTTTATTGCCAAAATGTCCTCGAGGGCAAGGCCAGAGCCATCTCGATACTGGAAAGGAGATCTACCACTCGAGGACTGGCTAGTCTTTACAGACTTTTGTTTGGTTACCTGATCCTATGGAGATATTCTAGCTGGTAACATCGAGTGCGATGTGAACCGGGTATCGAGTTGTGCTCGATTCTGAAGACTTTTCTGTTTGAGCTCCAGCAGGAAAGACATTCCAGTGGGCAATGGTCAGGACCCAAACATTTTAGACACCAAGTATGGGTGTCTGAAAATATATCTGTACCGCCACACTTTGAGCATTTCTTAAGGGTAGTGGCTGGCTTTACCATAATGGAAAGATAGAGGCCTAGTGGCCTAGAAACCGTCAGACACTAAACAGGAAACATTTCTGAAGAAAAGAAGAAATTCTTTAGAAAAAAGAAAGAAAAGCACCAGCGGTACCGGTGGCGTCGAGGGAAGGCAGACGCGACCATAAAAAACTAAGAATAAAAAGAAGAATTTTCTGCGGTGACAGGAATACGTCCTGCTGGCTCCGTGAAAAATGGAAAACTGATGAGAGGGAAGTGAATGGGCGGTAAGGCAGCGCGCATGCACGTGGGATGCTCCCAAAAGCTTTCTTTTTGGATGCTGGGGAGCGTTCCCGCGCAGGCTCCATCGGTACCGACGTACCCATATGTGAAGACTCATTCCTGCTTGTTCCTGGAGATAGACTGATGCAAGCTATCTAGTTTGCCCAGTAAGGTGATTAGGGTTGTAAGTGCGGTAAAATGCAGGCACCCCGCCCCCTTCCCCCCCCCCCCCATATCTTTTTAGAAGCACCAAAAATTGTTTAACTGCTGTTTTGAACTGAAGTGCTCAATGTTTGGTTTCTATCCTCTTATATTGTATGGATTCTCTATGTTTATTCCACTCCTTTCTAAATTTCATCACTGCTTATCTACACCATCTTCTCTGGGAGTACATTCCAGGCATCCACTACTATTTCCAAGAAAGAAAAAGAACATTTTCTGTTGCTCCTGAGTTTACCACCTAACAGCTTCATGTCATTCCCCCTAGTTCTATAGCTTCCTTTCTTTTGGAAAAGGTGTGTTTATGCATTAATATCTTTCAAGTATTTAAGGGCTCAATTTTCAGCTGTCTAGATCTTTGAAGGGCTATCTGCCTCATCGGTGCATAGCCCTCCCCACCAATCTCTAAACCGGATATGCAATTTTGCGGCAATGGCATTGAATATCTGATGATTGCCGCAAGGGCCGGAAGCCAGTGAAGCTAACCTGGCAGCAGCGATATTGGATGCTGCCCAGTTAGCAATCTGCGCCTTAGATGGTTTTCCTCGCCTATCTTTAAGGTGCAGATTGCTAACCAGGCAGCATCCAATATTGCTGCTGCCCGATTAACACCACTTTCCACCTCTGCTCTGCCCCAGAATGCCCCCAACATGCCCCGATGCTAACTGGATAGCATCGGGGCACATAGGGGACTTAAATGGGGATATTCAATGACATTAACTGTGTAAAGGCCGTTGAATATCCACATCTAAAGCATTTACATGGTTTACTGGGTTGTAAACCATATAAATGCCTTTTGAATATCAGGCTCTAAATGTCTATGCAATATCTGACCTGTTCCTCTTCTCCTCTAGGGCATGAACAGTTAGGTTCTCAAGAGGGCTTTAAACTAGATTCATTGGGGATGGATGAAGAAAGCCCCCAGGTAAGTGAAGCATTACATACCTCTGTAGAACATCTGGAAAGCTGTGTGTATAAATGCCCGTAGCATGGGAAATAAGATACCAGATATTGAGACTTTAATGGAAGAGGCTGACTTGGATTTAGTGGAGGATATGGAGACATGGTTCACGGACAACCATGACTAGTATGTAATTATACTGGGCTATACTTTATTACAGAAAAGACAGGGTAGAAAGTAGGGGAGGTGTAGTGGCACTATATGTAAAAAACAATCTTAAAGCTATAGAATTACAGGGGTTAAAGGGGAAAGAAGGAAAGGGAAATCCATTTGTATTGGAGTGATATACAGATCCCCCTCACAGAGAGAAGAAGTGGATGGAGATTTAATAGAAGACATACACAGCACTGTCATGAAAGGAGAAGTGCTACTGATAGGTGATTTCAATATGCCAGATGTTGATTGGCACATCTCTGCTGCGGTGTCATCTAAAAGTAAGGAGATCCTGGATTCTCTACAGTGAGAACTGTACAGGTAATTGGTAATAGAACCCATATGTGATGGGGCCATACTGGACTTAGTGCTTACCAATGGAGAAAGTGTTTCTGATGTTATAGTGAGATATTATCTCATATCCAGTGATCACCAGATGGTGTGGTTCAGTATTAGGACTAGGGCTGATAAAATCCATTCAAAAGTGAAGGTCTTAGACTTAAGGAAAACTAATTTTGCCAAGATGAGACAATACTTCAAAATGTCGTTAGCAGGATGAGAAATGTAGAAAGACTGTGGGCAAAACTGAAAAGGGATAGTTTAAGGCAACAAACATTTTTGTTAGAAAGGTAAATAAATGTAAAAGGAAAAGGTGGCAGTTATGGCTCTCAAAAGAAGTAGTTGAAAAGGTGAAGAAATACAAGAGATCACAGAGAGAGGAAGACAGGCATCTGCATTTGGAAAAACTTAGAAAAACTGGAGGAAGGGCAAAAGTGGTATTGTCAGATTCAAGGGTGAAGGGGAGGAATATGTAGAAGCTAATGAGGATAAAGTGGAATTGCTTAACAAATATTTCTGTTCTGTATTCACAAATGAAGGGCCAGGAGTAGGACCTCAGAAAACACCCACAATAGGAACAGAAGTGACGGGGAGCTTGAACGATTTTCAGACAACTGTGTTCATGAGGAACTGGCTAAACTAAAAGTAGATAAAGCAATGGGACCAGATGGAATACATCCGAGAATACTGAAGGAACCTGGGGACGTTCTAGTTCTAGAAGACTAGAGAAAGGCACATGTGGACTCTTTAGAGAAAAGCAGAAGTAAGGAAGTGGTTGAAAACTGAAGGCTGGTTAGTTTAACCTCTGTGGTGAGTAAATTATTGGAAAAGAGAAAATAGTGAGGTTTCTGGAATCCAATGGATTGCAGGATCCGAGGCAGCATGGGTTTACCAGAGGCAGGTCTTGTCAGACAAATCAGATTTATTTCTTGGGTGACCAGGGAGTTGGACCAAGGGAGAGTCTTAGATATGGTGTACTTACATTTGAGTAAAGCCTTTGACACCATTCTGCACAGATGGCTTATAAACAAACTGTGCACACTAGGGATAGACCCTAAAGTTACTGATTAGATTAGAAATTTACTGAGTGGGAGGCAACAAACGGTACAGGTAAATGGAGCTCACTCTGAGGAGGAGGTGGTTATCAGTGGTGTCCCGCAGGGATCTGTCCTTGGTCCGATTCTTTTTAACATCTTCATTAGTGATATTGCAGAAGGGCTTTTGGGTAAGGTTTGCTTGTTTGCAGATGATACCAAAATCTGCAATAGACACCCAGAATGGAGTAGATAACATGAGAAGGGATCTAGCTAAGCTTGAAGAATGGTCTAGAATTTAGCAGCTGAGATTTAATGCTAAAAAATGCATGGTCATGCATTTGGGCTGCAAAAATCCAAGGGAGCGGTACAGTGTAGGGGATGAAGTACTTCTGTGCTCAAAAGAAGAGCGGGACCTCACTAGGTGTGCTAAACAGGTAGAAAAGGCAAAGGTGAAAGCCAGAAGGATGCTTGGGTGCATATGGAGAGGAATAACCAGCAGAAAAAAGGAGTTGATAGTGCCTCTGTATAAGTTTTTGGTGCGACCTCATTTGGAATATTGTGTGCAGTTCTGGAGATCACACCTTCAAAAGGATAAAAACAGGTTGGAGTCTGTGCAGAGGATGGCTACTAAAATGGTTAGTGGTCTTCGTTATAAAGTATACTTTAGAGGAAAAGTTGGATAGAGGAGAAATACCTCCATGGCATCAATGAAAAGGAGGAGAGCCTCTTTCAATTGAAGCAAGATTTGCTGTGAGGGGACATAGGTTGAAAGGGGATAGACTCAGGAGTAATATGTGGAAATATTTCTTTATGGAAAGTGTGATAGATGCATGGAATAGCCTCCCAGTGGAGGTGGTAGAGACAAGGACAGTATCTGACTTCATAAAAGCATGGGACAAACACAGAGGATCTCTAAAGGTAAAGAGGAGACTACTGTAGTTGATATGGAAGGGCAGACTAGATAGGCCATGTGGTCTTTTTCTGCCGTCAGGTTTCTATGTTTCTGAGTCTCATCTCGTATGTCTCAAGGGTACAGATCACGCACCATTTTGCTTGCTTTCATCTGGACTACCTCAGGGAAATCCACTCTGTTTAAGATCTTTGTGTCACCTTCAAAAAGGCAAAATGATATAGAAAAAACCCAGCCCCTTGATGATCCCCGAGATACTCAACTATTCATTTGTCTCCCCCTTGTATGAATCTCATTTACCATGTCCTTCTGTCACCTGTCAACTAATTTCTCATCTGGTTCACTATTTTGGGATCCAGCCCCAGATTGCTCAGTTTGTTCATAAAAGACCTGTGAGGAAAAGTATCAAAGGTTTTGTGGAAATCAATATAGCTACATTTGGCCTATGCCTTTGATCTAGTCCCTGAATCCGAGAAATCAAGCAGCTTTGTTTGACATAATCTGACTTTGGTAACATCATGTTGCCTCAGATCTTGCAACCCAGTGAATTGCAAATAGTTTCCTATTTTTTCCTTCAGTAGCATCTCCATTACATTTTTTTACCACCGTTGTAGGAGTTACTGACCTGTAGTTGTCCACTCATTGTTACTTTTGTGAAGAGGGAACAGAGCTTCCCTTTTTTAATCCCATGGAATCTCTCCCCATCTCTAAAGGTCAATTAAATGCATCGTTCAGTAGATCAGCAAGGACCTTTCTGTACTCCCTTAGCATTTTGGGATGTATCTTATCCAGTCCCATGGTTTTGCCTTCTTTCAAGTTTGCAAGTTCCTCATACTCACTCACTTCCCATATTTAGTTTTGCTAAGCATCTATGGTTCTTCTTCAGAGTTTTCTGTGATCATCAAACAAAAATATTTGTTTTGCATTTTCATCATTCCCTCATCACTCTTCACACACTGCTCCTTAGTACTTTTCAGTTTTACAGTTCCACCTCTGGCCTTCCTATTTTTTAGAATCTTCTGCCCATGCATTTGCCAGCCATGAGGGACATGACTATTCCCATGGAGGCCGATTCCATACGGTGCATGCCTGGGTTGTGGGGGCAGTTAAAACTTGGCCAGGGCCAAGTTGTACCTGATTCCGCAACCGCAGGAGTTAGACACACCTGTGATTGCAGACTTGGGACTTAAATGTCCCGGAATGCACTGTATTCTCCTGTGGGGGACGTCCCCTGGGCTGCCCATCCACACCACACAGCACTCCAGCTGGCATGCCGGTGCATTGGTGTCCCATTACCATGGAACCGAGACGTCCAGCCAGAGGCACTGACTGCCCAGTCCTAGACCGGCTCCAGCTCACTACCGTCTGACCCTTGGTGGGGGGCTCCCAAGACCTGGATCAGGTGTTGTACTGTGGCAGTGCAATGGGGTTGGTGGGTCTGCAGCCCACAAACATCAAAGTGTCTGGCACTTATTCCACCATCAGGGTGGAATAAGCCAGGTGTCTAACTTGGTGCCAGGGAATGTACAGGGATGAATGAAAGATAAGTACCGGCAGGCTACCATTAGAAGTTGCTAGTAAAGGATATGTAAATGCTAAAGGACGGATGAACAAGGTCTGTTTGACTGAATGATGTTGTTGTAGTAAATGGATCAGATTGATACTGACATTCGCGGGACAGAATACCGGCCTTTGTGGACTCAGTTTGACCCTTGGGTATCATATTGGACCACTCTCTTACATTTGCACCACATATATCGAAGGTAGTATCCGCCTCCTTTTTCTTTTTAAAATAGAGAGGAACAGCTAGACCCTATCTGGACAAAGAGTATATTAATATCTTACTGCATGCCCTAGTTCACTCTAAGTTGGACCACTGTAATTCCCTGTTGGCAGGGGCCACTTTATATAATCTGAAAAGATTGCAGTTGGTACAAGTCACCACAATCAGACTCTTGAGAGACTCTAAAGCTAGAGATTATGTGAGCCCTCTCCTTAAAGAGCAAGGATAGGCAGTCAAATTAAACATAAGATCCCAATCTTAATCCATAAAGTGCATTATACGGGCCTACCACTGTATCTACACTTGCTAATTATTCCTAATCAGCCAATTCGCCAGCTATGTTCTTCACAGCAGTATCTTTTGGCTATTCCTCCCCCTCTAAATCCAAGCTGGAAATAACAAGACAGGTAGCATTTAGGTTCCTGGTACCCATATTATGAAACAGACTTTCTTTAAACTTATGGATCGAAAATTCACTAAAAGAATTTAAGAAGGCCATCTACTCAGTAGGCCATTCTCCACTGAATAAGGAGTAGTACCTGGTCAGAGAAACCTTCTAAATGTTGTCTCCCTAAGTGTTTTTAACCTGAATTATCTCTGGTAAGATATTGTTGTCCTATTCTACTTTGTTTAGTGTTATTTGTATAATTGTATCACAACTGTTATTCTCACGGATTGTAAACCACCCTGACGGCTTGTTGTCCAAGGGTGGTATGTTGTTGTTGTTAAGTGCAGTCGAGTCGGAGTCGACTCATGGTGACCCTCTGGATAGCTATCCTAAATTGTGTTCGGTCTTCAGTCAAGCGGCTCATTGTTGACAGATTGGTACCCGTAGCTGCTGTTATTTTATCGATCCATCTCATTGCTGGCCTTCCTCTTTTGCGTTGACCTTCTATCTTGCCAAGCATAATGTCTTTCTCTAATGATCTCTCTCTTCGCATGATGTGTCCAAAGTATGAAAGTCGAAGTCTTGTCATCTGAGCTTCTAAAGAAAGCTTAGGTTTGATCTCCTCTAGTACCGACTGGTTTGTTCTTTGGGCAGTCCATGGTATACACAGTATTCGCCGCCAGCACCATAATTCAAAGGCATCAATTTTCTTCCTGTCTATCTTTTTCACTGTCCAGCTTTCACATCCATATGATGTTATTGAAAATACCATGGCTTGAACAAGTCGGATCATTGTATGGAGAGAGACATCTCTGCTCTTGAGAATCTTATCTAGGTCTTTCATAGCCATTCTGCCAAGAGCAATGCGTCTTGACTGCTTGTTGCTTCTTTATTGATAGTTGATCCAAGTAGGTTAAAGTTGTTCACAATTTCAATTTCTTCTCCTTCAACGATGAACCTGTTGATTATGCCAGTTGTCATGATCTTTGTCTTCTTTACATTAAGGTGCAGGCCCATTTTGAGACTATGTTCTTTGATTGTGAGAAGCAAATGTTTCAAATCATCTTCACTTTCAGCCAGTAATGTGGTATCATCAGCATAGCGAAGGTTGTTGATGAGTCTTCCACCAATCTTCACACCTCTGCTGTCTTCATACAATCCTGCTTCTCTGATGATTTGTTCTGCATATAAATTAAATAGGTAGGGGGAAAGTATGCAGCCTTGTCTTACACCTTTGCTTATTTTAAACCATTCTGTTTCTCCTTGTTCCGTTCGAACTGTTGCTTCTTGATCAATGTACAGATTGTGCAAGAGAACGATCAGATGTTCTGGTATACCCATGCTTCTTAATGTGGCCCAGAGTTTCTCATGGTTTACACAGTCAAAAGCCTTGCTATAGTCAATAAAGCACAAATAGATATCCTTTTGGTATTCTTTAGTCTTTTCAAGGATCCATCTCACATCCGCAATGATGTCTCTCGTTCCTCGCCCTTTCCTGAACCCTGCTTGCACTTCAGGTAGTTCTTGTTCCAGGTATGGTTGTAGTCTCTTTTGAATAATCTTCAGTAGAATCTTGTTGGCATGTGGGATCAGAGCGATTGTGCAATAATTTTCACAGTCAGTTGGATCACCTTTCTTTAGTATTGGTATAAACACAGATTTTTTCCAGTCAGTTGGCCATGATGTTGTCTTCCATATTTCTTGGCAGAGCCTTGTGAGTATGGTAACAGCTGCATCAGATTGCTGCAATACTTCTATGGGAATGCTATCAATGCCTGGTGCTTTGTTCTTTGATAAGGCTTTCAATGCTGCTTCAACTTCTTCTTTCATCACCAATAGTTCCCGATCATAAGGTACAGGTTGAAACGGCTGTTGGTCCACTTGATCTTTATCATATAAAAACTCTGTATATTCCTTCCACCTTTTCTTGATCTTCTCAGCATCATTCAACATAGAACCTTGAGCATCTTGTAACATTCCAATTCGAGGCTGGAACTTTTTCTTTAGCTCTCGTAGCTTTAGGAAAGCCGATCTTGTTCTTCCTCTAATAGTTTCTGCTTCTATTTCCTTGCAAGTGTCATTGTAGTACTTTTCCTTGTCCTGTCTTGCTGCACGTTGGAAATCTCTGTTGAGTTCTGCGATTGTCTTTCTTTCTCCTCTGGCTTTAGCTTCTCTGCGTTTCTGGGCAATTTTCAGAGTTTCTTCCGTCATCCATTTTGGCCGTTTTTGCTTTTTCACCTTTTATAGAGACTTCTCGCTTTCTTCCAACACAACCTTCTTGATGTCATTCCATAACTCTTCCGTAGCTCTGTCATTTGTATCTAAAGCAGAAAATCGATTTTGCAGGCAGTCTTTAAATTCCAGTGGTATATTCTCAAGGTCATATTTTGCTGCATTCATGAGTGATTTGCTCTTTTTCAACTTTAGCTTGAGTTTGCATACTAGTAGTTGGTGATCTGTACCACAGTCAGCTCCAGGTTTTGTCTTTGTTGATGTTACAGAGCTTTTCCATCGTTGACTTCCACATATGTAGTCAATTTGATTTTTATATAATCCATTCGGTGAAGTCCATGTGTACAGTCGCCGCTTGTGTTGCTGGAAGAAGGTGTTTGAGATGAATAGATCATTGGTCTTGCAGAATTCTATCAGTCTTTCTCTAGCTTCATTTCTGTTGCCAAGTCCATATTTTCCAACTACTTTGCCTTCTTCTTTGTTGCCAACTTTTGCGTTCCAGTCACCCATGACTATCAGGATATCCTGTTTGCATGTTCTGTCAATTTCAGCTTGTACTTGTTCATAGAACTCTTCAATTTCATTCTCTTCTGCAGCTGTTGTTGGGGCATATACTTGAATTATAGTTGTGTTGTTAGGCAATCCTCGTAGACGAATAGAGATTAAGCGTTCGCTGACTGCATTGTATTTCATTACAGTTCTTGCAAGTTTCTTTTTTATTATAAATGCAACACCATTTCATCTTTGTCTTTCATTTCCAGCATAGTAGACCATGTGATCATCTGATGCAAAGTGCCCCATGCCAGTCCATTTCAGTTCGCTGACACCCAACAGATCAAGTTGTACATGTTCCATTTCATTCTTGACCACCTCCAACTTCCCTTGGTTCATGCTTCGTACGTTCCATGTTCCAATGTGTAAGACATCTTTACAGCTTCTGACTCTCATTTCATGCGCAGCTACATCAGCAGTCAGACTTCCCAAGGGCTTTGATCCAAGCACATCATAAATGCTGGCTTTACTCTGAAAAGTCTTCAGCTCTTCCCCAATAGCTAGTTGAGTGCCTTCTGACCTGGGGGTCTCATCTTCCAGCACCATAGCACAATTTGTTTTGTTGTAACTATCCATTGGGTTTTCATGGCAAGATACAGAAGTAGATTGCCGGGCTTTTCTTCCGCGCAGTTTAAGTTTGGTGTTGTTGCCGTTGTCACAAAAATGTGATCCTCTGCCGACAACAATGTCCCATTCTGCTGCTGCCCAGATGGGTGGTTTGTCTTGGTCTGGCACCTCAGCTGGTGGTATAACAAATACTAATAAATCAAATCTTGATCCTGGTTTTGAGATCCTCTTTATTTTGTGAACCTGTTGATTTCATTTGCTTGCTTTGCATGAACATCTGCTGCCATTTTTTCATAACTCCTCCTTCTGTGTTGCTTATCTCCTCCTACTCTGCCAGCTCCTCTTTCAAGAGCTCCTTAATTTTACTAGAATCAACAAGTTTAAAATCCAGCATTTTAAGCTTGATGAGTCTGGTGTCAGCTTTTTTTTTTATATCAAACCATACTACCTGAGAGTGCTTATATCAAACCATACTACCTGGACATTTGGCATACTATAGCCATTTATGACTACTAGGGCTGGTGTTTCCCCTTCTCTTGCTGCTTTCAGCACCATTTGAGCAGATTCCCTGCAAGATATCCATCATCTCTCTATTTCTTATTAAATCTGTAAAAGGAAGGGTCTGAAGATCTACATTTGGCAAGTTGAAATCTCCCAGAAGCAGCATCTCCCTCTTCATTCCTTCCTTTCAAATATTTATGCCCAGATTCATCTATCTGAATCAGAGGTGTGTAGACCACACTGGTGTGGATTTAACAGCCATATTCACTTTTCAAGACAGACTATTGTGTTTCCTC
This sequence comes from Ichthyophis bannanicus, assembly GCA_033557465.1. Lineage (NCBI taxonomy): Eukaryota > Metazoa > Chordata > Amphibia > Gymnophiona > Ichthyophiidae > Ichthyophis > Ichthyophis bannanicus. The sequence continues at coordinate 736,670,088 of CM066031.1, forward strand.
CTTTCCCCATGCACCTTGTATTCAGGGCCACTAGGTGGACTAGGTGGCCTCCTAGGGGTTGCAGGTCCAGGGTAGTACGGTGACCCCCGGTCCATCCACAATTTTTCAAATTGGCAGTTTTCTGCAGCCAGTTCAGCTTTGCCGTGGGCCTCAAAGTACCTGCATGCATGTGTGCACTCATAGTATGCTGCTCCTGTCCCTTCCAACGCAATTTCCTATTGGAAGAGGCAGAAAATTGCATCCGAAGGGGGCAGAATGGCAGGTCATGAGAGCATTTGTGCATGCGGGTGCTTTAACACTAGAAGCCACAAAAGGTATTTCACCTAGAAAAAGTGCGTCAATTGATGCATTATCACAACAACTGCGTTTAGCATGAAATGCAGATGTGAATTAATGTGAAGTTACTTATTTGTTAAATACGTGCAGTATGTGACATCATTACATGAGGTCATTGTGTGTTTATTGTTTGTAATGTCGGAGTAAAACTGTAAACAGTGATTGAGATGCGCCACCTAGATGGAACATAAATTTATACCTAGTAGCCCCAAAGTACGTCAATTGACGCATCCAAAACAATTGAGTGCGTCAATTGATGTACTTTGGGGCTTCTAGGTATAAATTCATTTTCCCGCTAGGTGGTGCATCTGTCATTAATTTTCGATGTACATATTTGAACATCTTGACCTTGCTAACAAAGTCATGGAACATGACTGACATGGTTCTAGCAGTGGCGCTAGTATACAACTTTGAAGATGCATTTGCGTCAAATTGACGCACTTTGGGGCTTCTAGTGTTAAGACCCATCATGATGCGATGCTGAAGTGGTGGCCACCACTTTTTTAAAAAAAGCATCGAGGGATCATGGTGTTGCCCCCTCTCACAGGTAAGATTTAGGGGGGGAGCAATGTGGTGCAGAAAGGGGTGGCATGGCGGGACTGACTAGGGTAGAAAAAAGTCCTTAGGCCAACCCTGCCTGCATTTCACTTGTTTTAATATTTATTTTTGAAAGACAGAGCTAAAAATCTCACTATACTTCAAGGGTGCTGTTTCCAGCTGGGCTATTTATCCTTTCTCTGTGCCCCTTAAAATGTCTTCCCAAGTTAGTGCTTTTAACATTAGAGACTTCCAGCAGTAAGGGTTTTCTGTTTTGAGATTTTTATGTGCATTGAGTGTTTCTCATCAACTCTGATACAATTTCAGATTCCAAGGCAGCAAAGATCTTTTGTAGAACAACATTTGAAGGAATGGGTGTCTTTGTGTCACAAGGCCTACCTTACCAAAAGTCCACTGTAATCCAGCTATTCCTGGCTAGTTTTATTCTTTGTGGGTATAGATATAAATTATCTAGATGCTGCACAGTGGGGGAAGGGAGGGGACACTTTTAAATGTGGTTAATTCTTCTTTGTATTGAGTCACTTCCTTTTTCGTTACACAGAGATGGATACAGATGGGACAAGCCTCGAACTTCCAGATGGTCTGCCGTTGGATTAGGGTACCACAGGACTTGCACTGAATACTAGTCATTTTGATTGTGATATAAGACAGTGTATGATGATGAATATCAAAATTACTTGATTACCACTTAATCTAATTGAATAATATGATCTGTGAGTCCTAGAAAGGCAAAATAAGACAATCAGACTCTGCGGTAGGTGAACAGAAAACTAAATGGTAATGTAGTGAGATTTATGATAAATGTGGCCATTTTGTATGTAAAAAAGCCAGATGTACTGGTCAGGAAGAAAGGGGTGCATTTTGAGGAAGGATACTGTAAGATTTCTCTGAACTGTGCAAATATGTTTTAGTCATGCATTTAAGTTTTGGTGAATGAATCAGTCCTTCAAGATTTTAAGTCAGGAACTGCAATCTTAGTGAATCATATTTAGAACGAATGATTTATGACTGCCGCAGCATCTAATGCTGTTATAAAATGATTTTAGTTCCCAATATATACCATCGCTCATGCTGTGTTATAAGTATGAAAAATCCTAGTAAGAGCGTATCATTGCATATATAAAATATTGGCTTTTACCCTATATTTCAATTAACGTATTATAAGTATAATATGATTAGAAATACATTACTCACAGTATTTTTGGTATGTTTGGCATACATAAACTGCATGCTGTCTGTTAAAAATGTATTTTCTTTCTATAAGGGAACAGCTCAATCTAGCAACCACCTACAAGCCTATTTTAGTTAAATATGCAATTATCTTAGAGTAGAGAAGTAGAATTCTGACTGGTATTGAGTCTTATGAAAAAGATATTATTGATGTCTTGGAGTAAAGTCATCATTTGCTTTCTGAATGGATGATATAAATCAGACAACATCTAATTGTTATCGTCTTTGTGCCAACACCTTTGTCTGCCCTATCTTCTCCTCGGTAAGGTTCCTTTTTCACTCTAAACAGTCAAAGAGTTACTTTTCTCCCTAATTAAATTAAATGACATAAATTAGAGTCTAACTGACCCTAATTTTGCATAATGTCCCTATCCATTTGCATGAGACTTCTAAAAATCTCAGAGTGATTTCTGTAGGCAGTGGGGTAGCTAATTATCTACCCTCTACAAGCTGCCTTCCCCACTGCAGTCAGATCATGTGCTTTGGAAAAGGGAGAAATTATATTCAGGTACAGAAAAAGGACAGAAATACTTACGTTTCATAAAAAGTCAGTCTTTCCATGGAGATTAGCTAATTCTGGGCATTTAGAACTTATTTGGCCATGGAATAATTTCAGGAGCATTATGTTAGGTGTGCATAATTATTGTGCAGTTAGTTCCAGTGTTCAGTCAATTTATTCTTGAATTTCAGTATTTGTAAATCAAATTCATTCTACAACCACAGACTTCTAAAAAAGAACCCAGGTCTTGGTTACTATGCACAACCCCACATTTAAGAGTCATGATACTGCCAGGGAAGAGGAGTCTCTTTCTGCTCACCTAGTTGAAAAACTCCTATATGCAGTATATTAGTTCACTGTTGGTTTTGAGGGGCTTGATTCATCCAAATTTGAAACTTATTAATAGCCCTAAATTATTTGCACCATAATGAATGAAAATAATCACATGCTATCATAGGCAGTCAGTGACTCAACTTTTGGGGAGGCTAAAGTGGGGTGGGGCAGAGTGGCAATGAGTGGGGTTAGTTAAAATCCTTGTGGGAGGGGGCAACACCTATGGCAGCAATAGAGGTACAGTGGGATCACTCTGAATACAGCAGGGAAACATCCGTCACTGTGTGGTGCTGGTGTAGCTGCACCAGTTACCTACCCCAAATTTCTGCCCCTCTGCTTTTGCACTGGGCCCCTTCCATGTCCTTCCCTGATTTGCTACTGCAACACACATATCCTCCAAGGCTGCAAATTGGGGAAGAAATGCCTGATAGATCCTGCCACACCACATAAAAGACGATTGTCATGGAGGAGGACTTGGAATGCCTGTTGGCCCTTAGGAATGGAGGAGTGGCCTAGTGGTTGGGGCAAGGTACTTCAGGCCGGAAGGTCGGGGGTTCAAATACCACTAGAGGACAGCAACCTTGGGCCAGAAGGACTGGGGTTTCTAGTCCCACAGGTGCGCCTTGTGGTCTTGGGCAAGCCACTTAACCCTCCATTGTCCATGTTCCCTGTAAAATAGTTATCTCCAAGTTATAATGCCCTGTTCAATGTAATTTCAGTTTGTTCAATGTAAAACCACACTGATGCAGAATAGCGTGGTATGTAAGAGAATGTAAATAATAATAAATAAATAAATGTTAGGCCTGGGCCCCCTACCCCCCCCAAAAAAAAATTTGGGTTCTGGCTATGTATGGTTACTGGTGGTAATATGCCCACTGAATATACTCCAGGGAATTATATGCCAAACATATCAAAGTAAAGCCTCAAAATAATGCAACTTATTAACCATAACAGCATTTGCAGTAGTCTGGAAATACATGTAGATAATTAAGCACTTGGCTCCCAATCAGCCCTGGCCTCCTCAGACCAGCATCTTCCTGGTGGTCATGTGAATGGTGGTGTTCAACAGCACTATAACAGAAATTCTGTGGTTTACTGGTAACTATAAAATGTTTTGCTATCGTTTTTTTTTAGGTAGGTTGCCCACTTGCCACTAGGCTTCAGATCTGCTGGCCTTTAGTTTATTGTATCGTCTGCATTAGCTGTATCAATGCCTATTAGCATAAACCTTCTTCAGTACCAGGCATATTGAGGGGAATTTTAGAAGGCATGTCCAAGTGCAATCTGGGATGTCTAAGCCAGAACATCCGAAAAAAAAGCAGGTTTGTCCAGTTGCAGACATGATTTCACAAACGTGTATGTGTCTGATATGGATGTCTGGGGGCGGGGAGTGTCTACATAGCTACATAGACATCCCCAAAATAGTACTCCAAAAGCTGGACACGTAGGAGTAGTGTAATGGTTAGAGTGTTGGGGCTAGGAACAAAGAAGTCAGGGTTCAAACCCCATGGCTGCTATCACTGAAGTTGTTCTGAGTACTGGGGATGATAGAGTATGAGATGTGGCATAAACATAGCATGGCTCAATCTAAACTAAGTTCTTCAGGAGACATGTTAGGGTGGAGTAATTATTTAATTGTAGTGTTTATTTTAATGCTATGGATTTCATGCATGGATGTCATGCTGCAAACTAATTTGAACGGCTGGAATGTTAAATTTTCTGGACTCGTTATCTGGGTTGAGGGACGGTTCTAGGAGACTTCATAAAGGATGGATTTGGGGCATTGGTGAATAAGTTTGTTCCTTCTGAGGGTGCTCTGTGGAATATACCTCATTAATAGCATAGTGGATGTGTTTAGGCAGGGTTGCAGGAATGATCTGATGGCCAAGTGTACATAGATTCAGCATTTTTGTTTGTCCCTGTGCATCCAGACAGATTCTCACTATTAGGCTGCCAGTTTAAGGTAGGGGTGTGCATTGATTAGGGTGCATTTGGTTCATTAGTACATGTTATAAGATTTAGTGCATGCTAAATTGATTTATGCTCACTAATTGACTTAACATGTCTTATTTTATTGGTTAATGCATGTTAACCCAATTTAATGAACACTAATAATTCCCTATTAAAATTAATTTCCAGACCTGGTTACAGAGAGGCAACGTTGGAGAAAGGAGTTTCTTCTTCTCTGGCCAAGGGTTCTCCAGCTGGGTGTGCTTTTTTTTCTTAAATATCCTTGTAAGTGTTTATCAAAATATCAGTCTAGTTCTTATATTTTCTTGCACCCCCCTCCCAGCTTATATCCTTTCTTGATGCATATCCTGTTCCCAGTGTTGTTAAGAAGTGTCTGATACACCTCCAATTTAAAGTTGGCTGCTTTTTTTTCTCTGGTTTATTCCTTCCTGATTTGTTTGTTTGATTTCCTTTGATATTCACCCTCTGCTTGTGGGCTGGGGATGTGGGTTAGTTTGTTTTTGACTGCATAGAGTACTGATCTGCATTTTGATTTCCTTTGATTATTTCCACTAACCACATTGTTTTCAACATTTCAATTTGTTTATATTTTGAAAATTTGATAAATAAAAAATAAAAAAAAATTAGTGCATGCTGTGGTTGAACAGTGTGTACTGCTGAGCAATAGTATGTGCTATTAATGACATTTCCCCCCAAATTGAAAAGTAAAAAAAAACAACAAAAAAAACCATGAAAACTCTCACAAACAATACGAGAAACTAAACACAATTTTTGGCCTTCATACCCCTAATACTCAGAAGTGTTCCTCTAAGAATGTTGCTTGGTGCCCCTTTTCCCAAGGGGCATTCATTACTGTCTCTGTGACACTCCCAGCTTCAGTAGCACAAGCAGTGGAAGGGAATCGAGCCTACGCCCTTACGCGCAAATGCATTCTACCATCACTAAATCAGAGAACTGACCTTGGTTAGTCATCTTATTAAAACTCAAGCAGTACATAGGTAGTTGGAGAAATGATTTTTGCAACTTAAAAGCTTGAAAAAAAGCATTTTATCTGCACTTATCTCTGTTTGCATGAAAATGTTCATTTTGAAGTCATTTGAAACAAACCACAGAGATGCTTATTATGACCTTTCTCCTCTACTAGGCTACAGAGAGGATTTTTTTTTTATCACAAGTAAGAAGAGGGATTAAAGGAGGTGTAGAAATTAAACAGAACTTAAAAAACTGTGAAATCTTTCTGCCTCACTCTTCATAATGGAAAATGTATCAACTTCCCACATATGTCTTTCTTTAACAAAATCAGGGTTATCCTATACCTTGAGAGAGAGCTGGGACCGATCTTAAAGTGCCCCAGCTCCCACCCCTCCAAGCGAATGGGGAGTGGGTAGATAACCTGGCTGAACCCACTATCATTTGCTTGGGGGGGAATGGGTGCTGGGAGGAAGAGAAAGGGGAAGGAGTCTGGAGGCAGGGAGAAATCAGCACGCAGGCTCATCAGTGGGCTAAGGGATTTGGCAGGCATTGGTAGCAGTGGTGGGGTGGCAGGAGCAGGCTTGGTGTGGTCAGAACATCGTCTTGCTTTCCCTCCTATTTACAGAAGCTTCCTCTCAGCCCGGAGGACTTACGGTGGCAGAGCGGCTGGTCACGGGGAATTCTCTTTTTTTGTTTGGCAGCATTCCCTCTGCCGCGGGCTATATGTGAGCTATCATGGCGTGCAGGATAAGGCTGTGTGTGGACTGAGCTGACAGGGGGTAGCTCTGGCTTTGGGGGGGCACGTCTGACTGACTGACAATTTGAAGGTGGTGCAGGGATTTGGGCGGCTGGTGGGGTTCTAGTGCCCCCAGGGTTTGGAGGGTCGGCTGCCTCTCTGCCTTTGGCAGTGTGCTGTGTGAGTTTCCTTTCTGCCTTTCGGCAGGGTGTGGTTTGAGTGGCTGTTGAGGGTGGGGGGTTAGTCTGGGTGGGTGTGGGGACAGTTCATGTGAGGGGTTAGTTGAGCATGGGTGAAGGCAGGTGGGAAAGGTGTGTGAGTGGTGGGATTAGGTCTTTGTAGATGGGGGAGCATTTTGGTAGCATGTCAGGGGAGCTGTGCTAATGGGCCCATGCTAAGTAAAAGGGGGCAGGGCATCGGTGTATCTGGTGTGCAGGCCTTCATAGTGGCAGGCTTAGTGGCCAGTGCGCTTGATCACTGAGGGCTGTGCTGGGGCTGGAGCTGGCCTTGCTCCCCAGAATGACGGGAAGGGGAGTGTGTGAGGAAAAGGGAGAAGGCAGGGGGGGATGGGCAGCAGTTTGGGTGAGGAATGAGGGGTGGCACAGGGGAAACTCAGGGTAGACCCAGCAGAGTTTGAGTCCTGACATGGGGGTCAGGGCGGACCCAGCAACCAGAGAGGAAGAATTGCCAGAGGATGATGGTTAGCAGTGTTCCAGTGCAGAGTGCCAGCAGAGGACAGATACTGTGTCTGGGAATGCAGGTCATTATTTGCTGTCGGACAAGGGGTCTAGGGTACAGGGTACAGGTGCACGAAGGATGGCGTGGGTTCAAAAGCATGACAAGATTTTCATTCGGATGCTGAAGGACAAGGAATTTTTGAAGAACATTCGGAGTGTCATGCATTCCATGCATCATGAGAAGTGTTTGTGTCGCTTGGGTGACAAGTCGGCTGTGCACACGTGGGATACCTCAGATTCTTGGGACTCTTCTGATTCCTCATCTTCGGATAGCACTGAGTTGGATGCTGATGGTGTCAGTCTGTACAGTTCTTTTTTTTTAATATTTATTTTAATAGTTATATCACATCTGCAGTAACAAAAGAAAAAATACATTTGCAATAACATTCAAGAAATACATAGGTGGAAACTTTACCAAACCGCAGATACATGTAACATAATCCAAGCCTGTCCTATGTACCTCAAATCATACGAGGGAAAAAATTTCAAAAAAACAAAATAACATTCCCTTCCCGCCACCCCCCCTCCCCCCAGACGCGCCGCAGACATTGTCTTTTAAGCTACATATTTATCTAGTGCAGACCATTTTGAGAGCTGGGATCTTCCTCCTCTTACATTAGATACTCTATCCGAGGCTTTTTCATATTTGGCATACAAGCATATCTGATTCCACCACTCTGAAAAATTAGGCTTGTTTGGATTTTTCCAGCGGGAAATTATCAACTTTAAAGCTACCATAAGCATGAAATTTAAAAGAAAATGATTGCTTTTATCTAGATCCGGGATCTTTGCCACATTCCGAAATGCTATTATCTGCCAGGATAAAACCGCTTGGAAATTTAAAATCTCCTGAATTTTAGCCCATATTTTTATCCAAAAATTCTGAATGTGAGGGCAGTCCATCATCATATGTCTCAGTGTACCCACTTCATCATTACAGGTCCAACAGAAATTGCTCTCCTTCCTATTCCATTTACTTAATCTGTTAGGGGTAAAAAACGCCCTATGTGCAAGGAAAAACATAGACTGCGTGAGAGCCGCGGACTTTGAGGCTCGAACCGAGGACTCCCAAAATCTTTTCCATTCCAACTGTGACAGATTAGCCTCTGTCTCTTCTTCCCATACACATCTCAATCCTCTAGTTGATGCTGTAAAATGCTCCATAAATAAGGCGTAAAAACTGGAGGCAACACCATTTTTGGAGTTGAGTTCTTCCACAACTTTTAGTAACCCCCAGGAGCTGAAGATATCTTTAGGGATCGGCAAAGCCTTCCCGAGACAATGACGCAGTTGTAGCCATTGGAAAAAACATGTGGACGGTAGGTTGAATTCCTGCTGAACATTAGTAAAAGACTTCCAGCAAGAGCCCTCCATTAGCTGGCCAATCATCCAAATTCCCTTCTTCTGCCAAATCTTCCATGCATATGGCTCCTTATTAATCTGAAAAGCAGGATTGTACCATATCGGCATTAGACGTGACGGGGGGTTTCTCTTTTCAATGACTGTCAGAAAGGAACGAAATGCTTGCTGCGTGGATATAATTACATTTCCAACTTTAGAGGACATCGGGTGCAGCATTCCAATAAGTAAATGGTTGGACAAGGTGCCACAATCTGTTCTTCCATTTTGAACCATGTCGGCAAATACTCCGCTTCATCTTTCAGAGCCCATAATGAGCCTTGTTTCAGAAGGAAGGATCTATGATACCATAGAAAGTCTGGAAAGTGTATCCCACCATATGACTTAGCAGCTTTCAGTTTCCTGAGTGCGATCCGAGGGGTTTTCCCTTCCCAAAAAAAAGTGCTTAATATCCGCTCTAAGTTCCTATATACCATAGGAGGTAGCAAGACTGGTAGCACGCTCAGGATATAATTTATTTTGGGCATCAATGTCATTTTAATAGCTTCCACTCGGCCCCACCAAGTAAGGTGTAACGGGGACCATGTCCGAGTGTATGACCATGCTATGTCCAGTACCTTATCTAAATTTATCCGTACTGTTTCGTCCAGAGGGGCAGAATACATTACCCCAAGATACTTCACTGAGGTAGCTTCCCATTGAAAGGGAAAATTGTACACCATTGAGGCATTTGCTCTTTTGTTTATGGGGAAGGCCACCGACTTCATCTAGTTCACTTTGTAGCCCGACAATTGTGAGTACTGTGAGATCAGATGTAAGAGCGCTGAGATTGATCCTGGCTTAAGAAAAACTAACAGGTCGTCTGCATAGGCCGACACTTTAATATGTAGGTCTGCTAACTGAAAGCCTTGAATATCCTGAGATTGGCGGATCATCAGCGCCAGCGACTCTAATGCCAGATTGAATAAAAGTGGAGACAGCGCACATCCCTGCCTGGTACCTCTCAGCAAAGGGAATTGACGAGACAGAGTACCGTTGACCAGGATTCGAGCCGTAGGATTGTCATACAGAATATGTACCATGTCTATGTATTTTTTAGGCAGGCCAACCCACTCTAAAACATAATACAAGAAGGGCCATTCCAATCTGTCAAAGGTCTTTTCAGCGTCTATTGACAGACCTAATAAAGGGTCATCCATGGTAGTTGCTCTTTCTATAAGTTCACAGACGCCCGTTGTCGGCCGTGGATCGCCCTGCCACGAATCCACACTGATCTGGGTGAATCAGCACCTGCAACACTTTGTTAAGCCGCCTTGCCAAGATGCTGGAAAATATTTTGTAGTCAGCATTTAGAAGGGAAACAGATCTGTAGTTACTGACCTTCGTAGGATCCCGCCCCAGTTTTTCCAGCACAACAATCGTAGCCTTGGCAAAGGCACCAGTCTTCTGATCTGGAGTTAAGAACTTTTGGTAATAGCTCAGTAACTGAGGGAGTAGATCATCTGCAAAGGTTCTGTAGAATTTGACGGGTAATCCATCTGGACCAGCCGCTTTGCCTATTTTCATGCATGCAAGAGCTTCTTGCAACTCAATAGCAGAGAGTGGTTCACCCAACATGGCCGCCTGTTCTGGCTTCAGCACAGGTCTATCAACCGCCTCTAATAATTCTTTACAGGCCTTCCTGTCAAAAGACACTTCCGAAGAGTAGAGTTGCGTATAATACTTGTGGAATGCTTCCACTATATCACTGTTGTGGGTCAGGGTAGTCTGTTGCCACTCTGATATATGAGTTATGTGCGTTTTATTTCGACGAGCCTTTAAGCTTGCAGCCAGCAACTTACTCGCCCTGTTCTTTTCTGTATAGTAGCGAGTTTGGCAATCAAACAGCTGCTTCTCTACTTCTGTGCTCAATATAGAATTATATTGATATCGCAACTTTTGCAGAAAACTCAGCATTGATGACTTAAAGTTTCTCTGAAGAATTCTTTCTCCTGCCCTGATTTGATCATCTAACGCTTTAAGTTCGGCTCTAGTCCTTTTTGTTTTAGCAATTGAGAAACTGGTAATATGCGCTCTGACCGTAGCCTTAAAGGCTTCCCACCAACCCCAATTCGAAGTATCTTTTTGCATATTATTATCAAAATAATCCTTTATGACTTGCTGCATTGTGGCTTTAAAGGATACGTCAGCCAGAAGGGCCCTGTTGAAAGACCATGTCTGTTGGCTGGGCAAACTTTCTCCAAAACTTAAGTCCAAGACAATTGCCGCATTATCTGAAATGTGAGAACTAAGAATGCTTGCGTCTTGTACTTCTGGAACTACCGATCTGGATATCATAAAGAAGTCTACCCGCGAGTGTGAGCTGTGTGGAGAGGAAAAGAAGGTATAGTCTCGTTCCATCGGATATAAAATCCTCCATATATCTACAAGACCAATTTCTTGCATTAGTGAACTCAGAACATCTGCAGCTCTACCTCTCTTGGGCCTGCTCGGTTCACAGTCCAAAAGAGGATCTAAGACTAAGTTAAAATCACCATCAAGGATTACCGGGAGATGAGAGCTCTCTTGAACCGCAACTGCCAGAGCATGGAAAAAGTTAGGCTGATCGCTGTTTGGGGCATAGACATTCATTATCATTAGTTGTCTAGCGCCTATGGACAAATGGACTTTAACCCACCTTCCTTCACAATCCGCTCTGGTGGCCAAGACCTGATGTATCTTATTGTTTATTAAAATAGCTACCCCGTTTTTCTTCCCCACAGCTGGCGAGTGAGCAATCATTTTGAACTGCCTTGTAGATAGGTGAGTTTCTTGAAGCATAACCAAGTCCGCTTTTTGTTTCTGAGCATAAATCAAAATCTTTTTTCTTTTTGCGGGGTGCATGATGCCCTTCACATTCAACGATAAAAATTTAAGGGGAGGCATGAGTATATTGGAACTTAACGTTGTATGCCAGGCCCTCTATACAATGATCCATCTTATAGCTCTGCTCAAACTCTCCTAGCCCTAAATCAATGCAAAAATGTCTGCGACGCGCCACCCCGTTCTTCATATAAAGGAGAAACAACATTGGGTGAGACAGTGGGTGAAAATGGAACACATATCAACTGCCAGACCCAAGTCGCCAAAGAATAATTTAATATGTAACATATTGTCACCAATACGCATTGCTAGCAAAACAGAAAGAAAGGGAAAAAAGGAAAAGGAAATTGCATAGTAGTTACATATCGTCTGTGCTACAAGGGAATTACTTTGGTTACTTGCACAGACTTAAAACCTGATTACAATGTCAGAGCCAGTTCAGGGTGACCCTTGCTCTTAATAACGTATCGCATGCATATCAATACTCAACTTTCTCAGCATTTAGATCTATTTAAAGCTTACAAAAAGATAAATACGTCCATGGTATCAGGGGATCAAGGCGCATTTTCCAACTGCATTCTCAGCGCCTCTTGATCTTCAAGGTACTGCAACAGCACACTGGGGTCCACAAACGACTTGGTGCGGTTATCCAGAGTTACCTTAAGCAGCGCCGGATAAAACAGGCCATACTTCGCTTGCAACTGCTGGAGACGAGGTCTCAACTCCAGAAATTTTTTCCTCTTATACATTGTTGCCTTGCAGAGGTCTGGAAAAAATGAGATCTTATGGCCTTCATACATCACCGATGTTGACGCCCTTGCTGCGGCCATTATTTGCATGGCCTGTTGGTGTTGGAGAGTACAAATTATTATAGGCCGTGGTCTTGGGCTGTGCCCTCCAGTATGAGCAGGAATCCGATGGGCCCGTTCTACTTCAAAAGGCTTGTTGAAGTTGATTTTAAGTAATTTAGGCAACAGCCCTTCCATGAAGCCGATCGCGTCAGAGCCCTCTGCACCTTCAGGAATGTCGACAATTCTTACGTTGTTCCTGCGCGACCTGTTACTAAGGTCCTCAAAATTCACCTCTAAGTGATCGGCCTTTTTGAGGGCTTTGGAGAGCCTCTGTAGGCGTTCATCATGTGTGTTAACTGTATCATCAATCTTTGCCATATGGACTGTTAAGCCATGCATTTGCTCCTTGATCTCCTGCATGTCCGTTTGCATCTGAGCTAAAGTTTCTCCGTTCGCTGAGATTAGTGATCGCACTGCTCTGATTTCCCCCAGTATCCCACGCATCCCTTCATCTGGTTCGCGCGCTGCCGCCATCTTTAAAGGGGACGGAGGGTCCTGTTTAGCGCGTTTAGAGCCAGTATTTCCCCCAGAAGTGAATTCTAATTTGGTTTGCTTTATAGCAGCCATCCTTCGGTAACTTGTCTCGACCTTGAAGAGTGCAATATCCCTCGTAACAATATCAGGAGTCAACTCGGGTCTGCAGGAGCTCTGCTCCTATGCGTCCATCTTGTTCCCCGCTGGCTCCGCCTCTCATCCAGTCTGTACAGTTCTGACCATCTGGGGGTCTAGTTCCAGGTGCAAGGTGGGACTGGTGATGACCCGTGGTTGGCGGGGAGTGGGCACACCATGAGCAGGATTGTTCTGTTGGATTGTCAAATGTCTCGGAAACTACAGGTGAAGGTGCTGCAGGGGTGGTACATGGATATCTTTTCTCTGTTGGCTCACGATCAGGATATTGGGGATAAGAAGAAGAGCGAGGGTTCTAAGGACGAGGGTAAGAAATGACAGTCTCGAGTTCCTAAGACCATTAGTAACTGGTTGTTAGCGTTCCATGTTTTTTTCTCTGTTTTGGGTGGGGCCAAGCCGGCCCTATACCTGGGGATCTTGTGGTATTCAGATGTGACCTGGAAGACTGATAGGACATATGGGGTTTGGGTCTGGCTCAACTATGATGAACAGTTCAAGAAGAGCTTGGTGAAGGACAATGCTGAGGCTTGGGGGTTTCGGGATGTGGACATTTGGCTTGAGGAAAGGCTCTGCGTCGGTCTCCTTTTGTGAAACCCAGTGGTGGGGGTTTTCCAGGACCCTCTACTGTGGCTTCCCTGGGGGGCTGGTTACAGATGGCGAGTAGTGAGTGGGGTAGAGGGAGGGATGGGGGGAGCTGGGTTTCCAAGCAGTGGGGGGAATTTTCCCCTGTCTGGAGGGTTTCGGGGCAACGGAGTGAAAAGTGCCTGTTTTCAGATCAACGTGGGCATCACTTCAAACATAGATGCTCGATGTATGGGGGGGCACCCAGACTTTCAATATTTCACCCAAGGAAGGGGCCCACCTAGGGGCAGACAGATCCCTGGCCAAGGATCCATCACCCATTAACCTGGTGACCTCGGAGTACTGGTTGCAGGGTTATCTGAATTTGGCAGTGGCCCGGTTATTATGCAAGGGTTTTTGGGATGGGTTTGTGATTCCTTTTTCAGAACCACCTCTGTTTCACCAGGCCTGTTATGCTGCATCGGTACAGCAGCTACAGGGGATTGTCTCCAGCAAGTTACATAGGGAGTTGGAGCTGGGCAGGATTACAGGTCCATTTGAGCATTATCCTCTGCCCAATCTGGTGGTGTCCCCATTGGGGGCTGTGCCAAAGAAGAAGCCAGCCAAGTATTGGTTCATTCACAATTTGTCATATCCGGCGGGACAAACTGTGAATGATTTTATTGACCTGGCTTTTTGGTGCAATATGCGTCCTTTGATTCTGCTGTCGGTCTTCTTCAGAGATCAGGGCAGGGGGCATTGATGGCAAAAGCAGATTTGCAGTCCATATTTTGATTGCTCCCTATCGACCCCAGTTCTTTTTATCTTCTCGGCTTTCATTTCCAGGGGCAGCATTATGTTGCAAGTGCATGCCCATGGGGTGTTCGGTGGCCTGTGCCTGTTTTTAGGATTTTTCTTCCTTCCACCATTGGGCATTCCAGCTGGCTGTAAAGTCTTAACTCGATGGTGCGCTATTTAGATGATTTCCTCATGGTGGCTTCAGCAGGGTCTCCAGAGTGTAGACGGTGTTGGGGGTCTTTCAGCAGTTGGCAAGGGTTATGGGTGTGGCATTGGTAGATGTGAAGATGGAGGATCTAACTACCTCACTCATTTTTCTCAGTATTGAACTTGATTCCATAAGTATGGAATCTTGGTTGCCTGCGGAAAAAGTCTCCAAATTGGAGCTTTTGATTCAGCGAGCTCTGTCCTAGTCTAAGTCGACATTAGGACAGGTGCAAGAACTTTTGGGGCATTTCAATTTTGCTTGTTGGGTGATCTCTAGGGGTAGAGTATTCACGTGGCGGCTTGCATTCCTGACTAGAGGGGTGCAGAAGAAGCATCACTTTATTCAGATGAGTAGGGGTGTGAGAGTGGATTTGGTCGTTTGGTGGGAGTTTTTGCAGGATTTCAATGGAGTGTGTGTGCGTGCCAATTAATAGTGGTGTCCAATCATGATCTGGAGCTATATACCGATGCCTTTTGCAGGCGTATGTCGCGCAGAGTCTTGGCCTGATGCATAAAAGGACTGAGGTTGGTGCCAGAATATTACATTTTTAGAACTGTTTCCAATCTGGGTGGCATTGCTGCTGTGGGGTGACCATCTGCGTAATTGGAGCTTACTCTTGCATTCTGATAATATGGCGGTGGTGATGGCAATCAACCGGCAGTCTGCAAGCTCCACCTTGGAGATGGGATTGCTCCGCCAATTGGTTCTGCAGTGCTTACAGCTCATTATCTTATTGGGAGCAAAGCATGCAGCGGGTGTGGATAATGAAGTTGCAGATGCTTTATCTCATTTGCAGTGGGCCCAGTTTCGTGCTTTGGCTCCAGCCGTGGATGTTGCCCCTTCCCGAATCCCGAAGAGTTGTTCGGAGGTCCTTCCTCATCACTTGGAAGATTGTTGAAGGCTGCTTTGGCGGTGAACACCTGGAAAGCCTATGCAGCTGGCTGGTGGCATTTTGTGAACTTGATGCCAGTGAGAGGGCAGCGGATTACGTATGATGATGTCTTGCATTTTCTGGAGTTGGTGGTTTTTAGCATCACTTGTCACTGCATTCTCTCTCGGGGGCGTTGGCGAATGTGGCTTTTATGTCAAAGCTATGTGGGTTTCCTGATTTTACAGCATTTTTTGTTGTATGGAAGCTCATGAAAGGTTCTGCCAGAGCACGGCTGGCCTCAGTCGTGTGGCTGGTGTGGCAACCCCTTCAGCATGATATGCTGTTGGCTCTTTTGGTAGACTTGCCCCGGGTGTGTGCTACTACATTTGAAGTGGGGTTATTCAGAGTTGATTTTTCCTTTACTTTCTTTGCAGCACTTAGAGTAGGGGAGTTGGTGGCAACTTCCAAGTCCACTTTGGGGGATAGGGGACTCTTGGCTGAAGATGTGGTGCTCTTTAAGGAGGAGGTGCAGTTGCATATTTGTCACAGAAAGCCGGATCAGCTGGGATGTGGGGTATGGTTTGGTCTCCTGTCCGGTTCATTGTGCCAGTTCCTTTTTACATTCTTGGCCAGTGAGGGGCCTATTTTGATTGTGCCATGAGTGGGGGGATCCACTGACCCGGTTACAATTTTCAGCTATTTTGAAGTGGAGTTTAGCCTTAGCAGGCTTCCTGCCACAGGAGGTTGCAATGCATTTGTTTATTTTATTTATTTATTTATTTAAAAGCTTTTCTATACTGCGCTTTTTAATATCAGTGCGGTTTACAATTAACATTTTTTGTACAGTGCAGGATGTACCTGCCTTGTGCTTACATTGAAGAGGCGCAGGAACTTGGAGTTGTAACTGGAGTAACTATATACAGGTTAGACCTTTGTCACCATGCTGTATAACGGCGTGGTTGGGTCTAAAAGCTATGTACAGATTTTGTCAGTTATCTACAATTTCACAGTCTTATTATATTTACAATTGTTTAACGTCACGGTCTTATTACATATACATTTGTTTAACATCATTGTCATATCCGGTAGTTGGGTTGGAGTCTACCGTAATCCTGGTCTACATAGGTATGTGGGGGGTGCTGCCGGTGCGGGCTGGGGTGTGGGATTTGGGGATGCATCATTATGTGTGAGTAGTGTAGAAGGAAATGCTTAAGGGCTTTCCTGAATTGGGTGAGGTCCATGATCACTTTGATATTGGGAGGGAGGTTATTCCAGCACTTCAGGGCATAGAACACGAAGGCTCTGTTCCTTGTTGCCTGAGAACATTTTGTTGTTTCCATGGAGATTACCAATGTGTTGGTGGCTAATGTCTTCTTGATCTGTTGTTGGGGGTGAGGGTGAGGAGGACGGTGAGGGAGGAGGAGGATATCTTGTTGATGGCTTAGAAGGTCAGGTGTAGCACTTTGTATGTGAGCCTGCAGTTGATCGGTAGCCAGTGTAGGTCTTTCAGGATTGGGGTTATGTGGTCTCTTCTGGATATCCCGCAGAGGATGCGGGTAGCAGCATTCATCGCAAGTTGTAATGGGTTTAGAGTGCTCCTGGGGAGACCATGCAGAATGGCGTTAGCATAGTCAAAATGGGGTGTTACAAGCACTTGGAAAATTGTTCTGAAGTTCTCTGGCAGCAGCATGGGCCTTAGGTGTCGTAGTGTCCTTATCTTGTGGTATATGGCCCTGACGGTGTTGTTTATGTGCGCTTTCAAATCAAGGTGCTGGTCTAACGTGACACCCAGGTAGCGTATTGTGGGTTTACTTGGGAGCTCTGCGTCTCTCACTTTTATTGTCATGGGGGGAGAAAAGGTTTTGTTTTTTTGTAATGAACAGGACCTCAGGTTTTTTGAAGTTGATTCGGAGGTCTGGGAATTAAGCCAGTCAGTGATCGCATTGAAGCAATTAACTAGTGCTGTAAAGTCAGGTTGCGTGATGTTGGGGCAAGTAGCAGTACATCATCCACATAGATCAGGCAGGAAATTTTGAAGGAGTGGATGATTTCGCATATGGGCTGCATGTATATGTTGAAGAGTAATGCTGATAGAGAGGAGCCTTGGGGTACCCCCTGGCCTTGTTGAAAAGGCTCAGAGGTCTTGGATCCCATCCGTACGTGTTGCCATCTGTCTGCTAGGTAGGATTTGCACCAGTCCCAGGCCAAGCCCTGGATTCTCTTCTCATGGAGGCGTGTCAGGAGCTGGTCATGGTTGACAGAGTCGAATGCAGCGGCGATGTCAAGGAAGATAATTGCAAACCCATTTCTGATATTGTCTATCCCTCCGGTTAAGGCGTTGATTAGTGTTGTAAGTAGTGTCTCAACTCCATGTGATTCCCTGAATCCGTGCTGGCATGGGTCTAGAGGGGCTGCAGTATCGATGTGTTGCTGGATCTGTCTTTGGACGACTTTCTCGATTATTTTGGTGAGCAGGGGGATACTTGAGATCGGGCGGTATGATTCAGCCTTCTGGGGGTCTAGTCTGTTGTTCTTCAGAAGGGGTCGTATGGAAGTCTGAGGGTTGATGGGAATGTTCCTGTTGAGAAGGATAGGCTCATGGTCCTGGCTAGGATTGGGCTGAGTTCTATGTGCATTGCTCTTATCCAGTATGCTGGGCAAGGGTCGTTTGGTGCAGTGGTGGTATTGATGGTAGTGATGATGTCCTTGATGTATCTCTTGGATGGTGGCATGAGTTCTGCAAGTGGTGACTGTTGGCATGGGTTATGACTAGGTGTGAGTCTCCAAGCTGTGTCTGCTTTGATGGATTTGGCCTGTAGGTAGTCAGCATATACCTGGGGTTGTATTGGTCCTAGTTGGGGAGATGATAGTTCTTTTGTTAAGGACTTTACTAAGTTGAAGAGGTCATGGGGCTTGTTTAGGGAGTGGTGAAGGAGCTCGGCGTGGTATTATTTCATTTTCTCTGAGGTTGTTTCACGGTGTACTTTTAAGTGAGATGTGTAAGCTGACATGTCCGCTGGGGAACAGGAGCGTCACCATTTTCTCTCGAGCTTCCCGAGGAGGAATAGAGAATTCCGCAGCTCTGCAGAGAACCAAGGGGCCGGCTTCCTTCTTCTTGCCAGTCTGTTGGGATCGGGTGGTTTGTCCGAGGAAGGCAGCCGAGAGAGTGAGCTCAGGGTGTCGTTCCACCTGGCTATCATGTCGTTGAGGTTGGCTGATGGCTGTTTGAGTTTTGGAAGTATGCACTTGATCTCTTCTTTGTCAAGGGACTTGAAGCATCCTGCAGGTGCCCATGATGTGTCACTTGTGCCACTGGGTGAATCATGTTCTTGCTGTGGGGGATTCTGGAATGTGATTAGTCTGTGGTCGGACCATGGGACAGGGGTAATGGCTAGGTTGAAGTTGTGGTTTTGGCTTATGTCTGGACGTGGGGCAAAGACTAGGTCCAGTGAGTTTCCTCTGTGGTGGGTGGGAGCGTTGACAACCTGTTCGTAGCCCAGCTCAGTCATTGTCTCGAGGAAGGAATTGGTGTGGTTGCATTGAAGTGCTGGAAGGTTAAAATCACCCATCACCCAGTTTGGTTTGCGTGGGTTTTCAGGGTTGCAGGCTAGGTCAGTTATGTTAGAGGGGTCTTCCGGGGGGGGGGGGGGAGGTTGGGGCTCTGTATATGAGGTTGATGGTGTTGTGTTTGTTAGCTATGGTGATTGTGTCTAGGTGCAGTGTGCTTTTGGAGGAGAGCAGCTAGTATTGGAGCTCTGTCTTTACTAGGATGAAGACCCCTCCGCCTCTCCAGCCAGTTCTGTGTCTGAGTCTGCAAGCCAGGATTCTGTGACCATTAGTATGTCAAGATCGAGGTGTGCTATGAGATCCGTGATGGCTGGCCATTTCTTGCGGACCGAGCATGCATTTATGAGGGCACATTTCAGGTCCCGAGGTACTTGGGCTAACACCTCTTGGGGTTCTCGGGGTGTTTGATTGTTATGTGGAGTGGGTGTGGGTACCGGTCATGGTATGAGTTTGATAATGGATGATGGGAGCTGCTGTAATATTTGTTACCCATGCTGTGAAGGATGGGGTTGGGATTGTGGTTGGAGGTGAGTGTGAGGGTTTCATAAATGGTATTGACAAGGAGATAAAAGCTGGTGAGGGCTAAGATGGAAATGGCCATCTTGGGCTGCTGGGTGTTGAGTCAGCTTATAGTAATTGCTCCTTTGTACAATAGATATAACAGAAGCTCCTATGTATAACAGTGGCAATGTAACCTAAGAGGCATGCACAGTATGGGATACTTTGTATCGGAGGCTACTGTGCTGCATGGTTATATTTTTATATTTTATATATCAGCAGGTTATTGCTAGGAGCATTTGCATAGTATATGGAGCGTAGTGCTTGCAGCATATATCACACCTTACTTATCAGAAAGCACTGCAAGCCAGGATTCTGTACCTCGGTGAAACAATGCTGGTTGCCACACAGGGCATCTCTGTGCCAGTGATTCAGCAACTGGCAGTCTAATGTTTATAAGAGATATGTGCGCTAACTGGGCTCCTTCACAGCCTTTTCAGCTTACTTTTCTTTCAGTTTTGTCGCCCAGTTGGCGGTGACATGAGTTACTCGTATGGATGTGTGTGCATTTCTTCATTTTCTGGGCCCAGGCATTGGTTTGCTTTTCAATTTGTCCACAAAGTGGTTGGCAAGGATTTGTGGTTTAATGGTACAGCTCTTGGTTCTGTGTAGGATGTTTGGATTAGGGATTTGATTATGTTAAAAAGCTCCCTAGGTCAATTTAGTGATTTGTTGAGTAAATTGCAATGGTATTCTTTCTTTCTGTCTAAGATTGCTTCTTTATATTTTTGTAGGGTTGACATATAAGTGGTTCTAAATTCCCGTGGTTTTTGTTGCTCTCCATTTGTGTTCAATCTTTCATAATTCTTTTTTTTAGGGTTGTGAGTTC
This sequence comes from Ichthyophis bannanicus, assembly GCA_033557465.1. NCBI lineage: Eukaryota > Metazoa > Chordata > Amphibia > Gymnophiona > Ichthyophiidae > Ichthyophis > Ichthyophis bannanicus. The sequence goes on from CM066031.1 coordinate 736,690,551, forward strand.
CTTGGTATACCATATTTCTGTAAGTTTATGTTTTGGCCTTTCCTTAGTGCATGTATATGTCTCTGTTTTTGAGATATAAGCGTTCCGCATGTTTATGAATATGTTTATGTCTGTTGGTAGGTTTGTTAGTTGTGGGAGTATATTCTCAAGGAATGTGTTTTTGTTGAATTGAGTGAATTGTTTTGTTTTGATTATTTCTTTAGTTTGGGGAGGACTGTGAGGCATCTTGGGAATGGTGAATTCAATTATGGAGTTATCTGACCAAGGGATTTGTTTTGTTCTGGGGGAATGAATATGGAATGGTTGGTTATACGTTTTGGTAGGAAAACCAGGTCTAGGGTGTTCCCTTTGGTATGGGTGGATGTGGAGACTGTTTGCTGGAATCCCGTGTCATTCAGAGAGTCGATGAATAGGGTTGACAGTATGTTGTGCAGGGATGGTAAGTTAAAGTCCCCGAGGAGGATGTGTGGTGTTCTTAGTTAAGTTGTGCAAGTGGATTTGAGGATGTGGGTTAGGTTATTATGGTTGGGGGTTGGAGGTAGTTAAACCAGGCAGACGGGCAGGTGTTTGTTTTCTATCATTATCATGTCCATGCCTTCTATGTTGTTGCAGGTGCTGAGTGTGAGGTTTAGATCCTGTTTACATAGTATGGGGACACAACTTCCTTTTTATTGCCCCTTGGACAACTGAATTGTTGGTATCCTTTTATTTTTAGATGGTTTAGGACAACAGTATCATGTAAAAAGGAGAAGGGGAAAGCGATGGCAGTGGGGGTGTACTATCAACCGCCTGGCCAGAATGAACAAATAGATTATGAAATGCTCAAAGAAATCAGGGAAGCTAACAAAAGATACAACACAGTAATAATAATGGGTGATTTTAATTATCCTGGTATTGACTGGGTCAGTGTCATGGCAGGACATACTAGGGAGATAAAGTTTCTAGATGAAATAAATGACTGCGTCTTGGAGCAGATGGTTCATGAACCAACCAGAGGGGAAGCCATTTTGGACCTAATCCTTAGTGGATCACAAGATCTGGTGCAAGAGATAAGGGTGTTGGGGCCACTTGGCAATAGTGATCATAGCATGATCGTGTTTGATTTAATAAATGGAGAAGGGAGGGTAAGGAAATCCACAGTACCAACTGTTTAACTTTCAAAATGAGGAAACTAGTTAAGAAAAAACTAAAAGGAGCGGTTGCAAAGGTTAAAGATTTACATCAAGCTTGGGTGTTGTTTAAGAAACAGTGCAAGCACTGGCAAGTTAAATGAAAGGCATTGATAAGGCAGGCAAAGAGAGCATTTGAGAATAAATTTGCTCCTGAAGCAAAAATGCATAATAAAGACTTTTTCAAGCACATCCGTAATAAAAAACCTGTGAGTCATTTGGACCATTAGATGATAGAGGGGTAAAAGGGGCACTAATAGGGGACAAGGCCATAGCGGAGAGACTGAATAAATTCTTTTCTTCGTCTTTACTGAGGAAGATTTAGGAATGTTACCCATGATTGAAATGGTATTTAAAGGAGATGCTGCAGAAGAATTGAAAGAAATATTGATACACAGGGAAGATGTATTACAACTATTTGATAAACTGAAGAGTAGCAAATCCAAGGATGTTGAAAGAACTGAAATATTACTATTAGTAATCTGTGAACAATCACTAAAATCTCTGTAATACCTGAAGATTGGAGGATGGCCATTGTAACGCCTATTTTTAAAAAGGGTTCCAGGGGTGATCCATGAAACTACAGACCGGTGAGCCTGACGTCAGTACTAGGAAAAATGGTAGAAACCATAATAAAGAACAAAATTACTGAACATGCAGATAGTCATTGGTTAATGGGAGACAGCCAACATGGCTTTACCCAAGGAAGGTCTTGTCTTACTAATCTGTTATGTTTTTTTGAATGTGTGAATGAACAGGTAGACAAAGGTAAGTCAGTTGATATAGTGTATCAGGACTTTCAGAAAGCCTTTGACAAGGTTTTATCAGAGATTTTTGGCAAAATTAAAAAGTCATGGGATAGGTGGCAGTGTACTATTGTGGATGAGGAACTGGTAAAAAGGTAGAAAGCAGAGGGTAGGGCTAAATGGCCAATTTTCGCAATGGAGAAAGGTGAATAGTGGAGTACCCTAGGGATCTGTGCTGGGTCCGCTGCTTTTTAACATATTCATAAATGACTTGGAAATGGGAATAATGAGTGAGGTTATCAAATTTGTGGATGATACAAAACTATTCAAAGTTGTTAAAACCCATGAAGATTGTGGAAAATTGCAAGAGGATCTTGATAAATTGGAAGACTGGGCATCCAAATGGCAGATGAAATTTAATGTGGATAGGTGCAAAGTTATGCACCTACGAAAGAAAAACCCAAACTATGGCTACATGATGCAAGGTTCCACATTGGGAACCACCATCCAGGAAAAAGATTTAGGCATCATCGTTGATAACATGTTAAAACCCTCCACCCAGTTTGCAGCGACAGCCAAGAGAGCAAATAGAATGCTAGGTATCATACGAAAAGGAATGGAGAATAAAAGAAAGGATATTATAATGCCTCTGTATTGTTCCATGGTGCGACCACACCTTGAATATTTTGTGCAGTTCTTGTCGCCATATCTTAAAAAGGATATAGTGTTATTAGAAAAGGTATAGAGAAGAGCCACCAAAATGGTAAAGGGGATGAAAGGATACCTCCTATGAAGAGAGGATAAAAAGGCTATGGCTCTTCAACCTGGAAAAGAGAGGGATGAGGGGAGATATGATAGAGGTCTATAAATTAATGAATGGAGTGGAACAGGTAAAAATAGATCAATTTACGCCATCAAAATATAGAAAGACTAGGGGGCATTCAATGAAGCTACAGGGTAAACTATTAAAGACTAATAAGAACAAATATTTTTTCACTCAATGTGTAATCAAACTCTGGAATTTGCTCCTGGCGGATGTAGTGAATGCTGTTAGTGTAGCTGGGTTTAAAAAGGTTGGACCAGTTCCTGGAGGAAAGGTCCATAAACCATTATTAATGTGGACCCAGAATATCCACTGCTTGATCCAATACAAACATTGTGGAACCTCTGTCTTTTGGGGAAACTGCTAGGTATTTGTGACCTAGATTGGCCACTGTTGGAAACAGGATACTGGGATTGATGGACCTTGGTCTGACCCAGTGTGGCATATGTTATGTTCTTATGTTCGTATCCAGGTTTCTGTGATGCATAGTATTTAGGGATTTTCATCTTTCATTAAGTCAAGTATAGCTGGAATTTTGTTCCTTATGGACCTAACGTTAATTAGGATGCATTTTAGTGGGATGAATGAGGTGGGCAGGGAGCAGGAGGGATTGTTGTTTTGTGTGAATATGTATATAAGTCTGCTATGTGTGCTGTTTTGTTTCATGTTATACCTTGTAAATTGTCACAATTGGAGTTAGTGACAAACATAATTATCGATAGTATAATTGTATACCTAACAAGAGAGGTGCGCCTTAACATTTGGCATAACATTTAATTTGGTAGATAAACAGAATAAATTAAGGAATGTAGATGCAAGATAGAAATATGCTATAAGGAACAGAGCTAACTTGGTCTACATATAGTCAAATAATTTGGGATAATTTAGTGCTAGTAGTAGATGTTTAGTAATGAATTGGTATTAGATAAGATACTCCTGTTCAACAATTTTATATTGCCATCAGGTATAAGTAGTCATGCCTGTTTGCAATTGCGTGGAATCAGAGGGGTGTTGTAATGGTAAGTTTTGGTTCTGCAAGTTACACATTGAATGCAGTAGAATCCTACGGACCGAAGACGATGACTACTATGAATGAAAAGAAGTCTGCAATGGTACTGAATGTGTGGACACCGAGTAGGAGCAAATATAATTGTGTGTTATGGGCATTCTGGGGAGGAGCAAAATTTGCCCCTTCCTTTCTGAACACACTACTAAGACACTTATCCACTCTTTAGTCGCCTCCCATCTAGACTATTGCAACCTCCTCTTGCTGGTCTCCCTCTGAATCAATTCTATCCCCTTCAATCTGTTCAAAACTCAGCTGTGCAGCTAATCTCAGCCTCGATTTGCTCATATAACCCTTTTCTCAAGTCGCTTCATTGGCTCCTTATCCACTTCCTTATCCAATTCAAACTTAATTGCACTCATTCTGCTGCTGTTCACTACCTTTCCTCTCTTATCTCTCCCTACACCCCTCCTCGGGAACTCCGTTCTTCTGGCAGATCATTTCTATCTGTGCGCTTCTCTTCTACTGCCAACTCCAGACCTTGATTCTTTCACCTCACTACTCCTCAAGCCTAGAAAAAACTACTTGAGTCTGCATGTCAGGCTTTCTCTCTGGCCCTTTTCAAATCTAGGCTGAAAGCTCTCATCTTCAAGGCTGCTTTTGGATCCTCATCCGCTTAGTCTCTTATGTATCTCCTTACCATTCCCCTAGATATATCCTTTTTCTCAGCTGTTGTGTTGTCTGTCTTGACTAGACTGTAAGCTGTGAGTAGCAGGAACTGTCTTTTACATGTGTCTGTACAGCACTGCGTATACCTTGTACCACTATACAAATTATCAACAACTATAGTAGTAGTGGTTGAAGCCTCACCAAATTCCCCCCCCCCTCATTTTTATTTCCCTCAGGCCCACAAAGAAAGCAGCATCACATAAGCCCATGTGGATAAATTCAGCAGAAGAGTATTTGTGAGGGCGTTGCTCTTCCCCCATCTCAAAGTCTCCATAGAATTTAGTCTTTCCTGACATATGGACAGATTTATGCAGCTCAGCTATAACTGTATGGGAAACAAATAAAAATTTAAATTAAAAAAAGGATCTTCTGGGAAAAATAAAACACTAATTTGTGTAATGATCATATACGTATAGAGACCACTCTCATTTTTCACTTCAAATATTATCGAATTTTATATTATATAGCCCTAAACCCTTTAGATAATATAAAGTTGTTTGTTTTCAATTAAATGAATTTGTCTCATGCATTTAATGCTTACTCTTGAACAAGGTGAAAATATAAAGTCCCCCCCCCCCCCCAGTAATAAGCTGAAGGCATAATGACATGGCCAAGTCTTGACAAACGGGCAAGTCAGCCGGAGATAGGGGTGAGCCTAGGGGGTGGGGATTTAGGTGGGTAGTGATTAGGTGAAAGGGAGAGGATGAGTGGGACGAGGTTGTCAGGAAGGGATGACAGTGGGATTTAGTGGGCAGAATTGGGGAAGGGCTGGTGAGAAAGCAGGAGGGGAACGTTTTTTGGCCCACGTATCCTGTGGGGTTTGGGGGGGGGGGTATTTAGAGCAGGGGGAGGTTTGCAGTCACAGTGGCAGAGTAAGGGGTCTTGGTAAGAATCCTTGATTGAGCCTATGTGGTGGGGGGAAGGCAGAATTAGGAAAAGGAGAATATGGTCTGACGTGAGACATTGGCACAAGCCAAAAGAGCACATCCCTGCTCCAACTATGCTTTCATTGACTAGCTGTAGAGAGAGGGTGAGTTGGGGCTTGGGAAAGAGGAGCTGTTGTATGGGATGTGTGTAATCAGTTTGAATTTAAGTGATTGAAGTTCGTTAAGTTAAATAAAACTGCAGCCAGTTTAGTGCTATTAAACATAGAAACATGACGGCAGCAAAAGACCACATGGCCTATCTAGTCTGCCCTTCCATATCAACTACATTAGTTCTCTTTTTTACCTTTAGATATCCTCTGTGTTTGTCCCATGATTTTTTTAATTCAGATACTGTCCTCGGGTCCACCACCTCCACTGGGAGACTATTCACGCATCTACCACTATTTCCGTAAAGAAATATTTCCGCAAATTACTCCTGAGTCTATCCCCTTTCACTCTCATGCTATGTCCCCTCATAATAGAGCTTTCTGCTATCAAGATATTTAAATGCCTCTATCATATTGCCTCTATTCCTCCTTTCCTCTAAAGTATACATATTATTTAAGATCTTTAAGTCTGTCCTCATATGCTTCATAACAGAGACCATTAACCATTTTAGTAGCCATCCTCTGCACAGACTCCAAACAGCTTATATCCTTTTGAAGGTATGGTGTCTAGAATTGCACACAATACTCCAAATGAGGTTGCACCAGAAACTTATACAGAGGCATTATCATCTCCTTTTTTCTGCTGGCCATTCTTCTCCCTGTACACCCAAGCATCTTTCTGGCTTTCACAATCACCTTTTCTACCTATTTAGCTACTTTAAGATCATCAGACAGAATTATGCCCAGGTCCCATTCTTCTTTTGTGGATAGAAGGACCTCACCCCCTAAACTGTACTGTTCCTTTGGATTTTTGCAGCCCAAATGCATGAGCCTGCATTTTTTAGCATTAAATTTCAGCTGCCAAATTCTAGACCATTCTTCAAGCTTAGCTAGATTCCCCCCCTATGTGATCTACTCCTTCCTGGGTGTCTACTCTATTGCTGATTTTGTTATCATCTGCAAACAAGCAAACCTCACCCGACAGCCCTTCTGCAATATCACTAACAAAGATGTTAAAAAGAATCAGACCAAGGACAGATCCCTGCAGCACACCACTGGTAACCTCATTCTCCTCACAGTGAGCTCCATTTATCTGTACCCTTTGTCACCTCCCACTCAATCAATTTCTAACCCAATTAGTAACTAGAGTTAGAAGCCTTTCCAATAATTTACTAACCACACAGATTAGACTAACCAGCCTATAGTTCTCAATGTCATCCTTACATCTGCTTTTGTGTAAAAGGACCACATGTGTCTTTCTCCAGTCTTCTGGCACTACTCCCGACTCCAAAGACGCATTGAAAAGGTCAGATAGTGGAGCCACTAGAACATCCCCAAATTCCCTCAGTATTCTTGGATGTATCCCATCTGGGCCCATGGCTTTCTCTACTTGGAAAAAAGAAAGCTAAGAGGAGAATTGATAGAGATCTATAAATTAATGAATGGAATGGGTAAATGTGGATTGGTTGTTTATGCCATGAAAAAGTAGAAAGATAAGGGGACATGCAATGAAACTACAATGTAACCCATTTAAGCCTAATAAGAGAAAATATTTTTTCACTCAATGCATGATTAAACTCTGGAATTCATTACTGGAGAATGTAGTAAAAGCTGCTAGTGTAGCTGGGTTTAAAAAAGGTTTGGACAATTTCCTGGAGGAAAGATCCATAAACAATTATTAAAGAGGACCCAGGAAATCCATTGTTTGCCCTAGGCAAGCATTATGGATGTTCTGTGCCTTTCTGGGAACCTGCCAAGTACTTGTGACTTGGATTGGCCACTATTGGAAACAGGATACTAGGCTTATCGGACCTTGGTCTGACCCAGCATGGCATTTCTTATGTTCTTAAGTACACATAGAATGAAATTAGCAGAACACATTTTTTTAACCAGGATGAGCTCAGACCTGTGAAACCTAGAAAGCAAAATTTGCACATCATGGATTAAATTTATTTCTCCTCTTTGTCCTTCCTCCATCACAGTTATCAAATCCAGGATCCCTGTAAAATAATCTTAAACATAAATTCATGATCAGGTGGATCTATCTCTCAATAACGTTACTTCCATTTTGACCTAGAGGTTGTTCTTTTTATATGGAAAAAAGGATTAGCAACATTCATGCTATACTTTGTGTTCTATTTTGATATTAAATTATTTTAGTTTTAGCTGTCAGGTAGATTGGAATCAAAGTACTATACCCTTGTGCATCAGTAATTATTACATAGCAGTAGCTAAGACATCTTCCCTGAAAACTTTAAAAGTAATTTCTCTAATAGGGCATGCTGGTTTCTGGCCAGAAGGAATTTCCTTATGTCCTTGAGAACTATGCAATTATCTCTTGCTAGCAGAGCTACTCTAAACACATAATCCTGACTTATTTGTTCCTCCAAATTGTTATCTGTGCTGTCTACTTCACAGCAGTATATATTCCTCTTTTCAATCCATTGAATCAGGGAATCCATTTCATACTACAGTACAAACCCATACAAATAGCAAGCAAAAAACCACCAGCTATGCACATTACAGTTGCAGATCAATCATAAAATCTCCTTTTTCCCTTTACATATTCATTAGACTGACATATCACTTCACATCATTAGATTATCTTCACCAGTTTATTGTATGTCAAAATCCTTCTTTTACAATGTTAATAACCCACCTCATTTTTTCAAAACCCTTCTCATCACTTGCATCATACCATAAACTATATACATACACCTTTCTTTATACCATACTAAGGTATCCTTATAGACTAAGGTTTCTAGAAACATCAAACAGCTATTAAAACCCAGTGCTACTTTTAAGTGAATTGTAGATAGAAGATATAAATGTATATTCTCAACAATAAACAAAACACAATGTGAGTCAACAATGCCCCTTTCGCACTAAACTTACTTGGCCTAGCACCAGCTGAACATGTGCCTATTTCACATAACAACTCTACATATGTCCTAATTGGCATTAAACATTTAATATACTATTAAAGTCCTTATGACATGAAAATTATTCTTTCAAAACATTTTATAACAACAATCTCAATAAGAATAAGTATCCCTCAGGCATATCTAGAATTTATACACTAAGGGGGTCATTCTGAAATGAAAATAGGCTGCCTGGATATACGGAATAGACATTTTTATCATGAAAACACCCAGACCCATATGAAACTGCGCAGCCCTGCATGTGCATAACACTAAAGCAAGGATCTCAGAACATAGGTGGAAGGGGCAGAATGGGGGCATGGCAAGTCACAAAGACGTATAAAGCATATTTAGGAAAGGCCCATGAATGTCCTGAGTGTATCCTGCAGATGCCTATGTTATACTAGCGGCAACTAGCAGAGTCATCACGTTCCACAGCCCGCCGTCTCTCCCAGTCTGTATCTTGGCTCATCACTCCCTCTGCTCCAGCTCACGATCCTCACTGCTACTGCTACCAGCTTTTGGGTAAGTCACTCCTCCCAGCTTTGGTTCTGTTGATTCTCACTCAGTTTTTCTTACTCCCTACAGTTATGACTGCTATCCCCGTACACTGGGGCTGGAGGCCCACTCCCTCTGTCCCTGCCTCCCTGGGTTCTCTCACGAGAGATGTCTCCAACCTTGTCCCTTGTCTTCCTTCTACCACTTCCTCCTCTAATGGCCCTCTTTCTCCCCCAGTGCTCCTGTTCTTCCATCTGGCGCTTTTGAATTGTTGCTCACTCCGTGTTAAATCCATTCTCATTCATGAACTCATTCCACAGCACTCCCTCAATTTCCTCTTCCTGACAGAAACGTGGTTAAAGGATGGTGAGGAACCTTTGCTCAGTCGTTGCCTTGCACCTGCTTACTCAGCTCTGTCTACCCCTCGACGAATTAGGAGTGGCGGGGGGGGGTGCAGCAATATATCTCTCCTCACTTCCTGTCCAGAAGCTGTCGTCCTCTGCACTTCAGTACCCAGAATCCCTTCTCCTCCAACTGAGTCTTCCCCCCCTCTCCACCTGCTTCTTATCTATGCTCCCCCTTCCCTGCAGCCCCACTTGTGGGATTCCCTCTTGCTAACCATATCTGAGGCCTCCCTCCTCTACCAGCATTTCCTGATCTTGGGGGACTTTAATGTCCACCCTGACTGCCCTTCCATCCACCGGGACTCTGCTTTCCTTTCACTCCTTTCTGATCTCTCTCTCCAGCAGCATGTTCAGATTCCCACGCACTCAGCTGGCCACACTCTGGATCTTATAATCTCCCATTCGGCTTCATCCTTTGTCCCTATCTCCCTCTCAGCCCTGCTTATCCCTTTATTCCAATCACTTCTGCCTGCTTTTCTCCTTTCCTCCTCCCTCTCCTCCCTCCCAACATCTCAGGAACCAGTCCCTGCACCCACTTCCCAGGCTTGCCGTATTACTTCCAATACTCTCCTTCAGTTCCCCTCCTCAGACACTCTCTTTCCTGTTGACTACCATTCACTCCCGTCGACCTCCAGGCCCAGTCCTGGAACTCGATGCTCACATCTGCCCTTAATAAGCTTGCTCCCTTCCAGCTTATTCCCCCCTCCCATTGCATCCGTCGTCATCCCTGGTATCACCCAGGCCTCCATTGCTCATATCTTCATCATATCTTCATTGTGCAGAGCATTGCTGGTGTAAGCATCCATCCCCTTATTCCCTAGCTCACTTTCACTACTGCCACAGTCACTACTGTCTTCTCCTTCATTCCGCCAAACAGGACTACTTTTCCAATGTCATCTCCTCCTCTGCTAACTCCTTGCATCAGCTCTACTCCGTTCTCCGCTCTTTCTCCGCATCCCACTCCTTGGCCTCCTCCCCCCTTCTCCCATCACCCCTGATCCTACTCTCCTGGCCTCACACTTCGCTACCAAAGTGCACTCTCTCCGCCTCCTTTTTCCCACTTGTCAGCCCCCCCCTCTCCTTCCATGGATCCCCCCAACCCCATTTCCCCACCCGTCTCTACGGCTCCTCCTCTCTCCCACCTTTGGTCTTCTTTCCAGCCCATTACCCTCCCAGAACTGTCCAAGGACCTTACCTCTATCCATAAGACCACCTGCCCTTCCAACCCCATACTCTCCCGCTGGCTGCTAGAGCCCTCCCTATCTCTCTTACCTCAAATCCTCTCTATTTTCAACTCGAACCTCTTGAATGGTATTTTCCCCTCTCTGTGGAAGCACTCTCTGATCCGTTCATTATAAAGAAGGGCTCCCTAGACCCCTCTGTTCCTGAAAATTGGCATTCCATCTGTAATCTCCTGTTTCTCTCAAAGCTCCTGAAAAAATTAGTCTTTGCCCAGCTCTCCTCCCATCTCAAAGCTTCTCTAGCCCTCCATCCCCGACAGTTCGGTTTCTGACCTGGCCACAGCACAGAATCCATTCTTCTCTCTCTCCTTAAAGAATTGCATGTTGTACATGGCCAGTGCTCCTTCTCAATTGCTGTTTCACTTGATTTGTCTGCCGCCTTCGACTTAGTCGACCACTGAACCCTCCTTACACGTGTCCGCAGTGCTGAGCTCTCCGGCTCAGTTTTTCTTTGGTTTTGTTCCTTCCTTAGCAGTAGGTACTTCTCTGTTCTTTCAGAGTCTGCTTCCTCACCCCGAACCCTCCTTCACTGTGGTATACCACAGAGTTCTGTCCTGGCCCCACTCTTGTTTAACATCTTTCTGGCTCCCCTTACCCTCCTGGTTCAGCAATATGGTATCTCTGCATATTACTACGCAGATGATATCATCCTTCTTCATCATACAGATTCCACAGCACCTGATATTGGCCCCCTTAATACCTACCTGTCCTGTGTGGCCTCCTGGATGTCCACAAATTACCTGCCTGTTAATCTCTCTAAAATCATGGTCATTTGGTTTATCTCTAGCAATCCGGCTCCCCCTCTCTTCCCACTTCTCTCCTTCTCCCCCATCCCTGTTGTCCCATCTGTGTGCTATCTTGGTGTCAACCTTGATTCATCCTTTTCATTTAGAGAACACATCTCTTTCCATACCCTGGGGCAACTTCGTGTGGTCCGTCCTTTCATCTCAGCTCCCTCCCTGACCACATTGCTCCTGTCCCTTGTCATGTCCCATCTGGATTATTGCCGGCCTCCCTCAAATCTAACTGTGCAGACTTCATCTCGTCCAGAACACAGCTGCACATATCCTGACTCATGCCTCCCGCACAGACCACATTACACCTCTTCTCATTCACTTGCACTGGCTCCCTGTATCCTTCAGAATTCAGTGCAAAAACCCCATCTTTGTTCATAAATCAATCCACACTGGTACACCACTCTACCTCTCTGACCTGATCCATCTCCATACCCCACCAGCAGTCCCTCAGGTCCATCCACTCTAATTGCTTGTCTCTCCTGTCCCCGTCTCAGGTCCATCTGCAATCCACTCGGTCCTCGCTTTATTTTTTCTTGGTCCTCGGCTCTGGAACTCGCTCCCCTCAGCCCTTCGCCTGAACCTTCCTTCAACAATTTCAAAGCAAGATTAAAGACTCACCTTTTCTATACAGCTTTTGACCTTCCCCCTCCCCCCTGTCCCCCGCTGATGTCAAGTCCACGTCCTACCGTCCCTGATGTAGTCCTCCTTTATCTTCTGTCCCTCTCTTTAACATGTTATCTCTCTCCTATCTGAATGCTGACGTTCTGTTTCCTCTTCATAGCAGTATTTGAATTTTAGTAATTGTAAACCACTCTGATACTTTACGTGTGGGTGGTATATTAAGTTTTGAATAAAGATAAAGATAAACATAGAAAAAGGCCAGCGCATCTTATAGAGATGAATGGCTGTGATATGACTGCATTGAACTGATGTGTCTGCTCTGGTAGTTGTAAAGAATAGAATGCACAGGTGAGGGACATTTTTAAGGTGAAGTTACAATAAAAAATGCCCCTACAGAAATATAAAACACTGCAGTAGTCTTTATTCTGGTTATGCTAGCATTTGCTGTTTGTGCTAAAGGGGCAATTCTAGGCTTCCCTAACAATTCCCGTGTTCGGAGAAATGGGAATGTAGATGTAGGATACTATGTGAGTTAGTATGGAGCAGAAGCGTGTTTGGTTGAGAGGTGTGATCCTGAGATGCTCTACTATTATGTTTTACCAGCAGTTGTTTATAGGTGCAGGGCATAGTTTTGGCAGGGCGTGCTGATCCACAACTCTAGGGGGACATGTAGGCTTGGTCAGAACCTTGACCATAGGGCTGACAGCAGCACAACCAGGTGCCAGTGTAAATGGGCAGTAACGTCTGTACAGCTGTTCTGCAGCAACATAGCAGGGCATGTCCCTGTCAATGGTGGGGGAACCTCAGAGTAGGGGCATGTTGCAGTGCGGACAGCATTAATGCATATCGAAATGAACCATCAGAGGTCTCTAACATGCACATTTGTCAGGACAGATAGTGGTGTTTTGGGCATGTGTTTCTGATGTTTGCACTGTTGTATGTTCCCATCCTGATGGTTTTCTATGAATGACACAGATATGTTTTGACATGTAGCCGTACAGACCCATTTCAGTTTTTTTCTGGCCCATTCTTAGCATTGTAAATACTGTTTTCAGCGATGATCACTGAAAGAATAACTAAGATGTTCATCACACACCATGTATGTTTTGCTGCAGGGTCTGTCAGAACAAACATCTTACTTTGGTGCACTTAGAGAACCTCGTAGTGTTATGGGCATGCAACAGACTAGTATATATAGCCTGGGTTTCAAGACCTTATCTGTTTCATCAGTATTAATGTGTTGTTTGTATGAGTACAATACTGTCAGTGTGAGCATCAACTTAGGAGATGCACGTTTTGCCAGTGAAGGCATGACTGCATGGAGACATGAAGCATCAGAAATATCTATCTTTTAAGAATACAATGAGCACAGGGACATGCAGGCCATTTACTGCATTTAGCCGTATCCCATTACAGAAGTGTGGACCCGTGTTTCCCCAGACATGTTGTTCATGCCACGCCAGAAGGGTATATCTCCCTGATTCAGGAACCATGTGAGTGTCTTATCTCCACGGTTTTGGAATCAGTATATTACGTGCCCATTTTCACTTTAGACGTTTCTGCCGACCATACTTGCATGTTATAGATCGGTTTAGGAAAAGCAATAAGTACAACACATTGGGCATTAGTAATATCAGGTAAGGGAGCACTTTCCATAACTTCAGAAGAAGTACCTGAGCTAGAAAGAAACTCATTTGAATCTGCTATATAAGGAAAATCACAATATTGTAATGATTATTTAAACTAAGGAGGGTTTCATACTTAGGTTATTAGTGTCTAAAACCAAACCAAAAGTCAGCATGTACTGCTGTCTTTATAATAGATCTCTACTTAATCCAGTAATGCAAAGAGCACATTCAGTGACATAAACTATATAGTATTAATATCCGATAGTGCTACAACATATATCTGTTTTTCTCACTTAGCTGTTCCCCCTAAAACTGAGATCAGAAAAGCTTTCAAAACAAAATACAAAACATATAATTCAAATATAGAAAACAATTGAAATTACCTTGAGACCCAAGAGTGAAACAGACAAAACAAGACAAATCTGTGCAGTCTTTAAACATTAATGACCAGCGGTGATAAGAAAAAAGACATTTCAAATATCGGCTTGCAAGTCTGGTGAAATAAGGCCCTAATCTACTAAAGAAGAAAATCACCATACGAAAAGAAGACTAACAACTAATTACCCAGTTAGATCTTTCACAACCAGAAAATGTTATTCTTTAAAAAACATGGCATAAGGAAAGCAAAACAAATGAATCATTGTATTTATGTTTAAGGTCTTGGACCTCATCTTTTTGTTTTTCTTGACACTTTTCATGTGCCATTGTCTCCTACCATGTAAAGACGACCCACTCAGGACTATTGTGAAGTCTCCCTAAATCATTGATCGCCATTTCATATTTGTAGTGTTTAATTTCTACTAGTCATTGAATGCCATCGTGCTACAGGGTCTACAGTAATATCACCATGTTTAGCAGGCATACAGTAGGGTGGGCTGTCCTTCTTAAATGCTAATACCTGTGCCTTTCCTTGCCATTCATGCAAATTAGTTTTCTTCTGCCAGTGATTGAACAAATTAATTATCTACCGTACTCACAGTTCTCCTGATAAACTTCTGACTTCACAGTTACAAACTGTTGCATGTAACGAATTCCTAGTAGGGGGCAACAAACACAGGGATCCTTTCTCGGTTCTTGGTTGCCTATCTCTGGTCCCAGTGAGATGAAATGAGAGCACAATACACATAGTGTTGTATCATAACAAAGCCATGGGCCCACAAACCTGAGCAGTCTCCCATAACTCCATCAATCTGCTTATCCACAGCACTTTCTTTTATTAGGGAAAAAACTGCCACATTATAAATTCTTTTGCCTTATCACTCTGTGTCATGCTTTTTGTTTGCCTACTGTATATTTGCATGTTACATGTAAAGCTAAACACTACGGGGGTCAATTTGAAAAACATTTAGCGGGGATGTAGGCCAAATGCTTGTGCTCAGTGCCCTGCTGAAACTCCCCATACATACAGAGGAGATATGTGGGAAGTCTGGAGAGGCATGGGCAGGGGAGGGGCAGAGGAAGAGCAAGGGCGGGGCAGAGGTGGGATGGCCCTGTACTTTTGGGGAGGCAGCGATGGCCGGGTAACTTATTCCACCTTGGAAATGGAATAAATCACCCTGCGCTCAGAGAGCAGCACTGACAGACACCCTCAGAGAGGTGAGGGGCACCAGGAGGTTCCCCGCCACCCAATTCTGGTCTTGACAGGCACATCCGACAGTTGGGAGGTGGGGAACAGAACATTTGGGGCTGTGCAGGGCAGCAGGGCTCCTGCATGGTGTCCTGGTGCCATAGCGATGGGACGCCACGGCACTGGACTCCATGCAGGAGCATTGTGTGGGTTAGACGGGGAGGGAGCGATTCGGGGCACATCCTGCCCATCCACAGCCTCTGCACCTGATTCTGCTCAAGCAGGAACTCCCATGTGTGCAGAATCAGGTGCAGATCTGGCCTGTCCAGATTTTGGATGTCTTGACGGGCCCCAATCAGAATTGGCCTCCACATGTTTCAAGTCAAGCCAAGCATGTAACCTTAACTGTCTCACTTATTCATAAACATCCCTTGTAATACTGAGAGCATATACAGAGCTGATCACACACTCTAAACTTTCTCTGTTAGACCCCAGCCCCCTTTCTACAGTTAAGAAAATGGGATCTCTCAGCCCCCGCTTACTGAATGCCTTGCTTGACAACTTTTAGTAGACAGATGATTCTCAGTCTGTATAATCAGTTACATTACCAGTTGTAGACAAAGCAAGCAAAAATATGCTTTTCATCACTGACAAATGGACTAGTCAGAATGCTACACACACCTACCTCTCACTGAGAGCATATTGGAGACAGTCAGCCAAGGCAGAAACAGGCTGCAGGTCTAATAGGAAGCTACATCAGGAGGGAACTGATGGTCTGTGCTACACAGCCAGGTAATGAACAATAGCCATATGTGGATTCATATTGTAGCAAAAATAAGGGCACAAAGAGAGCACCATGCATCCAGGTTTCTTTAGAACAGATGTTTAGATGAACCTAGTCAAGGCAGTGAAGGAGGGGGGCTTTTATGAGATCAGATGTTTTGCACACTTGCTTCACTTGGTTGTCAGAGACTCTCTAGGCCTGGGCAGCAAGGCAAGTGGCCGCCCTTTCCTGAGGGAACTGATTGAGAAGTGCTGAAAAATAGCTGGGTGGGCAGCGTAGGCATGAC
Organism: Ichthyophis bannanicus; assembly: GCA_033557465.1. Taxonomy (NCBI): domain Eukaryota; kingdom Metazoa; phylum Chordata; class Amphibia; order Gymnophiona; family Ichthyophiidae; genus Ichthyophis; species Ichthyophis bannanicus. The sequence goes on from CM066031.1 coordinate 736,706,804, forward strand.
TTGCATGAGAAGCAGAGAGCAACAGGGACACCTGCACAGCAGCTCAAACAGGATGTTGGCACCAAGTGGAATTCCACTTATGACATGCTGAAGAGGTTGATGGAGCAAAGGGCAGCCCTGTTCAGATGTTATAGTAGACCAAGATTGGCACTGACAGACTGTGGGTCACCAGGACTGGATAAATATCACACAGATGATGAAAGTCCTAAAATCATTTAAGGATGCCATAGAGGAACTGAGTTCCACAAGGGCTATGCTGAGCTTTCTCATCCCGGTAGTAAATATTTTAAAGGCCAAGTTACAGTGTTTTTGGCAATGACAGGGATTCACAACAGAGGTTTTAGTCATTGTGGACTTCTTGCATGGCCAAGTGGGAAAAATGTTGGAACCCCTTATAAAAGAGGATGTTTATGTAGAGACAGATTCTGCTCTGGGCATCCCTGAGCTGTCTGGGCATTCACAATCTGTACGGGCCTGCTTTGCACCCAATTCTGCTCCTGTGGGGGCTAGATGTGCCAACAGGAGCAGAATTGGATGCAACCAGCTGGATGTGCAGGCCATGCCCCAATTCTGGGCACCTGGATATCCAGCTCACTACCTAGCTAGCCCAGCCAGGTTCCTGCATGGAGCTGTGGTGCCCTGGCATCCATGGCACCACGGCCCCATGCAGGAGCTGTGATCCATGGCAGCCACAGCAAAGTTCTTTTCCCCACAGTCCAACCCCCCAATTAGGCCTCCGTGGCCAGGGTCGGGCTGAGGCAAATCATCTTCACCCCCTCACCTTCCTTTACGGCCCTGGATCCGTCCTCTCCTCCGTTTAGGGGGACTTATTTCACTTCCGAGGTGGAATAAGTCCCATGGGCAAATGGCCGCCCCTGAACATATAGGGCCAACCAAGGAATCTGCCCTGTTCATCCGGGGTCAGGTTCCTGCCCACTCCCTGCCCTTGCTCCTCTTCCGGCCCACCACTTCCTGCCCATGAATAGACCTCCCTGCACATCTTGCCTATGTGTGGGAAGCTCTATCTTCCGGATCAGCAACCAGCATTTAGCGGGTCTGGACATCCAGATTGGACGCTAGTCCTACTAAACATGTGTCAGAACGATCTCCATGCTAACTGGTCTCTCTGACCCACAGATGAAAGGAATGTTTGCTCTGCATTGAAGCTCACTGGTTTACTGGAAGGAAAAGCAGGTGAGAGAGATGGAGGAAAGAGAGTACCAGAAGGAGGGGGAGAGGACGGTGGCATTGATGAAGCCAATCATATTGGAAAGAAGTATTGCTAGTATGAGTACCACCTTGTCATCTACATTTCCCTCCCTGGCTTTATATAAGAACATAAGATATTCCATACTGTGTCAGATCAAGGTCCTTCAAGCCTGTTTCCAACAGTAGCCAATCCAGGTCACAAGTACCTAGCAGTTTCCCAAAAAGACACATAGGTTCCACAATGCTTGTACTGGGGTAAGCAGTGGATTTCCTGGGTCCTCTATAATAATAGTTTATGGACCTTTCTTCCAGGAACTTGTTCAAACCTTTTTTAAACCCAGCTACATTTTACCACATCCTCCAGTAACGAATTCCAGAGTTTGTTTACATGTTGAGTGAAAAAATATTTTCTCTTATTAGTCAACAACAGCAACAACTGTAGCTTCATTGCATGTCCCCTAGTCTTTCTACTTTTGATAGTGTAAACAACCAATCTACATTTGCCCACTCCGCTCCATTCATTAATTTGTAGACCTCTATCATATCTCCCCTCAGCCGTCTTTTTTCCAAGTTGAACAGTCCTAACCTTTTAAGACTCTCCTCATAGGAGTATCCTTCCATCCCCTTCCCATTTTGGTGGCTTTTCTCTATGCCTTTTCTAATTCTGCAATATCCTTTTTAAGATACAACGACCACAATTGCACACAATATTCTAGGTGCGGTCGCACCATAGAATATTACAGAGGCATTATAATATCTTTTGTTTTATTCTCAGTTCCTTTCCTTATGATTCATAGCATTCTATTTGCTTTGTTGGCAGCCACTGCACACTAGGCAGAGGGTTTCAACGTGTTATCCACAATGATGCCTAAATCTTTTTCCTGGGTGGTGTTTCCTAATGTGGAACCTTGTATCATGTAACCATAGTTTTGGTTGTTATTTCCTAGGTGCATAACTTTCACATCCACATTAAATTTCAACTGCCATTTGAACGTCCAATCTTCCAATTTATCACAATCCTCTTGTTTTTAACAATTCTGAATAATTTTGTGTCATCTGCAAATTTGATTACCTCACTTCTTATTCCCTTTTCCGGGTCATTTATGAATATGTTAAAAAGCAGTGGACCCAGCACAGATCCCTGGGATAGTCCACTATTCATCCTTCTTCATTGAGAAAATTGGCCATTTAGCCCTATTCTCTGCTTTCTATCTTTTAATCAGTTCCTGATCTACCATTGTACACTGCTTCCTATCCCATGACTTATTAATTTTACCAAGGGTCTCTCATAAGGGCCCTTGTCAAAGGCTTTCTGAAAATCCAGATACTCTATATTGACTGGCTCACCTTTGTCTAGCTGTTTAGTCACACCTTCAAAAAAATATAACAGATTAGTAAGACAAGACGTTCTTTGGCTAATGCCATGTTGGCTTTCTCCCATTAAACCATCACTTGGTTTGCAGCTTGTTGTGCTGTGAGTGCTTGTGTGCATCAGTGACACTGAGAGCTAACTATCAGTAGCTTAACTACTGGCAGGGCTCCCAAGATGGACAGGTCTCAGCTGAGCTGAGAGACCAAAACAAACCACTCATTTGGCCAGAAGCAGAATCGAATGGTGTTGGCGGCAGAGGATCACATTTATGTGACATCGGCAACACTAGAATTACCTGCGCAGAAGAAAGGCCTGTCAATCTACTTCCGTATCTTGCCATGAAAACCCAATGGATAGTCACAACAAAACAAATTGCACTATAGTGCTGAAAGATGAGACCCCCCAACTTGGAAGTCACACAACTAGCTACTGGGAAGGAGCTAAATACTTTTCAGAGTAAAGCCAGCATTTATGATGTGGTTGGCTCAAAGCCCTCAAGACGTCTGACTGCTGATGTAGTTGCGCATGAGAGTCAGAAACTGTAAAGATGTCTTATATATTGTGTGATGGGGCCCATGGGTAGAGCCCTTTAACCCTATATAGGCGGTTGCCTAGGGTCTGTAAAACAAGTAATCTGCTCTTGCTAGGTAAATGATAGAGTCTCTCAGAGCAAAAAGTGAATAAGAAAATAAGATGGGTTTTATTCCCCGTCCCGCTCGGACTATCAACAAGATCAAAAAAACTTCAGGTACAAGCAAAGAACAAAAATAGTATCAGCAAACTTATATTCCTTTGTTTAAATTCACAAAGTTCTTTTTGTTATCCAATTAAACAGCAGGGCTGCACTTGTAACAAATGCTACAGTCCATGGGAGAGGGGTCTGGAAGGCTGCTGCTATCTTCCCATAACATACTCTCTCCAGCACTCCCCAAACTCCCTGTATCACACTCTTCCTGTGTGGAGTACTCAGGCACGTCTCCTTGTGATAACTCACTATAGTTTTCAGTGAAGGTTCCTCTCTCTTCAGGTTTATACCTGTCTGGCATGCAGTAGCTTCTCTCTGGGTTTTCCTCCCAGAACAAAAGGTCTGAATCTCCTTGCTTCCTGTATCTATGCTCAGGACCGCGCCCTTGGCACTTATATGTTTTAAACCTTTCTCTGTAAGCACATGGATGCCTCCTTTTATCCGTAGGGATTGTCTTGGCACTTGGCTCCCTGTATCTCTTCTCTCTAGCCTCCCAGGCTGGTTGTGCAGTAGTGAAGTTAGTATTAGCTTTGCAGCTATTTCTTAATGTGCAAGTGTGTTTGGAGTTCCCATCCCCCAACACTCTCTTTCTGAACTGACCTGTGCTTAGTGCTGGCACATACCAGTCTCCTGTGTGGTAGGACACTCCTGGCTTCTCTTGAAGACTAACTTGGGTGGCATGCCTTCTCCCAGTGCAGCTTGCCTCAAACCTCTTCTCCTGAGTGCTGGAGCTACCTTCACTTCCTGGTTCTCCGACAGAAAACTTTCCTCCCAGCACTCCTCTGGGGTTTCTGCTCAGCTGACTGTAGCCACACCTCTTGCTGCTCTCTCTCTGGCTTCTACCCTCCTCCTGGGTTGTGTCCTGCCTCTCTCTCCACTGACTGGAACCCTGTCTTATATAATCCCTAGCCCTGCACATGACGTGGGGATTTGCAATCAGGTGTTCCTGATGAGCTTTCTGTTTGGCACATAGTAACAGTTTTCCCTGCTCAACTGTTTCAGTGTGCCTAGTGCCTCTTTTCAACGCTGAATCTAAGGTAAGCTCTTCTTTTACCTGCACTTCCATGGGCTGTGTATCCTCTGCTGCACCACAATTGGGACATGGAACATATGAAGCATGAACCAAGGGAAGTTGGAGGTGGTCAAGAATGAAATGGAACATGTACAACTCAATCTGTTGGGCGTCAGCGAACTGAAATGCACTGGCATGGGGCACTTTCCATCTAATGATCAAATGGTCTACTATGTTGGAAATGAAAGACAAAGAAGAAATCGTGTTGCATTTATAATCAAGAAGACACTGGCAAGAACTGTAATGAAATACAATGCAATCAGTGAACACTTAATTTCTATTTATCTATGAGGAATGCCCATCAACACAACTATAATTCAGGTATATGCCCCAACAACAGCTGCAGAAGAGGATGATGAGTTCTATGAACAAGTACAAGCTGAAATTGACAGAACATGCAAACAGGATATCCTGATAGTCAAGGGTGACAGGAATGCAAAAGTTGGCAATGGAGAAGAAGGTAAAGTGGTTGGAAAATATGGACTTGGCAACATAAACGAAGCTGGAGAAAGACTGACAGAATTCTGCAAGACCAATGATCTATTCATCTCAAACACCTTCTTTCAGCAACACAAATGATTACTGTACCCATGGACTTTACTCAATGGATTGTACAAAAATCAAATTGACTACATCAATGGAAGTCAACGATGGAAAAGCTCTGTAATATCAACAAAGACAAAACCTGGAGCTGACTGTGATACAGATCACTAACTACTAGTGTGCAAACTCAAGCTAAAGTTGAAAAATAGCAAGCAACTCATGAATGTTGCAAAATATGACCCTGCAAAAATATCACCAGAATTTAAAGACTTCCTACAAAATTGATTTGCTGTTTTAGATACAAATGACAGAGCCCCAGAAGAGTTATGGGATGACATCAAGAAGGCTGTGTTGGAAAAAAGTGAGACGTCTCAACAAAAAGTGAAAAATAAAAAACAGCCAAAATGGATACGTGAAGAAACTCTGAAAATTGCCCAGAAATTAAGGGAAGCTAAAGCCAGAGGAAAAAGAAAGGCAATCGTAGAACTCAACAGAGATTTCCAATGTACAGCAATACGAGACAAAGAGAAGTACTACATTGATGCATGCAAGGAAATAGAATCAGATACTATTAGGGGAAGAACAGCATTAGCTTTCCTAAAGCAAGAGAGTTAAAGAAAAAAACCCAGCCTTGTATTGGAATGCTACAAGATGCTCAAGGATCCATGTTGAATGATGCTGAGAAGATCAAGAAAAGATGGAAAGTATATATAGAGTCATTATACCATAAAGATCAACTGAACCAACAGTTGTTTCAACCTGCACCTTATGATCAGGAACCATTGTTGATGAAAGAAGAAGTCAAAACAGCACTGAAAGCCTTATCAAAGAACAAAGCACTGGGCACTGATTGCATTCCCATTGAAGTATTACAGCAATCGGATGTTATCATACATAGTTATAAGGCTCTGCCAGGAAATTTGGAAGACATCATTATGGCCAATTGACTGGAAAAGATCTGTGTTTATACCAATTCTAAAGAAAGGTGATCCAACTGACTGTGGAAATTATCGCACAATAGCTCTGACTCCACATGCCATTAGGATTCTATTGAAGATTATTCAGCAGAGACTACAACCATACCTGGAATGAGAACAGCCTGATGTGTAAGCAAGGTTCAGTAAAGGGCAAGGAATGAGCCACATCATCACGGATATCAGATGGATCCTTGAAAAGACAAAAGAATACCAAAAAGATATTTATATATGTTTTATCGACTACAGCAAGGCTTTTGACTGTGTAAACCATGAGCCACATTAAGAAGTATGGGTATACCAGAACACCTGATAGTTCTCTTGCACAACATTTATATTGATCAAGAAGCAACAGTTCAAATGGAACAAGAAGAAACAGAATGTTTTAAAATCAGCAAAGGTGTACAAGACTGCATACTTTCCTCTTACCTGCTTAATTTATATGCAAAACAAATCATCAGAGAAGCATGACGGTATGAAGACAAGCGAGGTGTGAAGCGTGGTGGAAAACTAATCAATAACCTTCACTATGCTAATGATACCACATTACTAGATGAAAGGGAAGACAATCTGAAACATTTGCTTCTCAAGATCAAGGAACATTATCTTAAAATGTGCCTGCACCTTACCCTAAAGAAGACAAAGATCCAGACAACTGGCAAAATCAATAAGTTCATCGTTGATGGAGAAGAAATTGAAGTAATTGACAACTTTAACCTTCTTGGATCAACAATCAATAAAGAAAGGCCAACCAGTCAATAAATATGATGACACATTGTTCTTGGTAGAATGGCTATGAAGGACCTAGACAAGATTCTCAACAGCAGAGATGTCTCTCTCCATACAAAGGTTTGACTTGTTCAAGCCATAGCATTTTCAATAAGGTCATATGGATATGAAAGTTGGACAGTGAAAAAGATAGACAGGAAGAAAATCGATGCCTTTGAATTATGATGCTGGCGAAGAATACTGTGTATACTATGGACTGCCTGAAGAACAAACCAGTCAGTACTAGAGGAGAACAAAACTAAGCTTTCCTTAGAAGCTCTAATGACAAGACTTTGACTTTCATACTTTGGACACATCATGCGAAAAGAGAGATCATTAGAGAAAGACATCATGCTTGGCAAGGTAGAAGGTCGACACAAGAGAGGAAGGCCAGCAATGAGATGGATCGATATAATTTATTTATTTTATTTATTTAGCTGTATTTATATCCCGCTTTTCACTGGGTCAAAGCAGTCAATTGGGGGATACATTTAACACGAGGGGATATGAGACACATATGCTAATACTTACAGGGAACATGGGCAATGGAGGGTTAAGTGGCTTGCCCAAGACCATAATAACATCGATATTTCTTTCAATTCTTCTGATGCATCACCTTTAAATATCATTTCAGTCATGGGTAACTTCCCTTCATCTTCTTCAGAAATGACCAAAGCAAAAGAATTTATTCAGATTCTCCACTATGGCCTTGTCGTCTCTTAGTGCCCCTTTTACCCCTCTATCATCTAACCGTCCAACTGTCTCACAGGTTTTTTGCTAAAAATGTACTTGAAAAAGTTGTTATTATGCATTTGTGCTTCCATGGCAAGTTTTTTTTCAAATTCTCTTTGCCTGCCTTAGCAATACCTTGCATCTAACTTGCCTGTGCTTGCATCTATCTTCCAGTGATAAATTGTCAGTGTTGTTTCCAGTTTTTGTCCTTTGGCCCTTTTTTCCATTTCCTGAAGATGCTTTTTTGGCTACAGCAACCTCTCTGACCTCACCTTTAAACCATGCTGGCAGCTTTTTGGACTTCCTTCCATTTTTCTTAAAGCATGGATTACAGCTGGTCTGGTTTTTTCAAGTAGGGTTGCCAACTGGCTCCAGATGCACCCGACAGGCTTGCTCCAGTCCTGGGTTTACCCCATTGCATGCAGTTACTTGGAGTTTTCCTTTTCTTATGGAGTGCAATGGAGAAATCAGAACTACATATCCCTGCATGCAATGAGGTAAACCCAGGACTGGATCAAACCTATCGGGCGCATCTGGAGTCAGTTGGCAACCCTATTTCCAAGATAGTATTTTATAACAACACCCATGCTTGATGAAAATCTTTTACCTATGCAGCTGCTCCATTTAGTTTTTGCTTAACTATTTTCCTCATTTTATCATAGTATCCCTTTTGAAAGTTAAAAGGTAGTACTGTCCTTGCTGTCCTCCCTCCATTTACTAAATCAAATATGATCATGCTATGATCACTATTGCCATGTGGCACCAGATCCTGTGTTCCACTAAGAACTAGGTCCAAAATGGCTTCCGCTCTTGTCGGTGCATGAACCAGCTGCTCCAAGAAACAGTCATTTATTTCATCTAGAAACTTTATCTCCCTAGCATGTCCTGCCATGACACTGACCCAGTCGATATCAGGGTAATTGAAATCACCCATTATTATTATTGTATTGTATCTTTTGTTAGCTCCCCTGATGTCTTTGAGCATTTCATCATCCATTTGTTCATTCTGGTCAGGTAGTCGATACTACACTCCCACTGCCATCGCCTTCCCCTTTTTACATGGAATTTCTATCCATAGAGATTCTACAGTGTATTTTGTTTCCTGCAAAATTTTACTCCTGTGTGACTCAATGCTCTCTTAAACATAGAGTACAACTCCTCCACCAATTTGATCTACTCTATCATTGTGATATAATTTGTACCCAGGTATCACAGTGTCCCACTGGTTGTCCTCCTTCCATCAGGTTTCTGAGATACCAACCATATCTAACCTCTCATTTAAAGCTATATATTCTAACTTTCCCATCTTATATTTTAGACTTCTAGCATTTGCATACAAGCATTTTAGAGGTTGTATTTTATTCATATTCATCTGTTTATCAGTAGATAGGGACAATTTGGAATCTTTAAGCTCGGTCTGCTCTGTACTCAAGAGCATTTGGGTTACATCTGTCTTTATTGGAGTGTCTCTGTCGATATGCCCTAACTTCAGTCTTTTGCTAGTATTCTTCAAGGATACATAATTCCAAATGATGTGCTCTTGGGCGACTGTCAGTTTTCCCCTGTTGCTTTTGCCCGTGGCCCATGAGCTTCAGCCAGGGCTAATCTTTCTTCCTGTAGTTTAACATCATAACCCCTGTTCTATGAATATAGAAACATAGAAACATGATGACAGAAAAAGACCACAAGGCCCATCTAGTCTGTCCTTCCATAACAACTACAACAGTCCACTTTTTACCTTTAGAGATCCTCTGTGTTGGTCCCATGCTTTTTTGAATTCAGTTACTGTCCTCATCTCTACCACCTCCACTGGGAGACTATTCCATGGATCCACTACTCTTTCTGTAAAGAAATATTTCCGCATATCACTCCTGAATCTATCTCCCTTCACCCTCATCCCATGTCCCCTCGTAGCAGAACTTGCTTTCAATTGAAAGAGGCTCTCTCCCTGAACATTTATGCCACGGAGGTATTTAAACATCTCAATCATATCACCTCTATCCCACCTTTCCTCTAAGGTGTACATATTAAGATCCTTAAGTCTGTCCTCATATGCTTTATAACGAAGCCCATTAATCATTTTAGTAGCAACCCTCTGCACCGACTCCATCCTGTTCACATCCTTTTGAAGGTGCGGTCTCCAGAATTGCACACCATACTCCAAATGAGGTTGCACCAAAGACTTATACAGAGGCATTATGATCTCCTTTTTTCTGCTAGCCATTCCTCTCCGTATGCACCCAAGCATCCTTCTAGCTTTTGCCGTCGCCTTTTCTACCTGTTTAGCTACTTTAAGATCATCAGACACAACCACGCCTAGGTCCCGCTCTTCTTTAGTGGACAAAAGTACTTCACCTCCTATACTGTATTGCTCCCTTGGATTGCTGCAGCCCAAATGCATGACCTTACATTTTTTAACATTAAATCCCAGCTGCCAAATTCTAGACCATTCTTCAAGCTTAGCTAGATCCCTCCTCATGTTATCTACACCTTCCTGGGTGTCTACTCTATTGCAGATTTTGGTATCATCCGCAAAGAGGCAAACCTTACCCGACAGCCCTTCCGCTATATCACTAACAAAGATGTTAAAAAGAATCGGACCAAGGACAGATCCCTGGGGCACACCACTGGTAACATCCTTCTCCTCAGAGTGAGCTTCATTTACTTGTACTCTTTGTCGCCTCCCACCCAACCAATTTCTAACCCAAGCAGTAACTTTAGGGTCCATCCCTAGGGTGCTCAGTTTGTTTATAAGTCGCCTGTGAGGAACAGTGTCGAAGGCTTTACTGAAATCTAAATACACCACATCTAGAGCTCTCCCTCAGTCCAACTCCCTGGTCACCCAGTCAAAGAAATCAATCAGATTTGTCTGACAAGACCTGCCTCTGGTGAATCCATGCTGCCTCGGATCCTGTAATCCGCCGGACTCCAGAAACCTCACTATTTTCTCTTTCAGCAGCGTTTCCAATAATTTACTCACCACCGAAGTTAAACTAACCGGCCTGTAGTTTTCAACCACATCCTTACTTCCGCTTTTGTGTAAAGGCACCACATGAGCCTCTCTCCAGTCCTTTGGCACCACTCCCGACGCCAACGAGGCATTGAAAAGGTCAGTCAGTGGAGTTGCTAGAACGTCCCCAAGTTCCCTCAGTATTCTAGGGTGTATCCCATCTGGTCCCATCGCTTTGTCTACTTTAAGTTGAGCTAGTTTCTCACGAACACAGTCTTCTGAAAATTGTTCAAGATGTCCCTCGCTTCTGTTCTTATTTGTGGGTGTTTTCTGAGGTCCTGTTCCTGGTTCTTCATCTGTGAACACACAACAAAAATATTTGTTAAGCAATTCCGCTTTATCCTTATCAGCTTCTACATATTCCCCCCCTGCACCCTTGAGTCTGACAATACCACTTTTGCCCTTCCTTTTCTCACTAATATATCTGAAAAATGTCTTATCCCCCCATTTTATTGCATTGGCTATTTCCTCCTCCTTTTCTATCTTTGCCTTCTTGACTACTTTGCTAGCTTCTCTAAGTTTTTCCAAATACAGATGCCTGTCTTCCTCTCTCTGTGATCTCTTGTATTTCATGAAGGCCTCCCTCTTTTTCTTCACTTTTTCAGCTACTTCCTTCTTTATTCATGGAAAATATCTTCATCTTGTATATTGTATAAGAGTTAAGAAAAAAGTATTTGAATAAATAAAATTAAAATGTGAAGGGAAATATATGGTGTTTCCAGAAATCCAAGGTTGGCCTACAAATGTGACATGGAAACTCACTGCAGTCAATTGTGCATCAGCATGGCGCACCACAAATCGCCAACAGTTTTAAGTGCCAGCTGATAATGTTACAAAACATACAGTGATGACATGATGCTATATTACTGGAGGATCTCTTTGGAGCAAACTGCAACAACCAGACTAAATAGCCATACATTGAACTTCATATCGATTTTCAGAAACAGTAATTATGGTAATTTGAACTGCAATTTATTATAAAGTTTGCTTTATTTTCTATAGTTCAGTCATAAAGCCAGTTTGCATCTGACGTCCCACTGCTCAGTTTTCCTTAAAACAATCAGAATATCCAGAGGAGCAGAAAAGGAAGCACCAAACTTATTTCATGGTGATATACAAATCAGCGAAATACCACATTTTTCTCCTCCACTGGCCTTTTTTGGCTGCCCTCTTGCGACCTTTCTTCCTCCACATTACATGGTCCAATTGTGTCTTTCCGATTTTCAGAGAAACCTGCTGAGGCAGGGCAGTATGCTCTTAACACTGCCAGCATGATACTAAAGGAGCTCCGTGGACTTCTCTGCGAATCTGAAGCATGCAATTGAGCTGAGAAATAGGTGCTATGCTGGGTAAACTTCATAGGTATCGCCCTGCCAGCCGAGAATGATTTGCAAGTGAAAAATGCTGACTCTCACCCATATGCAGTTCTTACTGGAGCCTGAAAAACGTTCCATTTGAGTTTCAAAATGCATTTACTCAAATGTGTAGGAAGAACCAATATCAGTGTATGTCAGTCTCATTTATGGGAAATTAAATGAGGATTGCACTGGTAGCGGATGATGTAACACTTTTCCCCATGTTGTATATTTTATGATCTCTCATTTTCAAGTCATCCAAGGTTAAAATATTCCCTTGTTTCTTTTTCTCCCGATCAATAGCGCCCTTTTAGTGAAGTGCTCTCAGTTTCCTTGTGTCACATCAGTGCGTGGATATGTCTGCTGTAAGGCGTATCTAATCTGTTTTCACAAAACAGGGCCTGATTCTCCTTTGCTGTAGCTCGTCTGGACCTATAATAAAAAATCTGTAGTAAGTTTAAGGATGGCAGGAATGTAAATGTGCTCACACTTCATTCCCCTTCACTAATTCTTTTGTTTCCCTTCAGAGAAAAATGATTCACTTCCTCAACGGAAGGAAATATTGACATTATTTTTCAGACATCTAGCAGGCAATATCAGAATTATCCTGCCATGCTATATTGCTTCCATTCTTATTACTGATTTTAGTCTTCTTGAAGGGGATTTTGGATTTAGCTCACTTTTTTATGGGTAACTTAAAGCACATTGCATTCAGGTACAGTAGGAGAGCTTACAATCGAAGGTACCGATGCAGAAACATGAATTCACCTTCTGTGCATAGTCACTGCATCATCTGCGCATACTTATCACAGTGCTACACTATAGAGGGGATTGGCATGAACATTACCTGCACATAAATGGCTGCACAGATAGTGGGGTGGCACCTAATAAAATGACATAGAGATAATGAGATGGTAACGAGGTCATTAGCTGTTGCACCAAATTGCAAAGAAGTGTGCAGAAGACTGAAAGGCCGAGCACAGAATTCAATAGTGTCATTGTTTGAATGCATGATAGGAGGCGAAATAAAATTTTGGTGCATGTAGGAGAAGAAAACTTTACCTCGTGAAACTTTGATGCATATAGGAAAAAAACAGACCAGCACATAGGAGAATAGAAATGTTTTCTGCTCTGATATATCAGCTGGTAGCTTTGCAGTGGGTTCCATTCCTTATTACTGTGCCTACAAAATGTGTAGGCACCCTCCACAAGCTATTATTTTGAGCACTAAAGTTAATGGCACAACTTTCCCCAGTGCCGTGTAGGTAAACAATTATTGCTCTGTGCTGAAAATTGACATAGAAACATGATGGCAGATAAAGACTATATGACCTATCTTGTCTTCCCTTCTATACCAACTACTACGCTGCCACTAGTGCAAAAACTTTCTGTGTATATGTCTGGCACCCGCTACACATATAGTGCAGAAGTTTTGTGCATATCTCATTTGCATGGTTATGGCATACCATGCACAACATTTACGGTACTTTCATGCTCATGGCTTTTAGTGCATGGCTCTGATGCCACCTTTCTGCATTTGCCCCTAAGTTTATACCTGGGGCAATGGAGGGTTATGTCAATTAGGGATCATCTTTGACTCTTTTCTCTCCTTTTCCACATATTCTAAAATGTGTACTTTCTTTCTGTGTAATATCATCAAAATCTGCTCCTTACTTTCTGAACACTCTACATAAACCCTTGCTACTTTCTCATCATCTCCCACGACATCTTGCCTCTCACAAGTCTTCCAGAAGCCACATTTTACCCTAGAGTCTATTCAGAATTCAGCTGCACAACTTATCTTTCACCACTGTCACTGTACTAATATAAATCTCTTCTCAAATCACTACAGTGGATCCTGATTCATTTTTGCAAATGGTTCCAGCTTCCCTCATTCACTCCTTCTCCTGTTTTATCTTTTCCTAGACCCCTCTATATGAACTCCAAACCAAACGCTTTTAAAAAGTTAATAATAATAAGCAAATATTTTCCCCAAGGGGTATTTTTACGTGCTTTTTTATCAGTGACCTGCAGTGGCAGAAATGGTATTGAAAACGCGACATAGCCCATACCTAAACTCTCCAGCTCTGCATCATGGTTCCTGCCTTCTATGACCTGAAGCTTCCGCTTCCCTCCAACTACAACCTACTACTACAACTACTGAACATTTGTATAGCACTACAAGACATACGTAGCGCTGCACAGGCACATGCAAAAGACGGCCCCTGCTCATCAGAGGTTACAATCTAGTCCAGACAGACAACTCAGTGGCTGTAGGCATCTAGGGGGAATGGTAAGGAAACAGAAAGGAGATCAGGTGAGTCAAGATCCAAAAGCGGCATGAAGTCTGTGTTGAAGAGGGGCAGAAGTAGGGGGTCGCAGACAGATGAAACTGTGATGCAGCACCAGAGAGTTTAGGAAAGACCCAAATCACGGTTTCAATATCATTGCCATCGCTGCACTTCTCAGAGAGGGACAGCAGTAGCTGCAATGCGGGGCGGCAAGATTGAGGGCTTGCCTAGGGTGTTTCTAATCCTTGTACTGGCCAAAACACACACTTAAAAACCTACACATGTCAAGGAGTAGGCACAAATCCCAACTTGAACAATTTTGGTCTTACAAATGCTTTAACTGTATGAAATGGGGAATATGCCTGTAGTTTATGTCCCTCCCAGGCCATCTTCATAACACTCTGACATGTTCCCTTAAAATTGCCATGTACTAAGGAAATCCGTGTGTAAATTGGAGCCTTTCTAAAATGATCATTTACATGTGGATGCAATTTACACATGAATAGGCCTGATTATACACGTGTAAATCATGAAAAAGGCTTCTTCAATAATCCCTTTATCTTTTCAGAGGTACAAGCAGACCTGATGGAGTAGAGGAGTAGCCTAGAGGTTAGAGCAACAGTCTAGTATCCAAGAAATCTGCGCTTGATTCCCACTAGCAATCCTTGTGAACTTGGACAAGCCATTCTGCCCTCCATTGCCTTGGAAGAAAAGACCTGGCAAGCTACTTCTGGTTATACCTTGCCAAGAAAACCCAGGGGCTGCTAGGTCAGCATTGACAACTGCACTTAAAAAGAATCCATATTTTACCATTTTGATTTGATCAAGGAAGAGGGCAGCATTGGGGACCCCATGAGGTGCAGAGTCCGGGATCAAGGACACATGTTATATAGCTTCACCTTGATCAGTTAAAGTGGGGCTAAGTTATATGTCTTCTACCTTTGTCTCCGACATGGATCGGAGACTGGGAAGAGCCAAGAGGACCTGGGGCATGGAAGATCATGCTTCCCACTCCCTCTGTCTCTGTCTCTGCCTCTGGCCTGCAAGCTGCCCACGCAAACATCTAGCCCAGCCCTCACTCCTTCTAACTGTGAGTGACAGTAAGGTGAGATCCACAAGATGATGAAGAGTGGGAGCCAGAGATTGCGGGACAGGAGAACAGAGGCGGCGTGTGCTACATCTGTGGCCTCCCACTGGCCCACCTTGTTTCAGATCCTACATTGCTGTATACTTTAAACTTCACCATTTTAACTAAACTTAAACTTCATCATCACTGCCCCTTTTAACCGCAATCGTGCTGCTGAACCCCTTTAAATAACCTGTGTCTATCACCACTACTCAGCATGGCCTCTTCCTAACTGTTCCCAACCTGATGGGGGTTGTTTGAAAGTCCTTCAGTCCAGGTCTGTCTGGTTCGGGGACTGGCAAGTGAAAACTGCCTGCCTGCACCATTTTGGATGACCTACTGAATTATTTAGTTATTCAACTATACTTTGCAAATATTTGTTCTTTTTTGTCTTTTTGCCATAGGACAAGGGTCATTACACTGGTTACATTAATAGCTGAGACCAGGCTTAAATAGCTTATATTGTTTCATTCATATAAAAGTCAGCAAACAAGTTTGGCTTTTATCATCTACATTCTGACTAGTTCCCAGTAGCTGCTTCTTGGAGCACCCTAATCCCCTAGATTTTCTCTTGCCTATCCTTTTTATTTTGTTCTGATTTCTACTTTCCTCTCCATCTCTTTCCTATGGCTCCACATCACTTACTCTTCCTATTGTTGACACTTCCTAATCGTCTCCCCTCATACCAACAACCTCAAGCCCCCATCCTTACCATTCTCTCTTTACCATCCTCACTTCTCCCACTATCTTGTCACCTACCCTATCATCAGCTCTTGAGTTTCATCATTTTCTTCCTCTCAATCAACCATCTCCTCTCTCTCTGAAAAAACCTCACCCTTGCTAACGCCGTGCCGTCTCCTCTCTGCCCCCTATTCTTCTCCTCCTTCTCCTTCTATCATCTGGAGATATCAATCCCAACCCTGCCTTCCCCCTAGATTTTTCCCACTGTCCCATGACAGATCTCCACGCTATTGCTCAAATCTTATTCATATCTGTCTCCTTTCCCACTCCTCTCTCCACCTTTTTACTCCACTACTGTACCTCTCTGGATAGCTCTTGCTTACTGACCCCCTGACCAGTCTACTTCTACCTTTCTCACTGACTCATTGCTTTCCTTCTTTCTGGATTCATCTTCCCCCTCCCTTATTCTTGGTGATTTTAACATTCATGTTGATGACCCCTCTGACCCTTATGCCTTAAAGCTCCTTTCTCTTACTTCCTCATTCAACCTCCAGCTTTGCTCTACTGCCCCCCACTCAGCAGCATGGCCACTTCCTTGACCTTGCATTTTTCTCGAATTGCTTACCCTCAAACCTCTGTACCTCACTTCTTTCCTTATCAACTGCTAAGTTTCATTCTTCATCACCCACCGACTCAACCTCGCCCTGTCTCCTCCAATCTCTTTAGAAATCTTCCCTTTGGCTCTCTCCTCCACTGTTTCATCACCTCTTTCCTTCACTATGTCATCTGAGTCTGTTAATGAGGCTGGAGCTTCCAACACACTGCATTCTCCTTTACTCTGGATGCTCTTGCTCTGCCCATGCCACATCTTATGAGGCACACTGTACCCCAGCCCTGGCTGTCTTCGACTATTTGCTAATTACATTTCTGTGCCTTTCTCAGCTGAGTGTATTTGGCTCAAATCCTGCACCCTTACAGACTTTCTACATTTCAAATTCATGCTTGCCGTTTTCCAGTCAGCCGTGGCCCTATCAAACAAAATTATTATGTCCACCTGAATAACTTTCTTGCCTCTGACCCTTGCCATCTCTTTACAACTCTCAACTCTCTCCTCAAGGTTTCACCACCTCTGACCCCTCCTCTTCTTTTTGCCCAAATCTTAGCCAACTATTTCCATGACAAACCCTATAAGATTATACTCCAGTTCCCCATGAGATCAGCTCCTTCCCCTCTTCACTCCCTACTCTTTCCCTCAACTTCTGCCACCCTCTCTTTCTTTTCTAAGATCTCTGAGGAGGAAATCACACATCTTCTTTCCTCCTCCAAACTCACTGCCTGCTCCTCTGATCCTATTGCCACCCATCTTCTAAGCTCCATTTCCTCCACTGTCATCTTTTCTACCTCTCACATTCTCAACCTATCGCGCCCCACTGCAACTGTTACTATAGCTTTCAAGTATGCTGTGGTTACACTTCTCCTTAAGAAACCCTCACTGAACCTTACCTGTCCTTTTAATTATCGATGCATCTCCCTCCTTCCCTTCATTTCTAAATTATTTGAATGTGGGGTTTACTGCCATTGCCTTTGCTTTCTCTCCTCTCATGCCTTTCTAGATCCATTGCAATCTGGCTTTCATCTCTTACATTCTACTGAAACAGCCCTCGCCAAAGTATCCAGTGACCTGTTCCTGGCTAAATCCAAGGACCTTTATTCAATCCTCATCTGTCCTGATCTTTCTGCTGCTTTTGACACTGTTGACCACCTCCTTCTCCTCAACACCTTCTCCTCACTTTCCTTTTCTTTTTTTTAAGGTCTCTGTGCTATCCTAGTTCTCCTCTTATCTCTCCCATTGCACTTTCAGTGTTTGTTCTGGTGGATCCTCCTCTACTGCTATCTCTCAATTGGTGTACCCCAGGGGTCCATCCTGGGCCCACTCCTTTTCTCTCTATATACCTAATCCCTTGGTGCACTCATCTCCTCCCATGTTTTTCAGTACCATCTTTATGCTGATGGCTTTCAGATCTACGACTCCATACCTGATATCTCTCCGGCAATCCAAGCCCAATTCTCTGCCTTCCTATTTGTCATTTCTGCCTGGAAGACTCACCACCATTTGAAATTGAACTTGGCCAAAGATGAACTTCTTATGTTTTCCCCCTAAACCCATCTCCCTTCTTCCTCCTTTCTCGTTCTTTGTGGATAACACTCTATTACTCACTGTTTCCTTGGCTCGTAACCTTGGAGTCATCTTTGACTCCTCCCTCTCCTTCTCCACACACCTCCAACTAATAGCTAAAACCTGTCGTTTCTTGTTTATAACATCAGCAAAATGTTCCCCTTCCCTTCTGAACACTGTACTAAGACATTTATCCACTCTTTATTTACGTCCTGTCTAGACTATTGCAACATCCTCCATGCTGGTCTCCCTCTGAATCATCTATCTCCTCTTCAATGTGTTAAAAACTCAACTGCGCAGCTAATCTTCCATCAGCCTCGATATTCTCATGTAACCATTCTTCTCAAGTCACTTCATTGGCTCCCCATCCATTTCCATATCCAGTTCAAACTTCTCCTACCAACCTATAAATGCACTCATTCTATTGCTCCTCACTACCTTTCCTCTCTTATCTCTCCCTACACACCTCCTCGTGAACTCCACTCTTCTGGTGGATTGTTTCTCTCTGTCCCCTTTCCTTCCACTGCCAAACTCCAGACTTCGATCCTTTCTCTTTGCTGCTCGTTATGCCTGGAACAAATTACCTGAGTCTGTATGTCAGGCTTCATCTCTGCCTCTTTTCAAATCCATGCTGAAAATTCACCTCTTTTGGATCCTCTTATTCTCCTATATGTCTCCTTACCATTCCCTATATGTATCCTTGTCCCCAGCTGTCGTGTTGTCTGTCTTAACTAGATTGTAAGCTCTGATGAACAAGAACTGTCTTTTACATGTACCTGTGCAATGCTGCATAAGACTGGTGGTGCCATATAAACAATCAGTAGTAGTGGTAGTAGGTGATAGAGATTTTGAACTATGAGCAGTTTTAGTGGTTTTAGAGGCCTATGCAATTAGAGTGGGTTTTAGCACAAGCTATCCACATGCTATGGTCTGTGGTAACTGTTAGCGCAAGGCCAGCACAGTTAATATGGGTCAATTCTAAGCTAACTGTGAACTGTATGGTAGAGATCAAATGGGTGGGTAAAGGGCAGAAGGTAGATGTGGTGACCTTATCAATAGATTAATTTAACATCAGAACCTACATTCTACCCTTTCAATCAAAAATAGTACAGGGGGAGCAGAGTATAATGAAATAACATTAAACACAAACAATCAAAATAAATACAAAAAAACCCTAAAATAAAATTTAAAAAACCTATAATAATAAAATACAATGGCATTCTCAACCTTTACAGTTAATAACTCAGATCTCACATGAACTCAACAACCAGCAGTCATATAAATACCAAAGAATCCAGACACAGATAAGTTATCAAGGAATCATCATGGCCATGCCATCCAGCTTTCTATATTCCTAATGAGTGGCATGCAAGAAACAACACTCCTATCCTTACTCTCCTGAACACACAGCTCTATAGATGCATTCTCTTGTAAACTAAAATTGTGTATGTTAGAATGTCAGCAGAATTAGCAAAAGAAAAAAAAAGTATTAAGAAGGTGCTGAACAGCTGTTACTGCTTTTGAACCTATAATTATTAAATACTATTTGAGTTAAAAATAACTAGTTAGAAAAATATTTTAAAGATTTGTTTTACAAGCAGTTGTTATTTTAGAAGCCTTATTCACAATTTACATGTAGAAAATCAGGCACTTACAAATTATAAATGGCATCCATGTGTAAATGGAATTTTTACAAAAAGGTAAATTTACATGTGAATGTCCATAATATGTAGAAAATACAAGGTGGAGAGTTGGAGGCATGGTTAGGATGTGTCCTAGGTGGGTCAAAAATCTACATGAGTACTCCCAGTCTCATATGGGAAATGCACATGTATGTCTAAAAACTGTCCACCTCGGGGTTCACAGTTGCTCCCTGACATGTGCCAGCCCTTTATAGAAGGGATTAAGAGGTGATCCTCTCAATCTCGCATTGTTTATTTCCACCTCCAAATGAAAATCCAAGTTGGTGGCATTTGTGCATTTAGGTTTGCAAAGTAGCCCACATACACACGTAAGTGCTGGCACTTATACGTCTAAGGGGTATGTTTACTAAACTGCGCACTTGTGCGGGGCGCACTTGAGCGCTCTAAAATGATGCATTTAAGTGCTCTTAAGTGCCCCGCACGCGTGTGCGTCACATTAACAGGCCCCGCACACGTGCGACGAAAACGCGCACGTTTGCGGTGCGCTGATGTGCAATAGAGGCGGGAAAAGGCTAACGGAGGGCGGAGGAAGGCCCCCGAGGGGCGGTGAGACGGGGTCAATGGGTGGAGAGTGGGAGGGGAGAGGCTCCCCGCACAGGAGCGGGGCCGAATTTACATGTAAAAACTACCGCGAGTGAAACACTCGCGGTAGAGCGCATTTAAAGGGAAGAGAAACCATTTCCGTCGGCAATGTACAGCAAAAGCGGGGAAACCTAAAAAACGTGAGCAGTGTGATACATGTGCACAGAAGAAAATAGCAAATATAACTTGAAAATGACCACAACAAATTCCAAATAAATTATAATCCAGCTGGGCAACAGTGCTATTAATGGGCAACAATAACAAACACTCCCAGGAAAGCCCCAAACAATAGAAATGATCTTTGGAAGGGTCTACGCTCCGTAGACTCTTTCAAAAGCACTGCAATGTAATGGAGCTTTCCTGGGAGTGTATTTCAGGTTGCCCATTGATATCACTGTTGCGCAGCTGGTTGTTATATCTTTCTCCCCTTTTTTGAAGGGCATATTTGAGTTTTTTGTGCACCCTTGTCCCCATACAAGGTAAACGAGCCACAGTAAAATTGTGCAGAGCAGGGTGTCTGACTCTTGCGGCCAGGTTTCCTATCTCCAGAGACTGCTCTATCTCTGTGGCCACAGTGTGGTGCAGCGGACACAGCCAGTACCTGTAGGACCAGAGGGGCACAGGTTCAAATCCCAGCTAGGGCTCCTGACAACCCAGTACCCATAATTTTACCCACCACCAAACAGTGAGAGTACAGACACTCTTTTATTGCAGAGAACATAAGCATGGTCCCAACACCTATATTTTAGCCTACACTGCACACAAACCATAACAATGGCCATTACCTACAGCCGAGTCCCCCAAACTCAGTCCTGGAGTGCTACAACTCACTCAGGTCATATGTTTTTCCCAGATAGGGACATGTCTGCATGTTTGTGGTAGGGTACAGGTGGCGGAGGGGGCAGTGGCTGCAAACCACAGCAGACAGTGGCCTAGGCCTGTGCAGGCTGGCACCATCCACCGCAACAGACAGGCTCTGTCAGATGTACAGTCATGGACTCCCCAGGGAACACAGCATATCTGTGGCAACACGGTGGTGCAGTGCACACAGACAGTGTGTATAGGAACAGAAGGTCACAGGTTCAAATCCCAGCTGGGGCTACTGCCAATCCAGTCCACATATTTTTCCCACAACTAAAGCGTGATAGTAAGGACAAAACTGTATAGCTAAGCACATATGCATGGTTCATACGCCTATATTTTAACACACCATTCATAGACACCATAAACAGGCACATTACCTAGAGCAGAGTCTCCCAAATGCAGTCCTGGAGGGCCCCACACCATTCAGGTTCCATGCTGCCTCTAATAATGATGCCTGTGCTGCATAGCTATGCACCACCCCCATGGTATGCAGATGTAGCTCATGCATATCTATGAGGGACAGCATGAAAACCAGAACAGTGTTTGGAACACCAGGACTGGAGTTGGGAAACCCTGCCGTAGAGCAGCAGCCAACAGGGCCAGACACACCCACAGGCCCCATTGGCCAATGCCTCCTGGAGAGGCTGGACATTGGGCCCTGCCTGTATCTCCCAATACTAGCAGTTGCATACCTCTGCAATGCCACCCTACACCTGGGTATACGGTACACAGCTATCAAACGTTTGCTATGATAACTGGCAGATCTCCAGTCCTACGTAAAGCACAGTTTGTTCATGGAGCTCCACCATGACAATCATTCAGATGTCTGCGGTGTGTGTTGCAGGTCTGGTCTCTGACAGTGTTTACCACCCTGGAATGTGACCCCTAACAGTAATGAGTACCATATCCATGCATGTACTGTGTCCAGGACTGGTGTGGTGGGTATGGCTGCTGAACCCCTCTATAGTAGCACAATGCTGGCATAGGTGTGGGGGTGGCTGTCTGTCTATCCAGTGTGTGGTGGCTGCAAACACCTTCCACAGCCCACACTGCCAGCAATGTTGCCAGTATTGGGCTGCCAATGTGCATAATGAGGAGCAAGGTACCATGGGTGTAGGCTGGACAGGGTGGCCTTGCCAGGGTGCATCTGCACAGGGCATAGGGCACTGACTGGGACATTGTGGTGCCCGGCCACCACCTACACAGACAGGGTGACCTCAGTATGTCCTGCTGAGAGATCACTCTCACCCTGACTGTGCAGTGACCACAGTATGGCTAGGCAACCCCATAGTGCTATATAGTATTTCTCTCATGTGATATATGGGTGTCCTTTTGGGGCCCAGTCACTGATATATTTGTGTACTGTGTATGCTGCCATTCCAGTTCTGGGTGCATGCATCTTCACTGGGAACATGCACTATGGACTAACTAGCAGACTGTTTGTAGCTGGTATGTGTCCTGATGGAGCAGCTTGCAGGGTGCAGTGGCTGATGGCTTGCTGCAGGAGAATATAAGATAGTGGTGGGGTGCAGCTTACCATATCCTGGTCTAATGTCTGTCTGCTATTGTGTTATGGATGTGTATAGAGCTGCATTGACTGCCCTGTGGGGTGTTTGTTCCTCAGGAGGACTGGGGTCTATGTTCCCCTCTACTGCCACCTTTGCAGGGAGGTATAAGGTGGATCTATTGATGGGAGACCATGTTTGCCACCCTTGGCCCAGGGGGGGGGGGGGGTGGTGGTGGTGGTGCATATCCCACCTGGGGGGCTACACCTGACTGAGACAGTGTTTGTGCAGACTACCTATCTTACACATTAACACTGCTTTGGATCTCCCTCAGCCATGGAAGGTGTTGTGGACCTGGTCCTAGGCGCCTCATCGCACACTCAGAGTGAGCTCAGTAAACACACAATGTGACGGTGTGTAGGTACTCTGTGCCAGTAAAACACCCGGTCAGTACCCCCTACCAGGGCGATGTGCTGTGGGGGTGCATTCCCCATTTTGTGTTCATCTGTGGACAGCTGATTTGCATGTGCAGTGCATCATGGGTACTGGTGGGCTAACCCTATCCTGGTGAGCACAGTAGACTGTCTGTGCAGTGACGTGCAGGCTCTTTGCAGCCAGCCAGGGACTTGCTATCAACTATAGAGCTGTAACACAATGGTTACTTCACTGCCTATGCAGCCAGAGATCATGGGTTCAAACCCACAGAGGGGTTATTTGCTAGGGTTTTCCACAGCATTATTTTTCGTTAATGTACATATTTTGATGCCAGCAAAAACACCCTCAGCGTACTGTACCCATAGGGTGCCTCTGAGGGCGCTCCATAGGGCACCCTATATAGCACCTTATGGTTCCCGTCCATATAAGGTGCACTATACATTATCCTGTGACACAACTTATAGGGTGCCCTATAGGGGACATATTAGGGTGCCGTGGTGGACAGTGCACTCTATAATATGCCCTATGGAGTGCCTTATAGGGTGCCTTATACGGCACCTTCACTTACAGCACGTGAGGGCGTGTTTGCTGGCAGCAATTAATAACATAAACATACGGTGCTGCAGGAAAACATATGTACATTGCAAAGCTGATGCCACAGCCAGCCTTATGTATTAGGCACCCTGGGGAGCAAACTCATGACCCCTGTATCAGCAGTCAGTGCCTCAACCATTGTGCTCCACTGCTGCTCCTCCTTGCATGTCAGTGCACCTACTAATGCTTTTCATTCCTTAAACTGCACAGTGCTGCCATCATAAACAGTGCTTTGACCTTGCGGGACCTCATACGGCACCCTCTAAAGCGCCCTATAAGCTACATTCTAGGGTGCCTTGGCGGACAGTGCACTTTGAAATGTGCCTTATGGGGCGCCTCATGTTAACATGCTTTGAGGGTGCGTTTGCTAGTAATGATTATTAATTAAAATTTTCATGCCCCCTAAAGCACTCATGCCCATAATACAAAATGCCTCAGCCAGCCTTGTTCATTGGGCACTTTGGGGGATTGAACCCCTGATCCCTGCACCATTGGTAGATGCCTTAACCATTGTGCTGTGGCTCTGCTCTTCTGTTTGCTCAGCAGCGCGCTGCCTTATGCCGCCCTATATTGAGATGTCTCCTAAAACAACACGCCACCTTATGCCCATTAGCCTGCCGCCTTATGCTGCCCATTATTTCAATGTCACCTAAATTATTGCATCAGCCAGCCATCTTTATTGGGCTCTGTGGGGGATCGAACCCCCAATCCCTGTACCATTGGTAGGTGCCTTAACCATTGTGCTGTGGCTCTGCTCTTTTGTTTGCTCAGCAGCGTACCACATATGCCTCCCGCGCAGCCATCTGATGCGCCAAGGTGCGGGGCGCACCTTAGCACATATGCAAATCACGGATTTCCTTCTTCAGCGCGAAACACCCACTCCTTATATGGCACCCGCACTCTACCGCGGCCACACACACTTACGGCGTTTAGTAAACATACCCCTAAGTTGTAAAATACCAATTTACATATATAAATGTCGACACTTAAAAATGCGAGTTGCTTAATTTCCCTCGTTGATTATTTCCACATGTAGATTTACGTAATGGCTCTTCTGACTGCATTTACTCTTGCGCTATTTTTGAAAAGACTCCGCTTTTAGCAAATCCTTTTCTAAAATAAAAAAAAACTGCTGGAATTTTATGCACCGTGATCTCGACATCTGAATTCTGATCTCCACATACTATCTATAGTTTCCTTTATAGTCACTTAAAAACTAACTTATCCTATGCTACCGGTCTTGAGATGATATTCCATTCTAGAATGCAATGATCCTAATGCTTTATAAGTAAGACAAGAAATACAGAACAAAAGGCATATGTGATTTTTTTTCTTTTAACCCTCCCCCCACTATGATTGCAAAATATGTTAATATGTGTCCTACCAGTATCCTTGAGCTGGCTCTTCTTAGGTGAGTTTAGGGGACCCCACAGTTCTCACAGTATGGTTTCTCTATACTATCACGTAACACTGGTGATATATACAGCACAAAAATGTTTGATTTGTTTTCAGTTCATTTGGGCTTTCTTCCCAGTTTTCAGACTAGTTTAGTTTGCTTCACACATTTGCTCTAAGAAAAAAAATGAATATGCATTCTCATACTTTTACTGATCTCAGATGGATGATTATTGACCATGTTCCCGAGTAAAAGTGTATGGGGGAGGGAGGGGGTGATTGGAGGGCTCTTGACACATAAAGAACAATACTGGATTTTCCATCTTCACACAGGAAAATGCATGGTTTAAATGACAGCATAGGATGGAACATGCTCATTTAGAGGACCGCAATCAATGGCATTCTGGCTGATTGCCTGTTGATGTCACCATGTTCGCCCGGGTCTTTAAGAGGGCCAGTAGTTAGAAATATTATTTAGTGAGTCAGTTTTTTTCCACTCTCTAATCTCTGTATTTTCTTTTAGTGGCTGTTTCTTCACATTGGTAATACTGAACCTCTAAGGCTGTGCTATGAAACCTGTGGGCAGGTCAGGTCAAAGGAGGTGTTTTCTTCAAATGGATGTTTTTGCGGCCGGATTTAAGATGAGTCCTTCAGCTATATAAGTGTAGCTGAATATTTAATACTCAATGTGGCTTAATATAGTCATGATTGTGTAATGCAGTGATTCTTACAATAATGAAAAAGTTGAAAAAGTTTGAAAAAATGGGTGGTGTCTTAGAGAAAAAAGGTTACAAAGGAAAACTTTATACATTCAAGAAAATTGTTAAACAAGATGTTTGCGCATTAAAGATCGATAGTAAATTAAAACATCGACTTTTAATGAATATCATAGGAACTGATGATTGAAATGGGGAGTGATAGATGAAATTGGCAAAATCTTTTATAGAGTTTCACTAAGCTCCATTCTGATTGTACCTTGTACTCTTCTATAATTTCTTTTCAAGCTTTAGGCAATATACTTCCACGAGGGTTTTCTTTTGTGATTTGTAATTGGTGGGGAAGGATTTTCCTTGCTGATATAATTTCTTCCTTCCACAAAAGGTTTTTTAGTTGGTAATAATAAACTTAAGCTGCATTAATTACTAGGTTAACACATATCGAATTGATTTAGAGCACAGTACAGTTTTGCACTTACTACACTTTAATTGCAGATGACTACTGCAAGGGGTTACTGCTGCCATTTTGAAACCACATGGCAAATGGGGCAGGAGCAGAAGGAGACTACTATTGCCCAAGGCCAGCATTACCATTAGGTGAACTA
This sequence comes from Ichthyophis bannanicus, assembly GCA_033557465.1. NCBI lineage: Eukaryota > Metazoa > Chordata > Amphibia > Gymnophiona > Ichthyophiidae > Ichthyophis > Ichthyophis bannanicus. The sequence continues at coordinate 736,733,257 of CM066031.1, forward strand.
GTCCAGAACGAAAATGGTCCAAGAGTAGCCCATTGCCATGGCTGCCACTCCTCTTCGGGACCACAAGAGCTGGCAATGGACTTTAAACAGCAACACTGGGCTTACCAAAATCTCAGGCACTGCGTGCTGTTTCTGCTTCCAACCCTTCAATGCAAATTTCCTTCTACATGGGGGTGGAAGCAGCGAGGAATTCCTAGGCTGGGAATTCCATTCAGGAGTAGAAATAGCAGTGATAGGAAAGGTACAGGAAAAAAAAAATCCTTTCCCAAGAGGAGCCCTTATCCTTTTCCACCAGGCAGATCTAATGGCAACAGGTCCAATGTTCATTAAAGCAAGCCACCATGGAAGACATAGGGTGGTGCTCATTAGTATTGACACGGGGCAGGTGGCAGGCAGCACCGAGGGTGGTAAACCAGTGCATGGGGAAAATAATGGTCAAAAAGGTGGGGTGTAAGAGGCTGCTGCATCTCTTAGGTCCTGCTTACTGAGTGCATTGCAAGAAAATGTTTAGTAGGCTGCTGATCCCCAGCCTGTATAATCAGCTGCATCACCAGCTACAGGCAGAGCTGGCAAAAGCAGAGGCCAGTAGTAGCATGCATTTCACCACTGACATCAGGAATTGTCAGAACAGTACACACATCTACCTCTCCCTGACAGCCGAGGCAGGAAGAGGCTGTAGTTCTAATGGGAAGCAACAGCAAGAAGGTACCAATGGACTGTGCTAGACAGCCAGGTAATGGTTGACAGTCATACTTGGACCCATATATTAGTAGAAATAAGGGCAATGCTGAAGGGCTGACACATAGAGGCCGATTCTTGAACATGCATGTGCAGCCCTGTGGCATGTCCAACCCAAATATGTGCCCGATGCAAACATGATTCAGCAGCCATGGGGATAGACGCAGCCATGGTACCGGAATCGTGAACATAGACATTTACCGTGCAACATGGACAGAGCACTATGGTGCACGAGAGACAGGTATATGCTGCCAATGGCTGTGTATGTCCCCACACTCACCGTATTCCGAAAAAATGCATGTAGTCAATCCTGCCCATCTCTGCACGATACCTGCAAAGGGCCACACCTCCCCTGTAAAACGCACATCTCTTAAGCTGTTGTGCTCACTGACAGTGTGATGCTGAGGCAAACTACACATGAAAGCTGATGATACATAAATGCAGATGCAAGGCAGACCATATATACTAGTCCGTGGCTGTCCCAGAACACAGTGCCCACAAAGATGGTATCAAAGCGGGTAGATGGTGATATGTGTGGCATGAGATTCATTGCATCACACCATGCAAGGCAGTAGCAGACAACCCTAGTAATGCACGTATGGATCATCACAGGACAATGTCTGTACGCTGCCAGGTAAGGACGAGAGCTCAGCGGCACAGGTTCCCCATGAATACATGTAATAAGATATCCCTGTCACAAATAAGGGTCTCTCAAAATGAGAGCATTCAACAGTGGACCCAGTGTTCAGCCATGCACAAAGGCACCATAAGTGCTCTATACAACAGCACCCAAATGGCGACAACACTGATGGTGCACCTGGGCAAGTAGAATGCTTACTTCTGCACGCTCATACCAGCACCTGGTGACACTAAGTCCACTCAATGTTCCAGCCATACATGTTCCTCCCAGATGTGACAATGAGCACTCTGGACCCTTCCGGGGCACACTGAAACCCCACACACACTCACACTTCCATGTGTCTTTTCTACACTGCATATTTCTGCAAAACAGAATCCCTGCACCCATCACCTACAGCTGGAATAAGATGAACAGTCAAATTTATCTGGCATAGAAGTTGGTAGGGACCCCTACATTCCCTTACGCAGCATGAACAGCAGATGTCAGCATCACCAGAATAAACCATTGTGCACTTGCTTATATTTCAGTGGGGGTTTTAGTCATGTATCTGTACCATACATCCTTCCATCACCTCAGCTTTCTGTTCTGTACAACAGCAACTGGTGTTCTTACCGACCACAGACATACTGTTGCAACATCTACATGTCACAGCTATTCCCCTATATGGCCTGCATTACAGAGCAGAGCAGACTATTTTCTAAGTACTGCCCTTATTCTGCGTTTCCTCAGGAATAGCTTGGACATATGCAGGTAACACTGCAGATGTACATGGCATGTTCCTGGATATGTTTTATACATCTCCACGGCTGCCCATGCCTCCATCCTGTCCACGTTATGGGATCCCTGTGCTTGCGCTGGGTGTGTCTTCTAGGATATGGTCCTAGAAGTTTTTTCTTGCAAAATGTCTATGGGGTATGTTTACTAAAACCCCGTTAGGGTGCGCGCCGAGCTAGTGTGCGGATGCCATATAAGGAGTGGGCATTTCAGTCAGAAAAAAGCAAAACCGGGATTAATCATGCGCTAATGTGCGCTGCGCTCATGTGCGCCCGCACATTAGCGCATGAGAAAGTTGCGCGGGAAGCATAAGTGGCGCGCTGATGTGCAAGCACAGGAATAGAGCCACAGTACAATGGTTAAGACACTGACCAATGGGGGGGGCGGAGCCTGATGTCCAGCGGGTAGGACGCTTTGCGTTGAAGCTCCCGAGAGGCCTACTTAGAATCCTGACTTAATACCTATACAAATTTACTATTTCGCTCCGAGCTGACCGGGGCACCTCGGGGGGGATGGCGGCCCATAAACCAGCGCGCTTGGACTTCGGGTCTCCTTCTTCTTCTCACGGAAAACGCTCCAAAACAGAGGTGTCCTCCCCACAGAAGATGGTCCCATTTCGTGAAAACCCCGAAATGCACCTGGAGATTTTGAAGGAAATACGCGGCGTGAAGGAATTGGTGCAGTCCAATGGAGAAGCGCTTCGAGCCATGCGAGAAGACTTTGGAGTGCTCCAGGACCGACTTGAAAGTCTTTCATTACGGCAGGACAACATGGCGGGGGTCCTCGACTCGCACGAGGTGCGCTTGGGCAAACTGGACAAGGCTGAGCGCCAGATACAGAATCTTCAAAAGGAGTTAGAATATAGCAATAATCGAGCCCGTCGCAACAATGTGAGGCTCCTCGGAATGCCGGAGGGGGTGGAAGCAGGAGATATAAGAGAATTCTTGCTCAAAACTCTTCCCTCCTTGCTGAAGATCACTTTTCACAGAGAACTGGAAATCGATCGAGCACACCGTGTTCCTGCCCACATGGCGCTCAACCGCACGACCCCCCGGCCTATTATCTTTAGCTTGCTACGATATCAACAAGTGGAACAAATTTTACATGCTGCCCGAGCGAATCATCATTTGGAATTTGAAGGTCGTAAGGTCTCCTTCTTTCCTGATTTGGCAAAGCCTACCGTTGACCGTCGGAAGAAACTCCTTGCTTTTCGCCCTCGACTTCAACAGCTACAGGCTCGCTTTGGCCTGTTGTATCCAGCGAAGCTCCGAGTGACTCTCCACAACCAAACCAGGACGTTCGAAGATCCTGATCTACTATCAACATTTTTAGACTCCAAAGAAGCAGAGCAGATGCGCTAATCCCAAATCTTGGACTCTTATCTGCCGGCTCTATCCGCCATTTTGAAGGGCCCGATGTGGCGGTCATAGCCAAGCACAGAAATAGCCTGGACTTTCTTTCTTTCTCTATATGACTTTTGTTTTTTTGGTCTCCTATCCCTTCATGATGTGTGCCTCGGTCGGATTCGGAGCACGCACAGTCCTACAGGTTATGTGTTTTTTCAATTTCGGCCTTCTCTGGGGTTTCTCCCCGCAGACACATGGTCGCCAGTAATTTTGGGGTTTTGCTTCTCCTCTACCGTACTGCGGTTTTCTTTGTTAATGTGGGGCGCTTCATTGTATTATATTAGCTTATTTTTCCTATGTCATGTGTACAGCCAGATACAGTCAGTTTGAGGGACATAGTGAAATTATGTATGCTATCATGCTCAGAATTTTTAACTTTTCTGAATGGCCTTATGTAAAATCTTATCATTCACCGTCAAAGGCATTAATGGTCCACTCAAAGGAAAGAAAATCCTTAGCTATCTTAGCCATGAGCATGTTGATTTAGTGTTTCTTCAGGAAACGCATTTAAACTCTGCTGAAACACTGAAACTCAATGCTAAGCCTCACATGGTAGCTGCCTATTCTCCCACCGTTTCCAAATGGTACGGGATAACCATTCTGGTTAAGAAGTCTTTGCATGCTACTGTACCTGATATTAGCGCTGACAAGGAGGGTAGATGGGCCCGTGTACACCTTGAGGTTGGAGATAGTGAATTCACGTGTATTTGCATTATGCCCCGAATGTGGACAACCCTGCTTACTATGCAAGTATTGCGCAGTTGGCCTTGGCCTCTGCCAATGCTCCATTAATACTTGGTGGCGATTTTACTCAAGTGTTCCCTCAATCTTTTCTTCTCAAACAAGGTGCTCGTTGGTTGGAAGATCCAGTACCGAGTAGACCTGTGTGGCTAGATATAGAAGCGGGCCTTTGCAAACCGATTCCTCTTACCTTTCTCCCTGGTATGACTCTCCCATCAGACTCCCACTATCTACCAATGCTTTTAGACACTTTAGGTGCCTTTAATACTCTTATGCAATCTTTAGACTCCCGACTCTGGTCAGTGCAACTTCAGCATCGCCTTCGGAGCACTAGAGTACTCCCGCCATCGGCATTCCCTACATAAGGTTGATTGGAGACTTTCCGATCTCTCGGTAGTTCACGGGTGTAGCATCCAATTTTACTAAACCTTATGTAATGCTATAACTAGAGATACCCCTATAGCGCAGAAAGTATGGGAGAGAGAATTGCATGTGACTTTGATCTCGGAGCAATGGAGCCTTATCTGGAGTAGAGGGACACGGGTTCCCGATCCGCCTCACTCACTCAGACCCTCTTCTTTCTAGCCCACCGGTGTTTTTACACTTCTCACAGATTAGACAAATGGAACACTACTCAGGGCAATGGTTGCTGGACACGTCCTGCGGCCATTGGTTCATTGCCTCATGTTATGCATGAATATCCCGCACTACAGTATTACTGGCGTCGGGTCTGGGGTCGTATTTAGTCTATCTCGCACTCTCAGGAGCCCCTTTCTTGGAGGATAGTGGGACTTCGCCCAATTGCGGGGATCCCCTCTCTCCCAAAAATGGCTTATCTCCTTTCGAACTTTATGCTTGGCATTGCTATTTCCCTAATTAAGTAATACTGGAAAATTAGCTCCCATCTGAGCCCCAATGAATGGTGGAATCATGCCTGTCTTTACAGTAAATATGAACAAATACCTCGTCTGTTCGCTTCCTCCGTTCAGACTCCTTCTCATTGGTCTCAATGGAAGCTGCTCAATGACTATGTACATTTTGCTAAATGCTCTCATCTGACTGTCTAACTTTGTATATATCTCTGTCCCATGATCATGCTGTATTGTAGATACTCTTTTGATCGTTTGATGTATAATCACTGTTAATTGGAAGCGCTCACATGCTGATATCATCGGGTAGAGAAGAAGCATCGGGGTGGGGGGTAATGGGTTTACTTTTCCTTATTGTATACCTGTTTTGTCTCTTTTGGTGTGTTGTTTCTTTTGTTTGTTGCAAAATGAAAATAAAAGTTTAAAAAAAAAAAAGACACTGACCAATGGTGCAGGGATCATGGGTTCAATCCCCCACTGTGCCCAATGAAGAAGGCTGGCTGAGGCATTGCCTATTATGGGGAAGATTGCTTTAGGAGGCATTTTATCTTTATTTTAATTATCTCTACTAGCAAACGCACTCTCAAAGCATGTTAACATAAGGCGCCCCATAAGGCACATTTTAAAGTGCACTGTCCGCCAAGGCACCCTAGAATGTTGCTTATAGGGCGCTTTATAGGGTGCCGTATGAGGCACCGCAAGGTCACAGCACTGTTTTTGATGGCAGCACTGTGCAGTTTAAGGAATGAAAATCATAAGTAGGTGCACTGACATGCAAGGAGGAGTAGCAGTGTAGCACAATGGTTAAGACACTGACCAGTGGTGCCGGAGTCATGGGTTCAATCCCCCACTGTGCCTAATGAAGAAGGCTGGCTGAGGCATTACCTGTTATAGGTAATATTGCCGTAGGGGGCATTTTATTTTTATTTTAATTAGTTCTGCCAGCAAACACACCCTCAAAGTATTGTAACATAAGGTGCTGCATAAGGCGCCTCATAGGGTACCCCAGAGGGCACATTTTAAAGTGCACTGTCTGCCACGGCACCCTACAATGTTGCTGAAAGGGTGGCCTATAGGGCGCCATATAGGGTGCCCTATGAGGCACAGCAAAGGTCATAGCACTGTGTTTAATGGCAACACTGTGCATTTAAAAGCATGGAAATATGAAGTAGGTGCGCTGACATGCAAGGAGGAACAGCAGTGTAGCACAATGCTTAAGGCACTGATTACTGATACAGGGGTCATGAGTTTGTTCCCCAGTGTGCCTAATACGTAAGGCTGGCTGAGGCATCAGCTTTGCAATGTACGTATTGTTTCCTGCAGCACTTCATTTGTATTTTATTAATTGATGCCAGCAAACATGCCCTCACGTGCAGTAACTGAAGGTGCCGCATAAGGCACCCTATAAGGCACTCCATAGGGCACATTATAAAGTGCACTGTCCGCCATGGCACCCTAAAATGTCCCCTATAGGGCACCCTATAAGTCGCTCCACAGGATAACGTATAGTGCACCTTATATGGACGGTAACCATAAGGTGCCCTATAAAGCGCCCTCTGAGGCACCTTATGGGTACAGTACGCAGAGAGTGTTTTTGCTGGCAGCAATAATGTACATTAAAAAGAGATAATTCGTGGAGGAAGTGATGTCACCTGAGAGATAGCGGCTTGAATTTGGAGCTCCCGTTGGGACGTAATTTATACGGTGGAAAATAGCGGCCAGCCTTCCCCCCCAGCCCACCACTACAGTGCAAAGGGTTTGGGAAGAGCTCTTGATGTCGGTCAGCAAAAAATTAGCTAAATTCCAGTCCACCTACGCCCTGAAAAATGAGCGCGCGGGCATGGAGGGCCCCGAGCGTGTGGCCTCTGAAGATGAGATGGAGGAAGAATTGGAGCAAGCCAACGACAACTGTACTTGCGGCGACATATGGGGCTGGATGCGCTCCCTTAAACGGGATATTGGTGGCCTGCGCAGTGAGTTGAAAGAGACATTGGTATCTATCAAAAATGATATTCGAGATTTAGGCAACAGAGTTGATACCCTCGAGGAGCAAACGGAAAAGCATGCGGAGAAGGAGACAGAATTGGAGGCCCTCCTGCAGCAGTACCAGCTTGAGCAAGGACTATTAAAAGACAAACTCGAAGATCTGGAGAATCACTCTCGGCGAAATAATTTGCGAGTGCGGGGCCTGCCAGAGACTGCGGAGTTTGGCGATGCGGCGGCGGTTGTGAAACGAGTGTGCTGCTTCCTCTTACAATGTGGCGACGTCGAGGAGGGGAGTGAAGTGGCAGTGGAAAGAGCACATAGGACCCTGGGCCCTGCCCGTAGGGGTTTGCCGTGGGACATTGTGGCATGCTTAGGCTCTTATGCAACAAAGGAGAAGGTGATGAAGGTGGCGGCGGCCTGACGGCGTTTCCAGTGGGAGGGCCAGACAGTCGAGGTGTTCCACGATCTCTCCGCTGCAACCCTACAGAGACGAAGGAAGTTGAAGCCTGTAACCACTTATTTACAGACTGAGCAGAAGCGCTATCGGTGGCTGTTCCCCTTTGCTCTACTGATGGATGTTAATGGCAGGGGTTTCCGGGCACGCACAGTGGAAGAGGCCTGGGCTATTCTGAAAAGAGAGGGGGCCCCAAGGCTCCCGGAGCTGAGTATGGCCCCAGATCGTGGAGCTGGCAAGGAGAGGCGATCGGTTTGGGAGAGAGTTCCGGTGAGGGGTAAGCGGCTGCGGCGGAGAACCGGCATGACAGAGTCAGCTGAGCACCAGGAGGAGCATTCTGGCGGGGCTTCCAGTGGCACCGGGTGAAGGACTGTCTCCGCACTTCAGGACATGACTAGTTGCTAATGGTTATAGCCTGTCCTAAGGGACTCATTGTTAATGATGGCTGTAGGGGTGGTGGGAGGAAATGGGGAGGGGGGGACTGGAGTAGATGGATCTGGGTGAGAGCTTATGCTGACTGTATTACATATGTTTATTATGGTTCCATGTTATAGTTTGGGGGAATGTTAGCGAAACACTTTGGCTGGGGGGAGGGAACACTGGGTTGGGGGAGGCTGGGGAAGGTGAGTGGGGGTATGTCCTGGGGGGCGCCACTTCCTCGGAGGAGGTCGGATTGGCGGTCCATAGTATGGGGGGGAGGGGGGCTGGGGGGCAGGGGAGGGGGGTTAGGGAGATGGGCTTGGATGGGCTGTGTTGCGAGAGGGGGGCAGGGGGTACACTGGTTATGGCGGCGGGACTGATAGTGGGGAGTCTTAACGTACGGGGCCTGAATTCATCGCATAAGCGGAGGTTGCTGTGGAAGGAGCTGCGGTCCCGAAAGTGGGGCGTGGCCTTTTTACAGGAAACTCATTAGCGCCAGGAGGACGAGCGGCTGATGCGCTCGGGGGTCTACCAGGGATATTACGCCGCGGCGGGGGGGGGTCGGAAAAAGGTGGGCGTTGCAATTCTCGTGGGGCAGGGGGTCCCCCTTATAGTTGGTCAAGTCCATCAGAAGACAGATGGGAGAGCTGTGGTGGTGTGGGGGGGGGGGGGAACTGGGGGGGGAGAGGGTGACTTTGATCTCAGTGTATGGACCGAATTCGGGACGGAGGGAATTCTGGAGAGAATTGGGTTTGTGGTTGGGGGGGCGGATTCAGGGGAAGGTGTTGTTGGGTGGGGACTGTAATATTGAGCTGGATGATAGGCAAGGGAGAGTGGGGGGCGGGGGTGGGGACGAAAAGGTCCTGAGGCAATGGATGAAGGGGCTGGGAGTGGAAGACCTTTGGAGGATTGCCAATCCCTCAACTAGGGATTTCACCTTTTTTTCAGCTGTGCATGGCTCCTATAGCCGCATAGATTATGTGATGGGTGATAGCTCTTGGTGGGAGCGGGTGGAGAGGGCTACCATTGGCCCAGTGACTTGGTCGGACCATGCCCCTGTGCAGGTATTGTTTGGGGGACCTGGCGATAGCGGGAAGAGAACATTTTGGAGGTTGAATGATTATTTGTTGCGGGAGAGGGGAGCAGAGCAGACGCTTCAGAAGGTGATTGAGGATTACCTAGCCCTTAATGACAATGCTGAAGTATCCACGGGTATTCTCTGGGACGGGCTCAAGGCGGTGGTGCGGGGCCATTTGGTCCAGATGGGGGCTCGGCGGAAGCGGAGAAGAGAGGCGGAGGAACGCCGTCTTTTGGGGCAGTTGACCGAGTTGGAGCGGGCCCATAAGAACAGGGGGGGCGGCGGTTACAGAGCCAGGTTGAGGAGGTGCGTAAGCAGCTGAATGCTCTCCAGTTGGAGAAGATATCTGGACAGATGGATAGGGTGGGGCAACGGTACTATGAATTCGATAACAAATTCGGTCGGTTGCTAGCAAATAAGCTACGGTCTCAGAGGCAGAAGCGAAATGTGGTTAAAATCAAAGGCCCTGGGGACCAGTTGCTCTATAAGGCGGGGGATATCCGGAACAGTTTTAAGGATTACTACCAGCAGCTGTATGCAGCGGACCCCCCGGGGGAGGGGGTGGACATTCAGAGCTATTTGCATAATGATGGCCGGGGGAGTGCCCAGCTGGGGGACCGTGAGGGTGAAGAGTTGGAGGCCGATATCACTCTTGAGGAGGTGCAGGGGGCGATCCGGGCCTTGCTCCCTGGGAAGGCCCCGGGTTTGGATGGATTCTCAGGGTCGTTTTACAAGGTGATGTCGGGGAAGGTGGCCCCCTTGTTGGTACGAGTGTTCAACGCGGTTTTGAGTGGGGAGGCCTTACCACCCTCTATGAGTCAAGCGGCTATAACGGTGATACCCAAACCTGGTCGCGACCCCGCGGTGTGTGGGTCGTACTGCCCTATTTCCCTGCTGAATATTGATGTCAAGATTTTGGCCAAAGTCTTAGCCCTTTGGCTGGATCCGCTTATGCCCGCCTTGGCTCATCCTGACCAATCCGGCTTTATTGTAGGGCGTCAGCCAGCTGACGGGGTCCGGAGGGTGCTCCAGCTTGGCTGGCTCGCGAGGCAGGAAAAGCAACAAGCTATGTTCCTTTTAATTGACGCTGAGAAAGCATTCGATAGGGTTAGTTTTTCCTTCCTGCATGAGGTGTTGGCTTATGTGGGGTTGGGTCCCCGGTTCCGTGCATGGATTAGGGCTTTGTATGCTGCACCGGTAGTGGCGGTGACTGTCAACGGGGGGTTTTCTGATTTTTTCCCTTTGGGAAGGGGGACCCAGCAGGGGTGCCCGCTTTCCCCCTTGCTGTTCGCCTTGGTTATGGAGCCTTTGGCAGCTAAGATACGGGCGCGTGTAGATATTCAGGGGATAGGGGTTGGGTCTGAGCAATACAAAATGGCTCTCTTTGCCGATGACGTGCTCTTCGCCTTGACTCAGCCAATAGTTGCGGTTCCGATATTGATGGGAGAGCTTCACGCGTACGGGAATATCTCGGGGTTTAAGGTAAACTGGGATAAGACTGAAGCTATGTCCCTTACATTAGAGGCGCGAGTAATTGAAAGTTTGCGCTCCTCATTCCCCTTTAAGTGGGCGTCGAGGTCCATTAAATACTTGGGAGTATACGTTACAGCTCACCCAATGGGATTATATCGCGCTAATTATCCGGCACTGTTTGGACAATTGCGGAAAGACCTCTCCCAATGGAGCGGTAGAGCTCTCCTGGCTGGGAAGAGTGGCGGTTCTGAAGATGAACCTTCTGCCGCGGTTGTTATATTTGTTCCAGACACTTCCCGTGGGGATTCCTTCGCGGGAGATATGGACCCTACAGAATCAGATTTTTGCATTTGTGTGGGGGGGGCGTAGACCGAGGGTGAGTAGACGTGTCATGTATGCGGCCCGGGAGGCAAGAGGGTTAGGGGTTCCTGAGCTGGCCAGATACTACAAGGCTGCCCAGTTGAGACAGGTGTTTGAATGGCGGGAGGTGGGAGGGGTGGCTAAGAGGTTTCGGGAGATTGAACAGTACTGGGCGGAGGGGCTTCAATTGAAGTACTTGCCCTGGATATTTGGTAAATTGCCACCAGAGAGATGGAGGGCTAATCCCTTCCTGTGGCATTTAGTGATGCAATGGCAGAAGGCGCGGAGGTGCTGGGTGCCGGCCGGGGGGGGGGGAGTTTTCAATTTTGTTCCCGGTATGGGCAACTAGTGAGTTCATACCGGGCAGAGAGGGTGTGTTTCGTCAGTGGGAGAGTAAGGGGTTAGATTCATTTGGGAAGTTTATTAGTGGGGGGCAGCTGATTCCCTTTCCGGACCTTCGAGTGCGATATCAGCTACGGGGGGGGGGGGGCGATTTCTTTCCCTACCTTCAGGTGAAACACTTTTTGACACAACGCTTGATTCGGGAGGTGTGGGAGGGGACTCCGGATTCGGGAGTGGTGATGTGGCAGAGTTGGGAGGGGTCTAGGGGTTTGATCTCTCACTTGTATTGGGAATTGGGGAGGGGGGAAGACGGGAAGTTCCCCCACCAGGAGCAATGGGAACGTGACCTGGGAAGAGAGTTGGGGCCCTTGGACTGGAGGAAGGTCCACCTGGGTATCGGGCGACAGGCGCTCTTGGTGGCTATTCGGGAAACATCATATAAGCTTCTTTACCGTTGGTATTACACTCCAGAGCGGCTTCATCGGATGTTTCCCGGATCCTCTGACCGGTGCTGGCGGGGTTGTGGGGAGCGAGTGACCTTTGTGCACATGTGGTGGACTTGCCCTAAGGTGCGAACTTAGTGGGCCATGGTGTGGGGCCAGCTGCAGTCTATTCTGGGGCTGCCAGTGGCGGTGGATATGGGGTTTGGGCTGTTGGGGATTCGGCCGACTGATGTGCCACGTGGGTTGGAACTCCCGGTCCGAGCTTGTCTTCAGGCGGCTAGGAGTGAAATAGCCAGGGCCTGGAAACAACCTCAGTTGCCGGGCTTAGCAGCCTGGACAACCCGGCTTCGACGAATTGCGTTGATGGAACAATTGACAGCAATTCGGCGACAGGCAGAGGAGAGGTTTCAGGACCAGTGGCGCCCGTTATTGCTCTATTTGAAGGGATGAGTGCCCATTGGGAGTCAGTTTGAGAGAGGGGGGCGGGGGGGTTTGGGGAATGGGGGGAGGGAGAGGAGGGGGGATGGGAAGGGGGGGTTGGGGGAGTTGGGAGGTCAGGGAGGTGGGGGGGGGGGACAGGGTAGGGGATTGGGGGGGCTATGGGGGACGAGCCAAGAGAATGGTCCCCTATGGGGAGCGGGAATTGCGCGGGGAATGGCCATGGGTCTGCTTTTTTCTATTTTGTGGGTGTTTGACTGTTTACAATGCACGCTTGCAGGTGTGCTCACTGGTTTAGCCTCCCTGTGTGAATATTTGCTTGTTGTTATTGGGGGGGGGGGGAGAAACAAAAAACTTTAATAAAAAGAAATTTACAAAAAAAAAAAAGAGATAATGCTTTGGGCAGCCCTATCAAATAACCCCACTGTGGGTTTGAACCTATGATCTCTTGACTCCACAGGCAGTGAAGTAACCAGTGGGCTACAGCTCCATAGCTATTAGCACACCCCTGGCTGGCTGTAGAGGGACTGCACGTCACCACATAGACAGTCTGCTGTGGTCACCAGGATAGGGTTAGGCCACCCGTACCCATGATGCACTGCACATGCAAATCAGCTGTCCACAGATGAACACAAGATGGGGTATGCACCCCCACAGCACCTCGGCCTGGTAGGGGGAACTGACCATGTCCACCCCCACAGCACCTTGGCCTGGTATGGAGTACTGACCGTGTGTGTTACTGGCACAGAGTAGCTACACACCGTCACATTTTGCGGGTACTGTGCTCACCCTGAGGGTGCGGTGGGGCGCCCAGCACCAGGTCCCCAGCAGTGCCAATGTGTGAGATAGGTAGTTTCTGCAGAAGCACCTTGGATAAATCTGTCTGTCTCAGTCAGGTGTAGCCCCTATGGACCCCTAGGAGGATTATATGCCACCACTCTCTTTCTACAGGGCTGAGGGTGGTAAACAGGGTCTCCCATCAACAGATGCACATTCTACCTCCCTGCAATGGTGGCAGTAGAAGGGACCATCAACCCCAGTCCTGCTGGGGATCAGACACCCTACAGGGCAGTCAATGCAGCTCTGTACACATCCGTAATGCAATAGCAGACAGACATTAGGCCTGGATATGCTAAGCTGCACCCCACCACTATCTGATATTCTCCTGCAGCAAGCCTTCAGCTGCTGCACCCTGCAAGGCAATCCATCAAGACACATACCAGCTGCAAACAGTCTGCTAGCTAGTCCATAGTGCATGTTGCTGGTGGAAATGCATGCACCCAGAACTGGGATGCCAGCATACACAATCAGCAGATAAGTCAGTGACTGGGCTCCAAAAAGAAAACCATAAATACCACATGAAAGAAATACTATATAGCACTATGGGAGTGCCTAGCCATGCTGTGGTCACTGCACAGTCAGGGTGAGAGTGATCTCCCAGCAGGACATGCTGAGGCGACCCTGTCTGTGTAGGTGGTGGCCGGGCACTAAAATGTCCCAGCCAGTGCCCTATGCCCTGTGCAGATGCATCCTGGCCAGGCCACCCTGTCCGGGCTATACTCATGGTACCTTGCTCCTCATTATGCACATTGGCAGGCCAATACTGGCAACAGTGCTGACAGTGTGGTCTGTGGAGGGTGTTTGCAGCCACCACACACTGGATAGACAGACAGACACCCCCACACCTATGCCAGCATTGTGCTACTATAGAGGAGTTTAGCAGCTCTGGCCACCACACCAGTCCTGGGCACAGTACAGGCATGGATATGGTACGCAATACTGTTGGGGGTCACTCCCCAGGGTGGTAAACACTGTCAGAGACCAGACCTGAAGCACACACCACAGACATCAGAAAGGTTGTTATGATGGAGCTCAATCAGCAAACTGTGCTTAACGTAGGAATTGCTATCTGCCAGTAATCATAGCAAACGTTTGATAGCTGTGTACCGTATACCCAGGTGTAGGGTGGCATTGCTAAGATATGCAATTGCTAGTATTGGGAGATGCACGCAGGGCCCAATGTCTTGCCTCTCCAGGAGGCATTGGCCAATGGGGCCTGTGGGTGTGGGTGTGGGTGTGTCTGCCCCTGTTGGCTGCTGCTTTACGGCAGAGGTTCCCAACTCCAGTCCTGGTGTGCAAAACACTGTTCGGGTTTTCATGCTGTCCCTCATGAATATGCATGAGATACATCTGCATACCATGGGGGTGGTGCATAGATATGCAGCACAGGCATCTTTATTAGAGGCAGCATGGAACCTGAATGGTGTTTGGCCCTCCAGGACTGCATTTGGGAGACTCTGCTCTAGGTAATGCGCCTGTTTATGGTGTCTGTGCTCGGTGGGGTGAAATATAGGCGTATTAACCATGCGTATGTTCTCTGCAATAAAGGTTTGTCCTTACTATCACGGTTTAGTTGTGGGAAGAATATGTGGACTGGATTGGCAGTAGCCCCAGCTGGGCTTTGAACCTGTGACCTTCTGTTCTTGCACACACTGTCTGTGTGCACTGTACCACCGTGTTGCCACAGGTATGCTGCATTCCCTGGGGAGTCCATGACTGTACATCCGACAGGGCCTGTTTGTTGCAGTGCACAGCACCCACCTGGACAGGGCTAGGCCATGGTCTGCTGTTGCCACCAGCTGCTGCCACCTCCACCACCAGTACCGCTCCATCCTTAGATTGGAGACAGCATAATCCCTGAAGGATTTGTGGCCCTCCAGGAGCAACTGCATACCTTAAGTCACTCCTTGAACTCTAATAGACCAAGGAGAAAAAGCACCCAGAACCTCCTCAATAACCCACCATGGACTCACAATTGCAAGTAGGTTACAAGGACAATAACATTTTTGCTATACATCCCCACCCTCTGGAATGCATTTTCCCCAGCAATTTGAACCATCAAGTCTTCCACTGACTTTTTTAAACAACTCAAGACTCATCTCTTCCAGAAACACTTTGACAATTAGCAACCATAATGTTGAATTAGCAAAATCTCATGCCCAGAAGTACATCCCCCCATTCCACCCTCTTAAAACCCAGGTGACTCCACACTCACCAACCCCTCATCCCATTGTATATAGTTTTGTTTGCTCTCAGCATTAAAAATGTTCTTTGTTATGAGTTCACTGAACTCTCCCCATATTCATTGTAAAAGTTCTAATGCTGTTCATAATCTGTTCATTGTAAAAACTAAGTTCTTTGTAAATCACTTTGACTTGTAGAAAAGCGGTATATCAAAATTTGTTAAATAGATTAAACACTCTACTACTCCCTGTTTCCTTGGCCCACGACCTTGGGTCATCTTTGTCTCCTCCCTCTCCTTCTCCACACACATTCAACTGGTAGCTAAAACATGTTGCTTCTTTCTCTATAACATCAGCAAAATGTGTCCCTTCCTTTTTGAATACACTACTAAGACACTCATCCACTCTTTAGACACCTCCTGTCTAGACTATTGCAACCTCCTCCTTGCTGTTCTCCCTCTGAATCATCTTTCTCCCCTTTAATCTGTTCAAAACTTGGCTGTGCAGCTAATCTTCCACCATTCTTAATATGCACATATAACCCTTCTTCTCAAGTTGCTTCATTGTCTCTCTATCCATTGCCATATCCAATTCAAACTTCTACTACTGACCTATTAGTTCACTGATTCTGCTGCTCCTCATTACCTTTCCTTTCTTATCTCCCCCTACACACCTCTCTGAGAACGTTGTTCTTCTGGCAGATCGCTTCTATCTGTGCCCTTCTTTTCTACTGCCAACTCCAGGCTTTGATCCTTTCACCTTGCTGCTCATTATGCCTGAAACAAACTACCTAAATCTTTACAGCAGGCTTTATCTCTGGCTCTTTTCATATCTAGGCTGAAAACTCACTTCTTCAAGGCTGCTTTTGGATCCTGATCTGCCTAGTCTCCTACGAGTGTGTTTCCTTACTATTCCCCTAGATATATCCTTGTCTCTAGCTGTTGTGCTGTCTGTTATGACTAGACTGTAAGCTCCGATGAGCAGGAACTGTCTCTTACATGTGTCTGTACAGCACTGTATGCCTTGTAGCACTATACAAATGATCAGTAGTAGAAGTAGTAGTAGTAATGTGCTTAGCAATTCTTCTTTATAAAGCCCGTGGCTCCAAATACAATGGGAAATATTTATCTTTCTTCCACATTTTCTTGGTCTCTGACTGCATTTCTTGGTACTTCAGGATGTTCTACCTGTTTATGCAATTCACAGAATAATCACTTGGAACCAATACCTCTATTATCAATGTTGTTCTGGTGTTTTTCTCTTTTACCACTATATCGGGCTTCCTCACATCCAGTTTCTTATCTATCAGAATGGGGATAGCCCAGGAGGTCATAACCTCTTCATTCTCTGCAATTCTTTGAGGATCATTATCCCAGTGCTTTTCAGACACAGTGATATAGTTTTTACAGTTTCCAATGCATGAGGGGTGCTACTTTGTTGTGCCTTTCTCTATAGATATTTTCTACCATCAGAACTTCATAGTCAGCTGTGAGGTGAGTCACTGCTTCCAGGTCTTTCTTACAGAATCTACATGTCTGTTTTGCCAGTTTTTTCAATGTTTGCTTTAAATCATCTCATCCGTAATCCACTGTCCTGGGCTATCAAGCTGTCATCCTTCGGTTTCAGTTCACTTCTGCTTAACCATTCATGTGTCTGTCCTTGATTGACCAAGGATTCCTGGCATAGCCCTTTGAGTTTCCTACTGCATTTGTGTTATTTGACACTTGTTTTTCTTTTGTTGCTGATCTTATTTTTTGAAGAGTTTTTTTCTCATGTTTTGCAAATTCTGTTGCTTCCTTCCCTGTGTGTGCTTGTGGATTCTCACTCATTCCTTCTAGTCATTGGAACACTTGTCCATCTTTGATGACAGAGACAGATTCTGGACGTTTACTGTCATATTTCAGCACTTTTTGCATATTAGGATCCAATGATGCTCTTAGTTAGGCTTGGAGCCCTATGATAGTAACTCTGTATGTGTAATCAATCTCTCTGAGGCCTAGCCCTCCCGCAGCTCTAGGAATTTAGTCTTGCATACACTGATTCTTGTAAATTACCTCATGGGTATGGAGGAGTTTTCTTGTTCGCACATCCAGTTTTTCAAGATCTTTAAGGCTAGTCTAAAATCCAAAAGCTCTATGAGAGTACAGAAATTTCCAGCTGATTGATGGCTTGTATCATATTTCGTGATGTTAAAGCACTTTTCAATAACAATTTTCATATTCTATAATTGGCAAGCTCAGAAGCCTCGCCATAAGAACATAAGAACATGGGGGCGGAGCCTGATGTCCAGCGGGTAAGACGCTTCGCGCTGAAGCTCCCGAGAGGCCTACTCAGAATCCTGACTTAATACCTATACAAACTTAATATTTTGCTCCGAGCTTACTGGGGTACCTCGGGGGGGATGGCGGCCCATAAACCAGCGCGCTTGGACTTCGGGTCTCCTTCTTCTTCACACGGAAAACGCTCCAAAACAGAGGTGTCTTCCCCACAGAAGATGGTTCCACTTCGTGAAAACCCCGAAATGCACCTGGAGATTTTAGAGGAAATACGTGGCGTGAAGGAACTGGTGCAGTCCAATGGAGAAGCGCTTCGAGCCATGCGAGAAGACTTCGGAGTGCTCCAGGACCGACTTGAAAGTCTTTCATTACGGCAGGACAACATGGCGGGGGTCCTCGACTCGCACGCGGTGCGCTTGGGCAAACTGGACAAGGCTGAGCGCCAGATACAGAATCTTCAAAAGGAGTTAGAAGATAGCAATAATCGAGCCCGTCGCAACAATGTGAGGCTCATTGGAATACCGGAGGGGGTGGAAGCAGGAGATATAAGAGAATTCCTGCTCAAAACTCTTCCCTCCTTGCTGAAGATCACTTTTCATAGAGATCTGGAAATCGATCGAGCACACCGTGTTCCTACCCACATGGCGCTCCACCGAACGACCCCCCGGCCTATTATCTTTCGATTACTACGATATCAACAAGTGGAACAAATTTTAAATGCTGCCCGGGCGAATCATCATTTGGAATTTGAAGGTCATAAAGTCTCCTTCTTCCCTGATTTGGCAAAGCCTACCGTTGACCGTCGGAAGAAACTCCTTGCTTTTCGCCCTCGACTTCAACAACTACAGGCTCGCTTTGGCCTGTTGTATCCAGCGAAGCTCCGAGTGACTCTCCACAACCAAACTAGGACATTCGAAGATCCTGATCTACTATCAACATTTTTAGACTCCAAAGAAGCAGAGCAGATGCGCTAATCCAACAACTTGGACTTATTATCTGCCGGCTCTATCCGCCATTTTGAAGGGCCCGACGCGGCGGTCATAGCCAAGCACAGAGACTACCTGGACTTTCTTTCTTTCTCTATATGACTTTTTTGTTTTTTGGTCTCCTATCCCTCCATGATGTGTGCCTCAGTCGGATTCGGAGCACGCACAGTTCTACAGGTTATATGTTTTTTCAATTTCGGCCTTCTCTGGGGTTTCTCCCCGCAGACACATGGTCGCCAGTAATTTCTGGGGTTCTGCTTCTTCTCTACCGCACCGCAGTTTTTCTTTTTTAATGTGGGGCGCTTCATTGTATTACATTAGCTTATTTTCTTTCATGTCATGTGTACAGCCAGATACAGTTAATATGAGGGACATTGTGAAATTATGTGCGCTATCATGCTCAGAATTTTTAACCTTTCTGAATGGCCTTATGTAAAATCTTATCACTTAACGTAAAAGGCATCAATAGTCCAATCAAAAGAAAGAAAATCCTTAGCTATCTTAGCCATGAGCATGCTGATTTAGTGTTTCTTCAGGAAACGCATCTAAACTCTGCTGAAACACTGAAACTCAATGCTAAGCCTTACATGGTGGCTGCCTATTCTCCCGCCGTTTCCAAACGGTGTGGGGTAGCCATTCTGGTTAAGAAGTCTTTGCAAGCTACTGTAATGGATACTAGCTCTGACAAGGAGGGTAGATGGGCCCGTGCACACCTTAAGGTTGGAGATAGTGAATTCACGTGTATTTGTATTTATGCCCCGAATGTGGACAACCCTGCTTACTATGCAAGTATTGCGCAGTTGGCACAGGCCTCTGCCAATACTCCATTAATACTTGGTGGTGATTTCAATCAAGTGTTAGACCCTTTGATAGATAGACAACCGCCTAGAACGAGTAGTCCACCCAAGAGTCTTGCTACCCTTACAGCTCTGATGCAAGATCTTGCGCTAGTAGATATATGGAGGCTGCTTCACCCCTCCGACTTAGAGTTCACCTTTTTTTCTGCCCCCCATCACTCACAATCTAGAATAGATTTCTTTCTCATTTCCAAAGCACTGATTTCTCAAGTGGACACGGCTAGGACTCATCCTCTCCATATTTCAGATCATGCTGCCATATCTTTATCATTACATGTCACTGCGCGAGACGATTCTCCCCGAGCTTGGTTTTTTGATAGATCCCTACTAGATCAAAAAGATTTTCAGGTTGATATAAAGGCCGCTATCCAAGATTATTTTCATTTTAACTCACCCCATGACACAGCGAGCTGGGCTTGGTGGGAGGGTTTTAAGGCATCTATCCGTGCAACTATAACCAGCTATCAAATTCGGCAGGGGAAACAAAGAAAGCAGCACTTACTGATTCTAGAGCAACAGATACAAGCTGGGGAGCGTCTCCTCACGTCCCGTACTGACCCATGTATTTTACTCCGTTTACAACGCTTGCGTTTTCAATACAATCAGCTTTTGTATACTGCTGCTGCTAAAAATATTGAATCACAACAAGGGATATATTACCGGGAAAATAACCGTGCTGGCAAATTGTTAGCAAATGCCCTAAAAGGTCAAAAAGAAGCCAAGCGTGTTACCGCTCTCCGTAATCCGTCGGGGGGGGGGGCTTGGTCACTAAAGATACAGAAATCTTAGAACTCTTTCGTGATTTTTATACTCGGCTTTATCAATCTGAATGTGATTTTGAGCCAGAAGTATTTGAACGCTTACTTTCAGGGGTACAAAGACCGACCCTATCTGACGAAGATAGAGTGGCCATGGACAAACCATTTACTTTATCAGAAATTCATTCTGCTATCAAGAAATGTGCCACAGGTCGGGCTGCAGGCCCAGACGGTCTACCTGCTGAATTCTACAAAACCTTTAACGCTGACTTAGCTCCAGTTTTGAAACTTTATTTTTCTGCTCTGGCCGAGGAGAGATCTCCTTCTGGGTCCTTTTCAATGGCAAATGTAGTAGTTTTTGAGAAAGAGGGGAGAGACCCGCAACTAACAGCTAATTATCGTCCAATTTCCCTCCTAAACGCGGACTATAAAATATTTGCCACCATTCTCTCCACCCGGCTCTCTGATAGGATGTCTACCTTAATACACCCAGATCAATGCGGTTTCATTCCGGTAGATCAACTGCTGACAATGCTCGGACTCTATGTCATGTACTGACTGCCGCAGTTAATCTTGATCGCCCATTTGTTGGCCTCTCACTTGATGCTGAGAAGGCCTTTGATCGCTTAGAATGGCCCTTCCTGTTTGCAGCCCTCCGCTGGTACGGATTCGGAGAAGGTTTTCTCCGCTGTCTCCGCACCATGTATGCACAGCCTACAGCCAGTATCTGTGCTAATGCTTTAAAGTCTCAGCCATTTCCCCTTCAACGCGGTACTCGCCAGGGATGCCCATTGTCTCCACTTCTTTTCGATCTTGCACTCGAACCCTTAGCTTTACTAATCCGGCAATCGGAGGAGATTCATGGAGTCCCCTTCTCTCATAGGGAAATCAAAATTTCAGCATATGCTGATGACCTTATGCTCTTTGTCTCTATAGACTCAGTACCGGCTGTCCTAGAGCAAATTGGTAAATATTCACAACTCTCCGGTTATAAGATAAATTGGACCAAGTCGGTAGCCTTTCCACTAAATCCTCTGCTTCATCAGGCAGATATGCAACCCTTTCCCTTTTTATGGCAACCTCGCATGGTCAAATACCTTGGGGTTCACTACTGCTCTCCTTTGGAAGACACTATCTCTTTTAATGCCAAAGACTTAACCTCTAAAGTCCGGGCGCTTACTCACCGTTGGACTCCTTTAACACTTACCTGGTGGGGTCGCCTAGAAACCATAAAAATGATGATTGTTCCGAAAGTGAATTATATTTTAGAAATGTTGCCCTGTCTCCTACCTCGACGTACATATAAAGATATAGAGGGCCTTCTGACTAGATACCTATGGCAAAACAAGACACCTAGGATAGCGAAACATAAGCTGCAAGCAGATAAGGAAAATGGGGGTGTCAGATTCCCTGATTTCCTGAAATACCATCAATCTTTTCTTCTCAAACAAGGCGCTCGTTGGCTGGAAGATCTAGCACCGAGTAGACCTGTGTGGCTAGACATAGAGGAGGACCTTTGCAAACCGATTCCTCTTACTTTTCTCCCTGGTATGACTCTCCCATCAGACTCCCACTATCCACCAATGCTCTTAGACACTTTAGGTGCCTTTAATACTCTTATGCAATCTTTAGATTCCCGACTTTGTCCGTTAGACAGGCTCCCGCTTTGGTACAATACTCGATTTCAAATACAAAATAAACCGATGGCGTGGAGCCCCTGGTACACTAGGGGCATTTGGATTCCTAACCAGTTGTTCCATGATGGTCGCTGGAAAACTTTTAGTGAATTGCAAATTGAATTTGGTCTCCCAGCAAAACACTACTTTCAGTTGGTGCAACTTCAGCATTGTCTTCGGAGTGCTAAGGTGCTCCCGCCATCGGCCTCCCCTACACAAGGATTGTCGGAGACTATCCGATCTATCGGGAGTTCACCGGGTGTAGCATCTAATTTTTACAAAACCTTATGTAATGCTATAATTAGAGGCACCCCTATAGCGCAGAAAGCATGGGAGCGAGAATTGCATGTAACTTTGACCCCGGAGCAATGGGGCCTTGTCTGGAGTAGAGTGACACGGGTTTCTCGATCCGCCTCACTCACTCAGACACTCTTCTTTCTAGCCCACCGGTGTTTCTACACTCCTGACAGATTAGCCAAATGGAACACCACTCAGGGCAATAGCTGTTGGACGTGCCATGCGGCCATTGGTTCACTACCTCATGTTATGTATGAATGTCCCGCACTACAGTATTACTGGCGTCGGGTCTGGGGTCGTATCCAGTCTATTTTGCACTTTCAAGAGCCCCTTTCTTGGAGGATAGTGGGACTTCGCTCAGCTGCGGGGATCCCCTCTCTTCCAAAAACGGCTTACTTCCTTTTGGACTTTATGCTAGGCATCGCTATTTCCCTAATTACGAAATACTGGAAAAATAGCTCCCATCTGAGCCCCAATGAATGGTGGAATCATGTCTGTCTCTACAGTAAATATGAACAAATACCTCGTATGTTTGCTTCTTCCGTTCAGACTCCTCATCATCTGTCTAAATGGAAGATGCTCAATGACTATGTTCACACTGCTAAATGCTCTCATCTGACTGTTTAAATTTGTATAAATCTCTGTCCCATGATCATTCTGTATCGTAGATACTCTTTTGTTCGTTTTGATGTACAATCACTGTTGTTTGGAAGCGCTCACATGCTAATATTATCGGCTTAGAGAAGAAGCATGGGGGTGGGGGGTAATAGGGTTTGCTTTTCCTTATTGTATACTTGTTTTGTCTCCTTTGGTGTGTTGTTTCTTTTGTTTGTTGCAAAATGAAAATAAAAGTTTAAAAAAAAAAAAAAAGAACATAAGAACATAAGATATGCCATACTGGGTCAGACCAAGGTCCATCAAGCCCAGTATTCTGTTTCCAACAGTGGCCAATCTAGGCCATATGTACCTAGCAGTTTCCCCAAGAGACACAAGTTCCACAATGCTTGTACTGGGTCAAGCATTGATATCTTCGGTCACTTCTTAATAATGGTTTATGGACCTTTCCTCCAGGAACTTGTCCAAACCTTTTTTAAACCCAGCTACACTAACAGTCTTTACTACATCCTCCGGAAACAAATTCCAGAGTTTGATTACACATTGAGTGAAAAAATATTTTCTTTTATTAGTCTTAAATAGTTTACCCTGTAGCTTCATTGCATGTCCCCTAGTCTTTCTATATTCTGATAAGGTAAACAATCGATCTACGTTTACCCGTTCCACTCCGTTCATTAATTTATAGACTTCTATCATATCTCCCCTCCGCCTTCTCTTTTCCAGGTTAAAGAGCCCTAACCTTTTTAGCCTTTCTTCATAGGAGTATCCTTCCATCCCCTTTACCATTTTGGTGGCTCTTCTCTGTACCTTTTCTAAAATAGCTATATCCTTTTTAAGATACGGCAACCAGAATTGCACACAATATTCAAGGTGCGGTCTCACCATGGAACGATATAGAGGCATTATAATATCTTTTGTTTTATTTTCCATTTCTTTCCTTATCATACCTAGCATTCTATTTGCTCTCATGGCAGCCGCTGCACACTGGGCCGAGGGTTTTAACATGGTATCCACAATGACGCCTAAATCTTTTTCCTGGGTGGTGGTTCCTAATGTGGAACCTTGCATCGTGTAACCATAGTTTGGGTTGTTCTTCCCTAGGTGCATAACCTTACATTTGTCCACATTAAATTTCATCTGTCATTTTGATGCCCAGTCTTCCAATTTATCAAGATCCTCTTGCAATTTTTCACAATCCTCTTGGGTTTTAACAACTTTAAATAGTTTTGTGTCATCTGCAAATTTGATAACCTCACTCGTTATTCCACTTTCCAGGTCATTTATGAATATGTCAAAAAGCAGCGGACCCAGCACAGATCCCTGAGGTACACCACTATTCACCTTTCTCCATTGGGAAAATTGGCCATTTAGCCCTACCCTCTGCTTTCTATCTTTTAACCAGTTCCTGATCCACAATTGTACACTGCCTCCTATCCCATGACTCTTTAGTTTTTCCAAAAGTCTCTGATGAGGGACCTTGTCAAAGGCTTTCTGAAAGTCCAGATACACAATATCAACCGACTCACCTTTGTCCACCTGTTTATTCACTCCTTCAAAAAAACATAACAGATTAGTAAGACAAGATCTTCCTTGTCTAAAGCCATGTTGGCTGTCTCCCATTAGGTTGTGACTGTCTACATGCTGAGTAATTTTATTCTTTATGATTGTTTCTATCATTTTTCCCGGTACTGATGTCAGGCTCACCAGTCTGTAGTTTCCCGGATCACCCCTGGAACCCTTTTTAAAAATTGGTGTTACATTGGCGATCCTCCAATCTTCAGGTATTAGAGATGATTTTAATGATAGTTCACAGATTACTGATAGCAGTTCTGCAATCTCATATTTCAGTTCTTTCAACACCCTTGGATGTATAAGATCCGGCCCAGGTGATTTTCTACTCTTCAGTTTATCTAATAGTTGTAAGACATCTTCGCGATGTATAGATATTTCCTTCAATTCTTCCACACCTTTAAATACCACTTCAGTCATGGGTAACATCCCTACATCTTCCTCAGTAAAGACCGAAGCAAAGAATTCCATTCAGTCTCTCCGCTATCACCTTGTCGCCTCTTAGTGCTCCTTTAACCCCTTTATCATCTAATGGACCAACTGACTCTCTCACAGGTTTTTTGCTACGAATGTACTTGAAAAAGTCTTTATTTCGCATTTTTGCTTCTGCAGCAAGCTTCTTCTCAAATTCTCTCTTTGCCTGCCTTATCAATGCCTTGCATTTGACTTGCCAGTGTCTGTGCTGTTTCCAGGTTTCGTCGTTTGGCTCTTTTTTCCATTTCCTGAAAGATGCTTTTTTGGCAACAACAGCCTCTCTGACCTCACCTTTAAACCATGCTGGCAGTTTTTTGGACTTCCTTCCACTTCTCTTAAAGCGTGGGATACAACTGGTCTGGGCTTCCAAGATAGTATTTTTCAACAAGACCCAAGCTTGATGTACGTCTTTAACCTTCGCAATTGCTCCTTTTAGTTTTTTCTTAACTGTTTTTCTCATTTTATCATTGTCTCCCTTTCGAAAGTTAAAAGGTAGTACTGTGGATTTCCTTACTATCCCTCCTCCTCTAATTAAATCAAAGGCGATCATGCTATGATCACTATTGCCAAGTGGCCCCAACACCCTTATCTCTTGCACTAGATCTGGTGTTCCACTAAGGACTAGGTCTAATATGGCTTCCCCTCTGGTCGGTTCATGAACCAGCTGCTCCAAGAAGCAGTCATTTATTTCATCTAGGAACTTTATCTCCCTAGCATGTCCTGACGTGACACTGACTCAGTCGATACCGGGGTAATTGAAATCACCCATTATTATTACTGTGCTGTAACTTTTGTTAGCTTCCTTGATTTCTTTGAGCATTTCATCATCTATTTGGTCATTCTGGCCAGGCGCTCGATAGTACACCCCCACTGCCATTGACTTCCCCCTTTTATATGGAATTTCAATCCATATAGATTCTACAGCAGATTTTGTTTTCTGCAAAACTTTAATCCTTTCTGAGTCAATGCCCTCTCTAACATAAAGCGCAACCCCTCCACCAATTTGATCAGCTCTATCATTACGATATAGTTTGTACCCAGGTATCACAGTGTCCCACTGGTTGTCCTCCTTCCACCATGTCTCTGATATTCCAGTCATATCTAACCTTTCATTTAGTGCTATATATTCTAACTCTCCCATTTTATTCTTTAGACTTCTAGCATTTGCATACAAGCATTTTAGAGAATGTATTTTATTCATGTTAATTTGGCTATTGTTAGACATGGGTAAATTGGGATCTTTAAGCTCTGTCTTCTCCATACTTGAGGGCATTTGGGCTACTTTACTCTTTTGTGGAACCTCTCTGCTTTTGGTAGTATCCTTCAAGGATACATTCTTCCGAACCATCCGCTCTTGGGCAACTGTCGGCTTTCCCCTAATGTCTAGTTTAAAAGCTGCTCTATCTCATTTTTAAAGGTTAATGCCAGCAGCCTGGTTCCATCCCGGTTAAGGTGAAGCCCATCCCTTCGGAAGAGCCCCTCCTTTCCCCAGAATGTTCCCCAGTTCCTAACAAATCCAAAACCCTCATCTCTGCACCATTGTTTCATCCACGCATTGAGACTCCGGAGCTCTGCCTGTCTTTTGGGTCCTGCGCGTGGAACAGGAAGCATTTCGGAGAATGCTACCCTGGAAGTTCTGGATTTCAACTTCCTACCTAAAAGCCTAAATTTTGCCTCCAGAACCTCCCTACCACATTTTCTTATGTCATTGGTACCGACATGTACCAAGACAGCAGACTCCTCCCCAGCACTATCTAAGACCTTATCTAGGCCATAAAAACCCCCATTAGCAGGAGCAACACAGCGACCACAGAAATCCAAAGAATTTGGGAAGACTTCACCACTCTCTCAATGCTCCAGATTAAAGAAATAATCGACTCCTTGAATACAACAACTTCAACTACAGACCCCTGCCCAGTGGCTTGGATCAAAGATGCCAAGGATCAGCTAAGCCAGCACATCCAGTAAATAGTGGAAATCTCCCTCCATAAAGGATATATGCTGACCCACCTCAAGCAATCCATCATTCTCCCACTTCCACAGATCCCAAATCCTACCGCCCAATCTCCAGCCTCCCTTTCCTTGAAAAAAATAATAGAAAAATCTGTACAAAAGCAGTTACAAGAGCATATTGACCTGAATGCACCTATGGACATACACCAACATGGGTTTAAACCTCACCACAATGTTGAAACACTGATGACTTCCCTATTGAACAACCTCATAAGGGGGATAGACAATATCAAAAAAAGGATTCCTCCTAATCTTTATGGACATATCTGCTGCCTTTGATACAGTCTCCCACAATGAAATGATACAGCGGCTATATGAAGTTGGCCTATGCAACAACAAAATTAAATGGTGTGAATCCTATCTCACCAACCGAACACAACAGGTGAAATGTGATGACAAGAAATCAGCATGCTTTGACATGACACAGGGATCCGCATTGCCCTCTATCCTCTTCAAACTGTACATCCAACCCATCTGCAATATACTCAAAAATCACAGGATGCTCTACCACATTTATGCAGATGATATCATGGTATATACCCCAATAAACATACAGGCACTGGACCTTACCCCCATAACCAACTGCCTGGAAGAGATGATCACATGGCTCACTAGCAACAACCTGTCAGTAAACTATAAAAAGCCATGTTCATAACCAGAGGAACCAACTTCAGCCCACCACCCACAATTAGCATCCGGGACAAATCCATCAATGTAAAGGATGAGGTAAGATACCTCGGAATCACCCTAGACAGCAAGCTAAACCTCCATTCACACATTAACAATACCGCTGCAAAGGCATACTACAAATTAAAACTCATAAGGAGACTCAAACCAATCCTAAGGCAAGATCACTTCAGAACAGTATGTCAGGCAATCATCACGTCTATATTAGACTATGGCAACTCACTACATCTTGGACTCCCTAAACAAACCATGTATCTCTCCAATTGGTGCAGAACACAGCAGCTAGGATCATCACAAACACAGCAAAAAATGAACACATCACTCCAGTGCTCCAGAACCTCCACTGGTTACCCATACAAGCTCGCACAAGATTCAAGGCGACTTTAAATATTTTCAAAATCATTAACAACACATCAGCTAATGCCCTCCAGAACATAATAACCAGACACACCAGCATGAGACCACTGAGAACCAGCATGGATAACAAGATAGCCACCCCACCTGAATACCATAAAACAAATCAGGCAACATCCAGAAGGGCACCATCTCTCTATGCACCAGAATTATGGAACACCTTACCGACAGCATGAGAACCATGAGCGGCATAAAGGATTTCAAACGTATGCTCAAAACCATATTATTTGTACAATACTATGGACCCTCCCAGAGCCTAGAAATCAAGCTATGAACGTGATCGCAAACAACAAGCAACGGTCTCTATAAGTAATTGTAAATTGTCAAGGTTGTATTTACCCCCCTCAGTACCCATTCCTTCCCAAGTACCTATCCTCGCCCTAACCCCATAAATGTACACAACCTAGTAACATGTAAACCACTTTGATTGAAGGAAAAGGTGGTATATAAAACTGGTTAAATAAATAAATAAATTCCAAGGAGGAGCGGAGGTGGCAAAAGTCCCTAACCAGGCAGCAGCAATATTGCATGCTGCCCGGTTAGGGACCTGTGGCTAAAAGATAAGCAAGGAAAACCTGCAGCTAAAAGATAGGCAAGGAAAACCTTCACTGTCCCATTACTGTCAAAATTATGCTGTCTAAGTTCTTTACAATTTAACTTACACACACTCAGCCAGCATGATTTTGAGTGTGTTCTGCAAGACAGCAGGAGCTAAGCTCCTCTCATTCTGCCTTTAGAGAGCTATGAAGGATTGTATAAATTGGGGGGGGGGGGGGGGGCGAGTGATGGTATCAGGTGGGTTACTGGAGATTCTTGGCAGCTTTGCTGCTGTGTTGAGGAGAGGTTGGGGTAAGGAGTTTGGGTTCAAGTTGATGTGTTCTGTCATGATGGTAAGAAATGAGCATCTGAATAGCCATGAGCAATTGTCCAGCACAGAGACCATACAGATAAGGGGTCAGGATAGGCCTAACTAGGATGCTCAACCCTAAACAGCTGGTGCACCAAGAGGAGGCCCCCTTCTGGGCACACAATTGCCAGGGGGGGGTGGGAAACTATCCACAGAAGACACCCATGCTCCAAACAGGGAGAGAGATCTAAGAGCATACAACCCATCTACCACCCCAAAGAAGGGCATCTCTAACAGCTCAAGGATACCTGCATTTAGAAAATTGTGAGCTCCCAAGCCCTGGAAAGCCCACAGCTGCTCCCCAGGTGGCAAAAACACCCCAGACTCGCAGTAATGCCAAGTTAAGGACCACTAACCAGGAAGCTCTAATAAAAGCCATTCCTCTTTCAGCAATAGAGATGCTGATAAGTGCACTGAGCCCTGGATCACAAGTATTCCCTCTTATGGTCAGGGTGAGAGGCCATGTTGCCCCCCCCCCCCCTCCCCCAAAGACAACCGACATAGTCCATGTTGCCCATGGAACCGACATAGCCCTCCAGGTGCATATATTCACTGATACATCAAGCCACATATAGGGAAGGTGGTGTGTGGACAGCACAATGAAGTGTCAGTCCTACTATTTGACAGTAGATGCAACACTTCATTTGCATGCCCCACCTGATATTTCTTTCAATTCTTCCACCACTTCACCTTCCACCACTTCCCCACCTCTTCTTCAGTAAAGACTGAAGCAAAGAATTCATTCAGTCTCTCTGCTATGGCCCTGTCCTCCCTTAGCACTCCTTTTACCCCCTCTTATCCAAAGATCGAACTGACTCACAGGTTTTTTGCTATGAATGTGTTTAAAAAGTGTTTATTTTGGACACAATTCTGCAAGGCGGATAGCAGGGCTATACATCCCAGTGGGTCATCCAGCCCCACTAGCTGCCTTCACCATATGCTGCTCCCTGTTCCCCTGGCATGCAGAGTCACTGTGCATGCTGTGGGTGGAACATGGGTGGCATGGTGGCAGAGAGTGGGTGGAGTGTGGGCAGGACTGGCCCCCAGACACTCAGGTCCAATTCAGGTCATGGCCCTGTATGTCCAGGGAGCACCGGGAGGACGGCCAGCTTATTCCACTTTGGAGGTGGAAGAAGCACTTGCCCCCTCTCTGGATTGGCTGGCTAGCCCCCCAAGCAGCAACAGCAGCAAGCCAGATGAGTCCCCACTGCCCGATCCGAACCCTGGCTGCTCCTGCTGGGGTTGGGTGGTGAGGAAACTGAGGTCTCCACAGCAATGGGCTGGATGTGCCACGGGGAGGACATCCCCACGGCGATTCAGGGGCATGCTGGATCTTCTCTCAGTGCCCGGTCCTGCACCCGTGGGAACATCTTGCTCCCACAGTACAGAATCAGGCACTGACAGGCCCATCCTCTTTAGCGCCTATAGGAACAGCCCGGATGCGCCTAATCTAGGATTGAGCTCCATGCATTTTTGTTTCCATGGAAAGCTTCTTCTCAAATTCTTTTTTTACCTGCCTTATCAATGCCTCACATCTAACTTGCCAGTGCTTATGCTGTTTCCAGTTTTTGTCATTTTGCTCCTTTTTCCATTTCCTGAAGGATGCTTTTTGGCAACAACAGCCTCTCTGATCTTGCCTTTCAACTATGCTGGCAGTTTTTTAGCATTCCTTCTACTTTTCTTAAAGCTTGGAACACTTCTGGTCTGGGCTTCCAAGATAGTACTTTTAAACAATGTCCATGCTTGATGTAAATCTTTAACCTTTACAACTGCTTCTTTTATTCTTTTCTTAACTATTTTCCTCATTTTTATCATAGTCTCTCTTTTGAAAATTAAAAGATAGCACTGTGGATTTCCTTGCCATCTTTCTTCCATTTATTAAATCAAATGCAGTCATGCTATGATCACTATTGGCAAGTGGCAATACACAATGAAAGGAGTTTCTGAGACATTGCCAGACTTCCATCCATACAAAACACAGCCATCAAACTCCTCTGTAATGCAAAAATATGATCCTATAACCCCCCTTCTCATAGATAAAGCCTGGCTCTCAATCATCCACAGAATCATGTTCAAAATCCTAATCCTGGCACTTAAAACGTTCTGAATTGGTTTACCTCACTGTCTACCCCATCTTATTCCATACATGCCTTGCTTACACTGTGCTCTCAAAATACAAATCTTCTCGTAACCCCATCCAAATTTCAAGCATCATGGGGATCTACTTGTAGCTCTGCTTTCTACCGCATGGCCCCTCTCCTCTGAAATACTCTGCCTCTATATCTGTGTGAAAAATTCCCTATTAAAAAAAAGCATTTAAAAACAGTCTGAAAGTTTTCTATTTTAAGGCTTCCTTCAACTTTCGGAATTGATTTAGTGCTAAGGTTTTGCACTCAACGTGCATTCCAAATGCTCATAAGTGCCATGCCTCCGGGTTAGCTGTCAGGGGCATGACCAGCATGTTCCTGGCAGCTAGTGCATGACCGAGTACCTTAATGTACATCACACTTAGCAAAAATGACCAAAGAGGTGGCAGGTGCACTTGTGCTAATTACCACATTGCCACTTAGCAGGTAGCAGTTTCCCTCGCACTAGCCACACTGCATACTCCATGCCCGCAGTCTACCCGTTCCCCCACAGCTGATTACTGTATACTTTAATGCACAGTCTCTGGCATGCCCACACATTTTCATTCTGACTGCTACTTGCTGTGCGTTAATACCTTTTCCGCATAATTCGACTGCACAAAATTTTGTCAGCCTGAAGCCTTGCTTCCCTTATCACCTCTTATTCTCTCTCCACCCTGTCCTCAGCTATCTGTTTTTTCACTCTACATTTATAATACTGTAAATAGCACTGATGATTCACGAAGAGTGGTATACCAAGAATGTTAATAAATTATCATTTAAAATATACATAGACAAGCTTTACTCTTCCCACACCAGCATAGTCACCACCATATCATCAGGCATAAGAGGTCATATATATATAATGCAAATAATTCATAATAATTGTTTATGTCAAGCCTCAGGCATCAGGTGGGATGGTTATAGTGTATGCTGTGCAATATAGGGGTATGTTTACTAAACTGCGGTAACGTCACTCGCGTTAGGTTCTGTGATAAAGATATAGATGCCCATATAAAGGTGTGGGTGGTGCATTGTTGCAGCAATCCATATCAGCTAACACACATTACAAGGCACAGCCCCTGTGAAGCAACCTCCATTCTGCTGGTATAAGACAGCCCTCCAGGGTTGGTGGGCCAAAACCATACCTGTGGCTGGGGCAGTGGTAGACCAGCAGCAATGCTGGGGTTAGGTCTGAAAAACCCCAACTACCTCACACCACTATCTGTCAGTCTCCAGCAGACTGCACCTTATAGGTGTTCCAACCATGCACAGTCTAACTGCAGACAGCCCGCTAGCCAGTCCATGGTGCATGCTCACAGAGGAACTATGTGCACCAAGCAGGTACCACAATGATTGGAGCCCCAACATTGGGATTACAAAAGTATCACAGGAAGCAGATAGTGTGGAGTGCTATGTGGGAACCTAGATATGCCATGGTCACTGCTCAGTTAGAGTGAGTGCCCTCCCAGCATAACATGCTGTGGCCACCCTGTCAATGCAGGCGGTGGTTGGGCACTACAGTGTCCCAGCCATTTCCCCACACCCTGTGAAGATGCATCCTGGCCAATCCGCCCTGTCTGGGCCATACCCACAATACCTTGCTCCTCATTATGCACATACATAGGCTAACGCTGGTAACAATGGGACATTTTGGGCCCAGAGGGGGTGGGCAGCCACAGAACAATGGATAGACATACACACACACACACACACACACACACTCCTATTGCACCCACTCACACAGGCTCCACAATCCAAAGATGCATGGAGAGTCAGGCCGTTGGCACCAGCATTGAGCTACAGTTATCACCAGAGCACTACTACTACCTCCTGCACAGTTTAGCAATGTCAGCACTGTGATCAGGACCAGTGTGGCCGGCAGGGTTGCCAACCACCCCTATCTTTGCACAATGCTGCAATAGGAGTGTGCGTGTGTGTGTGTGTGTGTGTGTGTATATGTCTATGTCTATCCATTGTTCTGTGGCTGCCCACCCCTCTCTGGGCCCAAAATGTCCCACTGTTACCAGTGTTAGCCTGAATATCTACATAATGAGAAGCAGGGTGTTGTGGGTATGGCCCGGACAGGGTGGATTGGCCAGGATGCATCTTCACAGTGTGTGGGCAGCCACAGAACAATGGATAGACATACACACACACACACTCCTATTGCAGCACTGTGCAAAGATAGGGGTGGTTGGCAACCCTTCCCGCCACACTGGTCCTGATCACAGTGCCGACATTGCTAAACTGTGCAGGAGGTAGTAGTAGTGCTCTGGTGATAAGTGCATCTCAATGCTGGGGTCAACAGTCTGACTCTCCATGCATCTTTGGATTGTGGAGCCTGTGTGAGTGGGTGTTTGTACACTTGTTTGCCGCTGCTTTGGGCTTTGCACATGTTGCTGTTGTATCTGCATTGTAGGGTAAAATATAGGGACAGGCTCTACAGGAACCATAGCTGGGACTTGAAACTCTGACCCTCTGCTTCTGGACACACTGCCTGGGTGTACTGCACCACACTGTTGCCACAGATGCATGGTAGTTCTTGGGGCTACCTGTACTTTTCCTCAGCCAGATCTTTTATGTAGCACTGCACACCACGTACTAGTACAGGGCATGGCCTAGGTCCACTGCAGGCAGGTGCCACTGCCCCCTCCAGTATGGGCACACCCCCCCCCTGCCATGCTGACATGACAATATGCTGTCGGTGCTGGTAGTGCACAGTCCCAGGTCATCCACTGTGTGGGTAGGTGGTCGCCTAGGGATCGTGGTCTGGGGCAGGGGGCATATACATGAGCATCCTCACATCCCCCCATCTTCGCCTACCAATAGTATGTCCTTTCTGCTTGGGGGAGGGTTGGCTGGTGGGATGTTAGGTCAGTGCCCTAGCAACTGTTAGCTCGGATGGACCAGGTAGATGTAGGTGGATTGTGTTTGACCTTTGTCAGCTGCTGTCATGCTGATTTCTGGTTTCTATGTTCCTATGTGCCACCTAGGCGCCCGCCTAGTTCACCCTGTGCCCCAGCTTCCCCCGCTACATGTCCCGCCTGCAGCCCCCTATGCCCCATTGCACCATCAAGGTCAGTTGCAAGCCTTCCACCGAACCATTCTAGCGCTATGAGTACTCTAAACTTTTTCCTGAAAATATGTCTGCTCACACTGTTTCCAGCTTATGCATTCAACTCAAACTTTTACCAACCCTTAACACACCTATGCACCCTGATCTACCTCCTATTCACCATACAAACACCTCAATCACCCCACTCATACCTTTTTGCACCCCCAGAAAGGAACCAATACACACACCCTACCAGAGGTCCTCTACCAGCAACAACAGTCGAACACAGAGACACCGCAAACCTAGAGCAACAAAAATGCAAATCAATAGGCCATTCCTACTCCCAACCACACAAAACCAGGCTCCGCAAATACCGCATGAGACCTGTAACATCACCCTCATCAATGCTCGATCAATCAGGAACAAGACCCACATAATCTACGACATCATCAAAGATGAGAAACCAGACATACTCTGTATAACAGAAACCTGGATCACTGACACGGATGCAGCCATATTAAACCAGATAAGCAGTCCCGGATACAACATATATAACTGCCCAAGCACCAATAAAAGAGGTGGAGGGGTTCTCATAATAGCTAAAACCAACCTGCAACTCTCCACCACGTACCTGGACTCAAACATAGACATAGACCTCCTTAAAGTCGAAAACCCAGCTCTATCCATCTGTCTGATATACAGATCCCCCTCGACGCAGCATGATATACTTGCATCAGCACTAGAAAACATTTCCGCAACTCAACCAAAGAAATTCCAACTTATTCTAGGAGACTTAAACCTAGCATCAACAGCAGCCTCTCATGCAGAAACCTTCCTGGAAGCCATGTCCCAACTAGGATATCAACAAATAATAAATGAGCCCACCCATGACAAGGGCCATACACTGGATATGGTCTTCATTCCCACAAGCAAACAGTGCAATGAAGAGAAACCTTTGGTAAAGATCAACCCAATACCGTGGTCAGACCACCACCAAATCGATATTCGGATAAAACTACCGTCTTTACCAAAAGACACAAAAGCACGAAGAATAATACACCAACAAAGAAGATTCAACAAACTAAACCTGAAATGCCTTATAAGCAACATTAAGACGCACATAGACCTGGAAAGCACGGATCTCGATGTACTAACAGAAAGCTGGGACAACGGAATTCAGACCGCAGCAAACCCTAAATGGAGCACCACCTCGAACCTGACCAAACACCAATCTGAACCCTGGTACACTGAAACTTTGACCAAAATGAAGCGAGAACTCAGAAAGCGTGAAAAAAAATGGAGACGTATGAAATCCATTGAACACAGGACAGAGTACCTCAACCTCCTCACGAAATACAAAGAAGAGGTAAACGCTGCAAAAAGGACGCACCACACGAACATATTAAATAAAGCTATTAACAAACCTAGGGAACTATTTGAGCTGGTGAAATCTCTAACAAAAACTTCCCAACCAGACCACCAGGATAACTCTATCCACCACCAAACGCTGGCAAACCATTACGCAAGCAAGCTGACTGCAACCCTGCCCGACCCCTGTATGGAAGAGGCACACCGGAAATCTATTGTGGAGCAAAAACTGACATGGAGGAATTTCCACAAGATTGATGATCAACAAACAATCAACATAATAACTAACATCAATACCACCACCTCCCCACTAGATCCCTGCCCTACTGCTTGGGTCAAGGCAGCGAAAAAAGATATAGTCCACCAAGTCTCACACATAGTAAACCTATCGCTGCAGCAAGGAACTATGCCCGACCAGCTCAAGAAATCCATAATAAGGCCAGTACTAAAGAACAACACACTCAACAAAGCAGACCCAACATCCTACCGTCCCATCTCCAGCATATCTTTCCTAGCAAAAATCATCGAAAAAGCAGCCCTCATACAACTTCAAGAGCACCTTGATGACCATGACACACTGGACATGCAACAGTACGGATTCAGACGAAACCATGGGGTCAAAACGCTTTTAATAGCACTGCTTAACAACCTCCACAAAGGCCTTGAAGACAGGAAGAAAATGTTTTTACTCATTTTCATTGACATCTCTGCCGCCTTTGATACTGTCCATCATGGAATCCTACTGAACAAACTGGAGTCAATAGGAATTTTGGGAACCCCCCTTAAATGGTTCTCCTCCTACATAACGAACAGAAGGCCACAGGTCCAATTCAACGGCGAAAAAGCAGAAGCATTCACACAAACTCAAGGCATACCTCAGGGTTCGGCCCTCTCGGCGCTACTTTTCAACATTTACATGCAGCCCCTCTGTGACATTTTCAAAAAACATAATATCAACTACCATATCTATGCAGATGATATTATGCTATACACACAATTGGACACCACCGACCCGAAGTATACCCAGCTCGAAGCCTGCCTGTACGAGATGTTAGCATGGCTGCAGCAAAATAACATGACAATCAACCACAAGAAAACTGAAGTGATGTATATATCAAGTAAACCCAATTTTGAACCTCCTCCGACAATCACCCTCTGTAACAACACGTACAACACAAAGAATGAGATCAAATACCTGGGAGTCACACTCGACAGCAAGCTAAAGATGGAAAAACACCTGCGCAAAACCAACAAGGCCATTTTCCACAAACTTAGAGTCATACAACCCCTGCAGAACTTAATCGAACCCTGTGATTTTCGGTCTGTTGCGCAAGCACTCATTATACCTCACCTAGACTACTGCAACACCATCCTGCATGGTCTGCCAAAGAAAGCTCTAAATATCCTGCAAATGGCCCAAAATGTGGCAGCAAGGATCATCATGCGAGCAAGCATTGCTGAACACATTACACCTGTATTGATCGAGCTACATTGGCTACACATTGCTGCCAGGATACAATATAAAATATTGGTAACCACGTTCAAACTCATACACAACCTAGCGCCATCATTCCTTTCAACCCTTGTCAGCACGCAACCAACCAACAGAGACAGGAGAACTATCAACACAGGCACACTTCAAGTTCCTAATAACATCAGATCAGTAAAAGCCAGTACTAGCCGTAGAGCATTCTCATTCTCTGCCCCAACCATCTGGAATCGACTACCATACGAACTACGAACAATTAAAGACATTAATGCTTTCAGGAAGAAACTAAAAACCCATCTTTTCCAATGTCACTACAACCAGATGTAAATCACAGCGGACCACCACATAAAACAAACGAAACATTAATCTGATATGTAGAAATATTCTCTGTAAATATGTAAAAGTGTAAATATGTAAAGCCTAGCCATTAAGTCCTTAATTCTGTGTGATGTGCCATACCCTCTAATCTATGTGTATTTTTGCCCAAATTTTCTGTCTTGATTTGACAAACTCCCAAATTTGTAATCAAACCGCTACTGATCGCTGGAAGCAGCGGTATATAAGTGTATACTAAATAAATAAATAAATAAATAGTGGCCTTTCATACTTGGGTACTATGCTGTTGCTGAAAATGGAGCACTACTATCACGTTTCTTTGACTCCCTGCCTATGCTGTACATTGCTGACACTGAAATGGTTTCTCTCTCCTGCAAATGTGCATCTAACGGCAGGTTTTCATTCGCGGTAGTATTCGGCCCTTCAGTTCAGTGCGTTAGTGTTCATTGCCCATTGACCCCTCCTCTCCGCCCTCTCTCCACCCTCTGCGGTGTTTACCGAGGCCGGGAACGTTAATGATCGTTAGGTAACGTTAACGAGCGTTAATGTTACCTAACGATCATTAACGTTACCTAACGCGCGGTCTGTAACGTTACCGCAGTTTGGTAAACATGCCCCATAGTGTGTCAGATATTTCAGTTTATATGCTATCAAATTCTTGTCTTTCTTGGTCAGATTGATTTGTATGTTTTCCATTTACAACAAAATTAATAAATTATTTAGTTCATCTAGCCATCAGAGCCATCAGAGTCCAAAATGGTGTAGACAGAATTTTGTCACCATATGTTAACATTCTTTGCAATGTACATTTTTCAAAGAGCTACGTCAAACCAGTGCTACTCATCCATCACAGTAATTAAAGAATTTAAAAAATATACTACGGTAAGTCAAAATTTAGATCAAACTACTTTTTAAGCAACAAATATCAATTAACACCAAAAAGATATTTTTACCATTCCTCTACAGAAAAAAGATTAATAGATTTTTTGCAAGCTGGTTTCCTGGAAACAGATTTGCATACCGTATAACACTTTTATGTGAATTTAAATCCCAGGACAATTTAGTCAGCTTGTAACGTCCTTGTTTTTTACATTGTAAATGAAATCTGCAAAGAATCATCAGCTTGTGCATTGTGAACACAGTGTTATGCCATAATGAGAGCACAAGACATCCACAGAAATTAAGGGGAAAATTAGGTTTCAGGGAGGAAGCAAATTTGTGTGCATGCAATTATAATTTAGAAAATCATAACAGGCCTCATTAAAGACAATGAGGAATGCAAATGGTCTTTTTTAAATCCCATTCTTTGCAAGGTGTGCATGATGCCGTTCAAGAACGGACTGAGAAGAAAAGCACCGTTTCAGATTTCAGAATAAAGGAATAGTAGAGATTCTGAGATCATTCCATCTAGAGCTCCAAGCAGATGTTACTTTTTCCTTTGCTTTGGTTTTAGAGGAATTTCACTTTGGTGAATAGTTGCATCCCCATTATATCATCACTACATATGCCGCCATTAAAATCCATAGGACTCCGTTCTGCCAAATTTCTGATCCAAAGAATGAATAAATAGCTGAAGTGTTTGGAGAAGACAGGAGCTTTTTGGGCTGGTGAAAAAAATATTTTGATCACTATGGATTTTCTTTTCTCTCTTGCAAACATTTATTCTTGTAGAAATCCTTCTGTGGTAAATTTTTAATAGGGTGTCTACTAGCAAAGCTATGTATGAATTTTTAAACTTAAGGAAAACAAGCCACTTGTCAAACACAAGTTACCTGTAGTTAAAAGTATGCGTTTACCCTTACACATTTCAAAACAATGGCATAGGTTATCTGTGTTAATAGACAATGAACTAGGGCCCTGATGTTCTGACCATCATCTCTCCATCCCTCTTGGACACAAGATCAATGGAATCTATGGCCCAAAAATGACTTCCCAATACAGGAACAAGGGGCTTCATATGCAACAGATGCCCATTGCTCCCCTCTATGTCCGTATAGGCCCCACCCTTTCCTGTTCCTTCTGATAACACCCTTTAGAAGCGCAACACAGGAGTGAGAGAGCACCGACTTTGAAAATGGTAGTAACTGACCTTTTGGACTAATTTACCCGAATAAGTCCTTTTTTTAGCACGTTTTAGTAAGAGATTTTTAAGGACTGGGCCTTTATCTGCACTCACAACTTTGATTACTTTCCAGTATCAGAAAAGCTATTTTTAAACATCTTTATAGCTTCCAGTCAAGCTGGTTGCCTTCAGGAATCTGCCTCCAGGCAAATGTAGCATTACTCAATTTTTGCCTGTAGCCAGACAGTGCTGTGAGTTCATTGGAAACTCCTCTCACATATTTCCAAACTTTTCACCACATCATCATTTTATATTAACCTTTTCTGCTCATTTATTTTCCTCTGCCTAGTTTTATTCCTTCTCCCTCTCAATTGTTACTTTTTCTTCTGTGTTTTCCTTTCTTATTTCTATAATACGTACCATTTCCATGGTTGTTTTGTCCTAAATGCCTCGGGCGAGCCACTTACACTAGTGGCCAAAATTGTGGATACACCAGCAATTCATTCCCTTCATGCGTATTTGAGATCTCTTACTTGCTTCCCTCATCTAATCTAGTCGATGTAAAGTCTATGATTGAATGTGTTATTGTTTATTGAATCAGCGGAGACCTAAAAAACATACTTTTACTCTGAAAATTTGTGTGAATGCAATTATAATTTAGAAAGATGAGAGGTGAGCATAATTTTGTATATCTCCTGTAATTACACCACTTGTTATTCATGCAGTTTTATTCTGCTATACCATTAATATTTGTGTGTGTTCCTTCTGAATGTTTATCACCAATGTTTGTAAGCATGTTGTTGTTTACATCCTCAAAATGGCTTTTTAAATATTTTTATAATTAAAATAAGTAAACTTTAGTTAATTTTTTCACTTAATATTTACTACCTAAGTTTACTATGGCCTTTCTTTTAAATAAATACTAACAAGAAAACTATGATTGATTCTGGTGGTGTGTAGGAGGTACTCACTGGCCCTGTCATCGGCTTGGACTGCCTGATCAATGTTGCTTTAACAAGGGGACTTTCATC
The DNA here is from genome assembly GCA_033557465.1 of Ichthyophis bannanicus. Lineage (NCBI taxonomy): Eukaryota > Metazoa > Chordata > Amphibia > Gymnophiona > Ichthyophiidae > Ichthyophis > Ichthyophis bannanicus. The sequence goes on from CM066031.1 coordinate 736,773,441, forward strand.
AGACATCTCTGCACTGGCATGGAGGGGGTAGCTTCAGTAGAGGAAGGACCCCCCTGGGACTTTAAAATCTTGGTTCACAGCGTTCTCCATGGATTGATTCTGGTGGTGTGTAGGAGGTACTCACTGGCCCAGACATCAGCTTGGACTGCCTGCTCAATACTGCTGTAACAGAGGGGTCTTTTGTCAGATGTCCCTGCACTGGCACAGAGGGTAGCCTCGGTAGTGGAAGGAACCCGCCCCTCCCCCAGACTTTAAAATATTCATTCTCAGAGTTTTCCATGGATTGATTCTGGTTGTGTGTAGGAGGTACTCACTGGCCCTGACATCGGCTTGGACTGCCTGCTCAATGCTGCTCTAACAGAGAGGACGTTTGTCGGACGTCTCTTACACTGGCATGGAGGGGGTATCCTCATTAATGGAAGGAACCCCCAAGGACTTTAAAATCTTTTCTGCTGTGTCCCGCGATTGCGGGTTGCGACTTCGGGGTATGTTCCAAAGGAGCATTTACAAAGAGGCAGGTAACGCCTCTTTGGCAACACAGCAGCACATAGAGTCTCACATTAGCATATCTTCTGCTTTATAGTACCTATTATCTGTTGATTTGTTTATAGGGAAGCGGAGGAAGAAGGTAGGGAGTACGGAGGTTGTCTCCAGTGTTGGGACAGGCAAGGTGGCTGTCAGTTACTACCATTTTCAAAGTCAGTGCTCTCTCACTCCTGTGTTGCGCTTCTAAAGGGTGTTATCAGAAGGAACAGGAAAGGGTGGGGCCTATACAGACATAGAGGGGAGCAATGGGCATCTGTTGCATATGAAGCCCCTTGTTCCTGTATTGGGAAGTCATTGTTGGGCCATAGATTCCATTGATCTTGTGTCCAAGAGGGATGGAGAGATGATGGTCAGAACATCAGGGCCCTAGTTCATTGTCTATTAACACAGATAACCTACGCCATTGTTTTGAAATGTGTAAGCCCCCTCAATCGATACCTTGTCCCCCTGGCACAGCAGTCATCATCTGAAGAGGCCTCACTCAGTTTGGGCGGTAAGACTCCACCACCATGCCCTAATCCTCTACTGTCTTCTACTTTGGTTGAGTCTAGATTGTCAGATAAGCAGATTCAGGATTCTGCGGCTTTGGTTTATCCACAGCTGGTGGCATCTGGAGAGTCTCGGGCTATGTTTGAGCCCCTGACTGTCCCTCTAGAGGGTGACACCGCACTGAAGGATATTTGGGGTTCCATTAGGTCTATTGATTGTAAATTAATGTCTACAGTTTCCTCATTATGCATTTTCTCACAGGAGACAGTGACTTGTTTGCAAGATTTGGGCAACCAGTTATCTTTAACTAATATTGTGGTCTCTAGAATCTCTGATGAGCCTATTCAGCAGATTCAGGTGGCACATATAACAGATTCTTTAGTTCTTCATGCAAAGATGGAGGCCCTAGAGAATTCTTCTAGGGCCCGCAATTTGTGTCTTTTTAATTTTCCGCAAGCACATTTGCTGTCTGCTGACATATTGCTTAGGAAATATTTTGTTAAAGGTTTTGGTTTTATAGAGTCAATAGAATTCTTGAATACTTATTGTCTTCCTACTTGTCAGCGTGTGGCTAACCCTTCAGAGGGTGCCTTTGATGTTTTAACTCCATCTATTACCCAGAACCTCACCATTTTCCTTGAGGATTCTATAGATAATATTGCTCACTGATCCACATTATTGGTGACCTTTAGAATTCTTAAAGCTTTTTTTGCGAAGAAAGAGATCCAGTCCTGTGGACAGTATATTAATATTTTTCCTGATGTGACCGGTAGTATGCAACTTCGTCGGAAACAATTTCTTAGTTTAAAACCCCGAGTCTTAACTCTTGTGGCTAGTTTCTTTCTTCATTTTCCTTGCAGGTGCCTGGTCACACTGCATGGGAATAATTTTCCCTTTTATTGATGTTTCCTATTTGGAAAACGTTTTAGTAGACAAGGAGGATACTGTGGAAGCGGATAATGGTTAAGGAATGTTGTTCTCCTCTATGGTGGCTAATTTTGCATTTTTTCTTGTTTATTTGCTGTTAATTATTAGAGTCCAGATTTGAATCCTTTGCTGGAGGCTCAGTTAGTCCAGTCTAATCTTCTCTTTGGTACTCACCGATTTGACCATACTATCCTCTTATTTATTTCCCTCTATTGATTTCCCATCTCAGCTCACCTTCTCTATAAAATTCTGACTTTAGTTCATCATGCTTTATTTGCTTCCTTCCCACCTTATCTTGCCTCTCTTATCTCTCCCTACTCCACCTCACTCTTTATGCTCCTCCTAAGGTCCCTGTTTCCCCTCTCCCTTCCTCCATTCACTTATTGGCAGAGCCGACCCGTCCACTGTGCGGGAATGTTGTTCGGCTCCTGAATCCTGATCCTTTGCAGAGCCGGCTTCAGAGTAAGCCAGGGAGGGCTGAGGCCCCAGCTCACCTCTGCACAGCCGCCAAACTGAGTCCGACAGCTGTGTTCTCATGGAACCTGCTGGCATGCCGGAGATTAAAGGGCATTTCCTGTTTCCCAGTACTCAGTGCGCCAGTGGGCTCCACAAGAACACAGCTGTCGGAGTGAAGGAAAATGACGTTCTTCACTCTGGCAGCTGTACAGAGGTGAGCTGGAGCCTTGGGCTTCCCTGGCTCCCTCTAAAGCCAGTAGTCAGGTGCAGGGTTCTTCAAGGGGGGCGGGTTAGGATTGGAAATGGCTGATGGGGGGCAAGGACTGGAAATGGGCTGATGGGGGGCTAGGATTGGACTGGAAAGGGGCTGATGGAAGGGTTAGGACCTCAAATGGGCTGATTAGGGTGGCTTGACTGGAAATAGTCTGATGAGGGGCTAGGATAGGACTGGAAAGGCCTGATTTGGGGGGGGGGCGGCTAGGACTGGAAATGTGCTGATAGGGGGGGGGCTTTGACTGTAAATGGGCTGATTGGGGGGTCTTGGAATGGAAATGGGCTGATGGGGGCTACTATAGGACTGGAAATGGCTGATGGACTAGGATTGGAAATGGGCTGATGCGGGGGGATGGGAGAATTGGACTAGAAGGAACCGGATGCTGGGTGGGGCTGGAACTAGAAGGGAGCTGATGTTGTGGGAAGACTAGAAGGGGCTAGGGCTGGGGGGGTCTAAGGATGGAGAAGGTGAAATTTGATTGGATGAAAATGGAATAAAGAAAGAAATGGAGGAAAGAGCAAAAGGGGAAAGATCAATATGTTGGAGCAGATGTAGAGAGAGAATGGAAAAACTAAAATAGAGAAGAAAGGACAGATGGACAGCAGACAATGGAGAGTTAGCAGAAGATACAAAGAAAACAGAAGAAAGCGACTGGGGCTATTGCAACAGAAAAATAAAATGCCCAAACAACAAAAAGGTAGAAAAATACTATTTTATTTTTAATTTATTAATTGGAATATGTCAGCTCTGGGAAATGTGCATCGCTAAAGTCTTTGCGTTTTGTTTAGTACAAGAGGAAATTAAGGAGTATGTTTACTAAACTATGATAAGTAATGTTATCGCGCGATAAAGTAACGTTAACGCGTGTTAACGTTACCTATTGCGCGATAACGTCTCCGGTGGCGATAAGTGCTGCAGAGGGTGGAAAGAGGGCGGGCAGAAGTGGTCAATGGGTGGGAAGTGGGCCGGGAGAGGCTCCTGGTACACTAATGCTGGGAACTGAAGGCTCGAAATTTACCGCGAGTGAAAACCTGGTGTTAGAGGCAGATTTGCAGGAGAGAGAAATCATTTAAGTGTCAGAAATGTACAGCATAGGCAGGGAGCCCAAAAACAGTGATAGTAGTGCTACATGTGCAGCAACAGCATATTGCCCACGTATGAAAGGGCACTATGGTGATGTTGCAAATGGAGCATAGGGGTCCACAGGTGGGACATGCAGTGGGGCAGCTGGGGCACAGGATGGACTAGGCAGATGCAAAGGTGGCATATAGAAACGCAAAAAATGGAAATCAGCAAGACAGCAACTGACCAAGGTCAAACATGGCCACGAGTCTGTGTCCCACAGTGACCCATCCAGGGGGCATTACCCAGCAGGTACCCTAAAGGGCACACAATATTGGCAGGCGGTGCCGGGGGGAAGTGTGGATGTCTATGTAGGCACCCCTACCCCAGACCCCACACATTAGGCAGCCGCCTACCTGCACACTGGATGGCCTGGGACTGCGCACCACCAGCACCACCAGCATATGGGCATGTCAGCATGGTGGGGGAGGGGTGCTGGTGGCAGAGGGGGCAGTGGCATCTGCCTACAGCAGACCAAGGCCAAGCCCTGTTCAAGTGGGTGGCGTGCAGTGCAACAGACAAGGTCTGTCTGATGAACAGTCATGGTATTCCCAGGGACTGACTTGCCTCTGTAGCAACAGTATGGTGCAGTACACACAGCTAGTGTGTTCTGGGGCTAAAGGTCACAGGTTCAAGTCCCATCTGTGACTCCCGCAGACCATGTCCCTACACTTTACACTACAAAGCACATACAACATAAACATGTGCACTCCCTAGAGCATCAGCCAACAGGAACACAAACACCCACACCCACACCCACAGGCTCCACTATCCAAAGCCTCATGGAGAGTCAGGCTGTTGGGCCAGGCACGCAGCAGCAGTCGCCACCAAAGCACTACTACTAGCACTTGCATACCATAGCAATGCCTGCACTGTGCTCAGGACTAGTGTGGCAGGCAGGGCTGCCAACCACTCCTATCTTTGCACAATGCTGAGATAGGAGTGGGAGTGTGTGTATGTCTATCCATTGTTTTGTGGCTGCCTACTCCTCAATGGACCCACAATGCTTACACTGTTTCCAGCGTTAGCCTGCCAATGTGCATAATGAGAAACTAGGTAATGTGGGTATGGGCCTGACAGGGCAGACTGGGAAGGATACATCTGCACAGGGTGTGGGGCAATGGCTGGGACATTGTAGTGGCTGACCACCACCTGCATGGACAGGGCGGCCACAGCATGTCATGCTGGGAGGACACTCTCACTCTGACTGATCAGTGACTATGGCATCTCCAGGTTCCCACATAGTGCTATATACTGGTTCTCTTGACTGATATCTGTGTGTACCCTGTTCTGGGGCCCATATCAATAAGATACCTGTTTGGGGTCTGTGCTTACATACATCTCCTAGGTGCACATAGTTCTCCTGGGAACATGTACTATGGACTGGTTAGTAGACTGTCTGCAGTTAGCATGTGTATGGCTGCAACACCTTGCAGGGTGCAGCAGGTGCAGCCTGATTGTGCTCTCTGCTGGTGACTGTCAGATTGTGGTGGGGGGCAGCTGAGCTTACAAGGCCTACCGCCAGTGGCCTTGTGACAAGTACAGATCTGCATCAACTGTCTGTTTGCCAGCAGGACTGGGGTTGCTGGTCCCACAGCCCATCATCATGTACCTCTACTGCCCCCATTGCAAAGATGGAGAGTGTGGGTCTGTTGGGGGCAGATCATGTCTACCACCCTGGCCCAGAGAGGGTGATTTGCTAGGTGGTGATACATCATACGCATGTGAGTGCAGACACCCCCCTGCTCTTATAACAAGTGGCCAAGACAACCACACTGGATATGTACTATTTTGGTCTGCAAGGGCTAGACGTGACTAGGGAATACAAATAGACACAGAGCTATCCTAGGCGTGTCTGCAAGGAATACCTGTCACACACTGGTACTGATGGAGACCTGCAGCAAAGTCTATCTTGACCAATCCGGGTAATGTGGACCTGGTGCTGGCCACCCTAAGAGTGAGCACAGAACACGCACAATGGCATGGTCTGTAGCTACTCTGTGGCAGTAACAAGCACGGTCAGTTCCCCCTACCAAGCTGACGTGCTGTAGAGGTGCATACCCCATCTGGTGAGCAGATGTAGACTGCTGTTCTGCATGTGAATTGCATTATGGGTACTGGTGGTTTTATCCTATCCTGGTAACCACAGCAGACATGTTGTGCGGTGACCTGCAGTCTTTCTGTAGCCAGCCATTGATGTGGTGAAAGCCAGAGAGATGTAGCACAATGGTTAATACAATGACTTCCATAGCAGAGGTCATGGGTTCAAGCCCTCAGTGGTCTCATTTTAGTAAGGTCCATAAACCACTATTAAAAAGGGACCCAGGATATCAATGCTTGGCCTAGTACAAGCACTGCAGAACCTGTGTCTTTTGGGGAAACTGCTAGGTACGTATGACCTAGATTGGCCACTGTTGGAAACAGGATACTGGGCTTGATGGACCTCGGTCTGACCCAGTATGGCATTTCTTATGTTCTTATGTTCTTATGTAAGACTGTCCGAGGTAAGTCCCTTTCATGCCTGTAACAGTCAGACACATTTCTGCAATCTGTGCCTCCAGCCAAAAAAACCCTTACCTCAGTTGCCTAACCTAAGGTGCCCTCTAAAGTTCCTTAGCTTTGGGTTTACCCTATCCCAGTAACCACAGCAGAAAGTTTGTGCAGTGACCTGCAGTCTTTCTCTAGCCAGCCATTGGTATGATAAAAGCCATAGAGGCATAGCACACTAGTTAATACAATGACTTCCCGGCCAGTAGTCATGGGTTCGGTTCCTCTTTGTTCTCCTTTTTATGCCTGTCTTACACAACTACTTGCCATTCATGTCACAGACATATCTCTGCTGATCTGTGCTGCCAGCGCATGATACCCACATCACAGTTGCCAACCATCCTTCTGTCTGTCTATTTGTGTCTGTCAGCTGTGTGGCATCCTGTCTTCATATGCAGGCTGCTACTGCATGTTCTGCACTAGTACCTGTGGCACTGGCATTGTGGCATTGTCCTGCACTGGCATCGTGGCTCTTCATGCTTGCCTCTCCTGTGTCTGCTATGCATAGCACTACTACTCCTCTGTCCTCTTATCATTGCGCTTATCTTGCCACCTCTGCCTCCACTGGTGGACACGTATTCCTATCCTCTGCCACCCATTGTCATTGTAGCACTTTACATTGCCAACACCCTATGCATCGGTACAGCTGCCTCTGATATGTTTGTCCACTTTACTGGCTGCCACATAGGCTGCATGCTGATTTGCCAGGTCCATCAGTTCCCACCTCTACTTCCTTCCATTATATGTTCATTGCCTTTCCTTGGTGCTCTGTGCAGTTTTCGGGTTACATCTGTTTTTTGGCCTTTCATTTCATGCTTGTCAATTTCGGCCACCTTACTGCCCTTGGGCGCCATATCTTGGGTTGCCTTAACATCCTTAGGGCACCTTATATTGCACCTTAGGTTAAAGAACCTTATGAGGCACCTTATAAGGTGCCTTATAGAGTGCCTTAATCTGGGGTATCTCATATGGGGCCTTATGGTGCACCTTAGGGTGTTGGGCACCTTATACGGCACCTTGTCAGGCTTGTAATGTGCTGTCAGCTTTAATATGCATTGTCCGTTTAATGCGCGATACCTGACAAGGCGCCCTTTAACGTGTGTTAATCGGCCATTGCTACTTCAACGCCGGTACGCCCACGTCCTTATATGGCATTGCTGACGTTAGCGCTGCACTTTTCACCGGTAACGTTTTTGCGGTTTAGTAAACATACCCCTAATTTATAGTTTTATTTTTTCAGTGTTGTTGTAGATTCCAAGTTTGGCTTTTGGGGTTCCCAGTTTAATTATTGTCTTCATATTTCCAAATTGTGATCCCTTGTTCTATGTTTACTGATGGACTATGTTTTGCATGTGCAACCAAGCTGCAGTATTCTATTCATGTAGTTTCTATGTGACAGTCCCGCTTGTTCTCTTTCCCCAGTAAGAGATATTGGTATTTTCTGAGATGTATTTGCAGTGTTGCCTTTTGATAGGTAGGGTTTGGTGCTTTGTAAGTCCTGGTAATGCTATTATGATACAGCGGGTTTGCTATGGGCTCTAAATGAGCAGGGTTTATAGTACTTCCTGGCAGTTGACACTGGAGTATAGTAATGTAGAAATCTGGTAATCTTTCTTTACCCTCACTGCCTATGCAAATGGTATTCAGACACTCATTAAGAGGCATGTTTAAAAGTTAATGCACATTCATAAATGTTAAAATGCACTTAAGTGCAAGGACACCCATTTATTTCTATTAGCCCAGTGGCACTTAACACAAATTAATATTTAGTAAACATGCCCCTAAGTCATTGCCAGAATAAAAGAGTGGCTTATGAAAGGATCCTTTGAAAGCCGCCTAAAAATTTAGTTGGTAACATATACATTTTAAAATAAAACTAATTTAATTTATGCAAATGAGATCCAGTGGATATGCAAATGAGGCCTTGCAATGAGTCTCCGCACATGGCCCCGCACCACCCTTGGGCCGCCCCTGCCTATTGGTATCTTGGTATTACTCTTTTGCCTACCTGGTTCCCCACCTGTGGATTTCCCTCCCCCTGCTGCTCAGTCAGGAGCCCTCCTCATCCTCCAAGACACACCTTAACACCCAGATTTTTCAAACCCCTTCCCTCAGTTATCTCTGTGTTGATTTAGCACACCCCACACTCTCTTCCTTAATTCCCTCTTCCCCTCACTTCCTCTTACTTCTCGCATTCTCTTTTCCATTCTTGTCCTGCTGTTGCACCAAGCTGCACCTGCTTTTTTATTTTTCATTTTCTCCTCCTTATATTGATATTGTAAATCCCTTTTTTCCCTCTATCTCTTTACTTTCTTCCCTGTTCTCTCCTTTTCTCACCTTCTTATTTTGTAACCGCCATGATGGCCTATGATTCCATGATGGTGTATCAAGTGCATGGAATAAAATTAAATAAAGATCTTACTCTGATTCTCAAAATCTTCTCATGTCCTTCTCAGGTTTTTCTTTTTTTCCCAATATCTCCCTGTATGTATTTACCTTTTAATCAAATTGCTGTCTCCTATGCTGTTTCTTATTTCCTGTCACCATATACATACCACCTAGACACATTGGTACATACACTGCAATGTTGTCTACCTCCCACCCACCTTCCCCTTGACGTTTTTTTTATTTCTGTCACAGCCCAATCTTGTACTCCTCTCATGGGTGGAATTTGGCAAGCAAGGGAGGGGGGGGGGGGGCGGGTGCAATGCCCATCTTCTCAAAATTCTAAGAATATAAGAACATCAGAAATGCCATACTGGGTCAGACCAACATCCATCAAGCCCTGTTTCCAACAGTGGCCAATCCAAGTCACAAGTACCTAGAAGGTTCCCAAAAAGGCACACGGGTTCCACAATGTTTGTCCAAGGTAAGCAGTGGATTTCCGGGGTCCTTTTTAATAATGGTTTATGGACCTTTCCTCCAGGAACTTGTCCAAATCTTTTTTAAACCCAGCTACACTAACAGCTTTTACTACATCCTCCAGTAACAAATTCCAGAGTTTGATTACATGTTGAGTGAAACAATATTTTCTCTTATTAGTCTTAAATGAATTACATAGTAGCTTCATTGCATGTGCTCTAGTCTTTCTACTTTTTAATGGTGTAAACAACCAATCTATGCTTTACTATTTCACTCCATTCATTAATTTATAGATCCCTACCACATCCCCCCTCATCCTTCTCTTTTCCAAGTTGAAGAGCCCTAACTTTTTAAACCTTTTCTCATTGAGGTATCCGTCCATCCCCTTTACCATTTTGGTGGCTCTTCTCTGTACCTTTTCTAATAATGCTATATCCTTTTTAAGATATGGCAACCAGAACTGCACAGAATATTCAAGGTGTGATCGCACAATGGAATGATATAGAGGCATTATAATATCCTTGGTTTTATTTTCCATTCTTTTCCTTATGATTCCTAGCATTCTGTTTGTGTTCTTGGCCGCTGCTGCACACTGGGAGGAAGGTTTCAATTTATTATCCATGATGACACCTAAATCTTTTTTCCTGTGTGGTGGATGCAGAGAAACTGTGAGGGCCTAGTCAGTCTCTGCATGTTTCACATCATAGGCCCTTCATATGAGCTAATCCCACTCTCCACGGACACTGAGTATGACAACCATATGGATGGTGTTAACGTATAAAGAAATTGGGGATGTCAGCATATGTATAGTTAGCAACTGTACCAATGTCCAACGTCATATCCAACTCTCCATGGTTCCACGTGCTCTCTGGGTGGGTCAGGCATCCGAAAGGTGGGAGAGTGCATGTGCTGCACTGGACATGTTGGCAGTGTCCATTCACAGGGACATGACACTATATGGGAGTAGGAACATGGCAATATGTTCTATGGTCACTGACAAAAGCTGTGCAGGAGGACACAGAATCCTGGTATGTGACAGATGTATCACACTGTAGGGCAACATGCACCTGCAGCATGTCTTAAGCCCAGTTTCTAGTGCTCTTCACACAGCATTAGTTGCCCCCCAGTTCATACTAAAAGGATACACAAATGAAGTGCAGGAGATACTCGGTATTGTCTAAAACTGAACAGTTTACCCAGGATGTACACAAGTCAGAGGTGAGGAAAATGGCTGAAGCCATATTCACACTGTTCTGGCAGGAGTATGGCCTGACTGCACACAGCTGTTCTTGCTGAGAGGCCACAATCACTCCGACCGAGCTGTGGCCATGTGAGGGCTATGTATCCACATAGGGCTACCTTGACTCAAGCTGCTGTGACATAGCCACGGTCCTTTTAGGCAGTCCTTTCACTAGTAAGACTGCTGAAGGTCCATGCTGTTTCTACTAAGCCAATCTCCCCCTCCCCTCTCAGGTAGCTATCAGTGTATTCTGTTTAGCAGACAGTACTTCATATACAGTATGTAATGACCTCTGTAGAGTGTTTTTTACCACTTTGCCAATGCCGGCCTTTCATCTCTCTCAGCTGTGATGCATTGTTCCCCTCCGCCCATTGTCTGAATTTGTGTTTTCTGGGCGCAAACATTTCTTTGCAGAGTCAACCATAGTTATCCATAATGTCAGACCCAGAGTACAGGCAACCATACAGTATTTTGCTGCCTGGACAGGTAACACATAATACAGGGATTTCTGTTTAGGGAGGTCTTACATGTTATGTGGGATAAGAAGGACCATTTGGATTGGGTGCTGATATTACTCCTTGTTATCTCTCCTCCCTTATAGTTGTGTACATTTTGAATGAATGTGTACTAATATGACCACTATTTATTTACATTCTCTTATATACCATGCTATTCTGCATCAGTGCGGTTTACTTTGAACAAACTGAAATTATATTGAACAGGGCATTATAACTTGGAGATAACTATTTTACAGGGAACATGGGCTATGGAGGGTTAAGTGGCTTGCCCAAGACCAGAAGGAGCACCTGTGGGACTAGAAACCCCAGTCCTTCCGGCCCAAGGTTGCTGTCCTCTAGTGGGATTTGAACCCCTGACCTTCCGGCCTGAAATACCTTGCCCCAACCACTAGGCCACTCCTCCTCTCCACTAGAACCCATTCACATCAGTGGCAGCAGACATTGACTGGCACAGACAACACACACACTCCAATAAATAACATATGGCAGTACTGCACTCATAAGCATACTAAGATACTCTGATTTGTGTGGATGTTGCTGATACCTGGGTTTGCCCCCAGCCCACTAGATATATCTTGCCCTGCTGGCCACCACAGGATCCCTAGCAAATGCTCATAATGGGTGGCCCTGTGCTGTATGTGGTACAAGGTGAACAGATTTGGGATAGAGCAACATATGCACACGTGACACAGTGGCAGTGCCAAAAAGTGCTGACTCCCTGTAACCGATAGTATGGAGTCTCCTGACCATAGCAACCTCCATGTGCAACCTTGTGACCCATATAGAGCTATTATGTGTGAGTGCTCCCACCTCAGGACCATGCTTGTTTCTATTCTTTATTGCCAACCACCCATCATGGTGCAGGGTAGGATATACACCAGTAACCCCACATTCACTACTGCAGCATTGGAACCCACCCTTAGGACCATTCCCCAGGAACTTGTCAAAACTCATGGATCATCTAGACATGGGATTGTGTGGAGCCACTACAGAGGGCATGCCATCCCTTGCATATTACTGATTGTCTGCTCAAAGATTCACCACTCAGAAACTAAAGACATTTTTTTTTATAGTGCCACAAAGCTAACCAATGCTAGGTACACGGGTCTCAGTATAAAACAACGCAGCTATTTGTAAGGTCTGAAAATCATCACCATTACTTTGCTGCTATTCACATCAACGACCCTTTTCCATGTACCACTTTAATTCTTTTATACATTTTATTGTTTGTTATTTTATCATCTCTTCTGTGCCCATATTTTTTTTCTTGTTTTCTTAAAACCAAGGTATTAATCCTCTGTACTTATTTCCTTAAAAATTCTTAAATCACCTCTTCAGAAATATTAATTTATAGCCATTGATTGTCCGTTAATGAATGATTATAGTATGAACACTGCTCTTCTCATCCATACACAACTTCCAATGCTTCACTGAGGTGATAAGAAGCTCTTATGCTGGCGGCTATTGAAAAAGTCCCAACACCGTTCTTCTAAGGCGCCCAAGCGTTTCACAATATAGGTTTCTTCAGGGGAGTGCTTACACACATTATAAATTAACCTGTCATATTTTCTCCATTGCACTTTTACCATGGGAGGAAAAGGTTGACTATTTCCACTGCTCTCCTCGCCGAGTGTCGAAAAAACGCAGCGCATGGCATGGCATGGCAGAGCTTGCTTTCAAACGAAAGAGGCTCTCCTCCTGTGCATTTATACCACAGAGGCATTTAAATGTCTCAATCATGTAGGACCAAATCTATTATGCCATGCCAAGTCATTCCACAACACAGTAATCCACTTGATGGTCTATTTAATGAAGCATAGTGAGTGCAATCATATAGCTTTCCACAACATCTCTTCATTTAAACTTCAATGCAGGAACAAAAGTAATTTCCCTATGTTTGAAATCCAACACTGAGTCGGAGGAGTTTAACTTGGAACTGTGAAGTCATTAGCAAGATAGGTTTTTGCCTTTTTTAAGACAACAATTATTGAGCTATATGATTGCGAGTACTATGCTTCATTAAATGGACCATCAGTTGGATTACTGTGTTGTGGAATGACTTGACATGGGGTAATCAGTTTGGTCCACATTAGGAACCATCACCCAGGTAATCAATTTGGTCCACATTAGGAACCACCACCCAGGAAAAAGATTTAGGCGTCATTGTGGATAACATGTTAAAACTCTCGGCCCAGTGTGCAGCGGCGGCCAAGAGAGCAAATAGAATGCTAGGTATCATAAGGAAAGGAATGGAAAATAAAACAAAATATATTATAATGCCTCTATATCGTTCCATGGTGAGAGCGCACCTTGAATATTGTGTGCAATTCTGGTCGCCGTATCTTAAAAAGGATATAGCATTATTAGAAAAGGTTCAGAGAAGAGCCACCAAAATGGTAAAGGGGATGGAAGGATACTCCTATGAAGAAAGGCTAAAAAGGTTAGGGCTCTTTAACCTGGAAAAGAGATGGCAGAGGGGAGATATGATAGAAGTCTATAAATTAGTGAACGGAGTGGAACGGGTAAACGTAGATCGATTGTTTACATTATCAGAATACAGAAAGACTAGAGGACATGCAATGAAGCTACAGGGTAAACTATTTAAGACTAATAAAAGAAAAAAAATTTTCACTCAACGTGTAATCAAACTCTGGAATTTGTTACCGGAGGATGTAGTAAAGGCTGTTAGTGTAGCTGGGTTTAAAAAAGGTTTGGAGAAGTTCCTGGAGGAAAGGTCCATAAACCATTATTAAGAAGGGACCCAGGATATCAATGCTTGACCCAGCACAAGCATTGTGGAACCTGCGTCTTTTGGGGAAACTGTTAGGTACGTATGACCTAGATTGGCCACTGTTGGAAACAGGATACTGGGCTTGATGGACTTTGGTCTGACCCAGTATGGCATATCTTATGTTCTTATGTTGTTATGGTCCTACATATATGTCTATTGAACAGTTCTAGTATATATAAAGAATTTTTATAGGGGTCTCCCTGTTGATATATTTGTGGTTTGTATCGAAGCCCTATGAACCCTATATTATAGTATTAGACAACTTTCATATGGCAGTGACAGAACATATGTTCATGTAGTGTTTTGAGAGTGTCTGCCAATATTGTACCATTTATGTGTCGACATGACCAACTGTCCTTTGTGACTTCATAGCAACTGGTTAGAGTGCACACTTGTGGTTTCCATCCCACACTACAGAGATGGTACAGATCTCATGCTCTATTGTGCTGCTTTGTGGTTACATATCTATTGATGCTGGAGTTCTGATCAGACTGATGAGACCCACCAGACTTCAACTAGCAGATTTAATTGTGGAAGAGACTGTCACTGAAGAAACAATTGTGAGAGGCCGCCCCCCCCACCCCAGCTGTAAGGTTGTTCATACAATGTGGACAGGTTTCCTCACCCCCACCTGAAAATGTTCAGCCCTAGCACATGGTTTGGGGCGCCAAACTCTGGCAGTAGGTTAACATGACATGCCTTTTTCATACCCCCAGTGTGGAGCTATATATGCAGTTTTCCAAGGTGAGGGGATTTGTGGGGAGTGAGGAGGGGCATGCTGCAACACTGTGAATCCCTCTGTCACATTTCTGAGGCATATGACATGGACATGAAGTCCACAGAGGGCTATTTGTGAGGCAACGAATGACCTAGAACACCCATATAACCATGATAGCATTTGTACACCATTGTGGCATCTCTGAAATGCACCTCACAGTGACATGTATGGAGACATTTGGTCTGCGAGTGTGCACATTGCAATCAGACCTGTTGCAGCACATCACCAAGGGTCTTATAGCTTCACTCAGTACGTGAGTAATACATAACTGGAACCTTTGATAAGCTTGAATGCACATCTGTTGCTCCATCACATATTATATGCAGTATATAAAGTCACACTCCTGGGATGGCCACCTGCACAGGTCATCACACTTCCTTACTTGCTCCATATGGGAAATATGAGACACTCATCAGTTAAGAGACCTGAGTGGATGACAGGTGTGTTATATCATGAGAAGGACCTTGTTCCACAATACAGTCTGAGTGGACACCTGTCAGAGAAACATCCCTGATGTTGCCATAGCCTTTTCTGTACAGGTGTACTTTCCAGTTACATGCAGCTTGAAGAGATATGTGACTGTTATGTCCTTGGATCCTAGACAAGTTACTAGTCCAGTTGTTATATGCATATGTGGCAGGATGATTGTAGGGTAAGTACAGCAGAAGAGAGAGCTGTGAACCCAAAACAGATGTTTTCCTGTGACACTGCAACTATTTATGACACACAATACAACAGAGGTTACCTTCACTTGAGTTGGCACATCTGGAATACCTAGCTAGGGCAGAGCTGGACTGCGAAGAGGCCAGGGTCCTGCCTTATCTGGGGAGTTTACCAGCCTACATTTCCTACTGAGCAGTATAAGTTGCATTCATGAATTCCAAAGTTAGCAGCAGCCTTTGGAGTCAGACAAATACCAACATATATGCATAACTCAGTTGTTTTTGTACAAAGTTTCCTGTACAGGTTTTCTATTGTTCTATGTAAACTGTTTTATTTTTGTTCTTTGTAAACCGTTTTGCCTAGCAGAAAAATGTTAAATACATAAATAAACATATGTACTCAAACTTGATTTTATTAACCTGGCAAGGTTTTCCATTTTTTTGCTACTTGCTTCTCTTCTTCAAGATGTGAAGTCATTTTTATATCCTTTCTTCCCAGATCATGAAAACTGCATTGGAGAGGTTTGCAACAAGTACAATGTTCTTTGTCTCATTCTACACTATGCATAAGGGACAGATTAGGACTCTGTTCCATGACATCATGGATCATCTGGTAACCTTACATGCAATTGATGTGACCAGCAGCAGGTCTTGAACTCACAGCCTTTGATACATAGGGTAGATAGATACCTTGTCAATGTACTAGCACAACTGTGTATGTGCTCTATGTAATTTCAGTAGACATGACTGACATATTTACAGATGCAGCACCAGCAGTGGAGGCATGAAGATATTATAGTTAGCATGGAGAGGGCCTGGTGTGTCTACATTGGACATCGCTTATATTGAGCAATGGCAGGTTGAGGGAGACAAGCTACAACATGTCAGCACCTGCTTTAGGGTCACACACACACACACTCACACATGCAGCCTACCCACATGAACATACTGTAGCATACACACTTGCTGACTGATTAGCATGCTTTCTGCCTTAGCACACATGAATCCTTTTCAGACCCAGCCATTGACCTAAGCAGAGGTATTGAAAGAGGTTGCTTGGGGACTTGGGGTCAACACATGTGCCATGATTCTAAGAGTGCTCTGTGCATTGCCCATTGAGTGCAGCCTTCAGAAAGTGGGCCGGCGGCATGTAGTTCCTTGTCTGTATTAGAGGTGTTAATGGCATTCATCAGATACTTTCATCCCATCTCATAAAACCCTTCACTGTACGTCCTCCTCTACCGCTGGCATGTCACCCTTTTTTGTGTATGGCAGTGAATCAAACAGGAAGTGCTGCTTCTCTGCCCCCTTTCAGCCTAACTCCTGCCCTTGAAGGATGTGTAAATAATGGTTAGATGCTGTCATGCCATCACAAGTGCTAGCAGTGCTTTGTACTGTTGTACCACAGGAACTACTATATGTCTGCTTATATCACCTGTGTGAGTCAACACAGAGTTTCAGTGGGATTCAAATTGTCACACTGCTGAGAACCATGCTGCTTCTCAGAACATAAGGCTACTACAGCTATCCATATTGGGATGGCTCCTGCTGCTACCAACATATTTTTTGTCTCACAGTTTTTATGGTTCACGCTTGCTGCCATGCACATTGGTGCTGAGACGGTCACCAATCCCTTCACAGATCAGGCAAGTGTACACACATACCACTGCACTTTCTATCGAGGCCTGCTGAATCTGTCAGACCACGATTACTGTCTATCCTTTCTGTGATCATGACCAGGGGATTACTGTGACGCTCTTCATTTTCTACTCCTGCTGGGATTCAGAACACAGAATTCAGACCTCTGTGTCACAGATCTGAATAATGCATGCTTGGTTTACATTAATGTAACATACAATACTAAAATAAGTTTTGCCAAAAAGGCATACATTTGCACAATATTGGATGCAGGATTCTAGCAGGAGTAATTTGGGGTAGCAAGGGCGTACAGCACTCTCATCTACCTCATCAATCCTTTAGCCCATCCATCTCCATATATCCATCATGATCATCTATTCTCAAGGAAGCTGCTACACCCTGGCCCATACTGTGGCACTTTGTTCCTTAGGGCATATCACTCACTCATCACCTGCAACTGATGTACAGGTCAGCACTGATGCCTAGTCATTATTACTATGGCTACATCATGGCCATGGACACTCCTCCATGGCACACTCATACCCACTTCTATGCCACCTACTGACATCAACGTGGATTACATGACCATCCCTCACTGATACAGTCCATCTCCCTCCCACATTATCCTCACATTCACTGTCTAACATGTGTGGAACATATGGATATGACATTTCCTTCACCTATTCCTTTATCCCACGTTGCAGTGACCATCATTTCCATGCAATAACTCACACGCAAACAGCTCATAGCGCTCGTTATCTATTACCGTGTGCTAACTAGCCACTAGTGCCCTTTACACCGGAATGCCTCCTCCTCCTTGCCCCTCCCCTTAATCCTACATTAAAGCCAACATCCTTAATACACTTTAGTAGACATAACCCAAAGTTACACAAAATATAATTGCACACTTTCAAGTCTAGCATTTGATGAGCCTATGATGATATGGAGGGAGTATAGTCATATAAGTATATGTGAACATATAAATATGTCGCCCATTTGAGGCTCTAGCATTATTCTTAAATATTTTTCAGCATTCATATTCTAGGCAGTAGAAGTTTGTTTTGGTTTTTTTTAGTAACACTACCTTAAATAAAACACTAAGGAGGATGTTTACTAAAGTGCGGTAATTGTGATTAACGCGCGTAAAGTACGTTTAACGATCATTAGCATGTCAGAACGCGCGTTCTGACGTGCGAACGATCGTTAAACGTACTTTACGCGCGTTAACTGCAGTTAACGATCGTAAACCTCCGCGGCGCGTTAAAACAGCGCAGAAGGTGGAGAGTGGGCGGAGAGAAGGGGTCAATGGGCGGAGAGTGGGTGGGGAGAGGCTCCCCTCATACTAACGCGCTGAATTTCTGAGCTCAATTCCAACGCGAATGAAAACCTGTCGTTAAAGGCATTTAAAGGGAAGAGAAACCATTTCCGTCAGCAATGTACAAAAAAAACGGGGAAACCAACAAAACGTGAGCAGTGTGATACATGTGCACAGAACAAAATTTCACATAAAACGTTAAAAATGACCAAAGAAACATTTTAAAAAGCATAATTCAGCTGGGAAACAGTGATAGCAATGGGCAACAAGGAACAACACTCCCTGGAAAGCACCAAATAAAAAAGAAATGATGTGTGGAAGGGTCTACGCTCCGCAGACCCTTTCAAAGATCATTTCATTGTAATGGAGCTGTCCTGGGAGTGTTGTGTAATGTTGCCCAATGATATCATTGTTGCCCAGCTTGGTTATGGCTGTGTGCCCCTTTTCTGAGGTCTTTTCTGAGGTTTATGTGCACCTTTGTCTGCATACAAGGTAAATGAGGCCACAGTAAACCTGTTGCAGAGCAGGGTTTCTGACTCGTCAGGCCGGTTTAACTAACTCCAGGGACTGCACTGTCTCTGTGGCCACAGTGTGGTGCAACAGACACAGCCAGTGCCTATAAGACCAGAGGGTCACAGGTTCAAATCCCAGCTGGGGCTCCTACCAACCCAGACCTCATAGTTTTACCCACCACTGAACAGTGATAGTAAAGACACTCCTTTATTGCAGAGAACATACGCATGGCCTATATTTTACTACACCAGAAACAGGCACATTACCTAAAGCAGAGTCTCGCAAATGCAGTCCTGGAGGGCCCCACACCATTCCGGCTTCATGCTGCCTCTAATAAAGATGCCTGTGCTGCATAGCTATGCACCACCCCCATGGTATGCAGATGTAGCTCATGCATATTTATGAGGGACAGCATGAAAACCCGAACAGTGTTTGGAACACCAGGACTGGAGTTGGGGAACTCTGCCGTAAAAGCAGCAGCCAACAGGGCCACACACCCACCCACAGGCCCCATTGGCCAATGCCTCCTGGAGAGGCAAGACATTGGGCCCTGCCTGTATCTCCCAATACTAGCAGTTGCATACCTTAGCAATGCCACCCTACACCTGGGTATATGGTACAGAGCTATCAAACGTTCCCTATGATAACTGGCAGATATCAATTCCTACGTTAAGCACAATTTGCTCATTGAGCTCCACCATAACAATCATTCTGATGTCTGCGGTATGTGCTGCAGGTCTGGTCTCTGACAGTGTTCACCACCCTGGGGAGTGAGCCCCCAACAGCCTTGTGTACCATATCCATGCCTGTACTATGCCCATGACTGGTGTGGTGGGTATGGCTGCTGACCACCTCTATAGTAGCACAATGCTGGCATAGGTGTGGGGGTGGCTGTCTGTCTATCCAGTGTGTGGTGGCTGCAAACACCTTCAACAGCCCACACTGCCAGCACTGTTGCCAGTATTGGGCTGACACTGTGCATAATGAGGAGCAAGGTACCATGGGTATAGGCCGGACTGGGTGGCCTGGCCAGGGTGCATCTGCACAGGGCATAGGGCAGTGACAGGCACATTGTAGTGCCCGGCCACCACCTACACAGACAGGGTGACCTCAGTATATCCTGCTGAGAGATCACTCTCACCCTGACTGTGCAGTGACCACAGCATGGCTAGGCACTCCCATAGTGTTACCTAGTATTTCTCTCATGTGTTAAATATGGGTTCCCTTCTGGGGCCCAGTCACTGATGTATCTGCTTGCTGTGTATGCTGACATCCCAGTTCTGGGTGCAGGCATCTCCACTGGGCACTAGCAGACTGTTTGCAGCTGGTAGGTGTTGTGATGGAGTGGCTTGCAGGGTGCAGTGGCTGATGGCTTGCACCAGGGGAATATCAGATAGTGGTGGAGTGCAGCATACCATATCCAGGCCTAATGTCTGTCTGCTATTGTGTTATGGTTGTGTACAGAGCTGCATTGACTGCCCTGTGGGGTGTCTGTTCCCCATCAGGACTAGGGTTCATGTTCCCCTCTACTGCCACTGTTGCAGGGAGGTAGACTGTGGATCTTTTGATAGGGGACCCTGTTTGCCACCCTCAGCCCTGGGGGAGGGGTGTGGTGGTGCATGGGGGGGGGGGGCTACACCTGACTGAAACAGACAGAGATGTCCAAGGTGTTCCTGCAGAAACTACCTATCGCACACAGTAACACTGCTTTGGACCTGCACCATGGCCTCTTTCAGCTATGGCCGGTGCTGTGGACCTAGTGCTGGGCGCCTCACTGCACCCTCAGGGTGAGCACAGTACCCGCACAATGTGACGGTGTATAGCTACTCTGTGCCAGTACAACACACAGTCGGTACCCCCTATCAGGCTGAGGTGCTGTGGGGGTGCACATGGTCAGTTCCCCCTACCAGGCCGAGGTGCTGTGGGGGTGCATTCCCCATGGTGTGTATCTGTGGACAGCTGATTTGCATGTGCAGTGCATCATGGGTGTGACTGGCCCAATCCAACCCTGTGCAACACCAGCACCTGCTCACAGGCTCTGATAAACCATAGGCCATCACACGTACATCTGTTAGCATAATGCATAGGTGCAGGACACCCTACAAAGTCTGTAATATAAGATGCCCACACTGGTAAAAACACACGTACCCACGCACGAATGTACGCGCGTAGCTACGCACGTACCAATGCACGCACCAACGTACGTGGCTAGGCACATTCCGAGGGTGTTTTTCTGACACCAATACTCAGCGTAACGAAAAGCATGCCTCCTCTTTCCTTCTGTAATGTACAGGGTGATGCGTGAGACAGCCTTCTGCGTTAGGCACACTGGGGGCTCGAACCCATGCTGCCTGTAACAGCAGTCAGTACCGTAACCATTGTGCTACAGCTCTGTTTCAGTGCTTTGTGTCTGTACGTCTTCTTACGATTAACGCGCAGTTACGCGGCACGGCGCCCGGTAACGCTCGTTAATGTTTCTAACGCGCGGTAGTGGTAACGATGTACCGCCCATGTCCTTATTTGGGGTTTCTTTCACTACCGCGGCTCCTAACGCGAATTGCACTAACGCAGTTTAGTAAACATACCCCTAAGGGTATTTTTACTAAAGGCTGATTCACATTAATGAAATCAACATGTGCTAAATGCAGCTATGCCCATGTAAATAAAAGGGCTGTGGATACTTAGCACATGTTGAAACCTTTAGTAACGAAATTTCTAACAGAGGTCTTTGTAGCTGAACTATTTTCTAACTTTAAAATGCTTTACAAAAGGTTTTATAGCTATATTCCAACTTTAATTAAAACACTAACAAAAGGTTTTGAAGCTAGGTATGCTCTACCTTTAATTAAATAACCAAAGCAATTCCAGTCCCTTAAATCTTTTTAATACATTTTAAGTTGACCTCAAATGTGAAAGAGTGCCATCGTGTTAAATTTTCAAACTATTGTCACTTTAATTCCATGAGAAGTCCAGAGATGTCCCTTTTAATTCAGTCTTAATTACTTCACTGTCTGACCAAAAATTTCAATAATGAACAGTTCATATATATTTATAAAGTCAGTTTATCATCCTTTACCATTTTCCAAAAGTTGTTAAAACATTTATCTGTAAACATCATTATCGGAGTGGAGGAATATCCTAGTGGTTAGAACACTGACTTAGGAACAAAGAGACTGAGGAATCAATTCCCACTAGCACTCCTTGTGTCCTTGGGCAAGTCACTTAACCCCCCCCCCCCTTGCCTCAGAAGAATCTAAGTTATTAATGTCCCCGTTTAATGTACATTGCTAAGTTAAAGTGATATACAAAACCTGTTAAATAAGATAACATGAACGTTTACTAGGGTGGGCTATATTAGCAGGTGTTAAAGGGCAGAATAACATAAGAAATGTCAGACCAAGGTCCATCAAGCCCAGTATCCTGTTTCCCATAGTGGCCAATCCAGGTCACAAGTATCTGGCAGGTACCCAAACTCCACAGCTTCCACAATGCTTGTCCTGCGGTAAGCAGTGGATTTCCCAGGTCCTCTTTAATAACACAGGTACACTACCAAAAAACTGCCTCCAGTTTTGCAACTGATTCCTATAGATTTTGGGGTGCTGAATCCAGGAAAAATAGCCAAAATGTTCCATCATGTCACGTTTTCTTGCAAAATTAGATTTCTTACCCATATAAGGAATGTTTCTTTTTAGCCGACTGCAGTTTATTTTCTTGGCCCAAAATAGAGGTTGTAATGGTTAACTAACAAGAAACACTCAATCATGATATTTTAGAGTGTTTTGTATTCATTTTATACATTAACAGGACAATTGGGAGGCGGGGGGCTAAATCCAGTACTCGCGCTGGCGCATGTTCTTTCCTGTTCGCCTCGCCTCGTTCGCTCGCTCAAACACGGTGGTTGCGACATGAACGTTCCTGTCAAATTTCAGTTTCTTGCAAGTTCATTATTACCTTTTGTTTGCTCAGTCGTAATCCAGCTTTATTCCGAAGTGGTTCACTACAGTTGTAGTTTGCAGTGCTGTGTATTTGTGATGGCTCACAGAGCCAGAGGTTGCGTCAACTCTCCGGACAGTTTTTGTTTTATTTGTGGGGAATATACCGTGAAAAAGCGGCAGAGGAACATTTCTGCATTTATTAAAAAAGTATATTTCGCCTATTTCGGTTTGAAGTTAGGCGATCAAGACAAACCGTGGGCTCCTCACAAAGTGTGCAAGACATGTGAGGAAGATCTACGCTTATGGATGAAAGGTAAAAACAAGCATTTCGTTTCGGAATACCTATGATGTGGCGTGAACAAAGAGACCATAGCAGTGACTGCTATTTTTGCTCTTGCATTGTGAAGGGATACAACTTAAAAAATAAGAACGTAATAAGTTACCCCAACCTTCCCTCAGCAATTAGGCCTATGCCTCATAGCAACGAAGTACCTGTGCCTGAACCACCAAAATCTTTGGATCATATTTGTGTGGACGGTTCTGATCATGATGAGACTCATCAGATGGCTTTTCCCAATGAGTCCAGTACTTCCGAGTTTGAAACTGAACCAGATCCGAAACCTGAACTTTTCTCTCAAGCTGAATTGAATGATTTAGTCCGGGATTTAGGACTCCCAAAAGATGCTGCCCAACTGCTAGGTTCTCGGCTTAAACAGAAAAATCTATTGTCACCAGGAACAACTTTTTATTGGTACCGCAACCGCGAGACACAATTTTTGAAGTATTTCAGCAAAGAGGAAGATTTGGTATTTTGTAACGATATATACGGAGTGATAGAAAAGTTTAAACTCAAGTATGATCCTGCTGAATGGCGGCTGTTCATTGATTCGTCAAAAGACAGCATAAAAGGTGTTCTTCTTCATAATGGCAACACATTCGCTTCAGTTCCTATTGCTCACTCTGTTATTCTCCAGAAAAATACGAGAATTTGGCCCTGATTCTTCAGAAGATTCATTATGATGAGCATAAGTGGATGATTTGTGGAGACTTTAAAATTCTATCCATGATATTAGGGCAGCAATCCGGTTTCACCAAATATCCCTGCTTCCTTTGCTTGTGGGATAGCCGGGCCCGCGACCTACACTGGGGGAAAAAAGACTGGCCAATTCGGGAGTATTTGAGACCCGGTGAGAAAAATGTTCTTCATGAGAGCTTGGTACCTCGTGATAAAATTCTATTACCACCTCTCCACATTAAGTTGGGTCTCATTAAGCAATTCATCAAGTCCCTTCCAAAAGATGGTGAGTGCTTTCGGTACCTTTGCTCAAAGTTCCCCCGACTTTCTGAAGCAAAGCTAAAGGAAGGAGTGTTTGTTGGCCCTGATATAAGGAAACTCATTTCAGATGGAGCATTCGCTGAAACGATGTCTGAGAAGGAAAAAGAAGCCTGGGATTCCTTCAAGGATGTTGTTCTCAAATTCTTGGGGAACAGGCGGGATGAGAACTATAAGGATATTGTTGCCAGGATGCTCAATGCCTTCAAAGAACAAGGCTGTAACATGAGCCTGAAAGTCCATTTCTTGCACTCCCATGTGAACTACTTTCCCGAAAACTTGGGGGCGTACAGTGAAGAACAAGGTGAAAGGTTTCACCAGGACATCAAGGACGCAGAGAGAAGGTACCAAGGAAGATGGAACACCACTATGATGGCTGATTTCTGCTGGTTGCTGCTGCGGGAAACCCCAGATGAAAAATACGCCAAGCAGCGCACCAAGAGAAGCATTCGGGGAAGAAGAAACGGGCCCACCAGGAGATTGATTGACCCAAGAATGACTTTAAAATCTAAACTGTGTTGACAAATATCGTGTTTTTACTAAACTTTGAAATAAAAATTTGCTAGTTATTACCACAGTGTCGGATCTCATTTATTAGAATTTTATTTTCACACCATCGGGTGTTTGTCTTCATGTATTGCAATGGTGCGGTTTGCGTTTTCTATTCTTACATACATACCTGTACAACATTTTTTGCACATTTCTTTGCTTTGCTTTGTGTCTAACCTCGCTCTTATATGCTCAATGTTTGTGCACATGTATGTGGCTGTTTTAAGTGCAGACAATTTTGCTACCATCACAGTGTGTTTTGTTGACATTACTCTATTCTTATGTGCTGCCTTGTTACAATTTTCTTTATTCTTATTTGAATAACTACTAAACAATTAGTATAAAGAATTCATCCAAGAAACGTTTATCTCGATCGCACTCAATCTGAAACGTTCACCTCAAACTGCTAACCCAATGTAGCAAAAAATCTGTACGTGATGGAGCAAATTGGTTACCAGATTTGGATTCAGCGCACCAAAAAACGTAAAAATCAATCGAAACATTAGAGGCAGTTTAAAAAAAAATTTTTTAGTGTACCTGTGTAATGGTTTATGGACCTTTCCTCCAGGAACTTATCCAAACCTTTTTAAACCCAGCCACACTAACAGTTTTTAATATATCCTGCAGTAACGAATTCCAGAGTTTGATTACACATTGAGTGAAAAAATATTTTCTCTTATTGGTCTTAAATGGATTACATTGTAACTTCATTGCATGTCCTTTCTACTTTTTTTTTTTTTTTTAATTTGTTTATTTTCAGAATCGTTAAAAAGTTGTACATTAATGTAAACAGCATCAGCCAATATAACATAACTTTTATAGCAATACCAAACATCAACATCACTACCCACTTTCCCCCAACCCCCCCACCCCCTACCTAAGGACCGAAGCCCCCTGGTTCTGATATCAAAACCCCCCCTTCCCCCCCTCTCTCCCTCCACCCCTCATATTTTACCCACACGGCCCTAAAGGCCTTTACCGTGTGCCGCTGATGGGCTGTTATAGCACTCATAGTCCACAAATGATCAATACGTTGCAGAACCATACCCAAGGTCGGGGCAAGCTCACTGCGCCATCTGGCCATAATTACCCCTCTCCCCGCTCCTATACAGCTGCCCACCAACATCAAGATCTCTCGCTCCCCCATCTCCGGCATTTCATTTAACAAGACCATTGATGCCGTGAGAAGTACCTCCCGGCCCAACAGGGACTGGAGCCAGGCCCCCAAGCCCCTCCACATCAATTGCACCTTCTCACACCCCCAAACTATATGGTATAAATCCCCCCAACTCCAACAACCCCGCCAACAATCCCCACTTTCCTGTGTACGAAAAGCTGTTAACTTCCCCGGAGTCCAATACATTTGGTGGCGGACTTTTAAACTATTTTCTAGATAGGTGGGGCTCGGGGCCAGGCGCCTAGACCAGCGGTAGATAAGGTCCCAGCGCTCCTCCCCCCAGTCTCCACCCAACTGTTTTTCCCATGCCAATTCCCCTTTACTCCTCCCCATCGACCCCCTGCCCCCCCCCTGCGTCCCTAATTCCCCGTACAAAAGAGTGATAAGCCCTCTCCTCCCTCCCCCCCTTCGCAGAGCCACTTCCAGGGGAGTAGCTACCTGCCGTAGGTCAGGCAACACTCCTTTCCGCCTAATATATGACACAATCTGCAGATACGCAAAATAGTGCCATCCCCGCACCCCATACAGCTCCTGTAGTGCACCAAATGACCGCTCCTCCCCACCTTCCGTCACCAACTGCCCCAAAGTATGTAGCCCCTGGTCTCCCCATTCTTTAAACACCCCCCCCCCTCCAGCCCTGGACTGAAATCCTGCATCCCTCGCATGAAGGTATTCCTTGTGTAACGCTTCCCCCGCAACAGTAGGCCCTTCATCCTCCCCCATACCAACTGCGTGTAATCGCGGAAGGGATTCCCCCCCCCTCCCGTCTCCCCCCCGGGTCCCACAGCCACATCTGCAGGGTCGAATTTGGCCCACGCAGCTGTTCCAATTCTACCCAAATTGGTGTCTCCTCACCCCCATGCCAGCTTACCACAGCCTTCAGCTGCGCCGCAAGATAATACTTTTCCAACCACGGCACTCCCAGACCCCCCTCTCTCAGCTCCCAGTACATAGTGCTCTTGGATACCCGGGACTTCCCCCCTGCCCATACAAACTCATAGATCTGGCGCTGCGCCCTTCGCAGATAACTAGGCGGCGCCCTACCGGGAATAGAGCTAAACAGAAACAGCCACCGAGGCAAGACATTCATTTTAAGAACCGCAATACGCCCCAGCCAAGTTAAATACACATGCCGCCAGCGATCCATGTCAGCCTGAATTGCTCGCAAAAGTATGCTAAAATTCCGCTCCCAGAGCTGCCGCCAGTCCTTGCCCATTTGAATGCCTAAATATCGGTATTCCCCCCCCACCCATCGAAACGGAAAACTACTGCGAAGACTAGTCTCCAACCGCTCCCCTAAATTAAAACCCAAAATCTCAGTCTTGCTAACATTAATTTTGTACCCAGACACCCTACTGTACTGGTCAATTTCCTGCATAAGAAGCGGTATCGAAATAAGGGGGTCCCGGAGGGTGTAAATAACATCATCTGCAAATAACGCTATTTTCGACTCCCAATTATTCATTACCACACCTTTAACATCCTCCGCCCTACGCACCCGATCCGCCAATGGTTCAATAGCCAGAGCAAATAATAGGGGCGACAACGGGCACCCCTGCCTTGTTCCCCTCCCCAAATGGAAAGCCTCCGAATAACTCCCATTCACTCGCACACGAGCCCGCGGAGCCGTATAGAATGCTCGAACCCACTTAATAAAATTTACCCCCAACCCAACTGTTTCCAAGACCATCAACAAGAACTCCCATTCCACCCTATCAAACGCCTTCTCAGCGTCAATAGAAATGAACACAGCCTTATGCTCCGTTCGTTGAACCTCCCATGTCAGATTACAAAGTCTGCGAATATTATCCCCCCCCTGCCGACCTGCTATAAAACCGGTCTGGTCCGCATGCACTAAGGATGGTAGGACCTTCTGCAAATGCGTGGCTAGTATCTTTGCCAATAACTTGGCATCAACATTTAAAAGAGAAATAGGCCGATAGGAACCGCAGACCATAGGGTCCTTACCCGGCTTAAGAAGAACAGTAATGCCTGCCTCGGTCATAGTATCAGGCACCGCTCCTGTCTGAAGTATCCCGTTAAACACCTCCACTAACAGCGGCTGGAGCCCCCCCCGGAAGACTTTGGGGCATGTTTACTAAAAGCCGTACAATTGCGTTCCGCACAATAGCGCACGGAAACGCGGCACTCAAACGCTCAGAAACGCTCTTAAACGCCCCGCACAAGTGCGCGTGGGCCCCGCACAATTGCGCGCCGCACTAACGTGCCCCGCACAAGTACCCGGCCCGCAAATGTCCGATAGAGGCGTGGAAAGGCATTCTGAGGGCGGAGGAAGGCTCCCGAGGGGCGGAGAGACGGGGTCAATGGGCGGGGAAGGGGAGGGGAGAGGCTCCCCGCACAGTATCGGGGACGAATTTGCAGGTTAAAAATAGCGCGAGTGAAACACTCACGGTAGAGGGCATTTAAAGGGAAGAGAAACCATTTCCGTCAGCAATGTACAGGGAAACCGGGGAAACCTGAAAAACGTGAGCAGTGTGATACATGTGCACAGAACAAAAGTGCAAATAAAGATAGAAAAAGACCCAAACAAACATATTAAAAATAGGAAGTCAGCTGGGAAACCCTGATATTAATGGGCAAACATAAGAAACACACCCAGGAAAGCTCCAAAGAAATGAAATGAAGTATGGAAGGGGCTACGGAGCGGAGACCCTTCCAAAAACCATTTCCTTTTTTCTGAGCCTTCCTGGGAGTGTTTGCTATGGTTGCCCATTAATATCACTGTTGCCCAGCTTGGTTATATTTATCCCCAGTTCGTCGTGGTCGGTTGAGGGGTTTATTTGCACTTTTGTCACCAGACAAGGTGACTGAGCCCACAGTACAAATGTGCAGAGCAGGGTTTTTGACTCCTTTGGTCAGGTTTCCCACCCCCAGGGACTGCACTATCACTATGGCCACAGTGTGGTGCAGCAGACAGAGGCAGTACCTCTAGGACCAGAGGGTCACAGGTTCAAATCCAAGCTGGGGCTCCTGCCAACCCAGTCCCCATATTTTACCCACCACTAAACAGAGATAGTAAAGACACTCCTTTATTGCAGAGAACATAAGCATGGTTCACACACCCATTTTGTACCCAACACCGCACACACACCATAACAATGGGCATTACCGACAGCCGAGTCCCCCAAATGCAGTCCTGGAGTGCCACAACTCAATCAGGTCATATGCTTTTCCAAGATACGGACATGCCAGCATGTTGGCGGTAGGGTACAGGTGGTGGAGGGGGCAGTGGCTGCTAGCCACAGAAGACAGTGGCCGAGCCATGTGCAGGCTGGCACGTCCACTGCAACATAGGCCCTGTCGGATGTACAGTCATGGACTTCCCAGGGAATTCAGCACATCAGTGGCAACACAGTGGTGCAGTGCACACAGACAGTGTGTGCAGGAGCAAAAGGTCACAGGTTCAAAGCCCAGCTGGGGCTACTGCCATTCCTGTCCACATATTTTCCCCACAACTAAACCATGTTAGTAAGGGCAATCCTTTATTGCTGGGGATATACGCATTGGTCATACGCCTATCTTTTACACCACCAAGCACAGACACCATGACCAGGGGCATTACCTAGAGCAGAGTCTCACAAATGCAGTCCTGGAGGACCACACACCATTCAGGTTCCATGCTGCCACTCATACAAATAACCATGCTGTATATCTATGCACCACCCCCATGGCATGTAGATGTAGCTCATGCATATTCATGAGGGACAGTAGGAAACCCCAACCAGTGTATTGCAAACCTGGACTGGATTTGGGAACCTCTGCCGTACAGCAGCAGCCAACAGGGACAGACACACCCACACCCACACCCACAGGCCCCATTGGCCAATGCCTCCTGGTGAGGCAGGACATTGGGCCCTGCGTGCATCTCCCAATACCAGCACTTGCATACCTTAGCAATGTCACCCTACACCAGGGTATATGGTACACAGCTCTCAAACGTTTGCTATGAGTACTGGCAGATAGATATCCCTACGTTACGCACAGTCTGCTCTATGAGCTCCATCATAATAATCTATCTGATGTTTGCGGTGTGTGCGTCAGGTCTGGCCCCTGACAGTGTTTACCACCCTACGGAGGGACCCCCAACGGTATTGCATACCATACCCATGCCTGTACTGTGCCCAGGACTGGTGTGGTGGGCAAGGATTCTGAACCCTTCTATAGTAGCACAATGCTGGCATACGTTTGGGAGTGTGTGTCTGTCTATACAGTGTGTGTTGGCTGCAAACACTGTCCACAGTTTTGGCCTGATGATGTGCATAATGAGCAGCAAGGTACCATGGGTATAGCTCAGACAGGGTGGGCTGGCCAGGATGCATCTGCACAGGGCATAGGGCACTGGCAGGGACATTGTAGTGGCCGTCCACCACCTCCACAGACAGGGTGACCTCTGTATGTGCTGCTGGGCTTTCACTCCACCCTGACTGTGCAGTGATGGCAGCATGGCTAGGCACCCCCATAGTGCTTCATAGCATTTCCCTCATGTGATATATATGGGTCACCTGTTGGGGCCTAGTCACTGATGTATCTGCTTGTGTGTGCTGCCATCCCAGTTGTGGGTGCATGCATTTCCAGTGGGACTAACCAGCAGACTGTTCACAGCTGGTATGTGCCCTGCTGGAGTGCCTTGCAGGGTGCAGTGGCTGATGGCTTGATGCAGGGGAATATCAGATAGTGGTGGGGTGCATCTTAGCATATCCAGGCCTACTGTTGGTCTGATATTGTGGTCTGGGTGTGTGTGGGGCTGCTTGGACTGCCCTGTAGGGTGTCTGTTCCCCAACAGGACTAGGGTTGATGGTCCACTCTACTGCCATCATTGGGGGGGGGGGGGGTGGGTGTATAATGGGGATCTGTTGATAGGAGACCCTGCCTGTTTGCCACCCTCGGGGGGGGGGTTGGTGGTACATGGCCCACCTAGGGGTCCGTGGGGTTCCCCCTGACTGAGACAGACAGAGATATCCAAGGTGTTCCTGCAGAAACTACCTATCTCACAGATTACGACTGTTTTGGAGCTCTGCCATGGCCTCTCTCAGCCATGGAGGGTGCTGTGGACCTGGTCCAGGGCGCCTCATCGCACACTCAGGGTGAGCACAGTTCCCGCACAGTGTGACTGTGTGTAGCTACTCTGTGCAAATTAAACACCCGGTCAGTACCTCCTACCAGGCCAAGGTGCTGTGTGGGTGCACACGGACACGTCCCCCTACCAGGCCGGGGAGCTGTTGGGGTGCATTCCCCATCTTGTGTTCATCTGTGGACAGCTGATTTGCATGTGCAGTGCATCATGGGTATGGGTTGCCTAACCCTATCCTGGTTCCCACAGCAGACTGTCTGTGTGGTGACATGCAGGCTCTCTGCAGCCAGCCAGGGGCTTACTGGCAGCTATATAGCTGTAGCCCAATGGTTACTTCACTGCCTGTGGAGCCAGCGGTAATGGGTTCAAGCCCACAGTGGGGTTATTTGATAGGGTTGTCCAAAGCTTTTTTTAGATTTAATGTACATATGTTGCTGCCATCAAACACACCCTCAGTGTACTGTACCCATAAGGTGCCTCTGAGGGTGCTTTATAGGGCACCCTATAGGGCACCTTATGGTTGCCGTCCATATAAGGTGCACTATACATTATCCTGTGATGCAGCATATATGGTGCCCTATAGGGGACATTCAAGGGTGCCTTGGCGGACAGTGAACTTTAACATGTGCCTTATGGGCCGCCTTATGTTAACACACTTTGTGAGTGCGTTTGCTAGTAGTGATAACTGAAATAAAAATAGATTGCCCCCTACAGCACTCATCCCCATAATACACACTGCCTCAGTGAGCCTTCTTCATTGGGCACTGTGGGGGATTGAACCCCTGATCTCTGCACCATTGGTCAGTGTCTTAACCATTGTGCTGTGGCTCTGTTCCTATGCTTGGGCATCTGCGCACCGCCTTATGCCGCCCAAAATTAACAGTGCACCGCCTTATGCCGCCCAAAATTAATATGCCTCCTAAAGCACTTTTACCCATTACAGTTAATGCCTCAGCCAGCCCTTTTTGTTGTGCACAATGGGGAATTGAACCCATGGCAGCTGCACCCACAGTCAGTGTCTTAACCATTGTACTATGGCTCTGCTCCTTTGTATGTGCACATCAGGGCGCCACTTAGCCTTCCCACGCACTATTATGCACGGCGCACAATAGCGCGGCGCACAATAGCGCCCCGCGCAAATGTGCGATCGCTTACTCCCGTTTTTTTTCTTTTCTCTGCCTGAACCGCCCACTCCTTATATGGCACAGGCACACTACCGCGGCCCCGCACATTAGGAATGTTTAGTAAACAGACCCCTTTGTAAAATTTTCCGGTCAAACCATCTAAGCCAGGGGCCTTGCCCAATTTCAAATTTTTGATAGCCGCCGCCACCTCCTCACCATCAATCAAGCGGTCCAATCGGCCCTGCACCCCCAAATCCAACCGGGGTAACTCACAGCCCGCTAAATATTGCCGACTATTTTCACAACCCGTGGGAACTTCCCTGCTATATAGCTTTTGATAATATTCCTGAAAAGTTTTACGAATCTCATTGTTCCCCGTCAATAGCTGCCCGTCCCCGTTGCGTATACTACCAATATTGGCCTGGGCTACCCTTGCTCTCAAGCGTCGGGCCAACCGTCGGCCCGCCTTATTCCCCCCCTCAAACATAGCCTGCTTGAGTATATTTAATTCATAAGCCATCTTGCTTGCCCTTATCTGGCTAAGCTGGCCGCGCAGGCGCTGCAACTCACTGAGTGTACCCTCATGCAAATCGCACTGATGGCTCTCCTCCAAGCCCCTTATCTCTCCCAGTAGTCTCCGCTCATCCGCCCCCCGCGCCCTACATTTCCTCGAGGCTTCGCCTAATAGGTGGCCACGCACCACCGCCTTCAAACCGTCCCAAACCATACCAAGCCCTACCTCCCCATTCAGATTGAAATCTTTATATTCCGTAATAACCCCTACTGTCCGTTCTACCACGGCGGGGTCATCTAGGATGGAATCGTTCAACCTCCAGAATTTCACACCCGTGTCCCTATAGCCCAAGTTAAACCGAATGCTCACTGGTGCGTGGTCAGACCATGTTATAGACCCCTGTTCCACCTCCACCACCTTACTCATCCACCCACAGTCCACCCAGATCATATCAATACGGCTATAACTCCCATGTACCGCTGAGTAGTAAGTGTATTGTTTCCTTCCCGGGTTCCTACAGCGCCACGCATCCACTAGCCCCAGGCCTGCTTTCATTGCCAACATGTGCAGCCGCTCTCTATGTCGCGCCGCCCCTCTCCCCTGACCATTATCAAGGCGAGGGTTTAGTGTTAAATTAAAATCACCCACTACAATAATCGGTATATCCTCCAACTTTTCCAAATCCGCCCGCATAGCTACAAAAAACTCCCCCTGCCCCTCATTCGGCCCGTACACACTAAAAATCCATACCAAATCCCCCCCCAATTGGACCTTAACTCCCACGTATCTCCCCTTCTTATCCCTATGTTCTCCCACCACTTTATCGCTCATCGCAGCCCCCACCATAATCGCTACCCCCCCCTTCCGCGGTTCCGCCCTCTGCCCCGCCAACACCACCTTCGGATATTTTCGTGTCGCAAGTAACCTCTCCTGTCCTACCTTCAGGTGCGTTTCTTGAACACAGATAAAGTCTGCCCGATTCCGTGCCCCCTCCTTCTCCACCAGTCTACGCTTGCGCCAGGTTCTTAACCCCTTAGCATTAATTGTTACCATCTGCAGTGTTTGCTCCCCCACCTCCCCCTGTCCCTTCTCCATTCTCCGTCTCCCTCCCCCTCCCCCTCCCCCTCCCCCTCCCCTCTGCCCCCCCTTCCCCTCACCCCCCTCCCCTACACCCCTCCTACAGTCTCCCCATCCCCACCCCCCACCCTCCCTCCCCCCATCCCCATCCTCCCTTCCCTGGAGGCCTCCTGTAGAGTAGTGCCCACCAATGCAGAGCTACCCAAGCTCCCTCCGATCCCCCCGTCTCTGCCTTCCCTCTCCCCCCGGGAAGCCCCCCCCGATACCCCACTGCGTCCCCATACCTCCCCCCCTCCAGCTCCATCCACCATCCCCCATAGACATCGCTGCCCATCTCCTTTCCCCCCCTATCCCCCCCGTCACTCCATCTCACCCCCTTTCCCTTTCTCCAGTGATCAGATGCCCGCTTTCCCTCCCCATAGAACCCCATACCCCGAACCAAAATACAACAATATCAAAACTTGCCAACTTCCCCTAACCGCAACTCCCCCTCCCTCCACCCCACACCCCCCTCCCCCGACCTGCATATCATATTTACGAGGCATATCAAAAGTCCAAACAAGCATTACACAACCCCCCTGAAATGTCCCAAGTGCCTCATGGCATAGCCAGTCAGCCCCGGCTAGCTTCCTCCTCATGTAAGAGTTGCACAGGACTGGGGAGATCCGTCGCGGCTTCTTCTACTCCAGCTCGTTCCTTATGCTGATCTTGCTGCTCACACGGCCTCCGTTGCGGAGCCTGTAGTCCCGCCTCTCGCAAGGCCTTCCGCGCTTCCTCACAGTTCTTCACCCTCCAGCTGCGCATCCCCACCGTGAAACACAGTCCAAATGGATAAAGCCAGCGATACCACACATTTTCCTGCCGTAGCACTGTTGTTACTGTCTGCATCTCTCGCCGGCGCTGCAGGGTACCAGCTGCCAGGTCCGCATAAATCGCCACCTTATAGCCTTACCACACAAACTCTCGGGTTCTGCGCATCAATGCAGCAATCTTTTCTTTAACCACAAAATCCCGGAGGCATATAACAATGTCACGTGGCCTATTAGGCCGGCGGGGCCCTAGCGCCCTATGTGCCCTATCCATCATCACATTAGCCTCCTCGACAGTGTCATCTCCTGCCAGCAATATAGCCTTGCATATAGCCTCAGCCACTCTCCGGCTATCTTCAAATTCCGGTTCCTCTGGCACTCCCCGAATCCGCAAATTGTTGCGCCTAGTGCGATTTTCAAGGTCCTCCAGTTTATACTGCATTTGCTCCTTCCAATGTTCCCACATTGTCACAGTGTGCGTTATTTTCCCCTGTGCATCTTGCACCTTAGCCAGTTGCTGTTCCTGGACCTCCGTGCGCCTGCTCAACTCGCTCACTTCTTCGCGCAATTCACTGCAGACTTCACCCACCTCAACTTTCACTGCAGCTAATTCAGATTTTAGCTCCCCAAACCATGCTTTCAGCTCTGCTCTGGACACTCCATTCACCACCGTCGTGCCCATTTCCACTTCCAGGGCACGCGGTACCAGAGTCTCTACAGTCGCCCGAGGCGTCCGCTCACCCGCCGCCATCTTGGCTGCCCGCTCTCCAGCGTGCCCGCCACTATAGGCGAATTCCTTTAAGTCAGCCGCCTTCTTACGGGTCGTCATCCTGCCTGGTCGGTCCTCCACACTTTCCGCCCCTGGATTCTGTCGGTAGTGGAGCTAATATCCCCCGAGGGGTTGCAACGTTGCCACAATAAGCAGGGGATATCTCGGAGCTCAGAACTCAGGCTGCCATCTACACTGGTGACGTCACTTCCTCCCTCGTCCTTTCTACTTTTTGATGGCATAAACAACCAATCTAGGTTAACCCATTCCATTCCATTCATTAATTTATAGACCTCTATCATATCTTCCCTTAGCCTTCTCTTTTCCTAGTTAAAGAGCCCTAACCTTTTAAGCCTTTCCTCATAGGGGTATTCTTCCATCCTCTTAACCATTTTGGTGGCTCTTTTCTATACCTTTTCTAATTCCTTTTTAAGATGTAATATCCAGAATTGTACACAACATTCAAGGTATGGTCAAACCATGGAACAATACAGAGGCATTATAATATCTTTGGTTTTATTCTCCATTCCTTTCCTTATGATTCCTAGCATTCTATTAGCTTTCTTGGCCGCCGCTGCACACTGGACAGAGGGTTTCAACATATTTTCCACAATGACACCTAAATATTTTTCCTGGGTGGTGATTTCTAAGGTGGTACCTTGCAGGGTGTAACTGAAGTTTGGGTTGTTCTTTCCTAGGTGCATAACTTTGCACTTGTCCACATTAAATTTCACCTGCCATTTGGATGCCCAGTCTTCCAATTTTTCAAGGTCCTCTTGCAATTTTTCACAATCCTCTTGGGTTTTAACAACTTTGAATAATTTTGTGTCATCTGCAAATTAACTGTTGAGGGTGTGCATGCATGTCTCCCTGCAGTTGCCACCTTTGAACAGCACCTTATTTCATTAAATGGCAAGCACATTTAATGCTGGTGCACTTTCCCACTGAGGAAGCGGTAAGTGTGCTAACATCAACATATGAATAATAAGGGCTTCATCTTGCCCCTTGTATCTTGGTTTCATATATTGCTAGGTCAGCCAAGGGAGCTGTTTTACACGCAAATGGTTTTTATACAAAAGAAAGTTTATTATGGTGTGACCTTTAAATACGGCCATCTAAGATCAAAAGAAACATGTAAAACCATACAGTTACATTAGCCTGTGTAGTTGTGCGTATATCACACCCATCTTGATGTGTTTTCCTCTAATTTATTTTGAATACACTTTTCTACAGGTGTACCCTTGAGGTGTCCTTATCAAATTTATTGTTGGTGGTCTTTGTAGTGACACTTTGGGGTATGTTTACAAAACTGCATTAGTGCGATTTGCGTTAGGAGCTGCGGTAGAGACAGAAACCCCAAATAAGGACATGGGCGGTACATCGTTTCCGAGAACGTGCCGAGAACGCGCGTTACAAGGCCCAATAAATGAACGAGCGCTACAGGGCATGTTACCGCGCATTAATCTTAGGAAGGCAAGAAGGCGTGCAGGCATACAAGCATAACAACAGAGCTGTAGCACAATGGTTGCAACACTGACTGATGGTACAGGGGTCATGGGTTCGATTCCCCAGTGGGCCTAATGTATGAGGCTGGCTAAGGCAGCACCCTTTACATTTAAGTAGCGATTGTTGAGGCATGTGACGTGTATTTTAATTAGTGCTGCCAGCAAACACACCCTCACGGTGGCATAACCTAAGGTGCCGCATAAGGCACCCCATAACGCACTCCATAGGGCACATTATAAAGTGTACTGTCCGCCAAGGCACCCTATAATGTCCCCTATAGGACACCTTATAAGGATGTGAACAAAGCCCTGGCTGGCTGCAGGACTGCATGTCACCACACTGTCTGCTGTGGTTACCAGGATAGGGGTAACCCACCCGTACCCATGATGCACTGCACATGCAAATCAGCAGTCGAGAGATGGGCACAAGATCGGGTATGCACCCCCACAGCACCTCGGCCTTGTAGGGGAACAGACCGTGTGTGGCACTGCCACAGACAGTCACATTGTGCGGGTACAGTGCCCACCCTGAGGTTGAGGTGGGGCACCCAGCACCAGGTCCACAGCACCTTTCATGGCTGAAATATGCCATGCTGCAGGTCCCCATCAGTGTGTGATAGGTAGTTCAGTTAAACACACCTAGGATACATCTGTGTCCTGCTGTATGTCTCGGTCATGTCTAGTCCCTATGGACCCATAGGCAGATTATGTACCACCACACAACCCCCCCTCGGGGGTTCAGGGTGGGAAACAGGATCACCCACCAATAGATCCACAGTCTACCTCCCTGCAATGGCAGCAGTAGAGGGGACCAGAAACCCCAGTCCTGCTGGGGAACAGACAGAGCAGTACACACCCATAACACAATAGCAGACAGACGGCAGGCCTGGCAACGCTATGGCTACCCTGTCCGTGCAGGTGGTGGCCAGGCACTACAATGTCCGAGCCATTGCCCTATGCCGTGTGCAGATGCATCCAGGCCAGGCCACCTTATCCAGGCTATTCCCACGGTACCTTGCTCCTCATTATGCACATTGGCAGGCCAATACTGGCAAC
Source organism: Ichthyophis bannanicus (assembly GCA_033557465.1). Lineage (NCBI taxonomy): Eukaryota > Metazoa > Chordata > Amphibia > Gymnophiona > Ichthyophiidae > Ichthyophis > Ichthyophis bannanicus. Next base: position 736,811,059 of record CM066031.1, read on the forward strand.
AGTGCTAGCAGTGTGGGCTGTGGAGGGTGTTGGCAGCCACCACACACTGGATAGACAGACACACACTCCCCACACCTATGCCAGCATTGTGCAACTATAGAGGTGTTGGGCAGCCCAGGCCACAACACAATTGCACTGGCTACCCATACAAGCCAGGATCTCATTCAAGATCCTAATTATGACCCATAAAGCCATCAAGAAATACCCTGCTACTGCCATTACTGACCTAATTTCAATCACACCTCCCAATCGAGCAAGGAGATCGAATGCCACAAATACTCTCATATTACCTAAGGCAAGCACGAAGTGTTCTCAATTCACTAGATCCAGAGCCTTCTCCTTCTTTGCTCCATCCTGCTGGAATGCACTACCAGCAACTATCAGAACCATCAGTGAACTCTCCCAATTTAGGAAGGCACTGAAACGTCACCTCTTTCTTCATCACTACGATGTTGCAGTCTTCCCCCCACACCCACCCACTCTCACATCTCAATGCAGCACCTCAAACTCATGCACATCACATTCCCAGACTGATCACTCGCAATCACACCTTCCCCTCCAACTACCATGAGAAACTTATGCAGTGCCGCATAACTCATTATATTGTTGCATAAAGTAGACTGTATTTATTCATCGTGTCTCCTTGTTAAGGGACTGGTTATTTATACCCTATTATACCTGTTATACCTGCTTAATGCATACCCAAGTTTAATTTTCCTGTTTAATGTATACCCAAGTTATTATACCTGTTTCACTGTAAGCACAAATCACGAAATTGAGATGTGCAACTCTTATGTTCATTGTAAACCGCACTGATGTCGAATAGCGCGGTATAAAAGAGACTGCAAATAAATAAATAAATAAATAAATAAGTACTGGGCACAGTGCAGGCATGGCTATGGTACGCAATACTGTAGGAGTCACTCCCCAGGTTGTTAAACACTGTCAGACATAAGACCTGTAGCACACTCCACAGACATCAGAAAGGTTGCTATGATGCAGCTCACTCAGAAAAGTGTACTTAACCTAGGAATTGCTATCTGCCAGTAATCATAGCAACCTTTTGATAGATGTGTACCATATTCCCCGGTTTAGGGTGGCATTACTAAGGTATGCAAGTGCTAGTATTGGGAGATGCACGCAGAGCCCAATGTCCTGCCTCCCCAGGAGGCTTTGGATAATGGGGCCTGTGGGTGCGGGTGTGTCTGCCCCTGTTGGCTGCTGCTTTACGGCAGAGGTTCCCAACTCCAGACCTGCGGTGCGAAACACTGTTAGGGTTTTCATGCTGTCCCTCATGAATATGCATGAGATACATGAATATGCATGAGATGCCATGGGGGTGGCGCATAGAAATGCAGCACAGGCATCTTTATCAGAGGCAGCATGGAACCGGAATGGTGTTTGGCCCTCCAGGACTGCATTTGGGAGGCTCTGCTCTAGGTAATGTGCATGTTTATGGTGTCTGTGCTCTGTAGGGTAAAATGTAGGTGTCTTGGGCATGTTTACGTCATCTGCAATAAAGGTGCTGTCTGTATTAGCACGTTGTAGTAGTGGGTAAAATATGGGGACTGGGTTGGCGGGAACCACAGCTGGGACGTGAATCTGTGACCCTCTGCTTCTGAATGCACTGGTTTTGTGCACTGCACCACCTTGTTGTCACAGAGTCAGTACATTCCTTGGTGATACAATGACTGTTCATCAGACAGGGCCCATCTTTTGCAGTACACGGCACCCACCTACACAGGGCTAGGCCACGGTCTGCTCTGGGCAGCTGCCACTGCCCCTTCCACCACCAGTATCCCTCAGCCACCATGCTGACATGCCCTTCTGCTGGTGGTGCTGGTGGTGCGCAGTCTCAGGCCATCCAGTGTGCAGGTAGGCGGCTGCCTATGGTGCGGGTTCTGGGGTAGGGGTACCTGCATAGGTGTCCACGCTTTCCCCTAGCACCGCCTGCCAATGTTCCGTGCCTTGGGGGTAGCTGCTGGGTACTATCCCCTGTGACACTGTGGGAAACACAGCCGTGCCCATGTTGGGCCTTCAGCAGTTGCTGTCTGGCTGCTCTGCTGCTACAGCATTCGTATGGGCCACCTAGGCACCACCCTAGTCCGCACTGTGGCCCAGCTGCACCACAGCATGTGCCGCCTGCGGCCCTCTGTATCCCCTTCTCCGGCATCTGTCCAGTTGCCATTCCGACATGCCCGCCCTGATGTTGCGGGACATGTGCACGCCATAGGAACCCTGTCCGATGGTGGGGAAAACCCTGAGCAGCGCTTTTTCACTGTGGGCTCATTCACCTTGTATGGGGACGGATTATAGACCCTTCCACGATTTATATCTGTTCTATGGAGCTTACTCGGGGGGGGGGAGGGGTTGATGTTTCTCATTTATACCACTATTGGCCAGCTTGGTTATGTTTTTTTTCCAGTTTGTTGGGGTCATTTTCAGTGTTTATGTGCCCTTTTGTTCTGTGCACATGTATCACACGTATCACTTTTTTTAGGTTTCCCTGCCTGGGCTGTACATTGCTGACACTGAAATGGTTTCTCTCCCCTGTAATGTGCATTTAACGGCAGGTTTTCATTTGCGTTGGAATTGAGCTCTTCAGATCAGCACGTTAGTGTGAAAGGAGCCTATCCCCGCCCACTCTCCGCCCATTGACCCCTTCTCTCTGCCCTCTCTCCACCTTCTGCGGTGTTTTACCGCGCCGCGGGAGTTTACGATCGTTAACTATGATTAACGCGGGTTATGTAATGTTAATGATCGTAAGCGCATCATAACGCGCGTTATGATGCGCTTACGATCATTAACATTACATAACGTGTGTTATGTACGATTACCGCAGTTTAGTAAACATACCCCTTTGATACCCAGGTATTGCAAGTCCTGATAAGTCTGTTGATGACACATTTCATGTATGGTCTGTTCTCCATTTTTGAGTTGTCCATCTACACATCGTGTACACTGTGGTGCAATGCTCGATTATCAGTGGTTCTCCTCTCACTATCTGAAAAGCATCTCAAAACACACATACCCCTTTTCAGTTTTTTGTATGTATTTTCAGCCTTGCACCATTAACCGGATTGTTTCTATAATAGTACTTATTGATGTTAAGGTTTTATTGTTGATTTTAGATAATGATGTATGTTTTTAATTGTTTTTAATCTGTGTTTTGTTTATTTATTTATTAGCCCATGATGACATTAATTTATATATTCATTATTTTATTACTTGATTTCTGTTGTTGTTTTCGAGGTTTGTACCACCTGAAGAAGGTGTTAGTGGCCGAAACTCATTGGGGATTTCCTTGGTGAATAAAAGTGCCTTCTACTATTTGTCGGCGCACCTGCTGTTTTTTGTCTATTGATTATAGATGTGTCATTTTCAAGTGACTACTCTGTGAATCACATTGAGAGGGAAAAAATCTTCAGGTACCAAGAAATGCAGTCGGAGACCAAGAAAATGTAGCAGAAAGATACCACATTATTTCCCATCATGTTGGGAGCCACAGGCCTGATTAAGAGGAATTTCCAAGCACACCTTGACCTATACACATAACATCTTACAAACTCCAAAGGGAGGGTCTCTTTGGCACTATGCAAGTACTATGCCGAGCATTAGCAGTACATTTGAGAGACTGAGATCATACTCCACATACCCTGGCTTAGAAGTGAGGTTCATGACTGTCATGGTATGTGCAAAACTCATCCATTTGGAGAAAGTATCCCAAAAGAAACTCTTCATTTTAAGGTATTCATTCATGTCCATAAAACTTTCTATTCTGGTTCCCCTGTTTATCTTTCTGCGCTACTTGTCCTTACTGCCTAGCATGCTCTCTTCAGTCTTAAAATACAAACCTGTTCATTATTCTCCCTGCATCTCTTGCAAGACTGAAAGCTTCCTATCACATAGCATTTTGTTTTCTGGCTCCTACCCTTTAGAATGCTCTTCTGACTCACATCTGTACAGAATCATCTTTTAAAAAATGTAAAGTTCTTTTGAAAACTCATTTTTTGCAATGGCTTTTTGGGATTACCTGGGATAGGGTCGGGGTGAAATCATGAGTTCTTTCCAGCTTTCCTGCTGGCAATTTTATTTTCTCCTCATTACTTGTCTCCCTTTTTTATATTTCCTTTTCTAGCTTTTTAGTTCATTTATATTTTAGCATATGTAAACTGCTCTAAAGCTATTTGTGGTAGAGCAGCATAGAAATTTTTAGTAAACATAAACATACAGCACTAGAATTGTAGTTCAATATTGAAGAAACGTCTGATCATTCCCAAGAATTAGAGGAAACCCACATTTTAATGGGATTGGAACAGCCCCACTGCCTGCATTTAATCACAGGCCACAAACAGACACAGAGTTCCCCTCCAACTCGCCACTGCTGAGATCTCCCTCAAGTCTCCCATCCTGCAGTACTTTCCCAGGTGCTCAGAGGTGAAGGGGGCTTTCTGATGGCCAAAACCCTCACTGTGCTGGTCTACCACCTCATTGGGTCCAGCGTTCAGCCTTCCATCTTTGAGGCTATGCACCAGCTCTGCTCCCCTTTCAGCCCCCAACGCCTCTTGGTGCCCCCTCCCCCATTTGTTGTTTTGCACCTCTCTGTGTCTTCCTCTGCCCCTTGTTCAATCAGGAACACTGACTTGTGGGTAACCCTCTTCCCAGCCATTTTCTCTCATAACTGTTGGCAGACTTGACCCCCATGACAACTCACAGTGCCATCACCAACTGTTGTGGACTTCTGTGGCAGATGTTACCCGCAATCAATACTCAACAGCAGATGCATTTTGGGCTGTCTCTTGTAATTGCTGCAGCACTTCGAGCAGGCTTGGTCTCCAAACCACCTTGGTCTTTCTTACTTGACCCTTACCTCACCCAGTAACCAGAAGGTCAAGGGGGTGTATCTTTAATCTTCAATACAGCGCTTCAGTATGCAGCACTGCAAAACACACAAAGTGTTTGTAATATAAATGATTAAGCTGCTCTCCCTACTCTTCCAGACACATTCACCTCAATTATTTATATTGCAAACAAGTTGAAGACAAGTTCCTGCATAGGCAGCCTAAGGAAGGCTCCCCCCAAGCAAGGATCCATTTTCATTAAGGCCTCTAGTGAGCTGCTGCCTTCCCCCATCACCATTACAAGGGCCTTTCAAAACACGGCTGACCTCCAGAGATTGGTTTTCTACCCAAAGCCAGCCAAACCAGACTGAACAAGCAACAATGGGCTGCAGACCACACTGCCATCGCTGCTGCACCTTCTACAAAGGTGCCGTCACAGACAACGGAGCCTACATAGGGCTTGATTTCTTCCCCCTTTATTAAAAAATTATCAACAGTCAAGCAGCTGCTACCCTCCGCCCAGACTGCAGAAACCCACAGCCCCCTCAACCCCCACCGCAACACTGAACTAAAGCGAAAGGAACCCAAATTATTAAATATCAATGTTATGGGATCTAAAAGACAGAGTATAATAGACAAGGATCCGCAGAGGGATGCCCAGAGAAAGATTACAAAGAGAAAATTATGGGCAAAGGAAGGGACAAAGCAAAAGAAAGATATTCAAAGGAAGAAAGAGAAGAATTGTTCTCTTTCTTCCTTTGACTATCTTTTTTTGGCTTTAACCCCCATTGCCCCTCATTGTTGATCACTGCCGTTCCAGCCTATTCTCCTACTTCCCCTCCCCTTGCTTTCTCCTCCCCCTACCTCCCTGATCCACATCATACTACTACTGATCATTTGTATAGCACTGCAAGGCACACCTATCTATACCTTAGCAAACATTACAGGGGTGGAGGAATGGGTTTGGCCAGGTTAATCATCTCTCAGAAAAGCCTGAGGACACCTCTTAAATCTCTAACAGAAAGTATTATTGCTATGCTCTTTTCAAGCATTAATTAAAACACTTGTAGCAGCAAAGCGCAGACAAACCAATGATACCAGGAGTCTGTTCAGAAGGTCCAAATCATTTATTTGTGCACAAGTCTCGAACCAATCAATTTCAAAATGGCTGAGCAAAGTTTTCAAGCATTACAACAACTTTTATAGACTTCTGTTCCATTCTAGGTATAGAAAAACATTTCATTGGTCCCGGTAATCTCCCGTACCTCCCGTACCTCTTCTATTGGTCCCGGTACTGATAAGTTTATCCAGTTATGTCCCTCCAGTGGGCATGACACCTGCATACCCCCCTTCTAGTCCCAATTACAATGGTCAGTTCATCAACTTGTTACTTTCACACTTTCAAGGTTATAGAACCAATTTGTACGTGCAGAGGAGCTGGGCTCTGCAACTCATCTGTCAGCACTCCCAATTATTTCTTTGCAGATGTACTTTTTCTTATCAGTAACTTTTAAACATGTTTTTCTGTATTTTTCCATCTTTCAATACTGCAGTTCTGCTTACCTAAGCTAATTCAATACTTCTACTGAGTTCTATCTTACAATAGCAGCATATTGGGGGATGTGCAATCCTATATGCCTCTCCACAGGCCTCATTTACAGGTCAAGCTAGCCATGCTGGCTTGCTTATGTTCGGACACTGTGGGTCACAGGCCTGCACCTGCCACATTCCCCCCTTTGATTAATCTCACCCTATTACTTAATAAGGTGTGAGAATTAAATCACTTTCTGAAGAATCACATCCTGGCTAAAGGATTTCTACCAGGACTGGCTGTATATAAAGCCATGATTTTTGTTGCGGTCTTCCGCTCTACTGTACTATCAATAGTGTTATGAATGGAACGCATACAACATGGGATTAAACATGGTAATAAGAAGATAACAGCAACAAGGATTAGTACCAATACGATGAAAGTCTTAAATCCTCCCACCCATGAAAAGAGGTTAGCAAACCAATTAGGAAATTTCAATGAGTGCCACGTCTGTACTGGCACATAAGCATGTCTTTGCATATCTTTAGCAATTTCTTCAACTACTTGACCTTTATCATCTATTTTCAAACAGCAATTGGTTAAGTTCAGCTTACCACATACTCCTCCTTCAGCTGCTAACAAATAATCAAGTGCTAAGCGGTTCTGATATATCGCAGTGCGCATCTGAGTACTTTGTCTAGCTAAGAGCGTTAGAGCATGACTAGTTTCATTGGTTATTATTTCAACTACTGCTTGTAAGCGAATGATACGATTAATCATATAAATTGGGGTACGATAACCATACATACCATCATCATTCCAAGTGGCGGGTCCATAATACTCAATAATTCTTTCTGGTGGCCAATCATCACCTTGCCATTTCTCCCACTTGCCTATCTGTAAGGCCTCTCTCTTTTGTCTTAGTGCTCTTTTGTGTCGGTGGGTAGTGTATACTGGGTATCCTAATTGTTCTCCATGTTCAGTGTTTAAAAGAAAGAAAGAAGGTCTGATGGTTCCTAAGACACATGCTCCTCCCCAGTGTGGTGGGAGTTGTGCATATGCTCGGTTTCCACAGATCCAATATAGGCCAGGTGGGGCCTGCCAGGCTTGGACTTTGGCAAGGTTAGTCCATAGACCTGCAAGTTCAGGAAATCTGGCTAATGGGTTAGGAGGTTCAGGATGTCCAATTCCTGACCACCATGCTGTCTTTGTGGTCGTGGCATTATAGTATTTCTGGCTAAGACAGACCAGCTGTCCTACCTTTTGGGTGAACTGGGGTCCAGTTCTGGCATAGCAAAGACGTCCAACGATTGAGTGCGCTAACACCCATTCACTGGTAGTCTTGTGTAATTCAGTCTGATTATAAATCATGGAATAATTCAATTCTTGGGCTTCCCATGGCCACTGATCTCCCATTTGGGTTCCGCCACAGAAATAACAATCTGTGATCTTAAGACTAGATACTACTGCTCCGGCTAATTCTAGAAATAAATTCTGTGAGGGGTGAGGGATCTCAAACTTATTTACATGCATGGCTTCATAGAAAGTATTATGAAGATGATATTTAGATGACTTGTGGGCTTGGGTATTCAATCTGATATACACAATGCTCCTCCAGCAATACGTAACCCAAACTTATATCCTTGTTTCCATGCATGGGGATTGTGTATACGTAAGTGTAAGGGGTTACAAGCATCTTTCTGACATTTATCATTTGTGGTTGGCTTGGTTAGAGTAGCCATCCGCTTATCTATTTTCTCATCGGTTATACCAGTGTTCCAGGTAGCATAAAAACACATCCCCAATACGGGCAATAGTAGTCTGCTGCTGGGGCAGTACTATAGCCTGGTTCCTTTTTACCGGTACACTTTCTCCATCCCGTGGCACCTTCTGGACACATATACTTATGGTCATTTCGATACGCTTTCTCCCATGTACCACAGGTGGAATAACTATCTCTATTAATAGCATTGCATGCATAAAAATTCAAAACAGCAGGTTTAGTAATGTCCTTAAGTGGTGGCGTTGCAGCTAATATAGGTCCATCTGCATCCTTCCATCTTATTTCCATCGTGTAATAGGATGGATTCTGATGCGGATTATAACATGTCTTAATTTTCCCATGAGTGCAAACATTTAGTTCAGTGGTGTTATAGATACACCGAGTTACTGTTCCCTCGCAGGTATAGTAAGAATGATAAAGCAAAGTCTGAGTTACTTTCAGTCCAATTCTAGTAGAAGTAATGCAGGCAGTGCATGGAGGTAAAGCATAAGTCTGTTCAAAACCTCCAAAGAAGGCAACCAAAGTAATGCAAAAGTAAAGATGCATGTCGATGTTGATTGGAGTTCTTCTGAATCCTCAGCTTGCTGATCTTGATCACGACGATCTATTATTCTTCGTCCCGTTTGCTAATGAAGCAATTTAACGGGTGCTGAGTGTTGATTGAAGATCCTCAAGTTGTCCAGTACACATTGACCAACTTAGCAATTCAGTTGGCTTGTGGAGTCTGGCTTAGTCAGTGTAGTCTCAAAGTAGTGTGTCAAATCACACGCAAATTGGGTTCGTTGAAACAAAACTGTTGCTGCATAGAAAACAGCAATCCTCTTCGAAAGACTTGGCTACTGCAAAGCACTTGTGATGAAGTGTCTATGCTGCTGGTTGCCGTCTCAGAGTAACTCGCAAGGGTACATCAGGGTGCTGTTCTGCTGTCCACTGCTCTGGTTCAGGATCGGCGGCGGGCTTGACTCTGCTGTGGTGGATCCAGGCGTCGATCTCGGCTACCTTTACTGCAGTTGGGGTAGACAGGATGACGGTGTACGGTCCCTTCCAATGGGGTTCCAACGGTGTCTTCTTCCAATCTTTGATCCACACCGAAGTACCAGGCTGGTAGGGATGCAAGGGTTCCGTCAAGTTGATAGGCAACTGGTCTTGGATCCACGTATGGAGAGTCTGCAGAACAAAACTAAGAGCTAGAAGTTCTTGTCTGGTTATTTCCGAACCAATTTGGGCTAGACTTCCTTTGATTCCCTGCACTATTGGTGGGGGTTTACCATACAAAACTTCAAAAGGGGAAAATCCTGTTGACTTTACAGGAGCTGAGCGTATTCTGAATAAAGCTATGGGGAGCACTTGGGGCCACTTCAATTGTGTCTCCTGACAAAGCTTAGACATTTGGGCTTTCAAGGTACGATTCATGCGCTCAACTTTCCCTGAACTCTGGGGTCTGTATGCAGTGTGGAGTTTCCATTGTATCTGCAAAGCTTTTGCTAACTGCTGAGTAACTTGGGAGACAAATGAGGGTCCATTATCTGACCCTATTACTGCTGGAATTCCGAATCTGGGGACAATCTCTCTCATTAAGACTTTGGTAACTTCTCGGGCTTTCTCAGTTCTGGTTGGGAAGGCTTCTACCCACCCAGAGAAAGTACAAACTAATACTAGTAGATAATGATATCCATTGGCTTTTGGCATTTCGGTAAAATCAACTTGGAGGTTGTGCATGGGGGTGACACCTCTTGACTGAACTCGGGGTGCTGTAATAAGGCCTTGCTTGGCATTATTTTTGGCACAAGTTTGACATTGTTGTGCTACTGAAGCTGATATGGTTGTCATCAGAGGGATGTAGAAATGTGGTCTGAGTGCTTTTTCCATAGCACTCTTCCCATAGTGGGTGGCTTCGTGGAAAGCTTTGACAAAGGATGGTCCTAACAGTTCAGGAATTACTATTCGTCCTGGGGGTTGACTGCCCTCTTCTGGTGGCAGCTCAATCCATCCGTCTTTCAATACTCCATTTTCTTTGTCACAATAGTAGTCCAATTCTTTGGTGGTATATCGTGGGGTCCATAGATTCAAAGGTACTGGAAACAATGCTGCTTGCATTGGCATAGCTTGTGGGGCAATTTGTCCTGTCATAGCTGCTTGTCGTGCTGAGGCATCTGCAAATCTATTTCCTCGGGCAACTTCTCCTTTTCCTGCTTGATGTCCTCTGCAATGCATGACAGCTACACGTGTTGGGGCCCAAACGGCATCAAGTAACATCAATATTTCGGGACCATATTTGACTGATTTTCCTCCGGATGTGATGAGTCCTCTTTCTTTATAGAGAGCTCCATGGGCATGCAGGGTAGTGAAGGCATATTTGGAATCTGTATATACATTCAGTATAAGTTTTTCTCCTAACAACAATGCTCTGGTGAGTGCTATCAATTCGGCTTTCTGGGCTGATGTGCCTGAGGCTAGGGCTGATGATTCAACTACTTCGTGTTGAGTGACGACTGCATATCCGGCACAGCGTCGTCCATCAAGGATGAGACTGCTCCCATCAACATAATAGGTTTGGTCAGGATTGTCTATGGGCACATCTGTCAAGTCGGGTCGGCTGGAGAACACAGTCTCCATGACTTCGATACAGTCATGTTCTGGGAGTTCTTCACTGATAGGTATCAAGGTGGCTGGATTCAGGGCATGGCTCACTTCAAGTTGTATCTGTGGGTTTTCACATAACATGCTCTGGTACTTCAACATTCGGGAATTGGTGAGCCAATAATTTGCTTTTTGTTCCATAAGGGCAAGGACTGCATGTGGCACAGTGACTCGTATGTTCTGTCCTAGTGTGAGTTTGTCTGCTTCACTCACTAGTAGTGCTGTAGCTGCAACTGCTCTCAAGCAAGGTGGCCATCCTTTGGCCACAGGGTCCAATTGTTTCGATAGGTAGGCTACAGGTCGTTCCCAATTTCCCAATTTCTGAGTCAACATGCCTAGGGCATTTCCCTGTGCTTCATGTACAAACAAGTGAAAAGGTTTGTGGACATCTGGTAGTCCAAGTGCTGGTGATGACATCAATTCTTCTTTTAACTTCTGGAAGGCTGTGTCCTGCTCAAGTCCCCACTCCAGTGGTGACTTCTCTTCTCCTTTTGTGGCTTCATACAGTGGTTTGGCAATTTGGGCAAAGTTGGGTATCCAAATTCGGCAATATCCTGCCGCTCCCAGAAAGGCTCTGACTTGCTTTCTGGTTGTTGGAGTTGGAATTCTGCATACTGCTTCTTTTCTTTCTCTGCCTAATCTTCTGCTTCCTTGGGTGATACGAAAACCCAAGTATTTCACTTCTTTTTGGCATAGCTGTGCTTTGGCTCTGGAAACTTTGTATCCAGCTTCCTCTAGTAACTGCAAGAGATCTTTGGTGGCTAGTATACATTCACTTTCTGATACGGCAGCTATCAACAGATCATCCACGTATTGGAGAAGCACTCTCTTCCCCGGGGCTACTGGATAGCTTGAAAGGTCTTGATTCAGTGCGGCACTAAAGATGGTAGGCGAATTCTTGAATCCTTGGGGTAATCTTGTCCAGGTAAGTTGGCCCCCTCTTCCAGAGATGGGGTCCTGCCATTCGAATGCAAACAATATTTGGCTTACAGGGGCTAATCTTATGCAAAAGAATGCATCTTTCAAATCCAGTACAGTGAAATGGGTAGCTTCAGCAGGTATCAGTCCTAGGAGGGTGTAAGGATTGGGTACGACTGGATGTATGGTCTCAGCTGCATCATTTACTCTTCTCAAATCTTGCACTGGGCGATAATCATCTGTCCCAGGCTTCTTTACTGGCAAAAGTGGAGTGTTCCATGGGGATTGGCATACTTTTAGTAGGCCATACTCAAGCAATCTTTGTAGGTGGCGATGGATGCCTTCAATTGCGGCTCTTGGGAGAGGGTACTGTTTGACGTGCACTGGTGTAGCACTAGGCTTGAGGGTTACAATCACTGGAGCTATATGTTTGGCTAGGCCTGGGGGGCTGCCTTCTGCCCATACTCCAGGTGGTGCATCAATACTTTTTAAAGTTTGTTCAAAATAGGTATCTTGTATCGAATCATCAATGTAGTATCTCCATTCTTCTTCTCGGGGAACTGTCAGCAGCATTACTCCCGCTGGTTTGGTTTGGGGATTTACTGTCATTTGCATTTCTCCTTGCTCAGAGAAAGATATCTGTGCTTGAAGCTTGGCTAGCATATCTCGTCCCAGTAATGGCACTGGACATTCGGGCATGTAAAGGAATTGATGAGTTACTTGCTGTCCTCCCAGACTGCATATTCGGTTTTGAAGAAAAGACTTTGTGGCTTTGGCACCAGTTGCTCCTATGATAGTGACTGCTTTTGTAGTGAATGGGGCTATCTTTTTGTCTATTACTGAATGTTGTGCTCCAGTATCAACCATAAAGTCCATAATTTGGTCTCCTATTTGTATTCCGACCATAGGCTCCTGGAGACCTAAAGCAAACTTGGAGCCCGGTCTGTCCTAATCCACGTCATTCTCATCATGGGCTGGTGTGGCCAATGCTTGAATGGTTCCTCCTCTCTCTCGCTGGAATTGTTCTCGATTGGCTCCTCCTCGGCTTCGGGGATAGCTTCGTCTTTCTTCTCGCCACTGATGGCTGCTGTCGTCATCATGCTGGGCGTCTTCGAGTTGCGGGCACATATCTCTCCAATGTCCTTCCTCTCTGCAATAGGCGCATTGGTTCACGCCTAGTCTCTGGGTCCGGCCTCCGCCTTGACCCCGCCCTCTTCCTCTGCTCCTTCGACTAGGGACACCTCCCCTTTTCTGTTCCACTATGGCCGCAGCCAAAAAATCAGCTTTCTTCTTCATCTTTCTATCACATTCTCTCTGTCTTTCAGTATCACGATTCACATACACTTTATGAGCGACTTCCAATAACTGTGTTGCATTCATGCCCGCAAACCCTTCTAACTTCTGTAATTTGCGTCTAATATCTGGTTGAGACTGGTTTACAAAAGCAGAATTCACCATACATAAACTTCCTGGTGCCTCAGGGTCATAGGGAGTATACATTCTGTAGGCTTCAGTTAATCTTTCATAAAAATCTGCTGGGCTCTCATCTATCCCTTGGATAACTCCTGTAACTTTGGAAAGGTTCATAGCTTTCTGGCCCCCCCTTCTCAGGCCTTGTAAAAAGCCTTGGCGAAAACGGGCTAGGGCTGTGGATCCTTCATCTGTATTTGGATCCCATTGGGGGTCTTCATTCGGGAATTCTCTCTGAGCTGCTTCCCTACGGTCTATTATATTCTGCCCCTGTGCCGGAGCTGCAGGGTTTTCTGCCATCCATTCAATAGCTGCTTTTCTAATTCTTGCTCGTTCTTCTGTAGTAAATAGGGTGGTCAGGAGCTGACGGCAATCTGGCCAAGTGGGTTGGTGAGTTTCCATAATACTAGTTACTAATTCTGTCAGCTCCTGGGGCTTACTAGTATAGGAGGCATAGTGCGACCTCCAATTTAATAAATCAGTTGTAGAGAAAGGGATATACACATAAGTTAGGGGTCCCGCTACCACTTCATCATTATCATTCTTTACGGGCACTCCCGGGACTTGCCGTAAGGGAAACAGTTTAGCTGCTATGGGTGTCTTTTGGGATCTAAGGGTTATTGTCGTTGCCTTTGCAGGAGTCACTTTCTTTTTCTCAACAGGTTTTGCTTTGGGTTTCTCTGTCACTGGCATGCTAGTGCTAGTGCTGACTTTCTCAATTATTTGTACACTTTCCTCATCTGGGGGATCCTCTCTTTCTCCTTCTTCAGTCTCCACTTCTGACTCGCTTTTTAGGTCCTCCTCTTCTTTTCCCGCTAATTCTTCCTCTTTCTCTTCTCCAGGAGGAGGGGGGTCAGGGGTTGGGTCCCGCCTCAGCTCTGGCCGTCTCTGGGGTTCTTGGGCAGGACGCCGGGCTACTCTTACTGGACCTGGGGTTCGGGACTGCCTAAGAATTATTTCTGGGGAATCAGGATCTGCCAGGATGGGCTTCTTTCTGGCTTTCTTATCCTGCTCTTTCATTCTAGGCTGTTCCGTTTTCTGTCTAGAATCTGCTTTAGCTAACATTATTCTGCACTGTTCCTCATAACAGCGCTGCGCCCAGGGGGGCGGATCTTCACAAATACTTAACCAGGAATCTATATAGGGGTACTGGTCGGGGTGCGCTATCCGCACTCTACGGTGTATTGACTGAATAATCTCTACTTTGAACGTTCCCTCTCGGGGCCAGATGGGGTCTAGATCGGGCCACTCCCTAGTACACAAAATCTGCAAACGGGCTGCTGTCATTTTAATACCATAATCTCCTGAATATCCCTCTTTAAAATGTGCGATCATACATTCTAATGGAGTGTTTCTAGTAGACCCCGCCCCTCCCATTTCGATGTGTGCGCGCAACAACAGACAAAAGGGAAAAGGAGGGCGGACCGTGGGTATGGGGTCCTCACGGCCCTGGAAACGTATAAGGAGTACAAATAACAAGACAAGACGACAATCGCTTCCCCCTTTTCGCGACCTGAACGCGGTCGCCCGGTCAGGAAATGCGCTACTCAGGGGTCCGCCTTCACTTGGTCCGTGCTGCCAGACCTCTCATTCACACTTCGTTCACACAATCATGCTAGCAACGTATCCCAGAATGCATTCGTTTCTACCTATTCTGACTAGTCTTTTCCAATTTCCCAATTACAAAAAGGATGGGGGTTTCACCCGGCGAATTCCCATGCCAGGCTACTCGGCCCTTCCTTGAGAGGTGATCATGCTCTCTTACCAATTCCCAATATCTCGAGATTACAAATTCCAAAGTTCCAAGTTCCAATGGCAGTACTGCGCTTTCTATTTCTGTCTAGACCCAAAATCAAAACTATACTCACCGGATCCGGTCCTCAAACTTCCCAAGCAGGCGCATGAGTTGGACCTCGGACTCCCCTCACTCGGGTTCGAGGCGTTGACTCCAGCCGGGCTCGTCACCCGCCGAGGTCCGACCAGCTCCCTCCGATACAAGGGACCGGTGGCGCCAGGGAGCAGCCCTCGTCGGAAGGGCGCGATCCCGGCAGGACCAAGCCTATAGAGGCGGAAAGTCGTGGTATATTGCCCTATATACACTTTGATTCCACAACTTCCCGGCCAACGCACCAAGGAATATGTAGCAGCAAAGCGCAGACAAACCAATGATACCAGGAGTCTGTTCAGAAGGTCCAAATCATTTATTTGTGCACAAGTCTCGAACCAATCAATTTCAAAATGGCTGAGCAAAGTTTTCAAGCATTACAACAACTTTTATAGACTTCTGTTCCATTCTAGGTATAGAAAAACATTTCATTGGTCCCGGTAATCTCCCGTACCTCCCGTACCTCTTCTATTGGTCCCGGTACTGATAAGTTTATCCAGTTATGTCCCTCCAGTGGGCATGACACCTGCATACCCCCCTTCTAGTCCCAATTACAATGGTCAGTTCATCAACTTGTTACTTTCACACTTTCAAGGTTATAGAACCAATTTGTACGTGCAGAGGAGCTGGGCTCTGCAACTCATCTGTCAGCACTCCCAATTATTTCTTTGCAGATGTACTTTTTCTTATCAGTAACTTTTAAACATGTTTTTCTGTATTTTTCCATCTTTCAATACTGCAGTTCTGCTTACCTAAGCTAATTCAATACTTCTACTGAGTTCTATCTTACAATAGCAGCATATTGGGGGATGTGCAATCCTATATGCCTCTCCACAGGCCTCATTTACAGGTCAAGCTAGCCATGCTGGCCTGCTTATGTTCGGACACTGTGGGTCACAGGCCTGCACCTGCCACACACTAATGGAAAGTTTTGCAGCTAAGCTATGTTCCAACTTTACAACTCTAGCAAAAGGTTTACTAGCTAAGCTATGTTCTAACTTTAATTAATCTCTTAGCTGATTGATGGCCCCTACAATGCAATAACCATTCCCCATGTATGCAACACGCACATTTAGTAATTCTGTGGAAAACATAGGCAGAATATCCACGCTGTAAAAGTTTAAAGAATAATTCCTTGACTTTCAATCAAAAATCTTGCACAGAACAACAAATCCATCTCACTCTCATAAACTTGACTTCAGGGCAGTCATGTTTTGAATCCAAAAGGATGAAAACTTTGAAACTGCAGTAAACTATTACATTCTACTTTCTACATGTTTTTCCAAATCTTCTTTTTTGTTTAAAAATAGTTATGTCCAAAAAACTGATGCTATGCAAATCACATTCCATCATAAACTGCAAGTTTTTTTATCCAATGAATTCAACCAGAGGAAAAAAAATCATTGAGATCTTCATGAGTAGCAGCCAAATAAAGAAAATGTCATCTAAAACTCTTCTCCACATGGTCATGTAGGTAAACCAATAAGAATTATAGAATGAGATTCTTCCAATTGTGTAACATAGATGGTGCTACTTAGAGGGCCAATGTTGCAAATAAAGCATTATCAAAACAAAAATAATTGTGCTTTAATGCTAACACTAACAGATAGAGTCCCTTTTACTGAAGCCTGGTGATCAGTTAATGTGCATTTTAACACAAAACACTTGGCAGCCGGGAACACTAAAGCACAAGCATGCAGGCCACTGCACATTAAAACTCATGATAAAGGAAGTGACATGTGATGAATGGCTGCCTAGGAGCTAGGCTCCCGAGTGCATCAAGCTGAGCTAATAATAGCACCACTCCATGTCAGGGAATGCGACCAAACTGTGCCTGAAGTATGGGAGCATAGAGGCATGTCCGTGCAGAAGCAGCTCGAGAAGTTTAAGTCTCTGTATGCAAGTAAAACCTTGGCCGGTCTGAAGAATGAGAGAGACAATATGGAAACCAAATTTGACACAGATGAGGAGTTGAAGCAGGCAGAGGATCCATGTACCCGGGGCAATATCTGACGAGGGTTCCAGGAGCTCAGGAGGGAAGTAACTTTGGTACAGAAGGAGCTGAGAGATGTGATGGGAGAGATGCACCATGATCTGCAGGACCTGGGGCACAGGCTCAATACAGGGGAAGAGCACATGGAGCTGCAAGTAGATGTGGCAGGTGAAGTGCGTGAGGCTTTAGAGGAATTGCAGCAGGAGCAGGAGGTGATGCACGAATGATTGAGGACCTCAAAAACAGATTACAGCACTGCAATATATGCATTGGGGGTCCTGTAGACTGAAAAGTACAATTGGGCTGGAAAAGTGGTCTGAGATCTCTGTCGGTTTATGTTGGAAGATGAGCAGAAAAGCATGGGGCCTCAGTTAGCCCTGGAAAGAGTGCACCAGCTTTGGGTCCCCCTCCCCCCCCCCCCAGAAATAAACCTTGGGACATTGTGTCTTGCCCACAACCGACCCAAGAGTTTCTGCTGCCCTAGTCAGAAACCCCAGCCTTGACATCCCCCAACCCGCCATAGCCGCCCTCCCCCCAGCTGCCGCTGCCACTTTTGGAAATACTGCCACTGCCCACCTCCCCCCCCCCCCAAATGGAATTGGCGGCAGCTGGGGGAGTGGTGTGGCTTCCCATCTGTGCTGCCACCACCGCCGCTACCCACCCGTGCTACTGCTGCCACCCACTTGGGCTGGCCGCTCTAGGCAGCAGCCTAGCTCATCTAGTGAATGAGCCAGCCCTGGTCCTGCCTTTCTCAGTTTGCAGAGAAAGAAAGGATAATGAGACTGCTGGAAGGAAAAGTCATTTTAAGTGGAACAACCGTGGGAATGAGATTTTCCAGAGCCTAGTCCCAGTGACTCTGCAACAGCGGCGAGCATTTAAAGACATGACTGGGTACTTCATTGCATCAGCCTATTTCCAGTCCTAGCCCTCCCAGTATCAGTCCTCCTCCAGTCCCAGTCACTTCCAGCATCAGCTCCCTTCCAGTCCCCTCATCCCCAAGCATCAGCTCATTTCCAGTCCTAGCCCCTTAGTATCAGTCATCCTCCAGTCCCAATCCCTCCCAGCATCTTCTCCCTTTCAATCTCAGGCTCCCCATCCCCCAGTATCAGTCCATTTCTAGTCCTAGTCCCCCCCCCCCACCCCCCACCCCCGTATCAGTCCTCCTCCAGTCCCAATCCCCCCCAGCATCTTCTCCCTTACAATCCCAGGCTCTCCATTCCCCAGTATCAGCCCATTACCAGACCTAGCCCCCCCTCCCCCCGAATCAGTCCTCCTCCAGTACCAATCCCTCCCAGCATCATCTCCCTTGAAATCCCAGGCTCCTCATCCCCTAGCATCATCCCATAGAAACATAGTAACATAGTATATGACAGCAGATAAGGACCATCATTATCCATCTAGTCTGCCCAGCAAGGTGGCAAGAGTAGGTGCACCTGCCGCTCCATGTAGGTAATGCCTCCCCATGCCTTTGTTTAGATCTTCAAGTCTCTTCTCATAAGTCTTCTGACTCAGGCTCCAAATCATTTTGGTTGCCTTCCTCTGAACCGCTACTAGCCTTTTTATGTCCTTTGCAAGACATGATCTCCAAAACTGGACATAATATTCCAAGTGAGGCCTCAACAGCGACTTGTACAGTGGCATTAGCAGGGCCGGCCCGTCCATTGAGCAAGAATGTTTTTTGCACAGGGCCCCGCGTTTCAGGGGGCCCCGCACAAAGAACATTCTGCTTTTTTCAAAATTAAATTTAAAAACAAAATGCTGGCTGCTGCCGCTGCCACCGCAGCAGCAGCAGAATGGACTGTCCCGCGGGGCCCCCTCTGCCCGGCTGAATCCCTCCCTCCCTCCGTGACGGCTGAGCCCCTCCATGCCGGCTTTGAGAGTCGTGAAGGGAGAGTGTCTCCCTCGCGTCTCTGTTAAGCTTGCAGGTGGGCTTAACAGAGACGCGAGGGAGACACTCTCCCTTCGCGACTCTCAAAGCCGGCACGGAGGGGCTCATCCGTCACGGAGGGAGGGAGGGATTCAGCCGGGCAGAGGGGGCCCCACAGGACAGTCCATTCTGCCGCTGCCACGGCAGCGGTGGCAGCGGCAGCGGTAGCAGCCAGCGTTTTTTTTTTTTTAAATTTAATTTTACTTGAGCCGATGGGGGGGTGGGGGTTAGGACTGGTAATGGGCGATGGGGGGGCTAGGATTGGAAAAAGGCAGGGGGGGTTAACACTGGAGGGGGGCTGATGGGGTTAGGACTGGTAATGGGCTGTGGGCTGATGGGGGCTGTCTGGTAATGGGCTATGGGGGGGGGGCTAGGACTGGAAATGGGCTGGGGGGCTTAAGACTGGAGGTGGGCTGATGGGGTTAGGACTGGTAATGGGCTGTGGGCTGATGAGGGGTTAGGACTGGTAATGGGCTATGGGGGGGCTAGGACATGAAATGGGCTGATGGGGAGGGGTTAGGACTTGAGGTGGGCTGATGGGGTTAGGACTGGTAATGGGCTGTGGGCTGTTGGGGGGGTTAGAACTGGTAATGGGCTATGGGGGGATTAAGACTGGCTGTGGGCTGATGGGGGCTGTCTGGTAATGGGCTATGGGGGGGTTAGGGCTGATAATGGGCTATGGGGGGGCTAGGACAGGAAATGGGCTGATGTGGAGGGGTTAGGACTTGAGGTGGGCTGATGGGGTTAGGACTGGTAATAGGCTGTGGGCTGATGGGGGAGGGGGGAGGGGGGTTAGGACTGGCAATGGGCTATGGGGGGCTGACTGGAAATGGGTTGATGGGGTTAGGACTGGAAGTGGGCTGATGGGGGGTTAGGACTGATAATGGGTTTTAGGGGGGCTTAAACTGAAAATGGGGTGATAGGGGGTTAGGACTGGAAGTGGGTTGATGGGGGGGCTAGGACTGGTATTGGGTTGGGGGGTTGCTAGGACTGGAAATGGGCTGATGGGTGGCTAGGACTGGAAATGGGCTGATGCAGGGACTAGAAAGGAATGGATGCTGGGTGAGGCTGGAACTAGAAGGGAGCTGATGTTGGGGGAGGATTAGAATGGGATGGGGCTGGAAGAGTAAAATGGAGAAGGGAAAAATATTTTGTGTGGGAGAGATAAAAAAATCTACAATTGGCCGGGTATTGGGAGAGTAAGTGGGGATTGAGGATGGAGGGGTAAAATTTGAGTGGATGAAATAGGAATGAGGAAAGAGCAAAAGGAGAAAGATTAGTATGTTAAAGCAGATGTAGAGAGAGAATGAAAAAAACTAGAAGAGAGAAGAAAGGACAAATGGACAGCAGACGATGGAGAGTTAGCAGAAGACACGAAGAAACCAGAAGAAAGTGGCTGGAGCAATTGCAGCTGAAAAAAAATGCACAAAAGGTAGAAAAATATCTCTTTATTCTGAATTTATTAATTGGAATATGTCAGCTCTAGTAAATGTGCATCATTAACGTCTGCGCTTTGTTTAGTACAAGAGCAAATTAATGTATAGTTTTATTTCTACAGTGTTGTACATTCCAAGTTTGGCTTTTGGGATTCCCAGTTTAATTATTGTCTTCCTGTTTCTAAATTGTGATTACTTGTTTGGTGATGGTCTATGTTCTGCATGTGTAACTGAGCTGAGGTGTTCTGTTTATATAATTCCTATTTGACATTGCCACTTGTTCTCTTTCCCCAGTAGGTCATGTATTCTTGTTCTCTGAAATGTATTGGTTTAATATTTGCATGTTTCCTTTTGATAGGTAGGGTATGGTGCTTTGTGAGTCCTGTGGTAGTGCTGTTAGGATACTGCGGGTTTGCTATGGGTTCTAAATGGGCAGTGTTTGTACTAGTTCCTAATGTGTCTGGCAGTTGGCACTGGATTATAGTAATGTAGAAATCTTTTAGTCTTTCTTTATCCATACACTCATTAAGAGGCACGTTTACTAAAAGTTAGTATATGGTAACATTATGCAAATAGTTATGCAAATGAGGCCCCTTATGCAAATGAGGCCCCGCACCGAGTCTCTGCACATGGCCCCACACCCCCCTTGGGCCGCCCCTGGGCATTAGTACCTCTTCCTTTCTTCTGGTGATTACTCTCTGTATGCAACCCAGCATCCTTCTGGCTTTTGCCACTGCCTTATCACACTGTTTCGCCGCCTTGCGATCCTCAAAAACAATCACTCCGAGGTCCTTCTCCTGGTTCAAGCACACCAACCTCTCACCCTCTACTGCATACAATTCCCTTAGATTTCTGCTTCCCAGATGCATGACACTCCACTTCTTTGCATTAAATCTTAACAGTCAAGCATTAGACCAGTCTACCAGTTTTTGTAGATCTTTCCTCATGTTTTGTAGATGTTTCCTCAGGGGAGTCCACTCTTGCAAATTTTTATGTCATCTGCAAAAAGACAGACTTTTCCATTCAGTCCTTCAGCAATATCACTCATCTCTCTGTGGAGGCCCCCCTCCCCCCCCCCATTTGTTGAGATATAAGAGTTAGTTATGTTTATTTTGATTGTATCCGATTTCCAGTCCTAGCCCCCCGGTATTAGTATTCCAAAAGTTCCAGTCCCTCCATCTCCCAACATTAGTCCATTTCCTATTCTAACTACAGTAGCAGTCCTGCTCCCCCCCCCCTTCCCTCTCACTCACACTCACTCACACACTCACACATACATACCCATGGCCCACTCATTGGGGTCCCTGCTCTGGCCTGTCTAGCTTGAGGGGGAGCTGGTGAGGACCAAAGCCCAGCTCCCCAACTCATTTCTGCACAGCTGCAGGAGTAAAGATCTACTGGAGCAGTTTCTTTTTCCCCCCATGGCTGTGCTAAGATGTTTGTTGCCGGCAACGCCGGCAACAAACAACACAGCTGCGGGAGGAAAAGAAACTACTCTGGGGACTTCAGGACCTATGTCAGACTGGGTGGGTTACCCACGGCATGGTATCTAAGGCAGCACACTTTGAATGACAGTATTACAGTGGTGCACAGGCCTTCTGGTTTGTGCAGGGCACTAAAAAACAAGCAATCCTTGATTAGAAGAGGTGGGAATATACTCCATAGGAAGACATCCCCTCTCTTTTCAGTCTGTTGCAGAGTGTGAATAGGCAGAAAGGATCTACCCCAGGCGAAGCGTGTGAACCCAGGCACAGTATCTGAGGCAGCACACTTGCATGATGGTATTTCAGGCTGCACAGACCTGCTGGTTGGTGCAGGGTGTTAAACGACAGGCAGTTCCTGCTCCCAAGAGTTGGGAATCCAGTCCAATAGGAGCATTAGTCAGCAAACACATCCCACCTCTCCCCAATCATTGTTCAGAATAAACAGGCAGGTAGTGTAACTGGGCAATGCAGGGCCTACCCTACATTGGGTGAGCAACCCAGGCATAATATCTGAGGCAGCACACTTGTGGTGGTGGTACTCAAGGACTCTACAGGCCTGCTGGTGGTACAGAGAGCTAAAAGACAAGAAGTCCCTGCTCAAAAGATCTGGGAATCCAATCTAAGCATATCATAATGCTTGTGAAGGGTAAGTTTGGAAAATGGTTATAGAAGGAAAGAAGGGAGGTAAGGTGAGGTCACTACTGACACAAGTGTGGAGAAAGAAACAGGCCATTCTCAGGATATGTTTATAGGATCCTTTAGTTCACCGATAAAGCTGAAGTGAGATGTCTTTACAAGGAGAGTAGGATGAGCTGCTGTAAAAGAGTATGTTCCCAGTGTCATTTTTACACAGGTGCAAAAGGTTGACATAGTGGAGAGTGGCAAGAAGGCTTGATAGCCAAATCAACCCTAGCTATCATAGTGTGACAGATTGCCCTCACATTCACCATCCTCCATTACTGTACTTGTCAACTATTGGCCTCCTGTCTCACTATTAGCCTTCCATTATAGGGGCTTCCCTATAATGAAAGAAATATCGATAAACTAGGAAGATGTATTACAATTATATGATAAACTGAAGAGTAGCAAATCTCCTAGACCAGATGGTGTACATCCAGGGGTGTTGAAAGAACAGAAATATGAGATTGCAGACCTACTATTAGTTATCTGTGAACTATCATTAAAGTCATTTATAACACCTGAAGATTTATTTATTTAGACAGTTTCATATACCGCCTTATCCTTCAATCAAAGCAGTCACAACACAATTGGGGGATACATTTAACACACGGGGATATGAGACACATACACTTATACGGAACATGGGCAATGGAGGGTTAAGTGGCTTGCCCAAGACCACAAGGAGCATCTGTGGGACTAGAAACCCCAGTCCTTCCAGCCCAAGGTTGCTGTCCTCTAGTGGGATTTGAACCCCTGACCTTCCGGCCTGAAGTACCTTGCCCCAACCACTAGGCTACTCCTCCTAAATAGCCAACATAATGCCAATTTTTAAAAAGAGTTCCAGGGTTCCAGGGGTGATCTGGGAAACTACAGACCGATGAGCCTGATATCAGTAACAGGCAAAATGGTAGAAACTATTATAAAGAACAAAATGAGTGAACATGTAGATAGTCATGATTTAATGGGAGAAAGCCAACATAGCTTTAGCTAAGGATGGTCTTATCTTACTAATCTGTTATATATTTTTGAAGGTGTGAATAAACATGTAGACAAAGGTGAGCCAGTTGATATTGTGCATCTGGACTTTCAGAAAGCCTTTGACAAGTTCCCTCATGAGAGACTCTTGGCGAATTTATAAAATCATGGGATAGGAGGCAGTGTACTATTGTGGATCAGGAACTGGTTAAAAGATAGAAAGGGTAGGGCTAAATGGCCAAGTTTCCCAATGTAGAAAGCTGAATAGTGGAGTACCCCAGGGATCTGTGCTGGGTCCGCTGCTTTTTAACATATTCCTAAATGACCTGGAAATGGGAATAACGACTGAGGTAATCACAGTTGCAGATGACACAAAATTATTCAAAGTTGTTAAAAACCAGCAGGATTGTGAAAAATTGCAAGAGGACCTTGATAAATTGGAAGACTAGACGTTCAAATGTCAGATGAAATTTAATGTGGACAAGTGCAAAGTTATGCATCTAGGAAAGAACAACCCAAACTATGGTTACACGATGCAAGGTTCCATATTAGGAACCACCACCCAGGAAAAAAATTTAGGTGTCATCATGGATAACACATTGAAACTCCCCACCCAGTGTGCAGTGGCAGTCAAGAAAGGAATCATAAGGAAAGGAATGGAGAATAAAACAAAGGATATTATAATGCTTCTGTATCGTTCCATGGCATGACTGCACCTTGAATATTGTGTGCAGTTCTGATCATTGTATCTTAAAAAGGATTTAACAGAATTAGAAAAGGTACAGAGACGAGCCACCAATATGGTAAAGGGGATGGAAGGATATCCTTATGAGGGGTCCAATTCTGTGAGGTGGCATAAGCAGCTAAAAGTCACTGATCGGGCCCGGGAACCTCCTCAAGGCTGGGAACAACTGCCAGTAGGTCCCTGCTGCCCAATCCAGGCTCCGGTTGCCCCGCCGAGGATCAGATGGTGGGGAAATGGGGGTCAGATCAGTTGATGGGGAAATGGGGGTTGGCACTATGGCGGCCTGAGCAGCATGCAGGAAGGATGTCCCTGCAGGTATGCGGGAGCATGCCGGGCCATTTCAGGGCCCAATCCTGCACCCATGAGAACATCTAGCTCTTGCAGTGCGGAATTGGATCCTAATGGGCCTTTCCTTCTCGGAGGCATTCAGACAGCCTGGATGTGCCCCTTCTGGGATCGGGATCCATGGCTCTTCAATCAGGAAAAGAGACGGCTGAGGAGAGATATGATAGAGGTCTATAAATTAATGAATGGAGTGGAACGGGTAAACGTAGATCAATTGTTTATGTTATCCCATCAAAAATTAGAAAGACTAAGGATATGCAATGAAGCTACAATGACATGCAATAAAGCTACTAACAAGAGAAAATATTTTTTTACTCAATGCGTAATCAAGCTCTGAACATAAGAACATAAGAATATAACATAAGATATGCCATACTGGGTCAGACCAAGGTCCATCAAGCCCAATATCCTGTTTCCAACAGTGGCCAATCTAGGTCATATGTACCTAGCAGTTTCCCCAAGAGACACAGGTTCCGCAATGCTTGTACTGGGTCAAGCATTGATATCCTGGGTCCCTTCTTAATAATGGTTTATAGACCTTTCCTCCAGGAACTTGTCCAAACCTTTTTTAAACCCAGCTACACTAACAGCCTTTACTACATCCTCCGGTAACAAATTCCAGAGTTTGATTACATGTTGAGTGAAAAAAATATTTTCTTTTATTAGTCTGAAATTGTTTACCCTGTAGCTTCATTGCATATCCCCTAGTCTTTCTATATTCTGATAACGTAAACAATCAATCTATGTTTACCCGTTCCACTCCGTTCATTAATATATATCATATCTCCCCTCAGCCGTCTCTTTTCCAGGTCAAAGAGCCCAATCTTTTTAGCCTTTCTTCATAGGAGTATCCTTCCATCCCCTTTACCATTTTGGTGGCTCTTCTCGGAAACTTTTCTAATAACGCTATATCCTTTTTAAGATACGGCGACCAGAATTGCACACAATATTCAAGGTGCGGTCTCACCATGGAACCATATAGAGGCATTATAATAGCTTTTGTTTTATTTTCCATTCCTTTCCTTATGATACCTAGCATTCTATTTGATCTCTTGGCTGCCACTGCACACTGGGCCGAGGGTTTTAACATGTTATCCACAATGATGCCTAAATCTTTTTCCTGGGCGGTGGTTCCTAATGTGGAACCTTGCATCGTGTAACCATAGTTTGGGTTGTTCTTCCCTAGGTGTATAACTTTGCACTTGTCCACATTAAATTTCATCTGCCCTTTTGATGCCTAGTCTTCCAATTTATCAAGATCCTCTTGCAATTTTCATCAATCCTCTTGCGTTTTAACAACTTTAAATAGTTTTGTGTCATCTGCAAATTTGACAACCTCACTCGTTATTCCACTTTCCAGGTCATTTATGAATATGTCAAAAAGCAGTGAACCCAGCACAGATCCCTGGGGTACACCACTATTCACCTTTCTCCATTGGGAAAATTGGCCATTTAGCCCAACTCTCTGCTTTCTATCTTTTAACCAGTTCCTGATGCACACTAGTACACTGCCTCCTATCCCATGACTCTTTAGTTTTGGCAAAAGTCTCTGATGAGGGACCTTGTCAAAGGCTTTCTGAAACTCCCGATACACTATATCAATCGACTCACCTTTGTCCACCTGTTTATTCACACTTTCAAAAAAACATAACATGTTGGCTGTCTCCAATTAGGCCATGACTAACTACATGCTGAGTAATTTTATTCTTTATGATGGTTTCTACTATTTTTCCCGGTACTGACGTCAGGCTCACCAGTCTGTAGTTTCCCGGATCACCCCTGGAACGCTTTTTTTAAATTGGTGTTACATTGGCAATCCTCCAATCTTCAGGCATTAGAGATGATTTTAATGATAGTTCAAAGATTACTAATAGTAGGTCTGCAATCTCATATTTCAGTTCTTTCAACACCTTTGGATGTATACCATCCAGCCCAGGTGATCTGCTACCCTTCAGTTTATCTAATAGTTTTAATACATCTTCCCAATGTATTGATTTTTCCTTCAATTCTTCTGCACCTTGTGGCACTGCAGACCCTCTGCAGGCAGAAGAAAATGTTTTAAACTCAGAAAAAAGAGGCAGACACTGGCTGCAGCATCACGAGGAGCCATATAGGGGGAGCAAGAGGGACCTCTGGAGGACTGAGGAACCACGCCCTAGAGCCAATGATGCAATACCAGCCTGTACCCAATCCAGAAAGGGAAGGATTCCTTTTAAAAGTCCAGATGACTGGAGAAAGTCAGACTGGCAGGTAGTTGTGCAAGGAGTTCCAGTTCCAGATTCGCATGGAGATCCAGATCCAAATCCAGGAAGGAAGCTAACTTTGGAAGGAGAAAGGAGAGCTTTCCTGGAAGGAGAGGAGGACCCAGGAATAGGAGTCCTAACAGATGGAACCGGCCTAGTAGACTCAGCAGAGCCAGGTGAAGAAACTTGCTTTAGATATCTCAAAAGGGGAGAGGACACACTTTCCAGGAGGGAAAGATACCATGTGGAAGCTAACCCTGGAAGGAGAAGGAATGTACCAGAGAGTCCAAGGCCTGAGTTTGGCAAGGGCCAGCAAGTGTTGAAAGGCGCAACAGGGAGTAACCAAGAAAGAGGTGAAAGAGGAATATTGAAAGGCAACTTTCAAGGCCCTGGGAGAAAGAAGCGGTGTTGCAAGTGTGGCTTAACCCCAGCAGAAGGCCGACCTGAGAACCGGAGGCCTACCTGGGTGCCAGAGAAGCCAAGCCCCAGCAGGAACAGGCCTCAGCCCTCACCTCACTGTGATAACCTTAGAAGAAAAGGTAATTACTATTTTACTGACTATGATTTTACAAATGCGGTGACGCAGAAGGAGCAAGGCACTGGAGAATGCTGTCCTTCTAGATGCATTCATGCTACAAAATACAAACCTGTACCAAACAGGAGACTTTCTAGAGAAGGACCAGTGTGCAGGAGAGACTGTCCACATGCTAAAAGTGTACAAAGCAAAGGCTTACCTTTAGATGCTGAACATTGGGGCATCATACAAGCATTATACAAAAAGCCTGAAGGAGAGCCCCTAGACATTCCAGACTGCGAGCCAATGCAGGTGGAATTCCCGGATGATCCCTCAGACCTCCCGATGGATTGTAGCTATTGCCTGGCCGAAAGAATTGAGCCCTTAGCGGAGGAATAGCTGTGGTCTGGGGTAAAGTTTGATTCTGTACTTCGTTTGGTATTGCTGTGAAGTTAACAGGTTTTCTTCAGTTCAGGTTTCTTTTTCTTTTAACCTGGAGCAAGGACATTCTTTTGTGTTGATGTAATCTGTGCTATTTAAACCTATTTGCAACACGGGAAATAAAAGCCTTAATTTTTCCCTACCCTCGGACTGTGATATTCTTGGGAGCTTTTAGTTACACAGAAGGCTACCAGGACTATAAAAACCTGGGCCCTGTAATTGAGCTAAACTCCTCCACAAACAAACTTTGCATGTCCACCCCCTTTCTGCTGTGACCCGCCATTGCCACCTGGGGGGCAGTGTGACAACCTTTAAATACCACTTCAGTCATGGGTAACATCCCTACATATTCCTCAGTAAAGACCGAAGCAAAGAATTCATTCAGTCTCTCCGCTATCGCCTTGTCGCCTCTAAGTGCCCCTTTAACTCCTCTATCATCTAATGGACCAACTGACTCTCTCACGGGTTTTTTGCTACGAATGTACTTGAAAAAATCTTTATTTTGCGTTTTTGCTTCTGCAGCAAGCTTCTTCTCAAATTCTCCCTTTGCCTGCTTTATCAATGCCTTGCATTTGACTTGCCAGTGCTTGTGCTGTTTCCAGGTTTCGTCGTTTGGCTGTTTTTTCCATTTCCTGAAAGATGCTTTTTTGGCAACAACAGCCTCTCTGACCTCACCTTTAAACCATGCTGGCAGATTTTTGGACTTCCTTCCACTTTTCTTAAAGCGTGGAATACTGCACTGTAACTTTTGTTAGCTTCTTTGATTTCTTTGAGCATTTCATCATCCAATTGTTCATTCTGGCCAGGCGGTCGATAGTACATCCCCACTGCAATTGCCTCCCCTTTTTTACATGGAATTTCAATCCATAGAGATTCTACAGCAAATTTTGTTTCCTGCAAAACTTTAATCCTTTCTGACTCAATGCCCTCTCTAACATAAGCTCTGTCTGCTCCATACTTGAGGGCATTTGGGCTACTTTACTCTTTTTTGGAACCTCTCTGCTTTTGGATACATTTTTCCGAACCATCCGCTCTTGGGCGACTGTCGGCTTTCCCTATTATCTAGTTTAAAAGCTGCTCTATCTCCTTTTTAAAGGTTAATGCCAGCAGCCTGGTTCCATCCCAGTTAAGTTGAAGCCCATCCCTTCGGAAGAGCCCTTCCTTTCCCCAGAATGTTCACCAGTTCCTAACAAATCCAAAACCCTCATCTCTGCACCATTGTCTCGTCCACGCATTGAGACTCCGGAGCTCTGCCTGCCTTTTGGGTCCTGCACTTGGAATGGGAAGCATTTTGGAGAATGCTACCCTGAAAGTTCTGGATTTCAACTTCCTACCTAAAAGCCTAAATTTAGCCTCCAGAACCTCCCTACCACATTTTCCTATGTCATTGGTACTGACATGTACCAAAACAGCAGACTCCTCCACAGCACTATCTAAGACCTTATCTAGGTGGCGCGTGAGGTCCGCTACCTTCGCACCAGGCAGGCATGTTACCAGGCGATCCTCACGTCCACCAGCCACCCAGCTATCTACATGCCTAATGATCGAATCACCAACTTTAACGGCTGTCCTAATCTTTCCCTCATGGGCACATGGCCCTGGAGACATTTCCTCGGTGTGAGAGGGTTTTACATCACCTGGAGGACAGGTCCTAGTTACAGGATCACTTCCTGCCACACCAGGGTGATGCTCTCCTGTCACGTGACCTCTCTCCTCCATGGTAACAGGGATGCTGCCAGACTGGAGGTGGGACTTCAGGACTATATCCCTGTAGGTCTCGTCTATGTACCTCTCTGTCTTTCTTATGTTTTCCAAGTCTGCTACTCTAGCCTCTAGAGAATGGACTCGTTCCCTGAGAGCAAAGAGCTCCTTGCACTTAGTGCACATGTAAGACCTCTCACCAACTGGGAGAAAATCAGACATGTGACACTCAATGCAAAACACTGGAAAGCCCCCATCTCACTGCTGGACGGCTGTCTGCGTCTTAGTTTTAAGTTTTTGTTTAGATCTTTAAGTTCTTTACTTACTAAGGGTTGCTATGGATATTTATACCAATAAAACTGCGCCTAATATGTTTAATATACCTTGTTCAGCTGAAGCTTAATTAATCTCAGGTCCTTAGTGTATGACTGATTTGGGTAACGAGCTTCACCTGAGAGCACCTCCTGTCTTTTAAGATGTGTAAGTACCTATAAAGCTACGATTATCCCAGGGGTGGGAGGGTGTGGGGGGAGGGAAATAACACTTATTAAAAGAGGGCTGCTACACAGTACCCTGTCCTGTGCTGCTGAGGTAAGCTATATTCTTATTTGATTTAAATTATAGCTCTTTGCTGCTGCTTGGCTTTAACGTATTATGAAATTTAAACTACAAGCTCTCTGCTGGGTTCTAAATTTAACCAGAAAGCTCTCTTCTGTGTTTTAAATTTAAACTAAAAGTACTTTGCTGATGCTGGCCCTGAGCGACTATTAAATTTAAACTATAAGCTCTCTGCTGGGTATGAAATGTAACCAGAAAGTTCTCTTCTGTGTTTTAAATTTAAACTTAAACTGCTGCTACTAGGCCCTAACTGATTTAACAAAAAATAGTGGGTTCACAGATTAAATAGCTTTAATAGAAAGAATTCCTTTCAGAAAATTCCCAGGAATATATACTCACAATTGCAGATCTCTCTCCAGAAGAAACAGTCCCCTTTTCTGGTCCTTCAAGACTCTGGAATTTGTTACCGGAGGAAGTAGTAAAAGCTGTTAGTGTAGCTGGGTTTAAAAAATGTTGGGACAAGTTCCCAGAAGAAAGGTCCATAAACCATTATTAAAGAGGATCCATGAAATCCATTGCTTGCCCCAATACAAACATTGTGGAATCTGTGTGTCTTTTTGGGAACTTGCCAGGTACTTGTGACTGGGATTGGCCATTGTTGGAAACAGGATACTGGGCTTGATGGACCTTTGTCTGAGCCAGTATGGCATTTCTTATGTTCTTATGTTCCCACCTATCTTGCTGCTGCATTGATCTTCCTTAGCTCCTCTGGGTTGTCATCGCTAGTGCTGCAGCCTCACTCCCACTGCTTATGGGACTTTCACTATGGTGCATCTTCAGTGCATTATCTAATCAGTCCATGAAAGCTTCTTCTACATTTGGGGGAGGGGGCAGTACTCATCTATACTTACGTTTCAATGCTGGGCTCAAAGTCCTCAATGCCAGGACTCTAATTTGTGGGTATACAACTTAGCTGATCTCATGCCACACCTGTGGCCTGGGCTTGTGACACCTCTTCTGCTGCTGTATTGTCTCTTCTCTGTTGTTATAGGGCCTTGTAGCTGATCTGGGTGCTCTGCTGGTTCCCCTGGCATAATTTAATGCTTTGCAACAGATTTGGACGCTGCGCTGATCCTCCTGGCATAATCTGGGGCCTTGAAACTAATCTGGATGCTGTGCTGGTCTTCTTGCTGTTTTACTCTTTTCAAAATGTTATGGCGTGCTTTCACCAATTATGATGCTGCTTTGCCCTCTTCCACTATCTTGAGATGTTCATTTTTCTCTTTC
The DNA here is from genome assembly GCA_033557465.1 of Ichthyophis bannanicus. Lineage (NCBI taxonomy): Eukaryota > Metazoa > Chordata > Amphibia > Gymnophiona > Ichthyophiidae > Ichthyophis > Ichthyophis bannanicus. The sequence goes on from CM066031.1 coordinate 736,842,457, forward strand.
TACTGCTTTGCCCTTCTGATATTGGTTTCTGGTACTCATCCTGCCACTGTGCATACTCTTTGCCCCTCTTTTGGTGCCCCTGGGGGATCTGTGACACACTTGACGGCTTGTAATGCAGTTACAAATGCCTGCCATTTAGTTTTAAACTCGTTTGAATGAAAATAGATGGCAGGCCTCACTGTGATATTGCAAAATAGCTTCCCTCATAGACTTTAATGGGGTTGAATAGGACAAACACATGAATGCTTTAGTTACAGAAGACTAACTAAATGAGTATATTCAGATGGGTATGGGTCAGAAATATTTGGCATTTACATGCCTAATACATATGTAAGTGGAGTTCTTGATCAAGGTGGATTGTTAAGGAACTCAGGTTTGGAAGGATTTAAGCAAGTTCCTGAGACTGCTTGAATAAAGGAATCATTTGCATGAACTTATAGAGTAGGCAATAATGATGATAATAAGTGCTTTGAACAATGCGTAGCAGTGCATTGATATACTTTAAGCTCAATCTTTTGCATCAATATTTGTAAAACAATAGCAAGTTACAGTTTTCAACTATGTATTGCAAGATGCCCACACATAAATTTAAGTCCCACTGATAAAATTTTTGAACTTGTAGGTGATAACATTATAGCGAGTTTATTAAAGTCATTAAGGAAAGAACAATCCATTCATTATGGCAGATCATTTAGGAGGTAAATGTATAAAGTCATTCCTACGCGTATGTAGCCAGATATGTGTGTAAATGTCTTCTTATAAAATACTGACTGGCGTTTACTTTGCCAGTAGGTACATACATAGGACGATCTGGGTGTGGCGTGGACGCAGTGAGCATGTGCAGGTTTAGATTATAAAATACTGTATATGTGCATGTGCATAATATAGGCGTGGCATTTACATCCTTGGCTGGTGTAAATATTAAGTCTGCAATGTAGGTGTATGCTAATATTTTATAAGGACAAGTAGATGCCTACTGCTTAAAGAAAGCCATAACATTCAAAAACGCTATAGTTAATATACGTAGAGGTAGAGAAAGTGCTATAAACTGTACTTTTGTCTATGACAGAATTCCATGATCCATGTTCTGCATGCTTACTCCACTTGTTTATACCAACAGAACCAGAATGATAACATACAACAAAATATGTACACTATGCATACATAGAAGGAATCCACATTACAGATGGGTGGTATGAGATTGGATATAGGAACAACATTTGAAAACATTTTTTCTGGTGTATCAAAAGTGCATGACAAAATACCATGTTCATTCCAAAATGATTGTGAGGACTGGTACGGATACAGACCTTTTTTATTGGAATTCTAGGGGTCAAAGAGTCTTTATTCTAGACTATAAATTACACAATATCTGTTTCATTGGAACCACAGTAATCTCATCTGCTCATCCCTATATCCTCAAGCCACATCAACATGAACCATTGACTGGCCAATCAAGTGCAGAAGAGGTATTGGTGGTGTTAAAGGAGGAGGGGGAAGACAAAGAAGGTTTTAAGATCCTTGACCACTTTGCAGGGCACACAAACAACAGCTGATATTACCCACATAAGAGGAAGACTGGACCCGCCTAACGAAAGCAAGAAGTACCACCAACACACAAACCTGAGCACAATATCCCATTACCTCAAAAAGTAACATGACAAATTTGACTAGCTTGAGAAACTCTACTAAAATAGTTTGCTATGAACTATGCTCTGTCACATGAGAAAGCAAGCATTTGCAGGGTGATACAGTTTGATCACAATAAACATAGCTATTGCACAAATTTGGTCACAAGTCAGCCAAGGTTTGTGAATCTAGCACAAGGTATTTCTGATTTCAGATAACGTTTGTCTGAAATAACCAAAGATTGTCACTGGTATGAACTATGCCAGTTTGTAAAATGGGGACACTGTCTACCAATCACTACAGCTCTACAAACACCATCTTCTATCTGCACTTTTATCACAGAAACATCCATAAGCCACCCCCTTTCCAGGAGAATGGTGTGAGGTGAAAGTGGAAATGAACAGTACAGCAGTAAGACTATCAAGTATTAAGAAAATACCCATGTTTACCATCCACTCTCTAGAAATAGCCAATAGTTAGAACTGTTGGTAAAAATCTATGGAAATACCAATTACAATTTTAATGATTACTTATCTGGTGATGGGCCACGATTGATAGCCTCAAAAACCTCAATGTCTTTAAGGCCTTAGAAATAAGAGGTGTGGTCACAATGGTCTATAGGATCTATTACATCACATGGAGAATCCTGTATTGTTTTGGATGTTCCACTCTTCAGAATCTGTGGTTTGAAAAGAGCCCCCTTCTCTTACTGCCCCCTTACACCCAAATACCATCTTGCACTCCACTGTCAGTGTCCTCTTCACCGTTTCAGGAGCTTGGGAAAGCTTTTCCCTACCTCTGGCTATTGATTGTTTTTTTCTGCTGTCATGGATCAATCAGAGTCAGGACTTAAGCAAAAAGAAGCTCTAGCTAGCATGGAGTAGAGGAGCACTCCCATGGTAAGGGCAGCAGCCTAGAGCAGGAAAAACCAGGGTTCAAATCCCACTGATGTTCTTTGTGTCCTTGAGCAAGTCACTTAACTCTCCATTGTTTTAGGTACAAGTTTAGCCTGTGAGCCTCCTGGGGACAGGGGAACTTATTAATTTAGCTATTTCTATATACAAGGTTTTGGCACTTGATATACTGCCCTTTGCTTGTGCATCAGAGTAGTTTACATGTATGCATATACTAACATGTACTTTTTATTCCCTTGTCACAGAAGGGCTCCAAAGCTAAGTGTACCTGAGGCAATGGAGGGTTAAGAGGCTTGCCCAAGGCCACAAGGAGTGGCTATGGGACTAGAGACCCCACTCTCTCCAGCCTGAGGTTACTCATCCTCAATCAGGAATTGAACCCCTGGCCCTTGGTAACCTGTCCCAACCACTGAGCCACTCCTACAAGCCACATCAGTTTACAGATTGAAGAACAATGAGCTCAAATAGATGTTATGTGGAAAATGGAATTGAGATATCGAGATCTGGACATACACAATTCAGGCAGCTTTTTAGAAATATCTACTGTAAAAGAATTTAACTTACCTTGAGCTTCTACTAGAAAAGGTGTGAGCTAAGTACTAACATACAGGAATCTTTTTCAGAGTTTCTGCCTCAGTCATCATCCTAATACCTTCTCTGTTTTTACTCTAAATTGTCAGAGTTGCATGCTGCTTTTGTCTCTGTCTGCCATTCTGAACAGACTAGATGGTCCATGCTTTTCTTTATCTGCCTTCATTTACTATGTTACTATGAATCAGGCTATTGGCAACTAAGAAGTAAAATGAGCCATCTCATCTTGCTTATGGCCAAAAAGCAGCTGTTACTCTAACCCTGAGGGTATGCATGGCCAGAAATAAATCAGTTTGTTCCCATTTTAAACATTGTTTCCAGTTTCCAGGCTGGGAATCTTTAATAGCAGAATGGTGGGAAAGAGGTCTCCACTATGTATGAGCAAAAAGAGGGCAGGCATACAGTATCTTAGTCCACTTCCCTTCTGCCATGTCCCTGTTCAGGAAGAGACAACTACAGTGGGATGAAGAGGTGTAAAACCAGTATGTTAGAACAAAAAAATATTAAAAGTATTTATCACCTGTACTGATAAGGAACAGCAGAAGTATAAAAAAAGAAATAAATAAGAAAATAAGGGGCCCTTTAACTAAAGTGTGCCAACAGTTAATGCATGCTAAGCAGATAGCATGGACACCTTGTAATAGTTACTGTGCACCAAAAATGGGCAGTGTGGTAAAATTCCCAAGCTAAGTGCTTAGCGCATAGCAGGACTGGGAATGGTTGGTTAAGGGCAGAGAATGGGTATTGATTGTACAGTAAGTACATTGTGGTTAGTATAAGGGCACTTACCATGCGTTAATTGTCAATGCTGCAGTTAGCACAGGTGCACTCAAGGTTGGACTCTCAGCAAGTGGAGCTAAGTGCTCCCACTTTACTTGAAAATGTCACTACTGTACATTAGCTCTTCAGTGCAATAATTTCCAGGGGCATGCTGGGTGCTGCCTCTGACAGCATGGAGCCATTTCACTTACCATGCATTAGTTTTGCTCCTACGCATGGCAAGGGCAAAAATGTGAAACTTCCCATACATGTATTTCGTTTTCTGAGCTAAGGTTTGACAGAAGAGGTTTTGCATAGAAACAGAAAAATGAACATCTCAGCTACAAGTAGTCTGAAATGTTTGCATAAATTTTCATAATTTTATCAAAATAAGCAACTGCTACCTTCCTCTAACTATTTAGCAATTTCTCATTTGTTCACATATTGTGACAGTCTCTCTAAAGCGGGATACCTTTCATTTTAATCAATTTTATTTGTTGGAAAAAGGCATACATTTAAGCTCATAATCAAGAGTTAAGTTAATGAACAGAATATTGGGAATGATGATGAGTTATGGTCTCTAATTTGACTAGATTAGGTTTTATGTATAATTGATACATTGGTTGTATTCTTTGTTTAATGTGTATTGTATATTACATTAATGCAAATTTAGATGGTATATGGAAACTGGGATTCAGATATCGAAATAGGGACATACACAATTCTGGCGGTATTTTAAAAAGTCTCTGCCAAGCATGGAGACTTTTCTGAAATAAGTATAAGGACATGTAGGCATGCATGTGTCTTTGTCGACACCTAGAGCCAGGAGATCCATTTATAAATGCACATTTGAAAATCAACAAAGACAACTCAGCAACTTACAGGTGTACATGTCAGTACTTGCACATGTAAGCTGGTATTTTGCAAGCCTATATGTATAAATGCCACCAATTAACTACTATCTTTATTTCAATTTGGCAGGGTAAAATAAGCAGTGGGAAATAAAGAAGGATAGCCCTCTTAATCCCCCCCCCCCCCCTCCAGTAAAAGACTGGCTGAAAACAAACACTTTTTAAAATCCTATACTTCCCATAGAACTGTAAATCCCCATGTGAACAATTTTGGCTATATATGTGCATTCCCATAACCACGCCCCCAACTTGCTCCCTTGCAATTTCTATAAACTATGGAAATTCACGTGCAAATTTAGCAAATCACCATTTACATGTGGCTGCCATTTCCATGTGTCAATACTAGAGTTTCCACATGGAAATTGCAAATAAGGCTTCTAAAAGAACCCTCACTCTGTAACTAATTAATTGCATACATTTATAGCATATGACATCATTAAATAAAGAAAAAATGAATGAAAAATATGAAGATTTCATCTTTAGATTGTTTTTTAATGAGAATGAAACTTAGAAACTAATTTACTGAGGAAATAATCAAAATATCCCATATTGGTGCAAACTCCACAGACCAATTTAACCACAGGTTTTGCACCAATATTCAAAGCAATATTGAGTAAAGTCTGTGTTTTTGATTATTACCCCTATGAAAATTATGCATGGAAATTGTACCTGCTTTGCACAAAATATTTCCATAAGAACATAAGATATGCCACACTGGGTCAGCCGAATGGTTTATCAAGCACCTCATATCAGTGGCCAATGCAAGTCACTAATACAGTATCTGGCAGGATCCCAAAAGGTAGACAAATTCCATGCTGCCTACCTCATGCATAAGAAGTGGATTTCCCCAGTCCAATTTAATAATGAATTTCAGAGCTTAATGCATTGAATGAAGAAATATTTTCTTGAATTAGTCTTAAGTAGTATTTCTCTGTGCATCATCGGTATTATCCATAAGTGTGATCATATCTTCAATTATTGCCCATCTCATTTTTTGTCTCTGGGGAAAAATGCTTATGGGGCAATAATCAAAACTGTCCTTATTAATGTAAACTCCATGGATGCTTTTACCCACATGATTTGCACTAATATTGAAAGCATTATCCAAAGCAGGCTTTCACTTCGGTTATTATCACCAGAAAAATTATGAGCAGAAATTGCATGTACTTTTTCTGTTCGCAATTTATTTATTTTTTAACAGGTGTTTTTTATACTGCTTTATCATTTTAGTCAAAATGGTTTACATTGCAACTTAAACTTGGTAATGTACATTAAACAGGGACAGTGATAACTTGGATTCTTCTGAGGCAATGGAGGGTTAAGTGACTTGCCCAATGCCACAAGGAGTGCTAGTGGGAATTAAACACTAGTCTTTTGGTGTCTAAGCAGGTGCTCTAACCATTAGGCTACTCCTCCACACCAACTAGCTTTGATAACTACATACATATGTCCACTCTCTATCCCAGCTCCACCCCAGCATCACCTCTTCATTCACTGGGCAAAAGACTGCACATTATAGAACAGCTCACATATTTTTACCCATTAATAGGTTGGGCAATAATTAAAGTTCCATTATTCTTTTACCCGCTAAGCAGAGAGGTGGCGCCAAGGTTAGAGCAGGAAGAGAGTTCCAAGAAAACACATAGTTATGGCTAATCAAAGCTACCTGTGTATTTTTCAAAATAAAAGTCGTATATAGAATATCGGGTGAAATTTCTCTGCATAATTTCTCTAGGGGCAATAAAACAAAAGCCTGAGTTGATTTTGCTTTGATTTATTGATGCAGACCCAAGTTATCAATGCAGGCACTTTTGTTGCTCTCTCTCTGTTTTTCATCACCAGAGGCCAAAAATGGCAGAAACACCTTAACATATCAGGTCCTTAGACTTTATAAGTAAGCCTACTTTCAGAGGAGCTGAAATCCTCATTCCCAAAATAAAAACAATTGCTCTGAGTCAGCTAAGGGCCTCTTTTACTAACACGTAGCACATGCTATCTGCTGCATGGCCCATTTATTCCCACGGGCTGTGTGGCAGCACGTGCTGTTAGTGAAAGGGGCCTAAATCTTTTTGATCATGGCAGAGTTATAAACACAACAGAAAAAGGAACAACTGAGAAAGGATTCCACTTTATTTTAAATCAACTTCCACAGTTAGTAATCACTGCTAGGTAATAAGCACACTCTAGCATGCTCTAATATTCAATTTGATAAAATGTCTATAAGATTTTTATATTTTAGCACAGACTGTTCAATGCCTGCTGGCCCGCTATGTTCTATCCACTGTCAGTTATTATGAGCTGCAAAAGCGTAGCATGAATGCTTGAGAAAAGAGCCATCAAGCTTAAAGCTGATTGACTATAAGATCATACCGTTTAAGTGCCCTCGATTCCAGCTCTCTTGCTCCTCTTTTTAGGATGCGTATGTTCACTTAGCCCTCAAGATGAGTGGTAACCCCTCAGGAAATGAGGCTAAAGGCTGGTATTTACAGCAAAGAGTACGTTGTCCAGCTTTAATTTTGGGATAGTGCAGTTTGTTGCATTCTCAGTGAGAATCAATAGCATTAGCTAGAGCTAAAGACATCTGAGGAGCAAGGTGGAAGAGGCCAGCTGGAGCTTTAATCAATATGTTACCTCTGACATTATAAGTACCCTTTTGAAGCAAAATACAGTTCAAAATTGTTCCTTGAATGTCATTTTGTAAGGATGGTTTCCCCTTTGAAATGTCCTTTTATCTCTCCTGAGAGCTAATTCAATTTAATGAACTGTGCAAGTTCAATTCTCTAATCTTTATAGGAAAAAGAGCACGAGGAAAGAGAGGACATTTGCAGAACGATTCACCTAGCTCACTGTAAGATACAATTACTGCTGACCCCATTGAACCTTTTCTTTCTTCCTTTCCCTTAGCAGCAGATAAAAACATGATGTTCCCCCTATAAAAATTGTTTGCATAATGTAATGGGCTTCATGAGAATAAAAATAGAACTAGGAAGAATGCTTAGGGTGCAGTAAAGAAGCACTCAGTGGGGAGGTAAGAGCAGCTGGCCAGAGAGCTTCTTATCTCTGCTTGCAGAAGACTACCCGGGCTCAGTTGCCAAACTCCTCGTCACCGAGGGCTCTAGGCTCAGAAATAATCGGCTGAATTCCAGTAACTGTTTATGTATTGTTTGCCTAAATGGAAGCTGATTTCTTTTATTTGTGAAAGAGAGCTCGTTTAGTGTTACAAGGGGGATAGAAAGAAATAAAGCAAAAAGGCACTCAAACAAGGGCTCCATAGCCTTACCTTGGACTGGATAACTTAGGAGACTGATTATGACATGGCAAAAACTTTCACTTCTTAACTACAGGTTTAAATCCAGCTAAGGCAGGCAGGGACCTTAAAAGGAGTGCCAGAAATCTCAATCAAGGTCCCTGGGCCATGACAGAAGAATTGACATTAGGTCATGCATTCATTTTGATAAAAAACGAAGAACACAGTGAAACAGATTTGTGTTTCAATTCAAAATGAAATGAAAAAAGGCAATGAAATCCTTTTGTTTCATTTTAAAACTTTCAACAAAATGAAATAAAATAAGTGTGTGCTGCACCTCTAGTTTACTTTGTGTCGCCTGTTAGATTCCTATTTAGTTGTGATTTTGGTACTCATATGGTCACTGATTTTTGATAAGGAAATTGAAAGAGGCTGATTTTAAAGAACCTTAAGTTATGCCATGACTTTTCTAGTTAAAAGAAACTTTTTCCATGGAACTAATTTCTGTTAGAGACATGTTAACAAATTTACAAAACATCACCCTGAGGGTAATTTTGTAATAGTTTGTCTAGGTTGAAAAGCAAAGTAGGAGCCCATTTTAAGGCTATTCTATAATGATAGGATAGGCACCTAAAGGTGCCATTTTAGAAGCCTTATTTGTGACATCCAAAAACATGGATGCAGATGATCAAATCATGGAGTCATCCACACAGCCATTTCAATAGATGAGGCTAGAAACATCTCTAGCATGCACATATCTAAATACGGCCGCCCCTGAACTTAGACGTGCATGCACAATTTTAGAAATGGTCCGCACATCTAGGCCCACATCCAAATCTGTACCTGCTTCAGAGTCCAACTAAGCATCGGAAAAGTATTCAATATATCAGTATACCCCCTGAAGAGTGTAGAGGAGACAGCACTCTGGTATTTCCAGTACTGTCCACAACCACAATGACCTTTAATAAGAATTGGAGACACCAGTGTTGCAGTTCACCCTCTGCCGCTTGCAGAATAGTCATCTGGAATGCGTCTTCTGTCTGGAATACTTCAGCAGGAACATCTATGTAGATGTCTCCAAAGACATCGAAATCAGGAGCATCCACATTTCTAAAATCGTGCCCAAACTTGGACATCACTGGTCTTTTCGGACAAATTTTCACATGCCCGTCCTCAACTGCACCTGCCTTCACAAGCAGCCTCACAAATGCAGCAGAAATCATGTCTAAAATACACCTGCATACATTTAGAGGCACTTTTACATAGAAACATAGAAACATGCCAGCAGAAGAAGACCGTATGGCCTATCTAGTTTGCCCTTCCATATCAACTACTATAGTCAGTGACTTCAGCTTGCTTTGAATGGAAGTCTAGAAAGAACAATGAACTCTAACACAACTGAAACACAACTACAGAACTACATTGACAACCATGCCCCCTTGATCCCTTCCAACATGGATTTAAACAGAACTATGGTGTGGAAACCTTAATTACATCCTTTCTAGACTCAATGATCTCCTACACCTAAATGCCTATCCAAAGCTGTCTACTAATCTTCCTCAAAATATCATCCGCTTTCAATTTCCTTCCTCATGACCACCTCCTGGGCAGACTGCATGACATTGGCCTTAGAGATACTACACAGAACTGGTTCTGCTCCTACCTTGAACACAGGACTCAGCAGGTAAGAATTGGTGAAAAAACCTCCCCAGCCATTCATACTAACACAAGGTGTACCATAAGGTTCCAGCTTATCTGCACTCCTTTTCAACATCTTTCTCCAAACTATATGCAAAATCTTTCAAGGCCATAACATCCAATACCAACACTATGCAGATGACATTATGTTCTTTACCCCCTTTAATATATCAGCTCCCAACTTCACCAATGTTAGTAAATGCTTTACAAAGATCAGAATGGCTCCACCAACACAACCTCCTCATTAACCAAGCTAAAATGGAAGTACTTCATATCTCTTCCAATCCATCTTATTCTCCCCTACATCACTTGTCTTCAGCAATTACACTGTATAAAAATGAAGTTAAATATCTTGGCATACTAATTGATCAGAACCTTACCTTCCAGGAACAGATAAGAAGAACAATTAAAGCCATTTACACCAAGATCAGAATTCTGAGAAACCTCCATCCCTAATTAAACCCAGATTCCTTCTGCACCATCTGCCAAGCCCTAACCACCCCATTGCTTGACTATTGCAACCTCATATATCATGGTCTCTCAAAACAAAGTAGCCAATCAGTCCAAATGGCCCAAAACACTATAGCACGCCTAATTACCAACACACCCAGATGAGCCCACATTACCCCTGTCCTCCAAGACCTCCACTGGCTTCCTATTCTGGCCAGAATAAAATTTAAAATCCTCACACGGATTCATAAAGTCATACACAATGAATCAGCTCTCTGTCTTCTCTCCCTTCTCTCTAGGCCTAATAACAGCAGATCACGTAGACCTAACTCTGCAAATCTCCTAAACATCCCTACACAAAAGAAAAAAGAAAACAATCTACATGCAACTAAGCCTTCTCCCTCTTTGCCCCCTCAGAATGGATGCTCTGACCATGCGGAGTTCCGTAAAAGGCTCAAAACCTTACTCTTTCAAGAACACTTTGCATTACCCCCCTAACCACAGCCACCCTAGTACAACCCAGCCCCTTAACCTTTAAGTAGCAGGCACTCTGCCTTTGACCCCCACCCTGCCTTAAGGGTCCTCCGCTCCCCCATTCAATACATAACCCTTCCCTTTCTCTCCCCTTTAGACTCAGTTACCTTCCCTGACCTACCTTCCTATTAATATGTAAAAATGTTAAAGCTGACTGTTAAATGTTCCTTGTTTTATCCTTATCAAGATTTTGTTCTCTGTACAACAGCTATATCTACACTGTTACAAGTTAAGTTACTTGTAAACCACCTTGAATTGTAGAAAGACGGTATATAAAAAAGTTTTAAATAAATAAATAACAGCAGAGCTTTACCCAAAAACAAAAAATTCCCCTTTTGCAATACAACACCAGAAAAAGAATTAGCTACTAAAATGGAAGACCAAACCCCCTTTAATAGCTCTTAGTCAGAGAGCTTGTATTTAAAAACCACACAGTATTATCTTGCTTGCAATGGAGACCCTTTTAGGAATGGCAGTAGTTGCAAGGCACTGTAGACCTTTATACTGCACTCAGCTACCTAGCTCCTATGCAAGCTAATTAAGACCACTAAAACCTGATGAGATCGGAGACTTCAAAGAGCTTTCTCTGAATGGAACTGCAGAGCATTACCCAAGAACACAAAAAAATTCCACTTTTGCAATACAGCACCAGAAAAAGAATTAGCTATTAAAAATGAAAACCAAAATCCCTTTAAGAGCTCTCAGGCAGAGAGATTGTACTTAAACGCCACACAGTATTACCTTGTTTGCAATGGACACCTTTCTAGGAATGGCCAAAAATGTCATTGTAGTGCTTAGTACTGCTGCACCCTGGTCTGTTACATCAGATATATGTGCTTATTTTACCTATATGGGTCCACCATAAAATTCCTATGGGATTTGAACTGTCACCTTTATGGTAACCACACTGTTTTTCAGGGTATTATGCTACAATAGCTATCTGTGATGATAAAGTGGGGCTTGGTAATGCTATGCCATGGTCTGCTTTAACAGATATGTCTGCTTATTTTATACATATCAGTCAACCATCACTTACCATGTGTTTTGAACCATCAACACTGTGATTACTATACTGTTTTTTGGGCCATTATGCTACAGCATCAGCAGGAGCGGCTCAAGGCAATCTGCTGCCTGAAGTGAAGTATGAAAAGGCGCCCCCCCCACACACACACACACCTTAGAGGGGGTGGGGCTTTTTCAGAAAGCCAATCAGAGACTGAACCAAACCAAAAAGCCGATTAGATTATATGGAGGAAATGCAAGATGTTTGCACACAGGGCCATATCGAGCTGCAATCACACCCTGTGCGACTTGCAGCTCGGGCGCACGCCCCCCCCCTCTCCCCCCATACCTCCGTCCAGCACTGCCTGCTCTTTCCCTGCTGCTGCCGCCCTCTGTTTTTTTCAAGGTGGCGCCAGCAGCAGGGAAAGAGCAGGCAGTGATAAACGGAGGTATGGGGAGGAGGAGGGGGGCAGGTGCCCGATCTGAAAGGCACCTGTACTTTAAGCAGATCTGTCCCTCTCTACTCTGACATTGAGTCAGAGGAGGGAGGGACCAGACCTGATTAAAGTGCTGAAAAAAGGCTTGGGGAGCGCACTTCGGCTGCCTGCTATTGCCCTGTCAGCAGAGACAGGGCGACAGCAGACAGCCAAAATATGCCCCCCAAGCCTTTCTGCCACGTGTGGCTGCACCGCTTGCATAGGGCTAGGTATGGTCCTGTTTGCACACCAAGGAACTAAAAGACATCAAGAACTAACAGCACAGTTTATAAAACTAAATTATAACTCATTTTTATTTTGTTGTTATAAACTGTGTTATAGTTCTTGCTTTTTCTTTTTCAACATATATTTTGCATCCACAGTAGGTGCAGAGCAGAAACAGGACATTCACCCACAGAACTCAATATTAAAAAAAAAAAAATCTGATTCTGATCATCTCACTAACAAGAACCACTATTCTCCAGTACCAGGCATATTGTGAACTAATACAAAACCCTACAACAAAGAGCAAACCTACCATACCATACCATACCATACCATATCAGCACAAACTTCCAAAACTCACATAAGGAGCCCATCCAAAAAAAGCATCACTGTAAATACTATAGTGGGCCCTGGAACATCCATACACCTGTTTGAAAAGCTGAACAAGTCAAATTACTACAGTACAGTACAGATCTTTATGTACAAATGCCATGTTAACAGAACACCTGACGTCAGTCACACACTCACAACATCAACCCTCACCAAGTACAGAAGAAGTAACCACAATCTAAAGTAAAAACAATAATATGTAGACTAAATTTAAATTGAAACCCCAAGAAACCAGAGTCCACATGCAGTGCAACATCAGATAAATAAGAGATGCAGTTCCCCAATACTGTGTAAAATATAAAAATAGCACAAAGTCCAATCACTAAAATTAAATAAAACTATTTTTTCTACCTTTGTTGTCTGACCATTTTTTTCTCTGATCATGCTGGTCCCGATCTGAGGCTTCTGCTTTCCTGTCTCTTCTTAGCTCTCTTTCTGTGGTCTATGGTCTTCTTTTGTTTTCTTTACTTCCTTCCATCAGCCCATTTCCAGTTCCAGTAACCCTCCCCAGTATCAGCCCCCTTTCCATTCCTTCCCTCCCAGTACCTTCCAATGTCAACTGCCTTGCAGTCGCATGACTGCAACTGGTGTCCATTCCCTTCCAGTCCCCCTCCTTCCCCACTGTCCAGCCCCTTCTAGTCCAAATACCATCCCAGATATCAGCTCACGTCCACTGTCAGTGCCACCCCCCCCAGACAGCTCCCTTCCAGTCGCCCTACCCTCTGTCCATCCCCCTTCCAATGCCATTTGCATGTCAGCTCCCATCCAGCCTCGTCCTGATTATCCAACCACCTACCACTCCCATTCCCAAGTGTCAGCTCCCTTCCAGTCCCCCTTCAGTACATCCCAGGTGTCAGCTCCTTTCCAGCCCCCTCCTTCCCCCATGTCAGCTCCCTTCATGCCCCTTCCTTCCCCTGGCAGACCCTCCCATTATCCGCTCCCTTCCAGTCCCATTCTACCATCCTCCCGCATCAGCCCATTTGTAGCCCTAGCCTCTAGTTTTATTCCAGGGCCAGCAGCACTCTCCTCCCCTCCCCCATTAGCCCATTTTCAGTCCTGGCCCATTTCCAGTCCTATCCCCTTTATCAGCCCACTCTAGTCCTAGCCCCCCAATCAGCCCATTACCAGTCCTAGTTAATTTCCAGTGCTAGCCCCCCATCTGCCCATTACCAGTCTTAATCCCCACAATCAGCCCATTTCCTGTCCTAGCCCCCCTAATCATCCCATTTCCAGTTCTAAACCCCCATCAGCCCATTTCCAGTTCTAACCCCCCTCCCAATCAGCCGTTTTCCATTCTTAACCCCCCCATCAGTCCATTTCCAGTTCTATTCCTCTCCCGATCAGCCCATTTCCAGTTCTACCCCCCCATCAGCCCATTTCCAGTCCTAGCAACCCCCGATAGCCAATTACCAGTCCTAAACTCCCCCATCAGCCCACTTCCAGTCCTAACCCTCCCGATCAGCCCATTTCCAGTTCTAACCCCCCATCAGCCCCTTTTCCAATCCTAGCCCCCCTATAGCCCATTACCAGTCCTAAACTCCCCCATCAGCCCATTTCCAGTCCTAGCCCCCCCATAGCTCATTAACAGTCCTAAATACCCCTCATCAGCACACCTCCAGTCCTAACCCCCCATCAGCCCATTTCCAGTCCTAGCCCCCCCATAGGCCATTACCAGTCCTAACTTCCCCATCAGCCCACTTCCAGTCCTAACCCCCCCTCACATCAGCCCATTTCCAGTCCTAACCCCCCCCCCCCCCATTCCAGTCCTGCCCTCCCTGGGAAATATAAAAAAATAAGAACCTGGCTGTTGAAGCCGCTGCCACAGCAGGAAGTGCCCCACGGCCAACCCGGCAGAGCCCTCCTCTCTCCCTCAGCGCGGCTTTACAGAGCCACGAAGGGAGAGTTCCCCTTTCTTGTGGCTCTGTTAAGCCCGCCGGTGCTGATTGGAAACAAAGCCGCGAGAAAGGGGAACTCTCCCTTTGCGGCTCTGTAAAGCCGCGCTGAGGGAGAGAGGAGGGCTCTGCCGAGGCGGCTGCGGAGCACTTCCTTCTGCTGCTGCTGCGGTGGCAGCTGCAGCGGCTCCTCTCCTCGGGGTTTTTTTTTTTGAAGACCAAGTGAGGTGGGCTTTTTGGGGGCAATTTTTGCTGCCCCCAAAATGTTGCCGCTTGAGGCCACCGCCTCACTCAGCCTCATTATAGAGCTGCCTCTGAGCATCAGGTTTTGGCATTTGGCACATATTTAGTGCTCAAACTAGCATGTGTTAAGTGCAAAGCCTTTGCAGTAACTGTTGGAAGTGCTGCCAGCATGTTTCTAGTAGTTAACATGGGCGCACCTAACACCACCCACTGAAGACTTGTCAACAGCATCTGTACTAATTGCAACATTGACAGTTAGCACATGCTATGTTCCCCAAACTAACTGCTTTCCAGGATCACTTTCTGCCCCTAACCTACCCATCCCTGCCTCATTACATGATTTGAAGTTACTGCAGAAATTACACTATTTCCTGGTAATTCTTGTAGTATCTTCAAATCACGCAAGCTAAAATGCACTTAGCCACTTAGCACACTTTAGTAAAAAGGCACTTTATACTCAGGAGCAGATGTCCATTCATAAAATATGCATGTAGACATATTTTACAAATTATAGGATGTGCTCACTAAAGTGTAGCAGGTAGTGTGCGACAAAAGAGAAATTAGACTTACCTGTTAATTGTTGTTCCTTGAGGAACTCCAGTCCAGTCCCACACCTCTGGGTAGTGCACCTCCTTCAGCAGCTTGGAGACTGAGCGTGCCATCTTTTTGATGACACTAGTGTACATATGCAGCTGGCACCTCCCACCAGCCGCAGTACCTATTGACAAAGCAGACTTGGAGGAACAACAAATAAGTAGTTAAACATGCAACAAACACTTCTACATTTAAATAAACCATTACCCCCTCCATCCCCTGGAAAGGATACCCCATCCCCCCCCCTCCAGGATGGGGAGGCCTACCTGTTGAGCGTTTGAGTAATTCCAACCAGTGGGAAGCAAGCAACCAACAGCTCTTCTGGTCCGCCCCTCCCCCAAACACTGATTACACACCCCTCCCCGGCTCCCCCTGGCCATTTCCTCCACCAAGGGAATCAGCTTCAGGACTAGAGTGTGCATAGATTATCACAGAAAGCACTCAGGGGGATTCTGGGACTGGACTGGAGTTCCTCAAGGAACAACAATTAGCAGGTAAGTCTAATTTCTCTTTCCTTATCGCCCCTCCAGTCCAGTCCTGCACCTTTGGGATGTATCAGAGCAGTTAAACTAATGGGAGGAACCCGCACAACCAGCCTCAAGCACTGACGATCCAAAATGAGCGTCTCCTGCCGCCTGGACATCCAGGCGAAAATGTTCAGATAAAGTATGCCACCCTACAGATCGTCACTAAACTATACTCTGCTAACGAGGCTGCCTGAGCCCTCGTGGAATTTGTCTGCACTGCTCTACCCTTCAAGATGTATGCAGGCGTGATTGCCTCACTGATCCATCTGGAAATGGAGGCTTAGCTGCCGCCTCACTTTTGCATGACCCGCCAAACAGAACCAACAGATGGTCCGATCTCCAAAAGGATGAAGCCCTTTTCACATACGTTCGTATCCAAGTGGCACAGCTGTAGAATGACAGAGCCCATATCTGTTCTTGCCCACATCCGAGCTCACCAGAGCCGGAAAGGAAACGGCTTGATTTACATGAAATGCTCACACCACCTTGTGCAAAAATGAAGGTACCGGGAGTAGGACCACTTTCTCCTTGGAGAAGGAAAGGAATGGCTCCTGGCATGACAGGGTCCGAAGCTCCAAAATCCTGCGTGCTGAGCAAATCGCCACCAGGAATACCATTTTCAGAGTCAAATCCTTCAGGAAGCTCAAATCAATGGCTTAAAGGGTTCCCCAGACAGCACCGTCAGCACCAGATTGAGATTCCAAGGCAGTACCACTGCCATCTTTGGCAGATGGAGGTGGGTCACCGCCCCTAGAAAGCTCAGCCCGTATGGGTGTGTACCGAATGGCACCCTGTGGACTTTTATGAAATCACTGCCAAAAGGGTAAATATAAATTAAATACATACAACACCACCCTTTACAACCCCAATACTTTCCTAACACTTTAACAATCAAATACCATCATTTTAAACTTTCAATATACTATATGTCGGGTATATAGAGACCTCAGGAAAGCTCATTCCTTACATCTGGCGAACTGTGTCACCATAGGATAGAGCCTAGAACTCTTACATCACAGGTCTCACCCTTTAAACTTTAATCTAATTGTATCAAACCTAAAAAGCTATCACACTACATCCAAAAAAAGTACTTTTAAAGGATTCAAACAACAATTAAAACCAATCTTTTTTAACTAAGGTTTTTTGAAAATATTATGGTAAAGTACAGTTTCTTCTTGCTCGTATCGAAGATAGAATCTCCTGCACCCTCTATAATAAGGTTAGCACCTAAAGGAGAAAATGGAAAAAATCCAAATATTCAAAATTGCTTTCCACCAACCATTCTAATAGTAATACTTTACTTATCTGAACGTTTGACTTCAATCGTTTTTTCCTTTTTCTAATCCTTTAAAAGTACTTTTTTTGGATGTAGTGTGATAGCTTTTTAGGTTTGATACAATTAGATTAAAGTTTAAAGGGTGAGACCTGTGATGTAAGAATTCTAGGCTCTATCCTATGGCAACACTTATTAAAAGAGGGCTGCTACACATTACCCTGTCTTTTGCTGCTGAGGTAAGCTAAATTCTGATTTGATTTAAATTATAGCTATTAGCTGCTGCTAGGCTCTAACTTCTTATGAAATTTAAACTATAAGCTCTCTGCTGGGTTCTAAATTTAACCAGAAAGCTCTCTTCTGTGTTTTAAAATTAAAAGTACTTTTCTGATGCTAGGCCCTGAGTGACTACTAAATGTACACTACAAGCTCTCTGCTGGGTTCCAAATGTAACCAGAAAGCTCTCTTCTGTGTGTTAAATTTAAACTAAAAGTACTTTGCTGTTACTTGGCCCTGAGTGACTATTAAATTTAAACTATAAGCTCTCTGCTGGGTATGAAATGTAACCAGAAAGTTCTCCTCTGTGTTTTAAATTCAAACTTTAATTGCTGCTACTAGGCCCTAACTGATCCAACAAAAAACAGTGGGTTCACAGATTAAGTAGCTTTAATACAAAGAATTATTTTTAGAAAATTACCAGAAGTATATACTCGCAGTTGCAGATTTCTCTCCAGAAGTAACAGTCCCCCTTTATAGTCCTTCTGGTGAGAACTCCCCCAGGAGTCCTACCGCTCCCTGGGCTCAAGGGGTGGATGGTCCAGGCATCGTGCAGGGACCGGGGGCCGGATCCATTGAAGATAACATGGTGCCCCCCCCGCCCCCAGGGTCTCTTGCAACTGGGAGGGACTCTCCTGCCTCATCTCATCCTGCAGGTCCTGCTCACATGACAGCCTCTTGTGTGCAGTTTAGGCAGACACCTGCCTCCGAGACCATACCACATTGGGAACTTCTTATCTTGAGGATTTATTAAGGCAGCAGTAATAACCACTGCTGATGATAATAAATGGGCCCCTAATAATAATAACCACTGCTGACAGTAATAAATGGGCCCCAACCTACCTACAGAAAAGTAGCAACAGGCCAGTGCAGCATAGAGAGGGATAAATGTGAATAGAAACAACCATTGCACAGCTCAGAACTATTGAGCTAAGTACAGTACAAGAGTAAGAATCAGGAAAGCAAGGAATCAGGAGAAGGAGGAAGAGGAAGAGGAAGAGAAAGAAGAAGAACCACCTCCACCACCACCACCACCCCCATGGCCATTGTGGAGTGTGTTGCCCATGTGGGAGAAGGGGTGGGGGGGGAGGAGGTACTAGAGCCAGTGAATCTGGAGGTCAAACACAATGAGCACGCTGATATTATGGGAGAGAATACATGATCTGGCACCCCCATTCCCCATATCTGTGAGGGAGGGAGGCATGCATGCTCTTCCCAATGAAAAGAAACTATGGGGCAACAACGCAGTGCATTCTACACACCCCATGGAAGTTGACATAACTAAGCAACCCAGCTGTCAGGAACCCAAAGTCCACAGGAATTCACCAGGTCCATGGAATGCCTCATCTCCTGGGCCTGGGGCTGGGACACTGATCAGTGAGTTCCAAAAAAGCAAATCCATGTTTAGTGTTAGAACATGGCCCATGCACTGACAAACCTCAGATGCCAAGTTGCTATGACAACTAAAAAATCAATCCTGGCTCCTGGGCTCAGAGCACCTGTGCAGCAGCATGGAGATTGTGAAGTGTGATGTCTTCCCACAAGGATACCATCCTCTGCAGGCAGAAGGGCTGACCAAGGCTGCAATCACAGCCAAGACCAGCACTGTCCACCCACAGTGATCATGGCCTTCTGCAGCACTTCTGCCTGCAGGGGATGAAATCCCAATGGGCAGAGTCAGTCAGTCTCAGCACTTCACCACGACTGTTTGAGAGCTGAGATCACCTGCAAAAAGAGAAGATTAGAAGCAGGCAGAGTTTGCTTCACAAAAAGCTGAAAAAATTTAAAGGGGCGATAGGTTTGAGTTATAAGAATGGTGGAGGTAATGGAGAGCAAGGGGTGAGTGCAAGGGAGGAGGGAGAAAGGGAAGCAGCCTGGGAAGGGAAACAGACAGTTGGGGGTGGGGAGGGACAACAGGAGAGAGGTTAGAGAGGGAAGAGTGCAGGGGGTTGGAAGGTGAAGGGATGAACACACACACACACACACACACACACACACACACGCACAGCTGTAAGGGTTCAGTGGAGGTTGTGGGAGAGGGAGGAGAAAGGGGAGTAAGAGTGAGGCCACTGCCTTTTGTTGGCACTGTACAGTGGCCCATTAAGAGCCTAATATATTAAGCTTTTTCCCATAGATAATGGAAACACAGTCTTAGTAAATCAGTCCCTAAAACTTAAGAACGTAACTGTGATATACCTTTGTGGGGTACAGGAGCATGCGCTATGATCTAGATTTCAATGGCCAGCTTGTGGATTCCAAGACAATTTGTCAAAAGTGTGCCTAGAGGGTGGCAGCAAAAACTTAATCCTAAAAAATGCAGGGCCATGCATCGGGGCTGTCTGAACCCAAGGGAGCAGTAGAGAAAAAGGGATGAAGTTCTATGCACAAATGAAGATTACTACTACTAGTGCTAATCATTTGAATAGCGCTGCAAGGCACACACAGCACTGTACATATAGATGTAAGACACAATCTAATCAAGACAAAATACATAGAGCCCAATTCCAGAAAATGCACGTCTGTCCCGCAGACATATCCACATCGAAAACAGGCCCAATTTAAATGTGATTCCGCAACCGCAGGGATAGATACACCCATGGTTTCAGAATTGGGGACGTGGACAGTTTTGGCACAGCATGAACAAAGAGCTGTGGAGTACGACACACGTCTGTACACAGAAAATGGCTTTGTACATCCCTACGCTCATCGTATTCTGAAAAGATGAACGTTTGCGATCTTGCCTGTCTCCGTTATATACCCGTGAATGGCCACGCACCCCTGCAAAATGTGCATCTTCTAAGCTGCTTCTCTCACTCACAGTGTTGTTCTGATGCAAACTACACATGAATATTGATGATACATAAAATGTTGATGCAAACTAGACTAGTCTGTTGCCTGCCCAGAATACTGCAAAGTAATCTCAGTGTGCTCTAAGATAGTATAAAAGCAGGTAGAAAGTGATTTGTTTGTTATGACATATCTTGCATCACAACATACATGGCAGTAGAAGACATCCTTAGTTATGCTTGCATTGGTCATCTCTTAAAACAATCTGTACAAGGCTAACTATGGACCAGAAAAAATCAGAAGCGGTTCTCCTTAGCAAAATGTCAAAACATATCCCTGTCACTAATAAGGGACACTCGGAATGGGAGCATTCAACAGTGCAAACAGCACCAATATATACCCAAAGGCACCATTCCGAGGGT
The DNA here is from genome assembly GCA_033557465.1 of Ichthyophis bannanicus. Classification (NCBI taxonomy): domain Eukaryota; kingdom Metazoa; phylum Chordata; class Amphibia; order Gymnophiona; family Ichthyophiidae; genus Ichthyophis; species Ichthyophis bannanicus. The sequence continues at coordinate 736,863,297 of CM066031.1, forward strand.
CCCTTATTAGTGACAGGGATACGTTTTGACATTTCGCTATAGAGAACCTGTTCTTATTTATTCTGCCTGATCACAATGGCACCTTCTGATGCTGCGGTCATCCCACACATCTGATCTGCATTTCTCAGCCAAACACGATTCTGCTCCATACTACCTGACATACCATCCCTACATCTACATTCCCATTTTCCCAAACACTGGAATTGTTAAGGAAGCCGAGATTAGCCCCTTTAGCACAAACAGCAAATGTCAGCATAGCCAAAATAAAAACTATTGCAGTGCTTTAAATTTCTGTAGGGGTGGTTTTATTGTTCCTTAACCTTACAAGCATCCCTCGCCTGTGCATTCTATTCTTTACAACTGCATCTTGTGCCCTCCCTGACAGCAGACACATCAGTTCAATACAAACGTGTCACAGCCATTCATCTCTATGGGACGCATTGAAGAGCAGAGCAGACATTTTTCTAAGTCCTGGCCTTATTCCATATTGCTGCTGGTATAACATAGGTGTCCAAAGGGAACACTCAGGACATACACAGGCCTTTCCTGAATGCACTTTCTCCATGGCTTTCCATACCCCTGTTCCACCCCCTCCCGCCCACATTCTGAGATCCCCGTGCTAGCACCATGTGCATGCAGGGCCGCATGGTTTCAGAATACAGTTCTAGATTTTTTAGCAAAAAAAAGTCTATCCCACATGTCTAACTGGCTTATTCATGTTCTGGAATGAACTCCATAGTTAAACTGAGGACTAGAGTATGGTAAGATACACATAAGTAGTGGACAAGAGAGAAAGGAGCATCAGGATCCAAAAGCGGCTTCAAAGAGGTTGGTTTTCAGCCTTGATTTGAGTAGGGCTAGAGGAGTGGCCCGATGCACAGGCTCAGGTAGTTTGTGCCAGGCATATGGAGCAGTGAGATGGAATGAACAAAGTCAGGAGTTGGCAGTAGCAAAGAAGGGCACAAATTAAAGGGATCTGCCAGAGGAAAAGAGTTCTTGAGGAGGGCTGTAGAGTGAGAAGAGAGGAAAGGTAGCGACGAGCCGCAGAATGAAGGCACTTTTAGGTCAGTAAAAGTTTGAACTGGATGTGGAAATGGATAAGGAGCCATTGAAGTGCCTTGAGAAGAGGGGTGACATGAGCATAGGAAAACTGACAGAAGATAAGCGGTGCAGCTGAGTTTTGAACAGATTGAAGGGGAGAGAGATGATTCAGAGGGAGACCAGTGAGGAGCAGGTTACAATAGTCAAGACGGGAGGCGACTAGTGAGAGGATGAGAGTCTTAGCAAGTATATGTAGAAAGGAAGGGATGAATTTTGATGATGTCATGGAAAAGGTGGTCCAACAACAAATTCAACAACACATCGAGACCGTGGCTCCGCTGGACCCTTGCCAGCACGGATTCAGGGAGTCTCATGGTGTGGAAACCCTCCTTACCACACTCTTCAGTACCATAATCACGGGAACCGACAGCACCCAACATGGATTTGCTCTGATATTCCTGGATATAGCCACAGCATTCTACTCCGTAAACCAAAAGCTTCTCTTGGGGAGACTCCAGGAGAAGGGGATACGTGACTCAGCCCTCAGCTGGTGTAAATCATACCTAGCTGACAGATGGCAACACGTTCTATCAGGGGATACAGCATCTGAACCTTTTCAATAGTGGCAGGGAGTACCACAGGGCTCCTCCCTCTCAGCACTGATGCTCAACATATACATGTATCCCATCTGTGCCCTTATCAGATCGTTTAACGTCGCCTGCGTGGTATATGCCGATGACGTCCTACTCTACATGGCATTCGCAACCGACCAACCGGACTTCTCCCTCCTATCAAGCTGCTTTGACGTCGTTGCCATCTCCGTCTGGCTTCACAACCAAGACCTCCGAATAAATCACAAAAAGACAGATGTCATTTTCATTATGAGGAATCAGGGTTTCACCCCTCCCGCCTCCTTGAAAGTGAAGAATGCCGAGCTGCTAACCAAACCCACAATCCATTACCTAGGGGTCATGCTAGATCAACGGCTTGACATGAAGGTTCACATAAGCAACACAGTCAAGTCAGTGTACCACAAAATACAATCACTCCGGCACCTACGTCCCCTCCTGGCCCCAGGGGATTTCTGAACAATCTTTCAAGCACTGGTCATCCCTCACCTCGACTATGCCAATGCAATCCTACAGGGACTCCCAAGCTCTATCCTTAACCCACTCCAACTCGCAATGAATGCCGCCGCCAGAATCATACAAGGAGCCTCCAGGAAGGACCACATAAGACCAATCCTGAAAGACCTCCACTGGCTTCCAATTCAGTGCAGACTCTCTTTCAAAACTCTAGTAATAACATTCAAGGCCATCAACAAGGTCTCTTCCACCTCAGTCACCGAGCTAATCCACCCCATGCCCCCAACAGATCCAGAAGGTCCGCAACTGTCAACATGCTGATAGTGCCGAAGGCAATAGCAAAATACACCCAAGCAACGACGAACAGAGCATTTTGGTGCTACGCACCCAGATGTTGGAATGCCCTTCCATCCAACATCAGGGCAATCGCAGACCTGATCCAATTTAGGAAGGCTCTGAAGCACTACCTCTTCCTCATGCATTATTCCGATGACAGTATGCAAGCGGCTACCCCCCGCCACCAGGATGGCCCCACTAGTGCACCCAGCGAGCAATGAGGCAGTCATACCTAAAGGCGCCAATACAAAACTTGTAAATAGCAGCATGTATATAGCCCACTCCTTTGTACATAGTCTCGTCCCAATGACATGCCCACCCGGGCCGGGGTCCTGATCCCCATGTGTATATAGTTACCTGATTTTGTCCAAGTTAGATCACCTATTCTATTGTAAATACAGCGCAGCCTAGGCCGCAATGTATAATTCACTGTTGTATGTAAACCGCCCTGGTTTTAAATAGCGTGGTATAAAAGAGACATTAAATAAATAAATAAAATAAGTTATAGAGAAAGAAGCGGCAGGTTTTAGCCATCTGTTGGATGTGCCAAGCGAAAGAGAGAGTAGAATCAAAGATGACCCGAAGGTTGTGAGCTGAGGAAACGCAGAGGAGTGTAGTGTCATCCACAGAAATAGAGAAGGGAGGAAGGAGGGAGGTGGGTTCAGGGGGAAAGATAAGGAGCTCAGTTTTGGCCATGTTCAATTTCAGATGGCGGTAAAACATCCAGGCAGCAATGTCAGATAAGGCACTGCTGGAAGAGCTGGATTTAGAAGTAGCTGAACAAGTACTATTACAATATTTCTTTCTTTCCTATCATGACACTTTTAGGCTGAATTACAGAAAAAATAGATAAGGTGATGGCAAAAGTCGAAAGGATGCTGAGGTGCATAGTTACAGGAAAAAGAAGGTGTTATTTCCTCTCTATAAGACTCTGGTGCGACTTCAATTAGAATACTGTGTGTGGTTTTTAAGACTGCAGCTTCAAAAGATGATAAATCAGAGGTCCTCACTATAACTGGCCTCACTCCCTGCAAAAGGTACATTTATGTTTATATTTATGTTTATTACATTTGATATACCTCTCAGGCCAAAGCATCAGAGCGGTTTACAATACTATATCATTTGAGGAAATATGAAAGGAATGCCATTTGTAAGATAGGACAGAGTAGAGGACAGAAACAGTCAAAAAGATAAGACAAAGAGAAGAAATGGAACAGCAGGTTACCATAATATACGAGTAAGACAATCCAGACCACATCTTCAGTGCTAACTTCAGAACAGACGCCATGGTCCAACGCCTAAGGGCCACGTGTATGCAATCTGTTCCCCCAAAAAACTGATAGAAAGTGAGGGATGTTATACAATTTTGTTATGATTTGCCGAATATCCAGGAAAAGAAATATATTAATTGGTTTTCCTAAAAAAATAACTCAGAAAACAGTGGAATACAGAATAGGTTGTCTATTGCCTTATTCCCATTGAGGCCCTCAGCGTGGTCTGGAAGCTTTTTATCCAAAATGCAAGGATTATGTTGACTTCCAGGAATACTGGCTTAGTGTGTCTTCTTTTATTGAAAGGCCCCAGCTCACCCTGTATCTTCTGACTGAGAAGAAGAAGAATTGTTAAGGATGCTCCTGCCCTAAAAATAAAATCATGTGTTCTAAATGACTTTTTCTTGATTTGGGAGTATTTTTTCAGTTGTTTTGTATATTTGTTTTTTAATGTATACATTACATGCATACAAAATCGTTTATACATGCACAAATCTATTGCACACACGTTAATTGATACATGTGGACATGTTCAAGTGATTTCCATGCACATCCCTAATACCAAACCTAAACCTGCACAGGCACTGCTTCTCCGACAAGTTCAGGAATAGAGTCCTGAGCCTCTTCAGGCCCTATAAAAGGTGCCTCCACCTTTTCAGTTGCCAGACCTCACCAAAACCCATCAGCGGCACATCCAAACCCACCACCAGTATACCCAGACCCACTTCCAGTACCACAGCCACAAACACACACATCACACACTCACAGCCACATGCATAACTCCCTGGAAAGAGCAGGCAGGCAGACAGACAGATGCAAACAAGTGGTAGACACACATTTTCATTTTCATTTCATTTCATCTTCATTTAATTTATCTCTCGCCTATCAAAGGTCTAAGTGAGTTACAACATACATACATAAAAACAGATTCAAAACAACACAGACATAATAACATAACAGTTCAAAACTGTGCACATAAATAAAGAGCAATCAGGCAAGCAGAACGGGATGATACAAAGCAGAGAACCAATGAACAGAAAGAGAAGGATACGGGGATCAAGAGGACCAAGTTACAAAGACTGATATGTGATGATGAACTCATGAACAGCTCTTCAACATAAACCACTACTGCAACTACCGGACCCAATAGACAAGTTAGCCATATTGCAGGTGTTTTATGCAGCAGATCTAAGTGTGTGCAAATATGCTTGATGATACATGCTTCTAAAATTACTTTAGGTATATAACCCTTCCTGTTTGCATGCATCTTCCACTTTCAGGAACCTCTATTCCGCATAAGTCTTTTAACATTATCCTCTCTAAATGATTTCAATGTGCCCTAAAATACACTAAAACCATTTAGCAAGTTCAAAAATGCAAAAGAGGTGGAGGAAATCAAAAAGCAAACCTGAAAGAAAATGAATAAAATGAAATGAAACTATTTTTTACATACACACTCCTAGATCTTTGCTCTTTCTTGTATACAGAATGTGACAAGTATGAACCAAAAGAAACAATTTCTGCCTTTATTTTTGGTTTTAAAAGAAGGATAATTGCACAAATTGCAGTTGAATTCTTTAATCCTGTTTGAGAACAATCATATCTAATTGTTTGGTGTGAGAACTAAGTACATAGTTTCTTTTCTTCCTCTTGGTATCATATATCACAATGGTGCACTCAAAAAATTTAATTTAGAATCTCATCAGTGTTCCACTTTAACAGGCTTTTATTAGTACTGTTAATATTCCCACTGCAGACAATTAGATATCAGTTTAAAGCAAGCAAAAGCACGTATTTAAAGCAATAGCACTAGTAACTTTTCTTATGCATAATTCAGTTAGCAGTCAAAACAAACACAGTCATTAAGTTCATTCTTTTTTGTTCTGACTTTACTCTTTTAGAGATATGAGAGTGGATATTGAGAGTGTTTTAGCCAGCTAACAGACCTGCTAAGTGGCTAAAAAGCACTCAGCCCACCATTTAGTGGCACTAGCCAGTCACTATTGCTAAAATTCCCATAGACTTTGTAAAAAGCGCCCAGTTAAAATCTGGGCAGTCTGTGGGTGGATTGATGGTCACTAACTGGATAGCTAAATTGATTAAAGTCAAGTCATCTGAATAGCCGTCCTAACTTTAGCCACTTTTCACTATCCATTTAGATGCAGAATATTGCAGTTAACCAGAGGATGACACAGCTCTCTGGCGAACCTGGATATTCAGCACCAGACACCGGATACGTTTGAACACTGAATATCGAGGTTTAATTAACGTAGGGGTGGCTAGGCGCTTTAAATAGCCTAACTGATGCCACTAAATATGCCCCTCCCCCTTTGCTATTTCTGCTGATTTTTGTTTGTGTATGTTAAGCCTCGGAAGAAAGGCCTGGCAATCTACTTCCGGTGACACTGCCATGAAAACCCAGGAGCTTCTGGGTCGCCAGGAGTCAGGACTGACTTGAAGGCACACATTGTTGTTTGTATGTTAAGCATGGATCTAGCATTCACACTGGAGAGTAGGCTTGTGACAAAAATTAAAGTGCATATTTTTTTTTCTGAGTATGTAAACACAGAAGAAATGAAATATATTGGGAAAAGAAAAGAGACAGTGGAATAAAACCCAATGAAACAAGAAGCAACAGATTCAAGAAACAAGCAATTTGTAGTTTGAAGAACCTAGATAGCACTGTTGCATTCATTTTTTGTTAAAATGCTGTCCTCCTTATTATATGCTGATGATCTTTGGTAAAATGATACTTTGTTGTCTGCTTATTTCCTTGTTAAAATAACATTCCAGTTTCCTAATTCACTAAAGCGCAGTAGAAACCTGTCTATCTTGGGAGATTCTGCCAGTGGTTAAGTTACTGACAGCATAACTCTTAGCATCACTGATGCACAGAAGCTGCAAACCAAGCAAGGGATGCATCATGCAAAGAGAAAGATCATTAGAGATCATGCTTGGCAAGGCTGAAGATCAGCGCAAAAGTAGAATTCCAGCAACGCAATGAATTCATACAATAACAATGGCTATGGATGCTAAAATGCATTGCAATGCGCACCTTTGAGTCAATGCTGACTCCTGGCAACCCCATCACTTGATCAATAATTAGCCACTGACTGAAGACCGAACACGGTTTAGGACAACTATCCAGTGAGTCACCATGAGTTGACAGCAAAACACCAGCAATTAACAACAGAAACAAAGCGCAGTAGCTCACACTATCATAAATGGGCTGTTGTATCCATATGAAGGGTAATCTTATAACAAGCGGCCTATGTGTGAAGACCAAGCAGGTGCCTATTCTAAGCTTATTTAATAAACCTCTAGGTGTTGAAGTATCTTTTAAAAAAATACTAAGGCCTAGCTTGCAGAAATTGTTCCTAGAATGAAGCTGCAGACATTTACACCTGCTCTGGGAGTGGGCATAAATGTTAACATATAAAGTATGAACATACACAGATCTTTTATAAATAATGCATGCAGATCTTGACTCCACCCATGTTCCACCCAAACCACCCATGAATACACCCTCACAAGAGTTGCATAAAAGTGCATGCCTTCTTAGCACTGCATATAGCTACACATATGTAACCCCTGAGGTAAGTTCATAAAGTCCTTTTACACACATGAAAAGGTATTTAGAAATGAAAACTTACTTTGTAATTGCCAAAATTCTATTATTTTAAAAGGATTGATTCACTAGTCCACACTGTGTTTATAAGTATGTGTCATGTGTCATAATACTTTAGGGGTATGTTTATTAAAGCGCGTTAAGGTAACAGGCATTAACAGCAGAGATAAAGGATGTTAATCCTTAAAAGGCATTGGGTGGGTAGGGGGTCTTCCAGCGTAAAGTGTCCTTTGGGCCGTTTAACGAACGTTAACAGGACATTGCACGTTAAGGTGACAAACATGCTTTAAGGTGGAAAACATGCACCTTAAGGCATGAAACATCTGGATAGAGCATGAAGAAAAGTCAATGTGAAAGTGATAGAAGGAAGGACAGGTTTGAGCTGATGGACCTGCCATAACGGTGGGCACCCTACATGACAGCCAGTGAAGTGGATGAGCATGTGGGAGGCAGCTGTACCGATGCACAGGGTGGAACCAATGTAAAGTGCTGCAATGTTAGTGTGTGGCATAGATGACAGTCACAAAAAGAACAAGTAGGAATCAAACCTCTGTCCCAGCTTATGGAGACGTTGCACTAATCAGTAACTACACCTCCACACAGCCCTGTGCAGCAATGGCTGGACACAAAGAGACTGCAGGTCACTGCCTAAATTTTCTGCTGTGTGTGCAATTCCCAGTACTTTGTTCCTCATCATGCAGATTTGCAGACTAACACTGGAAACAGCTTAGGCACTATGAGGCTCAGTGAGGTGTAGAAAGCCATAAAACAATGGATACACACACACACACACACACACACACACACACTCATATTGATGGGCTGTGCAAAAAAGAGGATGGCTGGCATTCCTGCCTGCTACCTTGGTCCCGATATCAGCTAGAGTATTTTTAAAGTGTGCTCATTGTGCAGGAGCTAGTAGTGTGCTCTGATGTTAATGCTTGCTCAGTATGCCAATGCTTTCAGCTTGACTCTCCATCTAGCTGTGAATAATGGAGCCTGTCTGTGTGGCTGATGGGTGTTCGTACCCTTGCTGGCCAATTCATTGGGGGTTGCACATGTTGGTGTTGTACCTGCACTGTGGGCTAAAGGTTAGCCACAGGGACATGCAATGCATGATCTTCAGCCAGGACCTGCATCTGTGATCCTCTGCTCATATACTTACCAACTGTGTGAATTGAGCCACAGTGCTGCCATTTGGTTGCAACAGTCCCTGGGGCTGGGGCTGACATGCTGTGCACCAGACAGACCCTGGCACATGTTGCAATGCTCACGGTGCACAGGACCAGGGCATGGCTTTGGTCTGTTGCAGGCAGATGCTGCTGCCCCCTCTGCCAATACCCCACACACCATGCTGATATGCCCATGTTCTGTCCGTGTTGGTGGTGCACAGGCCCAGCCCATCCAACATGTGGGTTGGTGGGCACCTAAGGTGCAAGGTCTGGTTGGGGATCGGAGGAATACATAGATGGCCACACAGCCACAGCCATTTGCTTTTGCAGGGACCCCATCACCGCCTGCCAATGATATGTCTCGGAGAAAGAGATAATAGCCATTGCTGTGGTAGTCCCCTGGGCACCTACATGTTGCAGCTACTTGGAGGGCTACAGCTGCTGGCACTATCTGCCTCTTCCCCACAGCTGGGTTCAGCAGCAGCAGGGCGGGGCCAGTCAGGATCTCTGCCTGGGGTGCCAGGACCCTTGGACCTCCCATGTGGCACATCTCCTTTCTGCAGCAATAGTATGTCTGTGTGCCACCACTGCCACTGTGGGATCATCACGGACATCACAGATGGTAATGCGGATGGAAGGATACCCCTTTGTGAAGAGGCTAAAAAGGTTGGGGCTCTTCAACCTGGGGAAGAGACAGTTCAACCTGGGGAAGAAACAGCTGAGGGGAGATATGATAGAGGTCTATAAATTATTGACTGGAGTGGAATGGGTAAATGTAGGTCAATTGTTTATGCCATCAGACTGTAGAAACACTAGGGGACATGCAATGTGGCTACACTGTAACCCATTTAAGACTACTAGGTGCATGTAGCAAAAGCTGTTAGTGTAGCTGAGTTTAAAAATGTTTGTACAGGTTCCTGGAGAAAGGTCCATAAACCATTGTTAAAGAGGACCTGAGATATGCACTGCTTGCAAACTGCTAGGTACTTGAGACCTAGATTGGCCACTGTTGGACACATGATTCTGGCATATTTCCCAATCTTATGTTCTTATGTGCCACCTAGGCAGCTGGTTGGTCTACCCTGTACATCAGCAGCCCCCACTGCATGACCCATGTGCCACCTCCTTTGACCCATTTGCACCATCAACATCATGCCCTTTCGTACTTGGGCACTATGCTGTTGCTGCTAATGGAGCACTACTATCACTCACTTGGGCTCCCCTGACTGTGCATCACATTGCAGACATTAAAAATAGACTTCCTCTCCTCAAAATACACCCTTTCCATGTGGTTTTACTTTGCATTAAGCTTGCCAGTGTTAAAATGTTTTAGGACTCATTTGCGCAAGGCATGTAAAGGGTACACATGTTGTTAACGGCCTCTCTCCAACCCGTTAATGCCCACTCTCCGCCCAGAAGGTATTTTATGCTGCTGGAGCCCTTAACATGTGTTAAAGTAGCATTTTAGATGGGTAAAGGGTGCAAGTGTGCCGATAGCATGCGTTAACAGCACCCTAGATCCCCTAACCTCCTTTAGTAAACATACCCCTTAGGGAATCGAGGCCTAAATAAATAATCCTGATTTTTAGTATGTTTTCATATTCTCATATCATTTGTTTTTATTTTTAGAATATTTCTCTATTATGATGTGAATAATTTAATGCAGTCCTTATTTTGGAGGTCGCTCAAATTGCTACAGTAGATGATGCTTTGGTTTTCGTAAGCGTGGAGAAATCAATTCAAAATTTTGAAGGCTTTCATTTTCTATGGAAATAAAAAAACATAGAAACATGATGGCAGAAAAAGACCACACGCCCTATCTAGTCTACCCTTCCATATCAATTAGAATATTCCTCTTTTAACCTTTAGAGATCCTCCATGTTTCTCCCATGCATTTTTGAATTCAGATACTGTCCTTGGGTTCACCTTCTCCACTGGGAGACTATTCCATGCATCTATCACTCTTTCCATAAAGAAATATTTCTGCATATTACCCTTGAGTTTATCTCCTTTCACTCTCGAGCTATGTCCCTTCATAGCAGAGCTTGCCTTCAATGGAAAGAGGCCCTCTTGTGCGTTTATGCCATGGAGGTATTTTGAATGTAAACCGCACTGATCTAAAATAGCGCGGTATAGAAGAAATGTTAAATAAATAAATAAATAAATAATATCTCCCCTATTCTGCCTTTCCTCTAACGTATACATATTAAGATCTTTAAGTCTGTACTCATATACTAACTAATGAAGACCACTAACCATTTTAGAATTCACCGTCTGCACCAACTCCAACCTGCTTATATACTTTTGAGTGCGGTCTCCAGAATTGCACACAATACACCAAATGAAGTCGCACCAGACTTAGGGGTATGTTTACTAAACTGCGTTAGTGTGATTCGCGTTAGGAGCCGCGTTAGTAGAAGAAATGCCAAAAAAGGACATGGGCGGAACATCGTTACCGATAACACGCGTTATAAGGCGCCGTGCAGCAACGATCGTTACAGGGCGCGTTACTGCGTGTTAAGCTTAAGAAGGCGCGCTGACACCCAAATACAGAAACAGAGCTGTAGCACAATGGTTACTACACAGACTGATGGTATAAGGGTCATGGGTTTGATTCCCCAGTGTGCTTAATGAATAAGGCTGGCTGAGGCATCATGTGTAACCCTTTGAAGGCCTACTATAATATTATATTCCACATTCTGCAGCCGGGTTAAAGTTTGCATATGTCAGGAAAATTGTACCCGTCTTATTCAATATGTTCCAATAGTGACGTTCCCTCTGCCATGGTTATGTATTATATACCATTTGATAGGAATATTTAGGCAGAAGTTTGGATCCCGAAAGTGTTGGGCTTGGCCTGGAAAGGGTTAAGTATTGGGCTGTGAGGAAGTTTAGTTGTACTTTAATAGTGCTGCCAGCAAACACACCCTCACAGTGGCGTAACCTAAGGTGCCACATAAGGCACCCTAGAAGGCAATCCATAGGGCACATTATAAAGTGCGCTGTCTGCCAAGGCACCCTATAATGTCCCCTATAGGACACCATATAAGGCACCTTATGAGCCACCCTAAGGTGACAGTACCCTGTGGTTCTGCTGGCAGCACTAATATACAATAAAAAAAGACCATGCCTAAGACAGCCCTATTGATGAACCCCACTGTGGGTTTTGAACCCATGACCTCTGGCTCCAGGGGCAGTGAAGTAACCAGTGGGCTAGAGCTGCTAATAAACACCTGGCTGGCTACAGGAGGACTGCACGGCACCACACCCACATTCTGCTGTGGTTACCAGGATAGAGTCAACCCATCCGTACCCAGGATGCACAGCACATGTAAATCAGCAGTCTACAGCTGACCACAAGATGGGGTATGCACCCCACAGCACCTCAGCCTGGTAGGGGGTGCCGACGGTGTGTGTTAGTGGCACAGAGTAGCTACAGACCGTCACAGTGCTCATCCTGAGGGAGAGGTATGGTGCCCATCATCATTCGCACAGCACCTGGCTGTGATGAGATAGGCTATGCTGCAGGTCCCCATCAGTGCCAATGTGTAGTCCTTGCAAACACCCCTAGGATATGCCTGTGTTCATCTGTATGTCACATCTAGCCCTTGTAGACTATGATGCACCCAGAAAAGGACATACCCTGTGTGGGTGCCATGGTCACATGATGTAAGTGAAGGGGGGTGTTGGGACCCACAGGGAGATTACATACCACCACCCAACACACCCTCTGGGGCTCAGAGTGGGGGAGAGGATCTCCCGCCAATAGATCCACTTTCTACCCCCCTGCAATAGTGGCAGTAGAGGGGACAATCACCCCAGTCCTGCTAGGGATCAAACACCCTACAGGGCAGGCAATGCAGAGCAGTACACATCCATAACACAACAGCAGACAGAAGGTCTGGAAATGCTCAGCTGCCCCCCACCATTATCTGACATTCTCCAGCAGCAAGCCTACAGCTGCTGCACCCTGCAAGGTGTTCCAGCAAGACACATACTAGCTGCAGACAGTCCGCCAGCTAGTCCATAGTGCATGGTCCTGGAGAAGATGCATGTACCCAGAACGGGGATATCAACATACACACCAAGCAGATAGGTCAGTGATTGGGCCACAAAAGAAAACCCATAAATATCACATGAGAGAAATGCTATGTAGCACTATGGGGGAACCTAGCCATGCCATGGTCACTGCTCAGTCAGGGTGAGAGTGACCTCCCAGCAGGACATGCTATGGCCACCCTGTACGTGCAGGTGGTGGCCAGGCACTACAATGTCCGAGCCCTTGCCCTATGCCCTGTGCAGATGCGGCCAGGCCAGGCCACCCTATCCAGGCTATTCCCACGGTACCTTGCTCCTCATTATGCACATTGGCAGGCCAATACTGGCAACAGTGCTAGCGGTGTGGGCTGTGGAGGGTGTTGGCAGCCACCACACACTGGATAGACAGACACACACTCCCCACACCTATGCCAGCATTGTGCAACTATAGAGGTGTTGGGCAGCCCAGGCCACCACACCAGTCCTGGGCACAGTGCAGGCATGGCTATGGTACGCAATACTGTAGGAGTCACTCCCCAGATTGGTAAACACTGTCAGACACAAGACCTGTAGCACACTCCACAGACATTAGAAAGGTTGCTATGATGCAGCTCACTCCGAAAATTGTACTTAACCTAGGAATTGCTATCTGCCAGTAATCATAGCAACCTTTTGATAGATGTGTACCATATTCCCAGGTTTAGGGTGGCATTACTAAGGTATGCAAGTGCTAGTATTGGGAGATGCACGCAGAGCCCAAAGTCCTGCCTCTCCAGGAGGCTTTGGATAATTGGGCCTGTGGGTGCGTGTGTCTGCCCCTGTTGGCTACTGCTTTACGGCAGAGGTTCCCAACTCCAGTCCTGCGGTGCAAAACACTGTTCGGGTTTTCATGCTGTCCCTCATGAATATGCATGAGATACATCTGCATACCATGGGGGTGGCGCATAGAAATGCAGCACAGGCATTTTTATCAGAGGCAGCATGGAACCGGAATGATGTTTGGCCCTCCAGGACTGCATTTGGGAGGCTCTACTCTAGGTAATGTGCATGTTTATGGTGTCTGTGCTCTGTAGGGTAAAATGTAGGTGTTTTGGGCATGTTTACATCATCTGCAAGAAAGGTTCTGTCTGTATTAGCACGTTATAGTAGTGGGTAAAATATGAGGACTGGGTTGGCGGAAACCACAGCTGGGACTTGAACTTGTGACCTTCTGCTTCTGAATACACTGGCTTTGTGCACTACACCACCATGTTATCACAGAGATGGTGCATTCCCTGGTGATACCATGACTGTTGGTCAGACAGGGCCTGTCTGTTGCAGTGCATGGCACCCTCCTACACAGGGCTAGGCCACGGTCTGCTCTGGGCAGCTGCCACTGCCCCCTCCACCACCAGTATCCCTCAGCCACCATGCTGACATGCCCTTCTACTGGTGGAGCTGGTGGTGCGCAGTCTCAGGCCATCCAGTGTGCAGGTAGGTGGCTGCCTATGATGCGGGTTCTGGGGTAGGTGTGCCTGCATAGACATCCACGCTCCCCCCCACCCCCGCCTGCCAATGTTCCGTGCCCTTGGGGGTAGCTGTTGGGTACTATCCCCTGTGACACTTTGGGAAACACACTCGTGCCCATGTTGGGCCTTCAGCAGTTGCTGTCTGGCTGCTCCGCTGTTTCAGCATTCATATGGGCCACCTAGGCATCACCCTAGTCCGCACTGTGGCCCAGCTCCACACAGCATGTGCCGCCTGCGGCCCTCTGTATCCCCTTCTCCGGCATCTGTCCAGTTTCCGTTCCGACATGCCCGCCCTGATGTTGCGGGACATGTGCACCTGTCCGATGGTGGGGAAAACCCTGAGCAGCGCTATTTCACTGTGGGCTCATTCACCTTGTATGGGGACGGCGTATAGACCCTTGCACGATTTATATCTGTTCTATGGAGCTTACTCGGGGGGGGGGAGGGGTTGATGTTTCTCATTGATACCACTATTGGCCAGCTTGGTTATTGTTTTTTTCCTGTTTGTTGGGGTCATTTTCAGTGTTTCTGTGCCCTTTTGTTCTGTGCACATGTATCACACGTATCACTGTTTTTTGATTTCCCTGCCTGGGCTGTGCATTGCTGACACTGAAATGGTTTCTCTCCCCTGTAATGTGCATTTAACGGCAGGTTTTCATTCGCGTTGGAATTCAGCTCTGAAAATCAGCGCGTTAGTGTGAGGGGAGCCTCTCCCCGCCCACCCTCCGCCCACTGACCCCTTCTCTCCGCCCTCTCTCCACCTTCTGCGGTGTTTTACCGCGCCGCGGAGCATTATGATCGTTAGCGCATCGTAACGCGCGTTATGATGCGCTCACGATCGTTAGGGCATCATAACACGCGTTATGATGCGTTAACGATCGTTAACATTACATAACACGCGTTATTCACGATTACCGCAGTTTAGTAAACATACCCCTTAGTATACAGAGGCACTAGCACCTTTTTTTCTGCTGGCCATTCCTCTCCCTATATACCCAAACATACTTCTGGCTTTTGCAGTTACCTTTTCTACCTGTTTAGGTACTTTAAGATCATCAGACACAATCATGCCCAGGTCCCGCTCTTCTTTTGTGGACAGAAGTACTTCACCCCTTATACTATATTGCTCCCTTGGATTGCTGCAGCCCATTTGCATGACCCTGCATTTTTTAGCATTAAATTTCAGCTGCCAGATTCTAGACCATTCTTCAAGCTTTGCTAGATAACTCCTCATATTACATATTCCTTCTTGGGTGTCTACTCTATTGTAGATTTTGGTATCATCTGCAAACAAGCAAACCTTACCTGACAGTCCTTCAGCAATATCCTACAGCATTACCATTGGTAATCTCCTTCTCCTCAGGGTGAGCTCCATTTACCTGTACCCTTTGTCATCTCCTACTCAACCAATTTCTAACCAAATAGGTTCATCCCTAGGGTACTCAGTTTGTTTATAAGTCTCCCTTGTGGAACTGTGTCATAAGAAAATTAGAACATAAGATATGCCTTACTCAGTCAGACAAAGTATCCTGTTTCCAAAGGTGGCCAATCTATGTCACAAGTACCTAGTAGTTTCCCCAAGAGACACATGTTCCACAATGTTGTATTGGGTCAAGCAGTGGATATCTTGGGTCCCCTTTAATAATGGTTTATGGACCCGGCTACACCAACAGCTTTTACTACATCCTCTGGTAACAATTTCCAGAGTTTGATTACACGTTGAGTGAAAAAATATCTTATCTTATTAGTCTTAAATAGGTTACGCTGTAGCTTCATTGCATGTCCGCTAGTCTTTCAATATTTTGATGGGTGTAAACAATTGATCTAAGTTTACTCATTCCACTGTATTCATTAATTTATAGACCTCTATCATATCTCCCCTCAGCCATCTCTTTTCCAGGTTGAAGAGCCCTAACCTTTTTAACCTTTCTTCATAGGAGTATCCTTCCTTTACTATTTTGGTGGCTGTATCTTTTCTAATAAAGCTATATCCTTTTTTAAGATATGGTGACCAGAATTGCAGACAATATTTAAGGTGCAGTCGCACCAAGGGATGATACAGAGGCATTATAAAATCCTTTGTTTTATTCTCCATGACTTTCCTTATGATACCTAGCATTCTATTTACTCTCTTGCCACCATTGCACATTGGGAGGAGGGTTTCAACATGTTATCCACGATGACGCCTAAATCTTTTTCCTGGATGGTGGTTCCTAATGTGGAACCTTGCATTGTGTAACCATAGTTTGGGTTGTTCTTTCCTAGGTGCATAAATTTGCCCTTGTCCACATTAAATTTCATCTGCCATTTGGATGCCCAGTCTTCCAATTTAGCAAGGTCCTTTTGCAATTTTCCACAATCCTCATGAGTTTTAACAACTTTGAATAGTTTTGTGTCATCTGCAGATTTGATAACCTCACTCATTATTCCCATTTCCAGGTCATTTACGAATATGTTAAAAAGCAGCGGACCCAGCTCAGATCCCTGGGGTATACCACTATTCACCTTTCTCCATTGGGAAAATTGGCCATTTAGCCCTACCCTCTGCTTTCTATCTTTTAACCAGTTCCTGATCCACAATAGTACACTGCCTCCTATCCCATGACTCTTTAATTTTGCCAAAAGTCTCTGATGAGGGACCTTGTCAAGGGCTTTCTGAAAATCCAGATACACTATATCAACCGACTCACCTTTGTCTATCTGTTTATTCACACCTTCAAAAAAACATAACAGATTAGTAAAACAAGATCTTCCTTGGCTAAAGCCATGTTGGCTGTCTCCCTGAAGCAATTTTGTTCTTTATAATGGTTTCTACCATTTTTCCTAGTACTGATGTCAGGCTCACCGGTTTGTAGTTTCCTGGGTCACCCCTGGAACCCTTTTAAAAAATTGACGTTACATTGGCCATCCTCCAATCTTAAGGTATTACGGGTGATTTTAATGATAGTTCACATATTACTACTATTACTGAAATCTCATATTTCACTTCTTTCAACACGCTTGGGTATTGACCATCCGGTCCAGGTGATTTGCTACTCTTCAGTTTATCAAATAGTTCCAATTCTGGAGACTGCACCTTCAAAAGGATGTGAACAGGATGGAGTCGGTGCAGAGGGTGGCTACTAAAATGGTTAGTGGTCTTCATTATAAAGCATATGAGGATACTTAAGGATCTTAATATATACACCTTAGAGGAAAGGCGGGATACAGGTGATATGATTGAGATGTTTAAATACCTCCATGGCATAAATGTTCAGGGGGAGATCCTCTTTCAATTGAAAGCAAGTTCTGCTATGCGGGGACATGGGATGAGGGTGAAGGGGGGATAGATTCAGGAGTGATTTGCGGAAATATTTCTTTACGGAAAGAGTGGTGGATCCGTGGAATAGTCTCCCAGTGGAGGTGGTAGAGATGAGGATAGTAAATGAATTCAAAAAAGCATGGGACAAACACAGAGGATTTCTAAAGGAAAAAAAGAGGACTGTTGTAGTTGTTGATATGGAAGGACAGACTAGATAGGCCATGTGGTCAATTTCTGTTGTCATATTTCTATATTTCTATCTTCCCGGTGTATTGATATGTTTTTCAATTCTTCTGTGGCATCACCTTTAAATACCATTTTAGTTATGGGTAACATCTTCCTCAGTAAAGACTGAAGCAAAGAATTTATTCAGTCTCTCCACTATGGCCTTGTCCCCTCTTAGTGCCCCTTTTACCCCTCTATCATCTAATGGTCCAGCTGACTCTCTCACAGGATTTTTGCTACAAATGTACTTGAAAAAGTCTTTATTAATCATTTTTGCTTCCACAGCAAGCTTCTCAAATTCTCTCTTTGCCTGCCTTATCAATGCTTTACATCTAACTTGCCAGTACTTCTGTTCTTTCCAGTTTTCATCATTTGGCTCCTTTTTCTACTTCCTGAAATATGCTTTTTTGGCAACAACATCCTCTTTGATCTTACCTTTAAACCATGCTGGCAGTTTTTTGGACTTCCTTCCACTTTTCTTAAAGTGTGGAATACAGCTGATCTGGGCTTCCAAGATAGTATTTTTAAATAGCACCCATGCTTGATGCAAATCTTTAACCTTTGCAACTGCTCCCCCTCAGGTTTTTTCTTATATATTTTCCTAATTTTATCATAGTTTCCCTTTTGAAAGTTGAAAGGTAATACTGTGGATTTCCTTACCATCCCTCCCCCATTTATCAAACGCGATCGTGCTATGATCACTATTGCCAAGTGTCCCCAACACCTTTAGCTCTTGCACCAGATCTGGTGTTCCACTAAGGACTAGGTCCAAAATGGCTTCCCCTCTGGTCAGTTCATGAACTAGCTGCTCCAAGAAGCAGTCATTTATTTCATCTAGAAACTTTATCTCCCTAGCATGTCCTGCCATGACACTGATCCAGTCAATACCGGGGTAATTGAAATCACCCATTATTATTACTATGCTGTAACTTTTGTTAGCTTCCCTGATTTCTTTCAGCATTTCATCATCCATTTGTTCATTCTGGCCAGGCAGTCAATAGTACACCCCCACAGCCATCGCCTTCCCTTTCTCTTTTTTACATGGAATTTCAATCCATAGAGATTCTATAGTGAATTTTGTTTTCTGCAACACATTAATCCTTTGTGACTCAATGCCCTCTCTAATATAGAGTGCAACCCCTCCACCAATTTGATCTGCTCTATTGTTGGAATATAGTTGTTACCCAGGTATCACAGTGTCACATTGGTTGTTCTCCTTCCACCATGTCTCTGAGATACCAATCATATCTAATCTCTTATTTAGTGCTATATATTCTAACTCTCCCATCTTATTTTTTAGATTTCTAGCACTTGCATACAAGCATTTTAGAGGCTGTATTTTATTCATATTAATCTGGCTATTGGTAGGCAGGGGTAATTTGGAATCTTTAAGCTCTGTTTGCTCTGTACTCAAGGGCATTAGGGCTACTTTTGTCTTTATTGGAAACTCTCTGATGATATGCCCTAACTTCAGTCTTTTGCTAGTATCCTTGAAGGATACATTGTTCCGTACCATGCACTCTTGGGCAACTCTCGGCTGTCCCCTATTATCTATTTTAAAGGCTGCTCTGTCTCCTTCTTTAAAGGTTAATGCCAGAAGCCTGGTTCCATCCTGGCTAAGGTGGAGCCCATCCCTTTGGAAAAGCCCCTTCTTTCCCCAGTTCCTAACAAATCCAAATCCCTCCTGGATGCACCATTGTCTCATGCACGAATTGAGACTCTGGAACTCTGCCTGCCTTTTGGGTCCTGTGCATGGAATGGGAAGCATTTTAGAGAATGCTACCCTGGAAGTTCTGGATTTCAACTTCCTACCTAAAAGCCTAAATTTAGCCTCCAGAACCTCCCTACCACACTTTCCTATGTCATTGGTACCAACATGTACTAAGACAGCAGACTCTTCCCCAGCACCATCTAAGACCTTGTCTAGGTGGCGCATGAGGTCTGCTACTTTAGCACCAGGGAGGCATGTTAACAGGCAATCCTCATGTCCACCAACCACCTAGCTATCTACATGCCTAATGATTGAATCACCAGTTATGATGGCTGTCCTAACCCTTCTCTTGTGGGCACTTGGTCCTGGAGAAACCTCCTTGGTGTGAGAGGGTTTTACATCACCTGGAGGACAGGTCCTAGCTATAGGATCACTTCCCGTGACACCAGGGTGATGCTTCCCTGTCACCTGACATCTCTCCTCTATGGCAACAGGATGCTGCCAGACTGGAGGTGGGACTTCAGTACTATATCCCTGTAGTTCTCTGTCTTCCTATGTCTTCCAAGTCTGCTACTCTAACCTCCAGAGATCAGAATCATTCCCTGAGAGCAAAGAGTTCCTTGCACCTAGTGCACATGTAAGACCCCTCACCAACTGGGAGAAAATCATATATGTGACACTCAATGCAAAAGACTGGAAAGCCCCCATCTCACTGCTGGACTGCTGTCTGCACCATAGTTTAAGGTTGTGTTTAGGTATTTAAGTTGTTTACATGCTAAGGTTTTCTGGGGATACTTATACTAATAAACTATATCTAGTACATTTTAATGGTATACATTTAAGTAATCTCAGGTCCTTAATGTATACCTGATGAGGATAAACAGCTGCACCTGAGAGTGAATATGGTTCCTCCTTTCCTTTAAGAGGTTTAAGCACCTATAAAGCTACGATTATTCCAGGCATGGGGGTTTGGGGAGGGAGGGAGGGAAACAAGACTTATTAAAAGTTGACTACTATATAGTGTGCTATCCTGCGCTTCTAAGGTAATCTGTGACCAATATCCTGGGTGATTCGCACAGCCCTTGCTTGGATAGAGGGAGTATTTCAAAATGTCCCTTTGATCTGTCACTTTGCTTTAACACCTATTTAAAACAATTTCACAGGTCCCTTGCCCCCTATCCTGAAGGCCTCTTTGTAAAGGTCTCTAGAAACAATTTATTGCTCAAAGAATATTGACCCTATTTTTCCTTTTATTCTAAGTTTTAGTATGATTTGATTTAAATTAAAGCTCTTTGCTGATAGTAGGCCCTGACTGAGTATTAAATGTAAACTAGAAGTCTCTGCTGGGTTTTAAATTTAACCAGAAAGCTCTCTGCTGCATTTTAACTATAAACTGAAAGCTCTTTGCTGATACTAGACCCTGACTGAGTATTAAATATAAGTTAGAAGCTCTCTGCTGGGTTTTAATTTTAACCAGAAAGCCCTGTGCTGGGTTTTAAACTTAAACTGAAAGCTACCTGTTGAATTTTTAATTTAACTAAAAGCTCTTTGCTAATTCTAAGCCCTGACTGGTTTAACAAATACACTGGATTCTAATTTACACAGATTAATCAGCTTTAATCGAAATAATTCCTTTTCCCCCTGAGATTTAGAAAAATTCACAGAAGTAAACACTTACAATTGTAGATCTTTCTCCAGAAGTAGCATTCCTTTTTTGTAGTCCTTCAAGACTCAAAACAAACCTTTACATACCATTGTGGATTCACAGGCTGGCCTTGAACACATGACCTCTCAGTACCACACACAGCTTTTACTGAAATATAAATACTCCACATCTAGGGTTCTCCCTTGGTCCAGCTCTCTGGTCACCCAGTCAAAGAAATCTATCAGATTTGTCTGACAAGACCTTCCTCTGGTGAATCCAAGCTGCCTTGGATCCTGCAATCCATTGGACTCCAGAAACCTCACAATTCTCTCTTTTTATAGCCCTTCCATTAATTTACTTATCACAGAGATTAGACTAACTGGCCTGGAGTTATCCTTATGTCTCTTTTTGTGTAAAGAGACCATATGTGTGTTTCTCCAGTCCTCTGGCACCTCTCCTGACTCCAAAGGAGCATTGAAAAGGTCAGACAGTGGAGCTGCTAGAACATCACCAAGTTCCTTCAGTGTTCTTGGATGTATCCCATCTGGACCCATGGCTTTGTCTGCTTTTAGTTTAGCTTGTTCCTCACAAACACAGTCTTCTGAAAATCGCTCCAGATCCACGTCATTTCTGTTCCTGTTTGCAGGTGTTTTCTGAGGTCCTGCTCCTGGCCCTTCATCTGTGAACACAGAACAGAAATATTTGTTAAGCAATTCTGCTTTATCATCAGTTTCTGCATATTCCTCCCCTACACCCTTGAGTCTGACAATACCACTTTTGCCCTTCCTCCTCTCACCGACACATCTGAAAATGCTTTTCCTCGCATTTTATTGCATTGTCTATTTCTTCTTCTTTTCATACCTTTGCTTTCCTGACTACTTTGCTAGCTTCTCTAAGTTTTTCTAAGTATAGATGCTTGTCTTACTCTCTCTTTGATCTTTTGTGTTTCATGAAGGCCTCCCTCTTTTTTCTTCATCTTTCCAGCTACTTCTTTTGAGAACCATAGCGGCCTCCTTTTCCTTTTACATATATTTACCTTACTAACAAAAAGGTGTGTTGCCCTTAAAATATCCCCTTTCAGTTTTCCTCACTGTTTTTCTACATCCCTCAGCTGTTCCCATCCCACTAATGACTCCCTGAGGTATTGTCCCATCTTGGAAAAGTTAGTCTTCCTGAAGTCTAAGACCCCCACTTTTGAATGGATTTTATCAGTTCTAGTCCTAATATTAAACCATACTATCTGGTGATCACTGGATGTGAGATGATCTCCGACAGTAACATCAGAAACACTTTCCCAATTGGTAAGCACTAAGTCCAGAATAGCCCCATCACATGTGGGTTCTGTTACCAGTCGCCTGAAAGTTCTCCCTGTAGAGAATCCAGGATTTCCTTACTTCTAGATGATACTGCAGTATGAATGTGCCAATCCACATCCGGCATATTGAAATCACCTATCAGTAGCACTTCTCCTGTCATGGTAAAACTGTATATGTCTTCTATTAAATCTTCATCCACTTCTACCCCCTGTGAGGGGGTTTATGTATATAACTCCAATGCAAATGGATTTCCCTTTCCCTCTTTCTAGTTTAACCCACAGTCAATGTTCCCTCTAAGCTGCATTAGGTCCACTGGCAACATTCCTGCCGGCAGGGGGGGGGGGGATGTGTGCAATGCGATCGATCACTCCGCGCCTTCCCCCACTGGCAGGAATGACGGCGGAGGACCCAGTGCCGATTAAAGTGAACAATGCGAGGGTGCTGCGGCGTGTGTTAGACCCTGTTTCTAGCAAACGCCGCAGCACCCTCGCAATGTTCACTTTAATCGGCGCCGGGTCCTCCGCCGGCATTCCTGCCAGTGGGGGAAGGGGTGGTGCGATCGATCGCACTGCACCCCCCCCCCCGCACTGGCAGGAATGTTGCCGGTGGACCCAGCGCAGCTTAGAGGGAACAGTGCCTACATTGCCTCCTCTCTTCCTTTTAAGCCCTGCAATTCTATAGCTTTAATATTATTTTTTACATATAGTGCCACTCCACCTCCCCTTCTTCCTATCCTGTCCTTCCTGAATAAAGTATAGCCCTGTATAATTACATCCCAGTCATGGTTGTCCATTAACCATGTCTCCATAATTGCCACAAAATCCAAGTCAGCCTCATCCATTAAAGCCTCATAAGACACTAAAATATATCCCTCTATCATAACTCAAGTATAAAAGCATGCCCATGTGGAAAAAGAGACTCTCAGGTACTAGGGCCCAACTAATGTACCACTGTGATAGAGTCACAATGTTTGCTTCAACAAGGTCCTGGGGATCTATATGTGGCCATCCAATGGAAAATGTCCTCATCTCCAAATGGTTAGGCAGATAAGAAGCCAACCTTCTGCAGCTAACCTGTGAAAAGTGAAAAATAGAGAAACACTGCTGCAGACAAATTCTTGAGAACAGAAGAGATCTACATCTTCTGGGCTGTGCCTGCTGGAACAGAAGAAAAAAAATCTTCCTAGGGCTGGCCTCTGAAATTCTACATACTATGATATGGATCAGTATGAGAGCAGTCGCTTAACAAACATCTACCCAAGCAAAGGTTGCTTTTGGTGCCCTGTTTCCCTTTCAGGCTTCTATGTTTGCAAACTCACAGACTAACTCCAAAGGACAGCTTGGCTCCCATTTGGATTTGGTGTCCAAGATGGTCACTCTGCTTGCCCACCCCTTGCAAAAGTCCTGATCTGCATAATCTAAGAAAGGACACAGATCCTATTAGCAGTTCATAGATTTTCCAAGTCATAAAGAAATTTGTCTTTCATTTGTGAATTGTTAGTGCACATTGAGGGTAATTTTATCAAGTCATTTTTTGTATGGATGTGGCTGTATACACACATAAATGACCTGCTATAAAATTCCAACTGACATAAAATTCTGTGAGTTGGCATGATGGTGAATACTTGGCAGGTAAGTGTGTGCAGGAGTCGAGTTTTGATTGGGAGTGGGTGGAGTTTGCAAGTACACATGTAGATTATGAAATATGTTAATCTATGGGCATACTTAATCTAGCCAAGGACAGTTACATCTGTGTCTTTATAAAATAGTGTCTAAGTAGGAAGCTTCTTGCCCTCTTAAACTACGTACTCCTTTATAACACCACCCTCATAATGTGTTGTAAGCCTGTTAAGAATTCAGAATACTTAGGGGTATGTTTACTAAACTGCAGTAATCGTGAATAACGCACATTATGTAACGTTAACGATCGTAAGCACATCATAACGCGCGTGGGAGGAGTGGCCTAGTGGTTAGGACAAGGTACTTCAGGCCGGAGGGCCGGGGGTTCAAGTCCCACCTGGGGACAGCAATCTCAGGCTGGAGGGACTGGGATTTCTAGTCCTATAGGTACTCCTTGTGGTCTTGGGCAAGCCACTTAACCCTCAATTGCCCATGTTCCCTGTAAGTATTAGCGTATGTGTGTCATATCCCCTCGTGTTAAATGTATCTCCCAATTGACCGCTTTGACCCGGTGAAAAGCGGGATATAAATACAGCTAAATAAATAAAATAAATAAAAAATAATGTTACATAACGCGCGTTAATCGTACTTAACGATAGTAAACTCCCGCGGCGCGGTAAAACACCGCAGAAGGTAGAGAGAGGGCAGAGAGAAGGGGTAAATGGGTGGAGAGTGGGCGGGGAGAGGCTCCCTCCACACTAACGCGCTGATCTGAAGAGCTCAATTCCAACGCGAATGAAAACCTGCCGTTAAATGCACATTACAGGGGAGAGAAACCATTTCAGTGTCAGCAATGTACAGCTCAGGAAGGGAAACCTAACAAAAGTGATAAGTGTGATACATGTGCACAGAACAAAAGGGCACATAAACACTGAAAATGACTCCAACAAACTGGAAAAAAACCATAACCAAGCTGGCCAATAGTGGTATCAATGAGAAACATCAATCCATCCCCCCCCCCCCCCGTGTAAGCTCCATAGAACAGATATAAATCTTGGAAGGGTCTATAATCAGTCCCCATAAAAGGTGATTGAGCCCACAGTGAAATAGCGCTGCTCAGGGTTTTCCCCACCATCGGACAGGGTTCCTATGGTGTGCACATGTCCCGCAACATCAGGCATGATGGAATGGCAACTGGACAGATGCCTGAGAAGGGGATACAGAGGGCCGCAGGCGGCACATGCTGTAGTACAGCTGGGCCACAGTGCGGACTAGGGCGATGCCTAGGTGGCCCATACGAATGCTGAAGCAGCAGAGCAGCCAGACAGCAACTGCTGAAGGCCCAACATGGGCACGACTATGTTTCCCACAGTGTCACAGGGGATAGTACCCAGCAGCTACCCCCAAGGGCACGGAACATTGGCAGGCAGTGCTGGGGGGAAGCGTGGACACCTATGCAGGCACCCCTACCCCAGAACCCGCACCATAGGCAGCCGCCTACCTGCACACTGGATGGCCTGAGACTGCGCACCACCAGCATCACCAGCAGAAGGGCATGTCAGCATGGTGGCTGAGGGATACTGGTGGTGGAGGGGGCAGTGGAAGCTGCCCAGAGCAGACCGTGGCCTAGCCCTGTGTAGGTGGGTGCCGTGTACTGCAACGGATGGGCCCTGTCTGACGAACAGTCATGGTATCACCAAGGAATGTACTGACTCTATGACAACAAGGTGGTGCAGTGCACAAAACCAGTGTATACAGAAGCAGAGGGTTACAGGTTCAAGTCCCAGCTGTGGTTCCCACCAACCCAGTCCCCATATTTTACCCACTACTACAACGTGCTAATACAGACAGCACCTTTATTGCAGATGACGTAAACATGCCCAAGACACCCTACAGAGCACAAACACCATAAACATGCACATTACCTAGAGCAGAGCCTCCCAAATGCAGTCCTGGAGGGCCAAACACCATTCCGGTTCCATGCTGCCTCTGATAAAGATGCCTGTGCTGCATTTCTATGCGCCACCCCCATGGTATGCAGATGTATCTCATGCATATTCATGAGGGACAGCATGAAAACCCGAACAGTGTTTTGCACTGCAGGACTGGAGTTGGGAACCTCTGCCGTAAAGCAGCAGCCAACAGGGGCAGACACACCCGCACCCACAGGCCCCATTATCCAAAGCCTCCTGGGAAGGCAGGACTTTGGGCTCTGCGTGCATCTCCCAATACTAGCACTTGCATACCTTAGTAATGCCACCCTAAACCTGGGAATATGGTACACATCTATCAAAAGGTTGCTATGAGTACTGGCAGATAGCAATTCCTAGGTTAAGTACACTTTTCTGAGTGAGCTGCATCATAGCAACCTTTCTGATGTCTGTGGAGTGTGCTACAGGTCTTGTGTCTGACAGTGTTTACCAACCTTGGGAGTGACCCCTACAGTATTGCGTACCATAGCCATGCCTGCACTGTGCCCAGGACTTGTGTGGTGGCCTGGGCTGCCCAACACCTCTATAGTTGCACAATGCTGGCATAGGTGTGGGGAGTGTGTGTGTTTCTATCCAGTGTGTGGTGGCTGCCAACACCCTCCACAGCCCACACTGCTAGCACTGTTGCCAGTATTGGCCTGCCAATGTGCATAATGAGGAGCAAGGTACCATGAGAATAGCCTGGATAGGGTGGCCTGGCCTGGACGCATCTGCACACGGCATAGGGCAATGGCTCGGACATTGTAGTGCCTGGCCACCACCTGCACAGACAGGGTGGCCATAGCATGTCCTGCTGGGAGGTCACTCTCACCCTGACTGAGCAGTGACCATGGCATGGCTAGGTTCCCCCATAGTGCTCTATAGCATTTCTCTCATGTGATTTTTATGGGTTTCCTTTTGGGGTTCAATCACCTGACTTGTCTGCT
Organism: Ichthyophis bannanicus; assembly: GCA_033557465.1. Classification (NCBI taxonomy): domain Eukaryota; kingdom Metazoa; phylum Chordata; class Amphibia; order Gymnophiona; family Ichthyophiidae; genus Ichthyophis; species Ichthyophis bannanicus. Next base: position 736,890,110 of record CM066031.1, read on the forward strand.
TGGTGTGTATGCTGACATCCCCGTTCTGGGTACTTGCATCTTCTCCAGGACCATGCACTATGGACTAGTTGGTGGACTGTCTGCAGCTAGTATGTGTCTAGCTGGAACACCTTGCAGGGTGCAGCGGCTGGAGGCTTGCTGCTGGAGAATGTCAGATAATGGTGGAGGGCAGCTGAGCATTTCCAGGCCTGCTGTCTGTCTGCTATTGCGTTCTGGATGTGTACTGCTCTGTCTGTTCCCGAGCAGGACTGAGGTTGTTGGTCCCCTCTACTGCTGCCATTGCAGGGAGGTAGACTGTGGATCTATTGGTGGGTGATCCATACACTCCCCCTCCCCAGGTAACGATGGCACCAACACAGGATCTGCACTCTTCTGGGTGCAGCATCTCCCATAGGGACTAGACATGACCGAGACATACACCAGGACACAGATGTCTCCTAGGTGTGTCTGACTGAACTACCTATCACACACTGATAGGGACCTGCAGCATGGCGTATTTCAACCATGAAAGGTGCTGTGGACCTGGTGCTGGGCGCCCCACCTCAACCTCAGGGTGGGCACTGTACCCGCACAATGTGACTGTCTGTGGCTACTCTGTGGTAGTGCCACACACGGTCTGTTCCCCCTACAAGGCTGAGGTGCTGTGGGGGTGCATACCCGATCTTGTGCCCATCTTTTGACTGCTGATTTGCATGTGTAGTGCATCATGGGTATGGGTGGGTTACCCCTATCCTGGTAACCACAGCAGACAGTTTGTGTGGTGACGTGCAGTCCTGCAGCCAGCCAGGGCTTTGTTCACATCCTTATAAGGTGTCTTATAGGGGACATTATAGGGTGCCTTGGCGGACAGTACACTTTATAATGTGCCCTATGGAGTGCGTTATGGGGTGCCTTATGCGGCACCTTAGGTTATGCCACCGTGAGGGTGTGTTTTCTGGCAGCACTAATTAAAATACATGTCACATGCCTCAACAATTGCTACTTAAATGTAAAGGTGTTCCATCTTCCTTGGTACCTTCTCTCTGCGTCCTTGATGTCCTGGTGAAACCTTTCACCTTGTTCTTCACTGTACGCCCCCAAGTTTTCGGGAAAGTAGTTCACATGGGAGTGCAAGAAATGGACTTTCAGGCTCATGTTACAGCCTTGTTCTTTGAAGGCATTGAGCATCCTGGCAACAATATCCTTATAGTTCTCATCCCGCCTGTTCCCCAAGAATTTGAGAACAACATCCTTGAAGGAATCCCAGGCTTCTTTTTCCTTCTCGACATCGTTTCAGCGAATGCTCCATCTGAAATGAGTTTCCTTATATCAGGGCCAACAAACACTCCTTCCTTTAGCTTTGCTTCAGAAAGTCGGGGGAACTTTGAGCAAAGGTACTGAAAGCACTCACCATCTTTGGAAGGGACTTGATGAATTGCTTAATGAGACCCAACTTAATGTGGAGAGGTGGTAATAGAATTTTATCACGAGGTACCAAGCTCTCATGAAGAACATTTTTCTCACCGGGTCTCAAATACTCCCGAATTGGCCAGTCTTTTTTCCCCCATTGTAGGTCGCGGGCCCGGCTATCCCACAAGCAAAGGAAGCAGGGATATTTGGTGAAACCGGATTGCTGCCCTAATAGCATGGATAGAATTTTAAAGTCTCCACAAATCATCCACTTATGCTCATCATAACGAATCTTCTGAAGAATCAGGGCCAAATTCTCAAATTTTTCTTGGAGAATAACAGAGTGAGCAATAGGAACTGAAGCGAATGTGTTGCCATTATGAAGAAGAACACCTTTTATGCTGTCTTTTGACGAATCAATGAACAGCCGCCATTCAGCAGGATCATACTTGAGTTTAAACTTTTCCATCACTCCGTATATATCGTTGCAAAATACCAAATCTTCCTCTTTGCTGAAATACTTCAAAAATTGTGTCTCGCGGTTGCGGTACCAATAAAAAGTTGTTCCTGGTGACAATAGATTTTTCTGTTTAAGCCGAGAACCTAGCAGTTGGGCAGCATCTTTTGGGAGTCCTAAATCCCGGACTAAATCATTCAATTCAGCTTGAGAGAAAAGTTCAGGTTTCGGATCTGGTTCAGTTTCAAACTCGGAAGTACTGGACTCATCGGGAAAAGCCAGATGATGAGTCTCATCATGATCAGAACCGTCCACACAAATATGATCCAAAGATTTTGGTGGTTCAGGCACAGGTACTTCGTTGCTATGAGGCATAGGCCTAATTGCTGAGGGAAGGTTGGGGTAACTTATTACGTTCTTATTTTTTAAGTTGTATCCCTTCACAATGCAAGAGCAAAAATAGCAGTCACTGCTGTGGTCTCTTTGTTCACGCCACATCATAGGTATTCCGAAACAAAATGCTTGTTTTTTACCTTTCATCCATAAGCGTAGATCTTCCTCACATGTCTTGCACACTTTGTGAGGAGCCCACGGTTTGTCTTGATCGCCTAACTTCAAACCGAAATAGGCAAAATATACTTTTTTAATAAATGCAGAAATGTTCCTCTGCCGCTTTTTCACGGTATATTCCCCACAAATAAAACAAAAACTGTCCGGAGAGTTGACGCAACCTCTGGCTCTGTGAGCCATCACAAATACACAGCACTGCAAACTACAACTGTAGTGAACCACTTCGGAATAAAGCTGGATTACGACTGAGCAAACAAAAGGTAATAATGAACTTGCAAGAAACTGAAATTTGACAGGAACGTTCATGTCGCAACCACCGTGTTTGAGCGAGCGAACGAGGCGAGGCGAACAGGAAAGAACATGCGCCAGCGCGAGTACTGGATTTAGCCCCCCGCCTCCCAATTGTCCTGTTAATGTATAAAATGAATACAAAACACTCTAAAATATCATGAGGGAGTGTTTCTAGTTAGTTAACCATTACAACCTCTATTTTGGGCCAAGAAAATAAACTGCAGTCGGCTAAAAAGAAATTATGTGAACATTCCTTATATGGGTAAGAAATCTAATTTTGCAAGAAAACGTGACGTGATGGAACATTTTGGCTATTTTTCCTGGATTCAGCACCCCAAAATCTATAGGAATCAGTTGCAAAACTGGAGGCAGTTTTTTGGTAGTGTACCTGTGTTATTGACTGGAGTGGAATGGGTAAATGTAGGTCAATTGTTTATGCCATCAGACTGTAGAAACACTAGGGGACATGCAATGTGGCTACACTGTAACCCATTTAAGACTACTAGGTGCATGTAGCAAAAGCTGTTAGTGTAGCTGAGTTTAAAAATGTTTGTACAGGTTCCTGGAGAAAGGTCCATAAACCATTGTTAAAGAGGACCTGAGATATGCACTGCTTGCCCTATTACATGCATTATGGATTCTGTGTGTCTTTTGGGGAAACTGCTAGGTACTTGAGACCTAGATTGGCCACTGTTGGACACATGATTCTGGCATATTTTCCAATCTCATGTTCTTATGTGCCACCTAGGCAGCTGGTTGGTCTACCCTGTACATCAGCAGCCCCCACTGCATGACCCATGTGCCACCTCCTTTGACCCATTTGCATCATCAACATCATGCCCTTTCGTACTTGGGCACTATGCTGTTGCTGCTAATGGAGCACTACTATCACTCACGTGGGCTCCCCTGACTGTGCATCACATTGCAGACATTAAAAATAGACTTCCTCTCCTCAAAATACACCATTTCCGTGTGGTTTTACTTTGCATTAAGCTTGCCAGTGTTAAAATGTTTTAGGACTCATTTGTGCAAGGCATGTAAAGTGTACACATGTTGTTAACGCCCTCTCTCCAACCCGTTCATGCCCACTCTCCGTCCAGAAGGTATTTTATGCTGCTGGAGCCCTTAACACATGTTAAAGTAGCATTTTAGATGGGTAAAGGGTGCAAGTGTGCCGATAGCATGCGTTAATAGCACCCTAGATCCCCTAACCTCCTTTAGTAAACATACCCCTTAGGGAATCGAGGCCTAAAGAAATAATCCTGATTTTTAGTATGTTTTCATATTCTCATATCATTTGTTTTTATTTTTAGAATATTTCTCTATTATGATGTGAATAATTTAATGCAGTCCTTATTTTGGAAGTCGCTCAAATTGCTACAGTAGATGATGCTTTGGTTTTCGTAAGCGTGGAGAAATCAATTCAAAATTTTGAAGGCTTTCATTTTCTATGGAAATATAAAAACATAGAAACATGATGGCAGAAAAAGACCACACGCCCTATCTAGTCTACCCTTCCATATCAATTAGAATAGTCCTCTTTTAACCTTTAGAGATCCTCCATGTTTCTCCCATGCATTTTTGAATTTAGATATTGTCCTTGGGTTCACCTTCTCCACTGGGAGACTATTCCATGCATCTATCACTCTTTCCATAAAGAAATATTTCTGCATATTACCCTTGAGTTTATCTCCTTTCACTCTCGAGCTATGTCCCTTCATAGCAGAGCTTGCCTTCAATGGAAAGAGGCCCTCCTGTGCGTTTATGCCATGGAGGTATTTAAATGTTTCTATCATATCTCCCCTATTCTGCCTTTCCTCTAACGTATACATATTAAGATCTTTAAGTCTGTACTCATATACTAACTAATGAAGACCACAAACCATTTTAGAATTCACCGTCTGCACCAACTCCAACCTGCTTATATACTTTTGAGTGCGGTCTCCAGAATTGCACACAATACGACAAATGAGGTCGCACCAGACTTAGGGGTATGTTTACTAAACTGCGTTAGTGTGATTCGCGTTAGGAGCCGCATTAGTAGAAGAAATGCCAAAAAAGGACATGGGCGGAACATCGTTACCGATAACACGCGTTATAAGGCGCCGTGCAGCAACGATCGTTACAGGGTGCGTTACTGCGTGTTAAGCTTAAGAAGGCGCGCTGACACCCAAATACAGAAACAGAGCTGTAGCACAATGGTTACTACACAGACTGATGGTACAAGGGTCATGGTTTTGATTCCCCAGTGTGCTTAATGAATAAGGCTGGCTGAGGCGTCATGTGTAACCCTTTGAAGGCCTACTATAATATTTTATTCCACATTCTGCAGCCGGGTTAAAGTTTGCATATGTCAGGAAAATTGTACCCGTCTTATTCAATATGTTCCAATAGTGACGTTCCCTCTGCCATGGTTATGTATTATATACCATTTGATAGGAATATTTAGGCAGAAGTTTGGATCCCGAAAGTGTTGGGCTTGGCCTGGAAAGGGTTAAGTATTGGGCTGTGAGGAAGTTTAGTTGTACTTTAATAGTGCTGCCAGCAAACACACCCTCACAGTGGCGTAACCTAAGGTGCCACATAAGGCACCCTAGAAGGCACTCCATAGGGCACATTATAAAGTGCGCTGTCTGCCAAGGCACCCTATAATGTCCCCTATAGGACACCATATAAGGCACCTTATAAGGCGCTTTATAGGGCACCGTATAAGGCGCCCTATAGGGCGCCTTATGAGCCACCCTAAGGTGACAGTACCCTGTGGTTCTGCTGGCAGCACTAATATACAATAAAAATAGACCATGCCTAAGACAGCCCTATTGATGAACCCCACTGTGGGTTTTGAACCCATGATCTCTGGCTCCATGGGCAGTGAAGTAACCAGTGGGCTAGAGCTGCTAATAAACACCTGGCTGGCTACAGGAGGACTGCACGGCACCACACCCACATTCTGCTGTGGTTACCAGGATAGAGTCAACCCATCCGTACCCAGGATGCACAGCACATGTAAATCAGCAGTCTACAGATGACCACAAGATGGGGTATGCACCCCACAGCACATCAGCCTGGTAGGGTGTGCCGACGGTGTGTGTTAGTGGCACAGAGTAGCTACAGACCGTCACAGTGTGCGGGTCCTGTGCTCATCCTGAGGGAGAGGTATGGTGCCCAGCATCATTCGCACAGCACCTGGCTGTGATGAGATAGGCTATGCTGCAGGTCCCCATCAGTGCCAATGTGTAGTCCTTGCAAACACCCCTAGGATATGCCTGTGTTCATCTGTATGTCACATCTAACCCTTGTGGACTATGATGCACCCAGAAAAGTGCATACCCTGTGTGGGTGCCATGGTCACATGATGTAAGTGAAGGGGGGTGTTGGGACCCACAGGGAGATTACATACCACCACCCAACACACCCGCTGGGGCTCAGAGTGGGGGAGAGGATCTCCCGCCAACAGATCCACTTTCTACCCCCCTGCAATGGTGGCAGTAGAGGGGACCATGACCCCAGTCCTGCTAGGGATCAAACACCCTACAGGGCAGGCAATGCAGAGCAGTACACATCCATAACACAATAGCAGACAGAAGGTCTGGAAATGCTCAGCTGCCCCCCACCATTATCTGACATCTCCAGCAGCAAGCCTACAGCTGCTGCACCCTGCAAGGTGTTCCAGCAAGACACATACTAGCTGCAGACAGTCCGCCAGCTAGTCCATAGTGCATGGTCCTGGAGAAGATGCATGTACCCAGAACGGGGATATCAACATACACACCAAGCAGATAGGTCACTGATTGGGCCCCAAAAGAAAACCCATAAATATCACATAAGAGAAATGCTATATAGCACTATGGGGGAACCTAGCCATGCCATGGTCACTGCTCAGTCAGGGTGAGAGTGACCTCCCAGCAGGACATGCTATGGCCACCCTGTACGTGTAGGTGGTACCAGGCACTACAATGTCCGAGCCATTGCCCTATGCCCTGTGCAGATGCGGCCAGTCCAGGCCACCCTATCCAGGCTATTCCCACGGTACCTTGCTCCTCATTATGCACATTGGCAGGCCAATACTGGCAACAGTGCTAGCGGTGTGGGCTGTGGAGGGTGTTGGCAGCCACCACACACTGGATAGACAGACACACACTCCCCACACCTATGCCAGCATTGTGCAACTATAGAGGTGTTGGGCAGCCCAGGCCACCTCACCAGTCCTGGGCATAGTGCAGGCATGGCTATGGTACGCAATACTGTAGGAGTCACTCCCCAGATTGGTAAACACTGTCAGACACAAGACCTGTAGCACACTCCACAGACATCAGAAAGGTTGCTATGATGCAGCTCACTCCGAAAATTGTACTTAACCTAGGAATTTCTATCTGCCAGTAATCATAGCAACCTTTTGATAGATGTGTACCATATTCCCAGGTTTAGGGTGGCATTACTAAGGTATGCAAGTGCTAGTATTGGGAGAAGCACGCAGAGCCCAAAGTCCTGCCTCTCCAGGAGGCTTTGGATAATTGGGCCTGTGGGTGCGTGTGTCTGCCCCTGTTGGCTGCTGCTTTACGGCAGAGGTTCCCAACTCCAGTCCTGCGGTGCAAAACACTGTTCGGGTTTTCATGCTGTCCCTCATGAATATGCATGAGATACATCTGCATACCATGGGGGTGGCGCATAGAAATGCAGCACAGGCATCTTTATCAGAGGCAGCATGGAACCGGAATGATGTTTGGCCCTCCAGGACTGCATTTGGGAGGCTCTGCTCTAGGTAATGTGCATGTTTATGGTGTCTGTGCTCTGTAGGGTAAAATGTAGGTGTTTTGGGCATGTTTACATCATCTGCAAGAAAGGTTCTGTCTGTATTAGCACGTTATAGTAGTGGGTAAAATATGAGGACTGGGTTGGCGGAAACCACAGCTGGGACTTGAACTTGTGACCTTCTGCTTCTGAATACATTGGTTTTGTGCACTGCACCACCATGTTATCACAGAGATGGTGTATTCCCTGGTGATACCATGACTGTTGGTCAGACAGGGCCTGTCTGTTGCAGTGCATGGCACCCTCTTACACAGGGCTAGGCCACGGTCTGCTCTGGGCAGCTGCCACTGCCCCCTCCACCACCAGTATCCCTCAGCCACCATGCTGACATGCCCTTCTACTGGTGGAGCTGGTGGTGCGCAGTCTCAGGCCATCCAGTGTGCAGGTAGGTGGCTGCCTATGGTGCGGGTTCTGGGGTAGGGGTGCCTGCATAGACGTCCACGCTCCCTGCCAGCCCCACCTGCCAATGTTCCGTGCCCTTGGGGGTTGCTGTTGGGTACTATCCCCTGTGACACTTTGAGAAACACACTCATGCCCATGTTGGGCCTTCAGCAGTTGCTGTCTGGCTGCTCCGCTGTTTCAGCATTCATATGGGCCACCTAGGCATCACCCTAGTCCGCACTGTGGCCCAGCTCCACACAGCATGTGCCGCCTGCGGCCCTCTGTATCCTCTTCTCCGGCATCTGTCCAGTTGCCGTTCCGACATGCCCGCCCTGATGTTGCGGGACATGCGCACCTGTCCGATGGTGGGGAAAACCCTGAGCAGCGCTATTTCACTGTGGGCTCATTCACCTTGTATGGGGACGGCGTATAGACCCTTCCACGATTTATATCTGTTCTATGGAGCTTACTCGGGGGGGGGAGGGGTTGATGTTTCTCATTGATACCACTATTGGCCAGCTTAGTTATTGTTTTTTTCCTGTTTGTTGGGGTCATTTTCAGTGTTTCTGTGCCCTTTTGTTCTGTGCACATGTATCACACGTATCACTGTTTTTTTGTTTCCCTGCCTGGGCTGTACATTGCTGACACTGAAATGGTTTCTCTCCCCTGTAATGTGCATTTAACGGCAGGTTTTCATTCGCTTTGGAATTCAGCTCTGAAAATCAGCGTGTTAGTGTGAGGGGAGCCTCTCCCCGCCCACCCTCCGCCCACTGACCCCTTCTCTCTGCCCTCTCTCCACCTTCTGCGGTGTTTTACCGCGCCGCGGAGCATTATGATCGTTAGCGCATCATAACGCGCGTTATGATGTGTTAACGATCGTTAGGGCATCATAACACGCATTATGATGCGTTAACGATCGTTAACATTACATAACACGCGTTATTCATGATTACCGCAGTTTAGTAAACATACCCCTTAGTATACATAGGCACTAGCACCTTTTTTTTCAGCTGGCCATTCCTCTCCCTATATACCCAAACATACCTCTGGCTTTTGCAGTTACCTTTTCTACCTGTTTAGGTACTTTAAGATCATCAGACACAATCATGCCCAGGTCCCGCTCTTCTTTTGTGGACAGAAGTACTTCACCCCTTATACTATATTGCTCCCTTGGATTGCTGCAGCCCATTTGTATGACCCTGCATTTTTTAGCATTAAATTTCAGCTGCCAGATTCTAGACCATTCTTCAAGCTTTGCTAGATAACTCCTCATATTATATACTCCTCTTGGGTGTCTACTCTATTGTAGATTTTGGTATCATCTGCAAACAAGCAAACCTTACCTGACAGCCCTTCAGCAATATCCTACAGCATTACCATTGGTAATCTCCTTCTCCTCAGGGTGAGCTCCATTTACCTGTACCCTTTGTCATCTCCTACTCAACCAATTTCTAACCAAATAGGTTCATCCCTAGGGTACTCAGTTTGTTTATAAGTCTCCCTTGTGGAACCGTGTCATAAGAAAATTAGAACATAAGATATACCATACTCAGTCAGACAAAGTATCCTGTTTCCAAAGGTGGCCAATCTATGTCACAAGTACCTAGTAGTTTCCACAAGAGACACAGGTTCCACAATGTTGTATTGGGTCAAGCAGTGGATATCTTGGGTCCCCTTTAATAATGGTTTATGGACCCGGCTACACCAATAGCTTTTACTACATCCTCTGGTAACAAATTCCAGAGTTTGATTACACGTTGAGTGAAAAAAATATCTTATCTTATTAGTCTTAAATAGGTTACGCTGTAGCTTCATTGCATGTCCGCTAGTCTTTCAATATTTTGATGGATGTAAACAATTGATCTAAGTTTACTCATTCCACTGTATTCATTAATTTATAGACCTCTATCATATCTCTCCTCAGCCATCTCTTTTCCAGGTTGAAGAGCCCTAACCTTTTTAGCCTTTCTTCATAGGAGTATCCTTCCTTTACTATTTTGGTGGCTGTATCTTTTCTAATAAAGCTATATCCTTTTTTAAGATATGGTGACCAGAATTGCAGACAATATTCAAGGTGCAGTCGCACCAAGGGATGATACAGAGGCATTATAAAATCCTTTGTTTTATTCTCCATTACTTTCCTTATGATACCTAGCATTCTATTTACTCTCTTGCCACCATTGCACATTGGGAGGAGGGTTTCAACATGTTATCCACGATGACGCCTAAATCTTTCTCCTGGATGGTGGTTCCTAATGTGGAACCTTGCATTGTGTAACCATAGTTTGAGTTGCTCTTTCCTAGGTGCATAAATTTGCCCTTGTCCACATTAAATTTCATCTGCCATTTGGATGCCCAGTCTTCCAATTTAGCAAGGTCCTTTTGCAATTTTCCACAATCCTCATGGGTTTTAACAACTTTGAATAGTTTTGTGTCATCTGCAGATTTGATAACCTCACTCATTATTCCCATTTCCAGGTCATTTACGAATATGTTAAAAAGCAGCGGACCCAGCACAGATCCCTGGGGTATACCACTATTCAACTTTCTCCATTGGGAAAATTGGCCATTTAGCCCTACCCTCTGCTTTCTATCTTTTAACCAGTTCCTGATCCACAATAGTACACTGCCTCCTATCCCATGACTCTTTAATTTTGCCAAAAGTCTCTGATGAGGGACCTTGTCAAGGGCTTTCTGAAAATCCAGATACACTATATCAACTGACTCACCTTTGTCTACCTGTTTATTCACACCTTCAAAAAAACATAACAGATTAGTAAAACAAGATCTGCCTTGGCTAAAGCCATGTTGGCTGTCTCCCTGAATCAATTTTGTTCTTTATAATGGTTTCTACCATTTTTCCTAGGACTGATGTCAGGCTCACCGGTTTGTAGTTTCATGGATCACCCCTGGAACCCTTTTTAAAAATTGACGTTACATTGGCCATCCTCCAATCTTCAGGTATTACAGGTGATTTTAATGATAGTTCACATATTACTAATATTACTGAAATCTCATATTTCACTTCTTTCAACACGCTTGGATATTGACCATCCGGTCCAGGTGATTTGCTACTCTTCAGTTTATCAAATAGTTCAAATTCTGGAGACTGCACCTTCAAAAGGATGTGAACAGGATGGAGTCGGTGCAGAGGGTTGCTACTATAATGGTTAGTGGTCTTCATTATAAAGCATATGAGGATACTTAAGGATCTTAATATATACACCTTAGAGGAAAGGCGGGATACAGGTGATATGATTTAGATATTTAAATACCTCCATGGCATAAATGTTCAGGGGGAGATCCTCTTTCAATTGAAAGCAAGTTCTGCTATGCGGGGACATGGGATGAGGGTGAAGGGGGGATAGATTCAGGAGTGATTTGCGGAAATATTTCTTTACGGAAAGAGTGGTGGATCCGTGGAATAGTCTCCCAGTGGAGGTGGTAGAGATGAGGCTGAAGTAACTGAATTCAAAAAAGCATGGGACAAACACAGAGGATTTCTAAAGGAAAAAAAAGAGGACTGTTGTAGTTGTTGATATGGAAGGACAGACTAGATAGGCCATGTGGTTATTTTCTGTTGTCATATTTCTATGCTTCTATCTTCCCGGTGTATCAATATGTCTTTCAATTCTTCTGTGGCATCACCTTTAAATACCATTTTAGTTATGGGTAACATCTTCCTCAGTAAAGACTGAAGCAAAGAATTTATTCAGTCTCTCCACTATGGCCTTGTCCCCTCTTAGTGCCCCTTTAACCCCTCTATCATCTAATGGTCCAGCTGACTCTCTCACAGGATTTTTGCTACAAATGTACTTGAAAAAGTCTTTATTAATCATTTTTGCTTCCACAGCAAGCTTCTCAAATTCTCTCTTTGCCTGCCTTATCAATGCTTTACATCTAACTTGCCAGTACTTGTGTTCTTTCCAGTTTTCATCATTTGGCTCCTTTTTCTACTTCCTGAAATATGCTTTTTTGGCAACAACATCCTCTTTGATCTTACCTTTAAACCATGCTGGCAGTTTTTTGGACTTCCTTCCACTTTTCTTAAAGTGTGGAATACAGCTGATCTGGGCTTCCAAGATAGTATTTTTAAATAGCACCCATGCTTGATGCAAATCTTTAACCTTTGCAACTGCTCCCCTTAGGTTTTTTCTTATCTATTTTCCTAATTTTATCATAGTTTCCCTTTTGAAAGTTGAAAGGTAATACTGTGGATTTCCTTACCATCCCTCCCCCATTTATCAAACGCAATCGTGCTATGATCACTATTGCCAAGTGTCCCCAACACCTTTAGCTCTTGCACCAGATCTGGTGTTCCACTAAGGACTAGGTCCAAAATGGCTTCCCCTCTGGTCAGTTCATGAACTAGCTGCTCCAAGAAGCAGTCATTTATTTCATCTAGAAACTTTATCTCCCTAGCAGGTCCTGCCATGACACTGACCCAGTCAATACCGGGGTAATTGAAATCACCCATTATTATTACTATGCTGTAACTTTTGTTAGCTTTCCTGATTTCTTTCAGCATTTCATCATCCATTTGTTCATTCTGGCCAGGCAGTCAATAGTACACCCCCACAGCCATCGCCTTCCCTTTCCCTTTTTTACATGGAATTTCAATCCATAGAGATTCTATAGTGAATTTTGTTTTCTGCAACACATTAATCCTTTGTGACTCAATGCCCTCTCTAATATAGAGTGCAACCCCTCCACCAATTTGATCTGCTCTATTGTTGGAATATAGTTGTTACCCAGGTATCACAGTGTCACATTGGTTGTTCTCCTTCCACCATGTCTCTGAGATACCAATCATAGCTAATCTCTTATTTAGTGCTATATATTCTAACTCTCCCATCTTATTTTTTAGATTTCTAGCATTTGCATACAAGCATTTTAGAGGCTGTATTTTATTCATATTAATCTGGCTATTTGTAGGCAGGGGTAATTTGGAATCTTTAAGCTCTGTTTGCTGTGTACTCAAGGGCATTAGGGCTACTTTTGTCTTTATTGGAAACTCTCTGATGATATGCCCTAACTTCAGTCTTTTGCTAGTATCCTTGAAGGATACATTGTTCCGTACCATGCACTCTTGGGCAACTCTCGGCTGTCCCCTATTATCTATTTTGTTTAAATCTTTTTTATTAATTTTAAACATATTATAACATAAATGCAGCTTACATGTAGAAACATTGCAAACATATTGAAATTTTGTAAACAGCATACAAATTAAGACATAATAAACAATAATATTAATTTTGTAAACAGCATACAAATTAAGACATAATAAACAATAATATTATAACCCACTTCAGAAAATAATCATTACAATTTATCCTCCTCCCATTTATGCCCACTACTACCCTTCCCGTTTACCACCTTTCTCTCCCTCCCCCCAATACCTCCCTTCCCTTTCCTCCCCCCAATTCCCAATTCTATTTTAAAGGCTGCTCTGTCTCCTTCTTTAAAGGTTAATGCCAGAAGCCTGGTTCCATCCTGGCTAAGGTGGAGCCCATCCCTTTGGAAAAGCCCCTTCTTTCCACAGTTCCTAACAAATCCAAATCCCTCCTGGATGCACCATTGTCTCATGCACGCATTGAGACTCCGGAACTCTGCCTGCCTTTTGGGTCCTGTGCATCGAATGGGAAGCATTTTAGAGAATGCTACCCTGGAAGTTCTGGATTTCAATTTCCTACCTAAAAGCCTAAATTTAGCCTCCAGAATCTCCCTACCACACTTTCCTATGTCATTGGTACCAACATGTACTAAGACAGCAGACTCTTCCCCAGCACCATCTAAGACCTTGTCTAGGTGGCGCATGAGGTCTGCTACTTTAGCACCAGGCAGGCATGTTACCAGGCAATTCTCATGTCCACCAACCACCTAGCTATCTACATGCCTAATGATTGAATCACCAGCTATGATGGCTGTCCTAACCCTTCCCTTGTGGGCACTTGGTCCTGGAGAAACCTCCTTGGTGTGAGAGGGTTTTACATCACCTGGAGGACAGGTCCTAGCTATAGGATCACTTCCCGCGACACCAGGGTGATGCTTCCCTGTCACCTGACATCTCTCCTCTATGGCAACAGGATGCTGCCAGACTGGAGGTGGGACTTCAGTATTATATCCCTGTAGTTCTCTGTCTTCCTATGTCTTCCAAGTCTTCTACTCTAACCTCCAGAGATCAGACTCATTCCCTGAGAGCAAAGAGTTCCTTGCACCTAGTGCACATGTAAGACCCCTCACCAACTGGGAGAAAATCATATATGTGACACTCAATGCAAAAGACTGGAAAGCCCCCATCTCACTGCTGGACTGCTGTCTGCACCATAGTTTAAGGTTGTGTTTAGGTATTTAAGTTGTTTACATGCTAAGGTTTTCTGGGGATACTTATACTAATAAACTATATCTAATACATTTAATGGACTTTATTCACCTCAAGCTTAAGTATTCTCAGGTCCTTAATGTATACCTGATGAGGATAAACAGCTGCACCTGAGAGTGAATATGGTTCCTCCTTTCCTTTAAGAGGTTTAAGCACCTATAAAGCTACGATTATTCCAGGCATGGGGGTTTGGGGAGGGAGGGAGGGAAACAAGACTTATTAAAAGTTGACTACTATATAGTGTGCTATCCTGTGCTTCTAAGGTAATCTGTGACCAATATCCTGGGTGATTCGCACAGCCCTTGCTTGGATAGAGGGAGTATTTCAAAATGTCCCTTTGATCTGTCACTTTGCTTTAACACCTATTTAAAACAATTTCACAGGTCCCTTGCCCCCTATCCTGATGGCCTCTTTGTAAAGGTCTCTAGAAACAATTTATTGCTCAAAGAATATTGACCCTATTTTTCCTTTTATGCTAAGTTTTAGTATGATTTGATTTAAATTAAAGCTCTTTGCTGATAGTAGGCCCTGACTGAGTATTAAATGTAAACTAGAAATCTCTGCTGGGTTTTACATTTAACCAGAAAGCTCTCTGCTGCATTTTAAATATAAACTGAAAGCTCTTTGCTGATACTAGACCCTGACTGAGTATTAAATATAAGTTAGAAGCTCTCTGCTGGGTTTTAATTTTAACCAGAAAGCCCTGTGCTGGGTTTTAAACTTAAACTGAAAGCTACCTGTTGAATTTTTAATTTAACTAAAAGCTCTTTGCTAATTCTAAGCCCTGACTGGTTTAACAAATACACTGGATTCTAATTTACACAGATTAATCAGTTTTAATCGAAATAATTCCTTTTCCCCCTGAGATTTAGAAAAATTCCCAGAAGTAAACACTTACAATTGTAGATCTTTCTCCAGAAGTAGCATTCCTTTTTTGTAGTCCTTCAAGACTCAAAACAAACCTTTACATACCATTGTGGATTCACAGGCTGGCCTTGAACACATGACCTCTCAGTACCACACACAGCTTTTACTGAAATATAAATACACCACATCTAGGGTTCTCCCTTGGTCCAGCTCTCTGGTCACCCAGTCAAAGAAATCTATCAGATTTGTCTGACAAGACCTTCCTCTGGTGAATCCAAGCTGCCTTGGATCCTGCAATCCATTGGACTCCAGAAACCTCACAATTCTCTCTTTTTATAGCCCTTCCATTAATTTACTTATCACAGAGATTAGACTAACTGGCCTGGAGTTATCCTTATGTCTCTTTTTGTGTAAAGAGACCATATGTGTGTTTCTCCAGTCCTCTGGCACCTCTCCTGACTCCAAAGGAGCATTGAAAAGGTCAGACAGTGGAGCCGCTAGAACATCACCAAGTTCCTTCAGTGTTCTTGGATGTATCCCATCCGGACCCATGGCTTTGTCTGCTTTTAGTTTAGCTTGTTCCTCACAAACACAGTCTTCTGAAAATCGCTCCTGATCCACGTCATTTCTGTTCCTGTTTGCAGGTGTTTTCTGAGGTCCTGCTCCTGGCCCTTCATCTGTGAACAAAGAACAGAAATATTTGTTAAGCAATTCTGCTTTATCATCGGTTTCTGCATATTCCTCCCCTACACCCTTGAGTCTGACAATACCACTTTTTTTTTTTTATTAAAAGACTTCCAAAGAATACAAAGATACAAGAACCACAAAGGTCTTCAAAAAGAATGCAACAGTATCAACACAACATCAGGTCACATTAGTAACCTACAATATGTCTTCATTTTTACATGTTTATAATAAAGAAACCAGGACCCCCACCCCCCCAACCTCCCTTCCCCCCCCCCCAAAGTCACCCCAATCCCAGGCCCCCCCACCCCCACCTCCCAACTCCCCCAACTATGGCTTGCTAATGCTAGGGCTCGGGACAGAGGTGAGGTAAGAGACACACATAGAGAGCAAATCTCCGGAGATACCGGCATATCACCCCCAATTATCCAAAACAATCACGCGCCATAGCGAGAAACGAAGGGCGCCCACACCGATTCAAAGCGAGCTAAACGCATCCTGCTAACCGCTACTCCCCGTTCCATGGAGTATGTATCCCACATGCGTTCCAGCCAGACCTGGAATGAGGGGGCCAAAGCATGCTTCCAGGACGCCGCCAGGGATAGTCGGGCCTCATTCAAGCCGTGCCGGAGTAAGGCAAGTTGCAAAGCCCGGGCCCCCGGCACGGATGCCCCAAAAAGAAAAATCCCCGGATCCCAAGGGATACTCAGCCCTAGAAGCATCTGCATCCGGAATTGTAGACCTTCCAAAAAGAACAAATGCGGGGACACGCCCACCAAATATGTCCCAGGGTACCCCGTTGCCCACAGTTACGCCAGCATAGGTCCCCAGCCCCGGGATACATACGAGCAATCCGCGCCGGAGTCATATACCAACGGTACAGCAATTTATAATTTGTTTCTCGGGCATTAGTCGCTATTGAGCTTTTCCACAGGCGCGCTTCCACAGTCTCCCACTGCTGATCAGTATAAGAGAGACTCAAGTCAGAGTTCCAAAGCGCCCTATGACGGGTAGGGCACGCCTGGGCCCCCTGCAAATGGGCATATAATGTCGCCACAAGACCCCTTGTAGTAGTGCACCCCTCACAGTAGCGCTCCAGTTCCATCAGGTCCCGAGCAACCTGGGGCCGAATGGACCTTGAATTGACCCAGTGCGTCACTTGCATATAACGGTAGAGATGCCCAGCCGGGAGATCAAATTCATCCTGCATTGCACGAAAGGGTTGTAGCCGACCATCAGCAAAAAATTGGCCAACCCGGCTGAGGCCAAGATGCCTCCATTGCCGAAAAACTACATCACTCAAACCCGGTGGGAAAGAAGCGTTATCAACTATAGGGGCTAAAGGGGATAGATCCACGTCACGGGGTCGGAAGTGCTGGTCCCAGCAACGGAGGGTATGAAAAATGTAGGGATTACTGGTGCACTTGCCGCGGCGAAGTTGTGGCCCTAGCCACAGCCAGTCCCCTAGCCCCGCTCCCCCCGCCAAACTCATTTCCATCTGCACCCATCGCTTAGTGCTGTCAGCAATCATCCATTCCACCCCCGCCCGACACTGCACCGCCGCATAATACCATTGTAAATTGGGCATTCCCATACCGCCAGAACGCGTGCGGGCAAAAAGAACTTGCCGCGCTAGGCGCGGGCGGCGATAATGCCACACAAACTTCATAAGCAACTATTGCCAGGTCGCCAGTGTAGCTCACGGGATGGGAAGCGGGAGAACCTGAAAGAAATAAAGAAAACGGGGGACAATCACCATCTTAACTACGGCTATACGCCCAAACCAGGAGAGGAGCAGGCCGTTCCAAACCTCTAAGTCCCGCCGGACCTGACGAAGCAAGGGATCATAGTTAGCTTTGAAAAGATCCGTCCGCTCCACGGTTAGGTTCACCCCTAAGTATCGCAGGGCTCCTGTCACCCAGCGAAGAGGATAAGCCTCCTGAAGCTTCGCACAGACCGCCCTAGGGACCCCAACATTCAAGATCTCCGATTTAGTATAATTGATTTTGAAGCCGGAGACACGAGAAAAATTTGCGAACAGCTGCATCGCGATTGGGAGAGAAGCAGACGGATTCACCAAGGATAGGATGATATCATCCGCAAAGAGCGCGATCCGATATTCCGCAGGACCAATGCGGACCCCTCGCAGACCTGGATGATCTCGAAAGCTTTGAGCCAGAGGTTCCATCGCTAAAGCAAAGAGCAGCGGCGATAGAGGGCAGCCCTGTCGTGTGCCTCTCTCCAAAAAGAAGTGTCTCGAGTGTCCCCCATTAATCCGAACGCACGCCTGAAGTTGCTGGTAAAGGCTGCGAACCCAACCAATATAATTAGGGCCAAAGCCCAGTATCTCCAGTACACACCATAAATATCCCCAATCCACCTGGTCGAAAGCTTTTTCGGCGTCAATTCCCACTAGCAACGCTGGTTGTGGATCCCGTTGCGCCACATGAATAATCTGCAACATACGCCGAATGTTGTCGGTGGCCTGGCGACCCGGCACAAAGCCAACCTGGTCTGGGTGAACTAAACCTGGAAGAGCCCGATTCAGACGCGCGGCCAGCACAGAAGCAAAGATTTTAACGTCAACGTTTAACAAGGAGATAGGGCGGTACGATGCCGCATCGTACAAGGATTTGCCAGGTTTGGGTATCATCACAATCAATGCCTCACGTTGGGACGGGGGAAGGGAAGCCGCACCCAAGACCTCATTAAACAAACAGGTCAGGGATGGCGCCAGTTGTGCTCGGAACTTCTTATAGTATTCTGCCGGAAACCCATCACTACCCGGCGCGCTGCCAGTTTTCAGATGTCGGATTGCATTTTCCACTTCGTCAATCGTAAATTCCGAGTCCAACTGAGCCCGGCCAGAGTCAGACAGACGCGGTAGAGCGGTCCTCTGAAGATAATCCTGCACTTGATCCCTACCAGAGGGCTCTGCTTTGTAAAGCCGCTCCAAGTAATCGGCAAAGAGATCACGGATCTCCCGAGAGATGACCCTTGTCTGTCCCCCAGCATCGCGTAGTTTGCGGACCACTCTCGAGGACTGCTGTTGACGCAGATGCAAAGCCAAAAGGCGGCCAGTTTTGTTCCCATGTTCATAAAAAGTTTGCCTTAGTTTCCGGCGCTTATTATCTAATTCTCTCTGCATACACGCATCTAAATTCGCTCGAACCGTCCGCCACTGATGTAGGACCTGCCTCGACCCGGTTCGGGCGTGCTCCAAGCCCAGGCGAGCAGATTCCCTCATCAAATGATCACGATCACGTGTCCACTTTTTGCGCGTGTGGGTTGCCTCAGCCATAAGTTGACCGTTGACCTTATAAGCATCCCATACCGTGGGAAGTGGAATATCCCCAGTATCATTAAACTCAAAGAATTCCTGAATAAAGTGGGCATGATCTTGCACTGCACCCTGCCGCCGCAGGAACCTTGCATCTAAATGCCAAAGACGGTGATTCTCACTATACATGCCGTCCGGGAGGGTAAGCCAGCATGGGGCATGGTCTGACCAGGTCAGCGCTACAAGTCCAGCCTGCACTCTCCCGTCCATCAGGCGCTGATCTAACAGAAAATAATCAATGCGAGTATGGACCTGATGGACCGGGGAGTAGTAAGTATAACTCCTCTCTCCCGCATGGGTGTCTCTCCATATATCCCGTAGACCCAAGTCGACCATCAAGCGTTGAAGGGCTCTTGCCGGTCCCCCCATTCCCCCCCCCAGCACGACCCGTAGAATCCAAATGGGGCACTAGATGCGTGTTGCAATCCCCACCCAAAACAATGGGGCCTTTTGCAAAATCCGCCAGTAGGGCTTTCAATCGTGTAAAAAAGGGCCCCTGACCCGTGTTTGGTGCATAAACATTAGCCAAAGTTAGCAAATGTCCGTCTAGGCGAACATTCAGGAAAAGCCACCTCCCCAGGGAATCTTGTTTTATCTCTTCAATCTGCAAGGAGAGGCTCTGGTGAAATAGTAGGGCCACTCCCCGCTTCTTCTGGCCCTGTGTGTCGGAGGCCACCCGCACCTCAGTGTATGGGGATCGCTTTAGCCAGCCCTGTTTGGAATTCTGAAGATGGGTCTCCTGCAGATAAACAATGTCCCCTTGCAAAGTGCGCAATTCGAAAAACAGCAGGGACCGCTTCCGCGGAGAGTTAAGACCCTTAACATTCAAAGAGATAAAGCGCACCATTAAGAAATACAACCTAACCCCACACATCCGCTAGCTTCCAAGAAAGTCCCAATGGGGGCTCCCCCCAGTCGACCCAGAAAATTAGTTAATCGGGCCCGCCTAGTCCACCCTCCAAGAACAAAAGCCATAGACCCTCCTCCCCAGCCCAAATAGACCCCCCAGCACCATGTTGGGAGACCCCCCTCCCACCCGTCACCCCCCCCTTCCCGTCAATACCACCTGCCTGTCTAGGTTAATACAGGACACGGTAAATTGACCACAAACCCCGTACCCCCCAAATCCCCACAAAGTGAAAACTCAACCTAAACATAGAAAAACATTCCCCCCACTATTCCCCCACCCATCCAGGATCATCAATCCCATCATATCCCCCCTCCAGAACAATAACATCAGTGAAACATTTGCAGATCAACCGCCGCCCCCCATGAAAGATGGGGTGGGGACCCCAGGCTAATCCTTGCCACCAGTCATCCAAAAATCAGGGGACCCACTGGCTGATGCTCCCTAAAAAAAGAAAAAGTAAAAGGAGCTCTGCACATCCACAAGAGTGTCAAGTGGACTTGCCCACCTGGGTCCACTCGGAATGCTGGGGCTTAGGGGGCGGCGGATGAGGCTGGGCATTATCATCAACTAAGCCCGCTTGGCGAAGAGCTCGCCAAGCTTCAGAGTAGTCCTTTGCAGAAATCTTTTTGTTGCCCAAAAGGAAGTTCATTCTAAATAGGAAGGACCAAGAATAGCGAATCCCCTTGCTGCTCAGGACCGCCAAGACTGGTTTCATCTCTCTCCGGCGAGCCAAAGTGAACGTCGAGAGGTCCTGGTAAATGGACACTGTCGCGTCCTGGAAGCGGACCGTCTTCTTCTCCCGGCCTCGTCGTATAAGAAGCTCAGCATCAGAGTAGCGTAGGAATCTCGCAATGACATCTCGTGGTTGGTTGTTAGGGGGTTTTCCCAAAGCGCGATGAACCCGTTCAATTTCCATTCCAGAAGCGTGTGTAGCCAGCTCCTCCGCCGGAAGCAACTCCGCTATCAGCAGCTTAAGCACAGTCGGCAGGTCTTCTCCGCCCCCCCCCCCCGCCTCTGGAATTCCACGAAAACGCACATTGTTGCGGCGGGAGCGGTTTTCAATGTCATCAAGTTTATATGTCAGCTCCATGGCCTGCGCACGCTGCCTGTCGAGAGCACACTGTAAATCCATCAGAGTCCCATCTTGTTCAACCACTTTAGTCTCCACGTCCTCTACTCGGGCTCCCAGTTCCTTAACGTCGGTCCGGAGTTCTGCGACATCTTTCATCAAATCTTCCCGTTGTGCGCGGAACTCGTTGACTAATTCCGCAAAGCCCTTACGGAGTTCTTGTTTGATTTGAGCCGAGGAGAGTTGCTTATGAGGGTCCAGTTCCTCTTCACGCACAGTCTCATCGTCGGAACCCGTTGGAGGAGATTGGCCGCGCGGGCTGCTTGAGGCTCCGGGCTTACTCTGCAGCCGCTGGGAGGAGCGCATCCCCTCCCGAGTTTCAGAATTTTTTGTTTTAGCAGCCATCACACCGAGTCACCAAGCTCACACAGTGTTAGGAGAGATGGTGCCAATGCCAGCAAAAGTAAGGGTACCAGAAAGAGGACGATGCTCGAGGTCACACCAGTCTGTAGAGTAGCCACCTCTACACAGTGTCAGGAGATACAGAAAGGCAATGCCAGCAAAGCAACAAGCACTGGTGAAACAGTGGAACAGAGAGTCCCAAGCTGCCTCCGGCCCCCCTGGAGAAACAGCCTGGCACAGGTGGTAGTCAGAGAACAGTGTGGGGCGGAACCAGCAAGAACCCATAGCAGTTGATTGTAGAGCCTCAAGGAGAGGCCTGGGGTCAAAGAGTTTGCGTGTGCAGGCCTGCAGGGCACCCAGAATCCAATCGGGAGGGCGGAGGCCTCAACGGGGCATTGGCTGCCAAGGAAAAACGGACCCGGTCACCAGCTCCAGTCACAGTTCAAGGGGTGTGCAAGGGAAGAGGCAGCAGTCAAACTTACCCCCCTCAAGATGGCTCGTGTTGGTGAGGAAGGGTGATGAGCGCCAGTAGTTGCCGCGGCAGTTGCTGTGTGGGTTTCACGTGGTCCCGATCAGTCTCCCCTTCAGTTCTTCAGCGCTACAGCCAAGCGCCACATGCTTGAGAGTGCGTGCCTCCTCCCGTTATTCGGACCGCTGCTCGAGCCGCAGGCAATGGTAAGGGCTCAGCCCGTAGGCCCCGCGGCAGCCCGCCAGGCGATATTCTGCAGTGCTGGATACCGCGGCTAGCGGCAGGGTCAGTCAGAGGAGAGTCCGGCGGCAGGAAGCAGCTTCTGGCAGGCCACTCTGTAACGGTGAACTCCTCGGCTCCCCAGCCTTCAGAGGTCCCGCAAAATCACTAGGTCATGCTCCAAGGGGGATCGCTGGCTCACGCTGATCCAGGGCAGGTACGGGGGGGGGGGGGATAAAATGCGGCTGCTATCCTATGATTGCAAAAATTAGGGGTTAAGAGGACGGAGCTCTAGTAAGGTGCGGCCATCTTGCAGTGGGCTCATGAGCGCCCCCCCGACAATACCACTTTTGCCCTTCCTCCTCTCACCAACATATCTGAAAATGCTTTTCCTCGCATTTTATTGCATTGTCTATTTCTTCTTCTTTTCATACCTTTGCTTTCCTGACTACTTTGCTAGCTTCTCTAAGTTTTTCTAAGTATAGATGCTTGTCTTACTCTCTCTTTGATCTTTTGTGTTTCATGAAGGCCTCCCTCTTTTTTCTTCATCTTTCCAGCTACTTCTTTTGAGAACCATAGCGGCCTCCTTTTCCTTTTACATATATTTACCTTACTAACAAAAAGGTGTGTTGCCCTTAAAATATCCCCTTTCAGTTTTCCCCACTGTTTTTCTACATCCCTCAGCTGTTCCCATCCCACTAATGACTCCCTGAGGTATTGTCCCATCTTGGAAAAGTTAGTCTTCCTGAAGTCTAAGACCCCCACTTTTGAATGGATTTTATCAGTTCTAGTCCTAATATTAAACCATACTATCTGGTGATCACTGGATGTGAGATGATCTCCAACAGTAACATCAGAAACACTTTCCCAATTGGTAAGCACTAAGTCCAGAATAGCCCCATCACATGTGGGTTCTGTTACCAGTTGCCTGAAAGTTCTCCCTGTAGAGAATCCAGGAATTCCTTACTTCTAGATGATACTGCAGTATGAATGTGCCAATCCACATCCGGCATATTGAAATCACCTATCAGTAGCACTTCTCCTGTCATGGTAAAACTGTATATGTCTTCTATTAAATCTTCATCCACTTCTACCCCCTGTGAGGGGGTTTATGTATATAACTCCAATGCAAATGGATTTCCCTTTCCCTCTTTCTAGTCTAACCCACAGTCAATGTTCCCTCTAAGCTGCATTAGGTCCACTGGCAACATTCCTGCCGGCAGGGGGGGGGGATGTGTGCAATGCGATCGATCACTCCGCGCCTTCCCCCACCGGCAGGAATGACGGCGGAGGACCCAGTGCCGATTAAAGTGAACAATGCGAGGGTGCTGCGGCGTGTGTTAGACCCTGTTTCTAGCACATGCCGCAGCACCCTCGCAATGTTCACTTTAATCGGCGCCGGGTCCTCCGCCGGCATTCCTGCCAGTGGGGGAAGGGGTGGTGCGATCGATCGCACTGCACCCCCCCGCACCGGCAGGAATGTTGCCGGTGGACCCAGCGCAGCTTAGAGGGAACAGTGCCTACATTGCCTCCTCTCTTCCTTTTAAGCCCTGCAATTCTATAGCTTTAATATTATTTTTTACATATAGTGCCACTCCACCTCCCCTTCTTCCTATCCTGTCCTTCCTGAATAAAGTATAGCCCTGTATAATAACATCCCAGTCATGGTTGTCCATTAACCATGTCTCCATAATTGCCACTAAATCCAAGTCAGCCTCATCCATTAAAGCCTCATAAGACACTAAAATATATCCCTCTATCATAACTCAAGTATAAAAGCATGCCCATGTGGAAAAGAGACTCTCAGGTACTAGGGCCCAACTAATGTACCACTGTGATAGAGTCACAATGTTTGCTTCAACAAGGTCCTGGGGATCTATATGTGGCCATCCAATGGAAAATGCCCTCATCTCCAAATGGTTAGGCAGATAAGAAGCCATCCTTCTGCAGCTAACCTGTGAAAAGTGAAAAATAGAGAAACACTGCTGCAGACAAATTCTTGAGAACAGAAAAGATCTACATCTTCTGGGCTGTGCCTGCTGGAACAGAAGAAAAAAAATCTTCCTAGGGCTGGCCTCTGAAATTCTACATACTATGATATGGATCAGTATGAGAGCAGTCGCTTAACAAACATCTACCCAAGCAAAGGTTGCTTTTGGTGCCCTGTTTCCCTTTCAGGCTTCTATGTTTGCAAACTCACAGACTAACTCCAAAGGACAGCTTGGCTCCCATTTGGATTTGGTGTCCAAGATGGTCACTCTGCTTGCCCACCCCTTGCAAAAGTCCTGATCTGCATAATCTAAGAAAGGACACAGATCCTATTAGCAGTTCATAGATTTTCCAAGTCATAAAGAAATTTGTCTTTCATTTGTGAATTGTTAGTGCACATTGAGGGTAATTTTATAAAGTCATTTTTTGTATGGATGTGGCTCTATACACACATAAATGACCTGCTATAAAATTCCAACTGACATAAAATTCTGTGAGTTGGCATGATGGTGAATACTTGGCAGGTAAGTGTGTGCAGGAGTCGAGTTTTGATTGGGAGTGGGTGGAGTTTGCAAATACACATGTAGATTATGAAATATGTTAATCTATGGGCATACTTAATCTAGCCAAGGACAGTTACATCTGTGTCTTTATAAAATAGTGTCTAAGTAGGAAGCTTCTTGCCCTCTTAAACTACGTACTCCTTTATAACACCACCCTCATAATGTGTTGTAAGCCTGTTAAGAATTCAGAATACTTAGGGGTATGTTTACTAAACTGCAGTAATCGTGAATAACGCGCATTATTTATTTATTTATTTATTTATTTAACATCTCTTATATACCGCACTATTATCATCAGCGCGGTTTACACGGAACCAAACATATACATACAGAAAACTGTAGTGCATTTTACAAGTAACAGGAATTTGAACTTGGTAATAAAGGGGCACTATGTACACTATATAACTATATACAATAGTCTATGTACATTAGTCACAGTTGAAGTTGTCTTGACCTGATTATGGATGTAGTGTTTCTCTTGTGCAAAACTAAATTGGGAAATAGCTTAAGAAGAGGTGGTGTTTGAGACGTTTTCTGAATTGTGTTAGGCTGGCTATGGCTTTCAGTTCTGGTGGGAGATGATCGTAAGCACATCATAACGCGCGTGGGAGGAGTGGCCTAGTGGTTAGGACAAGGTGCTACAGGCCGGAGGGCCGGGGGTTCAAGTCCCACCTGGGGACAGCAATCTCAGGCCGGAGGGACTGGGATTTCTAGTCCTATAGGTACTCCTTGTGGTCTTGGGCAAGACACTTAACCCTCAATTGCCCATGTTCCCTGTAAGTATTTGCGTATGTGTGTCATATCCCCTCGTGTTAAATGTATCTCCCAATTGACCGCTTTGACCCGGTGAAAAGCGGGATATAAATACAGCTAAATAAATAAAATAAATAAAAAATAATGTTACATAACGCGCGTTAATCATACTTAACGATCGTAAACTCCCGCGGTGCGGTAAAACACCGCAGAAGGTGGAGAGAGGGCAGAGAGAAGGGGTCAATGGGTGGAGAGTGGGCGGGGAGAGGCTCCCTCCACACTAACGCGCTGATCTGAAGAGCTCAATTCCAACACAAATGAAAACCTGCCGTTAAATGCACATTACAGGGGAGAGAAACCATTTCA
Source organism: Ichthyophis bannanicus (assembly GCA_033557465.1). NCBI lineage: Eukaryota > Metazoa > Chordata > Amphibia > Gymnophiona > Ichthyophiidae > Ichthyophis > Ichthyophis bannanicus. The sequence continues at coordinate 736,916,023 of CM066031.1, forward strand.
GTGTCAGCAATGTACAGCTCAGGCAGGGAAACCTAAAAGAAGTGATAAGTGTGATACATGTGCACAGAACAAAAGGGCACATAAACACTGAAAATGACCCCAACAAACTGGAAAAAAAAACATAACCAAGCTGGCCAATAGTGGTATCAATGAGAAACATCAACCCCTCCGCCCCCCGTGTAAGCTCCATAGAACAGATATAAATCTTGGAAGGGTCTATAATCAGTCCCCATACAAGGTGAATGAGCCCACAGTGAAATAGCGCTGCTCAGGGTTTCCCCCACCATCGGACAGGGTTCCTATGGCGTGCACATGTCCCGCAACATCAGGGCGGGCATGACGGAACGGCAATTGGACAGATGCCGGAGAAGGGGATACAGAGGGCCGCAGGCGGCACATGCTGTGGTGCAGCTGGGCCACAGTGCGGACTAGGGCGATGCCTAGGTGGCCCATACGAATGCTGAAGCAGCAGAGCAGCCAGACAGCAACTGCTGAAGGCCCAACATGGGCACGACTGTGTTTCCCACAGTGTCACAGGGGATAGTACCCAGCAGCTACCCCCAAGGGCACGGAACATTGGCAGGCAGTGCTGGGGGGAAGTGTGGACACCTATGCAGGCACCCCTACCCCAGAACCCGCACCATAGGCAGCCACCTACCTGCACACTGGATGGCCTGAGACTGCGCACCACCAGCACCACCAGCAGAAGGGCATGTCAGCATGGTGGCTGAGGGATACTGGTGGTGGAGGGGGCAGTGGAAGCTGCCCAGAGCAGACCGTGGCCTAGCCCTGTATAGGTGGGTGCCGTGTACTGTCTGACGAACAGTCATGGTATCACCAAGGAATGTACTGACTCTATGACAACAAGGTGGTGCAGTGCACAAAACCAGTGTATTCAGAAGCAGAGGGTCACAGGTTCAAGTCCCAGCTGTGGTCCCCACCAACCCAGTCCCCATATTTTACCCACTACTACAACGTGCTAATAGAGACAGCACCTTTATTGCAGATGATGTAAACATGCCCAAGACACCCTACAGAGCACAGACACCATAAACATGCACATTACCTAGAGCAGAGCCGTCCAAATGCAGTCCTGGAGGGCCAAACACCATTCCGGTTCCATGCTGCCTCTGATAAAGATGCCTGTGCTGCATTTCTATGCGCCACCCCCATGGTATGCAGATGTATCTCATGCATATTCATGAGGTACAGTATGAAAACCCGAACAGTGTTTTGCACCACAGGACTGGAGTTGGGAACCTCTGCCGTAAAGCAGCAGCCAACAGGGGCAGACACACCCGCACCCACAGGCCCCATTATCCAAAGCCTCCTGGGAAGGCAGGACTTTGGGCTCTGCGTGCATCTCCCAATACTAGCACTTGCATACCTTAGTAATGCCACCCTAAACCTGGGAATATGGTACACATCTATCAAAAGGTTGCTATGAGTACTGGCAGATAGCAATTCCTAGGTTAAGTACACTTTTCTGAGTGAGCTGCATCATAGCAACTTTTCTGATGTCTGTGGAGTGTGCTACAGGTCTTGTGTCTGACAGTGTTTACCAACCTGGGGAGTGACCCCTACAGTATTGCGTACCATAGCCATGCCTGCACTGTGCCCAGGACTTGTGTGGTGGCCTGGGCTGCCCAACACCTCTATAGTTGCACAATGCTGGCATAGGTGTGGGGAGTGTGTGTGTTTCTATCCAGTGTGTGGTGGCTGCCAACACCCTCCACAGCCCACACTGCTAGCACTGTTGCCAGTATTGGCCTGCCAATGTGCATAATGAGGAGTAAGGTACTGTGGGAATAGCCTGGATAGGGTGGCCTGTCCTGGACGCATCTGCACACGGCATAGGGCAATGGCTCGGACATTGTAGTGCCTGGCCACCACCTGCACGGACAGGGTGGCCATAGCATGTCCTGCTGGGAGGTCACTCTCACCCTGACTGAGCAGTGACCATGGCATGGCTAGGTTTCCCCATAGTGCTTGGTAGCATTTCTTTCATGTGATATTTATGGGTTTCCTTTTGGGGTCTAATCACCTGACTTATCTGCTTGATGTGTATGCTGACATCCCTGTTCTGGGTACATGCATCTTCTCCAGGACCATGCACTATGGACTAGCTGGTGGACTGTCTGCAGCTAGTATGTGTCTTGCTGGAACACCTTGCAGGGTGCAGCGGCTGGAGGCTTGCTGCTGGAGAATGTCAGATAATAGTGGGGGGCAGCTGAGCATTTCCAGGCCTGCTGTCTGTTTGCTATTGTGTTCTGGATGTGTACTGCTCTGTCTGTTCCCCAGCATACCTGGGGTTGCTGGTCCCCTCTACTGCTGCCATTGCAGGGAGGTAGACTGTGGATCTATTGGTGGGTGATCCATACACACACCCCGCCCCTGGTAACGATGGCTCCAATACAGGATCTGCACTCTTCTGGGTGCAGCATCTCCCATAGGGACTAGACATGACAGAGACATACACCAGGACACAGATGTCTCCTAGGTGTGTCTAACTGAACTACCTATCACACACTGATAGGGAACTGCAGCCTGGCTTATTTCAGCCATGAAAGGTGCTGTGGACCTGGTGCTGGGCGCCCCACCTCAACCTCAGGGTGGGCACTGTACCCGCACAATGTGACTGTCTGTGGCTGCTCTGTGGTAGTGCCACACACGGTCTGTTCTCCCTACAAGGCCGAGGTGCTGTGGGGGTGCATACCCGATCTTGTGCCCATCTTTTGACTGCTGATTTGCATGTGCAGTGCCTCATGGGTATGGGTGGGTTACTCCTATCCTGGTAACCACAGCAGACAGTTTGTGTGGTGACGTGCAGTCCTGCAGCCAGCCAGGGCTTTGTTCACATCCTTATAAGGTGTCCAATAGGGGACATTATAGGGTGCCTTGGCGGACAGTACACTTTATAATGTGCCCTATGGAGTGCGTTATGCGGCACCTTAGGTTATGCCACCGTGAGGGTGTGTTTGCTGGCAGCACTAATTAAAATACATGTCACATGCCTCAACAATTGCTACTTAAATGTAAAGGGTGCTGTCTCAGCCAGCCTTATACATTAGGCCCACTGGGGGAATCGAACCCATGACCCCTGTACCATCAGTCAGTGTTGTAACCATTGTGCTACAGCTCTGTTACTGTGCTTGTATGCCTGCGCGCCTTCTTAAGATTAACGCGCGGTAACGTGCCCTGTAGCGCTCGTTCATTTATGGCGCCTTGTAACGCGCATTATCGGCACGTTCTCGGAAACGATGTACCGCCCATGTCCTTATTTGGGGTTTCTGTCTCTAACGCGGCTCCTAACGCAAATCGCACTAACGCAGTTTAGTAAACATACCCCTTAGCTTTACCTGGGTGGCCATTCTTTTAAATGACTTAGAATTAATCATTTTAGTTTGGCTTCTCATTGTGATATCTAACTATGTAGAGTGGGTCCCTTAGGGGTTTAGGCAACTCTGAGAGCCATAAAAGGGGAGGTTAAAATCAATTGAGGGCCCTTGGTGGGGGGGGGGGGGGGTAGAGAGAGCTATTTCTCAAGGCCTTAAGAGTAGACACAATTTCCCAACTCTGATGTGTTTTCCAAGTTTACTCTATGCAGTCTACTTCCTAAAAGAGCAATCACCTCAGTGACAGGGTTAAAAATATATCAGCTAATATTCATACTTAATTATTAATTTGCTGGTGGTTGGTGAATGTATAACCCTGCTATACATTGATTTCTAAGCACTATGGAAGTAATTTTATATGGCATGGCTAGATTTCTGTGCATGTTTACATGCAGAAATCTATGTATTTTAGTCATATACGAATGCATAAATGAGCATTAACAGGCATATTTGACATGGCTGTTTTTCTAAAAGTATGCACATCAGACTGATCACTTGTACTTTCACTGAAGGTGTGTACAGAGGGCAGAGCACAAAGTTGATATAGGGGCCCATTTATTAAAGAGCTCTGTGCAGTCAGTATGAGTTTTGATGCACGTTAAGTGTGTGCTGATGCGCATGGTAACTGACAGGACAACACGTTAACAGCACTTTGTGCATTGGGGTGGTAAAGGGTGGCTTAGGGACAGAGAGTAGGGGTGGTGATCACTGCACAGTTACTGCACAGGTACAGACTGCATGCTACCTATACCTTGTGCAATTACATGGGTGCAAGGATCTTGTGAGATTGGAAGACTAGGCATCCAAATGGAAGAGGGAATTAATGTGGACAAGTGCAAAGTGATGCATTGAGGGAAGAATATCCCAAACTATAGATACACTTTGCTAGGATCCACACTAGGAGTCACAACCCAAGAAAAGGATCTGGGTGTGATCGTAGACAATACATCTAAATCTTCTCTTCAGTGTGGGGTGGTGACCAAAAAAAAGCAAACAAAACGTTAGAAATCATTAGGAAAAGAATAGAAAATTTAAAAAAAGGATCTCATAATGCTTCTGTATTGTTCTAATGCAACTGCACCTTGAGTATTGTGTGCAACTCTGGTCTCCGCATCTCAATAATGATATAATGGCATTAGAAAGGTACAGAAAAGGATGACCAAAATGATAAAGGGGATCGAATGACTCTCCTATGAGGAAAGTCTAAAGAGGTTAGGGATCTTTAGTTTGGAGAAGAGACAGCTGTGGGAAGATATGATAGATGTCTATAAAATCCTGAGTGGAATGGAACGAGTAGATACAACTCAATTGTTTAATCTTTCAAAAAATACAAGGACTTGTGGACATGCCATGGAGTTGCAAAGTAGTATATTTAAAACAGTTAGGAAAAAAATATTTTTTCTTGCAATATATAATTAGTCTTTGGAACTCATTGATGGCAGATGTGATAAAAGCAGGCAATGTAGCTGTGTTTAAAAAAAATGTTTGGCCAAATTCCTGGAGGTAATCCAAGAGAAAACCACTGCTCATCTCTGGGAATAAATAGTTTGGAACTGGATACTTTTGAGATAAGTCAGGTACTTGTGGCTTGGATTGACCACTATTGGAAACCGGATACTGGTCTTGATGGACCTTTGGTCTGACTCAGTATGGCAGTTCTTATGTTCTTAAGTTACGTAAAATATTATAATTTATGTGCATTCTTAAATAATCTAGTCATGGGCATTTACACCAGTCATAGGACTGGCATAAAAGTTTACAGATTAAATAAACACGCATTTTCAACCACTTACATCCCTATTTTATAAGGTAACTATATGTGTGTAGCTCACTTTATAAAACAGGAATGCAATGGGCCCAAAAAATGCTTATTAATCTAGGAATGCCTTACAAAATTATTCTCCACGGGGATAGTGTCAAATCCCTGTACCTAGTCGGATGCCCCCTGTATAGTAAAGAGGAAGAGCAATGGCAAAATTATCTGTATAGCAGCACTTTTCAGCCACTATGCATTTAGTTTAGGTCTTCTGATTCTCAGGCATTAATTAAACAATGAACAATGGTGGTGGTCATCACATACTATGCATATTCAGCGCTGCAGACTATACATATAGCAGAACTGGTTATACATACTTGTGTCTGACATTTAAATTAAAACGCTGACTATTGCCACTGAAAATTACACCTATAATTTTACTGGGTCATGTTAAAAGAATTAACAATTCATCTGCACGGATATTACATTTAAGATCAAATGGGAAAAAAGGCTGAACAAAAATGACACAGTTAGAGGCTGGAATTGAAAATCACTAAGAGGGCCTTTTTCTAAAGGCCACTAAACAATTAGTGCAGCTGAAAATGTTAACACACATGCATGCCAGCTACTGGTCCCTACAATGCATGCTATGGGGCAGATCGGGCAGATTAGGAGCAGAGTGTGGCTGTGGAGAGCACATTAGAGGGTAATTGCTGCACAGTCAGTGGCAATGAAGCAATTTATTTATTTATTTATTTGCTTGCTTTTATATACTGCATTATTTCAAAATCAGCGCGGTTTAAATAGAACATGAACAATCAAACTGTTTTACATAGAACAGGTGTTAAACAGGTATTTACAAAGAACAGGTATTAAATTAGAACAAGTGGTTAACGTGGAACAGGAATGTCAACTTGGGTAGGTCAGGAGGACTCTGGGAAAACGGGGAACTAGATTACAAGTTGGTAAGTAGATCTTAAAGGTTACATGGGGGAGGTTGAGCTGTGGATTGACAGGCATTGAACATGTTTTATCTATGGGATGTGGTCATAGCATAGCTGGAACAAATGAGTCTTTATGGCTTTCCTGAAGATTGAATGGTCAGAGATGGCTCAGATTGAAGCAGGGAGGGTGTTTCACAGAGTTGGTCCATATAAAGAAAAGGTGCGGTTCTTGGTGGCCTGAGTGCACGTCCTTATTGAAGAAGGGGTCATCAGCATGTTCACCATGTTTGATCTCCTCATTCTGTTGTTTGGGTGTGCTGTATAATTGCGGCAAGAGAGTCCGCAGACATATCGTGTAAGATCTTGAACGCCATCAATAGGGCTTTGTAAATCAGACGGCTTGCTATTGGGAGCCAGTGTAGCTACATTAAGATGGGTGTGACGTGTTTGAATTTGGACCCTCCATGCAGTGTTCAAGCCACTGTGTTCATGGCCAATTGGAGTGGTTGGAGTGTGTGTTTTGGAAAGCCTTGGAAAATAATATTGGCATAGTCCAAGTGTGGGAGGATGAGCACCTGTAATACTGTGTGAAAGTCTGAGGGGTCCAGGAGCGGGCGTAGATGATGGAGGGTCCTTATCTTATGGTAAACCGCCTTGATTACATTTCGCATGTGCGCTTCCATACTCAGTCGATGGTCCAAGATGACTCACAGGTAGCGCACCTCATGTTTCGTCATCAGCTCCACATCATTCACCTGCAGGGAAGTTGGGGGGGCGTAAATGTTTGGTTTCTGGATATAAATAAGACTTCTGTCTTTTTGCAGTTGACTTTAAGGTTGTGTGCTGAGAGCCAGTCTGAGACAGTGGTGAAATATTCTGTAATGATGGAGAAGTTAGGATTGTCTGTGGAGAATGGGGTGCATTGTAAGACATCATTGGCATATATATGGCATAGAATGTTGTATGACAGAATTATTGCGCAGATCGGCTGGATATAGATGTTGAAGAGCAGGGCCGAAAAGAGATGAGTCCTATGGGACTCCCTGCGTTTTCTGGAATGTGTCCGATGTCTGCGCTCCTATGCGTACCTGTTGCTGTGACCAGTCAAGTAAGATCTACACCAGTCAAGGACTACATTCTGTATCCCTTTTTGCTGTAGTCAGACAAGTAGAAGATCATGACTGACCGTATCGAAGGCTGAGGCAATGTCCAGGAATATTAGGATGAATCCCTGCTTCTTTTTATCTATTCCTGTGAGAAATCTGTCAAGGAGTGTAGCTAGAAGGGTTTCAATCCAGTGTTGCTGATGGAACCCATACCGCTGTAGGTCAAGGGGAGCGTGGGAATCAATGTGATCCTGGATTTGTTGCTGGACAATCTTTTCTGTTATCTTAGCCAGGAAGAGAAGCTAATGCCTGAAGGATCTATCTTTTTTTAGTAATGGTCTGATGGATGCAGTTTTCAGGGACGGTGGTAGGACACCTGTGGTCAGGGAAAGGTGTATGATTCTGGCAATGGCAGTGCTTAGGTCAGATCATGCTAACTTGATCCAGTATGGAGGGAATGGATCGGTTGGCACAGTGGTTGTATTCATCACGCAAATGATGTTTTCTATCTGCTCAGTGGAGTATGGATAAAAGGCCTCAAGCTTAGGGAGAATAGTGTCTCCTGTTGGGGGATTGTCTATGTGAGGATCTTCTGAAAGAGGATTTACTGAGTGAGGCCTAGTCATATTTGTTCTGTGGAGGGGTGGGGGAGAAAAGATGAGGTCCAGGGTGTTTCCTTTTGTGTGGGTGGGTGTTTGTATTAATTGATTGTAGCTCAGTGCAGTCATTGCATCAAGAAAGGCTTTATAGTGCTTGGTTGGGAACGCTGGGAGGCTGAAATCACCTAGAAGCCAGAGTGGTTTTCATTGGGTATTCCAGTTGCATGCTAGGTCAAGGATTGTGGACAGGTCATCAAAGCATACAGATGGTGAACGGTAGAATAGACCCACTGCTAGGAACTTGTTTGAGATCATGATGTAATCAAGGGTGGTTGTGCTCTGGAAAGTCCAGCAATGGAAATGGAAATTGCTTCTGGCTATTATGAGGATTCCACCTCCCCTGCAATCTGTTCTAGAGCAGTTAAAGAGGTCATAGCCAGGGAATTTAAGTTGGTTAGTGAGCACAGTGTCTGTGTCGGTGAGCCATGACTCCATGACAAAGAGCAGGTCTAGATTCCAGTGTTCGAGATAGTCCAGGAGGGTAGGCCATTTATTCCAGATGGAGCGAGCATTTATGAGTATGTAGTTCAAGTTTCAGACTGATTGCGTCTATAGGATTTTGTTGGGGGTTGGCAGACTATGTTTATGAGCCAGCAGTGGCATTCTGAGAGTGGTGCCCTTGTGGTGTAGTGTGATTTCCTATGTCTCCAGCAGCCATGGCCTTGGAAGGAGGAGATTAGGCCATACTGTTGCGTGTAAGATTCAGACCCTAGAACGAATTGGACCAGGCAATATAGAAGTAGCATGCATGTGAGCTCCTCTGGCATTGTGCTGCGCTATAATCGGGGATGGTACCTATGCAAGTAGAACTGCAAGTTGTGATTGGGCTCCTAGGTAAGTTCTGAGGTTGCCAAATCCTAATGGGGAGCGAAGGGAGAGGAGCTGCTTTGGTGCAGGAGGCCTACCTTGTCTTGCAGAGCAGGGATGGTGTAGGAGCTCTGGCTTTTTCAACAGTTTAGAGCGCAGGTAGTTTTGGTTTGGGCTAGTTGGTAGGCACTGTTTTAGTGATGGCACCGGTGTGCAGTTCGGTTCAGTGTCCCGCTCAAGGACAACGCCTAAGGGCCCTCTGGTGAGGCCGTCAGGTGCAGGCCTGCCAGGCATGGGCATACCTCTAGGCACTTGCTGAAGTGAGTGCTGCCAGCCGGTGGAAGGGCCTGATTGGCCTTCGGTGAAGGGAGCAGGAGGAGCTTCAGGTCTGCTCCCTATTGCCAGACGCCGATCGGGCTCGCATGGTCTCCCGACGCTTGCTGAAATGAGTGCTGCCGGCTGATGGAGGGGCCTGTTTGGCCTTCGGTGCAGGGAGCAGGAGAAGCTTCAGGCCTGCCCCCTGTTACTGGACACTAATCGGGCTCCTGTGGTCTCCTTTGCGCCTCCCAGCGCTTGCTGAAGTGAGTGCTGCTGGCTGGTGGAAGAGCCTGATTAGCCTTTAATGCAGAGAGCGGGAGGAGCTTCAGGCCCACTCCCTATTGCCTGATGCTGATCGGACTCATGTGGTCAATTATTGCAAGTGCACAGAACGATTCTTGTATGGGCATCATTAGGTGTACTCGTGTTAATTGCATATGAGGGTTGTACTTACCCCACGTTAGTTTAGATGATACTTGCATGGTAAGTGCACACCTTTAGTTAAAGAGCCCCAAAGTCTTATTTTGTATTCTCCTCTCTTTCCATATGGATTCTCTTCCTCAGTTGTTTCTCTTTACTCTTCCTGGCCTCTAAACAATATTCCATGGCCTCTCTTATTTGTGGATTTCTGTAACCCAAGGGACACCAGATTGGTACATTCTCCACAAAAAGGTCAAAGATTCCCCAATACTCAATATCTGATTGCATTACCCTCTTCCCCTGTTTTACCCAGTTGATCATAGGCACCCATGCAGTTTTCTACACACAAGCAGATTTTCTTGGTCAGGTAAAAGGAGAGATGGCATGTGGATTCTCCGTTACAGTAGATATAACACCCTTCTTCAGACACAGCACTTCTCTTTTCTTTTTTCCCTTTAGCCACGTTGGCTTGGGGAAGTCCACCCTCAATAGATTTGAAGGTTTCTGCATTTTTAGGCACTGCCTTGTTCTTGGGAGGTAGAAACCCAGGTGATCGGAAACAACATTTCTTTACTCTTGTCCTTGGGTCTTAGCCAGTGCCTATGATCCCACTGACTAGGGAAGCTTGATACCCCCTCAGGTCAACTTGGCATAAAAAAGACAAGAGAGATACTTTTCCTTCCAAATATTTCTTCCTTATAACTTCTATGACATCACAGTTCCTCCTCTGGCTTTCTTTGAAGAGAAAAACAAAAATTGACCAAAACCTTGCTCAGTAATGAACACAATACAGACAAACAGGGGTAGAAACAAAACACTTATACAGCAAGGCTAAAGAGAGTCATCAAAAGGTTCAAAAAGCAACCACACTTAACAAGATTGGCAAAAAGCACCACACATTCATCACCGGATTCCCCTACAAAGCCCTTTTTTCTTTATCCTTGTGGAGACCAATTCAGAACAGGGCCCGTCCGGCCCATCCGCATGTCCAAAATCTGGACGGGCAGGATGTGCCCCGATTCTGTCCTGCTGTACATCCATCCCCCTCCCCATATAAATACCCAAGGCTCCTGCATGGAGCCCGGCGCCATGGCGTCCCATCACCATGGCACTGGGATACCATGCACGAACCCAATTGCCAGCAAGCCTGTTAACCATCCTGTTCCCCGCTGCCTGACACACGATCCGACCTGCCAAGGCCGAGATCAGGCCACAGGGAACCCCATGGTGCCACCTACCTATCCCGTTGGCCCCTCCATGGCAGTCCAGCAATGTCAGGGGGACTTATTTCATCTCTGAGGTGGAATGAGTAACCCATCTAACTGTGCACCCCCAGATGTACAAGGCCGCAACCAGTATCGTCCCTGTAAATCCAGGATCAGGGTCATGCCTCCAGCCCGCCTCACTCCCCCTTTAGCCCGCCCCACTCCTCCTCCAGCCCGCCCCCTCCTGCCCCCGTCCAGAGCTCCCCACACATTTCCTCTGTACATACAGGGAGCTCAATGGCCTGTATCGGGTCACTGCAAATAGCGGGGATTGAACTTCCAAACTGGATGTTCATCCCCGCTATTTGCAGGCAGGGCCGGCCCGTCCATTGAGCAAGAATGTTTTTTTGTACAGGGCCCCACGTTTCGGGGGGCCCCGCGCAAAGAACATTCTGCTTTTTCTTAATTGAATTTAAAAAAAAAAAAAAAGCTGGCCGCTGGCGCCGCGGCGGCATGGAGTGTCCCGCGGGGCTCCCTCTGTCCGGCAGAACTCTCCCGGCGCAGCTGAGCCCCTCTCTGCCGGCTTGCAGATACGCGAAGGGAGAGAGTCTCCCTCGCGTCTCTGTTAAGCCCGCAGGGGCTGATGGGAAGCAGGGGCTGATGGGAAATTTCCCATCTGCCCCTGCGGGCTTAACAGAGACGCAAGGGAGACTCTCTCCCTTCGCGTATCTGCAAGCCGGCAGAGAGGGGCTCAGCCATGCCGGGAGAGTTCCGCCGGGCAGAGGGAGCCCCGCGGGACACTCCATGACGCCGCGGCGCCAGCGGCCAGCTTTTTTTTTTTTTTTAAATTGCCATGAGCCGAGGGGGGGGGGGGTGGGTAGGACGTTAAAGGGGCTAGGGAGGGAGGGAGTAGGGAGGGGGGTTAAGACTGGCAATGGGCTAGGGAGGGAGGGAGGGGGGTTTAGACTGGCAATGGGCTAGGGAGGGAGGGAGGGGTGTTAAGACTGGCAATGGGCTAGGGAGGGGGGGTGTTAAGACTGGCAATGGGCTAGGGGGGGGTTAAGACTGGCAATGGGCTAGGGAGGGGGGGTGTTAAGACTGGCAATGGGCTAGGGAGGGGGGGTTAAGACTGGCAATGGGCTATGGGGGGGTTAAAACTGGCAGTGGGCTATGGGGGGGTTAAGACTGGCACTGGGCTGTGGGCGGATGAGGGCTGGCAATGGGCTAGGGAGGGGGGGTTAAGACTGGCAATGGGCTGATGGGGGGTTAGGACTGGTAATGGGCGATGGGGGGGTTAGGACTGGTAATGGGCTATGGGGGGGTTAAGACTGGTAGTGGGCTGATGGGGGGGTAGGACTGATAATGGGTTATGGGGTGGCTAGGACAGGAAATGGGCTGATGGGGAGGGGTTAGGACTTGAGGTGGGCTGATGTGGTTAGGACTGGTAATGGGCTGTGGGCTGATGGGGGGGTTTAGGACTGGCAATGGGCTATGGGGGGCTGACTGGAAATGGGCTGATGGGGGGTTAGGACTGGTAATGGGTTATAGGGGGGCTTAAACTGAAAATGGGGTGATGGGGGTTAGGACTGGAAGTTGATTGACGGGGGGCTAGGACTGGTAATGGGTTGGGGGGTTGCTAGGACTGGAAATGGGCTGAGTGGAAGGGGAGGCTTGAACTGCAAATAGCTGATGGGGAGGGGGCTTGGAATAGAAATGGGCTGTGAGGGAAGGGAGCTAGGACTGAAAATGGGCTGATGGAACAGCTAGGATAGGACTGGAGGGCTGTTGGGGGGAGCTAAGATTGGAAATTGGCTGTGGTGGGGGCTTGAATTGAAATGGACTCATGGAGGGGCTAGAACTGGAAGTAGGCTCATGGGGGGGCTTGGACTGGAATTGGGCTGAGTGGAGGGGAGCTATGATTTGACATGGGCTGATGGTGGGGCTAGGAAATGACTAGAAATGGGCTGATGGGGGGGCTAGGATTGGAAATGAGCTGCTGACGGGACTCGGCCTGGAAATGGCCGGGGGAGCTAGGACTGGAAATGGGCTGCGGGGGGGCTAGGACTGGAAATGGGCTGATGCAGGGACTAGAAGGGAATGGATGCTGGGTGAGACTGGAACTAGAAGGGAGCTGATGTTGGGGGAGGATTAGAATGGGATGGGGCTGGGAGAGTAAAATGGAGAGGGGAAAAATATTTTGTGTAGGAGGGATGAAAAATCTACAATTGGCCGGGTATTGGGAGAGTAATTGGGGATTGAGGATGGAGGGGTAAAATTTGTGTGGATGAAATAGGAATGAGGAAAGAGCAAAAGGAGAAAGATTAGTATGTTAAAGCAGATGTAGAGAGAGAGAATGGAAAAAAAACTAGAAAAGAGAAGAAAGGACAAATGGACAGCAGACGATGGAGAGTTAGCAGAAAACATGAAGAAACCAGAAGAAAGTGGCTGGACCAATTGCAACTGAAAAAAAAATGCACAAAAGGTAGAAAGATACCTCTTTATTTTGAATTTATTAACTGGAATATGAAAGCTCTGGGAAATGTGCATCATTAACGTCTGCGCTTTGTTTGGTACAAGAGGAAATTAATTTATAGTTTTATTTCTACAGTGTTGTTGTACATTCCAAGTTTGGCTTTTGGGGTTCCCAGTTTAATTATTGCCTTCCTGTTTCTAAATTGTGATTCCTTGTTTGGTGATGGTCTATGTTCTGCATGTGTAACTGAGCTGAGGTATTCTGTTTATGTAATTCCTATTTGACGTTGCCACTTGTTCTCTTTCCCCAGTATTCTCTGAAATGTATTGGTTTAATATTTGTAGTGTTGCCTTTTGATAGGTAGGGTATGGTGCTTTGTGAGTCCTGGTAATGCTGTCAGGATACGGCGGATTTGCTATGGGTTCTAAATGGGCAGCGTTTGTAGTAGTTCCTAATGTGCCTGGTGGTTGGCACTGGATTATAGTAATGTAGAAATCTTTTAGTCTTTCTTTATCCATACACTCATTAAGAGACATGTTTACTAAAAGTTAGTGAATGGTAACATTATGCAAATATTTATACAAATAAGACCACTTATGCAAATGAGGCCCCGCACCAAGTCTCCGCACATGGCCCCGCACCCCCCTTGGGCCGCCCCTGTTTGCAGGGCAGAATCTACCCCTAAGTGAACACTTAACTTAGTCCGAAGCATTATCGTGGAGGCCATTCTGACTTGGCCGTCCAGCCCCTTGTGTGGCCGACCAGAAGCGGGATGCCAAAAGGTAGACTCGATTCTGATCCTGTGGGGGCTAGACATGCCCGTGGGATCAGAATCGCGTCTACAGCCTGAACATGCAGGCCGGGCCACAATTCTGGTTGGCCTGCATGCCCCTCCAGTAACCTCAGTCAGTCTCCTGAATTTATTTTATTTATTTTATTTTACAATTCTTATATACCGCACTATTTGCAATCAGCGCGGTTTACATGTAACAAAAAACATCCGACAAAATGCATATGTCTGGTCATTACATTGAACAGGGAATGGGATTTGGAGAACAAGTATCAACTATATAAAGGAACTTGGAGAACAAAGGTGAACTATATACATAAGAAGTTCAATGGAAAAGACTCCTGTTTGGTGTTTTACATTTTTGGGGACGAACTGTATGAGAGTGGCTGGGGTTCAGGGCTGTAAGTGAGGTGTTTGATAAAGAGGAAATGTTTCAGGGCCTTCCTGAACTGGCTCAGGTTGGGGATTGCTCTGATGTGTGGTGGTAGGGTGTTCCATAGACTTGGGGCGCAAATACTGAATGGAGCCGCAAATACTGAATGGAGCCGCAGTGCCATGGCATCCCTTTGCCAAGATACCACAGCTCCATTCAGAAGCCGCAAATGCTGGCCACTGCAGATATTCTTCTTTCCCCACAGCCAGACCCTCGATCTGGCCTTCCATGGTCAGGGTCCAGCTGCGGGGATCCTCCTCCACCCCTATCATTTTGTCCCGGCCCGGCGGAATGATCCCCCGATATCCAGTGGAACTTATTCCACCTCTGCAGTGGAATAAGTCCCCCGTCCATTTTCACGACTCCGAACGTACAAGGCTGACCTCAGAATCTATCCTATTCATCCGGGGTCGCAGCCCACCCATGCTCCTCTCTCACTCAGCCTCAGTCCCCTCCCGCCCTGTCTAAGCCTCGCCATACAAACGAGCTGTTCGTACAGAGAGGCAGTAGCCAGGGCAGCAGGGGAGTGAATAGTAGAGATGGACGTCCAATCTGTACTAAATGACCCCCATGATGTCATTAGCATTAGCTTCCTCAAACAAAACCTAACGGGGCATTCTGAGGATAGCATCTGGCCATAACCAGGCAGCTGCAATGCTGAGTCACTGCCCGGTTATAACTATGTGGTGAAAGTAATGAGCAGCAAAGGCTGACCTAACTTTTTCCGTGGAAGCTATTAGGACAGTAGCTGAATATTGTCTCTACCCAGTTAGCCTCCTGCAAATCTGGGCAAGCCAGATATTCAATGCTGAGGCCAAATAAGACCCGGCATTGAATATCTAGATTTAAAGTTTGGCGGTGGCATCTGATATCGGGCCCTTAGTGCAAAATGACCTCTGGTCTCTTTTGAAAAGGTCTATCCTTCTCCTAGTGGACAAAATATTGTGGTTCTTAGTGCAATGAATATACTGAACCATTGCTATGGCACAGCCCTCTAAAAGTAGCTACAATGGTATAGTCAAATATATTGGTCAGAGAAGTCCAAGGGGTATGTTTACTAAACTGCGGTAATGCCATTCGCGTTAGGATCCGCGGTAGAGGCAGAAATACCCAAATAAGGACATGGGCAGTACATCGTTACCAATAACGCGCGTTACAAGGCGCCATAAATTAACGACCGTTACATGATGGCGCCGTGGCACATTACCATGCGTTAATCTTAAAAAGGTGCGCAGATAGGCAAACACAGAAACAGAGCTGTAGCACAATGATTACTACACTGACTGATGGTACGGGGGTCATGGGTTTGATTCTCCAGTGTGCCTAATGAATAAGGCTGGCTGAGGCATTAAGTTTAACCCTTTGAAGGCCTACTTTAAAATGTTAATCCACATTCTGCAGCCAGGTTAATTTTTGCATATTTCAGGAAAATTGTACTCGTCCTATTCAATATGTTCTAATAGTGATTTTCCTTCTGCTATGGTCATGTATTATATACCATTTGATAGGAATATTTAGTCAGAATTTTGGATCCCGAGAGTTTTGGGCTTGGCCTGGAAAGGGTTAAGTATTGGGTTGTGAGGAATTTTAGTTTTACTTTAATTAGTGCTGCCAGCAAACACACCCTCACAGTGGCGTAACCTAAGGTGCCGCATAAGGCACCCTAGAAGGCACTCCATAGGGCACATTATAAAATGCGCTGTCTGCCAAGGCACCCTATAATGTCCCCTATAGGACACCTTATAAGGCGCTTCATAGGGTGCCGTATAAGGCGCCCTATAGGGCGCCTTATGAGGCACCCTAAGGTGACAGTACTCTGAGGGTGTTTCTTCTGGCAGCACTAATGTACAATAAAAATAGACAATGCCTCAGACAGCCCTATCAATGTGCCCCACTGTGGGTTTTGAACCCATGACCTCTGGCTTTACAAGCAGTGAAGAAACCAGTGGGCTACAGCTGCTAACAAACCCTTAGCTGGCTACAGGAGGACTGCACGGCACCACACAAACATTCTGCTGTGGTTACCAGGATAGGGTCAACCCACCCGTACCCAGGATGCACAGCACATGCAAATCAGCAGTCTACAGATGATCACAAGATGGGGTATGCACCCCACAACACCTCAGCCTGGTAGGGGGTGTGTTCGTGGCACAGAGTAGCTTCAGATCGTCACAGTGTGCGGGTCCTGTGCTCACCCTGAGGCTGAGGTGGGGTGCCCAGCACCATTTTCGCAGCACCTGGCTTTGCTGAGTTAGGCTATGCTGCAGGTCCCCATCAGTGCCAATGTGTGATAGGTAGTCCTTGCAAATATTCCTAGGATATGCCTGTGTCCATCTGTATTTCACATCTAGCTCTTGTGGACTATGATGCACCCAGAAAAGTGCATACCCTGTGTTGGTGCTATAGTCACATGATTTAAGTAAAGGGGGGTGTTTGCACCCATAGGTGGACTACATACCATCACCCAACCCACCCTCTGTGGCTCAGGGTGGGGGACAGGATCACCCACCAACAGATGCACATTCTACCCCCCTGCAATGGTGGCAGTAGAGGGGACCATTACCCCAGTCCTGCTGGGGAACAGACAACCTACAGGGCAGGTAATGCAGAGCTGTACACATCCATAAAGCAATAGCAGACAGACAGTAGGCCTGGAAATGCACAGCTGCACCGCCCCCCCACCCGACATTCTCCAGCAGCAAGCCTCCAGCCGCTGCACCTTGCAAGGTGTTCCAGCAAGACACATACTAGCTGCAGACAGTCTGCTAGCTAGTCCATAGTGCATTTTCCTGGAGGAGATGCACGTACCCAGAACTGGGATGTCAGCATAAACACCAAGCAGATAAGTCAGTGATTCGGCCCCCAAAAAAACCCCATAAACATCACATGAGAAAAATGCTATATAGCACTATAGGGCAGGGGTAGGGAACCCTGGTCCTGGAGAGCCGCAGACCAGTCAGGTTTTTGGGATATCCCTAATGAATATGCATGAGATATATATGCATTAGAGATATCCTGCCAACCTGACTGGTTCGTGGCCCTCCAGGGCTGGATTTGGAGACCCCTGCCTTACACCTCTGTCATTTAAAATTGTGAGTGGGCAAGGTGCAGATGTCCTAGACATCGAAAGGGTATATAGAATGTGTCACATTCCTCCTCAATTCTCACCACCACCAAAAAGTTGTCTAATAGACAATATTTTGGTGGTGGTGAGAAGTGAGGTGGAATGTGACACATTCTATCTAACTTTTTTGATGTCTTGGACATCTGCACCTTGCCCACTCACAATCTTAAATGACAGAGGTGTAAGGCAGGGGTCTCCAAATCCAGCCCTGGAGGACCACATACCAGTCAGGTTGGCAGGATATCTTTAATGCATACAGATCTCATGCATATTCATTAGGGATATCCCAAAAACCTGACTGGTCTGCAGCTCTCCAGGACCAGGGTTCCCTACCCCTGCTATAGGGGAACCTAGCCATGCCGTGGTCACTGCTCAGTCAGGGTGAGAGTGACCTCCCAGCAGGACATGCTGTGGCCACCCTGTCCGTGCAGGTGGTGGCTAGCCACTACAATGTCCGAGCCATTGCCCTATGCTATGTACAGATGGATCCAGGCCAGGTCATCCTATCCTGGCTATTCCCACAGTACCTTGCTCCTCATTATGCACATTGGCAGGCCAATACTGGCAACAGTGCTAGCAGTGTGGGCTGTGGAGGGTGTTTGCAGCCACCACACACTGGATAGACAGACACACACTCCTCACACCTATGCCAGCATTGTGCAACTATAGAGGTGTTTGGCAGCCCTGGCCACCGCACCAGTCCTGGGCATAGTGCAATCATGGCTATGGTACGCAATACTGTTGGGGTCACTCCCCAGAGTGGTAAGTACTGTGAGACACAAGACCTGTAGCACACTCCACAGACATAAGAAAGGTTGCTATGATGCAGCTCAATCAGCAAATTGTGCTTAACTTTGGAATTGCTATCTGCCAGTAATCATAGCAACCGTTTGATAGATGTTTACCGTATTCCCAGGTTTAGGGTGGCAATGCATAGGTATGCGAGTGCTAGTATTGGGAGATGCACGCAGGGCCCAACATCCAGCCGCTCCAGGAGGCATTGGATAATGGAGCCTGTGGGTGCGGGTGTGTCTGCCCCTGTTGGCTGCTGCTTTAGGGCAGAGGTTCCCAATTCCAGTCCTGGTGGGCCAAATACTGTTCGGGTTTTCATGCTTTCCCTAATGAATATGCATGAGATACATCTGCATACCATGGGGGCGGCGCATAGAAATGCAACACAGGCATCTTTATTAGAGGCAGCATGGAACCTGGATGGTGTTTGGCCCTCCAGGACTGTATTTGGGAGACTCTGCTCTAGGTAATGCGCATGTTTATGGTGTCTGTGCTCTGTAGGGTAAAATGTAGGTGTTTTGGGCATGTTTATGTCATCTGTAATAAAGGTTCTGTCTGTATTAGCACATTTTAATAGTGGGTAAAATATGGGGACTGGGTTGGCAGGAACCACAGCTGGAACTTGAACCTGTGACTTTCTGCTTCTGAATTCACTGGTTTTGTGCACTGCACCACCGTGTTGTCACAGAGTCACTGCATTCCCTGGTGATACCATGACTGTTCGTCAGACAGGACCTGTCTATTGCAGTGCATGGCACCCACCTACACAGGTCTAGGCCACGGTCTGCTCTAGGCAGCTGCCACTGCCCCCTCCATCACTAGTATCCCTCTGCCACCATGCTGACATGCCCTTCTGCTGGTGGTGCTGGTGGAGCGCAGTCTCAGGCCATCCAGTGTGTGGGTAGGTGGCTGCCTATGGTGCCGGTTCTGGGGTAGGGGTGCCTGCATAGGTGTCCACGCTTCCCCCCAGCACTGCCTGCCAATGTTCTGTGCCCTTGGGGGTAGCTGCTGGGTACTATCCCCTGTGACACTGTGGGAAACACAGTCGTGCCCATGTTGGGCCTTCAGCAGTTGCTGTCTGGCTGCTCTGCAGTTTCAGCATTCGTATGGGCCACCTAGGCATCACCCTAGTCCGCACTGTGGCCCAGCTGCACCACAGCATGTGCCGCCTGCGGCCCTCTCTATCCACTTTTCAGGCATCTGTCCAGTTGCCCGTTCCGACATGCCCACCCTGCTGTTGCGGGACATTTGCATGCCATAGGACACCTGTCCAATAACAAGGGAAAGCCCTGATCATCGCTATTTCACTGTGGGATCATTCACCTTGTCGGGGGACAGAGCATAGACCCTTCTACGCTTAATATCTTTTTTTGGGAGCTTTCTCGGTAGTGTTTTTTGCTGTTTCCCAATATTATCACTATTGGCCAGCTTGATTAGGTTTTTTTCCAGTTTGTTGAGGTCATTTTCAATGTTTATGTGCCCTTTTGTTCTGTGCACATGTATCACATTTATCACGTTTTGTAGGTTTCCCTGCCTATGTTGTACATTGCTGACACTTAAATGGTTTCTCTCCCCTGCAAATGTGCATCTAACGGCAGGTTTTCAATTGCGTTAGGATTCAGCTCTTCAGATCAGCACGTTAGTGTGAATGGAGCCTCTCCCCGCCCACACTCCGTCCATTGACCCCTTCTCTCCGCCCTCTCTCCACCTTCTGCGATGTTATGTAACGTTATGTAACCTTACCGCAGTTTAGCAAACATACCCCCAAGAATATTCTGGTTAGTGTTTAAAGTCCATTAAGCTGCTTCCATTTTTATCAGAATGAGAAGGAAGCTGGTAAGCCAGGAAACAAATGGATGTCATAGGTTACAAAGCAGGGTCTATGTGCAGGTATGTCTGGAATTTCACTATAAGCAGGTCTTTTGGAGGAATCCAGCAGTGAAATGGAAAGTTTCACTCCGGGTCTGCTTTTATAAGGAATAGGAATCCTGATTTGAGTTTAAAGTGTGAATGAGGATATGCTGGGACCCTGGTTGTGTAGAAAAATGAGACGAGGAGAGATTCAAGCATTCAAAGAAACAGGGAAAACAAGGAAGGTAATTTTATCTGTGAAAGCCAAGTAAGCATCTATTTTGAGGCTATTTTAGAAAGACGCAAAGGTGCCTGAAGTGAGAGGCATTTATGTCTGGTCAGGGGCATCCATAAATGTTTGTATGCATTTTATAAAATATATATGTAAATCATAATGGGCTAGATTCCGATCCCGACATATATCTCCTTACCCGGACATACAAAGGAGATCGCGATTCTCCGCGGGGCACATCTTGCCCTATGGGATCAGAATCGCGAACAAGTCTTTACATGCAGGCCTGCACGTACAGACACTGCCTGGTTAATTCAGTCAGGGCTTTTAAATGGAGTCGCGGTGCCATGGCATCATGTTGCCATGGCACCGCGGCTCCATTTAAAAGCCGCGATGCTAGCCACCTGCCACAAAATTTAATTCCCCGCAGCCCCACCCCCAATCCGGGTTGGGCTGTGGGGAATTAACTTTGCCCCCCCCCCCGACCCTTCCGCGCCCCGATGCAGACCCAAAGAAACATCCAGGGAAGTTATTCCACCCCGGGGATGGAATAGCTTCCCCGGACATTTTGCTGGCCCTGAACGTATAGGGCCAACATCAGAATCGACTCTCTATGTCCAGGGCCAGTGACCACCCACTGCCCGCTCCTGTGCCGCCCCTTCTCCACACCTGTAAACCTTCATCTCTTATTTATCTAAGGTTGCACTGCATGTGGACTCTGGCTTCTTGGGGTGTCAGTTTAAATTTAGTCTACATATTTTTATTTTTAATTTAGATTCTGGTTACTTCTTCTGAACTTGATGAGGGTTGATGCTATGAGTGTGTGACTGAGGTCAGGTGTTCTGTTAACATGGAGTTTGTACATAAAGATCTATACTGTACTGTAGTAATTTGACTTGTTCAGCTTTTCAAATAGGTGTATGGATGTTCCAGGGTCCACTGTAATACTTACAGTGACACTTTTTTTGGATGGGCTCCTTAAGTGAGTTTTGGAAGTTTGTGCTGATATGGTATGATATGGTAGGTTTGCTCTTTGTTGTAGGGTTTTGTATGAGTGCACAATATGCCTGGTACTGGAGAATAGTGGTTGTTGTAATTGGTAGTGAAATGATCAGAAAAAGCTCAATTAATGTTATAACCTCAGACCATCAAATTGAATCCTAACAAGAAGACTATTATACTGTATACCCAATAAAAACAATTTTGCCGGATTCCTTTGTAAAAAATCATGCAATATAAAGCTGCATATTTGTTTCTAGCAGACACCAAAATATATAATAAAATGGACTGCTAGAAACAAATATGCAGCTTTCAATTGCATGATTTTTTTACATGGGAGTCTGACAAAACATGTTTTAATTGGATATATAATAGACTTCTTGTTAGGGTTCAACTTGATTGTCTGAGGAAAAATTTAAAAAACACTTAGGAAGCTCTAGAGCTATTTTAGAAAGACCTGAATTTACAGGTGTTGGTGAGATCACGACTATGTTGCACAGAGGCCTGGTGGAGGTATATCCAGGATGGTCTGTAAATGATCACATGTATGTCCTCTTTAAAATGCCTACTCCCAGGCATGAACAGACATCTGAAAAGTGCTCGTTATGGCCAGTAAGCAACTGTAAGGAGAAGGGAATGCCCTCTAATCCTCCTATAATTTTTCGCCCTCTCCCAAAAATCACACAGCATGTCTCTACTTGCAAAATGGCATTCTAGGATGTGTAGGCGGTAACAAATACTCATGCATATTCTGCAATGCCGTCAAGGACATACAGTATCTATGTTACCAATTTTATAGTTGAGTAA
Organism: Ichthyophis bannanicus; assembly: GCA_033557465.1. NCBI lineage: Eukaryota > Metazoa > Chordata > Amphibia > Gymnophiona > Ichthyophiidae > Ichthyophis > Ichthyophis bannanicus. The sequence continues at coordinate 736,938,134 of CM066031.1, forward strand.
TTTTAGAGACGTGCAAAACATACACATTTCCCTGCATGTGCCTGGGGCTTTATTCTAAACATCCTCATTTTCTTGTATGTTGGCAGAGATATTTAACTTTTGGGGCAGAGAGAGGTCAATTTTAGAACACATTTACATGTGTTCACTTTCTCTACCTCCCTGGCAGTTTTGGACATTTGACATGGACACCCCAGATGGCACCTCGATGATCTTTCTGTAATGCTGTCTCACATATTTTACTGACCCAGAAAAGTATAGCAGGAAAAGTTCTGTTTTGAAAGGCATATATGGCAAATAATTTAAAATCAGTGAAAAGAAAATTGAGCTCTGAAATACAATTGAATAGGTTCCAAAGAAAGTCCATCTGTACCTAACAATTTCACAGATCCTGAATAAACTCCATAGCAAACCATGTCTTTGCCAAGGTACTTGTCAAGATGATGTGACAGACATTTCATTTCAATTGCAATTATTCAGAACAAACTCCTACAGCATGACATCTCTTCCTCGGGGTACCACCTGGCTCCTTTTTCTGAGAACATCAGAATCCAATCTTCGTTTTACTCCACTGTATAAATGAACTGGTGATTATATAAGAAAAGCCATATTGAGTCAGACCAAGTTCCATCGAGCCCACCATAGTGACCAGTCCAGATGGCAAGTACTTGGCAGATCCCAAAACACAGACATATTTCTGATAGCTCACTTCTAGGGATGAACAATGACTCTCCCAAGTTTACTTGGCTAGTAATTTTTTATGGACCTTTCCTCCATAAACTTGTCCAACTCTTTTTTGAGCCCCCTCTATGTTATCCTCCTTGAACACGTCCTCTGCTAACAGATTCTGCAGCTTAATTGTGAGCTGCATGAAAGCATACTTTGAACAATTTGTTTTCAGTTCATTAGTATTTATCTGTTTCACTCATACTTCTATAAACCTGTATCATATCCTCTGTCACTTAATTGCTTTGTTTCCAGGCTGAATAGCTCTAACCCGTTTTGTCTGTTTTCCTAGAAGAGCTGTTCCATCCACTTTATCATTCTTGTGCCCTTATTTGAACCTTTTCTAGTTCCGTTATATCCTTTCTGAGATGAGGCACCCAGAACCAGGACTGGACCTAGCCCTGGGCGAGTAGTGCGACCGCACAGGGCGCAAAGGCTTAAGGGGCACACTTCAACTCTCTGCCGTTGCCTGCTGCCGCCACTTTTTCTTCTCTCAGCGGCGGCAGGCAACGGCAGACAGCCGAAAATCAAATTACAGTCCCAAAAGCTACTCCAGTACCTTGGTCTGATAATTATCTAATTTCATTTTCCTTGCATCTTCAAACTTCATCCAACAACTTAACAAGTGATTACAAAATTAGAAAATTTAAAGCTTTCCATAAAGAAGATTTTCTTAAAGAAATTATTCCACAGTTGCAACAAAACTACATTGAATTGGATAAAGCCATAGAAAATTGGAACAACATCATTTCAAATGCTGCTATAGCCCTGAAAAATAATAAAGTGCAAACACGCAGGGCAAAAAATGCACCATGGTATTCAAATGAAATCAGGGAGACAAAACGCATTTTAAGAAAACTTGAGCGTAAATGCAGACTAACTAAGGGGCATGTTTACTAAAGTGCGTTAAACGTGACTATCGCGCGTTATACGACGTTAATGACCGTAAGTGCCGTATAACGCACGTACCGATGCGCTAACGACCGTTAACGTCATACTACGCGCGTTAACCGTAGTTAACGATCGTAAAGCTCCGCGGCGTAAAACAGCGCAGAAGGTGGAGAGTGGGCGGAGAGAAGGGGTCAATGGGCGGAGAGTGGGCGGGGAGAGGCTCCCCTCATACTAACGCGCTGAATTTCAGAGCTCAATTCCAACGCGAATGAAAACCTGTCGTTAAAAGGCATTTAAAGGGAAGAGAAACCATTTCCGTCAGCAATGTACAGAAAAACCGGGGAAACCCACAAAACGTGAGCAGTGTGATACATGTGCACAGAACAATATTTCACATAAAACGTTAAAAATGACCACAAGAAACATTTTAAAAAGCATAATTCAGCTGGGCAACAGTGATAGCAATGGACAACAAGGAACAACACTCCCTGGAAAGCACAAAAATAAAAAGAAATGATGTGTGGAAGGGTCTACGCTCCGCAGACCCTTTCAAAGAGCATTACATTGTAATGGAGCTGTCCTGGGCGTGTGGTGTAATGTTTTCCAATGATATCATTGTTGCCCAGCTTGGTTATGGGTGTGTGCCCCTTTTCTGAGGTCTTTTCTGAGGTTTATGTACACCTTTGTCTGCATAAGGTAAATGAGGCCACAGTAAACCTTTTGCAGAGCAGGGTTTCTGGCTCGTCAGGCCAGTTTAACTAACTCCAGGGAGTGCACTGTCTCTGTGGCCACAGTGTGGTGCAACAGACACAGCCAGTGCCTGTAAGACCAGAGGGTCACAGGTTCAAATCCCAGCTGGGGCTCTTGCCAACCCAGTCCCCATAGTTTTACCCACCACTAAACAGTGATAGTAAAGACACTCCTTTATTGCAGAGAACATACACATGGCCTATAGTTTACCACACCAAACACAGACACCAGAAACAGGCACATTACCTAAAGCAGAGTCCCGCAAATGCAGTCCTGGAGGGCCCCACACCATTCTGGCTTCATGCTGCCTCTAATAAAGATGCCTGTGCTGCATAGCTATGCACCACCCCCATGGTATGCAGATGTAGCTCATGCATATTTATGAGGGACAGCATGAAAACCCGAACAGTGTTTGGAACACCAGGACTGGAGTTGGGGAACTCTGCCGTAAAGCAGCAGCCAACAGGGCCACACACCCACCCACAGGCCCCATTGGCCAATGCCTCCTGGAGAGGCAAGACATTGGGCCCTGCCTGTATCACCCAATACTAGCAGTTGCATACCTTAGCAATGCCACCCTACACCTGGGTATATGGTACAGAGCTATCAAACGTTCCCTATGATAACTGGCAGATATCAATTCCTACGTTAAGCACAGTTTGCTCATTGCGCTCCACCATAACAATCATTCTGATGTCTGCGGTGTTTGCTGCAGGTCTGGTCTCTGACAGTGTTCACCACCCTGGGGAGTGACCCCCCAACAGCCTTGTGTACCATATCCATGCCTGTACTATGCCCATGACTGGTGTAGTGGGTATGGCTGCTGACCACCTCTATAGTAGCACAATGCTGGCATAGGTGTGGGGGTGGCTGTCTGTCTATCCAGCAATGTTGACAGTATTGGGCTGCCAATGTGCATAATGAGGTGCAAGGTACCATGGGTATAGGCCGGACAGGGTGGCCTGGCCAGGGTGCATCTGCACAGGGCATAGGGCAGTGACAGGCACATTGTAGTGCCCGGCCACCACCTACACAGACAGGGTGACCTCAGTATATCCTGCTGAGAGATCACTATCACCCTGACTGTGCAGTGACCACAGCATGGCTAGGCACTCCTATAGTGCTATCTAGTATTTCTCTCATGTGATAAATATGGGTTTCCTTTTGGGGCCCAGTCACTGATGTATCTGCTTGCTGTGTATGCTGACATCCCAGTTCTGGGTGCAGGCATCTCCACTGGGCACTAGCAGACTGTTTGCAGTTGGTAGGTGTTGTGATGGAGTGGCTTGCAGGGTGCAGTGGCTGATGGCTTGCACCAATGGAATATCAGATAGTGGTGGGGTGCAGCATACCATATCCAGGCCTAATGTCTGTCTGCTGTTGTGTTATGGCTGTGTACAGAGCTGCATTGACTGCCCTGTGGGGTGTCTGTTCCTCAGCAGGACTAGGGTTAATGTTCCCCTCTACTGCCACCTTTGCAGGGAGGTAGACTGTGGGTCTTTTGATGGGCGACCCTGTTTGCCACCCTCAGCCCTGGGGGAGGGTGGTGGTGCATGGGGGCTACACCTGACTGAAACAGACAAAGATGTCCAAGATGGTCCTGCAGAACCTACCTATCTCACACAGTAACACAGCTTTGGACCTGGTGCTGGGCACCTCACTGCACCCTCAGGGTGAGCACAGTACCCGCACAATGTGACGGTGTGTAGCTACTCTGTGCCAGTACAACACACGGTCAGTACCCCCTATCAGGCCGAGGTGCTGGGGGGGTGCACATGGTCAGTTCTCCCTACCAGGCCGAGGTGCTGTGGGGGTGCATTCCCCATGGTGTGTATCTGTGGACAGCTGATTTGCATGTGCAGTGCATCATGGGTGTGACTGGCCCAATCCAACCCTGTGAAACTCCAGCAGCTGCTCACAGGCTCTGATAAACCATAGGCCATCACACGTACATCTGTTAGCATAATGCATAGGTGCAGGACACCCTAAAAAGTCTGTAATATCAGATGCCCACACTGGTAAAAACACACGTACCCACGCACATAGCAACGCACGTACCGCCGCACAATTGTACGCGCGCAGCTACGCACGGAACTACGCACGTACCAATGCACGCATCAACATACGTGGCTAAGCACACTCCGAGGGTGTTTTTCTGACACCAATACTCAGCGTAACGAAAAACATGCCTCCTCTTTCCCTCTGTAATGTGCAGGGTGATGCCTGGGACAGCCTTTTGCGTTAGGCACACTGGGGACTCGAACCCATGCTGCCTGTAATAGCGGTCAGTACCGTAACCATTGTGCTACAGCTCTGTTTCAGTGCTTTGTGTCTGTATGTCTTCTTATGATTAACGTGCAGTAACGCGGCACGGCGCCCGGTAACGCTCGTTACGTTTTCTAACGCGCGGTAGTGGTGACAATGTACCGCCCATGTCCTTATTTGGGGTTTCTTTCACTACCGCGGCTCCTAACGCGAATTGCACTAACGCACTTTAGTAAACATGCCCCTAAATCTCAAGATACAAAATTTCTATTTAATGTTAAACAAATAGAATATAATAAGCTAATAAATGATCGTAAACGATACCATACAAATCTAATAATGAAAGCAGCTAATAAACCAAGGGAGCTCTTTAACATTGTTCAACAACTCACAAAACTGAACACTTCATATAGTGACTATCAAATAGATCCCCAACTATCTGCGAACTACCTGATAAACAAAAATTCACTTTCGCCAAGCAACTTGCCTACATCACAAGACCACCAATTTTAGATGAAACCTTGCATCGAATTCACAAACGTCTGGAAGGATTTTTCTATACCAAATTCAAAACAAATTGAAAATATAATCAGCACAATTAATACAACAACTTCCCCAGCTGACCCATGTCCAGTGGAATGGATTAAAAGTACTAAAAATCAAATTAGTTTTCACATTGTAAATATCGTCAACAACTCTTTAAAACAAGGACACTTACCATCTATACTAAAGAAAACTATAATTTGACCAATCTATAAAGGTAAATCACTAGACATCACTGACCCCAAGTCATACCGTCCTATTTCAAGTTTACCTTTTATATCAAAAATTATAGAAAAAGTAGTACAAAAACAACTGCAAGATCACATTGAATTACATGCCCCACTGGATATACATCGGCGTGGCTTTAAACCAAATCACAATGTGGAAACGCTACTGATTTCTCTCTTTAATAATCTTATAACAGGTCTTGACAAAAACAAATTATTTCTATTAATCTTCATCAATGTCTCAGCAGCATTTGATACTGTGTCTTACTCAATAATGCTGCAACGTCTACGAAATATTGGTTTATCCAACAATACAATAAAATGGTTTTTGGGACCCGGAGTGATTTCCTGGAGGCGTGAGGGGCTTGTAGAGGGCCCTGAGACTGTGGGAGCTGTGTACCTTGCTTGAGCACTTGCCATCTTTCCCGATTTCAGGCAAGCAGTGGGGACACCTTTAGCTTGCAAGGACCCTGCGGTGAATAAAATCTCTGTTCCAGCTATCCTCCGTGGACCCGGAGTGATTTCCTGGAGGCGTGAGGGGCTTGTAGAGGGCCCTGAGACTGTGGGAGCTGTGTACCTTGCTTGAGCACTTGCCATCTTTCCCGATTTCGGGCAGGCAGTGGGGACACCTTCAGCTTGCAAGGACCCTGCGGTGAATAAAATCTCTGTTCCAGCTATCCTCCGTGGACCCGGAGTGATTTCCTGGAGGCGTGAGGGGCTTGTAGAGGGCCCTGAGACTGTGGGAGCTGTGTACCTTGCTTGAGCACTTGCCATCTTTCCTGATTTCGGGCAGGCAGTGGGGACACCTTCAGCTTGCAAGGACCCTGCGGTGAATAAAATCTCTGTTCCAGCTATCCTCCGTGGACCCGGAGTGATTTCCTGGAGGCGTGAGGGGCTTGTAGAGGGCCCTGAGACTGTGGGAGCTGTGTACCTTGCTTGAGCACTTGCCATCTTTCCTGATTTTGGGCAGGCAGTGGGGACACCTTCAGCTTGCAAGGACCCTGCGGTGAATAAAATCTCTGTTCCAGCTATCCTCCGTGGACCCGGTGTAATTTCCTGGAGGCGTGAGGGGCTTATAGAGGGCCCTGAGACTGTGGGACCTGTGTACCTTGCTTGAGCACTTGCCATCTTTCCCGATTTCGGGCAGGCAGTGGGGACACCTTCAGCTTGCAAGGACCCTGCGGTGAATAAAATCTCTGTTCCAGCTATCCTCCGTGGACCCGGAGTGATTTCCTGGAGGCGTGAGGGGCTTGTAGAGGGCCCTGAGACTGTGGGAGCTGTGTACCTTGCTTGAGCACTTGCCATCTTTCCAGATTTCGGGCAGGCAGTGGGGACACCTTCAGCTTGCAAGGACCCTGCGGTGAATAAAATCTCTGTTCCAGCTATCCTCCGTGGACCCGGAGTGATTTCCTGGAGGCGTGAGGGGCTTGTAGAGGGCCCTGAGACTGTGGGAGCTGTGTACCTTGCTTGAGCACTTACCATCTTTCCCGATTTAGGGCAGGCAGTGGGGACACCTTCAGATTGCAAGGACCCTGTTAGTATAATTGTGGGCTGTTTAGATGACCGCGGAGCATGTCCGCGGAGAGTGATCTGAAGGGGCGTGTCCAAAGGGGCGGGATACGCCCCTTTGGCGCCCCTTTGGCGCCCCTTCGGCGTCACAGCGGCGAACAGTGAGTCTTGTGATTTATATTGCTTGGTGTTGTTTGTTTTATACTCATGGGTAAACGGAAAGTCAAACCTGGGCGTGGTGAAGAGGGATCGACGACCAGTGTTCCGGTTGTCGGTCCCTTAGATAAACATCTGGTCCCACGCCCAGTTGCGCAGTCTTCTCCCGAGGGTGCCTCCCTTAGTCCTAGTGGGAGGACCCCTCCTCCTTGTCCTGCTGCTTGTTTATCCTTGGTAGGGTTGAAGAAGTCCCCTGAGTCAGTGAGAGCCGCCGTGCAGGCGACGGTTTAGTTACCTAAACCTGTTACTTTGGCTGGTTCCGGGGGTGCTTTGTGCCCACCAGTTCCTTCTGTAGGATCGGAGATAACCCTGAAGGATATATGGCAAGTTCTGCAATCTATTGATGCTAAAGTATCCTCAACTTTAAGTTCACTGTGTGATTTTTCCTCTCAAACTGTTTCTTCTCTTCAGCAATTGGACAGTAAAATTTCTGTGGTAGATGCTGCTTGTGTTAAGCTTGAGCAGCAGCTCCCCTCTTTGCATTCAGCACATATAGCTGGGATGAAAGATGCCTTGATTTTGCACAGCAAGGTGGAGGCACTTGAAAAGACCTTGCGTGCTGCTAATTTGCGTTTCCTCAATTTTCCGTATACCTCTCTCCTTTTGCTAAAGATTCTTCTTGATAAATATTTTAAAGAAGTACTGCTTTTCTCAGATCCTGTCAGGGTGTCTCAGTTATTTTATATTTCTACTAGCTCTAAACGTATCAACCCGGTTGAGGGCGGGTTGGACGTAATTGAGCCTTCCCTTACTAATTTAACCGACTTTTTGGAGGACTCCTCTGACGTAATTAATTCGCGTGCCACATTGGTAGTGTCTTTGACATCAATTGAATGTAAGCAGCGCATTCTTAAGGCCTTTTTCAGGTGTAAGGCGACTCCCTTTTGTGGTCAGAAGATAAATATCTTTCCGGATGTCTCACGTAGCACCCAACTTAGGAGGAGGCTTTTTCTTGCGTTAAGGCCTCGGGTCCTTAAGTTGGGTGCTACTTTCTTTCTCCGATTTCCCTGCAAGTGTGTAGTAAACTATGAGGGTGCGGTTTATATATTTTCTGATGTAGCTCATCTGGAGAATTTTATATTGGAGCGGCAGGGTTCTGTTGAGGTTAGTCGGGATGAGTAAATAAGTAGTACATGCCTCTATAGCGTGGGTTTGTTAACCTTGGGGTTTTTTTGCTTGTTTTTGTTTCCTTTTGCTTTCTCACATCTGGGTCCCAGTGATGTGGACTTAATCATGCTGTGTTGCCATTTATGTTGATATTCTTATGTATCTGTTTCTGATTGTCTTGAATTGTATTGACTTCATTTGTTATGTTTGTTAAAACTCTATTAAAAAATAAATAAAATAAAAAAATAAAATGGTTTGCTTCTTACTTAACCAATCGTTCACAACTAGTAAAAAATGGGGACAAAAAATCCTCACAATTCACGATTGTGCAAGGTATTCCACAAGGTTCTGCTTTATCATCTATCCTCTTTAATATCTATATTCAACCCATATGTCAAATTATTAAACATCATGAAATGGATTATCATTTATACGCTGATGACATTATGATTTATACTTCAATTGATCAAAATACCTTTGATACAACAAAAATTAATAGCTGTTTGAATGATATGAATAATTGGCTCAATAACAACAATTTAAAAATAAATTCTGACAAAACAGAAACATTGTTCATATCGAATTGTCAGTCCTTAAAACTACCAAGTGAAATTAACCTATTAAATAAAAAAATAAAAATTAAAGATGAAGTAAGATATTTAAGTATAACCTTAGATAAATATTTAAACTTAAAATCTCATATAAACAAAATTGCAGCTAAAGCATACCATCGCTTAAAGATTATAAGAACACTAAAATCAATATTAAATACAAATCACTTTCGCAGGGTATGTCAAGCTGTCATAACACCCCTTCTTGATTTTGGAAAAGTCTTGTATCAAGGTCTTCCTAAAAACGCTATCCATCCTCTCCAATTAGTTCAAAACACTACTGCATGTATAATTACTGGCTCTGCAACATTTGATCACATAACTCCTGTCCTTAAACAGTTGCATTTCCTTCCAATTATTGCAAGAGCAAAATACAAATACCTAATGATTATTTTCAAAATCTTTCACCAATCTTCAGCAGATATTCTACAGCATATAATATCCAAAGACAAGAGCCTAAGACCTAGACAATCTCATAACTCCAATAAGCTTGGTACACCTTTAAACTTCAATAGATCAAAACAGATGACCTCTAAAAGAGAATTTTCCTTCATGGCACCAGAGGTATGGAATTCTATTCCTGAAGAATTAAGAGCTCAGGAAGGCATTAAAGACTTTCACATATCTTTAAAGACTTATTTATTCATAGAATCATTTGGTCAAATAACTTAAATTGATCAACTTGTATATCCAGTTTCACTATGAGATAATATTATAATTTACTGTTTGTACTGTATTTATATTGTAATGTATTGTATTTGATCTTCCCATGCCCTCAACATGTAAGTCCTTTGTTGTCTTGTCAACCACTTTGATTGAAGGATAAGGTGGCATACAAAACTGGTCAAATAAATAAATAAAATGTATTTTAGCCCCAGGGAGTGCTGTAACCAGGAGGCAGTACTGTGGCTCAATGCACATAGTTGTTGTGTATATGAGTGAAGGGTCACAGATTTGGGCCCTGGCTATGGATTATGCATTGCATGTCCCTGTGGCTGAACTTTAGCCCACAGTGCAGGTACAGCACCAACATGTGCACCAATGAATTGGCCAGCAAGGGTACAAACACCCATCAGACACACAAACAGGCTCCACTATTCTCAGTTGGATGGAGAGTCAGGCTGACAGCACAGGATCACCAAGCAGACAGTAACATCAGAGCACACTACTAGCTCCTGCACAAGGAGTACACATTAACAATGCTTGAGCTGATATCGGGACCAGGCAGTAATGCCAACCATCCCCATTTTTGCACAACATGGCAATATGGGTGTGTGTGTGTATGTGTATGTCTATCCATTGTTTTGTGACTTTCTCCACCTCACTGAGCCTCACAGTGCCTAAGCTGTTTCCAGCATTAATCTGCAAATGTGCATGATAAGGAGCAAAATATTGTGGGTATGGCCTGAAACAGGGTGAATTGGCCAGGATGGGTTGCATCGGAGGTAAGGTCAATGGCTGAGATGCTGTAGTGCCTGTCTGCCACGTGCATGGCCTGGGTGGCCACAGCATGTCCTGCTGACAGGGCACTCTCACCCTGACCGAGCAGTGACCATGGCACGGCTATGTATCCACATAGTGCTTTACCGCATTTGTTTTTAATGATGTGGGTAAACTGCTTGTCCTGATTGCTTAACCAACTGTTGGGTGAACATGCAATGTGAACTAACCAGGGATGGTATGTGCATGGCTGGATAACCTAGTGATGAGCAGCAGGTGCAGTCTGATTGTGCTTGCCGAGTATGTGGTTGGGCGAAGAAGTGTTCTAGCTGTATTTCCTGTGGCAAGGGTAGGCTCAAACACTGCTCCTGTAGAAAGCATCAGCTGTTTAACACTGAGCATTAGCATACACTGTTAGAGAAGAATTACTCTGCAACAAGGCCATCTGTGATTGGTGCAGTCAGGTGACTAGCATGGATAAACTGTAGACAATAGCTGCCATATACTAGCAGTGATAAGCATCTACAGCACTGCACGTCCTGGGGACCAGATGCTAGGTGGCTGTCCTCACCCTCAGGGTGACTGCTGAAACTGTGCAGCATGACAGTTTGTAGCTGTTATGTGATTGCAGTACACAATGTCAGTGCATCGTACTGAGCTGATATGATTTATCTGTCCATTCTCCATTTGGTGATCAGCTGCAGACTACTGTTCTGTGTGTGCAGTGCATCATGAATACTGGAGGGACTAACCCAGAGCTACTCAAATCCGGTCCTGGAGATCCGCAACCTTGCAGGTTTTCGGGATATCCCTAATGAATATGCATGAGATATATATGCATTAGAGATATCCTGCCAACCTGACTGGTTTGTGGCCCCCCAGGGCTGGATTTGGAGACCCCTGCCCTACACTTCTGTCATTTAAGATTGTGAGTGGGCAAGGTACAGATGTCCTAGACATCAAAAGGGTAGATAGAATGTGGGGGTGGGGGGGGTGGGGGGGGGTGAGAGAGGAGGGGTGGGGGGGTAGACTCGCATGAGGTTTTGGTAGCACTGCCTCTATGGGTTTAAGTGGAATGCACTATATACCCCAAGGGGCCCACAATCACCACTATTGTAGATGAGGGTGTGGTGGGAGAGATGCCTGCACCCTGTGGAATGGCAGTAATGCCAGCAACCACAGTCCTGCTGGCCAATGACAGCCCTCCAGGGCTGATGGGCCAGAGCCATACATGTCACTATGGCAGACCAGCAGTGATGCTTGGGGTGGGCAGGGGAAGGCTCCACGCCATAGTCTGCCATCCATCAGCACAATCAGACTGCACCTGCAGCATCCTACAGGGTGGTCCCACCATGCACCAACTAACTGCAGACAGTCCATTAGCCAATCCATAGTGCATGCTTATGGGGAAACCCTGTGCACCCAGAGGGGGATGCACAACACGAACACCAAGCAAGTAGTACCATGATTGGGCCCCAGAACCAGGAACACACAGGTATCACTAGAGACAATTAATGTGTGGCACTAAGTGGGAACATGGACATGTCATGGCCACTGCTCGGTCAGAGTGAGAGCAACCTAGCAGTGTGACATGCTGTGTCCACCCTGCTCATACAGGTGGTGGTCAAGTACTACAGTGTCCCAGCCATTGCCCTCCACCCTGTGCAGATGCATCCTGGCCAATCCGCCCTGTCTTGGCCATACCCACAATACCTTGCTCCTCATTATGCACATTTGCAGGCTAACGCTGGAAACAGTGTGAGCAATGTGGGCTCAGTGAGGTGTTGGCAGACACAAAACAATGGATAGACATACTCACACTCCCACACCTATCTCAGCATTGTGCAGAGATAGAGGTGGTTGACAACCCTGTCCACCACAAGGGTCCTGAGCACAGTGCCGACATTGCTAAACTGTGCAGGGGGTAGTAGTAGTGCTCTGGTGATAACTGCAGCTCCGTGCTGGGGCCAACAGCCTGACACTCCATGAGGCTGTGGCTATTGTAGCCCGTGTGAGTGGGTGTTTGTACCCCTGTGCACCGCTGCTTTGGGGTTTGCACATGTTGTTGTTGTGGCTGCATTGTGGGATAAAACTATGGGGTGATGTTCTGCAGGTTCAACAGATGGGACTTGAGCCTTTTGCTCTTGGACATACTGGCTGAGTGTATTGCACCACACTGTTGCCACAGCAGCATAGTGGTCCCTGGGGTTACCCTTACGTTCCCCAGCCAGATCTCTTCTGTTGCACTGCACACCACGTACTGGTACAGGGCATGGGCTAGGTCCACTGCAGGTAGATGCCACTACTCCCACCAGCATAAACACCCTCCCCCCTGCCATGCTGCCATGACCATATGCTGTCGGTGCTGGTGATGTGCAGTCCTAGGCCATCCAGGGGGCAGGTAGGCGGCTGCTTAAGGTATGGGTTCTGGGGTAGGGGTGCCTACATAGCTGTCCATGCTTCCCCCGTCACTGCCTGTCTATGTTATGTGCCCCTTGGGGTTCCTGCTGGGTAATATCCCATGGATGGGACACTGTGGGACACAGACTCATGGGCATGTTTGACCCTGGTCTGTTGCTGTCTTGCTGGTGTCCATTTTCTGCTTTCCTATGTGCCACCTAGCAACCGCCTAGTCCACCTCATGCCCCAGTAGCCCCCACTGTATGTCCCGCCTGCAGCCCCCATGCCCCATTTGCGCCATCACCATAGTGACCTTTCATATCTGGGCATTATGCTGTTGCTGCAAATGGAGCACTACTATCACCTTACTTGGACTCCCTGCCTATGCTGTACATTGCTGACACTGAAATGGTTTCTCTCTCCTGCAAATGTGCATCTAACGGCAGGTTTTCATTAGCGGTAGGATTCAGCCCTTCAACTCAGCGCGTTAGTGTGCAGGGAGCCTCTCCACACCCACTCCCCACCCATTGACCCCAGCTCTCCGCCCTCTCTCCTCCCTCTGTGGTGTTTACCACACCGCAGAACGCTTCCGCGTGGGTTGTAACGTTATCTCGCGTTAATGTTACGTTACCGCTCGTTAACATTACATAAAGCGCGTTAACATTACCTACTGCGCATTAATGTTACCTACTGCGCGGTCTGTAACGTTACCGCAGTTTAGTAAACATACCCCTTAGTGCTGCCCTTACCGCTGGTGACTTTACCGTGATTTAGTAAACATACCCCTTAGAGTATTCCTTTTCTTTCTTTTTTCCTTTGGAAACTGGGCTTTTAGACCTATTCTCTATGGTAACGATTTGAAAATGGTTGATATACTAACGCTGTGGCAGTCTACCATGGTGCTTAAATATCAGCAAGATAGTGAGTAGTAGTATTTGGATAGAAGCTGCCACTGGATGTCCAAGCTGAGGAGTGCTAACCAGATAAATTGCAACCATATTCAGTTTGTAGCAATTTTCAGCCATCTCTTATCCAGCTTCCAATGTGGACAGCTCTTTGAGCAGCCTAAGTTAGCCAAATAACTGGTGACTGAAAATTTTGCAAACCGCATAAAGTTGCCACTTATTCTTGCATTGCTGATACCACCCTCGCCCCACCTATGAACCACACCAGCACTAACTGCATAGTGCAGCGCGATCTGTGGAGATATTCAATGGCACTATCTGGATTTGAATAGTGCCACTGAATATCGCATTGAGCACCCCTTAGCTGGTTGGACTCCTATTGGCTAGCAAGCTAAGGGCTTTAAATATCAGCCCCTATGTCCTTTTAATCAGGTTATCAATCCATGATAGGATGCTGCTTTCATGAAGGACTTTGCCAAATGCCTTCTAAAAATGCAAATATATTATATCAACTGGCTCACCTTTAGACTCATGTTTGTTTAAACCTTCAAAAATAATCTGATAAACTAGTAAGGCTAGATTTTCCTTTAGTAAACCCAAGCTGACTCATTCCTATTAAGCTATGTCTAGCTGTGTTGTGTTGTTAAGTACCATCGAGTCGGTATTGACTCCTGGCAACTCTCTGGATAGTTGACCTAAACTTTGTTTGGTCTTCAGCCAAGTGGCTCATTGTTAATAGAGTGGTATCCATAGCTGCTGTTATTGTATCGATCCATCTCATTGCCGGCCTTCCTCATTTGCATTGAACTTCTACCTTGCCAAGCATTATGTTTTTCTCCATTGATCGATCTCTCTTTGCATGATATGTCCAAAGTATGAAAGTCAAAGTCTTGTCATCAGAGCTTCTAAATAAAGCTTAGGTTTGATTTCCTCTAGTACTGACTGGTTTGTTCTTCAGATAGTCCACAGTATACACAGTATTCATTGCCAGCACCATAATTCAAAGGCATCAATTTTATTCCTATCTTTTTCACTGTCCAACTTTCGCATCTATAAGATGTTATTGAAAATACCATGGCCTGGACAAGTCGAATCTTTGAATAGAGAGAGACATCTCTGCTCTTGAAGATCTTGTCTAGGTCCTTCATAGCCATTCTACCAAGAGCAATATGTTGCTGGATTTCTTGACTGCTAGTCCTTTCTTTATTGATTGTTGATCCAAGTAAGTTAAAGCTGTCAACTATTCAAACTTCTTCTCCATCAATCATGAACTTATTGATTTTGCCAGTTGTCATGATCTTTGTCTTCTTAATGTTAAGGTGCAGACCCATTTTAAGTGATACTCCCAAAAGATAGATTTCTCTGTGAAGGAGTTTGATAGTTTGCTAAATAATATCCAAAGGCCGGTGTTAGATTAAGAAACTGCTGTGGGATTGGACAAGCAGATAACAATCATGGAAATTATCCAGGCTATTGACTCTACACAAGCTGGCAAGGCTACAGGTCCAGATGGTCTACCAGCTGAATTCTATAAAGCCTTTTCCAAAACTTTAGGGTCATACCTTCAACAATATTATAGACTTCTTCTGGACAATGTGGCACAGACTGGAGCATTTGCCTCTGCAAACATTGTTGTTCTAGAGAAACCTGGGATGGACCCTCAGTTAGTTAGTAATTATCGGCCAATCTTGTTGTTAAACGTAGACTATAAAATCTTTGCGACTATTGTGGCTGGTCGTCTCTCCAAATTGATCCCCTCTTTGATCCACCCGGACCAATGTGGCTTTACTGAGGGACGCTCTACAACCGATAATGCCAGAGTGCTATGTTATGTTCTGGAAGGAGGAGAGGAAACAGAAGACCCTCTGGTGGGACTCACATTAGACACAGATAAAGTTTTTGATCAGTTGGAGTGGCCTTTCCTGTTTGCTGTTCTGAAGTGGTTTGGATTTGGTGAGGGTTTCTGCAATCTAATTAAACTTATGTATGCGAGACGGAGTACAAAAATCTCTGTGAATGCGACTCAGTCTAGAGAGTTTCTTCTAGGGTGAAGTACCCGTCAGGGTTGTCCTATTTCTCCCATTCTCTTCAATCTGGCCTTGGAACCTTTGGCCTTACTGATAAGGCAAAGCCTCATGGTTAAGGGCGTTTCTATTGCTGGCATGGAAATTAAACTCTCTGCATATGCAGATAACTTGCTGCTTTTTACCACACCTAGCTCCATACCGGTCATTTTAGAATTGATAGCTAAATATTCAGGATTATCTGGCTATAAAATTAATTGGTCAAAGTCTGTTGCCTTCCCCCTAAACTCAAGAGTATGTAGGACGGATATGGAGGGATTTTCCTTTTGTAAGGGAGCCTAAGATGGTGAGGTATTTGGGAGTTCACTATTGCTACCCACTTAGTGTAACCCTACAATACAATGAAGAAGAGATCATATCTATAATTTGTAATATAACAGCAAAGTGGTTGCCGGTCTATCTTTCTTGGTGGGGTCATCTTGAAACTATAAAAATGACTATCACACCTAAAGTGAATTATATATTAGAGATGCTACCAGTCTTTCTTACAAGTAAAGTATATCATCAAATTGAGCAGTGACCACGGCATGGCTAGGTTCCCCCATAGTGTTATGCAGTATTTCTCTCTGGTGATATTTATGGGTTTTCTTTTCTGCGGCCCAATCACTGACATACCTGCTTGGTGTGTGTGCTTACATCCCATTTTTGGGTACACACAGTTTCTCCAGGAACATGCACTGTATACTAGCTAGCAGATTATCTGCAGTTAGTATGTGTATGGCTAGAACACCTTGCAGGGTGCAGTGGGTGGAGACTGACTGTGCCCTCTGCTGGTGAATGTCAGATCATGGTGGGGGCAGCTGAGCTTTTCCAGCATTCTGTCTGCCTGTCATTGCCTTATTGATGTGTACAGATCTGCATTGACTGCCCTGTAGGGTGCCCATTCTCCAGCAGGGCTGGGATTGATGGTCCTCTCTACTATCACCATTGCAGAGATGTAGAATGTGGATCTGTTGGTGGGAAATCCTGTTCCCCCCACCCTGAGCCACAGAGGGCTGGTTGGCGGGCGCTACATAATCCGCTTTTGGGTCCAAACACCCCCCTTCACTTATAACATGTGACCATGGCACCCACACAGGATATGCACTATTCTGGGTGCATCATAGTCCACAAGGGCTAGATGTGATGGGGAAATAGAGATAGACACAGGTGTATCCTAGGTGCATCTGCAAGGACTACCTATCACACACTGGCACTGATGGAGACCTGCAGCATAGCCTATCTCAGCCAAGCCAGGTGCTGCAGATCTGGTGCCAGGTGTCCCACCTCACCCTCAGGGTGAGCACAGGACCCGCACAATGTCATGGTCTGTAGCTAGTCTGTGCCAGTTACACACACGGTCAGTTCCCCCTACCAGGCCGAGGTACTGTGGGGGTGCATACCCCATCTTGTGATCAGCTGTAGACTGCTGATCTGCATGTGCAGTGCTTCATGGGTATGGGTGGGTTTACCCTATCCTGGTAACCACAGCAGACAGTTTGTGTGGTGACATGCAGTCTTTCTGTAAGCAGCCAGGGAGGTGTTATATAATGTGCCCTATAAAGCGCTCTATAGGGCACATTATAAGGTGCCTTGGCAAACAGTGCACTTTACAATGTGCCCTATGGAGTGCCTTATAAGGCGCCTTATGCAACACCTTAGGTTATGGCACTGTGGGTGTTTTTGCTGACAGCACTAATTTAAATTAAAAAAGGAAATGCCTCAGACAGCACCGATTTAAATTAAAGGGTAATGCTTCAGACAGCCTTATTACATAACACCACTGTGGAATTGAACCCATGACCTCTGCCTCCACAGTCTTTGCAGTAACCAGTGGGCTACATCTTTATTCATTCTAGCACTGCACTGGCATGAAGTTAGGGTTAACGTGTGTTAGTGCGCCACCGCGCATGCGCAGCGTATGCGCCATGTGCAGCGTGAGCAGCATTGCGCATGCACGGTGTGCGTGCATGCGTCAGCAACCCAGTCTCTTCCGTGAATATGGAGAGGCGCTCACGTCAGCCAGCCTTCACCAGGCGTGATCTAAAACTGCTTGCAAACCTGATCTGCACAAAGCAGACCAGGTTATTTCCTGGATCATCCAGAAGGCAAGATCTCCACCGCGTCAGGAGGGCATGGCGCTGCATCACTAGGCGCTTTAATTGGATTACCCCCACGTGAGGTAAGTGAATAGGGTCAGGTCACATGATGCAAGGTGTGCAACACAATAACCAGCAATCAATGCACATCTTACATGTACAAAATGGGAGAGGCAACATTCTGTGGTGCAAGCAGTGCTGAAAGTAGGTGTGGATGCTGCTGTGTGCAAGTATGCCTTATCCCCAGGAGGCCATGACCTGCTCAGAGAGGTCAGGCATAAATCCTGAAGGTATGGAAGTTGCTGCTATTCATGTGTTTACATACACCCTACCTCCAGGAGTCCTTGATCTGATTACAGAGGTCAGGCTTAAATCCTGTAGGTATGGAAGTTGATGCTGTTCATGTGTTTATATCCACCCTACCCCCAGGAGGCCTTCATCTGATTACAGAGGTCAGTTATACATCCTGTTGGTACGGTACTTGCTGCTGTTCCTGTGTTTACATCCACCCTACCCCCAGGAGGCCATGACCTGACTACAGAGGTCAGTTATACATCCTGTTGGTATGGTAGGTGCTAAAGTTCATGTGTTTACATCCACCCTACCCCCAGGAGAGCCAGACTTGATTACTGTGGTCTGTTTGAAATCCTGGTGTCAGGTTACCTGCATCTGTTGTTGTTGCACTGCTGAGCCCAAACACCAGGAGACCCACACCTGATCACAGAGGTCTGTTAAAGTTGCTGGTGTCAGCATACCTGCAGCTGTTGGGATGTCACTGCTCTGCCCGACCCCCGGGAGGGCCTAGACCGGATAACATAGGTCTATAGCTCAGCTAGGTGGGTTTCTGCATGCTCCAGTTGCATTCGGCCACAACTGCCCTATTCACAGGAGGCCTAAGTCCTGACCACAGAGGTAGATTTGTAGGTCTAATGTCATGGTAGTGGCCCCTGCTGATGTGCCTGGCCCACCCAATCACTGGGCAAGGTAAGAACACATCACACATGTTCCCTAGAGAGCTCATAGTGCCACGGTGGGTGAGTCAGCTGATGTGTGTGGGTGAGCCAATTACACAGGTGTCTGTCGCAGCATACAGGGAGTATGGAAATCCCACTTTTGGAGACCAACGTGACCACCACACACATGGCATGGTGCACCCATGTCATGCAAGGAGGGTGTGGGAACAGGGTAAGGGGGCTGGGGGGGATAGCACACAGTACACGCAGCTGGCACCCCACACATGGGCAGACACATGCATGTGGCACTGCCAACAGGTAGTAGAGGACCCACTAGCCAGAGCAGCAGCAGCACTCAGCTGCCTGCAGTGATGTGTGAGATGCGATGGCCACCCACCAGAGATATCCTCCCCCTGATGTTTCCACCCATTGCATTCCCCCCAGGTGGAGGACCTTCGGAAGAAGGGACGGGAGTTGCGCCTGCACTGCCCCGGATGTCCTTGAACGCCTATAAAGAAAGGCACAACAGGAACATGATGGTGAGTGTTGCAGCCACTGCAGGGATGTACAGCATGTCACAGTGGGCCAACAGCCTGTGTGTGGTCACACAATGTTTGTGTGGTGTGGGACTGGCATGATGGTGTCCTAATGACTGTCTTCCCCAACAGAGGCCACCGCTGCTGGGGAACGGGCATCCACATCTGGGACACACACCACAGGGCCCGCAGCTCCAGCCCAGCCGATGGAGGAGGAAGAGGGGGCAGAGCCGGAGGACAACTCTGCAAAAATGGAGTGGGTGGAGGGTGGTGTGGGGAAGGAGGGAGGGGAAGGTGAGGGTCATTTTGGTGCACCGGTGGGTGTGTAGGAGGATGATGTACAGGAGGAGGAGAGTATGGAGGGGGGGAGGGCGAGGTTGGGTGGGAGGTGTCAGGGGGGGTGGAGGGGGAGAGGGTGGCCCTGTGGGTGCAGTGACACCACCACATGCCACAGACAGGGCCCACGCACATGCCACCACACAGATTCCGGGCACCTGGGGCGGATATGGTGGCAGGTGTGTCCGGGACTTGTCTGTGGCAGTGCTTGGTGTGCTGCAATGGCAGCGGGCCCCAGACCGCACCATGCGGTGGCTGGCAGGTGCCATTCAGTGGCTGGCTGCCGAGATGCACATGCAGCGTGCAGCTGGTATGGGGGGTGCATCTCGGCAGCCATCCCCTGATGGGCGGCCCCAGAGTGTCTGAGGGGCAGAGTGGCAGTCACACATGTGCCCTGTGGTGCTGTGTCACTCGGGACACAGCATGGGTCTTCCTGTAAATATTAGCCATATATGTAAATACACAGGTTTAGTATATATCACACTGGTCACGTGTTTTCCTTATAGACAGACTGTTGAAGTGAGCATGGGGCATGTGTGTTCATCCCTATGTGTATGTGTATTAAACATAGGTAACATACATGGACCATCTCCACACTCATGTGTGGGGTCTGACCATGTGCATAACCGTCAGTGCCCCCTGGTGCCCCTGTGATGTACCGCACTGCTGTGTGTACCACCAGCTATGGACACATGCTTGCTGCCTGTCATGTGTAGGCAGCATATCTGATGCACCATGCTCGTAGGGGAATAGGGGGGATGGCCAGCAGCAGGTATGTGGCAGGAAGGATAAGATGGACTGCTGTACCCAGGAGTTGCCCAGGGGGATAGCTGGTGAGGCCAAGACAGGTGGATGTTGGTCTGGAGGGGGAGCAGTGGCTCACTACAGGTGCAGGGGGAGAGTGAACAACTGACTGTAGCTAGTTACCTATGTCTGCCTGTGTCTTACACAATCATCTGCAGCTAAACAGCCATGTAGGCCCCGGTGTGGGTCAGAGGGAATGGCACACATGTGAGTGAAGCAATGGAGAGGATATGGGGTGTGAGAGAGTGACCGATCCGTAAAACATACATGTACCACCATAAACATATTACTGCTTAACTGGAGAGGTAGGGTATACCCCCACGCATAGGTAGAAGGGTGCACACATGGCATGGTTCATGGCACACAGGGCAAGGTATAACGTTTGTGCGTTGATTGGTGGTAGTGTATACACCACAACCCTAAGGGAAATGGGGAGGCACATGTGACCAGGGTGACAATATGGGGGACAGCGTACTCAGGGGAGTACAGTGGCAAACACCGGAAGCAAAAACGCATAATAAAATTTTTTTCAAGTACATTCGTAGCAAAAAACCTTAAAGAGTCAGTTAGGCCATTAGATGATAGAGGGGTAAAAGGGGCACTAAGAGGGGACAAGGCCATAGCGAAGAAACCAAATAAATTCTTTGATTCAGTCTTTACTGAAGAAGATGTACAGAAGTTACCCATGACTAAAATGGTATTTAAAGGTGATGCATTGGAAGAATTGAAAGAAATATTGATAAACTGGGAAGATGTATTAAAAGTATTTTATAAACTAAAGAGTAGCAAATCACCTGGACTGGATTGAATAAATCCAAGGGTATTGAAAGAACTAAAATATGAGATTTCAGACCTACTATTAGTAATCTGTGAACTATCATTAAAATCCATTTAATACCTGAAGATTAGCAAATGTTCAATGTAATGCCAATTTTTAAAAAGGGTTCCAAGGGTGATCAGGAAACCACAGACCGTTGAGCCTGACATCAGTAACAGGCAAAATGGTAAAAACCATTATAAAGAACAATATTACTGAACATGTAGATAGCAGTGGTCAACACTGAAATCGTTACTGACTTTAAAAGGCCCTAGTCTGTAGTATCTTGGTGAGCGGAACACGAATATAACATTAAAAAAATTTTATTGGCTCTCGTTTTGAAGAAATTGCATGTAGTTCATTTTTGATGTTTCACCGTGTAAATTTATCCAGTAGGACATCAACAACATCCCAAATAAGCCTTGAAAGATGTAATATTGCATCACATTACATAATACCAGCATGCACACATCATCCAGAGTTGATTGCATCATTTTCTGATGCAATGCAATACTACTGCCAGACGGCTGCTGAAGCCATCTGACATCAGTAGTGTACTATACGCAGTCGGAAAGGTTGAGCATTTAATATATTTCAGACATGTGCGAGACAGTTTAAGCTACTGTTACATGTAACTTTTATTAATCATATAATTTTAGCCATTTAGGTACAATACAGAACAGTAATGCTGTGAAAGTGCATTAATACCGTTGACATTTTCTGCTATATTTGTGGGGTAGTGACATTTGCCAACCAGAAGAAAAGTATCACTTCTCAACTGAAGAAGGCATATCATCTTTACTTTGGATGCAAGATTGGTGACCAAGACAAGCCTTGGGCCCCGCATATATGCTGCGCTACATGTACAACACAGCTTTCACAGTGGTTGAATTGCAAAAGACCATCAGTGCCGTTTGCAGTCCCCATGGTGTGGAGAGAGCCAAGCAACCACATAAATGACTGTTACTTCTGCTTGGTTCCTCCTCTTTCCAGCAGAATAATGAAGCAAAAGAAGTCGAGCATAGTCTACCCAAACATTCCATCTGCATTGAGACCAGTTCCACATGCTGAGGGACTTCCTATTCCAGAACCTCCATCAGAATATTTTCTTGATTCATCTGATGAGGACAAGGGTGACCTGTTCTTCTCCTGGTCCGTCAGCATGCAGTGACCTGTTCTTCTCCTGGTCCGTCAGCATGCAGTGACCCAGATTTTCACTGGGATGCATTATCAACTCCACACAGAATAACACAGGAAAAACTAAATGACCTGGTTCGTGATTTGGACTTATCTAAGAACAAGGCAGAATTTCTAGGATCAAGACTCCAAAAATGGAATCTTCTAGAAGAAGATGTCAACATTACTCCATATCGAAAGCGCCACCAGCAGTTGGAGCCTTTCTTCAGAAAGGAAAGTAATCTGGTATTCTGTTCTGATATTGAAAGCCTCATGAATGCCCTAAAAATCACTCATGACGCACAAGACTGGAGACTATTTATAGACTCTTCGAAACTGAGTCTGAAGTTCTGTGCTTTTGAACAATGGAAACTGTCTTCCATCTATTCCAGTAGTGCATGCAGTCCACATGAAAGAGACATACGATAACTTAAAGCATCTACTGACTTCCATTAATTATAACAAGTACAGCTGGCACCTCTGTGGTGACTTGAAGGTAGTTGCCCTTTTAATGGGACTGCAGTAGGGATATATAAAATACATGTGTTTCTTATGTGAGTGGGATAGCCGAGCAAGGGATTGGCACTACTTGCGGAAGGAATGGAATCGCAGACAAAATGTAACAGTTGGAGAGAAGAATATCCAGCACCCAGCTCTGGTTGAGGCTCACAAAATCCTGCTACCACCCCTTCACATCAAACTAGGTTTGATGAAAAACTTTGTGAAAGCCATGAACCGCACTTCGCCAGCTTTCTGATACCTGCATGAAAAATTCCCTCGACTCAGCGAAGCAAAGATTAAAGAGAGAGTTATTGTGGGTCCTCAGATTTGAGAGCTCTTCAAAGATGACCAGTTCAACAACTTGCTGCAAGGTGATGCGAAACAAGCATGGAATGCTTTTCGCCTAGTGTCAACAAACTTTCTCGGGAATGTTAGGGCAGAAAACTACAAGGAACTAGTAGAAGACATGCTAATGCAGTATCAGAAACTTGGCTGCAATATGTCTCTAAAGATCCATTTCCTTGATTCCCATCTCAATTTCTTTCCTGACAACTGTGGTATGGTTAGTGATGAACAGGGCAAACGTTTTCACAAGGATATCGCAACGATGGAGCAAAGATAGCAGGGAAAATGTTCCACTACAATGCTGGCTGACTACTGCTGGACACTCCCCAGAGAAGCTCCCAAACAGCTGTACAAGAGACAGGTGAAAAAATCTAAGAAGTAGTCTATGACTTGTTTTTTTACAGGTATTAACCGAAGGCCTATTATATTTACTATTGACATGCATTTCCTGATGTAAACATTAATTCTTGTAGATTACCAAAAAACTAGAGCCAACTTTGCAATTTCACTGCCATATTTGTGTTCAGCATATAAAAATTGATAAGAAATGACAATTTTTATTTCAGTAACATGACTTTTTGTTGAATCATTGTATGGAGAGAGACCTCTCTGCTCTTGAGAATCTTATCTATAGTCATGGTTTAATAAGAAAAGCCTACATGGATTTAGCCAAGGAAGCTCTTCTCTTACTAATCTGTTATATTTTTTTGAAGGTGTTAATAAAACAGATAGAAAAAGGTGAGATGGTCAATATAGTATATCTGGATGTTCAGAAAGTCTTTGACAAGGTCCCTCATGAGAGACTCTTGGCAAAATTAAAAAGTCATGAGATAAGAGGCAGTGTACTATTGTGAATCAGGAACTTTTTAAAAGATGGAAAGCAGAGAGTAAGGCTAAATGGCCAATTTTCCCAATGGAGAAAGGTGAATCATGGAGTACCCCAGGCATCTGTGCTGGGTCCGCTGCTTTTTAACATATTCATAAATGACCTGGAAATGAGAACAATGAGTGAGGTGATGAAATTTGCAGATGACACAAAATTATTCAAAGTTGTTAAAACTCAAGAGGATTGTGAAAAATTACAAGAAGAACTTGATAAATTGGAAGACTGGATGTTCAAATGGTAGATGAAATGTAATGTGGATATGTGCAAACTTATGCGCCTAGGAAAGAACAACCCAAACTATGGTTACACAATGCAAGGTTTCACATTAGTAACCACCACCCAGGGAAAATATTTAGGCCTCATGGTAGATAACACAATGAAACCCTCCACCCAATGTGCAGCAGAGGTCAAGAAGGCAAATAGAATGCTAGGATTCATAATGAAAGGAATGAAGAATAAAACCAAGGATATTATAATGCTTCTGTATCATTCCATGGTGCGACCACACCTTGAATATTGTGTGCAATTCTGGTTGCCATATCTTAAAAAGGATATAACAGAATTAGAAAAGGTACAGAGAAGAGCCACCACAATGGTAAAGGGGATGGAAGGATACCCCTATGAGGATAGGCTTATAAGGTTAGGTCTCTTCAACCTGGAAAAGAGACAACTGAGGGGAGATATGATAGAGGCCTATAAATTAATGAATAGAGTGGATTGGGTAAATGTAGATCGATTGTTTACACCATCAGAAAGTAAAAAGACTAGGGGACATGCAATACAGCTACAGTGTAACCTACTTAAGACTAAAAAGAAAAATATTTTTCAACTCAATGCCTAAACAAACTCTGGAATTCGTTACCAGAAGATGTAGTAAAAGCTGTTATTATAGTTGGGTTTAAAAAAGGTTTGGCTAAATTCCCGGAGGAGAGGTCCATAAACCTTAAAGAAGACCCAGGAAATCCATTGCTTGCCCCAACACAAGCATTGTCAAACCTGTGTATCTTTATGGGAATCTGCTAGGTACCTGTGACCTAGATTGGCCACTCTTGGAAACAGTATACTGGGCTTGATGGACCTTGGTCTGACCCAGTATGGCATTTCTTAAGTTATTATGGGCCCGAATTTCATTTGGGCAGTGCTATGCACCACATCGATGCATAGCCCATGCAACTCCCACCTAACCCAGATTTTCAGTGCTAGTGTCTTGTGTGGCCCCAACATTGAAAATCAAGGTCATGCTGCACAGCAGAGAAGCCACAGGGGCTACCCGTGTAGCACCGATTTTTGATGCTACACAGTTAGCCCCTGCACCTTAAAGACAGGCGAGGTTTTCACTGGAATTCCCCTAACCTGCCCCGATGCTATGCGGATAGCATTTGGATGCATTAGGGACATATCCAGGATTTTCAAAGGGCACTACCCATGTAGGTGCCCTTCGAAAATCCCAGATACAGCCTTTACATGAGTAACTAGGGCAGTTGCCTATGTAAAGGCCTTTGAAAATCGGGCCCTATATTCTTAAGTGTTTTATTAAATATAAGGGGCATGACTACATTTTCTTAGAATCTAAACAATTGGAGGAACTTATTATTGCACAGGAAAATACCCTTTTTGTGGAAAGTGCTGTTACCAAGAATGCCAATGGTATTTGTAAAAAATTACTCCAAACAAACAGACTTTCACAGTAGAAACTTGGAGGGTTTTTAAATACAAATATCTTATATATGCACGGAATTCGTCTCAGACAATTCGGCTGGTAGTAGCTAGATTGAAAGGAACTTCATCAGCACAGCCTGATAGCATCAATGACTTGTTCCGGCTCTTTTTAAATTTATATACCCTCTCCCTCTGTGCGTATCAAACTTCCATTCTGATGTATTTGTAACATGAAACTAGCACTTAACTTCTGAAACTCGATGATCGTTCACCCAGAAATCTTCAACCCGACGCCTCTTCAGCAACGTTGTAATATGCGTTTCACTCACTTTTAATGAGGTTCTTCAGGGGATAATGAGACAGTGCTTTCAGCTCAAAAAGTTAACCAATAGTAACATCTATTTAGCAACCGCTTCTTCAAGCAAACATCTTTGTCGGCAGCTCAGCTGGTCCTATCCTCTTAACAACTCGAGAAGCTCTGCGCAGAGCTTCTCGAGTTGTTAAGAGGATAGGACCAGCTGAGCTGCCGACAAAGATGTTTGCTTGAAGAAGCGGTTGCTAAATAGATGTTACTATTGGTTAACTTTTTGAGCTGAAAGCACTGTCTCATTATCCCCTGAAGAACCTCATTAAAAGTGAGTGAAACGCATATTACAACGTTGCTGAAGAGGCGTCGGGTTGAAGATTTCTGGGTGAACGATCATCGAGTTTCAGAAGTTAAGTGCTAGTTTCATGTTACAAATACATCAGAATGGAAGTTTGATACGCACAGAGGGAGAGGGTATATAAATTTAAAAAGAGCCGGAACAAGTCATTGATGCTATCAGGCTGTGCTGATGAAGTTCCTTTCAATCTAGCTACTACCAGCCGAATTGTCTGAGACGAATTCCGTGCATATATAAGATATTTGTATTTAAAAACCCTCCAAGTTTCAACTGTGAAAGTCTGTTTGTTTGGAGTAATTTTTTACAAATACCATTGACATTTTATTACTCTATAAATTTGGCCCTAATCGGTTTGTGAGTTACCAAGAATGCTGCATGATACTGAAGGGCTATATGATGGTTTAAAATTGTTTCTGCCAGGTTTTGAAATTTTGAATATTTGTTTTTTTTCTAACATTTTCTGACAGTTGGTCTTCCCCTTATTTGTGTAAGTTTCTTATTTCCTATATGTTGTTGCTGTTGTTAAGTGCCGTCGAGTCGGAGTCGACTCATGGAGACCCTCTGGATAGATTTCCTAAATTGTGTTCGGTCTTCAGTCAGGTGGCTCATTGCTGACAGACTGGTACCCATAGCTGCTGTTATTGTATCGATCCATCTCATTGCTGGCCTTCCTCTTTTGCATTGACCTTCTATCTTGCCAAGCATGATGTCTTTCTATAATGATCTCTCTCTTCGCATGATGTGTCCAAAGTATGAAAGTCAAAGTCTTGTCATCTGAGCTTCTAAAGAAAGCTTAGGTTTGATCTCCTCTAGTACCGACTGGTTTGTTCTTTGGGCAGTCCATGGTATACATAGTATTCGCCGCCAGCACCATAATTCAAAGGCATCAGTTTTCTTCCTGTCTATCTTTTTCACTATCCAGCTTTCACATCCATATGATGTTATTGAAAATACCATGGCTTGAACAAGTCAAATCTTTGTATGGAGAGAGACATCTCTGCTCTTGAGAATCTTATCTAGGTCTTTCATAGCCATTCTGCCAAGAGCAATGCATCATCTGATTTCTTGACTGCTTGTTGCTTCTTAATTGATAGTTGATAGTTGATCCAAGTAGGTTAAAGTTGTTCACGATTTCAATTTCTTTTCCTTCAATGATGAACCTGTTGATTATGCCAGTTGTCATGATCTTTGTCTTCTTTACATTAAGGTGCAGGCCCATTTTGAGACTATGTTCTTTGATTGTGAGAAGCAAATGTTTCAGATCATCTTCACTTTCAGCCAGTAATGTGGTATCATCAGCATAGTGAAGGTTGTTGTTGAGTCTTCCACCAATCTTCACACCTCTGTTGTCTTCATACAATCCTGCTTCTCTGATGATTTGTTCTGCATATAAATTAAACAGGTAGGGGGAAAGTATGCAGCCTTGTCTTACACCTTTGCTTATTTTAAACTATTCTGTTTCTCCTTGTTCCGTTCAAACTGTTGCTTCTTGATCAATGTACAGATTGTGCAAGTGTACGATTAGGTGTTCTGGTATACCCATGCTTCTTAATGTGGCCCAGGGTTTCTCATGGTTTATACAGACAAAAGCCTTGCTATAGTCGATAAAGCACAAATAGATATCCTTTTAGTATTCTTTAGTCTTTTCAAGGATCCATCTCACATCCACAATGATGTCCCTCATTCCTCGCCCTTTCCTGAACCCTGCTTGCACTTCAGGTAGTTCTTGTTCCAGGTATGGTTGTAGTCTCTTTTGAATAATCTTCAGTAGAATCTTGCTGGCATGTGGAATCAGAGCGATTGTGCAATAATTTCCACAGTCAGTCGGATCACCTTTCTTTAGTATTGGTATAAACACAGATCTTTTCCAGTCAGTTGGCCATGATGTTTTCTTCCATATTTCTTGGCAGAGCCTTGTAAGTACGCTAACAGCTGCATCAGATTGCTGTAATACTTCTATGGGAATGCTATCAATGCCTGGTGCTTTGTTCTTTGATAAGGCTTTCAATGCTGCTTCAACTTCTTCTTTCATCACCAATGGTTCCCGATCATAAGGTACAGGTTGAAATGGCTGTTGGTCCACTTGATCTTTATCATATAAAAACTCTGTATATTCCTTCCACCTTTTCTTGATCTTCTCAGCATCATTCAACATAGAACCTTGAGCATCTTGTAACATTCCAATTGGAGGCTGGAACTTTTTCTTTAACTCTCGTAGCTTTAGGAAAGCCGATCTTGTTCTTCCTCTAATAGTTTCTGCTTCTATTTCCTTGCATGCGTCGTTGTAGTACTTTTCCTTGTCCTGTCTTGCTGCACGTTGGAAATCTCTGTTGAGTTCTGTGATTGTCTTTCTTTCTCCTCTGGCTTTAGCTTCTCTGCGTGTCTGGGCAATTTTCAGAGTTTCTTCCATCATCCATTTTGGCCTTTTTTTCTTTTTCACCTTTTGTAGAGACTTCTCACTTTCTTCCAACACAACCTTCTTGATGTCATTCCATAACTCTTCTGGAGCTTGTGGCAAGGAGGCCTATTCAGAGTATGGGGGAGGACAAAGAGACAGGGAATTCACCCTAGTAAAGGGCCCCCTTTACTCAAATCAGGGTAGGAAAGCCATAAACACCTCCAGGGATCAGAAAACCTCCACGTGGACCACATTTCAGGCTCCCCCTAGTGGAATGAAATTGAGAGGATACAAGGCTCAGAACCCTTTAGACAGTGAATGCTTCAAGCACTCAGGTGCCCGGAGTCAGGCTGATTGCCGTCACCTGAGTAGGGTGGGGTTGGAGCTAGAGCCCTAGAAGTATAAACCCAGAGCAGAGTATGATTTAGTGGAAAGGAGGAGAGGAGAAGCAGGAAGCCAGGCTGAGCAGAGCAGAGGAATGGAGCTTCCAGCTGGAGAGAGTGCTATTTGGCATGTAGCACGGGTGCAGGAGAGTTTGGAGCCAGGAACAAGAGAGACTCCAAGATCCCCCGGGAGGCTGTTAGCTGAGCATGCTGAGCAGAATGGGGAGTCAGAGCCTATGCAGCTGGGAGAGCCCGAGGTGAAGCTAATTGAGGAGGACACTCCCATGGACTGTTCCTTGAGCCAAGCTGTAAACCGGGGAACGTAGAAAAAGCAAGCCAGTCCTGAAAGAAGGTCTCCCAGGAAAAAGGTACCCTTATACCACAGGCAGGGTGGCTGAGATCCCCATGTGTTTATAAAGGGGAAGTTTACCACAGACTTTAAATGTGCTTTTTGTTTGGTGCTTTACCAGCAAAGCTAAGAAGGGAATACAATTAGGCTTGCTGGTAAAGATCCTGCAATAGAGAGAACCTTTAAAACTGCATTTTGTGGTTGGAAATGTTTTGGACAATTTTTGCTTCCAAGAGTCCTGAACCAACAATCCTATGTGTGGAATGAGGGAACCATTGTGTATATAAAAATAATAAATTTCTATCATTTGCCTTACCTACTTGAGCCTGACTACAGCTTTCTGCATGGTGCACTCATACAGCTGAATAAGGACTACATTTCCCAGAGAGCATTGCAGGGAAATAGTTTAAAAAAAAGCTGAAAAGGCATACAGCAGAAAGTTCCTTCAATAATCCACGCCCCTCTAACCTAGAGGTGAGTGGTGGTGGCATGACAAGCTCTGTCATTTGTATCTAAAGCAGCAAATTGATTTTGCAGGCAGTCTTTAAAGTCCAGTGGTATATTGTCAAGGTCATATTTTGCTGCATTCATGAGTGGTTTGCTCTTTTTCAACTTTAGCTTGAGTTTGTGTACTAGTAGTTGCTGGTCTGTACCACAGTCAGCTCCAGGTTTTGTCTTTGTTGATGTTATAGAGCTTTTACATCGTTGACTTCCACAGATGTAGTCAATTCGATTTTTATACAATCCATTGGGTGAAGTCCATGTGTACAGTCGCCGCTTGTGTTGCTGGAAGAAGGTGTTTGAGATGACTAGATCGTTGGTCTTGCAGAATTCTATCAGTCTTTCTCCAGCTTCATTTCTGTTGCCAAGTCCATGTTTTCCAACTACTTTGCCTTCTTCTTTGTTGCCAACCTTTGCATTCCAGTCACCCATGACTATCAGGATATCTTGTTTGCATGTTCTGTCAATTTCAGCTTGTACTTATTCATAGAACTCTTCAATTTCATTCTCCTCTGCAGCTGTTGTTGGGGCATATACTTGAATTATAGTTGTGTTGATAAGCATTCCTCGCAGACGAATAGAGATTAAGCGTTCGCTGACTGCATTGTATTTCATTGCAGTTCTTGCAAGTTTCTTCTTTATTATAAATGCAACACCATTTCTTCTTTGTCTTTCACATGCAAAGTGCCCGATGCCAGTCCATTTCAGTTCGCTGACACCCAACAGATCAAGTTGTATATGTTCCATTTCATTCTTGACCACCTCCAACTTCCCTTGGTTCATGCTTCGTATGTTCCATGTTCCAATGTGTAAGACATCTTTACAGCTTCTGACTCTCATTCCATGTGCAGCTACATCAGCAGTCAGACGTCCCGAGGGCTTTGATCCAACCACATCATAAATGCTGGCTTTACTCTGAAAAGTCTTCAGCTCTTCCCCAGTAGCTAGTTGAGTGCCTTCCGACCTGGGGGTCTCATCTTTCAGCACTATAGCGCAATTTGTTTTGTTGTAACTATCTATTGGGTTTTCATGGCAAGATACAGAAGTAGATTGCCAGGTCTTTCTTCCGCACAGTTTAAGTTTGGTGTTGTTGCCGTTGTCACAGAAATGTGATCCTCCGCCGTCAACACTATCCCATTCTGCTGCTGCCCAGATGGGTGGTTTGTCTTGGTCTGGCACCTCAGCTGAGACCTGTCCATCTTGGGAGACCCTGTCATTAGTTAAACTACCGATACTTTAGCTCTCAGCATCACTGATGCACACAAACCCTCACAGCACGACAAGCTGCAAACCAGCTTGTTATTTGTATGATTACCTGTGAGTTATTGCTATATTATATTTGTACTTTTGCATTTTATTTTATTTTTGTATTTGAGATGATAATGCAATAAATATTATTTTCAAAAAATGTACCTCTGCAGCAAGCTTCTTTTCAAAGTTTGTCTTGGTTTGCCTTATTACTGTTCTATATCTAATTTGCCAGTGCTTATGTTCATACCAGTTTTACTCATTTGGGACTGCTTTCCATTTTTAAATATGCCCTGTTGGTTATAACTATGGAATGGAGGAGTAGCCTAGTAGTTGGAGCACAGGCTTGGGAAAGAAGAGACCAAGGTATGATTCCCACTAGTGCACCTTGTTTCCTTGGGCAGGTTACTTAATCCTGGCAACCTACTTCTGGTCAAGCTGCCAAGAAAACCCAAGAGACAACATTGATTCAAAGGCTCTCTTTGATCTCACCATTAGGCCATCCTGGCAGTGGTTTGGTTTTTCAACTTTTTTTAATGCATGGAATATATCTAATCTGATATTATTAAGTAATGTCTATGCCTCGTGCATAGACACGTTTGACCCTGGAAACATGGACCCTATCACTGTGTACCAGCTGTTGAGGTTATTCTTTCCTATATGCATCATTTTGTACTTCTATACATTATGGGGATCATTCTGACCCACGAATAGCGGGGTTGGACATCCATGATGGATGTTCAACCTCCAAACAGACCCTGAACACGATTATGAAACCAGCTGTTCCTGAACATAAAGAGGGCTTGTGTGGGGAGCATTAGATGGGAGCGGGAGGGGGGTGCTGGAGGCAGAAAGTGGGGGTTTGTCCCACAAACCCTGTCATACAGGGCCTATTCAAGCACCTATGTCAAATTTAAATCCATTGTGATCACCATTGCCAAATAGATCCATCACTTTTACCCCTTTGCTCAAGGTTGTGTGCTCCACTGAGAGCTAAATTGAAAGTAATTCATCTCTTATCATTTTCCTATCTAACTGTTGCATGAAGGAGTCGTTTAAAGCATCTAGGAACTTAACCACTCTAGCATCTTCCAAAAGTGACATTTACCCAGTCAGTACTGTGATAACTGAGCCCTATTATTATTGTGTTGCCAATTTGATTATCCTTCCCAAGCATTGTTAGAATTCTACAGTCTGGTTCTTCATCCAGGAGTCAGTAGTATGCCCTCATGACTGTACTCTTCCCTGTCACCCTTGGAATTTCTATCCATAAAGATTCCAGAATGCAGTTTGTTTCTACAGAACTTTAACCTGCTCAATTCTAAGCCGTCCTTAGCATATAACATCACATCTCCATCAATTTTAATTGTTCTGCCATTTCATGACACCACCATGCCACACCTCTGTTTCCTGGCTCATTCTCTCCTTAATAACATGCCGCTCAATTCATATGATGAATCAAGCAAGTTTATTGGCAACATAACACAGTCATTACAAACGGCCCTGATGGAAGTAGCATGTCATTGTTATGCCCTCTCCTTCATCCAGGGTGGTATTCAAAGTCTCTCATAAAACCCAGTCAGACAGGGCTCACCCCTCCTGGCCCACTCCATGTCCAAGATAATTGTTATTGTCCTGACTGACTACTTCCCCATTGCAGTCAGACCTGTCCTGGCTCTCCCCTATAAGGGCACAGGCACCTACCTATGTTACTTCGACCCCACTTCACTGAGCCTTCTTGTTCTATGTATACCATGCTGATTTTGAAATAGTGCGGTATTTAAAATCAAATAAATAAATAAATAAATAAGATAAAATAAATACCTTCTGCTGGCATGTGACCCACCACTCTTGGCCCATGTGCCTCTCATTTGCATCTGGGCCCCCACTCCTAGTGCTTGGACCGAAACGATCCTTGATTGCACCTGGGCCTCTATTACCTCAGGACCAGGCACCCCTACATTGCCCTGGGCTCCATGTTAATTCATGTGTACCCCCTGGCCTATCAGTGAGGGTCTGCCATGACGAGATCACTCACGCTCCACTATTCACATGTTCCCTGGAAGCGGTAGGTGGGTTGACAACTTCCAGCCACAAACCTCAGCTTTTACCCTAGCCTGCCCCTTTGAACTGTCACCTTCTTGTCAAGTCCTACCTGCCCTGCATACCTCAACTGGGCCTGCCTTCTCTTCCTGACCCTTCCCCCTCCATCCCTGCTGGCTCTCACCCTTCAGCTTGGACTGTGACTGTGTTGAGCTGCCCCATGTCCCACTTCTGAATGGGCTGCCTACATTTGTAAACCGCTATTGGAGTGTCTCATGGTTTTTCTCCTTTCACTAGATTTCTGAGATAACTGTCTAGAGTAATTTTATAAGGAGGCACCTAGTTAAAGCATGTTTTAAGATGCCTATGTTAAGTCTATTTTACAAAGACAAATAGGCACCTACCTGACTTTATAAAATATTAGTGGTCTAACATATGCCTACATTGCAAGTTCAGACCTTGCACTAATCCTAGACTGGGTGTCAATATCTGAGTCTATATTTTCAAGTATGCACATATATGAAGAGGAAAAGGAAGGTGATTTTTATAAAGAAACCATAGGTGCTGGAAAAGGGTGGGTCACACGGGCCCTGACCCTACCAAAACATAGCTGCTGCGATTGCAGCATTCCCCTCCTGTCTACCCGTGGGGATCAAATGTCCCATGGGCAGAAGTAGGGGAAGGCTATGTCCCAGCAGGCAGCAGGCTGCCCACGGGGATCGCATCCCTCCCCCCCCCCCCCCCGAGCAGAAGAGTGCTGTGATTGCTAGCCCTCCCCTCCTGTCTGCCCGTGAGTGATTAGATCCCCATGGGCAGACAGGAGGGTAAGGCTGGCGATTACAGCCTCACGCAGTTCAGCAGGCCTAGGGTTGGAGCTTGCCCCTCCCCCACAATGCAAATGGCATTCCACCACCCCTGAGAGAAACTACCTAGCACAAGTGAAAATTGAACAACTAAACTGTGGTTAAAAAAACACAGTTTAGAGGGAAGGGACCTTGCAAAGAATTGCAAGAAGCAAACTGCTGTGAGAATTCTTGAGACAATTACCTTTATTGACATCCGGAAAACATAGTAGTTAATGGATAGCTATAGTGTTGATAACTGCTACTTATATAAGGCCTTTCCATTACTTTCTCTATAGGCACCTGATATAAAAAAGGCTTGCACTGTAAAACAGTATAGTTTCTGGCTGCATGCCAGTGTTGTTCCGCAGTTTATTTTGCCCAGAAGCTGAGGATAATACTATTATATAATTGAGGTACTCTGACTCATGGAATTAATGTCTTCTTTACAGAGGGCACTTTATAGAGAACATTGCCCAGTTAAAACAAGCTAGTTCTCGGATCTCAAACCACATGCATATAAACAAATCTGAGTAAACCAAGCGTGCCCAAACCAATACTAAGTATGAATATTTATCAAAGCCTACTGCATACTTCAGCACACGGTTCCCCTACACATGGGAAAAGCTTCATTTCTACAAACGAGTGCACAGTCAATTTATCAAAGAATTGCAGTGCTAGCAATTATGTAATCCTTAGAAATGTATCTGCCACCAAAAAGCTGGAGTTAATCCCTCTGGGTGGCTATAGATAGCTCTCCTTATCATCCTATCATATCAATAGGAACTGTGTTAATTCTAATGTCTTTTTCATATATTGTATACATAATTTTCTCAAATAAAAATTTCAAGAGAGAGCTTAGCATGACATCTATTCATAGTGTACCGCTGTCTCTCATCGGACTCCTGGGAGAGAGTTAGCTAGCTTATTGAAATATTCATGAGATGGGTCTATTTGATAAATGGAAGTCATTGCACCATCTATGCCATATGAGAACCATATATTTATAAATAAATTAACAGAATTTATAGTAAAGACAAAAATATCATGTTGATCTAAATATGACAATATTTTGAAAAAAATGTTTTCAAAACCTGTATTATCTTACATTCATAGCTTAGGTTGTGGCCTCTGCAATGGCTGGGGGAGGTGAAGAAAGAGGCCTCCCAACAGGCAAAGAGGAAACTGTGCCCTGTCAGGCCCAGCAAAGAAGAAGACGCCATGTCCTGTCCAGACCTGATGGAAGAAGACATGGTCCTGCTTGAGTCTCCTAAGAGAAGATGTAGAGACTGCTAACCACATAAAGTGGCATTTTAGAAAGGATGTCAAGGAAAAATCTGAGATGTCCAGAACAGAATGTCTAAAAACCAGAGGAGTGGCAGCAGTGCCTTCTGAAATTGCTCTGTCTCCACCCTGAAAAATAAACGTTCCACTAACTGGTTCTGGAGACAGGTTCCATACCGATAACAAGTCTAGGTATGTGTACTGGTGTAGACCATTTTACAAATGCGGACATCCCTGAAGTGCATGTCCGCAGAACTGAGTATTTGGACACCCCAACACTGGTAGGTCAGAAGGGTGGACATCTATATTTTGAGGCCATTTGGGATACTCAGGCATACAGCAGAGGCCAGTAATATGTTTGGAGTATGTATTTATAGGCAGATTTGTTTGGCCAGAAAATGTAACCATTGTAATGTAAGTGTATTTGGCTCTTCCCCCATGTAGCATTGCATCCATGAAACAAGCACTTTTTGCACCTTATTCATGGTCAGGGAAAGGTATAGACATGGACACCTCAAAAAGCAGGGCCAGACAAGGTTCTGCAGTCCAGAAATTGCACAATGATGTGCATTTCCCTTGTTCCGCCCAGGGAGCATCTCCATCATACTTCTCTGCTATATTTTGCCAGGAACATCTATATATCCATCTTTCTAAAATGGTTCTGGGGACTTCTCCATGATTTGCACGTCTCTGTGCCCATTTTCAGAAGTCCAGCTCACAAATAGAATTTCTAAAATACTCCCCATAGTTTTTTTCCTGGGTAGAGTAATATTTTTTTCAAGTTATTAACAATCTTTATTTCAAATATAAACAGGAATTATAATCAAGTCCACATCAACGGGAGAGCGAAAGAAGAAAACAAAACAATAATACAAATACAAACTGTTCCACATAAGTATATACTGGGCCCAAAATAAAACTATACTAGCCCTATTTACCTAGAAAGGAAGTAGCAACATTCTATCCATTTTCTTTACTAGTCAGAAACACAGCCAATTGATC
Organism: Ichthyophis bannanicus; assembly: GCA_033557465.1. Lineage (NCBI taxonomy): Eukaryota > Metazoa > Chordata > Amphibia > Gymnophiona > Ichthyophiidae > Ichthyophis > Ichthyophis bannanicus. Next base: position 736,974,611 of record CM066031.1, read on the forward strand.
GGATTCCATAAACACAGGCTTTGTCTGCTCATAAATCAGAATACACTTACATGGATGTTTCAAGAAAAAAGAGGCCCCAATTGCTAGAGTGGGAGACTTTAATAAAAGAAAAGCTTTCCGCTGCCTTTGTGTAAGTCTACACACATCTGGGAATACCCGAATCGTGCTACCACAAAACAATTGATTCTTCTTAGAGAAATATAACCGCAAAATTAAATATTTAATTTTTGCTTTTTTTTCTATACCTAGTTCATATCTTTATTTATTTATATAAACATCTTTATCCCACAGATCCACAGATCACTAATAGTTTTGAGCAATTAACAAATAAACACAATAATAATTTATCACATACAAACAAAAAAACTTTAACAACACATATGTTGCTGTTTTTGTTGTTACGTGTCATTGAATCAATGTTGATTCATGGTGACCCTGTGGATTGTTGTCCCAAACTGTGTTTGATCTTCAGTCAAGCAGATAATTGTTGATAGGGTGGCATCCATAGTTGCTGTTATTGTAACAATCCATTGCATTGCCGGTCTACTCCTTTTGCAATGACCTTCAAACTTGCTAAGCATAATGTCTTTCTCTAATGATCTCTCTTCACATGATGTGTCTAGAGTATGAAAGTCAAAATTGTGTCATTTCAGTCTTCAAAGAAAGCTTAAGTTTGATCTCCTCAAATAATGATTATTTTTTTCTTTGTGCAGTCCATGGTATACACAATTGGGGTCATTCCAAGCTGTGAATAGCAGAGATGGACGTCCCAGCTATTCGGCCCCCTCTGCATCCCCAGCTATCCTCCCCATACAAACAAGATGTTTGTACGGGGAGGCTAGACAGGGGCAGGAAGTGGGCAGGAAGGGGGCGGGAAGAGGCACAGTTAGGGCAAGCAGTGGGTGGTCTGTGGCTCCGGACGTACAGGGCCGATTCTGATGTTGGCCTTGCACATCCGGAGTCGACAGACTAAATGGGGAACTTATTCCACCTCTGAGGTGGAATACATTTCCCTAGATGGTGGGGAATGACTGGTCCAGGCGACAGAAGGGGTCGGAGGGGGTGCAGTTGATTCCCTGTAGCCCTACTCTGGCCTTGGGAGACCAGATCGGGGGCTGGGCTCCAGGGAATTGAAGAACAGGTTGGCGGCCGGGGATTGTGGCTCCTGAATGGAGCTGCTGTGCCATGGCAACCGAACACCATGGCACCGCGGCTCCATTCAGGAGCCTTGACTCTTAGACGTGCCCCGCTGGATCAGAATCGCATCTGGCCCTGTGCGTCCAATTCTGATAGTGCTCACAGGGGCATGAACATCCTCACAGGAATGAGTCCCAATGGGTCTAACAGGGGCAGCCCAAGGGAGGCATGGGGCCATGTGCAGAGACTCATTGAGGGGCTTCATTTGCAAAAGGTGTCTCATTTGCATAAAACTTTGCATATATTTTTTTTAATATTTATGAAATATTTTCAAATATACAATGAGGAAAAAAATGTATAAGGAAAAACATCATAACCATACAGTAAATGATGCCAATAATTATACATAAAATTTGCCTGTTTAGCTCAAAGATTAGTTAAATGGAGTTTTATATTTACAACTTTGCATAATGTTAACATGCGCTAACTTTTAGTAAACATGCCTCTTAATGAGTGTCTGGATAAAGAAAGACTACCGGATTTCTACATTACTATATTCCAGTGCCAACTGCTAGGCACATTAGGGAGTACTATAAACACTGACCATTTAGAACCCATAGTAAACCAGCCGTATCATAACAACACTATCAGGACTCACAAAGCACCAAACCCTACCTATCAAAAAGGCAACACTGTAAATATTAAACCAATACATCTCAGAGAATACCAATACATCTTCAACACTGGAAAGAGAACAAGTGGCACTTTCAAATAGAAACTACATGAACAGAATACTTCAGCTCGATTACACATGCAGAACATAGATCGTCACCAAATAAAGAACAAGGGATCACAATTTAGAAATAGGAAGACATTAATTAAATTGGGAACCCCAAAGCCAAACTTAGAATGTACAACAACTCTGAAGAAATAAAACTATAAATTAATTTCCTCTTGTACTAAACAAAAACGCAACGACGTTAGCAATATACATTTCCCAGAGCTGACATATTCCAGTTAATAAATTCAAAATAAAAATATATTTTCCTACCTTTTGTTTGGGCATTTTATTTTTCAGTTGTAACTGCTTCAGTCACTTTCTTCTGGTTTCTTCATGTCTTCTGCGAGCTGTCCATTTGTCCTTTCTTCTCTCTTCTAGATTTTTTCTATTCTCTCTCTACATCTGCTTTTACATACTGATCTTTCCACGTTTGCTCTTTCCTCCACTTCTTTCTTTATTCCTTTATCATCCACTCAAATTTCAGCCTTCCATCCTCAATCCCCACTTACTCTCCCAATACCTAGGCAATTGTATATTTTTCTTCTCTCCCACACAAAATATCTTTCACCCTCTCCATCCTCATTCTCCCAGCCCCATCCCCTTCTAGTCCTCTCCCAACATCAGCTCCCTTCTAGTTCCTGCCCCACCCAGCATCTGCTCCCTTCTAGTCCCATTGTCCCATGCCCCCGCATCAGCCCATTTACAGTCCTATTCAGCCCCCCATCAGCCCATTTCCAGTCCAAGTTCCCCTCAGCCCGTTTCCAATCCTAGCCCCCCATCAGTGGCCTAGTGGTTGGGGCAAGGTACTTCAGGCCGGAAGGTTGGGGGTTCAAATCCCACTAGAGGACAGCAACCTTGGGCTGGAAGGACTGGGGTTTCTAGTCCCACAGGTGCTCCTTGTGGTCTTGGGCAAGCCACTTAACCCTCCATAGCCCATGTTCCCTGTAAAATAGTTATCTCCAAGTTATAATGCCCTGTTCAATGTAATTTCAGTTTGTTCAATGTAAACCGCACTGATGCAGAAAAGCGTGGTATATAAGAGAATGTAAATAAATAAATAAATAAAATCAGCCCATTTCCATTCCTTGCCCTCCCCATCAGCCCATTTCCAGTCCAAGCTCCCCCAGCCCCTTTCCAATCCTAGCCCCACCATCAGCCATTTCCAGTCGTATTCCAGCTCCCCATCAGCCCATTTTCAGTCCAAGCTCCCCCCATCAGCCATTTCCACTCCTATCCTAGCCCCCCTAGTTTTATCCGTGGGAGCTAACCAGGCAGCGGTGCAATATCACCGTTACCCGGTTAGCTTCTGTGGATCAGGGGATGTATGGCGATCCCGGATATTCAATCATTGATTTTGCCATTTATCAGGATCTTCATCTTCTTCACTTTAAGGAGAAGCCCCATTTTAAGATATTCAGCTCATGACAGTCAGCAGTTGGCTGCTGCAGGCAAAAGTGTAACTGGATATTCAGTTCTGGATGCTCGATATCCTCCAGCGCTGAATATATGGATGGTCTTCTTTGCTTTCCAGTCAGCCACAATATTCAGCAACTGACAGGAGAGCAAAGCTTCATAAAGTTAGCACAGCCATTGACCTGTCCTAATTTTATGTGGTTACCTATGCAGTTAGCAGGATGAAAATTGCCGTTGACTGGAGAAGTGCCAGGATTGGCCCAAGGACCACTTCAGCCATATCCAACTTGTGCCAAGGCAGTCCGTGGGGATTTTCAGCAGCAATGGCCAGTTAGTGGTGCTGAATATTGGGTTCATTGGCTTAGACCCCATGTTATTTGATCTTGATAAGCAGATGTTTCAGCCAATAGTGTAGTATTCTTTGCCTTACTGAAGGTTGTTAATGAGTCTTTCACCAATCTTCACACCTCGGCTGTCTTCATATAATCCTGCTTCTCCGTTGATTTGTTCTGCATATAAACTGAACAGCTGTGTTCTATATCTTGGCTGATTTTAAAACATTCTGTTTCTTCTTACTCTATTTGAACTGTTGCTTCTTGGTCAGAGTAAAGGTTGTGCATGAGAACTATCAAGTGTCCTGGTATATCCATGCTTCTTAATGTGGCCCAGAGTGTTTCATAATTTATGCAATCAAAATCCTTGCTGTAGTTTATGAAACACATGGAAATATCCCTTTGGTATTCTTTTACTTTTTCAAGGATCCATCTCACATCTGCAGTGATGTGTCTTATTCCTTTCCCTTTCCTGAATCCTGCTTGCATTTCAGACAATTCTCATTCCAGAATGATTTTAAATGGAATCTTGCTGGTGTGTGGGATCAAAGCGCAATAATTTCCACAGTTAGTCAAATCTTTCCCAGTTAGTTGGCCATGATGTTGCCTTCCAAATTTCCTGAAAGAGCCTTGTAAATATTGTAACAGCTGCATCTGATTGCTGTAATATTTCAATGGGAATTCCATCAATTCCCAGTGCTTTATTCTTTGATAATGCTTTTAATGCTGCTTTAACTTCTTCTTTAATCACCTAGTCATAAGGATTTTGATCCTCTTGATCTTTAAGGTATAATGACTTTCCTTGATCTTCTCAGCATCATTCAGTATAGATTCTTGACCCTCTTTTAGCTTTCCACTTTGAGGCTAGAATTTTCTATTTAACTCTTGTAGCTTAAAGAAAACCAGTCTTGTTCTTCCTCTTATATTTTTTGATTCTATTACTTTACTTATGTCATTGTACTACTTCTCTTTATCTTGTCTTGTTGCACATCAGAAATCTCTGTTAAGGTCTGTGACTTCCTTTCTTTTTCCTCTGACTTTAGCTTTTCCGAATTTCTGAGCAATTTTCAGTTTTTTTGGTCATCCATTTTACATATTTTGCTTTTTCACCTCTTGCAGAAAACAAGCTAAATTTTAAACTTTCCTTGTAAAAGCCTGAACAAAGTAAAATGATTTTATTTTATTTATTTTATTTATTTATTTATTTATTTATTTATTATTTATTTAACATTTTTTATATACCAATTTCAATTTTATCAAAGCGGTTTACAATGAACATAACGATGGTTTACATAGATGATTTTCATCCTGATATCAAGCACATCAGTCAACAATCTAATGTCAACAAATAATTGATTCCAGATTCCTAGGCCTGACAAACATCCTATTTTTGATTTTGACTCCACATATATGAGTGAACTCTGGAACATTCAGTAACTCTAAGATCTTAATGGATGCAAGGGTTATCAGTGTCAACAGGGAATGAAAATGGAAGAAATATTCCAAACCCTACTGTTTTAAAAAGTATCATAGTATCTTTAAATCTCTATAGGAAGACATAGAAGAGAATGTAACACTGGAGTGATATATTACCTGTGAAAAGATGAGCAGTGACATTCTGGATAATCCGAAGTTGCTTAATGGACAATAATAGTAGTCCAAAAAGCATCAATTTGATAATAGTCTAAGGATGGCAATACTAGCCATTGTAGTACATTTTTTAAGTCCAAGTGATCTAAATAATTCTTTAATCTCTACAACTGCAATTTATTAAATAATCTGTTTACCAAATCCCTAACATGTGGGCAAAACAGTCATTTAGGGGTATGTTTACTAAACTGCGGTAACATAGCAGCGGCTACGTTAACGCGTGTTAAGTAACGTTAACGCGCGTTAAGTAACGTTAACGCGCGTTAAGTAACGTTAACGCGCGTTAAGTAACGTTAACGCGCGTTAAGTAACGTTAACGCGCGTTAAGTAACGTTAACGCGCGTTAAGTAACGTTAACGTGTGTTAACGTAATGTTAACGCCACTGGCCATGATAAGTCCCGCAGAGGGTGGAGAGAGGGCAGAGAGAAGGGGTCAATGGGCGGGGAGTGGGCGGGGAGAGGCTCCTTTTACACTAACGTGGGGAAATGAAGGGCCGAACATTACCGGGACTGAAAACCTGTCGTTAGATGCACATTTGCAGGAGGGTGAAACCATGTCAGCATCAGCAATGTACAACATAGGCAGGGAGCCCAAGAAAAGTGATAGTAGTGATCCTTTTGCAGCAACAGCATAGTGCCCAAGTACGAAAGGCCACTATGGCGATGGTGCAAAAGGGGCATAAGGGGCTGCAGGCGGGACATGTAGTGGGGGCAGCTGGGGCACAGGGTAGACTAAGCCATCACCTAGGTGGCACATAGAAACTAGAAATCAGCAAGACAGCAGCTGACCAAAGCCAAACATGCCCAGTAGTCGGTGTTCCACAGTGTCCCATCCAGGGGACATAACCCAGAAAGTACCCCAGATGTCACACAGGTACCACTAAGCCTGTAATAGGACAATCAGTGCACATCTGGGGACTACTCTAACAAGGGTCCACAGACCCTACCCAGGATGCATCCCAAACAGTTTGTAAACCCAGCTAACTGAACACCCTCTACTGCAGCCCCTAGTAAGGCTTTGCAGGGTGTGACCACATGTTGTCTGAAACATATATTCACTCAGTAGGCCAAACTGGGTACACCATACCTGAGGTGCATGCCCTAGCCTCTCCACAGTCGGCTGTCACAACATAATCTACCTACATCTACCTGGTCCACACTAGCCAATAGTTGCAAGAGCACTGACCTGAAATCCCCACAGCCATCTCTCCCCCATGTGGAAGGGACATAACATTGGTAGGTGGCGATGGGGGGGATGTGTGGATGTCTATGTATGCCTCCCCACCCCAGACCCCACACCCTAGGCAACAGCCTACCTGCACAGTGGATGGCCTGGGACTGCACACTACCAGCACCGACAGCATATGTCAGGCAGCATGGTGGGGGGGGGGGGGTGCTGGACGGGGCTGTGGCACCTGCCTGCAGTAGACCTAGGCCATGCCCTGTACCAGTACGTGGTGTGCATTACAACAGGAAAGGTCTGGCTGAGGAAGGTAAAGGTAGCCCCAGGGACAACAGTGCTTCTGTGGCAACAGTGTGGTGCAGTACATACAGCCAGTGTGTCCCAGAGCAGAGGATCACAGGTTCAGGTCCCAGCTGTGGATCCTGCAGAGCATGTCCCTATATATTACCCTACTATGCAGAAACAGCAACAATCCCCAAAGCAGCAGCTAACAGGGGTACAAACACCCACTCACACAGGCTCCACTCTCCAAAGCTCCATGGAGAGTCAGGCTGTTGGCCCTGGCACAGGGCTGCAGCTCTCAACAGAGCACTATTACTACCTCCTGCACAGTTTGGCAATGTTGGCACTGTGATCAGGACCAGTGTGGCAGGCAGGGTTTCCAACCACCCCCTATCTTTGCACAATGCTGCAATAGGAGTGTGTGTATGCCTTTCCATTGTCCTGTGACTGCCTATATCTCACTGGGCCCACAATGTCCCACTGTTACCAGTGTTAGCCTGCAAATGTGCATAATGAGGAGCAAGGTATTGTGGGTATGGCCCGGACAGGGCGGACTGGGCAGGATGCATCTGCAGAGGGTATAGGGCAATGGCTGGGACATTGTAGTGCCCGACCACCACCTGCACGGATAAGGTGGCTACAGAGCATCTTGCTGTTAGGGCATATGCATGGACAAGGTGGCTACAGAGCATCTTGCTGTTAGGGCATGCTCATACTGACCAAACAGGGACCATAGCACAGCTATGTTCCCACATAGTGTTGCATGCAGGGCCGGCCCGTCCATTGAGCAAGAATGTTTTTTGCACAGGGCCCCGCGTTTCAGGGGGCCCCGCGCAAAAAACATTCTTAAGCATCCCAAGTTAAAAAAAAAAAACAACAAACCGGCTGCTTCTGCCGCGGCAGCTTCAAGAGCTCTGCCGCGGCAGCTTCAAGAGCTCTGCCGCGGGGCCCCCCCCTGCCCGGCAGAGCCTCCGTGCATCTTCAGCTCTTCACGTCCAAAACGCGGGCTTCTTTCAGAGCCGCGAGAGTTTCTTTTCTCGCGGCTCTCTTAATCCCGCGGGGCTGATGGGATTTCCCATCACCCTCGGCGGTATTAACAGAGCCGCGAGAAAAGAAACTCTCGCGGCTCTGAAAAAAGCCCGCGTTTTGGACGTGAAGAGCTGAAGATGCACGGAGGATCTGACGGGCAGGGGGGGGCCCCGCGGCAGAGCTCTTGATGCTGCCGCGGCAGAGCTCTTGAAGCTGCCGCGGCAGAAGCAGCCGGTGTGGGGTTTTTGTTTATTTTAATTTGGAATGATAGGGGGGGGGGGGGGGGGGTTTGGACTGGTAATGGGCTATGGGAGGGGGGGAGGCAAAACTGGAAAGAGGCAGATTGGTGGGGGAGGCTAAAGTGTAAGTGGGCTGATGGGGGGGGGGGTGGTGAGGACTGGTAATGGGCCAGGGGGGTGGGGTGGTTAGGACTGGTAATGGGCCGGGGGGGGGGTGGTTAGGACTGGTAATGGGCCATGGGGGGGAGGCTAAGACTGGAAGTGGGCTGATGGGGGGGGGGTTAGGACTGGTAATGGGCTATGGGGGGGGGCTAAGTGGGCTGATGGGGGGGTTAGGACTGGTAATGGGCTATGGGGGGGCTAAGTGGGCTGATGGGGGGGTTTGGACTGGTAATGGGCTATGGGGAGGGGGCTAAGGCTGGAAGTGGGGGGGTAGGACTGGAAATGGGCTGATGGGGGGGGTTAGGACTGGTAATTGACTATGGGGAGGGGGCTAAGGCTGGAAGTGGGGGGGTAGGACTGGAAATGGGCTGATGGGGGGGTTAGTACTGGTAATGGGCGATGGGGGGGCTAAGACTGGAAGTGGGCTGATGGGGGGGGTGTTAGGACTGGTAATGGGCCATGGGGGGGGGGTTAGGACTGGTAATGGGCCATGGGGGGGTGTTAGGACTGGTAATGGGACATGGGGGGGAGGCTAGGACAGCTAATGGGCTGATGGGGGGGGAGGGTTAGGACTGGTAATGGGCCATGGGGGGGGAGGCTAAGACTGGAAGTGGGCTGATGGGGGGGTAGGACAGGTAATTGGCTATTGGAGGGGGGCTAAGACTGGAAATAGGCTGATGGGGGGGCTAGGACTGGAAATAGGGTGATGGGGGGGTTAGGACTGGTAATGGGCTATGGGGGGCTAAGACTGGAAATGGGCTGATGGGGGGCTAGGACTGGAAATAGGGTGATGGGGGGGTTAGGACTGGAAATGGGCTATGTGGGGCAAAGACTGGAAATCGGCTGATGGGGGGGTAGGACTGGTAATTGGCTATGGGAGGGGGGCTAAGACTGGAAATAGGCTGATGGGGGGCTAGGACTGGAAATAGGGTGATGGGGGGTTAGGACGTAATGGGCTGATGGGGGGTTAGGACTAGTAATGGGCTATGAGGAGGCTAGGACTGGAAATGGGCTGAGTGGAAGGAGGGCTTGAACTGCAAATAGCTGATGGGGACGGGGGCTTGGAATGGAAATGGGTTGTGAGGGGGAGGGAGCTAGGACTGGAAATGGGTGAGGGGGGGGGGCTAGGACAGGAAATGGGCTGATGGGCTAGAATAGGACTGGAAATTGGCTGTTGGGGGTGCTAAGATTGGAAATGGGCTGTGGTGGGGGTGTGGATTGAAATGGACTCATGAAGGGGCTAGAACTGGCCGGAGGCTCATGGGGGGCTTGGCTTGGACATGGGCTGCGTGGAGGGGCGCTAGGATTTGACCTGGGCTGATGGTGGGGCTAGGAAAGGACTAGAAATGGGCTCATGGGGGGCTGGGATTGGAAATGAGCTGATGGAGGGACTTGGATGGGACTGCAAATAGATGGGGGAGCTAGGACTGGAAATGGGCTTATGGGGGGCTAGGACTGGAAATGGGCTGATGCGGGGACTAGAAGGGAGCGGATGCTGGGTGGGACTGGAACTAGAATGGAGCTGATGTTGGGGGAGGATTAGAATGGGATGGAGCTGGGAGAGTGAAATGGAGAGGGAAAAAATATTTTGTGTGGGAGGGAAGACAAATCTACAATTGTCCGGATATTGGGAGAGTAGGTGGGGATTGAGGATGGAGGGGTAAAATTTGAGTGGATGAAATAGGAATGAGGAAAGAGCAAAAAGGAGAAAGATTAGTATGTTAAAGCAGATGTAGAGAGAGAATGGAAAAAAACTAGAAGAGAGAAGAAAAGACAAATGGACAGCAGACGATGAAGAATTAGCGGAAGACACGAAGAAACCAGAAGAAAGTGGCTGGAGCAATTGCAGCTGAAAAAAAATGCACAAAAGGTAGAAAAATATCTCTTTATTTTGAATTTATTAATTGGAATATGTCAGCTCTGGGAAATGTGCATCATTAACGTCTGCGCTTTGTTTAGTACAAGAGCAAATTAATGTATAGTTTTATTTCTACAGTGTTGTACATTCCAAGTTTGGCTTTTGGGATTCCCAGTTTAATTATTGTCTTCCTGTTTCTAAATTGTGATTCCTTGTTTGGTGATGGTCTATGTTCTGCATGTGTAACTGAGCTGAGGTATTCTGTTTATGTAATTCCTATTTGACATTGCCACTTGTTCTCTTTCCCCAGTAGGTCATGTATTGTTGTTCTCTGAAATGTATTGGTTTAATATTTGCAGCGTTTCCTTTTGATAGTTAGGGTATGGTGCTTTATGAGTCCTGGTAGTGCTGTTAGGATACGGCGGGTTTGCTATGGGTTCTAAATGGGCAGTGTTTGTAGTAGTTCCTAATGTGCCTGGCGGTTGGTATTGGATTATAGTAATGTAGAAGTCTTTTAGTCTTTCTTTATTCATACACTCATTAAGAGGCATGTTTACTAAAAGTTTGTGTATGGTAACATTATGCAAATATTTATGCAAATGAGGCCCCTTATGCAAATGAGGCCCCGCACCGAGTCTCCGCACATGGCCCCGCACCCCCCTTGGGCCGCCCCTGGTTGCATGGCATCTGTTTTAGGAGATATATGTGTATTTCCTGTTCTGGTGGGTGCGCATAGTTCTACTGTGAACATACAAGAAAGGCTGCTGGTGGAGTGTCTGCGGTTAGTTTGTGCATGGCTGGAACACCTGATGTGGTGCAGTACATACAGTCTGACTGTGCCTGCTGCTGGTGAATGTCAGACCATGGTTGGGGGCTGTGGAGGCTCCTAGTAGTACTGTTGGTTTGCCAGGGGCCTAACAACAGGTCCAGATCCAGTCTGACTCCCTGATGACATCCACAACCTAAGGTACCTCATGGACAGTAAGATGCATCCGATTGACAGGCATGGGCTTGACAGCAGGGGAACAGCTGTAGTCCCTAAACTGGTGGGGGCACAGTGGCTTGGCAATGGACAGATAGTCTACTGTAGTGCACAGTATTGTGTTGTACATGCATTGGGGTGAATGCGCATAAGCCTGTACACTGCAACACGCAGTGCTCATAATAATGCATGTGACGTCTTTTTGGGACATGCGCTGTTACGTGCCATAATCTGACCACATATTGTAAGGCACATAGACGTACCTCATAAGGCACGTAGAAAGGTCTGTAACATCACACCTGTTATTGTGCACGCTGCGCGCCAGACGCCCTGCTATGCACGTTCTCTGCAACGCGCGTACGACGCAACATATGTATGTTGCACTACTGCGTGATAATCTAGCAGACACGATGGCCACTTGGTGGAACATATTTGCATTGTGCTTGTTCTGGTTGTTTGGGATAGTGGTTGCAGACGTGCATGGAGCCAATATAGGTTGTGGGTTTGGGTCCCACAGGTTCCTTTACCTTTCTTTTCGTTTGTTCTGCTCTCCTTACCATACAATGGCTCCTGCTTTGTCCCTTCTCCACACCCTTCCTTCTCTTCCCTGTACCCTCCATGCAGCCTATATGTCACATGCTAGCTGTTACATATGCTCCCTTTCTTTGGGCTGTCTGGATGGGCGGATGGCTCAGTGGTTTGGTATTGGTGTCTATGAGCTGTGTTTGGGCTCTTCAGTGTACCGGTTCAATTTCCTCTTACTCCTTTTTGGATCCCTTGCCCATTTTGCCCTTATACACACACCATCCACACAGCTGGCCCTTTAGACCGACCCCTGACACCCTTTCCATTACCGTTGTTTACGCCTCTGCATGCTGTGTTCACTGCATACCATTTCATGGTTTGTTTGCATATGTTAACTGTGGCTCACGCCCCCATTACAGACTGCGATATCAGCTGCCTGTGGTCTATGGCCTTACACCTACGGCTCCGTTTCTCATGTGGCACCATGTCTGAACATCCCTCAGTTCATCTTCTACTGTCTGTGCGCCTTTGTTTGCAGCCCCTTCAGACGCTGCTGCTTCCCGTCGGCTTTGACATTAACGCATAGTAGATCCATAGCGCACTCTACCACGCGTTAGACGCCTTGTAACGCGCGTTACCTGCCATGGCTTTCTTTAACTATGCACCGCCCACTCCTTTATATGGGCATTCATAACATTACTGGGGAAATTAATGATGGTAACATTACTGCAGTTTAGTAAACATACCCCTAAGAGTACCAATATTCCCTGATCCAGCCACACATGGGTCTGATCCAACAGCCCAGGCAATAATGTCTCTACCTCATTTCCAGCCTGGAAATCGCCCTGTCCCATATGCATAAGTGAGTTATCCTCTAGGTAACTTCTGAGTTGCAAAACCACCTCCTTGTCTGTCAATTTCACCAATAATGGCAAGTTAGAGATCGAGTGAAAAGTGGTACAGTCCCTCAGATCACCCGTCTCCCTCTGGCACAGGCATCATCACAGCTTCCTTAAGACGGCATGGGACACATTAATTAAAACACCCAACCACTCCAGCATGAATGAAGATGCTCCCTTAAAGCACCCAATTAGGGCTGGATCCCACCATATAGATATTAAACAGAATGCATACAAAACAGATCCGTGAGGTAAAGCTTGAGTCATTTTAAATCATGTTGAAAAGTATTGCTCTATGGATACACATTGTTCCCTGTCTGTTAAGACACAAAACATTCCAATTCAACAGCTCAATACCCAGCTCCAATGAATATCTTTAAAGTAAATTATGTAGAAAAGAATCAAAAGCCGTGGTAAGATCAAGAAATGCCACAGCTATAGAATTCCCCTTCCAAAGTTCAGAAAGCCAATTATCAAGAGTTGAAACTAAAAGAGTTTCCATACTGTACCTTTCATGGGAACCAAATTAAAATTAATCAGATACCATAAGGGCATCCACTAATTGCTGTAATTGATCTAAAACAACTTGTTCAAAAGTTTAGAAAAGAATGAAATCAAAATTGGCCTATAATTGGTTAAAACGTCAGTATCAGCTGTTGCTTTTTTCAAGACTGGTCATACAATAGCTCACTTCAATGGTATATTAAGGAAACTTAAATTATGTATTTCCTACATTCAGAGGGCTTGCAGTCTAGCTTTGGACCATGGAGTACGCTGTCCAGTTGTAAAATTATCCTAGTATGTGGATATGTTCCTTCTCTGAGCCACCATTGCCACCACCTCCATTCAGAAGAATTCCATGCAGTGGAAAAGCAGATGATAGATGAAGAACAGGCCTCCTCATTGGCATGCCCATATTTCCCAAACTAATTTACATGTATATGCATGTATTTTCGAAACTATGAAGATAATTTAAAATAAGCTACTCATGTATGAAGGCCACGTAGGCATCTATATTTAGCTTAATTTAGGTGCCTATGGGGATCAATGATTTGGACGTCTGAAGACTTGCATGTGGACATCCAAACCACAGAGGTCCCTGGAGTTATTTCACAGACATGCCCAAGCAGGCAGGGGGTGTGGCAGAAGCATGTCTGGCACAGTGCAATAGACTTAGACGTTCTGCTCGATTTAAAAAAAAATTGGGGCACCTGTGACCCTGTCCAAGATTAGACCTGCTACAGGCACAAATAGACATCAGAAAAAGTACTTGTTTCATCTGCAAAACTTCCAGAGAGTGTAGGGAAGATGAAGAGTTAAGTTATTTGCCCAAGATCACAAGAATTAGCAATAAGATTTGAACCCTGGATTCCCCTGGTCTTAGCCCACTAGGTTAACCATTAGGATATTAGACATCCTCAGTCTTAAATGCTATTCTGGGAACATCTATGTAAACGGCCCCGTAGACATCCATACCGGGCATGTCTACTTTTGCCTGAACTTGGATCTGCCTGCATTTTTTTCAGACGTTATGACTTGGACGTCCCAGGTTGCACTTGGACATCATTGTAAAATGAACCTTTATGTGTCTTGGTAAAATGTACTTCTATGTGTCTTTATAAAATACTAGCACAAAACATTCTTGCATCAAGAAAGTTTCTCCAGGGACATGTGCCCATGAGGGAAGGGTTAGGATGGCCATTATAGTTGGTAATTCAATCATTAGACATGAAGATAGCTGGGTGGCTGGTGGACATGAGGATCGCCTACCAACATGCCTGCCTGGTACAAAGGTAGTGGACCTATCGGGCCACCTAGACAAGGTTTTAAATAGTGCTGGGGAGGAGCCTGCTGTCTTGATACATGTTGGTATCAATGACATAGGAAAATGTGGAAGGGAGCTTCTAGAGGCCAAATTTAGGCTTTTAGGTAGGAAGTTTAAATCCAAAACTTCCAGGGTAGCATTCTCAGAAATGCTTCCCGTTCCACACACAGGACCAAAAAGGCAGGCAGAGCTCTGGAATCTCAATGCATGGATGAGAAGATGGTGCATGGAAGAGAGTTTTGGATTTGTTAAGAATTGGGCAACATTCTGGGGAAGGGAGGAGCTTTTCTGAAAGGATAGGCTTTACATTAACCAGGATGGAACCGGGCTGCTGGCATTAACCTTTAAAAAGGAGATAGAGCAGCCTTTAAATTAGATAATTGGGGAAAGCTGACAGTTGCCCAAGAGCACATGGTTCATAAGGACGTATCCTTGAAGGATACTAGCAAAAGAAGGAAGTTAAGGCATCCTGATAGAGAGATTCCAATAAAGATAAAAGTAACCTAGATGACCTTAAGTACAGAGCAGACCAAATTGAAAGATTCCAAATTACCTCTGTCAATTGATAGCTAGATTATTATGAATAAAATATAGCCTCTAATATGCCATTATGCAAATTCTAGAAGTCTAAAAAATAAAATGGAAGAGCTAGAAAATATAGCACTAAATGAAAGGTTAGATATAATTGGAATCTCAGAGAACTGGTGGAAGGAGGACAACCAAAGGGACACTGTGATACCTGGGTACAGTCTATATCACAATGATAGGGTAGATCACATTGGTGGAGGGGTTGTGCTCTATGTTAGTGAGGACATTGAGTCACACAGTATTAAAGTTTTGCAGGAAACAAAATACACTGTAGAATCTCTATGGATAGAAATCCCATATAAAAAGGTGAAGGCTATAGAAATGGGGGTACTCTACCGTCCACCTGGCCAGAATGAACAGATGGATCATGAAATGCTAAAATAAATCAGGGAAGCTACAAAAATTACAACACAGTAATAATGAGTGATTTCAATTACCCCGGTATTAACTGGGAAATGTCACAGCAGGACATTCTAGGGAGATAAAGTTTCTAGATGAAATAAATAACTGCTTCTTGGAGCAGCTGGTTCATGAAACAAGAAGAGGGGAAACTATTTTGGACCTAGTCCTTAGTGGAACATAAGATCTGGTGCAAGAGATAAGGGTTTGGGGCCACTTAGCAATAGTGATCATAGCATGATTATATTTGATCTAATAAATAGAGGGAGGATGGCAAGGAAATCCACAGTACTACATTTTAACTTTTGAAAGGGAGATTATGATAAAATGAGGAAAAAAGTTAAGAAACAACTAAAAGGAGGAGCTACAAAGATTAAAGATTTGCATCAAGCATGGGCATTGTTTAAAAATACTCTCTTAGAAAAGATTTAAAAAAGTGGAAGGAAGGCCAAAAAACTGCCAGCATGGTTTAATTGCTGTGGAAGCAAAAACGCATAATAAAACATTTTTTAAAGTACATTCATAGCAAAAAAACCTGTGAGATCGTCAGTTGGACCATTAGATGATAGAGGGATAAAAGGAGTGCTAAGGGAGGACAAGGCTATAGCAGAGAGACTGAATGAATTCTTTGCTTCAGTTTTTACTGAAGAAGTGGTAGGGAGGTTACCCCAGCCTGAAATGGTATTTAAAGGTGATATATCAGAAGAATTTAAAGAAATTGGGTAAACTGGGAAGAAGTATTATAACTATTTGATAAACTGAAGAGTAGCTAATCATCTGGACCAGATGGTATACATCTGAGGGTCTTGAAAGAACTGAAATATGAGACTAGAGACCTACCTTTAGTAATCTATGAGCTATCATTAAAATCATTTGTAGTACCTGATGAATGGAGAATGGCCAAAGTAGCACCACTTTTTAAAAAGGGTTCCAGGAGTGATCAGAGAAACTAAAGATCAGTGAGCCTGGTGTCAGTACCAGGCAAAATGGTAGAAACCATTGCAAAGAAAAAATTACTAAACATGTAGGTAGACATGGTTTAATGGGAGAAAGTCCATATGAATTTAGCCAAGGAAAGTCTTGGATTACTAATCTGTTATATTTTTTTGAAGGTGTGAATAAACAGATTGATAAAGGTGAGCCGGTGAATATAATGAATCTGGATTTTTAGAAAGCCTTTGACAAGGTCCTTCATGAGAGACTCTTGGCAAAATTAAAAAGTCATGGGATAGGAGGCAGTGTACTATTGTGGATCAGGAGCTAGTTAAAGATAGAAAGCAGAGAGTAGGGCTAAATGGCCAATTTTCTCAATGAAGAAAGGTGAATACTGGAGTATCTCAGGGATCTGTGCGTGCCCTTGGCTTTTTAACATACTCATAAATGACCTGGAAATGAGAACAATGAATGAGGTGATTAAATTTGCAGATGACACAAAATTATTCAAAGTTATTAAAATACAAGAAGATTGTGAAAAATTGCAAGAGAATCTTTATAAATTGGAAGATTGGACATCCAAATGGCAGATGAAATTGAATGTGGACAAGTGCAAAGTTACGCACCTAGGAAAGAACTACCCAAGCTACTGTTACATGATGTAGGGTTCCACATTAAGAACCACCACCCAGAAAAAGGATTTAGGCGTCATCATGGATAATACATTGAAACCCTCCACCCAGTGTGCCAAGAAAGCAAATAGAATGCTAGGAATCATAAGGAAAGGAATGGAGAATAAAACCAAAGATATTATAATGCCTCTGTATCATTCCATGGTGCAACCACATCTTGAATATTATGTGCAATTCTGTTCGCCATATCTTAAAAAGGATATAGTAGAATTAGAAAAGGTACAGAGAAGAGTCACCAAAATGTTAAAGGGGATAGAACAGCGGTTCTCAACCTTTTTTGTACCGCGACCCCTTTTACCATTGGTCAACTTGTGACGACCCCCAATGATAAAATCAAATGCATCTCTCTTCTTTTACCGTTAATGCATTGTCGCTGTAATCATTTGTTTAATTATATTATAGGCCTTTGCAATATGTTTTTATTTATCTGCTATTCGTCTACCGACGGTGTCATTAGACAAGGAAATTGGACTCAGTTAGAGTACAAATTCATCTCCAAGCATGACTCGAACAATATCTTTTGTTGCTGGTAACAGCAATTCTTCGGCAATGGTGTGAGCTTTCTTGGCTTTGGTGATTCTGAGAGCCACCATATATGAAGCTTCAACAGTGGCTATGATTTGCTGGTGGAACTTTCTGCCAATATCAAGTCTGCTTTTCTTGATTCCATCTGCTTTGTTCTGAAAATACCAAATATCCTTGCCTACAAAGGTGGGATGTTTACTGTCAAAATACCGATTCAGTTTGTTTGGCTTCATGGATTCCGCTAATAGAACTTCGTTACAAATAATGCATTGTGGTTTCTCAATCCCTGCTGAAAATATGGAGGTGAAACCATACCTTAAAAAGTTATCCCAATATTTTCTTTTCTTGGTATTCTCTTTGTCATTCATTTTCAGTGGAGTTGCTGGTGTTATATAATATTACATAGAAAATTTAATTTTAGTAGGACCCACGTCCGCCATTACAAAATCAGAAGTGATCTAAATAACGTCTCGAGGTGCATCATTTCTGGCGAACAAGTAAAAGTAAGAAAGGATAGCCTAAGTAATATATAAATTGATTAAATTCAAAGTATTTGGCATTTTAGACTTTGCGATCAAATTAGAACAATAAATTAGAAAAGAAATAATAATTCCCGGGATTTGTCAGGCGACCCCTGGTAAATCCTGAGCGACCCCCTGTGGGGGTCGCAACCCACAGGTTCAGAACCGCTGGGATAGAAGGATACCCCTCTGAGGAAAGACTTAAAAGGTTAGGGCTCTTCAACTTGGGATAGTGATGGCTGAGGGGAGATATGATAGAGTTCTATAAATTAATGGAGTAGAATGGGTAAACTTAGATCGGTTGTTTACTCCATCAAAAAGTAGAAAGACTAGGGGATGCACAATGAAACTGCAATGTAACCCATTTAAGAGTAATAAGAAAACATATTTTTTCACTCAATGCATAATCAAACTCTAGAATTCGTTACTGGAGGATGTAGTAAAAGCTATTAGTGTAGCTGGGTTTAAAAAAGGTTTGGACAAGTTCCTGGAGGAAAGGTCAATAAACCTATAATTAACCTATAATTAAATTGCTTACCCTAGGACAAGCATTGTGGAACCTGTGTATCTTTCTGGGTACCTGCCAGGTACTTTTGACCTGGATTGGCCACTCTTAGTAACAGGATACTTGACTTGATGGACCTTGGTATGACCCAGTATGGCATTTCTTACATTCTTATATAAATAGCAATTAGATTGAAAGCATAGATATTTAACCCTGCTCAAGCGCAGGCATAAATGTCAATGCATAAAATAGGCACATACACTCATAATTTTTAAAACTATTCATTTAAATACTGACTTCAGCCATGGAGGGGAATTAGAACAAGTTGGTAGCATGATTGTTTCATATGTGAGAAGTAATGGGAATGATTCCCACATTCGTCACATAACTTTTATCCCTCAAAAGATGTAGTGGAATTAGGAAAGATGCAGAGAAAAGCAACCTAATTGATAAAACGGGTGGAACAACTCTCCTATCAAGTAACTCTAAAAAGGTTAGGGTTCTTCAGCCCAGAGAAGAGATAGCTGATGGGAGATATTATAGAGGTCTATAGAATCCTGAATGGAGTCAAAAAGGGTAAACACAAATCAATTGTTTACTTTTTCAAAGGGTACAAAGATTAGGGTCATGCCATGATGTTGCAAGTAGTACATTTAAAACAATAGGCAGAAATATGTTTTTCATCAGTGCAAACTTAAGTTCTAGAGCTGGTTGTCAGAGGATGCCTGGGGAGAAGTAGCATGGAAACTATACTTCTGAGGATCCTGCCAGGTACTTTTGACCTAGATCAGACACTGTTAAATATAGGATACTGGGCTTGATGGATCTTTCATTTGACCCAGCATGGCATACTCTCTGTCCAGACTCCTTCCCTGAAAGTAGTGTATAAGTGCATGCCTGATCACACTGTCCATACTTTTATGCATGAGGTAATTTTATGAGGCTTTTTAAATTCATACCCTAGCATATACATGCAGAATATTCTTTACAGAAATGCATCTTATATGCATAAATACCCTCAACCCATCCACGGCAATGCCTCTGTTCAGACCACTTAAACTTATGTACGTATGGGGCCCGTATTCAGAACCTTTAGCCGTTCAATCAGTGCTGCTGACCGTGATATTCAGTGGTACTATCTGGCCAGTGCCACTGAATATCTCCACAGATCACCCCACCACTATCTGCTTAATACAGGGGCCATTGATGGGCAGAGCAAGGGAATTCTGCAGTTGGCTGGAATTGATCTGGCCATCTTAAGCTGCAGGAAAAGTAAGCCTCAGTTGCAATCTGTATAAGTACCAGCTGGATTGTGCCGCTCATTCCGGACATTCAGCGATAGCTCCTATCCGGGTACTACCACTGAATAGCTTACCCATTATTTAAGCACTGTGGCTGAGCACTACGACATTTAAATATCAACATTTTTGAAAATGAGGTCCATAAGCTTTATGCACATAAGTCTAAATGCATATCAGAAGACAATTCTAAAAAAGCCTATTTCTGTGAATAAAACACCATCCCGACAGCCACACAAACTTAGAGCCTCCACACATACGTTTTCCTGTACGGAGAGTGGCTACAAACATACATACAAAGCAAAGTTTACTTGCTGAAAGTATGTTGTCCAGTTATGCATTTTTACAGGATTGTTGCAGGAAGAGTGAGGTTGGGATGATCGTGATTGCTGAGTTTAATTTGCAGAATCTTGGAGGTGGGGGGAATAAGGTTGAAGGTTTACCGAGGGCGTCTGATACCCTTGCACCAGCCCTGGATCTGGTCCATAGTCTCCCTGGGTTAGCACCTAAAGCTCTCTCCTCAGACTACTTTTCCAGTTTCCGGAATCTTCCATGAAACTTGCATAGAGAACTAACTTTCCTCACTTCTCTCAGCAGCTGAATTGCTCTGCCTTTTCTTAGAACCGTCTCTTCTGCAGGGAGTAATTTAAAGAGTAGCTTAAGATTTGCTTTATGCTTCCTCACATGAGGCCTATGTTAGGAGGAGACTGTACAAAGATAGCCTGCCACTTAGAAAGGAGTGTTTTAGGACCAAGGCAGCTACAAAAATCTTAGTCATAACTGAGATATTGTCAAAACTACGCAGTTGAAATGTCTCCTTAGGCTTAATTGGTGCCAATATACAGAGAAATAATTATACTGCAATTTCAACATTGACTGGAAGGAATAGAACTCTTGATTTGCTATAACTTGACTGGAGGCTTAAATCATATCCAATTAGTGAGAAAACTGCAAGAAAGATCGACAGAATCAGAGAATAAAAATAAACCTTTGTCAATAAAAAATGTAAGATAAAGTAGGGTTATTAATTCTGTTTAGACCAGGGAGAGAACTACAGAGTATATAGTGATTCAAATGTATTTTGAAAAATGCTAATTATGACCTTCCCCTTATTCCTTCTTTATTTTCTTAATTTATAAGAGGTCTTCATTTAGGGAAGATATAGTTATTCTCCATGAACTAATCAGTGGTAGTATAGTTATTTCTGCAGAAACGAAGAATGGATTTTCAGAGGAATATATTAGATACTTGTGAACTCAGCTTGGGCTTCTAATTTGTAAACAGAAATTAGTTGTTTTGAAGTAGTTTTTATGTGATTGTTGTTCTTTAAGGTTTACAGTAGAGTTATTCATATAGGGCCTGCTATTCACTGCTGATGGCTAGCCACCGGTGCTGAACTTTAAACCCAGAGAGTCAATGCTGGGGCCATATCCGGACCCCAGCATTGAATATCCAGGTTGCCTAGATTGCTGCAAAGCTAATCAGGCAATGGCGATATTCAGCTGCTTCCCGCTTAGCTTCTTCGGTGAAAGTTAGTGTTTCCTGAGCCTGACTGTTGCCATGTGTCGCTAACTTGGCAGTGTCTCAATATAGCCACTGCCTGGTTAGCGAAGGCTGCTGCTCGGAATGCCACTGAAATATGGCACCCGTGGATATGCGTTAGCATTAACCATGTTAGTGCCACTGAATATCACACTGAGCGGCATTTACATGGTTTGCAGGTCTTTGAATATCCCCCCAATAGTTTTGTCTGGATAGAGAATGTCATAGAATCTGAGGCATGCAGATTTGCCCTTCCATTCCAGATCTTATGTGTCCATGTTGCATCAGCTACTCTCCATACTGCTATGCAGTAAAACTACCACAGACATTTTATTTTAAAGAATTTTATTATTACATGTCTCTGCACAGTGCTGCGTATGCCTTGTAGCTCTATACAAATGATAGTAATAGTAGTAGTAGTAGTAGCTAACCGAGCAGCGGCGATATTGAGGTGCTGCCCAGTTAGCGATATGCAGCAAACAATAGGCGCAGGAAACCCTGGTCTAACTTTCACCACGTATCGATAACTGGGCAGCAGCTCACTATCCCTGCAGACTTTCATTTAAGTGTTTCAAGTGCTAAATGTTTGTAAGAAATCAGGCTAATTTCACTGTTGTTCTACTATCATTCCGGAATCACTGTCCCAAATTCTGGCTTCCCAGCTGCTGAAGAGTCCATGGCATTGATCATAGTTTTGCCAGGTGGTATCCAGCCCTAATGGCAGCTGCAGTACTCTTCCTTCTGCTTGATACAGGCATAATTCTCTGATTTGTCCACAGGATAGCCAAAACTGGACAGCATGTCCATCCAAAAACATCCATTCCTGGTGGTCACAAAACAGGGCAGATAGTAGCACTGTTTCATCCCGCAGCTACAAGCAAAATAATAACGATAATTCAAACCTTCACGTTGAGGTAGTCGAGTGATCCCACTTCTCAATGAATATACAGAAACTAGTAATACACCTTCCCTTGAAACACTAGGCCCATAATCAGGTACTTATACTTGCTAACCTTCAGTTGACTCCATAGAGGTTTCCAGATGCATCTGGGTAAATATACTGAATCTGGGGCATTTTGCTGAAACTTGATATATCTTCATCTGTTTGCTAGTATAATGCATTGTACCAAAAGGTCCATCTTCCATTAACCTCTTGCTGACTACTTTGTCCTGGATTACTATGTCCAAGTTGAAGAAAACCTCCTTGGAGTAGATGGGTGAACACATGCAAGTGTCTAACAGCTGATCCAAGTTCCAAGTGTCGAGCAGCCTGAAGAAGGGCCAGGAGGATGATGACGGCCTGAAACATGGTGCTATGTAGCAACATACAATTCATAACCTGGTTTCTTTAACACCGGAGACACGAGATAGCGGAGTTTTAATACTCAGTCACAGGAACTGAAAACATGAAGTTTTTTGGGACTACATAGTGATCTCGCTGTTGTTTGCTGAAGCTGCACATCAGGACTTCAACTTAAAGATAAGTTGGCATCCCTCATATTAAAGGAGAGGGTTGCATGGTGCAATTCCCCTAAAATTTCACTTAATGGTTGAAAAGTGAACAGGTTGTTAGCTCATAAAAACAAATAAAAAGGAAAATTTGCTTCTGGAGGGTTTTCCCTCATGGCAAATGGTCCAACAAAAATAGTTTTATTGTTAAGAGATTTTTGAAGGGATTTGTATGAACATTGTGATTATTTTCCCTTTAGTGGTTATTTTTGAGTTAATAAAATTAGGACTTAGTGTTTATATATAATAAATGCTATATTTGGTGATCTGTACAGAGGGATCCAAGATGGCATTGTAACAGGATGTGGTGGGAACTACTCTTGTAGTATTGCCTGTTTCTGTTTTATCGGAGCTGTTTCCCTTTCTGACCTATGCTGAAATGGAAGGCAAAGGGTAAGGGAGGATTACCTGTGGGGCAGCGCACCATGGAGACTTATTTGGCAGCAAAGGATTCGGACGTTCCATTGGCTGAGGTAGAGGAGAGCCTTGGCCTGGGCAGCGATGTCTTGTTGAGCCCTGTTGGCCCTTCCACCCCTCCTGCGCCTGGTGTGATGGATGCTGCTGCAGTGGCGGTAAGCAGAGTTGTCGTCTCTTCTGGGAGTCCGGCGGTGGCTGTTGGTTTCTCACATATATTGTTGTACTGAAAAGTATTTATTCTAGTGACATCATGGGCCACCCTCCTCCCTCATGACTAGAGTGTTTGGAGCAGAGCTGCTTGCCATGAGCTGGTGTAACACTCCAACCGTGGCATGTATCTCTGTTTTCAGGCTTTCAAGGTATGTGACCATGAGGTCTTATGCCCTGGTGGATTTGGCAAAACACTGCTACACCTCCCACCATAGGCATGTGAGGTGCAGCAAAACCTTGGGATCCACCATGGAATTGGGGAATTCATGGTGAAACTCCTGGTCCAGCACGGAGACAGGCTGGACAAGCGGGGTCACCAGTTGCTACAGTGGTTCCTGCCTCCTCCCCTACTCCCTACCATCCCATGCTTCCTCACATCCCCCTACTGTACCTCTCCCACCTATACTTCCTCCCCTTCCTATCCCCCTCCATCTCCCACAACTCCCCTCCCCACCTTAATACTCTACCTCCTGCACATCCTGGGGCTCTGAAGTACCTTTTTCCTTCTGCAGGCACTCATGAGCACCTGGTAAAGCTCCTGCAGGCAAAGTTAGAGAGTTTTCAATGGGGACAGGGATTCACAGCAGTTTTTTGTGATGATGGACTTCTTGCAGGGTCAAAAGGAAAACGTATGTAACCCTTTATGAAGCAGGATGCTAATTAGGCATGTTTCTCATAGCACCTCTTGAGGAATCTTCATTCATTATTTTTTTGTTTTCAAGTTTGTCTGTCTGAATGTATACCCCTTTATTTGCACGCTACCATGGATGGCAAGGAGATAAGGTTCCACTGCCCAGATGAAGAAGAGTAATGGTGAGAATTTAAAAGAACTGCTGTCAGCAGCAGGGAGTTAAGGCCCTGCTGCTGGAATGAAAAGGAACAGTGCACACAGATATGCACAAGTTTGAAAGTGGAGTGAACAGAAAACATGCCGTTGTGTTGCCCTGTAAGTGTACACTTTTCAAATTGTATGCTATCTGTTCTCTGTGACCTGCGGGTGAAGGGCCTATTGTTCTGCAGTGCTATACACTGACTTACTCGAAAAAAAAAGCTGGTGATTGAGGTGGAGGAAAGGGAGCACAAGAGGCAGAGGAATATGGCAGTGGTGATGTAATAGGTGAACTAGTACCGTGAGAACTGATCTGTCACATGTCACTCTCCCCCAGCTTTTCATGGAAGCAGTGGCTCATGAGCCCTAGCCAGGGACAATCTTTGGTGATTTAAGCCCTAGCTACAATTCTAAGTAGTAAAAATCAGCCTACTACAAGTCAGACTCCTGCATGGATTTCAGAGTCCATAAAGGCCATGTATAGAGACTGCTTGACATACTGGATACACATGTTGGTAGACTTGCCAGACCTGGCCAAGTCTGTGCAAGATTTCCTGTTTTCCTCCAACTAGTGTGCATAGTGAACATATATTTTCCATGGCAGGGGATATCGTGACTCCCCTTCATTCACAGCTAGCACCAGAGTTGGTGGAAAAGCAAGTGTTTCTGTAGAAAAACCTCCCCTTGCTTGGTTTTACTTTCCTTTTCATGCAACTGGAAGAAAGAATGAGTAGAGCTGTATTGAGGGGGCAGTTGTCCACACTCTGCCTTGTCTAGCTGTATTTTTGACTGTTTACACTGCAGTCTCCTCAGGATGGTGTCCATTTCCACTGACACGCATTGCTTATGGGGCTTTCGCTTGGTACATCCTCTGATTCTTATTTAATCTCTCAGCATGTTATCTAAGCAGTCCATGAAAGTTTCTTGCACTTGGGGGGGGGGGGGATTTTCCTCTGTACGTATGTTTTCTATGCTAGAACCAAAGTCCTCAGCGCCAGGACTCTAACTTGCAGGCTCAAAGCTTAGCTGAACTCCCTCCCCTCCTGTGGCCTGGGCTTGTGCTGCCTCTTCTGCTGTTGTGATGGTTGTCTTCTGGAGTTTTAAGGCCTTGCATCTGATCTGAATGTGGTGCTGGTCTTTGTGGTATTTTTTATGGTCTTGCAGTTGATCTGGGTGCTAGGCTGGTCCCTTTGGCACGCTTTAGAGCCTTGCAGCCAATCTGGATGCTGTGCTAGTTCCCCTTGCCCTTTTACTACTCTCAGAGTGCCTTGGTGTGCTTCCATCAATTGTGGCTTTGCCCTCTTCCACAATCTTGAGGTGTTCATTGTGCTCTATGTATTGCTTGGCCCCTCTGATGGTGGCTTCTGAACTCCTTCTACCACTGTACGTACTCTTGGCCCTCTTCTGGTGCCCTGAGGATTTGTTACACTCTTGATAGCTTCTAGTACTGTTACAGATGCCTGCCAAATTTGAGTGAAAATAGATGGCAAGGTTGATTGTTCCACTGCAAACTGGCTTCCTCATAACCTTTAATGGGGATAAACTGGATGAATACATGAATGCTTTGGTTCCTGAAGCCTAACCAAACAGTTGTTTTCTGACAAATAAAAATTAGCCCAAAGTTTTGGTTGCACACAGTACTAGTATACACAGTTGGGTTTTCAAGACTCTTCTTATACATCTGGCGCAGACCCCGTACCATTTTGGTCACTTCAAGTCTTTTTATTTCTTTAGTGAGATACTGCCTCCAAAATTAAACACATTACTCCAAGTGAAGCCTCACAAATGACTTGTACAGGGGTATGATTACCTCCTCCTTTCTGCTTGTTTTACTCTTCTCTATGCAGCCTAATAACCTTTTGGTTTGACCAACACTTTGTCATATTTGAGCATTTCAAAATAAATGTCAAGTCATAGCATTGTTTTAAGAGGCTTTGGAATCATACGTGAAAGCTGTTTTATAGGTGGTCAAAACCACTATGTTAACAAAAGTGCCACCTTTCTAAGATTTCTCCAATATAGTGGAAAGGTGTAATGTGATGGAGAATCTTTGTGAAGTCAAAAAGAAACAAATTTTGACTGTATTCTGTATTTTGGTTAAAGAAATTGAGCATTTAAATGTAGTGTTCCATAATCTTATTCCCATTATCCCAGAGAGGCTGTCCATGCTAATATATATGTATGATCACATGTTAAAATCTCAGTGGTAGGGAAGGAAGATGGCTGCAGCAAGCAGATGCTCTCTGAAGTGCTCTGGTGGTAGCCTTTCCTTTCCCTTACCTATATTTCCTATATGCCACATTCTGGATGAAAGCAAAAGACTAAGCTCCTTCAGGGAAAACCGAGCCGATGGATGCTTTCCTTTTGCCTGGTGGAGGCATCTGCCAGCAGTCCATCCGAAGCTTAACAGAGCTGCGAGAGGGAAAGAGTCCCCTTCGCGGCTCTGAAAACCACGCTGAGGAGAGTGATCGAGGGAGGGCTCTGCCAGACAGGAGGGAGGGCTCTGTTGGGCGGGCAGGGGACACTTGATTCTGCCTCTGCCAGGGTGGCAGCGGCAGCAGCAGCAGCAAGTTAGTTTTTTCTTTTAAAGTTTTCCTGGGCTGATAGGCAGAATGTTGCTTGCGTGGGACCCCCTGAAACACGGGCCCTGTGCAAACAACATTCTTGCTCAATGGATGGGCCGGCCCTGCAAATGACAGGGGAGCATGCCGGGCCATCCTTGTGCCCGATTCTGTATGCTGCAGGAACGTTTTGCTCCCGCATTACAAAATTGGGTACTAACAGGCCTGTCCTTCTTGGGCCTAGATGTGCCCCTTTCTGAATCGGGCTGCACATGTAGAAGCAGGAACCTGAGTTTTGAATTTTCCCAAGGTTCCATCTATTTCACCTTTGGAACTTTTTAAGAAGTTCTTGACTAGTGTTTTGAAAATTTTGGTGAAAACAATTCCTCCAATTTCTCATGCCTATTACCTTCTGCTAAGGTTAATATGGTTGATGGCTTGGGTCAGGCTTTAATTTGATCTCCAGCCATATTCAGCAATAGTCTGGATTTGACTGTTTTTTTGATGCGGTCTGGGTCTGATTCCGGGTTGACTGCTACTTTATTGGTTACCCTGGCATTCGATGTTGACCGGGATTGGTTATTAAAAATGTTTTTTCAATCACACATTAAAGAGTTTATGGGGCCTATTATTAGGATTTTTACAGATGTATCTAGGGCCACACAGAAAAGAAGGAAACAATTTTAGTTCTTTAACTTGGGGTACCTCAACTGGGTGGGTTGTTTTTTCTTCACTTTCCATGTAAATGGTTAAGTTGGCTGGGACTAATTATATTTTTTTAGACCCTCAGTAGTTGTCTACTTTTATCTCCTCTTGACTTGCGGGTATTCAGTCTGACACTGTTGAGCCCCCCCAAACAAGCCCTATTTGTTATAGGGTGAAGTATTTGGTAAGAATTGTAACTCCTTTGGTTCACCTTTGCAATGCTTTATTTTCTTGTTAATATCTTTCCTTGGTATTGTGTATCCTTCTCCTCTATACTGGGGACTGATGGGAGCATTCCGTTGTATTATTTTCCTATTTCAAATATTGATTTATGAATGTTTGGATTTTTGTTCCAAGTTCTCGGTTGCTGCCTTTTTCTTAGCAAGATTAATTCTTGTATGTCTGTTAAAAATTGCATAAATAAAAAATATAAAAAAATCTCAGTGGTAAAAATTCCAATTTTTTAAGTGCCAACAAGTCAATGCTGACTCCTGGTGACCCAGGAGCCCCTGGATTTTCTTTGCAAGGTGTAACTGAGATTAGATTATTAGGCCTTTCTTCCGAGGCAGTGGAAGGTAAAGTGACTTGCCCAAGGTCACAAAGAGTACCAGTAGGAATCAAATGCTGATCTCTTGAGTTGCTCGTACCGCTAGACTACTCCTCCTAAAGGTTCCATACATCCTTGAAATTAGTTTCTTTATCCCCCACTATATGGAATAATTTTGTTTTTAAATTGTGAGAGCTGTCGTACCAGCCAAGCTTTATGGGCCCAATATTCAGCAGCGGTGGCTAGCGCTTCTAAAGTGCATAGCCATCGTCGCTGAATCTTAACCCTGGATATTCAATGCTGGGGCCATATCTGGTCACCGGCATTAAATATCCAGGTTAGTGCCGCTGAATATCTCCAATCTTCTCTCTTACATGCCCCGATGCTAACCGCTTAGCATTAGGCGTGTCATTGGCATTCCAGGGAAGAGCAGAGGCGGTGACAGTCAATAACTGGGCAACGGCAATATTGCATGTTGCCCGGTTAGTGACCTGCAATTAAAAAACCTACAACCACACATCAAAATAACCTCCAAGAATACTTTTCATAAGCTAGCAACAATTCGAAGACTCGAGCCCCTTCTTAACCAAGAACACTTCCGATCAGTCTGTCAAACTATAATAACCCCTTTACTGGACTATTGCAATGCCATTTACCAAGGACTACCTAAGCAAACCATAAGACTGCTACAACTAGTTCAAAATACTGCCACCAGAATCCTCACTGATTCAAAGAAACATGATCATATAACACCCCTTCTATACCAACTCCATTGGCTACCTATCACTGCCCGTGCAAGATACAAATCTGCTCTCACTGTATTTAAGATAAGAAACAGCATGTCAGCGGGAGCACTAGAGGAAACACTCTGCTATAGTCACAATGAAAGGCCTAGGAGACAAAGCACAACAAACACCATCCCTACTCCCTGTGCCTACAAAAAAGAAAACGATTCAACCACTAAAAGAGCATTCTCGCTTGCGGCAATTATGATCCGGAACTCCCTACCTATGAAGCTGAGATCCACCACCGACATGAAGGATTTTAGAAAGCAGCTAAAAACCTTTCTCTTTACAGATCATTACAATGAACTCACCTAACCTGAATACAATTGACCCCATCTAACTCTGGAACAGAAAAACCCATTCAACTTACATCATTGTATATATATTCTTTGTACATAAGTTAGGCTTTATTACTTCCATCTGCATGTCTCTCTTCCCCCTTCCTCCCCACCCTAGCTCCTTCATAAGTTAATGTAACAAAAAGTTCATAAGTTAATGTAACCAAAAGTTTCATAAGTTTTCTGTAAACATGTAAGTTCGATGTAAACCGCTTTGATTTAACGAAAAGGCGGTATATAAAAACTGTTAAATAAATAAATAAATAAAATAAGAGAGCATTATTTAACAATAGAGCCTGGTTACTCTACCCTAGGGCAAGATTGCAAGGAGAGGATGAATATGTTAATTTTATTTCTCGGTTTTCTCCTTTAAATATGCAAATTCAACGGATTTTGCGGAAACATGCCAACGTGCTACAAACAGTACCTGGGTTGGAAGCTAAGAGCCCTTGATGTGTTTGGCAAAGGAATTACAATTTAAAAGAAATATTGAGCCCTTCTGGTTTACGGTCCGTGGAGGTGGTACATGTAGAATTGTTTGGTCATGTGAAATGTGGACACTGTGCGTTATGTGCAGTGTCTTGGGAAACGGATCAATTTTCCTATAGGGATAGAGTATATGTTTTGAAATTGTCTACATCTTGTGAATCCGATTTTGTTGTGTATGGCATTTTTTGCCCCTGTAGGCTATTATATGTAGGGAAGATGGCCCGCCCCTTTCAGATTCAATTAGGTGAACACAAGAGCAGACTACATTGTAAAAGGCGAGAAGCTCCTATAGTTGAACATTGTTTACAGCATGGGCATGTTTTTCTGGATTTGCAATGTTTCTGTATTCAGAAGATATGTTCAGGATATAAGGAGAAGATGTGCGAGCAGTATCTCGCTTATAGGGAACAACATTGGATCTTTTTATTAGGAACTGTGGCGCTTGAGGGATGAACTCTGGCATTGATTGGAGAGTCAGTGTGTGAACAGAGGAGTCCCTGTGGTAGATTGATTTCGAGTGGTAGTAGGAGGAGTTATCGTGGATATATATGCACCTGTGTGGAATTTGGATAACTAACGCAGGGATGTTATGAATGGAGCAGATGTGACGCATGGAATGGGATTCAAGTATTTCCGTGAGGCGTTTTACAATGTTAGATTGAAGCATGTCTGTTGGGTGAGAGGAATCCAGTTACAGATAATTTAAAGGTGGTGATTTTGAGGTCGTGGTATGTATGTTAAGCAATGGCTGTGTTTGGTTTTTATTTTTTAGTTATATTCACCTGAAGCAGCTTGATGCGAAATGCTGGAGGGACGTCCAAGTGGCCATCGGGGTTGATTTACCTGCTTTAAAGTGGTGGAAACCATGTGCCATGGCTGTATTAAGTAAATGATAACATTGAGGCTGTATTAGCATGTGAACAGAGTGCAATAGAATGTATTATAGATGAAATGTAAAGAGTTTGCTCATGTTATCATGTTGTGAAGCATATGATTGGCTATTGAATCCATCTTTGTTAGAGGAAAGGTTTAAGCAAACCGTTGATGTGTCAACTTAAGAAAATACCTACGTGCACTTTGTGGTCAATGGGTGGTTTTGAAGTTCTCTGAGGTTTTCCTTTTCCATTTTTTATTTGATAAGTGAATGATTCTACGGTATGGTTAGAGACTAGAGCTGGAAATTTGAGTTGATGAAGTATCATGATTAAGCTCTGGTAATGACCTTAGTTTTTGTTGTAAGAAATCTGATGAAGCATTGCTCTTGGCAGAATGGCTATGAAGGACCTGGACAACATTCTCAAAAGCAGAGATGTCTCTCTCATACAAAGATTTGACTTGTTCAAGCCATGGTATTTTCAGTAACGTCATATGGATGTGAAAGATGGAAAGTGAAAAAAATAGACAGGAAGGAAATTGATGCCTTTGAATTATGGGTCTGGTGACAAATGCTGTGTATACCTTGTAATTACCCGAATGACAAACCAGTCAGTACTAGAGGAGATCAAACCTAAGCTGTCTTTAGAAGCTTAGATGAGAAGACTTCGACTTTTATACTTTGGACACATCATGCAAAGAGAGAAATCATTAGAGAATGATATCATGCTTGCAAGGTAGAAAGTCAATGCAATGAGATGAATCGATACGATAGCAACAGCTATGGTGCTACTCTGTGCAGCCCAGCAACCTGCATCACAGAATCGGGCCCATAGTCAATTCTTTCAGGAACAATAATGAAGGTCAGAAATGTTAGTTTTGCAGCTTGCGAGAGAGGAAAGATTATTCTGGGCTGATTCACCTTAGCAAGCTCAAAGCAATGGGCTTTATGACTTACTGCATATTGTTCAATGAAATACTTTCTGGCTGAGTATTATGAGAAAAGAATGCCACATCACTTTCTGAGGTATATACGTATTTAAAAAGATAAATGATTTCATGTACTCAAATGGGTACTGGAAAGGCAAGGTAGTGATGAAGTTGTTAAAAAATGTCTATCATCATAAAAAATCTTCATTCTATCAGCAGCCAATTATGATATGATTTAAATAATTAATTTCATAAATAGATAATTAAGGAAATGCTGTTTTGTGCAGTGAATAAGTGAGGGAATAAGCTTCACAGACAGTTTTTGTGAGATTGTGTAAGACCTCATCAATCTTAACTGTTGGCAATGGAATAGGGTGAGACATGGCTGACCTCTGATTGGTTAAAATGTGTCCTACACACCACAGCGCTAGCCAAGTGATATTTCACACTATATCCTACTTCCTTCAAATCTGATTACAGCTTATTAGAAGGCCAAGAAGAAATCTGTCTGGAATGTGGGAGCTGAAAGTGAAAATCAAGGAGTTTGAATTCCTTCGTCCCTTGTTAAAAAAAAAAAGTTTGTTCATTAACTAACTCATCTAATCCATGCCATTGGAGAAAAAAGTAGCACAGTATTAGTAAATTGAAATTGAAGTAAATTAATAATAGCTCCAACTGTCAACTTAACATATGGTAGTTAAATAAGGCAATGACTGCTTATGCATCAATTAGAAGGAAAAAAAACACTCCCTGTTGGTTAAAAAACCTGCTGTTCTCTGTAATTCTTTTAGAACACACAAATCATATTTGACTGTGCAGTGTACTTATTGATTGATGGCTGTTACTGAAACTTTGCTAGAAAATTGTACAGACTCATATCATAATGATATTAAGTGATGCTGTAATGATATTAATTGTGGTTTGCATATGTGCAATCATGATAGCATGTTTTTTGAAACCATTATCACTAAGTATTCACTTTTGCATTCTCTTATTTTGTTAATCCTAAAAAAGTCTGTTCCAAGTTATCTAAATGGGGTTCAAGCTACCCCTCTAGCTAATTTTAAGGGAATGCAAAATTTTTGCTAGCTGAGATGCTGCATGATGCACAGAAGGATGGTTGAATTAGCACAATTTGAGATACTTGGGGTATGGTTACTAAACTGCAGTAATGTTACCGTCGTTAAGTTCCCCGGTAATGTTACGGATGCCCATATAAAGGAGTGGGCGTTGCATCGTTACAGCAAGCTTTGTCAGGTAACGCACGTTACAAGGTGCTAACGTGCGGTACAGTGCACCATGAATCTACCACATGTTAACGTCATCTTATAAGGTATCTAAGCTAAGGCACCATATAAGGCACCTTATAGGGCACCCTAGGCTAAGGCACCTTATAAGGCGCCCTATAAGGTGCCTAGGTGAAGGCGCCCTATAAGGCACATTAGGCAGGGGTGCCTTATAAGGCACATTCAGCTGATGTGCCTTATAAGGCGTCCTAATATAAGACGCCCTAAGGGCTATAAGGTGCCTTAGCGTAAGGCACCTTATAGGGCTCCTTAGGGTAGGCACCTTATCAGGCACCCTTGGTTAAGGCACCTCAGAAGGCATCTTGGGTTATGGTAGCATAGGTTAAGGTGCCCTAACAATCTATGGTGCCCTAGGTTAGTCTGCCCTAAGGTCTGCAAGGTGCTTCAGGTTGACATGCATGACCTGTTAGGCATAGAAACAGATGTAACCCTAACACTGGATGAGCACCGAGTAAAGGCAATGAACAGGTGACTGATGGAGGGAGAGCTGGAAGCTGCTGGACCTGCCATATCTGCGGGCATCCTATGTGGCTGCCAGTAATGTTGACAAACATGTTGGGGGCAGCTGTACCACAGCACAGGGTGTTGGCAATGTAAAGTACTGCAATGACAGTGGGTGGCAGATGATGGGAATACGTGTCCCCCAATGGAGGCAGAGGTGGCAGGATAGTTACAATGATGGATGGAGAGAGGAGTGGTGGTGCTATGCAGATCAGGCACAGGCGAGTCAAGCACAAAGAGGCGCAATGCAGGAAAGGGTACCAGTGCAGGTCATGGGGTGGCAGCCTGCACAGGAAGACAGGACTCTACACAGCTGACAGACACAGATAGATGGACTGAAGGATTGCTGGCAACTGTGGTGAGGGTATTATGGGCTGGCAGCACAGATCTGCAAAAATATGACTGTTACAGGCATGCAAACTATTTGAGTAGGACAGGCATGAAAGGAGAGAACAATGAGGAGTTGAACCCATGACCACTACCTAGAATGTTATTGTACTAACCAGTAGGCTATATCTCTATGGCTTGTCTCACAGCAATGGTTGGGTGCAGAAGGACTGCAGGTCACTGCACAAACTGTCTGCTCTGAGTGCCAGGATAGGGTAAACCCACCAGTACCCATGATGCAATGCACATGCTGAAGAGCTGCCTACAGCTGATCACCAAATGTGGTCTGCACCTCTCTGGTACCTCAGCTTGGTAAGACGAACTGACAGTGCATGATACTGGCACAGAGTAGCTACAGACCATGCCATTGTGCAGGTTCTGTGTTCACCCTGAGGGTTATGATGGGCGCCCAGCACTAGGTCCGCAGTGCATGTGGTGCTAGAGATAGGTCCTGCTATATAGTCTCACCACTGCCAGTGTATGACAGGTGTTCCTTGCAGTACATCCGAAGGTAATTCTGTGTCCATCTGTATTCTGCAGTCACATGAGGCCCTCTGGTACCAGACACCCCCCCCCCCCCACACACACACACACATTAGTGCGTACCCAGTGTTAGGGTCTGGGTGCCATGGGCACCTGTTACCAAGACAGAGGGGTGTCTAGAGTCGAATGAGATTTATGTAGCAGTGTCTCTACAGGTCAAAGTGGTATAGACTATATACCCCAAGGAACCCACAACCACCCTTTTTGTAGGTGAGGGAGTGGAGGAACGAGTGCCTGAGTCCTGAGGAATGGCTGTAAGACCAGCAACCCCGTCCTGCTGGCAAAAGACAGCCCTCCAGGGTTGGTGGGCCAGAGCCAAACCTCTGACTGGAGCAGTGACAGAACAGCAGTAATGCTGGGGGTAGGCCTGGAAAACCTCAATTGCCCCACACCATGGTCTGCCACTCACCAAAAGACGGCACAGTCAGACTGTACCTACAGCACCCTACAAGATGTTGCAACCATGCACAAACTAACTGTAGACAGTCCACTAGCCAGTCCATAGTGCACGCTCACAGAAGAACTATGTGTACCAATAGGTGGGACATACAGCACAGACACCAAGCAGATATCTCAGTGATTGGGCCTCAGAACAGGGAACACACAGATATCACTAGAAACAGATAAAGTACAGCACTATG
Source organism: Ichthyophis bannanicus (assembly GCA_033557465.1). Taxonomy (NCBI): domain Eukaryota; kingdom Metazoa; phylum Chordata; class Amphibia; order Gymnophiona; family Ichthyophiidae; genus Ichthyophis; species Ichthyophis bannanicus. Next base: position 737,009,483 of record CM066031.1, read on the forward strand.
TGGGAACATAGACATGTCATGGTCACTGCTCAGTCAGAGTGAGAGTGACCTCCCAGCATGACATGCTGTGGCCACCCTGTCCATGGAGGTGGTGGTGGGGCACTACAGTGTCCCAGCCATTGCCCTACACCCTGTGCAGCTGCATCCTGGTCAATCCGCCCTGTCTGGGCCATGTCCACAATACCTTGCTCCTCATTATGCACATATGCAGGCTAACGCTGGTAACAGTGGGACATTGTGGGCCCAGTGAGGTGTGGGCAGCCACAAAACAATGGATAGACATACACACACACACTCCTATTGCAGCATTGTGCAAAGATAGGGGTGGTTTATTTTTTTTTATTTATTTGGTTGGCAACCCTGCCTGCCACACTGGTCCTGATCACAGTGCCAACATTGCCAAACTGTGCAGGAGGTAGTAATAGTGCTCTGGTGAGAGCTGCAGCCCCTTGCCAGGGCCAACAGCCTGACTCTCCATGGAGCTTTGGAGAGTGGAGCATGTGTGAGTGGGTGTTTGTACCTCTTTTGGCTGCTGCTTTGGGGATTGCACATGTTATTGCTGTATCTGCATTGTAGGGTAATATATAGTGACATGCTCTGCAGGATCCACAGCTGGGACCTGAACCTATGATCCTCTGCTCTGGGACACACTGGCTGTATGTACTGCACCACACTGTTGCCACAGAAGCACTGTGGTCCCTGGGGCTACCTTTACCTTCCTCAGCCTGACCTTTCCTGTTGCACTGCACACCACGTACTGGTACAGGGCATGGCCTAGGTCCACTGGAGGCAGGTGGCACAGCCCCCTCCAGCACCAACACATACCTCCCTGCCATGCTGCCTGACCATACGCTGTCTGTGCTGGTAGTGTGCAGTCCCAGGCCATCCACTGTGCAGGTAGGCGGTTGCCTGGGGTGCGGGTCTGGAGTGGGGAGGCATATATGGACAGCCACACATCCCCCCCATCACCGCCTACCAATGTTATGTCCCTTCCATATGGGGGTGAGATGGCTGGGGAGATGTCAGGTTGGTGCTCTAGCAACTATTGCCTAGGGTGGACCGCGTAGCTGTAGGTAGATTGTGTTGTGACAGCTGACTGTGGACAGGCTAAGGCATGCACCTCAGGTACAGTGTACCCAGTTTGGCCTACTGGGTGTATATATGTTTCCGACAACGTGTGGTCACACCCTGCAATGCCTTACTAGGGGCTGCAGTAATGGGTGTTCAGTTAGCTGGGTTTACGAAGTGTTTGGGACGCATCCTGGGTAAGGTCTGTGGACCCTTGTTAGAATGGTCCCCAGATGTGAACTGATTGCCCTCTTACAGGCATAATGGTACCTGTGTGACCTTTGGGGTACTTGCTGGGTAATGTCCCCTGGATGGGACAGTGTGGAACACCGACTACTGGGCATGTTTGGCCTTGGTTAGCTGCTGTTCTGCTGATTTTCATTTTCTTTGTTCCTATGTGCCACCTAGGCGACAGCCTAGTCCACCCTGTGCCCCAGCTGCCCCCACTGCATGTCCCGCCTGCAGCTCCCTATGCCCCATTTGCACCATCACCATAGTGGCCTTTCATACTTGGGCACTATGCTGTTGCTGCAAATGGATCACTACTATCATTTTTCTTGGGCTCCCTGCCTAAGCTGTACATTGCTGACGCTGAAAAGGTTTCACCCTCCTGCAAATGTGTATCTAACGACAGGTTTTCACTCCTAGCAATGTTCGGCCCTTCATATCCTTGTGTTAGTGTAGCAGGAGCCTCTCCCCACCCACTCCCCGCCCATTGACCCCTTCTCTCCGCCCTCTCTCCACCCTCTGCGGGACTTACTGCGGCCAGTGACGTTAACACGCATTAAGAACGTTAACAAGCGCTAACGCGCATTAACATAGCCACTGCTACATTACCGCAGTTTAGTAAACATACCCCTTGGTCCCTTTATTCACCTTTCATAAGGGAGCCTATTTGCTAAGCTGCATCAACGGTTAACGTGGTGCCTTAGTAGTGCTAATTTCCACATAAATGGGAAGGAAAATGAATAGAGACTGGGAGATGATGGGTGGAGACTGTGCCTTACAGAGGCATTTAACATGTATTAACTATTAATGGGCCAGATAACATGGCACAGTTAATGTCAGTTGAATAGGTGTAGCTAGCTGCATTGCATTATCTGTCATGCAGTTAACACTGAGAAAAGACCTTTCTTCTGTGTTAACTGAATGTGAAGATGTAGCGAACTCCCCCTAACAGTTTGCACCAAAGGTTTGCCGCTACTATGCATTAATATTGACACTTAACACCCAGTATCTGCAAAAATCTACTGCACTTTATGAAGTAGTGCCCAAACCCACATTCAATTCATAAACATGTAATTTAAGAGAGTGAGCTCTGCTCAATAAAATGGGAATTGCAAAATAAGGCTTTTTGTTTTAAGGCGGACAATCTGAATTTTTTAAAGCACTGTTTCAGAGTGACTTACCAGTGTACCTTGGATTTCCCAAGGGTTTGTAGTCTGATTTGGTAAAAGTTTTCTATGGATGCAGACATTATTCCTTAGAGTGTCTGGCATCTGGAGCCCTTCCTATTTTCTGTGTATCAGCCCAATACGGACAAGGCTGTGATGATGCTTTGTCAAGCGCACAAAAGTAAAGGCAAATGATGTGAACCTCTGGACACAAGATGCAACAATGATGCTCTAGAAGTCTAGAAAATTCCCTACTTTCTAGAAACATGATGGCAGAAAAATACCACATGGGCTATCTAGTCTACCCATCCATATCAACTACAGTGGTCCCCTTTTCACCTTTAGAGATCCTCTGTGTTTGTCCCATGCTTTTTTTAAATCAGATACTGTCCTCGTGTCCAACACCTCCACTGGGAGACTATTCCATGCATGTACCACTCTTTCGGGAAAGAAATATTTCCGCATTTTACTCCTGAATCTATCCCCTTTCACTCTCATGTTATGTCCCCTAGAAGCAGCAATAGTGGCTTAAGATTAGGAGGAACAAGTAAGTTGGCATTTTAGTGTCTCTCAGCTCCGACATGCTTCTAATTTAAAACGTGAAAGCCTGTGTCCATAGCATTCTGTCATTCTGTCTCACTGAAATTGCTCTCTAAGTGTATATCTGGATGTCTGTTCTGCCTTATATATGTGTCAGCATTATTGGTGTTGCTATTAAGGCCATTTGCAGTATTTATGGGGTGGAGTCTACAGAACAGCATGGTTTTCCCAGGTGGAACCCTGACCCATTGTTGTGTCCTGTAAATTGTATGTTAGCTGCCTACAGTCATGCCGGCTTGCATCTGGCCATGTGTCAGCTACACCTACAGTTGTACTCTTTCAGACCTGTTTGCTTCAGTGCTGGATTAGCCCCATTGCATGCAAGAACAGGTAGTTCAGAATTCTCTCTGCCATTGCCTTAAAAAGTACAGAGTACATCATTATGCATTTCAGTGGGATCAAGAACAGGCCAGAGCAGTAGTCTTCCAGGTAGGCAGCAAGTGTGTAGGCATTATTTTCACAATGACATCAAGTTCTCTGCAGCTGTATTCACACCAAATCTGAGCTTTCTTCACACCACATGAGTAGTGCTTGGGCAGAGGTGAAAGGGGAAGGCTTGGTACTGGCTCTTTTATGAATTATTGTGCAATTCTGTATATCATCTGGCCGTCATCTGTAGTCAGTATGATATTCAGTGGTTGCGGAGGAGGGAATGTGTGAAATGATTTACTATTATCATGATTGTATTAGCAGACAACAAGGAAGTTGCAAGAAACTTCAGCTATGGCTTGTGCCATACTGTCTGCTTATAATCGTGTACAAAAGCACCTTGTTGTGAAACTGCATCTGTGTAACATTCTTTTATGAAGAGGCAGGGCTCCAATAGGCTATAAAGGGTACTGAGAATGTTTGGTTACAAAAACATGTTACAGCAACAATGGGTACAGCGCTGAGAAAAGTGAATTCATACGAAACAGGATCCAATTTCCTGCAAGGAAACAGGTCCATGTGCCTGCAAGGTTGATTTATAAGCTATGAGCTCATATAGCAGCTCTTAACAGTCACCAATAGTTGTGGTCTAGAGAAAAAATATCTGGTAATGGCTGGACTCTAACACCTTTAAATATAGCCAATGAGGGTCATTCAGTGAATAGTGGGGATGGACATTCATACTGGGCGTCCATCCCCACTATTCACTCCCCTGCTGGCCCCAGCTAATACTCCCCATACGAACAGTGCATTTGTATGGAGAGGCTTAGATGGGGATGGAAGGTGGTGTTTTTGAGGCAGAGCGAGGGCAGGATATGGATGGGCCACAACCCCGGAGATGCAAGGCCGATTCTAAGGTCGGCCCTGTACGTCCAGGACCGTGAATGTAGACGGGGGACTTATTTCACCACAGGGGTGGAATAAGTCCCCCTAGATGTCAGGGGATCATGCTGCTGGGCCAGTAAAAAAAGTATGGAGTGCAGGAAGATACCCTCAGCTGGACCCTGGCCATTTGAGGCCAGATCGAGGGTCTGGCTGCAGGGAAAGAAGAAAATCTGTGGTGCCCGGGATGCCATGGCACCGCGGCTCCATTTAGGAGCCTGACTGAGGTAGCTGGGGATCTGTTGGGCATGCAGGCCAATCAGAATCAGGGTTTGGCCTGCAAGTTCAGGCTGTAGATCCGATTCTGATCCTACAGGCATGTCTGGTTCCCGTGGGATCAGAATTGGGTCTACCTCTGCGTGTCCCACTTAGGGTTGCCAACTGACCGGTTTTCAGCCAGCCTGGCCGGTTTTTCTATGGCCAGGCAGGCTGCTGGCACAGATATAGAACCGGCCCTTGAAAAGCCGGTTTTTTGCTCTGGCCGCGAGATTGGGAGCGGCCAGAGCAAAAAAAAACAACTTTTCTCCACAGTGCGCGAGCGCGAACGCGAACGCAATCGATCCTCCGTGCAGCCGCTGCTTCTGCTTTTCACAGAGCAGTGGCTGCAATAAAGTTAATTTGAAAAGGAAGAGAAACCTGAGGAGCCCTCCTCCCTCTGACATCACTTCCTCAGGGACTGCAGAAGGACATCCGGAGGGCTCCTCAGGTTTCTCTTCCTTTTCAAATTAAGTTTATTGCAGCTGCTGCTCTGTAAAAAGCAGAAGCAGCAGCTGCACGGGGCAAAGCAGAGGCAGCACTGAGGAGTGGGGGGAGGGGGTGGAAGCAGCATTAAGGGGGGTGCAACACTAAGGGGGGGGAATGAAGCAGCACTAAGGGGGTGAAGCTGCACTAAGGGGGCAAAGCTACACTAAGTGGCAGGGGGTGAAGCTGCACTGGTGGGGGGGCGAAGCTGCACTAAGGGGGGGTGGTGAAGCCGCAGTGCTGGTCGGGGGGGGAGGCCAAGGACTACAAATGGGCTTTGATGGGGGGGGCTAGGACTACAAATGGGCTGTGATGAGGGGGGAACCTGGACTGGGAAAGGGCTATGGGTGGGGGGTGACATGGACTGGAAATGGGCTTTGAGGGGGGAACTTGGACTGGAAATGGCCTATAATGGAGGGAGGGGGAACTTGGACTGGAAATAGGCTGTGATTAGGGGGGCTAGGACTGCAAATGGGCTGTGATGGTGGGGGGGCTAGGACTGCAAATGGGCTGTGATGAGGCGGGGGGGGGGGGGGGGACCTGGACTGGAAAAGGACTATGGGGAGGGGATTTGGACTGGAAATGAGCTATGAGGGGGGGACTTGGACTGGAAATGGACTATGGTGGAGGGAGGGGGAACTTAGACTGGAAATAGGCTGTGATTAGGGGGGCTAGGACTGCAAATGGGCTGTGATGGTGGGGGGGGCTAGGACTTCTAATGGCCTGTGATGTGAGGGTTAGCACTGGGAATGGGCTGATGAAGAGCTGGAATAGGACTGGAAATGGGCTGGTGGGGGGCATGGGAGAATGGGACTAGAAGGGAGTGGATGCTGGGTGGGTCTAGAACTATAAGGGAACTGATTTTGGGGGAGGACTAGAATGGATGGGGAATGAGAATGGAGAGGGGAAAAGATATTTTGTGTGGAAGAAAAGTCTACGATGGGCCGGGTATTGGGAGAGTAAGAGGGGCTTGAGAATGGAAGGGTGAAATGTAAATGGATGATAAAGGAATAAGGAAAGAATTGGGGGAAAGAGCAAAAGGGAAACAAGCAGAAATAGAGAGAGAATGGAAAACATCTAAAAGAGAAGAAAGGACAAATGGATAGCTTGCAGAAGACACAAAGAAACCAGAAGAAAGTGACTGGAGCAATTGCAACTGAAAAATAAAATGCACAAACAGAAGGTAGAAAAATACTTTTTATTTTGAATTTATTAACTGGAATATGTCTGGTCTGGGAAGTGTCTATTACTAACATCTTTGCATTTTTGTTTAGTGCAAGAGGAAATTACTTTATAGTTTTATTTCTCCAGTGTTGTACATTTCATGTTTGGCTTTTGGGGTTCCCAGGTTAATTATTATCTGACCAAGGAAGTTAGCCTACACGTATCCTCGGTAATTTTTGTGGGTGGGGCTGGGGGCGGGGCAGGGGTGGGACTAGGGGCGGAGAATGGGTGGAGCATGGCGAGCCACAGGTGTCGGGTTTTTCTCGGTGAAAAAGTTGGCAACCCTAGTCCCACTTATGGTTGGCCGCACAAGAGGCTGGATGGCAAGGTCAGATTGTGCCGCTGTAGCAGCGAAGTGCACGCAATGAATAAAACCAGGAGTCAATTGCAGGTTCCAAGCCAATTTATTGTGCACAGGCTCAGACAGGAGAGTGTCCAAAAGTGACTGAGCAATGGAGTACAGGAGCAAATTCCTTATATACAATTTTTACAGTTTGATACAGGCAAACTTTCTATTGGTCCCAACGCCCCTTGCACCTGTCCAATCGGGGACCCTCTCTGGGCCTAGCTCCCTGTTCCCCCTTCTCAGGCTATTCTAACAAAGGCATAGTCTTAGACAATGATACATTTCTACTTCAAGGCCATTTCTAGCTCAGAGAATGCAGGAACATGTCTATCATCAGCAAAGAGGAATTATACAGGTTTTTCAAAAGCAGTTTAAAGCAGTTTCTTAAACTCTGGTTTTCTTCAACACTAGTCTCAGGTGGGGGTTGGGGTCTAGGCCTAGTTTACAGGCCATAGCCTACCACACCGCCACATATTTGTGGGATACTGATTTCTGGAAGTGCCATTCATGGGACTAGAGGGATAGGTAAATAAGTGGCTGCCTAACCCTGAAATAAACCCTTCTTTATCCTCTGCATATGTTTCTCAGGAACATCCCAGATTTTGGCATAATAAGAGCCCAAACATGAAGGGGGCACCTTTGAGAAGAGCTTACATGAAATGATGCTTAGGGGATTTCACCTACTATGGAAACCTCACATGCTGCCCTTTTATGTAAGTGGCCAATAACCTGATGTGACAGCTTTTGGTAAAAGCTGATGGGGTCCCCATGAATGAAAAGAAAGAAACACAACAGATGAGGATTTTGTTGATATTATATGGGCTCTTTAAAAATACATAACCTAGATCTGATTTCTCTGATTACGTCTGCTCTAGATCAGGACTTCCTCTTCATGCTCATACTCTAGTTCCCTTAATTCCACTTTCTCCTCATCTCCCTGAGTTCCTTTTAGTTCTCCTTTTCCATACTTCCTCCTCCCCAGTTTTAAAATTGTTGTAAATAAAAATTTGCTATGTTTTTCTAAGTTGCTGTTGTTTTCTTTTTTTTTTTCATTCTTGGGGACCCCATCAGCCTTTTGTTCTTAAATGGAACAGAAACATTAATAAATGTTCTTTAGATTTGATAATTTAATTGTAGACCATGCACAGATGATGTCTGAGAAGATTCAAGTAAAAATAGATAAAAGTTTAGAAGTTCTTACAACCAAATGCACTGAGGAGACATTTTTAGCTCAGTCACAAGAACTGGAGAAAAATGTGGAGGCTTTTACAAGCACTCTGAAAAGATACAAATTAGAAAAATGTTCCCGTGATGAAAATGATTACAAGCAAGGTGAAATAAATCCATGGGTGAGACTTACATCTTTGAAGGCACTTTTATTTTTATTTTATTTATTTATTTATTTTTTATACCGCGCTCTTTAGAATCAGTGCGGTTTACATGTATACTAACAGGTACTTTTCTATTCCCTTGTCCCCGAAGGGCTCACAATCTAAGTGTACCTGAGGCAATGGAGGGTTAAGTGGCTTGCCCAAGGCCACAAGGAGTGGCCATGGGACTAGAGACCGCAGTCCCTCCGGCCTGAAGTTGCTTGTCCCCATGCAGGAATTGAACCCCTGGCCTTCTGGACTGAGGTAACCTGTCCCAACCACTGAGCCACTAGCCCGAAGATCACTTTTAAGACCAATTCACACTCTTTTTCAATTGACAGGTCATGGAGCAGAGAAAATAAAAGATATCAGAATACCGGTAATTCCTTTAAGATCACAGGAGCTCCAATGGAGCAATGTCAAGGGCTATGGAGGGTTAAGCCACTTCACCCTCCATAGCTCATGTTCCCTGCAAAATAGTTATCTCCAAGTTATAATGCCCTGTTCAATGTAATTTCAGTTTGTTCAATGTAAACCGCACTGATGCAGAATAGGGCGGTATTTAAGAGAATGTAAATAAATAAATAAATAAATTGCTCCGACATAATGGTGTGCATTTATGTGACTCAGACTTTGGGAGTATGCTAGGCATATTGCCTGAGAGTGCAGCTTCTATTGCAGTTTTTCCTATTGCCACGGTAAGCACATGCTGCGGACTTGTGCTTACCGTGGCATGCAGTTATCATTGCAGTTTACATCCCTTGACACAAGCATAGATTGCCAAAACATCATGGTGCCAAACTGAGGGTGTCAGGCATCTTAATCAAGAGGAGTTTTGTGCAGTTTGCCATCATACTGATTTGCCTGCGGTTCTGAACATAAGAACATAAGATATGCCATACTGGGTCAGACCAAGGTCCGTCAAGCCCAGTATCCTGTTTCCAACAGTAGCCAATCTAGGTCATATGTACCTAGCAGTCTCCCCAAAAGACACAAGTTCCTCAATGCTTGCATTGGGTCAAGCAGTGATATCCTGGGTCCCTTTTAATAATGGTTTATGGACCTTTCCTCTAGGAACTTGTCCAAACCTTTTCTAAACCCAGCTACACTAACAGCTTTTACTACATCCTCCAGTAACAAATTCCAGAGTTTGATTACATGTTGAGTGAAAAAATATTTTCTCTTATTAGTCTTAAATAGGTTACCCTGTAGCTTCATTGCTTTTCTATACTCTGATGATGTAAACAATCGATCTACGTTTACCCGTTACACTCCATTCATTAATTTATAGTCCTCTATCATGTCTCCCCTCAGCCGCCTCTTTTCCAGGTTGAAAAGCCCTACCCTTTTCAGCCTCTCTTCATAGGTGTATCCTTCCATCCCCTTTACAATTTTGGTGGCTGTTCTCTGTACCTTTTCTAATAACACTATATCCTTTTTAAGATACGGCGACCAGAATTACACACAATATTCAAAGTGTGGTCGCACCATGGAATGATACAGAGGCATTATAATATCCTTTGTTTTATTTTCCATTCCTTTCCTTATGATACCTAGCATTCTATTTGCTCTCTTGGCTGCTGATGCACACTGGGCAGAGGGTTTTAACATGTTATCCACAATGACGTCTAAATCTTTTTCCTGGGTGGTGGTTCCCAATGTGGAATCTTGCATCTTGTAACCATAGTTTGGGATGTTCTTTCCTAGTTGCATAACTCAGCACTTGTCCACATTAAATTTCATCTGCCATTTGGATGCCCAGTCTTCCAATTTATCAAGATCCTCTTGCAATTTTCCCCAATCCTCTTGGGTTTTAACATCTTTAAATAGTTTTGTGTCATCTGCAAATTTGATTACTTCACTTGCTATACCCTTTTCCAGGTCATTTATGAAGATGTCAAAAAGCAGTGGACCCAGCACAGATCCCTGCGTTACTCCGCTATTCACCTTTTTCCATTGGGAAAATTGGCCATTTAGCCCTACCCTCATCTTTCTATCTTTTAACCAGTTCCTGATCCACAATAGTACACCGCCTCCTATCCCATGACTTTTTAGTTTTGCCAAAAGTCTCTGATGAGGAACCTTGTCAAAGGCTTTCTGAAAGTCCAGATACACTATAATCAACCGACTCACCTTTGTCTACCTATTTAATCACACCTTCAAAAAAGCATAACAGATTAGTAAGACAAGATCTTCCTTGTCTAAAGCCATGTTGACTGTCTCCCATTAAGCCATGACTATCTACATGTTGAGTAATTTTGTTCTTTATGATGGTTTCTACCATTTTTCCCGGTACTGACATCAGGCTCGCTGGTCTGTAGTTTCTCGGATCACCCCTGGAATCCTTTTTAAAAATTGGCGTTACAGTGGCGATCCTCCAATCTTCAGATATTACAGATGATTTAAATGATAGTTCACAGATTACTAATAGCAGGTCTGCAATCTCATGTTTCAATTCTTTCAACACCTTTGGATGTATACCATCTGGTCCAGGTGATTTGCTACTCTTCAGTTTATCAAATAGTTGTAATACATCTTCCCGGTGTAGCGATATTTCTTTCAATTCTTCTGTAGTATCACCTTTAAATACCACTTCACTCATGGGTAACATCCCTACATCTTCCTCAGTAAAGACCGAAGCAAAGAATTCATTCAGTTTCTCCGCTATAGCCTTGTCCCCTCTTACAGCCCCTTTTTTCCCTCTATCATCTAATGGTCCAACTAACTCTCTCACAGGTTTTTTGCTATGAATGTACTTGAAAAAGTCTTTATTGCGCATTTTTGCTTCCACAGCAAGTTTCTTCTCAAATTCTCTCTTTGCCTGCCTTATCAATGCCTTGCATTTAACTTGTCAGTGCTTGTGCTGTTTTCAGTTTTCGTCATTTGGCTCTTTTTTCCATTTCCTGAAAGATGCTTTTTTGGCAACAACAGCCTCTCTGACCTCACTTTTAAACCATGCTGGCAGTTTTTTGGCCTTCCTTCCACTTTTCTTAAAGCGTGGAATGCAGCTGGTCTGGGCTTCCAAGATAGTATTCTTAAACAATGCCCAAGCTTGATTTAAGTCTTTAACCTTTACAACTGTTCCTTTTAGTTTTTTCTTAACTATTTTCCTCATTTTATCATAGACTCCCTTTCGAAAGTCAAACGCAATCATGCTACAATCACTATTGCCAAGTGGCCCCAACACCCTTATCTCTTGCACCAGATCTGGTGTTCCACTAAGGACTAAGTCCAAAATGGCTTCCCCTCTGGTTGGTTCATGAACCAGCTGCTCCAAGAAGCAATCATTTATCTCATCTAGAAACTTTATATCCCTAGCATGTCCTGCCGTGAAACTGACCCAGTCAATACCGGGGTGATTGAAATCACCCATTATTATTACTGTTCTGTAACTTTTGTTAGCTTCCTTGATTTCTTTGAGCATTTCATCATCCATTGATGTTGCTAATGTGGCAAAGTGGGTGATAAATGGGTGCTGCTGGGTGAGAAAGGAGGTGTCAGGTGTGCAGCCCCATGGTGGTTGTGAGTGCAGGAGGGTGACAGGGCAGCTGCCCAGGATGCACATCTAAGATATGTGATATGACACTGCTGAGACTGTGTGAGCATGCAGACATGCAGCTGCAGGTGGATATGAATGCCCCCTGCGTCACTAATACCATGTTGCCAATATTAGTGTTGTGTGATTGTGTGGGTGTGCTATAGAGTGTATAGCCTACAGACGGAGACAGTTGGACTATGGAGTGTGTAACAGGTGCCAACCTGCAGCTATCACTGACAGTGGTTTGGCATGTCCATTCACATCTATCCCCTCTTGCTGCAAGGTGGAACAGGCACTGAACCCAACCCACTTTGGTCATGAGGGACTGGCCCTGGCTCTCAGCATTCCTTACAAAATCCACAAGAGCTTATGTCAGTCCCTATGAGGTCTGCCGCCTCCCTACCCCACCCTCTGCATGTTCAATCAACTCCCCTCTACTGTTACCCTCTCACCCTCTGCCAAGACCATTGAAGAGGGTGGCACACACAGACTTCCAGGCAACTAACCCCTCACATCCTATTTCCACATGTCACCTAGGCCCCAGAACCTGCACCATTGTCCTTGCCGAGCCACACTTATCCAAACTATAGACCCACCAAGCAAATGTCCATACAGCCTGCCATCATGTCACATAGCCTGCAGTCAGTGAAGGGCACATAGGAATATACAGACTCAAGCCCACATGCACCTTGTACTGACCACCTAAGTATACCTGCATGGCCCAATGGATCTTCTAGCTCTGTGGCACAAAACTTAAGGTCACTGTGTGCATGAGTGCAGGGTGGCAGTTTCAAGGTCAGTCTATAGATCACCATAGCTAGACTCTATTCCATTTATGTCAACTTACCATCCAAGGTCAAAAGCAGTGGGTCTCATTCCACCCCCTCCCCCGTCTACAGCACGCATGGCTTAATGCATTTACAAGGCCCACCTCAGTAACCATGAGCGCTGCCAGGCCCCCTACTGTTGTTACCTTTTCCCCTCTGCTAAGATCTATGAGGAGGAAGGTACACACAGCCCACCAGGCAACTAACCCACCACCTGGTCCTCACATCCTATTTCCACACATCACCTAAGCCCCAGCACTTGCACTATTGTCCATGCCTGCCACCTCAGTCACTGTGAGCTCTGCCATGTCCCCACTTTTCCCCTCATATCCAACCCACCCTCCCTATCTCTTCCAACTATACTATGGATGTGCAGCATAGCTCACACTTGACCCAACTCCATGCCATTGTCAAGTCTCCCCTACACATCATATTCCTCCAATCATCTTGTAAATAGTTTGCAGGTTCTACCCAAGTTGACTCCCCTGTTGTAATATTAAAGGTTTCATGTTCATTGTGTTATAAAAGGCATCTGTTCACTGTAATTCCTGTTAAGACCTGTTCTATGAAAACCTGTTCTATGTCATGAGTTGCTCGCTGTAAACCATGCTGATTTAAAATACTGCAGTATAGGGGGCGGAGCCAGCATCGAGCGAAGATGGCCGCTTAATTGTCATCCTCCGTTAAATCCTGACAAACTCCTGTCCTCTCAGGTGGATCTACAGACTTTCTCCCTCTCCTCGGCCCAACGTGAATAGCTGAGATGGCGGCAAGCAAGCCCACAAGATTGGATTATGGAGCGGCAATGAATTCAGGGGTTAAGAGACCTAAACCCAATCCTCCCTCCCTGCAGAAATCGGTAAACACGCGGGATAGCGTGGACGGAATGCAGGAGGTTTTGATGGAGATCAGGGCCATGAGGGAGATGGTGGCTGCTAACGGGGAAACCCTATCTGGAGTACAAGCCGACATTCTCGAGTTAAAGGAATTAAAGGAACAATTCTCCTCACTTGGTGTCAAAATGGAGGAGGTCGAAGTTAAAATGGCAGCCCCATGATGAACGCTTGAAGCAAGTGGCAAAAAATAACAAATGGATCGACGTCCTTGAGCAAAGTTTAGAGGATCAAAATAACAGAGCCCGTAGGAATAATATAAGGCTGGTGAGTATCCCGGAGGGAGCGGAAGGTGTGAACGCTGTGTGCTTTCTAGAAAAAATCATCCCTAAGATCCTCCATCTGGAATTTGCTCAGCCCTTTGAAATAGACAGGGCTCATCGGGTGCCCTCATATGCTGGCCCTCATGCACGGCAGCCTCAGCCGTTAATCATGTGGGTTTTGCGCTACTCGCATGTAGTGCAAATTATGTCAGCGGCCAAAGCAAGGTTCTCTGTAAAGTTTGAAGAACACAACATGGCATTCTGCCCGGATTTTAGTATGGCAACGGTTGAGAAGCGTAAACAACTACTGGCCTTTCGACCTCGGCTACAATGTCTTCAGGCTAGATATGAATTGTTTTTCCCTGTGAAGATGAGAATAACGCTTCACAACCAGACCAGGACCTTCGAAGACCCTTTGGCTCTACAATCCTTTCTGGAGGAGAAAGAATCAATAGAGATGCAATGAACCCACATAGCCGCAGGGGTTGAGGCTGTGTACTTAAATGATGGTCCCTCCTGTCCCAGATGGTCGGTTGGGTGCCTTCCATTGTTGTGGAAGATGCGGGACACTTGCAGGTGTTGGATTTACATGTTTTAGCATAATAAGTTCAATACAAAAAGAGAGGATTTAAAATGTATTAGTGCATTAGGAGCAGGGGCCCTTTCAATTGTTGTTGTTTGAGTATGAGGCTTGGCTGGGGGAGGTGGAACTGTGGGGGGGAGATGGGGAAAGAAGGATAAGGGGAAAAAAAGGGGGTAACATGAGTAGTCATGGAGAGAGGGGAAATAGATTGGTGTTACGGGTGGGGTTGAGTGGTAATCTTTTAGAGTTGGTTCACTCGTTGTTTTTCTCACATGAGAGAGGGGATACATCTCCCTGGGGGCTCCTAGGTAAAAATGTTGGAAGTTGCTGGTTTAACCAGAATGTTCTGCATCATATGGTCTTCCTAAACTATGACTATCCTGTGCCATGAAGCCAATTAAGTTTGTGTCTCTGAACGTCAAAGGTATAAATAACCCGATAAAAAGAAAAAAGATCTTGGTGTATTGTAACAATGAAAGGGCTGTTGTAATCCTCCTTCAAGAAACCCACTTGTCATCTGTGGAGTCGAGAAAACTTGGTTTAGGGACATTTCTCCTGGTAGGACATTCCCCTGTGTTGAAAAGAAAAAAACGGGGTAGCCATTTTAGTAAACAAAGCTCTGGATCCAAAGATTATCCAGACTAGGGCAGATTCTGAGGGAAGGTGGGCCAAAGTCCTTCTGCAGATAGGCAACCATAAATTGGCAATTATGAATGTTTATGGCCCCAGTAACGATGACATTATGTTTTTCCGGAGCTTAGCAGAAGAAGTGCATGAATGGGCCTCATACGAATGGGTCCTTGGGGAGACTTTAACTTAACGTTAGACCCACTACTAGATCGTCAACCCTATAGGTCACAAAAGCAAAGCAGGGTGGCCACAGTTCTCCTTTCTATTATCCAATCCCACGGTCTTTCAGACATTTTGAGGTTGTGGCATCCAAATGATAGACAGTATACTTTCTACTCTCTACCACATGGGTCTCACTTGCGTATTAACTTTTTTCTTGTTTTGAAATCCTTAGTTGCCTCGGTTTCCCAAGTTGAAATTTGTGGAACGCACATTTCTGACCATGCTGCTATATTTTTCTCCCTAGCAGACGATGGTGATTCTCATCACAAGGCAACTTGGTATTTCCCGAGGGATCTGTTACAAGACCCGGTCTTTTGTGAGGAGATTAGGCAGGCAATCAAGGGCTATTTTGAAAAAATTCTCCTGAGGACACTCCCGGGCGGGCCTGGTGGGAGGCATTTAAAGCAGTTATTTGGGCCGAATGTACTAGCTACAAAATGAAACTGGAGTGCGGAAGGAAAGGTCTACTAACTGAATTAGAGTTCCAAATACAAGCGGGAGAGAGAGTTCTGAAGGCTAGGTCTGACCCTTGTATATTAATTCACTTACAGAGACTGAGATATCAGTATAACGACATCGTGAGTTCCGAAGCAGAGCATTTGATGCAAACACATCAGGGAAGGTATTACAGGGAGAGTAACAAAGTAGGATGCCTTCTGGCACGCACGCTTAGGCCCCGACCTCCCAGAAACAAAATTGAAACTATCCGGGATGAGAGTTTGGGTTTGCTCACAAAAGATAGTGGGATTGCAGAAACATTTCGAATATTTTATGAAAATCTATACTCCTCTGAAGCTGATGCTAATCCCAAGGCTTTTCAGGAGCTCTTCAGTCATTTGCTTCTCCCCTTGTTAACACCTACTCAGATTGTTGTTATAGAAGGACAGACTAGATGGGCCTTGTGGTCTTTTTCTGTCATCATGTTTCTATGTTTCTATGTTTCTATGAAGAGCTAGAGAGCCCACTCTTGGTTAAAGAGATAAGAGAAACTCTGCAGGGCATGAAGGGGGGTAAGGCAGCGGGTCCGGATGCGATCCCGGTAGAATTTTACCAAACATTTGTGGAGGACATTGTGCCCCGTCTGTGGATGTATTTTCAGACACTCTCTGCTCAAGTCCCTGCGGTAGGCTCCTTTAGCGAAGCGACAATCGTGGTCCTGGAGAAAGCGGGGAGAGATCCGCAAAGAGTCGAGAACTATCAACCAATATCTTTATTAAACGCCGACTACAAATTTTTTTCCTCGATCCTTGCACACAGACTAGCCAAGGTTATTCCCTTCTTAATTCATCCGGACCAGTGCGGCTTTGTAGCTGGGCGCTCTACTGCCGACAATGCTCGCATTCTTTTAAATCTCCTGCCGGCTGCTGAAAATCTACAGGAGCCTATCATAGGGCTCTCAGTCTACGCTGAAAAATCTTTTGACCACCTGGAATGGGGGTTCTTAAATGAGGTATTGGATTGGTTTGGTTTCGGAAATAAATTTGTGCAACTGATACAGTTGCTGTATACTACCCCCTCTGTGCGTATCCTGGTAAATGGGTCACTTTCTACTCCCTTACCTTTAAGTAGAGGTATGAGACAGGGATGCCCCCTGTCCCCTCTATTGTTTAATATCGCACTGGAACTTCTAGCTATTCTGCTAAGGCAGTCAGACAAGTTCCAGGGAATAGAATTGCAGGCAAACAACTAAAACTCTCGGCATATGACAATGATTTGCTGTTTTTTATACAGCCCCGGAGGTGATTGGCTTATACTCCAAATTGTCAGGGTATAAGATAAACTGGGCCAAATCAATAGCGTTCCCCATGAACAAATTGACCTTTCCATCTGCAGTAGCGCAGTATCCATTCAAATGGGAAGCAAAAGCTATCAAATACTTAGGGGTTCAGTACTGTGCTACACTGGAGGAAACTGTGGAACTAAACATTAAAGTATTGAAGGATATGGTCCAGTCCTTTACCTTGGAATGGTCTCCCTTCATTTGTCCTGGTGGGGTTGACTTGACTCAATAAAATGGTATTAGTCCGAAAGGTAAACTATGTTCTGGAAATGATTCCGGTGACTTTCCCTGCAAAATTTTATAAATCACTGGAGCGATCTTTAACGGTATTTCTCTGGCAAGGGAAGCCCCCCAGGATCGTGGTCAACAAATTAAAGGCAAATAAGAATAATGGGGATGTCCAGTTTCTCGACTTTAGATGGTACCATATGGCCTTATTGTTGAAACAAGGGGCTAACTGGCTCACTACCAAGTCAAATGAACAGAAGCCGGTATGGGTAGATTTGGAGGAAAGCTTAGTAGCGCCTCTCCCCACCCCCCTATTTATAGGTATGCATTTACCGGAGATGGGAAAGAATCTTAAAATAATGCAGGCCACTCAAGAGGTATTTCTTCCTCTAGCGAGTACAATAGGGTGTGAAGAGAGTGTCCCAGCTCTCCTCCCCATATTGTTTAACCCCAAACTTAATATTGGGCACAAGACGTTCGCTTGGAAGGTATGACAGGACAACAGTATCTGGACTATAGGTCAGCTAATTAAAATTAAAGCTTGGAAAACCTTTGACGATCTTCAGCAGGAGTTTGGTATCCCGAGGTCTTGCTACTTCCAGTGGTTGCAACTAAAACATTGCCTCTCAAATGGCATTGGGGACCCTAAAACAGTGGTAGAAGAGAAGGAACTAATGAAGATTGTAGACGTCTGTCAAAGTGCAAAAGGCAGTATGTCCAAATTTTATGTGGTATTAAGGGATAGCTCGGTGTCACCTCTGCTAGGCTTGGGGAGAAGCTGGGAACTAGACCTGGGGTGCCAAATCTTAGAACATAAGAACATAAGATATGCCATACTGGGTCAGACCAAGGTCCATCAAGCCCAGTATTCTGTTTCCAACAGTGGCCAATCTAGGTCATATGTACCTAGCAGTTTCCCCAAGGGACACAGGTTCCACAATGCTTGTATTGGTTCAAGCATTGATATCCTGGGTCCCTTCTTAATAATGGCTTATGGACCTTTCCTCCAGGAACTTGTCCAAACCTTTTTTAAACCCAGCTACACTAACAGCCTTTACTACATCCTCGGTAACAAATTCCAGAGTTTGATTACACGTTGAGTGAAAAAAATATTTTCTTTTATTAGTCTTAAATAGTTTACCCTGTAGCTTCATTGCATGTCCCCTAGTCTTTCTATATTCTGATAAGGTAAACAATCGATCTACGTTTACCCGTTCCACTCCGCTCATTAATTTATAGACTTCTATCATATCTCCCCTCAGCCGTCTCTTTTCCAGGTTAAAGAGCCCTAACCTTTTTAGCCTTTCTTCATAGGAGTATCCTTCCATCCCCTTTACCATTTTGGTGGCTCTTCTCTGAACCTTTTCTAATAACTATATATCCTTTTTAAGATATGGCAACCAGAATTGCACACAATATTCAAGGTGCGGTCTCACCATGGAACGACATAGAGGCATTATAATATCTTTTGTTTTATTTTCCATTCCTTTCCTTATGATACCTAACATTCTATTTGCTGTCTTGGCTGCCGCTGCACACTGGGCCGAGGGTTTTAACATGCTATCCACAATGACGCCTAAATCTTTTTCCTGGTTGGTGGTTCCTAATGTGGAACCTTGCATCGTGCAACCATAGTTTGGGTTGTTCTTCCCTAGGTGCATAACTTTGCACTTGTCCACATTAAATTTCATCTGCCATTTTGATGTCCAGTCTTCCAATTTAAAAACCAGTATAAACCATGGATAGCAAAGAAAGATGTTTTATTAAATAACACAGGTACACTAAAAAAATTTTTTTTTAAACTGCCTCTAATGTTTCGATTGATTTTTATGTTTTTTGGTGCGGTGAATCCAAATCTGGTAACCAATTTGCTCCATCACGTACAGATTTTTTGCTACATTGGGTTAGCAGTTTGAGGTGAACGTTTCAGATTGAGTGCGATCGAGATAAAAGTTTCTTGGATGAATTCTTTATACTAAGGGGCTTGTTTACAAAGCCGCGGTAGTGGTTCGTGATCGCGATCGCAGCCGCGGCCCCATTGAAATCAATGGGGCCGCGGCTCCGATTACGATCGCAAACCGCTACCGCGGCTTTGTAAACAAGCCCCTAATTGTTTAGTAGTTATTCAAATAAGAATAAAGAAAATTGTAACAAGGCAGCACATAAGAATAGAGTAATGTCAACAAAACACACTGTGATGGTAGCAAAATTGTCTGCACTTAAAACAGCCACATACATGTGCACAAACATTGAGCATATAAGAGCGAGGTTAGACACAAAGCAAAGCAAAGAAATGTGCAAAAAATGTTGTACAGGTATGTATGTAAGAATAGAAAACGCAAACCGCACCATTGCAATACATGAAGACAAACACCCGATGGTGTGAAAATAAAATTCTAATAAATGAGATCCGACACTGTGGTAATAACCAGCAAATTTTTATTTCAAAGTTTAGTGAAAACACGATATTTGTCAACACAGTTTAGATTTTAAAGTCATTCTTGGGTCAATCAATCTCCTGGTGGGCCCATTTCTTCTTCCCCCGAATGCTTCTCTTGGTGCGCTGCTTGGCGTATTTTTCATCTGGGGTTTCCCGCAGCAGCAACCAGCAGAAATCAGCCATCATAGTGGTGTTCCATCTTCCTTGGTACCTTCTCTCTGTGTCCTTGATGTCCTGGTGAAACCTTTCACCTTGTTCTTCACTGTACGCCCCCAAGTTTTCGGGAAAGTAGTTCACATGGGAGTGCAAGAAATGGACTTTCAGGCTCATGTTACAGCCTTGTTCTTTGAAGGCATTGAGCATCCTGGCAACAATATCCTTATAGTTCTCATCCCGCCTGTTCCCCAAGAATTTGAGAACAACATCCTTGAAGGAATCCCAGGCTTCTTTTTCCTTCTCAGACATCGTTTCAGCGAATGCTCCATCTGAAATGAGTTTCCTTATATCAGGGCCAACAAACACTCCTTCCTTTAGC
Source organism: Ichthyophis bannanicus (assembly GCA_033557465.1). Taxonomy (NCBI): domain Eukaryota; kingdom Metazoa; phylum Chordata; class Amphibia; order Gymnophiona; family Ichthyophiidae; genus Ichthyophis; species Ichthyophis bannanicus. The sequence continues at coordinate 737,029,476 of CM066031.1, forward strand.
TTTGCTTCAGAAAGTCGGGGGAACTTTGAGCAAAGGTACCAAAAGCACTCACCATCTTTTGGAAGGGACTTGATGAATTACTTAATGAGACCCAACTTAATAGAATTTTATCACGAGGTACCAAGCTCTCATGAAGAACATTTTTCTCACCGGGTCTCGAATACTCCCGAATTGGCCAGTCTTTTTTCCCCCAGTGTAGGTCGCGGGCCCGGCTATCCCACAAGCAAAGGAAGCAGGGATATTTGGTGAAACCGGATTGCTGCCCTAATAGCATGGATAGAATTTTAAAGTCTCCACAAATCATCCACTTATGCTCATCATAACGAATCTTCTGAAGAATCAGGGCCATTTCTCGTATTTTTCTTGGAGAATAACAGAGTGAGCAATAGGAACTGAAGCGAATGTGTTGCCATTATGAAGAAGAACACCTTTTATGCTGTCTTTTGACGAATCAATGAACAGCCGCCATTCAGCAGGATCATACTTGAGTTTAAACTTTTCCATCACTCCATATATATCGTTGCAAAATACCAAATCTTCCTCTTTGCTGAAATACTTCAAAAATTGTGTCTCGCGGTTGCGGTACCAATAAAAAGTTGTTCCTGGTGACAATAGATTTTTCTGTTTAAGCCGAGAACCTAGCAGTTGGGCAGCATCTTTTGGGAGTCCTAAATCCCGGACTAAATCATTCAATTCAGCTTGAGAGAAAAGTTCAGGTTTCGAATCTGGTTCAGTTTCAAACTCGGAAGTACTGGACTCATCGGGAAAAGCCATCTGATGAGTCTCATCATGATCAGAACCGTCCACACAAATATGATCCAAAGATTTTGGTGGTTTAGGCATATGTACTTCGTTGCTATGAGGCATAGGCCTAATTGCTGAGGGAAGGTTGGGGTAACTTATTACGTTCTTATTTTTTAAGTTGTATCCCTTCACAATGCAAGAGCAAAAATAGCAGTCACTGCTGTGGTCTCTTTGTTCACGCCACATCATAGGTATTCCGAAACGAAATGCTTGTTTTTTACCTTTCATCCATAAGCGTAGATCTTCCTCACATGTCTTGCACACTTTGTGAGGAGCCCACGGTTTGTCTTGATCGCCTAACTTCAAACCGAAATAGGCGAAATATACTTTTTTAATAAATGCAGAAATGTTCCTCTGCCGCTTTTTCACACATAATATTATATTCCCCACAAATAAAACAAAAACTGTCCGGAGAGTTGACGCAACCTCTGGCTCTGTGAGCCATCACAAATACACAGCACTGCAAACTACAACTGTAGTGAACCACTTCGGAATAAAGCTGGATTACGACTGAGCAAACAAAATGTAATAATGAACTTGCAAGAAACTGAAATTTGACAGGAACGTTCATGTCGCAACCACCGTGTTTGAGCGAGCGAACGAGGCGAGGCGAACAGGAAAGAACATGCGCCAGCGCGAGTACTGGATTTAGCCCCCCGCCTCCCAATTGTCCTGTTAATGTATAAAATGAATACAAAACACTCTAAAATATCATGAGGGAGTGTTTCTAGTTAGTTAACCATTACAACCTCTATTTTGGGCCAAGAAAATAAACTGCAGTCGGCTAAAAAGAAATTATGTGAACATTTCTTATATGGGTAAGAAATCTAATTTTGCAAGAAAACGTGACGTGATGGAACATTTTGGCTATTTTTCCTGGATTCAGCACCCCAAAATCTATAGGAATCAGTTGCAAAACTGGAGGCAGTTTTTTGGTAGTGTACCTGTGTAATTTGAACAAATTCAGCCAATGGCCTAACACAGGCCGTGTTTCGCAAAAACCTTCTTCAGTGGCTAGATTGGCTGTAAAATTGATAAAACATATACATTATAAAAAATAATAAAATACTAAAATCACTTTAATCATAAATAGGATTAAAAACAAACAACAAATACCAATATGCAATTAAATGAATCAACATCTAAACCAAACGTCTAGCACTTATATATTGAAACCGGAGTGCTAATAAATATCACATATAGAAGACATGTATATAAAATAGTAAATAAATAAATAAATACATCATAATAAATAAATAAATAAATACATACATAAACAAACTTAAAAATACATAAATTACTTAATAAACAACTAATATACTAAAATTATGTATTATGTGGAGTGTTAAAGGGTCCTACTGCCCCAAGGGTGTGGCAGAAAATATTAAAAGAAACGTACCTGTATATCTCTTTAAACTATCTCTGGATAATTCTATGTTTGTATAACCGGACATGAAATATAAAAAAACAAATATATGTTAAAATTGATGAAAAAAGTGGAAAGGAATGTAAAATAGAACTGTAAAAAATAAATAGTAAAACAATCCAATAAAAAATTTGTATATACCATTAGCAAACTTAAAAAGAAAAGAAGAAAGAACTTTATAGACATACATATATGACTACCTATGACCTATGACTACATTACGACTCTAATACATAATATAACTTAAATAATTTATAAGCTCCTTTGTTTGAACTGTATATAGTTACCTTGTTACTTCCAAGTTACAATCCCTGTTACAATGTAAGCAAAAGATCTTGTTCTAATGCAAAATGTTGTTACTATGTAAACCGCACTGATACTAAATAGCGCGGTATATAAGAATTTGTAATAAATAAATAAATAAATAATAAATAAATATATGTGTGTTAACTTCCCCTTCAAAAACTTCATACTACTAAAAGGACCATTGATAATGAGGACCTGACCATAAAAATGTATATAAAATTTCTAAAATATATGCGTACAGCTATAATATCTAAAAGAACAAATGTAATTTATAAAGGGGGAGGGGGGAAGGAGTAAGGTAACCCGGAGGCCACTAGGGGGACCTTCTTGTGTATAATTGTCTCTCAATTCTAATTCATATTATATAAACCATCTTATAGGAACCCAACCTCTAGATGTACCACAAGTCCCAATGTGCAAAAATGAACAGGAATTGGAAAGGACATAATTAAAACCAAGGAAACAATCTACCATGACTCTTGCATTGCCGAATTTTAAAAAACGGCTAGCCAGCAGAACATCCGCGCTTAAAGAAATGACTGCTCAAAACAAAAGAAACAAAGATCGTATGAATGTATCTACTTAAAAAAACAAGGCTAAAACATATAAGATAAAAGAATAAAATTATTTTAAAAACGTATTGAAAAAACTAACCAACCTTATTGGATAACATAAGAGATTAAAAGCACCGAGCCGTGCTCACTTTAAACAACAAATGGACATGAAGAAAAAACGCCGGCTTCTGCGCTCTTAAAAAAGAAGAGGATTTGAGTGGGAACAATCTCGTTACATCAAACCGTGCGTATGTAATTGTATGCAAAAGCTAAGATAGCCAAATCATCAATGGAAATAAATAAAAAGATGAAAAGAAGGGGTATAAAGCAGACAATGAATAAAGAAAAACACTATTATGTAATTGAATGAATTATTGTATAAATATATTCTTAAATATAGATGGTGGCTATGTGTCACAAATTAAAGGGAACCCGCAGATAACCGATATATATATCTCCCTTATAATTGTGAATCACAGTGTGACCTATTATGCAATCATGTATTAAATAAACCATTAATTGTATGAACATTAATATAAGAATTGCCATGTGCCTGAGTAAAAGGAATAAAAACAGCGAGCAGTGCTCACTTTAAACAACAAGTAGACATGAAGAAAAAATGCCGGCTTCTGCGTTCCTAAAAAGAGGAGATTATGACCGGACCGATGACGCCACGCCAAACCATGCATGTGCAATAGGGTGAAAAAGCTGAGACAACCAACCAAATAAAAGAAAAATGAAAAAATGAAAAAAGGGGGGTGATGAAAAAAGGGGTATAAACCAACGTGCCAATGAAAGGAAACATTATTATGTAAATGAATGAATTGTTGTTTAGATGTATTATAAATATGACTGATGGCTATGTGTCACAAATTAAAGGGAATCCGCAGGTAACCGGTATATATATATATATATATATATATATATCTTATAATTGTAAATCACAGTGTGACCTATTGTACAACCATATACTAAACCAACCATTGAATATATAAACTTTAATTCATATGAAAATTATCATATGCCTAAGCTTGGTAAAAACAAAACCACATATTCCATTGATAAAAATCCATTCAACTAAAAATACAATTAAAAAACATATTAAACAAACAAACCAATATACTAAATGAACCACTGACTAGGCATTAATGACCTCAGGATGGCCTTACCCCTACATATGGCGAAACTAATCACCGTAGGGTTAAAAGCAGATGCTCACATCATAGGTCACTGGCCTTTTTATTCTTTTTATAATTGTATATTGCACAACTTCCTAGATTACTAAGATTAATTAAAACATCCAACATCCAAAAAAGTACTTTTAAGAATTCTTTACAAAAGTAAACACTCACTGAATAAGAAGCGTCTGCACTCCTGCATAACACTGGAACCCATGAATCTTCATTTCATTTTCCTATAATGAAATAGAGAAACTTTTCTAAATCAAAAATATCAATACACTGTTAAATAAAGTTACTGTCACTTATCTGAATAGATCCATGGAGCCAGCATATGTCGGTAACCGAAACGCCCGTTTCTGCTTAACCGCAAACATTGCACAACCATAGGCATCCACCGTTGCGGCAAATAGAATCAATGCCCAACAAAAGCTTCTGTTTCACCATATAGGCTTCTTCAGGGGTTCCTAATGGTATAATTTTTGGAGATATTCCAACAATCGGACACAAAAAGCGTCTACAGATATTTCAACCAACAGGTGAAATCAACGCCTCCCACCGCTATCACATTGACAGCATCTGACGTCAACTTCTTTTAAAGAGACGTTCTGCTACCCAATTTGCTCAATGAAGCTGACGCAATTCTTTATAAAGAACTTTCATTCCCAACCTCACAAACCCAAATAACACTATACAAATTCAATTAAAAAAGAAGAAATTATATTGGAACTTCAGAGATACCTGGTAGATATCACATAAACAGCGTCATTCAATTTTATCATTTAGCCCATGAAGGTCCAAGGTATTGAAATCATAGATCCATTTCTGTTCCTTCTGCAACAGAATGCACCCTCTATCCCCTCTCCATATATTTAAAGGAACATGTATGGAGGAGTAGCCTAGTGGATGGGGCAAGGTACTTCAGGCTGGAAGGTCAGGGGTTCAAATCCCACTAGAGGACAGCAACCTTGGGCCAGAAGGACTGGGGTTTCTAGTCCCACAGATGCTCCTTGTGGTCTTGGGCAAGCCACTTAACCCTCCATTGCCCATGTTCCCTGTAAGTATTAGTGTATGTGTCTCATATCCCCACGTGTTAAATGTATCCCCCAATTGTTTTGTGACCACTTTGATTGAAGGATAAGGTGGTATACAAAACTGTCTAAATAAAAATGTTCTAGTACTGTACACCTTAATTCCTCAAAAGTATGATTGAAGGACAAACAATGCTGAACTAGTGGAATGTCAATTCATGCTTTGCTAATGCTGTATTTATGCTCTGACAGCCTGGTTGTCAAAGGACGTGTAGTTTTATCAATATACATTTTAAAACAAGGATACCATAAGGCATATACTACAAATGAAGTATTGCAGGTTATATTGTAATTATGCGGGAGTGCAGACGCTTCGTATTCACTGAGTGTTTACTTTTGCAAAAAAATCCTTAAAAGTACTTTTTCGGATGTTGGATGTTTTAATTAATCTTAGCAATCTTGGAAGCTGTGCAATATACAGTTATAAAAAGAATAAAAAGGCCAGTGACCTATGATGTGAGCATCTGCTTTTAACCCTATGGTGATTAGTTTCGCCACATGTAGGGGTAAGGCCATTCTGAGGTCATTAATGCCTAGTGAAAGTTTTGTAAAGTGACGGTATGTCTAGGAATTTATTTAGGAAGTATTTGAAAAATATTAGTGATTGATAATATTTACTAAGAGCGTTTTTTGTATAATGGGCACAGCAGTGCCATAACCGCATAGTAAATGTTAGGGCACCTGTGTGGTGTGTCAATGGGGCCAGGAGACATGTCAGGGCTGCCAAGTGGTATTACTGTGAAAATGCATCCTTATACTCCTACTGCTACACAGACCCAACAATTAACCTGTCACTATCCCGTCCAGACACACAGTGGCATGAGCAAACCACACACACATCTGTTTGGCAACCAAATCTATGCAATCTGTTATAACAAGCAGATGTAGATACCAAGGTTCCCAGTTTTGGCATCCAAGTGTTACCCACTCTGATTTGCCATCCTATAACATGGCCTTTGACAGCTGACCTTAGGCCTATCATGTCATAATGTTGTATTGTGATCTATCGGACCACAGCCACTCTGGCAGTACTGGTCCTTTTCCCACATGACACATGCCAAGCCAAGGCTTAACCCTGGGGCACATCATCATCGACATCATCTCAAAACACATATGGATATGGCATCTGTGCTAGAGACAGGCCACTCTACATGGCATAAGTTGTGTAAAGGACAAACATGCTGTGGAATACACCCATCTCGACAGTTTGACCATGATATGACCATGATATGAACAAGACACCCACAACACCAGTGACACTGCACAAGAGCAGCATGCCAACACCCTCACAGGACCCTGTGCCCAAATACAATTAGTTAGGGAGGGCACATAACATCCATCCTACAGCACTCACACCCGATGCCAGTCATAGTTTCTCAGCTACAGGACACCAGGAGTGACCTATGACAGTCATCTACACACAACGTATCACACTGTTGTGCACCAGATATTGGAAGATCTTCAGGCAGATATTGATAGGCAGTCTGGGAGTTTGCGACTTGTTGGGTCGACAGAGTCGTTTCAACAACAATCTTCAGATATGTATAAGCAAGTTGATCAGTTACGTAATGAAATCATGAAGATTAAATTGAAAAAACTCAAAAGAGATTACGATGACTACACGACAGGGTATGTCTATCCATGGCGGAATCCTAATCATCAACGAGATCGCAAAGCCTGAAATAAGATTTCATTTGAATGGTCCTTGGAAGAATCAGTGAGCTCAAAATCCTAGAAGGAGGGTTTTTTAGAAGATGGACATCAGAAGAAGGAAAAGAAGAAAAATCGTCACGGGAGAGAACGAGAATGATGCAGGGTTCACCATCATTAATAGTTTATCTCTCTGATGTATGTTTAACAGAAGCAGAGTCATGTTTATTAGCTAAAGGATTCACATTTGTTCTGAAAATTAGTTTTGATCCATTTCAATTTAGGATTGATTTTGAAAAGTTTATGAGAAAGTTGAACCTTAAGAATTTTTTTGCATTATCATCTGCTAATGAGTTAGATTCAGATGTTATACCTGAAGATGTCTCTGCTTTGTCTCTGAAGTGGGTTCCTCTGCTTTTTAAATCTACCTGGAGTCCTCCTGGGCCATTATACCCTAATCTGATAGCATTTCGAGAATTAGTATTAAGAGATATTGAGAGTTTAGAGGGGACTGTTACCCGGAGATCTAGATGTGTTTTACCAACACAAGAAAAATCTGCTCTGAAGAATTTGGCTGCACGGTTGGATATAATTATTAAACATGCGGACAAGGGAGGGGCAATAGTGGTTCTTAATAGAAGAGATTATCTGGCCGAAGCTTATTGTCAGCTATCCGATCCATTGGTATATGTTCAATTGGAGGAGGATCCCACTACAGCATTGCAATGTGAGATAAAAGATTTAACAGCTCAAGCTTTTTTGACGCATTGTATAACAAAAAAGGAAATGGTATTTCTGAATGTGAAGTCTCCTTCTGTACCGCAGCTTTATTTGCTTCCTAAAATGCATAAAGATATGAAACAGCCTCCAGGCAGGTCGATTGTGTCAACAAGAGGTTCTGTTTTGTCTATGTTAATTGATTATTTTTTACAACCGATACTGAAAACTATCCTTTCCTATATACGGGACACCATGCATTTTTTGGAAATATTGAGAGCAGCTGCTGAATGGGCAAAAAATGAGTCTATATTATTGGTCACCCTAGATGTTAAAGCTTTGTATACCAGTATTCCACAGGGGGCGGCACTAGAAGCTATACAATCAGGACTACAACAGAGAGGAGATGTTGGAGCCTTGCAGTTAGAATTTCTAATGCAATGTGCGCGATTAGCCCTGTGCAAAAATTATTTTAGCTTTAATGAAGATATTTTTCAACAAAATATAGGTGTAGCGATGGGGGCTTCTTTTGCCCCATCAGTAGCAAATTTATGTATGGGTCTTTATGAGGAGCGATGGTTAAGGAGATCACCATATTTTCCTCAAATTAAGATATGGCGACGATACATTGACAATATCTTTGTATTGTGGGAAGGCACGATTGATTCTTTGATGATGTTTTATGATTGGTTGAATAATGTTGATCCAAATATTCAATTCACGATTAATTATAACACTCAAACGATAGTATTCTTAGATGTTCAGATTCAGAGACAGGAAGATGGGTGGGGGACTACTGTATATAAGAAAAATACTGATAAGAACACATTTTTATATTTTTCTAGTGCCCATCCGATGAATTTATTAAAAGGATTACCGTTCTCGCAGTTTATTCGATATCGGCGGAACTGTTCCTCAATGGCTGACTTTAAGATTCAAGCACAATCCCTGAAAAGGGATTTTTTGGATAGAGGTTATCCTGTTAAGGTAGTAGAGTGGGCATATAAACGAGCACTTTTTAATGACCGGAATTGGCTATTATCCCTGAAACAGAAACAGGATAAAAACAGAGAATAAGTTAATTTTATTTCAAGATATTCACCTTTCAGTACGAGGATCCAGCGGATCATACGTAGGCACGTCAATGTGTTAAGAATAGTGCCAGGATTTGAGGACAAGAGTCCTAGATGTGTTTGGCAAAGGGATTGCAATCTAAAGGAGATTTTGAGTCCCTCTCGATTAAGGCAAATTAAGGAGCCACATGAACAATGGGTAGGACATGGGTGATGTGGGCAGTGCGCTGTTTGTACTGTTTGTTGGGAGATGGATCGATTTACATATAAAGGGAGAGAGTATATAAAGGGATACCTCATGTGGATCGTATTTTGTGGTGTATGGGATCTTTTGCCCTTGCCAATTGTTATACCTAGGGAAGACAATCCAACCCCAACAAGTTCGGATAGGAGATCACAAAAGTAGGTTGTGATGTAAAAGACGGAAAGCTCTGTTGGTAGATCATTGCTTGCAGAATGGACATAATTTTGATGACTTACGGTGTTTTTGTATTGAACGGGTAAGTACAGGATCTAAGGGCATGACGCATGAGCAGTTTTTACTCTATAGAGAGCAACGTTGGATTTTCATGCTCGACACAATCATTCCAGGTGGACTGAATTTCAATTTGGATTGGAAAGCCTGTATATGATACCAGCGTTTGGAAATGACGTTAGGCCTGTATATGATATGAGTTGCTCATACTGATTGGAGGCTTCTATGTGATAGTTTTCGGTCATGTAAGCATAGTGACGTCATACGCTGATGCATTTAAATACTAATGGCGGCGTTCAGTATTCTGATCATGGAAGCCGACAAATGAAGCTGTTACACAAGTAAAGGAAAGCTTATACACTCCGATGGTAGTTGTAAGCTCTTATAGAATGTTGGTTGGTTAAGATGCTAAAGTTCTGTATCGTGAAAAAAGTTGAGTGCGCAAAAAATTGTAGCATGATAGTATAGCAATGTTTTGTATTTGTTTTTATCGTTTTTAGTTCTATCCCCTGAAGCAGCGTATGCGAAACGCTAAAGGGACGTCCAGGTGGGCGTCCTGGAAGCCTGACAGAAGAAGAAAGGAATTGGCAAATTCTCTATTTTCTATACTAAAGGGCTTGTTTTGTTAAACTACTTTTTGCTAGAATATTATTCATGAGAGTTTTAAGAAAAGTCTCGCTTCTAGGTAAGGTGGATGGAGGACATATTAGCAGATCGTTGATGCAATTAGCCCTGGTTAAAATACCTGATGCCTGTTAATGGCGAAAGGTTTTTCCCGGGGGATTCTGAGGTTTGCTGTCTCCATTTTCACTTTTGCTGAGAATCTAATGCTATTTTGAGGTGAATCAGTAGAGCTGTTTGTGAATTTATGGAGTATCATTTATAAGCTCTGATACTGATCTAAGTTTGTTTGTTAGTGCACCAGATACCGACAAAATGATGGCTGTGGGGCACTGTTTCACAGGGCACCCTGACATTCACCAGAGTACTGGGGAGGGTGGCCCAATCATCTGTAAATGTTAATTTTAGCCTCTCGCACCAGCTGCACATTGTGACATGGGTGGCATATTGCCATTCTCTATGCTGATCATGCCACCATACTTTACTGGCTCTCAACACAACTGATGTGCATGCCAGATGCCATACCCCCACATGTCTCTTGCTGCAATGGCATATAAGCACAGTAACCCTCTGCACAGACGAGGGATACATCTGTCGCCATTCAAACAATGTGACCTACCGCATGTTGATCATACCACCACACAGTTCAGAACAATGTACACAGCTTAATGTACATGGCTTTGCCAAAGCAGCCCAGCCAGCACTGACCGATGTGCACAATGTTTTGTTACATGACATTTCTCCCCACAATGTATCCTTGCTATTCTTCTCCGACCATCCCATCCAGTACAGATATGGTAGACGTCCCCACAGCCCTCCCTGACACCATGCAGCAGTCAAACAGGCCATAGGGTCACATACAAATGTATCTACATACATAAATGTTACATGTGTGACCACATGGCTATCCATATCTGCAGGATGTGTCAGTTGCTTGCACAGGACAGGGTATATGCGGAATGAACAGGGCTGCATTGCCCTGAGTGATCCCATGTATCTGGTGTCTGGCTTGCAAGCAGTGTGCACATGGGATGGACCCAGAGGAGAACACTCATTGGCAGAGCTGTGCACTTCAGGGAGGAAGGAGTGGTCAGTGGCCTTGGGTCTCGGTCATGCCTGGCATTTGTTGTTTGAGCATTGTGTGATTGTGTGTCTATATGTGACCATAGGGACTATGTGCAGGCCCACATGCACACAATGGGGGTAGCAGGAGCTGGCTGTGAGAGGAACCAGTAGGGGTGTGAGACCTGGAATGGTTGCAATGTGTGGCTAGTAGGGATCACCCCCACCACCCATGACCAATGTATCTAGTATCTGATCGCAGTGATTGTACACCACTGTGATGCACCTTAACCTGGCCAGTACATCCAGATATTGCATGGCCATAGATATAAACATACTCATAAGCCATACTCATATCCATGTGATCTTTGAACCTTGATGTGTTTCAACACCTACCAGCACGTGGATGGGCTGTGTCAAGTTCTGGGGGCAGTCCGTATATGTAGATGGGCCCCAGTTTCTGTGCTAGCTGTTTCTCCACCACTACCAGTGCCCAGTGCATGCTGATGCTCGGCTGTGAGGTGTGCCCTGACAGAGCGTTTGATGTTGTTGAATCTCTTGCGTAGGCCCTCACAGTCCCGAGTGGGTTTAACGACCTCAGCAACAGCCTGCCTTATCCTCTCTCACAGAGCATTTCTTGTGCTGACAGGGGTCTGTATGCTCAGGCACCCATAGAGCTCCTCATAGTGCTCCAGCACCTGTGCACAGAGCACATCATTCTCCTCCTGTGGGAAGCACACTGTCTTCTTGTGTGACTCATCTGACACATGCTTCCTCTTACATTTGCGGTCACTTGGCTTGTCCTTCAGTCAGTGTTGCAGTCTCCCCAGATGGGCCGGATTGTTCCTCATCCGGAGAAAGGCATCTCCACACCGGGCTGCCCCTGTGGCACCTGCTCCAGCCCCACTCCCTGTGTACTCCTTCTGACAGAAGTCTGCTGCTCTGCGCCATTGTCCCCCTCTGCAGACACTTGGTGCATTGGCTCCATGTTTCACCCAGTTCTGAATTGTGGTTTGCAAACACCAGCCATGTAGCGTAAACGAATAGCATATGTGCAAGGCGCCTAATGATGGTGTAATGGGCATTGCGCATGTGCATGGCACCCTACCTCTCAGTTATGTGCCTTGCGCATGCACGGGGTGCCTTACCTTTATGTTCCATGCTTTGCGCATGCACAAGGTGCCTTTTTATGTTCCATGCCTTACACATGTGCAGGCACCTTACCTTTATGTTATGTGCCTTGCGCATGTGAGGGACACCTTACCTTTACCTTACGCGCCTTGTGCATGCGCATGGTGCACTACCTTTCCGTTCTGCACCTTGCGCATGCACAGGGTGCCTTATGTTGTGAGAGTGGAATGGGAACATCATCCTAAGGTGCCCTGCACATGTACGTCACTCTAAGGCACCTTGCTTATGTGCCATGTGTGGATCGTCTGTACTGCAAATTCATTTGGCTGCTCGTGTGTGGTGACTGTGGCTTGTGTGTTTGTCGTCATCAGCTCCCCAGCCCCACCCTTTTCCCCATACTTCCTATTTGTGGCACAGTGTCTTTGCTGTTCCTGTCATCCATGATGGCTCACTTTGGCTTTGTTGTGAGTGCTGTCCAGTGGTTGCATGAGGAGGAAAAACTGCGGTTGCTTGATGAGGGAGATGGTTTCACTGGGAGTGTGGCAATGGACTGGGGATCTGGGAGTGTGGCAATGGACTGGGGATCAGCCCCACAGCAGCACAGACCTGCACCTGTGGAGAGGACACAAGCCAAGTATGGGGAACCATGGTGCCGTAGGCATGTGGAGACTTGTCCCAGATGGCCTCATCTTTACAGGCCCAGAGCCATGCTCCAGGGCATGCATGAGACCCAGGTCATCTCCCTCTATCATCTGAGCACAGGAGCTATAAGAGAGCTCTATAAGGATCTTAGATCTGACCTCGAGCCTCTTACTGGCCAGTCTCATGCCATACCAGGGTTGGTCAAACTCCCGAGTGCCCTACATTGTTTTGCCTCTGACTGCTTCCAGACATCTGTGGCTGCAGTTGGAGGAATGAGCCAGTCCACCTTCTCCCGCTGTCTCCAACAGGTACTGCATGCCATGATCATCCGGGTAAGGAATTACATTGTTTTTCCTGACAATAGGCAACAGTGGAGGGCCCTAAATCAGCAATTTGAGCACATTGCAGGTATACTACACAGGATGGGAGCTATTGATTGCCCACATGTTGCCATGGTCCCACTCAGAGACAGGGAGGCAGTATACTGCAAGCACTACCATTCCTTGAATGTGCAGGTGATTTGTGATGCAAAATGTGTATTCTGAATGTGGTTCCCAAGTTTCCAAGGTCCACCTATGACTCCTATATCCTGCATCACTCGACAATATTCCGGCAGTTTGAATGGACAGTATGAGGACTATGTCCTGCTGGGTGAGTGGTCTGCTGCTTTCTAGTATGTGCAGATATGGGTAGCATGGTCACTGTCATGATATGTGCAGTAAGTCAATGATATCAGCAGTAAATGCCAAAGGGGATGGGCTGGTTTGTTATAGCAGATGTCAAGGTGAACTGGAAGGAGACTGGACATGAGAGGACAGGACAAACAGACAGCAGACAATGGTGAGCAAGCAGAGGACATGATGAAACCGGATGTAGGTAAGTGGACCAGTTCACATGAACGCTCACATGTCCACGCTACAGTGAGTATAGCAAACATTGCTTACAGCCACTTTGTCTGGGTTGGTATGTGTGCACCATTCTCATCTTTGCCATTTGTCTACTGCCAGTCTAAATTACTTAATATTGTTCCCATCACAGTGTTATTCCACATTGTAGATGTTGTTTTCTGAATACCTGGTTTAATGGTTGTCCATTAATCCAGTTTCTACATTCTGTTCTATTGTCATTTGTTTGCTGATGAGCAAGGTTTAATATGTTCAACACAGCTGTCATCATCTGCTGATGTAATTTATATGACTGTGGCACATGTTGACCTTTGCCAGTAGGTGATGTGTTGTTTTTTTCTACAATGACCAGCTTCAATATTTGGAGTGCTGTGTTTGGATAGGAACATTTTGGTTATCTCTGCATCCTGCTAATGCTTTATTGATATGGCAGGTTTCCGATGTGTTTGGAATGGCAATGGAGTATTGTGGTACCATATGTACATTGCAGCTGTGACTGGAATATGGCATTGTAGAATGATGCCAATCTCTCTATCCATGCACTCTTTTGAGGGGAACATGTCCTGTACATAGTGGCGCATGTTCCCAGTATGCATTCATTTTACACATAAACCTCTTGTGGCCATGGTGTCCTGCAATGTGTCTCCCCACATAGTAACACACAGCCCATTGGTCTACCCCTGGATGGTTGGGCCAAACATTGTAGCTGCCAGCAACACAAAGGTTTTTTCAGGGAAATGTGGATTGCACATGCATTACCCATGCAGTAATGTGCCAACATATCATTGACAGGTGCTCACTGGGATGTCTCTCATTGTACAGCAGTCCTATGGTCAGAGGACACATGCCATCATAAGCTGGTGTATATTCACTGCAATATTGTGTCTGCTAGATGTTACTGCATTAGTTGTTTATGTGATATGGAAGGGCAGGGTGCAATAGCGATGGACAGTCATGTATATACTGGCATTGTGTCCGCAAATAGGTTCATTGGTGAACTGTCATGTTTTCTTTATGCAGGTGATGCTAGATAAAGTGTTGGGCCTGGTTTCTGACCCCCGTGTGTTTTCCACGATCACCTGCAGAGGTGAGATACAATGAGGCCCATACCTCCACCCGCTCTCTCATTAAGAGCATCTTTGGCATGTTAAAGAGTCACTTCAGGTCTCTGGATAAGACCAGTGGGGCCTTACAATACCGATCCATGACTGTGGCAAAGATAATTTTGGCCTGCCCCATCCTGCACAACATTGCTGTCAGGCATAATATCCCATTCAACATTAATCCAGATCTGGAGGTTGAACCATTGTGCCGTCCTGTATGTGACCATGGAAACACATGTGTGGGCACAGCAATCTGGCAAGGTCTGATTGAGGAGTTCTTCTCATGTAAGTTATGTGTATGTGGGGAAGTGCATAAGTGTAAAAATGTGCATACTATCCTGTGTGTCTCCTTTTAGCAACACAAAATATGTTTGTCTGCTGTATTTGTGACTGTATAGAATCTGGTTGGAGGCTATCACTCTGACTGTTGTGGTGAGGTCCCTGATTATACCAAGAGGATCTATATGCAACCACATGTTGTGCGGAGTTATACATATGACAACACGGCAGTGATTTGGGACTGGTGTGTCATACATACAGGCATCAGAGCTATGCAAATATCATCAACATGCATATGTACCACAAACATTACTTTCTTGTGTGCTGATATTTTTTTGTACATTTACCTGCATGTACTGAGGGGACAGAGGAACATTTACATGGCTGATATTCCCTCATATTCCTAGGTGTGATTGCTGTAAACCAATCTGGCTTGCATCCATATATACCCCATGTCTGTGATATTGCATTTATATAACCCTATGGACTTCAGCAGGTTGACATTAGATGCCATAGTGTTGATGACATTTTGAACTATAGGTGTCAGGTGTACAGATGTGACAGGGGTGGCAGTAGTACAAGTTGCATTTATCCTTTCCTTTCCATTGATGTCCAAAACAACACCATGACTGTGGCCTTACATGGGCTCAGGACATCACTCCTAGTAGCCTCATCTGTGACCCAGACAGGGGCATGGTACATTGTGCCCATATGTTATTTACTGCACTGTGTGTGCAGTGAAATCAGCATCATATAGTTACAATGTTCATTTGTTCATTATCGGTTCCTGGTGTGAGTCTGATTGGCCCTTTATATATCACTGCTTTATTAATGCTACCTTTCTGATGCCTCCCTCTGACTGTTGAGATCATGTACTGGATTGTGTCCCTTGTGGAACATGTTGTACATTTCGTCTGATGGCTAATCAGAATGCTTCATCACATTCACATCTGGCACATTACAGAACATAGTTTAAACAACAGGTAATGATGTTTGAACATGCACACACACGTCTCACATTTTGTAAATGCCACCTCTGGGTCAGGAATGAGAGGTTGCACACACAGACATCTCTAGGCAGTCCCTGTCTACCGCATGCACCCCACAACAGCTATCTTCCACATTGGATAATGTTTGGCTAACATCATCAATCCTCATGTATGCTGTTAGATCGTTAGTTAACCAGAGTTATGTGAGAATTCATTGTCCTGTGGCAGGACTATGGCACACCTGAAACACATGCCTAATCAGATGTGACTGTTATCTGTACCAATCTGCTTGAATGTCCTACACCTTCAATGGTAGCTATGTTATGCCAATGTAATGGCTTCATGTCATACGATTCCTATGGGATATTTGGAACCGGCAAGCACTTTGATGGTAACTCATGATCTTTATCTTTATTGTTTCTTGATTTACTGCCCATGGCAATGAGGCATCAGAGCAGTGTACAATTACAATAATATACTGATATGATGTGTGATGACAAGCATACATACCAACCTTTCTATTATCTTTTTCACAGGGTATTGCCCACCCATAGCAGCAGGAGCCAACATTGCATCTGCAGTTACCATGACCAACAGTTTGGTTGAGACAGCAACAACAGGAGATGATGCCTGAGAAGGGGTTGCAGATGTCAATGCAGGATATTGAGATATTGAGATCCATGTGGCAGTTCAGGACATACAGATGGGCTACAATGATCTGGCAATCCAGTCCAATGCTGGTGTGGAGAGGCCCCTTGGCACACCCTGGTTGTCACGGACACTTACTATGGACTCTGTCATCATCATCTGCAAACCTTGAGCCTCTGTGCGACACACATGTCTGTGTGGAGAGACTTGGACAGGGCTGCCATGCTCCACACACCATTACAGCTAGGGAGACAGAAAGGTGTCCCAGCATTCATTCCAGCAGCAACAGCACTGACAACTGCACTCTGCCAATCCTGACAGTCATGTACACTTTGCTTGTTTTACCATGTCATTGCCATTGCTCTGTCATTGACGACAAACATTTAGGCAGCAAACTGTATCCTAATGGGTGTGTAGCAGCAGAGGCACATTGTGTCTTGGGTGTGTTATTCCTTGACACCCTTGCACTGGCCAAAGTAGTTATGACAGGCTGTCACACATCCCCAACAAAAAGCACCACAACGTGTGTCATGTCTCTTTCCCATATCCAGGAATGATCCTCTGCATACAGGGTGTCACTGTGTCATTTGGGGATTTACAGTGTTCATATGTGTGTGCATCAATATGTTATGACACAGTGACATCACATGGTGCATTTTTGGAAGGTGTACTGGAGCATAATTTTAATGATTAGCCAGTTCACAGACCATGTTGACCTGTTGTTTCATAATAAAGAAATGTTATTCTTGATTTGGATATAGCTTACACATTCACATGTGTGCTTCATTCTGTGACTCTCATGACAATGTGTCACACACATGGCAAAGGCCATTTTATGTTGTACTTTTCAGTATTTGTACACATTGCTTACATTGCATATTCCATGTACATTTTCTTACCTGTACACCTCAAGGACCTAGAGGCATACAGTGGCATCCCCAAAACTGTTGTGTTTGGCTGATTCTGCACTAGTGAGAGACAGGGTTTTAACTGTGCCAACACATGTACCTCTCATAACAACCTTCATCTTGACATTGTTGATCCTGGCCCAGATTTCATTAGACATTTATATGGGTAACTGCCCTAGTCACCTGTGTATATGGCTTCTTGGTGATTTGGTCAAAGCACCTACTTGGATGCTGCCCCTTTGAGAACCCAGGTACCTACCTGACACATCCATATGCTATGTGGTTGGCATCAAGGTGTGTTGGGGACCTTCTGAGGCAGGGCAGGGGCAGATAAACATAATTGTCAGATAGCAGCATTTTTCTGTGCATCACACATAGGCATCTGTGTGCTACAGCTCGGCACAGATTTTCCTTAGCTATCTTTCAGGAACAGAGTCTGTGCCATTAGCCTGTTAAATTTTCCCTAGCTGGTTAGCTCCTGCACCTTCTCGTTTGTGTATGTGGACCATGATTTTCAATGGGTGAGCCACATATGACCACAGCATTCGCATCACAGTTAGACATGTGGTGGTCATGCTATGCACGAACACAGCGGTTTGCAGCACCCAGATGAAAATCTGGGATCCAGATATTTCAGCACATAGCATCCATACATGTGCTTGCTATTCACATCTGGCTCTGGCACCTGCCAAAGGAACATTGCTTCCCTAAGCCATATCAGCATTTGCTTTCTTTTTTTTTTAAATTCTTTATTTTCGTTTTGCAACAACAAAGGAAAGGAAGACATACAACTAAGAGACAAATACATACATGTAATGTGATACATACACCAAAGCAAACCCCCCGCCCCCCTCCCCCCTGCTTCTTCTCTAGAAACTAAAACATTCTCGAAGCGAGCGTGTACTGACATTATTGTGTTACAAAACCTTACAGCGATCTGAAACATTATTATGTTACAAAACCTTACAGCGATCTGAAACATGATGAGTGTACATTAAACAGACATGTCGAAGCAATGAGCAGATGGTACATGATCATTGAGCATCTGCCATTTAGACAAGCAAGAATGAAATTGGGTATGGAAAATAGCTCTCCGAGATATCTGCTCATATTTACTATATAAGCAGACAAGGTTCCACTATTCATTGACAGCAAGTCGAGAGCCATCCCTCCAAGTCCCCGTAATCAAACATATGGCTATACCCAGCATGAAATCAGGAGAAAGCGACCCTTCTTAGGAAGAGAGGGAACCCCCGCCGCTGAGCGGAGTCCCACAGTCGTCCAAGAAAGAGGCTCGTGAAGGTGCAAGATAAAGGAAATACGACCCCAGACCCGCCCCCAGTAAATCTGTAGTTAAGGACATTTACAAGAACATGAACGAGGGTTCCCACATCAGTATAGTAAGACCTACACAGGCCCCTGGCAGTTGTGTTCCATTTGACTATTTTCCTGGAATATAAGAACATCTATGTGCAAAAGGACGAGAGTTGAGTTTGGATAGCTAAAGCAGATCGGGAAACCCGCATTGTGTTGCTCCAGAAAACGCTCCAATGCACAGGGGTTAAAGTGGTTTGCGGTTAGCAAGCCCAGGCTTGTTGGATTTTACAAGTGGCAGTATCTGTACCCTGACATAATAGTTTATAAAAGTTAAAGGCTACTCCATGTGTACTACTAATAGAGTGAATTAGTTCTAATAGCCCATCCTTAGTAGGGACAGAGGGCGGCATGATTGGAGCACTTTTGAGGCAGCATGTAAGCTGCATCAATTGAAAATAATGTTTCGCTAGGAACGCAAATCCCCTGTATAGATCAGAAAAGGTTTTCCAACGAGCTGCAGAAAGAGCTGTTGGGGTGTCCTGATCCCCCTGGAGTACCAGGGTCTGGAAATAATCATACATGGCTGCTCGAATTTCAAACCGAAACTCTGGCTGAGTTAATAGGGCTCTATCAAAGAACCAGGCCCCCGGATTCCCTTGAAGTGCAGTAGTATGGTAGTGAAAGGAAATAGCAGCATGATCTGAAATATACTGGGAGTGAATCTTTGCAGCGTCCACCTGGGGAACTAACAGTGTTGATATTAGAAAGAAATCTATGCGAAACTGGGATTTGTGAGGGGAAGAGAAGAAGGTAAAGTCTAGCTCATTGGGGTGTAGTAGCCTCCGTAGATCGACTAGAACAATATCTTTGATCATAGAGGTAAGCGCGATATGACTCTTGGGGGGACCACTTATCCTGGGCGACTATTTGTCAATCAGAGGATCAAGAACTGAATTGAAATCCCCCCCACTATCAATGAAGAAGTAGCAGAGGCCTGCGCAGCCTGAGCAGTAATAGCAACAGGACAGGGTCATCCAGATTAGGAGCATGAAGGCATATACATGTAATTTTAAAGTTACCCATCTTGAGGTGAACTCTGGGCCATCTACCCGCTGTGTCTAAGCAAGTCGCAACAATAGTAGCATGCAGAGATTTCCTATCCAATATAGCAACCCCACATTTCCTAGAAACAGCTGGGGAGTAGGCGGCCACCATGTAAGGTTTAATATTGAGGTGGAAAGTTTCCTTCGAATTGAAATGTGTTTCTTGGAGGAAAATCAGGTCCGCAGCCTCATGGCTTAGATAGCTTAGGAGTTTCCTCCGTTTTATCGGATTATTGATTCCTTGTACGTTCAATGAAAAAATCTTACATGGTGCCATCAGTCGATACTAGACATTTTAGGTAAAAGCGCTTGAAAACTTACAACATTAGCAGAATCTGTACAATAATGACATAAGCACCAAGTATGCTGGCCAATACACCATATTGAAAAGTATGTACCAAAGTAACTTAGAGAAGAAGCAAACCCCCAATGAATATGGCGACCAGATGTCTGCGGGAGGAGGCCCTAGAGAGGAAGATAAAGACATAATAAAAGAAAAGAAACACCAGAGTCCATAAGAAACACTG
Source organism: Ichthyophis bannanicus (assembly GCA_033557465.1). Taxonomy (NCBI): domain Eukaryota; kingdom Metazoa; phylum Chordata; class Amphibia; order Gymnophiona; family Ichthyophiidae; genus Ichthyophis; species Ichthyophis bannanicus. Next base: position 737,049,985 of record CM066031.1, read on the forward strand.
TCTCTGATACTCGTCGAGGCTACTATGGGTAGATGGAGTCGGGTCCCAGATATCTTCAAAATAAGGCGACAGACCTCCCTCGACAGACTCTTCGCTGAGCCGCGGTAAATCCAATATGGCAGGCACAGTGGATATGAGAGTACTGGCGGGAATATTCTGGAAATCAGCGCATCAAGTCGGCTTCTTTAGAGTCCAAAAACTCCGCTAGTAGATCAGGGTCCTCAAATGTTCTTGTCTGATTGTGAAGCGTGACTCGGAGCTTGGCCGGGTACATCAGGCCATAGCGTGCTTGTAATTGTTGAAGCCTCGGCCGAAATTCCAGAAAGCGCTTTCGGCGGTCGACCGTGGGTTTAGCCAAGTCAGGATAGAAGGAGACCTTGTGGCTCTCAAACTCCATATGGCCCTTTGCCCGGGAGGCACTGAGAATTTGTTCCACATGTTGATATCTCAAAAGTCGAAAGATGATAGGCCGCGGGGTCTTCCTGTTGAGCGTTATGTTTGTGGGTACACGATGAGCGCGATCGATCTCCAATTCTTTGGTAAAGGTGATTTGGAGCAGGGAAGGGAGGATTTTACTTAAAAACTCCTTCATGTCACTCAATTCCGCTCCCTCCGGTATGCCCACGAGTCGTAGGTTGTTGCGGCGCGCTCTATTGTTGCCGTCTTCCACTTCTTTCTGCAAGGCCCGCACCTGACGTTCAACTTTGTCAAGTTTGGACAGCCGGACCGCATGGGAGTCTAATATACTCTCCATTTTGTCCTGACGCGAAGAGAGCCCCTCTAGCCTGCCTTGCAGTACACCAAGATCTTCCCTCAGCGCTCGAAGTGCTTCACCATTTGACTGCACGAGGTCCTTAACCCCTCTAATTTCTGCGAGGATTTCCTGCTGCATTTCGGGGCCCTCGCGCAAAGCCAGCCCCTTCTGTGGGGACGGGGGTTCAGTTTTGGAGCGTTTACCGTGAGAAGCCGCTGGAGAGCCAAATTCCAGGCGCGTGGGTTTGGTCCCCGCCATCTCACCAATGTGCCCCGGCAAGATCAGAGCAGAAATTCAAGTTTGTCCGGTGTTAATTCAGGATTCTGAGTAGGCCTCTCGGGAGCCTCAGCGTTATGCGACCATCCCGCTGGACATCGGGCTCCGCCCCCCCAGCATTTGCTTTCATGCACATGGACATGTAGCTGCAGAGTCATCTGTGGCTACGCTTTCTCATTGATATCTAGTAGACCATCAGAGGGCATGCATTGACCTGAACATCCTGTGCCACATTCAAGAGGTTGTTGGCCCTGCAAAGCATGACATCATGTTCTATCATTGCCTACACACATTCACTAGAATTATGTTGAAACATCAGCCATGTCCCATATGTGATATGGTTATTATTGTTGGAATGCAGTGGATGCCCTCCAACTGACTCGCTGAATTGTCATCCCAACATTACAAATGTCATCAATAGTCAGTGTGGAGATATATAGCAGACATATGTGTGAGCAGCAAGGTTGGTCATGTATGATATACATGGTCCAAACTTCCGTGAGACAACACATGTGTAAAAGGGTGCACATTGCTAATGTTCAGATGTGGGAGCAATGCGTTTCTTCAGAGAGTCACAGGCATTAGGGGAGATACACCATGTGTCTCTCACTTGGTCAAATCTGCAAGGTAGCTATGAGGCTCATGTTTCTGCATACAGCATACACCAACAGAGCCTTAATGACTGATATCTGACCTGTGCCTCACAGACATCCTTTGCTAGAAAGAAAATGTGGCCAGCTATGTAACACAGTATCTGCGGCATAGATGACATGTTATATGTATGCTCATGATTAGCTGTACTTTCTATTTCTTATGCCACATGTGGAACTGGCAGCAGCACCTTTGGTACACACAGGCACTGCATATCTACATATATTACCTTTACCCAAACAATAGACTGTTGGATACTTTGGCAGATATCATAGAGGGGCAAGGGAGGCATCATGTACATGATTGCTTACCAACACCACTGCACATCTTTGTTGTTCATACTGCCTTCACATTGTGTTTTAATCACACATAGCATCTCAGTGCATGCTACCTATCCAGACCCTGTACAGCCGCTCTTCATCAGGTCATACTGCAATAGATGGAATAGTGCTACAATAGTTGTGTCCATATGTACAGAATGAGGCCTTACGGTCTCAACATGCATTCCATGGCACAATTCTCATGAGGTGCACAGCAAGCAGATGCATAGCTGATGCAGCAGGGCTCCATAATGTCCAAGACAGTTGCATAGGATTTGGTCTCCATGTCTGTGCAGCTCCATTGCAGTTCTCAACTCACAGCCCACAAACAACATTGATATTGACATGACAGCAGAGCCAAAATATGCCAGCCCATAGCCAAGGTGCAGATGCATGTCAACTCCTGCACGCCTTCCTTTCTTGTTTTCACAGATATTACGCCACATTCAGGATGACCTTTGGCAACATGTATGTCAAATAACATCCCCATCTGGCAGGCCTACCAGGAACATAGATGGCCTACGACTAATGCAGCAATCAGCATCAGGTGTTGTGCATGACAGACAGCCCCCACATGCTCATCCTGGAACACACACCATCCCAGCCACATCTGGGGCTCTCCATACAGCTCCCATGTTGCTTCATGGTATGCATGTGCTGGATTGGCATAGTTATATCAACAGGTTCACCAATTGAAACAATCAAATCTTCAAAAGAAATATGTTACTATTTTTCACTTCCTATTATAGGTCTCAGACAAAATTCACAGCTCTTTTGTGTGGGCTAAAACTCTGCCTTCATATCGAGCTGCTATTGGCATCAATGACCTTTCAAAGGATTTTCAAAGATAATCCCCTGATGAAACAAATGCAGTGAAACGCTTTGGGCGCCTTAAAATTCTGGCGCTGGGATTCGCTCAATGAGCTGTTTTGTGAAGAAATGACATTTCCATAATGAAGCTAAATACTTGTTTTTCAAGGTTAATAAGCAAGGCATAATATGGAAATGAATTTGAAAAAAATCTTTGAAATAGCAGCTCGATATGAGGGCAGAGTTTTAGCCCACACAAAAGAGCTGTGAATTTTGTCTGAGACCTATAATAGGAAGTGAAAAATAGTACCATATTTCTTTTGAAGATTCAATTGTTTCAATTGGTGAACATTAGAGCGTGAAGTTTTTTTACATTACTGGTAGTATTCGCTCCAAGAAGTGACCATTATATATTGTATGGTTATATCAACATGCAGAAATGTGATGCAGGGCATGGCATAGATCATCAATGTTGGTGCCTCAAAATAACCCACATACTATCTACACACAGGCTCATGACACACAGACTTGCAGTCTGTCATACTGCAATGAGGGGCATACAGCACAATGCACATAATCCAGCTTCTACATGAGATCTGTCATTGGGGATAAGCTTTGGACTTAGCAGTGAATGTACATGGGACCTGTGAGAATCATACTGTGATGCCTTCCCATATTTTCACTGCACACCGGCCCAACAAAAGCTGACATGTGGAGGTGCCGACATGTTCTCACATTGCAGGCAGGATCATGCTGCTGCATTGTTTGTTGCTGTTCCACAGTTAAATGTTGTAGGTGCCTAGCATCAGGGTTCTTGCACTGTTCTTGTACACCGCACTGCCCAGTGGAAATTACACTTGTTGGTGTGCAGCATGCAACTGACTCTACAAGACAACATGCTGCATCTGTATGTACTTGCCAACAGACGTCATTTCCTATGTTCTCATTCATAATGTGCAGAGGGCAGAGACATGCATCTGAGGCCATTTCTGTTTTGGGTGAGGCTTGGGAGAATGCAGAGAGTTGTTTGTGTGAGGGCAACAGATGTCTGAAACATGCATTTAAGATGGGTCAGGTTTCAGACCCACTCCATGAAATAAGAAACATTTAACCACAACAGATATGTGCACAACACACCGGTCATTCACAGTCCTTTAAGAATGAGCTGACAACCTGCTGGTACAACGGAGACTGACACATACATACACACATTTATTGATATATGATACCATGGCATAGTGGTTAGAGCACTGTGTTTGGATGCACAGGGATGATAGTTCAATGCACCCTGGTTCTTTTGTGTAGATTTTGTTCTGGGGTGCTCCAATTTGCATCCAAGAGGGTGTCAGTTCAGCAAAGCCCCAGGCACCCTTGTACCTATTCCTTGTGAGCTATTTCATACATGTTCTTTTCAATCCCGACTATCAGACAGGCAGAGCATGTTGCCTCAGCTGTGGCCCATTGGAGAGTGTTGGTGCTGTGACCCCAGCTGATGCATGGCCCACACAGTGGAAAGGCTTGGGAGACTGGACTCAGACTGTGGGAGCCAGTCTTGGCCTCCATTGCATCTATATAGACCATGCAGCCATATCCTACAGAAGTGATGTGGACATATCAACCCGTTTCTACATTGCAGGCAGATATATACATTCCCTTTATTGGTACATGGCAGATGCTGTGCAGGTTTAGCATAGTGGTTAAAGCACTGTGTTTGGCTGCACAGGGGATGCTGGTTCAATGTTTGTACTGGATGTTCTTTTAAACCCTCCTCATTCTTCTGTCCAGACTTGTGCAATATCTGTGCTCTATCATGTACCCATGTCCTGATTCTTTCTACCATACTCATTACAATAATGACTATTGGACAACCAGACTGTTTTTCTCTCTGCTGTGATACCTAGGGACTGTTCCCACTATGACCACAGCACATGAGTGGGCCACAGAGTGCAAATGATTGATATATATCTATATATCAATATATATTTATGTATATCCATGACTGTAACTGCACATCTTCCCTTCTATACCATGTATACACCACATGTGGACACATAGCGGTAGAGTGATTTTGAGCAATGCTCATTCCCTTTGTTGGTTCAGCATCCTCTGTGAGGTTCTGTGACTTTTTGTCATTATGCTTGAGGCACTGTGTTTCTGGTGAGTGGACCACATTTCAGATACCACATGTTTTCATCAGGGTTCTGTTACCCTCATCTGGAGATACTGTCAGCTGCAGACCAGGGTGTGCCTTTACAGATGCAGTCATTCCAAAATGGGGCCTCACATAGGTCATGCATGCACATTACATTCATACATTTCTGACAGCAATACTTTTTTGCCTCCAGCATGTAACATTGCAGGGGGATTGATGATGTTGGGCCAGTGGATGTCTTATACACATGAAGCACATATTTGAACCTTGACACCCTGACTTTGAGTATCCATTGGAAACTCTGACACGTATATGTTGTACATGTGGCCATATCCCACCCCCATCAGCTGCCATCCTCACACTCCTTATATGCTCCATATTACGACGCAGAGATAGACATGTGGCTTTATGATGTCCACATGTATGAGGTGGATTGTGCAATTCTGGTACCCTGCTGAGGCAGCCACCACACCTGCTGCAATGGTATTTTCAGGTCCCCATGGCACACCTACATCTTGGACAAACAAACCCAAGTGGCATGTGTGCCATCACACTGGCTATATCTGACCACCACTAACATTACACACACTTTGCTATCACTATCGGAAACACAGATCCTCATTCACCATACGGCCATCATATGCAGTCCAATATCTGACATGCAGCTGCTACACCATGACATGTGTGAGAACATGTGCAATTGCTCAACACTTGGAACGCATCTCTACTGTGGCTGCTCCACTACATCACTCATGCTCAGTCCTTCTTTTGCTGAAGATATCAATAGCATGCTGACTGCACCCTGACAACTTTCGGACCTCTCCTATACATAACACTGACTGTACTAACAGTGACATGTGCTCACCACACTGCTGCATTATTCGTGGGTGTCATCTGTACATCCAACTTACTGACAACAATATCAGATGGAAAGGGTTCGTCAGGTCCATGTTCTACCACGTGCCCATCCATCCCTCAACTTTGGATTTTCTCCCATTGCTGCTCCTTTCTCCTGCTTTGAATTTGCTGCCTTTTTTGTATGTTACAGTGCATGCTTGTCACCTAACCACACCAGGTTCTGTTAGCATGTGCTAAAAGACACATAGGGCGCTTTATGCTGCCATGCCCCCTACACTCCCAGGGAGCTTTCCGCATGAAGGTGCCTTATCGCTGCCTTTAGCGCGTGCTACTGCTTGCTACCTTATCGTGGTTTAGTAAACATACTCCATAATTCAAGAATTGTAATTAGTTAAACAAAAGAGATTGCTTTCATTTCAAAATGATGTGAAACAAAATAGGAAATATCATTGACATTTCCCATTTCATTTCAGATAAATGCACATCCCTAAAGCACATGAGTATATGCTGCCACATAACGTCCTAGCCTGCCATTTTAGAAACAGCGATGTGTAGTGCCGTTGCACTATTCAAAGAGGCAGTATGAGGGGGAAAAATTATTTTGGTGAGAAAAGGGAATGCCTCAGTTATCGTTTAGATGCTGGCTGAAATAACCATTTTCAAATTCCTATGTGTGCCAAGGGACAGGTATAGATGTAAACATGTGCACCAAAGCATTCACTGCCCTTCTGAAATTGGAGATACATGTGGATCATTTTGTTACCGACTTTGACATGCCTCCATCATGCCCTCATGTGACATAGACATTATCATGCCAAACACATATAAACTTGGTGCTTTATAAAATGGTTCTTGGGGCATGGATGTGATTGGCGCATCTGAATGGATGTTTTCAAATGTGCAAATCATGAATGGCACACGTACTGTTTTATACACCTAACGAAGGCTATAGCCAAAAGATGGCCCCTGCTGGGTTTTTTATTGATAGTTCTTTCTTTATTTAATTTCTTGATATACTGCCTATGCTGAAAGGCATTAGAGAAGTTTACAGATGCTACAGGCAGGCACTGGATATATTCATCCCCGAAGGGCTCACAATCTACATACAATGGAGGGTTAAGTGGCTTGCCAAAGGCACCCCTATAGGACTAGAAACCCCAGTCCCTCCGGCCCAATATTGCTGTCCCTGAGTAGGAATCAAACCCCTGGCCATAGGTAACTTGTCCCAACCACTAGGCCTATAACAATATAATTATCACTACACTATTTCTTCAGTATGACATTATGTGGGTGCTAGTGCCTCTTGTTGTTTGGGTTTCATTTTATAGGAATTACTGGCATTACTGTGAAACAAGCTTGAACAAACTCAGTTTAATTTGACAATTGCTCTAACAAAACTATAGCTATGTTGGGATTATGAGTGACTTTTTCATATAACCTTTCATTCAATTTAAAAAAAAATATTTTCTATCAATATTTCTTGTTATTCATATAAGACTTGATTCACTCGAGTTTGATTTGGCCTCAAGGTAGCGAATGTGTAAATAAGAAACAATTATAAAAACAGATTTGCCGCAGAACAAGTTTGAACAAACTCAGTCTAATTTGACAATTGCTCTAACAAAACTATAGCTAGGTTAGGATTATGAGTGACTTTTTCTTATAACCTTTCATTTGGTTTAAAAAAAACACAACTTCTATCAATATTTCTTGTTATTCATATAAATCTTGATTCACTCAAGTTCGATTTGACTTCAAGGTGGCGAATGTGTAAATAAGTAATAATTAAAAAACAGATTTGTCATAATGTCAACAAAAAATACATACAGAGGTCAATTTTTCTACTTCCAGTTGTGAATGTTTATTGACATGCAGGATATGTTAATAGGCACTTAAGTTGTTAATTTCTCCTCTATGAATATGTCCATATATTTCTCATTAACATCATCCCACTACCAAAGATAAGGGGTATGTTTACTAAAACCCGTTAGGTGCGCGCCGTGCTAGTGTGCGGGATGCCATATAAGAAGTGGGTGTTTCAGTCTGAAAAAAGCAAACCGGGATTAATCATGCGCTATTGTGCGCTGTGCGCTCATGTGCGCCGCGCACATTAGCACATGAGAAACTTGCTCGGGAAGCATAAGTGGCATGCTGATGTGCAGGCACAGGAACAGAGCCACAGTACAATGGTTAAGACACTGACCAATGGTGCAGAAATCATGGGTTCAATCCCCCACTGTGCCCAATGAAGAAGGCTGGCTGAGGCATTACCTGTTATAGGTAATATTGCTGTCTGAGGCATATTAATTTTATTTTTAATTACTGCTACAAGCAAACGCACTCTAAAAGCATTGTAACATAAGGCGCTCCATAAGGTACCCCAGAGGGCATATTTTAAAGTGCACTGTCCGCCAAGGCACCCTAGAATGTTGCTTATAGGGCGCTTTATAGGGTGCCGTATGAGGCACCGCAAGGTCACAGCACTGTTTTTGATGGCAGCACTGTGCAGTGTAACAAATGAAAATCATAAGTAGGTGCGCTGATATGCAAAGAGGAGCAGCAGTGTAGCACAATGGTTAAGACACTGTCCAATGATGCAGGAGTCATGGGTTCAGTCCCTCACTGTGCCTAATGAAGAAGGCTGGCTGAGGCATTACCTGTTATAGGTAATATTGCTTTAGGAGGCATTTTATTTTTATTTTAATTAGTGCTGCCAGCAAACACACCCTCAAAGTATTGTAACATAAGGTGCTGCATAAGGCGCCTCATAAGGTACCCCAGAGGGCACATTATAAAGTGCACTGTCCGCCACGGCACCCTATAATGTCCCCTATAGGGCACCCTATAAGTCGCTCCACAGGATAACGTATAGTGCACCTTATATGGACGGTAACCATAAGGTGCCCTATAGGGCGCCCTATAAAGCGCCCTCTGAGGCACCTTATGGGTACAGTACGCTGAGGGTGTTTTTGCTGGCAGCAATAATGTACATTAAAAAGAGATAATGCTTTGGGCAACCCTATCAAACAACCCCACTGTGGGTTTGAACCCATGACCTCTGGCTCCCCAGGCAGTAAAGTAACCAGTGGGCTACAGCTCTATAGCTACTAGCATGTCACCACACAGACAGTCTGCTGTGGTCACCAGGATAGGGTTAGCTCACCCGTACCCATGATGCACTGCACATGCAAATCAGCTGTCTACAGATGAACACAAGATGGGGTATGCACCCCCACAGCACCTTGGCCTGGTAGGGGGAACTGATCATGTGTGTTACTGGCACAGAGTAGCTACACACCATCACATTGTGCGGGTACTGTGCTCACCCTGAGTGTGTGGTGGGGCGCCCAGCACCAGGTCCACAGCACCTTCCATGGCAGAAATAGGCCATGCTGCAGGTCCCTAGCAGTGCTAATGTGTGAGATAGGTAGTTTTTGCAGACACACCTTGGATATATCTGTATGTCTCAGTCAGGTGTAGCCCATATGGACCCCTAGGAGGATTATGTACCACCACCCTCCTCCTCCAGGGCTGAGGGTGGTAAACAGGGTCTCCCATCAAAAGATCCACATTCTACCTCCCTGCAATGGTGGCAGTAGAGGGGACCATCAACCCCAGTCCTGCTGGGAAACAGACACCTACAGGGCAGTCAATGCAGCTCTGTACACATCCATAATGCAAAAGCAAACAGACATTAGGCCTGGATATGCTAAGCTGCACCCCACCACTATCTGCAGCAAGTCTTCAGCCGCTGCACTCTGCAAGGCACTCCATCAAGACACATACCAGCTGCAAACAGTCTGCTAGCTAGTCCATAGTGCATGTTTCTGGTGGAAATGCATGTACCCAGAACTGGGATGTCAGCATACACAACAAGCAGATAAGTCAGTGACTGGACCCCAAAAGGAAACCCATAAATATCACATAAGAGAAATACTATACAGCATTATGGGGGTACCTAGCCATGCCGTGGTCACTGCACAGTCAGGGTGAGAGTGATCTCCCAGCAGGACATGCTGTGGCCACCCTGTCTGTGTAGGTGGTGGCCAGGCACTACAATGTCCCAGCCATTGCCCTATGCCCTGTGCAGATGCATCCTGGCCAAGCCACCCTGTCCGGGCTATACCCAAGGTACCTTGCTCCTCATTTTGCACATTGGCAGGCCAATACTGGCAACAGTGCTGGCAGTGTGGGCTGTGGAGGGTGTTTGCAGCCACCACACACTGGATAGACAGACACACACTCCCTCATCTATGCCAGCATTGTGCTACTATAGAGGAGTCTAGCAGCCCTGGCCACCACACCAGTCCTGGGCACAGTACAGGCATGGATATGGTACGCAATACTGTTGGGGGTCACTCCCCAGGGTGGTAAACACTGTCAGAGACCAGACCTGAAGCACACACCACAGACATCAGAAAGATTGTTATGATGGAGCTCAATCAGCAAACTGTGCTTAATGTAGGAATTGCTATCTGCCAGTAATCATAGCAAACGTTTGATAGCTGTGTACCGTATACCCAGGTGTAGGGTGTCATTGCTAAGGTATGCAAGTGCTAGTATTGGGAGATGCACGCAGGGCCCAATGTCCTGCCTCTCCAGGAGGCATTGGCTAATGGGGCCTGTGGGTGTGGGTGTGTCTGCCCCTGTTGGCTGCTGCTTTACGGCAGAGGTTCCCAACTCCAGTCCTGGTGTGCCAAACACTGTTCGGGTTTTCATGTTGTCCCTCATGAATATGCATGAGATGCATCTGCATACCATGGGGGTGGTGCATAGATATGCAGCACAGGCATCTTTATTAGGGGCAGCATGGAACCTGAATGGTGTGGGGCCCTCCAGGACTGCATTTGGGAGACTCTGCTCTAGGTAATGTGCCTGTTCATGGTGTCTGTGCTCGGTGGGGTAAAATAAAGGCATTTTAACCATGCGTATGTTCTCTGCAATAATGGTTTGTCCTTACTATCACAGTTTAGTTGTGGGAAAAATATGTGGGCTGGATAGGCAGTAGCCCCAGCTGGGCTTTGAACCTGTGATCTTCTGTTCTTGCACACACTGTCTGTGTGCATTGCACCACCGTGTTGCCACAGATATGCTTTGTTCCCTGGGGAGTCCATGACTGTACATCCGACAGGGCCTGTTTGTGGCAGTGCACGACACCCACCTGGACAGGGCTAGGCCATGGTCTGTTGTGGCCACCAGCTGCTGCCACCTCCACCACCAGTACCGCCCCATCCTTAGATTGGAGACAGCATAAACCCTGAAGGATTTGTGGCCCTCCAGGACTGCATTTGGGGGAATCTGCTCTAGGTAATGTGCATGTTTCTGGTGTCTGTGCTCTGTAGGGTAAAATAGAGGTGTTTGAGCCATGCTTATGTTCTCTGCAATAAAGGTTCGTCTTTACTATCACAATTTAGTTGTGGGTAAAATATGGGGACTGGATTGGCAGGAGCCCCAGCTGGGGCTTGAACTTGTGACCTTCTGTCTCCAAACATGCTGGTTGTGTGCACTGCACCACCGTGTTGCTGCAGAAACAGTGCATTCCTTGATGATACCATGACTGTTTGTCCGGCAGGGCCTGTCTGTTGCATTGCATTGAACCCACCTACACAGGGCTAGGCCATGGTCTTCTCTGGGCAGCTGCCACTGCCCCCCTCCACCTCCAGTACCCCTGTGCCACCCTGCTGACATGCCCTTCTGCTGGTGGTGCTGGTGGTACACAGTCTCAGGCCATCCTGTGTGTGGGTAGGCGGCTGCCTATGGTGCGGGTTCTGGGGTAGGGGTGCCTGCATATCTGTCCGCACGTCCCCCAATCACCTCCTGCCAATGTTCTGTGCCCTTGGGGGTACCTGCTGGGTACTATCCCCTGTGACACTGTGCTAAACACTCTCGTGCCCATGTTGGGCCCTCATCAGTTGCTGTCTGGCTGCTGTTCAGTTTCAGCATTCCTAAGTGCCATCTAGGCATCTGCCTAGTCCGCACTGTGCCCCAGCTGCACCACAACATGTGCCGCCTGCAGCCCTCTGTATCCCCTTTCCCAGCATCTGTCCAGTTGCCCATTCCGACCTGCCCGCCCTGCTGTTGTGGAACATGTGCTTTCCATAGGTAACCTGTCCAATGGAGAGGGAAACCCTGATCAGTGCTATTTCACTGTGGGATCCTTCACCTTGTATGGGGACGGAGCGTAGACCCTTCTAAAATTCATATTTATTTTTTGCGGCTTTCTTGGAAGTGTTTTTTGCTGTTTCCCATTACTATCACTATTGCCCAGCTTGATTATAATTTTATTTTATTTTGTTGGGGTCATTTGCAATGTTTATTTGCACTTTTGTTCTGTGCTCATGTATCACACTTATCACTGTTTTGTGGGTTTCCCTAGTTTTGCTGTACATTGCTAACAGAAATGGTTTCTCTTCCCTTTAAATCGGCTCTACCGCGAGGTTTTTACTCGCGGTATTTTTTGCCTTGAATTTCAGCCCCGCTCGTGTGCGGGGAGCCTCTCCCCTCCCACTCTCCACCCATTGACCCCTTCTCTCCACCCCTGGGGAGCCTTCCTCCGCCCTCCGGGAGCCTTTCCACGCCTTTATCGCACATTAGCGCGCCGCGCACATGAGCATGCACTTTAGTGCACTGCGCACCTGTGCGGGGCACATTTGTGCCCCGTAATGCGACATTAGCGTGCGCTAAGGTACCTTAGCGCAGTTTAGTAAACATACCCCTAAGTTATTTTAAAAGTGATGAACACCAGTCAATAAGATACATGTGAAACTGAGAAACTAGAGTTTTGTCTTGATCCTTCTGCCTGCAATGTAGAATCGCACATCTGTGCGGAGCCCTAATTTTTAGTGGACACTATCATGTTAGAATGTGAAATTTAGTTAGCTATCATTAATTAGCATAAGCCATTCTGTTATAATTTGTATTAATGCAAAATATGGAAAATGTTAAATGTTGGCTTCTAAAATGAGAGATTGAATTCAGCTGAAGCTTTAGAGTTGCTCTTCTATGCGACATATTAAAAAGCCTAAATATTTTCATCTGTACTAGAAGATGAACATCAATATACTCGTATATATTTTTTTCATTTGTCCTACAGTCTTAATTAAGCCCTCTGGCTTATTGATCCAAGGCAGTTTTTAGAAAGAGTAGGATCTTAAAAAAAGATCTTTGCTTGAAAATCAATGCCCAACATAATCCTCCTTGCTATAGCTTTGCCTGCAGTCCCAATGCCTCCTCCTTTCTGTTGTATAATCTTCTGAGTTTAATACAGCTCTGCTGGAATGTTAAAGGTTATACAGATTTACTGGTAGGCTGAAAAATGCTGAAAAGACTCCTGCACCCTTAGTCACTCATACAACATAGCATCTCTTCACTGTTCAATTTTTACTCTGAAGATTATACAGATCACTTTATGAAAGCAATTTTGAATAGCCAACATAGTTGCAAGGTGCATGTATACTTTTGTGTGAGTATTTTGCAACAATTTTTAAAAGCAAATGCTCAAGTGGTTTCACTTATTTGACAGTCTGACCCCCGGTGGAAATACTGCAATATTACTACTAGGGGTTACGGTGGCCATGTTGAAACCCGAGATCAGGACAAGCAGTAGCAGCTGCAGGCATCTCACAATAGACACCAGAGAGCATCAGACTCTGGTAGGATCCAGGATCAGGGGATGGGGGGATTTCTGCTGGTGGGAGTTGGATATGGAAGAATGCTATGCCTTGAGGTGCAGGGTATCTGGAGAGATCATCTGTTGCAGAGGTTGGGGGATTGTTGGATGCCCTGGGGTGGGGAGGGGGACCAGATGTCAAGCTGGGAGATCAAGAAGGGGATCACTTTTGGGGAAGTGATTGTGGAGGGAGACCTCAGCATTTATACAGTGCCTTGTGAAAGTATTCACCCCCTTGGTTTTTGTCCTGTTTTGTTGCATTACAACCTGGAATGAAAATGGAGGTTCATTTGGATGTTAGGTAATCGACCTAACAATATAGTCCAAATTGGTGAAGTGGAATGACAATAAAATACCTTGTATTGTGGTGGCGAAGCCAGCCAGGTGCCTATGGAAATAGAGAAAACACAAGCAGTTTCCCCTAGTCAGAAGGAAAGTGCAGGGAATGGTCACTTTAAAAGTGCAGCTAACATTGAAAAAAACCTGTCCAAAGCTACTGTCCTAAGGCCACGCCCCAGCTCCATGGTAACTGAGGGTGGTAATCTAAGACAGCTGGGGGCGGGGTGGAAAGATACAGGTCAGACCCACTCATATAAGCCCCAGAGAACAGGAAGAGAAAGGCAAGGAGGAGGAGGAGGAGCAAGAAGGCAAGCTACAGGTGCCACAGGGCAAGGAACTGAATCCAGAGCTGAGTCTGATTCAGAGGCAGAGTCTGTGAAGGAACCTCAGTCTGAGCAGGAGTCTCACTCTTACAGGAGGAAGAGAGACAGAAGGGCTAATTTATCCAGGAACCAGCATGGCCAGGGAAGTGGCAGTGAAGCACTGCTGAGGAGAATCCCAAAAGGTATTGCTCGTAAGGATTTTAGCCAAGGGTCTCAAGAGAGGTTCCCAGACAGCAGTTTGAGGGAAGAATATCCCCAAAGCCAGCTCCAGTATTTAAAGCAGTTACAGGAAGCCTGCAGGAGGTTCAAGAACCCAGGAAGGGCTTGTAAGAAAACCTCTTAACAAAGAAAGCCTGAATGTTTTAAAGCTTTTAAAATGTTTGATAAAAGACCAGGAAGTAACTGGCTTTGATAGCAGCTCTGCGTCCCGAGAGAGGTCTCGAGGGGAACAGCTGTTTTTCAACGACGTCACAGAACCAGAGTGTTCTGAGTGTGAATCAATGGACATTGGAGAAAATGATAATGTCTTGAGTGAACCTGAGCAAGAAATGGAATGTGATTTATCCATAACAGTAAAGTAAGAATGTTTTGGAATTATAAGCTTGAAGAAATGTCCATTTGTTTGATGTGCATGTTGTTCTAAGAAGGAAGGAAGTTTTAATTAGTATGGCTGCTGTGTTTAAAAGAGACTTGTTAAAGAAGAAGGACTAAAGTCTCTGGAATAACTAATTAAAACCCTTAAGGAAATTAAAGCCAAGAAGAAAAGTTTATTGCTTGAGTTTTGCTACATTGAAAGTTTTCAATGGACATTTAGTTTCAGTTAAGCACTGTGAATTGAAGCCTTTTGCTTTTGAAAAAAAACAGCCTTTGCCTTGTTGAAGTAAGCAAGAGCAATTGATACCTTTGAGAAGTTTTCAAACCTTTTTATTTCTTGTGGAAAGTCTGTACATGTGATATGCTAAGCTTCTTTTGAAGTTCCTGTTATCAAGGGAGGCGAATAAAATTTCCTGTGTTGCTTTTAACCCTCGGCTCAGCACTTCATTACAACTACAATTAGATGCTTAAGGAACTACAACTCCCAGAGGCCTTTGCCCAGGAGTTCACAATTGAAAGGAACATTCGCCCCCTTTCCTCGTCAGGCAACCACCTAGGCGGGGCAAGGGCGCGACAGGTGGCGTAGTATTTAGGATTTCGCCTTGGTCACGTGTTCCCAAGACACCGGAACTACAAGAAGAGGAACGAAAGAAAAAAAAAAGGGGGAAAAGTTTGTTTTTTTTTTTCTACATGCACAAAAGATACAAGCTGCCTGCTGGATAAGGAAAACCCGGATCAACAGCAGAAGGACCAGGTTGGGGTGGATTCCTGAGGCCGTGACCTGCTGGTTGATAAGCCCGAGTCTACACCTGCCTAAGGTAATCCGTATTTATAAGGGATATAAGCGGATACCAGAGCCGGTGGGACTGCAGCAGTGCACCAGAATAGCAAAGGAGAGAGGGCCTATACATTGGAGGGCTGCACTTGGTGTTTTTCTCTCTGTTTTCTCGTTTCAGCCACTACCAAGCATGGAGCAGACGGAGTTTTGGAGATGCATAGCTGACCAGTTCCAGAGACAACAAGAGATGTCGGCATGGACACTGGAACAAATAGCAACCATGCTCCAAGCCCAGCAAAAGCCGTTGCTTGAGAAGATGGATGATTGGCTGGGAACGCAGAAACAAGCAGCAGAGTCTCCAAGGACAGTACCAGGTTCCTTAAGGGATACACCAGGGTTTGGGATACCTGGGACTGGGACATTCTCCTTTGGACAGTTAGCAAAAGGGGACGATGTTGATGACTTTCTAGCCGCTTTTGAAAGGGTAGCACTTTTATCAGGTTGGCATAAAGAGCAATGGGCCATACGCCTTGCCGCTTCTTTAACCGGAGAAGCGCTAGCAGCATATAGGGCTATGCCTGTGGAATTAGCCACTGATTATAAGGAGTTACAAAAGGCAATACAAGACCGTTTGGGCCTAAACCCCATGGTCTACCGCTGCCTTTTGCGGAGCTCCAGATTAAAGCCTGGTGAAACACCGCGTGCTTTGTGCCAGCGGATTAAAGGGTTGGCATTAAAATGGCTAACAGCTGAGACTCAAACAAAGGAGTCATTATTCGACTGTATTATCTTGGAGCAGTTCATGGACGCTGTTCCAAGAGATATGAGATCCTTCCTGATCCTACAAGACTGCAAGACCACAGAGGCAGCGACCGCACTGGCTGAGCGTTACCTGAAGGCCAGTGTGGCAAGCCCGGTTAAGGTGGGTAGTCTAACGCAAGCAGTCAAAGTAGCCTCAGAAAGGAAGGAAAAGCCTATATGGGGAGAAGGTATGAAGGCAATACCTTTAGATAAACCCAGTTATGTGCGCAGAAAATGTTTTTCATGTGGGGAAGAGGGACACATGAAAAAAGACTGCAGAGCTAGGACAGCCCTTATGACCTCCCACTCTGAAGAGAGCGGGGAAGGATTCCTCCTAAATGTAGAGGTGGAGGGTGTCCCAGTAGAAGTTTTGTTGGACTCCGGAGCGGACCAGTCAATGATCTCGAGGAAGCTCTGGAAAGAGATAGCATCCCAGATTGGTCCGGCTCCCGAGCCTCAAGAAAAGTCTATAAGGATACGATGCATTCACGGAGCAGCCTCATCGTACCCTGTTCATGTTGTATCAGTGAAAGGTTTAGGGCTAAAGTGGACAATACCTGTGGCTGTAGTACCAAGGCTCCCACAAGCGTTAGTCCTGGGAAGGGACTGGCCCCAGTTTAGGCGTGGGATAGCAGGAGGGCTCCAGCATAAAACTGGTATGGTATCCACCAGAGCACGCGCAAAAGCTAAAGAGGAGGAACCAAATCCACCTAGTGACCCGATGTGCGGGTTGCCTTCCCATGATGATTTAGTGACCCCTCCGAGAGAGGATAGTAAAAAGAAGAGGGCTGAGAAGCGCAAGGAGAGACAGAATAGGTCTCAAAATAAAGCCAAACTTGTAGCTGGTCAGGAGTTACCTTGGGTTCCGGCCGAGCTAGTGGAGAGATTTCCCACTTTTCCTAATGAGCAGCGGATGGATCCCGCACTCAAAAGGGCTTTTGAGTATGCCCAAAAAGGAACAGAAACCTTACCCCGATTTTTTTTAGATAAAGAGGTACTGTATCGGGAGAGTGTAGATCCCGGGACAGGGATAAGCAGAAAACAATTAGTAGTTCCCACTGCGTTTAAAATGTCAGTCCTACGGTTAGCCCATGACCACCCCATAGGCGGTCACAAAGGGGTACATGGTACCCTGGACCAGATTTTGGCTTGGTTTTACTGGCCGGGCGTTTATAAAGAAACCGCCAGATTCTGCAAGTCATGTGCCGCTTGCCAACGGGTAGCCTCAAACCATCCACCAAAAGTACCTATGGTTCCCATACCTGTTGTATCAGAACCCCTACACAGGTTAGCCATGGATATTGTGGGGCCACTTATAAAAACACCCCGGGGGTTCCAGTATATTCTGGTGATTGTGGATCAAGCCACCCGGTTCCCTTGGGCGATTCCCCTTCACAACATATCAGCCAGAAGTATAGCGATTGAACTGGTGAAATTATTTTGTGAAGTTGGTTTTCCCCGGGAGGTTTTATCAGACAGGGGAAGTAATTTTATGTCGCGGTACCTGGCCCAAGTATGGGATGCCTTTGGCATCCGCCATGTTAGAACTGCAGCATATCATCCCCAATCTAATGGGCTGGTTGAGCGTCAGAATCAGACCCTAAAGACAATGCTTAGGCGGAGTTTAGAGGGGGACATGAAGGATTGGGATGTCATGCTTCCCTTTGTATTATATGCGTGCAGGGAGAGGAAGCAGACCTCTACGGGCATCGCCCCGTATGAATTATTATATGGACGGACCCCTCGTGGTGTCCTGGATATATTAAGAGAACAGTGGGTAGAGCCAGATATTGAAGAAGTAGGTATACCCCACTTCTTGAGAGATTTAAAAGGGCGGCTACGTCGCACCTCCCAAGTGGCTGAAGCAAATATGGCAGCTAGCCAGTTACGCCAAAAGACCTACTATGACAGACGTGCAAAGCCCCGTCAGCTTGAAGTAGGAGAGAAGGTAATTGTTATGGCAGCCGGACCTAGTCCAAAATTTGAGAGCAAGTGGAAGGGACCCTACCGCATGGTAAAACAGGTAGGCCCTGTATCCTATTCTGTCCAGAACAGAAGGGGGCGCCAGCAAATTTACCATATTAATGTCTTACGCCCCTGGCATGAGCGAATAGCCTTGGCTCGGCTGGCCACAGTAAAGGATAAGACAGATGAGAATCAGATCACACACGACACCCTTTCGCGTATTACGAGCTGTGCTGAAGTTGATACGCCAGCCCGTAATATCTTAAGCGGGGGGATATGTGGTGGCGAAGCCAGCCAGTTGCCTATGGAAATAGAGAAAACACAAGCAGTTTCCCCTAGTCAGAAGGAAAGTGCAGGGAATGGTCACTTTAAAAGTGCAGCTAACATTGAAAAAAACCTGTCCAAAGCTGCTGTCCTAAGGCCACGCCCCAGCTCCATGGTAACTGAGGGTGGTAATCTAAGACAGCTGGGGGCGGGGTGGAAAGATACAGGTCAGACCCACTCATATAAGCCCCAGAGAACAGGAAGAGAAAGGCAAGGAGGAGGAGGAGGAGCAAGAAGACAAGCTACAGGTGCCACAGGGCAAGGAACTGAATCCAGAGCTGAGTCTGATTCAGAGGCGGAGTCTGTGAAGGAACCTCAGTCTGAGCAGGAGTCTCACTCTTACAGGAGGAAGAGAGACGGAAGGGCTAATTTATCCAGGAATCAGCATGGCCAGGGAAGTGGCAGTGAAGCACTGCTGAGGAGAATCCCAAAAGGTATTGCTCGTAAGGATTTTAGCCAAGGGTCTCAAGAGAGGTTCCCAGACAGCAGTTTGAGGGAAGAATATCCCCAAAGCCAGCTCCAGTATTTAAACCAGTACCAGGGTTACAGGAAGCCTGCAGGAGGTTCAAGAACCCAGGAAGGGTTGGTAAGAAAACCTCTTAACAAAGAAAGCCTAAATGTTTTAAAGCTTTTAAAACGTTTGATAAAAGACCAGGATGTAACTGGCTTTGATAGCAGCTCTGCGTCCCGAGAGAGGTCTCGAGGGGAACAGCTGTTTTTCAACGACGTCACAGAACCAGAGTGTTCTGAGTGTGAATCAATGGACATTGGAGAAAATGATAATGTCTTGAGTGAACCTGAGCAAGAAATGGAATGTGATTTATCCATAACAGTAAAGTAAGAATGTTTTGGAATTATAAGCTTGAAGAAATTTCCATTTGTTTGATGTGCATGTTGTTCTAAGAAGGAAGGAAGTTTTAATTAGTATGGCTGATGTGTTTAAAAGAGACTTGTTAAAGAAGAAGGACTAAAGTCTCTGGAATAACTAATTAAAACCCTTAAGGAAATTAAAGCCAAGAAGAAAAGTTTATTGCTTGAGTTTTGCTACATTGAAAGTTTTCAATGGACATTTAGGGGGATGTTTACTAAAGTGCGGTAATCGTGATTAACGAGCGTAAAGTACGTTTAATGATCGTTAGCACGTCCGAACGCGCGTTCTGACGTGCTAACGATCGTTAAACGTACTTTACGCGAGTTAACCGCAGTTAACGATCATAAACCTCCGCGGCGCGTTAAAACAGCGCAGAAGGTGGAGAGTGGGCGGAGAGAAGGGGTCAATGGGCAGAGAGTGGGCGGGAAGAGGCTCCCCTCATACTGACGCACTGAATTTCTGAGCTCAATTCCAATGCGAATGAAAACCTGTCGTTAAAGGCATATTAAAGGGAAGAGAAACCATTTCCGTCAGCAATTTACAGCAAAACCGGGGAAACCTACAAAACATGAGCAGTGTGATACATGTGCAAAGACCAAAAGTTCACATAAAACCTTAAGAATGACCACAAGAAACATTGTAAAAAGCACAATTCAGCTGGGCAACAGTGATAGCAATGGGCAACAATGAACAACACTCCCTGGAAAGCACCAAAGAAAGAAATTATGTTTGGAAGGGTCTACGCTCCGTAGACCCTTTCAAAGATCATTTCATTGTGATGGAGCTTTCCTGGGAGTGGTGTGTAATGTTGCCCAATGATATCATTGTTGCCCAGCTTGGTTATGGGTGTTTGCCCCTTTTTTTGAGGTCTGTTTTGAGGTTTATGTGCACCTTTGTCTCCATACAAGGTAAATGAGCCCACAGCAAACCTGTGCAGAGCAGGGTTTCTGACTCGTCAGGCCGCTTTAACTAACTCCAGGGACTGCACCATCTCTTTGGCTACAGTGTGGTGCAACAGACACAGCCAGTGCCTGTAAGACCAGAGGGTCACAGGTTCAAATCCCAGCTGGGGCTCCTGCCAACCCAGTCCCCATAGTTTTACCCACCACTAAACAGTGATAGTAAAGACACCCCTTTATTGCAGAGAACATACGCATGGTTAATACGCCTATATTATACCACACCAAACACAGACATCAGAAACAGGCGCATTACCCAGAGCAGAGTCTCGCAATTGCAGTCCTGGAGGGTCCCACACCATTCAGGTTCCATGCTGCCTCTAATAAAGATGCCTGTGCTGCATATCTATGCACCACCCCCATGGTATGCAGATGTAGCTCATGCATATTTATGAGGGACAGCATGAAAACCCGAACAGGTTTGGAACACCAGGACTGGAGTTGGGGAACTCTGCCGTAAAGCAGCAGCCAACAGGGCCAGACACACCCACAGGCCCCATTGGCCAATGCCTCCTGGAGAAGCAGGACATTGGGCCCTGCCTGTATGTCCCAATACTAGCAGTTGCATACCTTAGCAATGCCACCCTACACCTGGGTATATGGTACACAGCTATCAAACGTTTCCTGTGATAACTGGCAGATATCAATTCCTACATTAAGCACAGTTTGCTCAGTGAGCTCCTCCATAACAATCATTCTGCTGTCTGTGGTGTGTGCTGCAGGTCTGGACTCTGACAGTGCGTACCACCATGGGGAGTGACCCCCAACAGTCTTGCGTACAATATCCATGCCTGAACTGTGCCCAGGACTGGTGTGGTGGGAATGGCTGCTGAACACCTCTATAGTTGCACAATGCTGGCATAGGTGTGGGGGTGTCTGTCTGTCTATCCAGTGTGTGGTGGCTGCAAACACCTTCCACAGCCCACACTGCCAGCAATGTTGCCAGTATTGAGCTGCCAATGTGCATAATGAGGAGCAAGGTACCATGGGTATAGGCCGGACAGGGTGGCCTGGCCAGGGTGCATCTGCACAGGGCATAGGGCAGTGACAGGCACATTTTAGTGCCCAGCCACCACCTACACAGACAGGGTGACCTCAGTATGTCCTGCTGAGAGATCACTCTCACCCTGACTGTGCAGTGACCACAGCATGGCTAGGCACCCCCATAGTGCTATATAGTATTTCTCTCATGTGATAGATATGGGTTTCCTTTTGGGGCCCAGTCACTGATTTATCTGCTTGCTGTGTATGCTGACATCCCAGTTCTGGGCACATGCATTATGGACTAACTAGCAGACTGTTTGTAGCTGGTATGTGTCTTGATGGAGTGGCTTGCAGGGTGCAGTGGCTGATGGCTTGCTGCAGGAGTATATCAGATAGTGGTGGGGTGCAGCTTACCTTATCCAGGCCTGATGTCTGTCTGCGTACAGAGCTGCGGTGCCTGCCCTGTGGGGTGTCTGTTCTCCACCAGAACTGGGGTTGATGTTCCTCTCTACTGCCACCTTTGCAGGGAGGTAGAAGGTGGATCTATTGTTAGGAGACCCTGTTTGCTGCACTTGGGGGGGGGGGGGTACATGGGGGCTACACCTGACTGCAAGGTGTTTGTGCAGAAACTACCTATCTTGCAGATTAACACTGCTTTGGACCTGCACCATGGCCTCTTTCAGCCATGGATGGTGCTGTGGACCTGGTGCTGGGCGCCTCACTGCACCCTCAGGGTGAGCACAGTACCAGCACAATGTGACGGTGTGTAGCTACTCTGTGCCAGTACAACACACGGTCAGTACCCCCTACCAGGCCGAGGTGCTGTGGGGGTGCACATGGTCACTTCCCCCTACCAGGCCGAGGTGCTGTGGGGGTGCATTCCCCATGGTGTGTATCTGTGGACAGCTGATTTGCATGTGCAGTGCATCATGGGTGTGACTGGCACGATCCAACCCTGGGAAGATCCAGCGCCTGCTCTCAGGCTCTGATAAACCATAGGCCATCACACGTACATCTGTTAGCATAGTGCATAAGTGCAAGACACCCTAAAGTGTCTGTACTATAAGGTGCCCACGCTGGTAAAAACACACGTACCCACGCACGGGGCTACGCCCATAACAATGCATGCAGCCACAGACGTACCAACGTACATGACTATGCGCACTGCGAGAGTGTGTTTCACTAACAACTACTGAACGTAAAGAAAAACATGCCTCCTCATTCCCTATGTAATGTACAGGGTGCTGCCTGGGACAGCATTCTACATTAGGCACACTGGGGACTCGAACCCATGCTGCCTGTAACAGCGGTAAGTACACTAACCATTGTGCTACAGCTCTGTTTCAATGAGTTGTGTCTGTACACCTTCATATGCTTAACGCGCCACGGCGCCCTGTAACGCTCATTAGTTTTTGGAACGCGCGTTAGTCGTTATGATGTCCCGCCCATGTCCTTTTATGGCTTTCCTTTCACTAACGAGGCTCCTAACGCGATTTGCACTAACGCAGTTTAGTAAACATACCCCTTAGTTTCAGTTAAGCACTGTGAATTGAAGCTTTTTGCTTTTGAAAAAAAACAGCCTTTGCCTTGTTGAAGTAAGCAAGAGCAATTGATACCTTTGAGAAGTTTTCAAACCTTTTTATTTCTTGTGGAAAGTCTGTACATGTGATATGCCAAGCTTCTTTTGAAGTTCCTGTTATCAAGGGAGGCGAATACAATTTCCTGTGTTGCTTTCAACCCTCGGCTCAGCACTTCATTACAACTACAATTAGATGCTTAAGGAACTACAACTCCCAGAGGCCTTTGCCCAGGAGTTCACAATTGAAAGGAACATTCGCCCCCTTTCCTCATCAGGCAACCGCCTAGGCGGGGCAAGGGCGTGACAGTATATATCAAAAAATAAGTAAAAGCTGAGAAGTTATGAGTGCATATGTATTCATCCCTTTAGCTATGAAACCCCTAAATAAGATCTGGTCCAACCAATTAACCTCAGGCATCACATAATTAGTTGATTAGGGTCCACCTGTGTGCAATCAGTGTCACGTGATCTGTCACATGATGCCTGTATAAATATACCTGTTCTGAAAGGCTCCTGACTCTGCAACACCACTAAGCAAGCAACATGAAGACCAAGGAGCACTCCAAACAGATCAGAGACAAAGTTGTGGAGAAGTATAGATCAGGGTTGGGTTATAAAACAAAATATCCCAAATTCTGAATATCCCACAGAGCACCATTAAATGGATAGAATATGGCACCACTACAAACCTGACAAGAGAAGGCTGTCCACCAAAACTCAGAGACCGTGCAAGGAGGGCATTAATCACAGATGCTACAAAGTCACCAAGGATAACTCTGAAGGAGCTGCAAAGATCTACAGTAGAGATGGCAGTGTCTGTCCATAGGACCACTTTAAGCCATACACTCCACAGAGTGGGTTTTATGGAAGAGTGGCCAGAAAAAAGCCATTGCTTAAAGAAAGAAATAAGAAAACATGTTTGGAGTTTGCCAACAGCATGTGGTGGACCTCTCAAACACATGAAAAAAGGTTTTCTGGTCAGATGAGACGAAAATTGAACTCTTTGGCCATCATGGGAAACTCCATGTGTGGCACAAACCCAATACTTCAATACTTGGGTTTGTGCCACACATGGAGTTTCCCATGATGGCCAACGAGTTCAATTTTCGTCTCATCTGACCAGAAAACCTTTTTTCATGTGTTTGGGAGGTCCACCACATGCTGTTGGCAAACTCCAAACATGTTTTCTTATTTCTTTCTTTAAGCAATGGCTTTTTTCTGGCCACTCTTCCATAAAACCCACTCTGTGGAGTGTATGGCTTAAAGTGGTCCTATGGACAGACACTGCCATCTCTACTGTAGATCTTGGCAGCTCCTTCAGAGTTATCCTTGGTGACTTTGTAGCATCTGTGATTAATGCCCTCCTTGCACGGTCTCTGAGTTTTGGTGGACAGCCTTCTCTTGTCAGGTTTGTAGTGGTGCCATATTCTTTCCATTCTTTCCATCACCCTGAAAACACCACTCCCACAGTGAAACATGGTGGTGGCAGCATCATGCTGTGGGGATGTTTTTTATTGGCAGGGACAGGAAAACTGGCAGGATTTTAGGAACGATGGATTGCACTAAATACAGGTCTATTCATGAGGACAACCTGTTTCATTCTGCCAGAGATTTGAGACTGGGACGAAGGTTCACCTTCCAGAAGGACAATGACCCTAAACATACTGCTTAAGCCACACTAGAGAGGTTTAAAGGGAAACATTTAAATTTCTTGGAATAGCCTAGTCAAAGCCCGGACCTCAATCCAATTGAGAATCTGTGGCATGACTTGAAGATTGCTATATACCAATGCAACCCATCTAACTTGAAGACGTTGGAGCAGTTTTGCCTTGTGGAATAGGTGAAAATTCCAGTGGCTAAATGTGCTAAGCTAATAGAGACATACCCCAAGAGACTTTTTTGTCTTAATTATTGTTTGTGTCACAATAAAGGATATGTTGCACCTTCAAAGTGGTAGGCATGTTGTGTAAATCACATGGTGCTAATCCCCAAAACTCCATTTTAATTCCAGGTTGTAATGTGACAAGACAGAACAAACACCAAGGGAATGAAAACTTTCAAAAGGCACTGTACCTGTCCCTTGAAGCAGGCACTTATTTGTGCCTGGAGGCAGGTATAAATGCTGATGTGTAGGGATTTTTTATATCCACATGGATTCCTTATCTTACAAGGGGAATCCATGTGGATATAAACCCCCCCCCCCCACACACACACACACATACATCAGCATTTATATCTACCTTCAGGCACAAATAAATGCCTGCTTCAAGGAGCAGGTATAAATGAGATATATTAGGCACACAAAAACTAATCCCTGACCTACCATGCCTCCTGGCAGCCTAAAAGCGGTGAGCATCACCATGTGCAAATAGCCCCCTTTCTAAAATGGCATTTACATATTTAAATGCTGCTATTTTCATTGGGGGATGCTTCTAAAATACCCTCAATTGTACCTCCAGAAAATCATCAAATTGAAGTCGCATAATCTGTTTAATGATCTCATCTGATAATGATATGCTAGATATTGTTTGAAAATTATTCACATCACTTGTTAATGAACTTTTCTTCACCACAAGTTGCACTGAGGATTGTTTCAGGGTGTCTGGCATGATGGCACTCTTTAGAAATGAGCATAGGAAATCACTAATGAAATTAACCACATTATTGATGCCTATTTAAGATAAGGTGTGAGGATTATGTCAGGAGTATACTGTATGTAGTTATACGCATCTTTAATAGAACATCAGTAATCATCTCTACATCTACAGCTGAAAGATGACTCCCATAAAACTTGGGAGTTAATTGTGTTATTAATCACATTACTTTCTGTACTTAAAAGCACAGTATTAGCTTAATCTCTTATTTTTGTATTAAAATAATCAACAAAGTCCTGTGCTGATGGCAAGCCTCTTTTAAACCTTAGAACTAGGTTCCTGTAGTAATTGTCAAAAAAAGAAAACAACTCTACAGGCCTCGATAAGACAGCTTGTATTTTAGAAGTGTGGTGTCTTTTTTTGTTTTATCCAATTTGGACTTTGACTTGTTTTAATGCTTCAGAATAAGCTATCTTCATCTCTGATGTATATTCTTCCAAATGTGCTCCCTGCTTGATGAAGCCTGCATTTCAGATCCAAATGATTTGTATAAAAAGGGAGCAATTTATGAATGATAGGAACATCCTATTGTTTTTACCACAAAGGTACTAAATTGAGCGACAGTTGTGTTCCATATTAGGGTCAACTCATTCACATCTTGCCCTTGTCACCTAGTGGCAGTACCATGAGATTACTGCTCAGGATCATGATATCTTGGGTGCCATTTTGGAAACTGGCCAGCCAAGCAGGAGAAAGTGGGGAGTGGTCCTGTTCCACCAGATAACAGGGACCCTCATAAGGCAAGGGATGGGGATCGGTGAGTGGGATGAGTGGGGGTAGGAGAATCTATTGGGGCAAGGTAGTTCTTATTGCTGGGAGGGGTCTTTGTGCTGACTGCTTATGAGGGGGTTCTCTGTAAGGATGAGTTCAGTAATATTCGCACACTCGCCAACAGCTTTTGTCAGCTGCTTGAGCCGGTTCTGATCCACCATTAAGATTGATAGCTTTTTCAGCTTTCTAATGCCATCAGCAAAAAGCTATCAATCTTAAAGGTGGATCAGAACCAGCTCATGAAGCTGACAAAAGCTGTTGGTGAGTGTGCGCATATTACTGAACTCATCCTAACAGAGAACCAGCTGCTGGCCTTACCAAAGAGCATTGGAAAACTAAAGAAGTTGAACAACTTGTTTGCGAGGGGGATCAGATGCTATGGGTATGGGGAGACTGGATGTGTTTGGGGGATCGCCTGTCAGAGGTTCCGGAGGGAATCAAATGGTTGCTCTGTTAATTGAGGGAGAGATTGACATTGGGGAAGAAGGGGTACTGAGGTCAGGAGGACTTGAGAGGGAAACAGCTCCTGCTACCTCAGACTGTTTGTATATAGCATAAGCTGTGATTTTAGAAAGTTACTCTCCTGCATGGAGGGTGGAGTATTTATACATTTCTCCCTACTCCCCACCCCCCATGTACAGTTGTTTTAAATAGCTGCTCCCAATGGACATGGGGGTACATACATATGCAATCCTGCATCGATTTTGCAAGATGATCTACATTTAGCTATGCTTCTTATAAAATAGTGTGGGAATTCTCCACATATTGGCCTGGATGTGGGAATTCCCTCTCCAGGTACTATCTAAAATCTGCTTTCTCATGGAGTAGTAAAATATATTTCAATCTCTAAAAAGTTGACCGTATCACTCCATCCCTAATAGAAACCCATTTGTTTCAGGTTTCTTACTGGATTAAGTTGAAAATCTAGATGTTAGCACAGAAAGTATGTTATGCAGGCCAGGTGGTATACTTGTTTGATTTATTAGTACCATACATTCCAAAAAGAGTGCTTCGTTCCCAAGTACAGATTTGGCTGGTAATACCTGCGATGAGGCTAATGCACAGTTTGAACACACATGCAAATCTGCTTTTAATTATTTGGCACCAGCCCTATGGAATAGACTACCATAATACTTTAGGACAAAGAACTTTCTCTCCAGATTTTTTAAAGAAAGCCCTTTAGACCTATTTCTTCTCTCCGGCATTTGAAAATGAATTATGAGAGAGGATATGGTTGATGATCACTTGGAAAAGTGCTGCAGCCTGTATTACTTCATCTATTTTTTAATCCTGCTCTTGGTAAAATTTTTATGTAAACAACTTTGATATTTTCTATGATAACAAATTTTAAATAAACATAAA
Source organism: Ichthyophis bannanicus (assembly GCA_033557465.1). Classification (NCBI taxonomy): domain Eukaryota; kingdom Metazoa; phylum Chordata; class Amphibia; order Gymnophiona; family Ichthyophiidae; genus Ichthyophis; species Ichthyophis bannanicus. Next base: position 737,077,779 of record CM066031.1, read on the forward strand.
CTTAAACGTATGTAGTTTTATTGTTAGCCATAACAGAAGTAATCAAATCTCAAATCTTCTCCAGGACTTTTTAATATTTCTCCTTATAGGGCTTGACTTTGTGACAGGATGCCTAGGTGAGAAATCCAAAAAGATGCTTATTTTAAGCCCCAGTAGTCTTCAATAGACAGTGGTAGGGCCAAAATAAACTTTGTTTTAACTGAAAACCAACAGAAGATTTTTATAAACTGTAATTGTGTGCCTACTATGCACGCTACAGCTTTTATGTGCGTGCATATCAATTGTTCATGCATCAATGTGCAGTTATACATTTGGACAAGCAATTTGTGTACAAACTTAGGGGCATGTTTACTAAAGATTAATGCGCATTAACATATTCACTTCCACAGTGAAAGCATGCACCATCAAATTAGCATGCATGCTCTTACTCCGGGCGCTAGTTTCTGAGCTCATTTACATGTGTATGCAGACGCATACACAAGAACTGGACTAAAATAGCCCCTTTCAGGCACCTCCTTTCACACTCAAATAGGCACCGCCTTATAAACTCACCCACATAATATTTTCAACCTATATTGTCAGTAAGATTATTTTGCTTTTTAGTCTATCATTACCCAAGCCAATGTTGGAGATATTAATTATAAAGCGTAGTTACTCACCTATAACAGGTGATCTCTGGGAGCAGCAGGAATTTAGTCTTCACATATGGGTATCGTCGGTACTGACGGAGCCTGCGCAGGAATGCTCCCCAGCGTCCAATAGGAACGCTTTTGGGAGCATCCCTTAGCACATGTGCGCTGCCTTCCCGCCTTTCCAACTGTCCCTCTTCAGTTAAGTTTGTAGCTGAGTGAAAGCATAGAGGGAGAGAAGAAAGAGACAGAGAGATAGAGAGACAACTCCTAGGGGAGGTGGGTGGGTTGTGAAGACTAAATTCCTGCTGTTCCTGGAGATCACCTGTTACAGGTGAGTAACTATGCTATCTCCAGGAACAAGCAGGAATGTAGTCTTCACATATGGGGACTCCCTAGCTGAAGATGCCAGGGAGATAGCCCCAGGAAGCTGCCACCTATAGTAAAGTGGGCCATGCTGCCTCCCATGAATCTCTGGCATCCCACCAGGGTTGGTGGGTAGGAGTTGAATTAGGTCTGAAAGAGATTTTGAAGAACAGCTTGGCCAAAGAAGGCATCCCGATGGGAGGCTTTATCTAGGCAGTACTGGGCTGTAAAGGTATGTTCCGAAGCCCAGGTGTCTGCTCGACAAATGTCATCAATAGACACAGAATGAAGGTTAGCCATAGAGGCTGCCATGGCTCTCACATTATGAGCTATGACATGGCCTTGAAGAGGAAGACTCTTACTCTCATAAGCAAAGGATATGCATTGTGCAATCCATTTGGATAGAGTTCTCTTGGAGACTGGAAGTCCCAAATGACTAGAATCAAAAGCAATAAAAAGTTGAGAAGACTTTCTATGTTGCTGTGTTCTTTTTAGGTAAAAAGCCAAGGCTCTTTTACAATCCAAAGTATGAAGGTTCCTTTCTGCATTAGAGGCATGAGGCCTCGGAAATAATACAGGAAGATAAATTGATTGATTTAAATGAAAAGGCGAAACCACCTTTGGCATAAAGTGTGAATGAGTTCTGAGAACAACCTTATCATGGTGAAACCTAGTATAAGGAGGATCAGCCACTAAAGCTTGCAATTCACTAATGCAACGTGCAGTGGTGATTGCAATTAGGAAGATGACCTTCCAGGGCAAAAGCTTTAGGGTTGTAGTGGCTAACGGTTCAAAAGGCGGTTTCATGAGCTACCCGAGAACTAGGTTTAAATCCCATGCCACCGGTGGTGGCCTGATGGGAGGCTTTGTTAATAGAAGACCTCTCATAAATCTTGATATGAGTGGATGAGAGGAAATTGGTTGTCCATTTAGAGGCTTATAGGAAGCTGCAATTGCACTAAGATGGACTCTTACTGAATTGGTCTTTAGGCCAGAATTTGATAAATGAAGTAGATACTCTAGTATCGATTCCAAAGGTATCATAAGGGGATTTAACCCCTTCTGTGAACACCATATAGTAAAACGTTTCCACTTGAAGGCGTAAGAGCATCTTGTGGAAGGTTTTCTAGAAGCCTGAAGGATATCCTTTATCTGTTGGGAAAGGTTGAGATCCTGAAGGTCTAAGCTTTCAGCAACCAGGCCCTGAGATGCAGGGACTGGGGATTCGGGTGCCATAGCATCCTGTTCTCTTGGGAGAGGAGATCTGGAGCATAGCCTAACTCCAGAGGTGCAGCTTGAGAGAGATGTAGAAGCAGGGGATACCACGTTTGGCGTGGCCACCGTGGTGCTATGAGGATCATGTGACCTCTGTCTCTCTGAAGCTTGAAGAGTGTTTTGGGGATGAGGGGAAAGGGTGGGAAGGCATAGAGGAAGTCGTGACCCCAGTGAAGAAGGAAGGCGTCCTTTGCCTGGCAATTTTGAGCCAGAATTCTGGAACAGAACCAGGGAAGTTTGGCATTCAGTGGACTTGTAAATAGGTCTATGACTGGGGTTCCCCAAATCTGAAATATCTTGGCCACCTGGTCTAGGTGGAGAGACCATTCGTGAGGCAGCAGTACTTGGCTGAGTTTGTCTGCCCAAAGGTTTTGAATGCCTGGAAGATATACCACGAGAAGGTGAATTTGATGCTCTCTGGCGAGGGCCCATAGTTGTAAAGCTTCGTTGCATAACGACAGAGAACCTGTTCCACCCTGCTTGTTCACGTAGAACATGGCTACTTGATTGTCCATTTGGACTAGGACTGTCTTATAGTTGAGCTGGGCATGGAATACTCGAAGAGCTAGATAGATTGCGCAGAGTTCCAGGAGGTTTATGTGAAGACAAGCCTCCTGTGGAGTCCAGGTACCCTGGGTAGAGAGATGATGCAGGTGTGCTCCCCATCCCACCTGAGATGCATCTGTTGTTAGGGTGGCCTGGAATAGGGGTTGCTGGAAAGGAGACCCCACTAGAAGATTTTCCAGTGATTGCCACCATTGGAGGGACAAAATTAGTCGTTGTGAGTTTGATATCTTGTCTGACAGACATCCTGTGGCCTGTGTCCACTGTGTGTATAGGGTCCACTGGGCTGCTCACATATGAAAGCGAGCATAGGGAACCACATGAACCGTGGATACCATATGTCCCAATAGTTGTAGTAGTTCTTGAGCAGTTAGGGAGGACTTCACCACTGCTTGAGAAGCTAGCTGCACTATGCGAAGACAGCGGGGTTGTGGGAGAAAAGCCCTTGACTGTCTGGTATCTAAACGAGCTCCTATGAAATCCAGGGACTGAGATGGAGCAAGTTGGGATTTTGAGAGGTTTATGACCAATCCCAAGTATTGAAGGATTCGCATTGTGTGAGACAGTGCAGAGCTGGCCTCTGGAACCATGGGGGCTCGAATGAGCCAGTCGTCTAAGTAAGGGAAGACGAATATCCCTAGGGTTCGCAGAAATGCAGCTACTACTGCCATACATTTCATGAATACTCTTGGTGCTGAAGCCAGACCAAAGGGAAGAACCCTGTATTGGAAATGTTTTTCCCTGAAAAGGAATCGTAAGAATTTCCTGTGATCTGGATGGATCAGAATGTGAGTATATGCATCCTTTAGATCTAGAGAACAAAGCCAATCCTGATTTTGAAGGTATGGCAGAAAAGTTCCCAGAGAAATCATTTTGAACTTTTCTCGGAACAGATATTTGTTCAATTCTCTGAGGTCTAGAATGGGTCTGTGTCCTCCTGTTTTCTTTGGAATAAGAAAATAGGGGGAGTGGGGGCGGAGCCTGATGTCCAGCGGGTAAGACGCTTCGCGCTGAAGCTCCCGAGAGGCCTACTTAGAATCCTGACTTAATACCTATACAAACTTACTATTTCGCTCCGGGCTGACCGGGGTACCTCGGGGGGGATGGCGGCCCATAAACCAGCACGCTTGGACTTCGGGTCTCCTTCTTCTTCTCACGGAAAACGCTCCAAAACAGAGGTGTCCTCCCACAGAAGATGGTTCCATTTCGGGAAAACCCCGAAATGCACCTGGAGATTTTAGAGGAAATACGCGGCGTGAAGGAATTGGTGCAGTCCAATGGAGAAGCGCTTCGAGCCATGCGAGAAGACTTTGGAGTGCTCCAGGACCATCTTGAAAGTCTCTCATTACGGCAGGACAATATGGCGGGGGTCCTCGACTCGCACGCGGTGCGCTTGGGCACACTGGACAAGGCTGAGCGCCAGATACAGAATCTTCAAAAGGAGTTAGAAGATAGCAATAATCGAGCCCGTCGCAACAATGTGAGGCTCATTGGAATACCGGAGGGGGTGGAAGCGGGAGATATGAGAGAATTCCTGCTCAAAACTCTTCCCTCCTTGCTGAAGATCACTTTTCATAGAGAACTGGAATTCGATCGTGCACACCGTGTTCCTACCCACATGGCGCTCAACCGAACGACCCCCCGGCCTATTATCTTTCGCTTGCTACGATATCAACAAGTGGAACAAATTTTAAATGCTGCCCGGGCGAACCATCATTTGGAATTTGAAGGTCACAAAGTCTCCTTCTTCCCTGATTTGGCAAAGCCTACCGTTGACCGTCGGAAGAAACTCCTTGCTTTTCGCCCTCGACTTCAACAGCTACAGGCTCGCTTTGGCCTGTTGTATCCAGCGAAGCTCCGAGTGACTCTCCACAACCAAACCAGGACATTCGAAGATCCTGATCTACTATCAACATTTTTAGACTCCAAAGAAGCAGAGCAGATGCGCTAATCCAAAGACTTGGACTTTTATTTGCCGGCTCTGTCCGCCATTTTGAAGGGCCCGATGCGGCGGTCATAGTCAAGCACAGAGACTACCTGGACTTTCTTTCTTTCTTTCTATGACTTTTTTGTTTTTTGGTCTCCTATCCCTCCATGATGTGTGCCTCGGTCGGACTCGGAGCACGCACAGTCCTACAGGTTATGTGTTTTTTCAATTTCGGCCTTCTCTGGGGCTTCTCCCCGCAGACACATGGTCGCCAGTAATTTTTGGGGTTCTGCTTCTTCTCTACCGCGCAGCGGTTTTTCTTTTTTAATGTGGGGCGCTTCATTGTATTATCTAAGCTTATTTTCTTTTATGCCATATGTACAGCCAGCTACAGTCAATATGAGGGACATTGTGAAATTATGTGCGCTATCATGCTCAGAATTTTTAACTTTTCTGAATGGCCTTATGTAAAATCTTATCACTCAACGTAAAAGGCATTAATAGTCCAATCAAAAGAAAGAAAATCCTTAGCTATCTTAGCCATGAGCATGCTGATTTAGCGTTTCTTCAGGAAACGCACTTAAACTCTGCTGAAACACTGAAACTCAATGCTAAGCCTTACATGGTGGCTGCCTATTCTCCCGCCGTTTCCAAACGGTGCGGGGTAGCCATTCTGGTTAAGAAATCTTTGCAAGCTACTGTAATTGATACTAGCGCTGACAAGGAGGGTAGATGGGCCCGTGTGCACCTTAAGGTTGGAGATAGTGAATTCACGTGTATTTGCATTTATGCCCCGAATGTGGACAACCCTGCTTACTATGCAAGTATTGCGCAGTTGGCACAGGCCTCTGCCAATACTCCATTAATACTTGGTGGTGATTTTAATCAAGTGTTAGACCCTCTGATAGATAGACAGCCGCCTAGAACGAGTAGTCCACCCAAGAGTCTTGCTACCCTTACAGCTCTGATGCAAGATCTTGCGCTGGTAGATATATGGAGGCTGCTTCACCCCTCCGACTTAGAGTTTACTTTCTTTTCTGCCCCCCATCACTCCCAATCTAGAATAGATTTCTTTCTCATTTCCAAAGCACTGATTTCTCAAGTGGACACGGCTAGGACTCATCCTCTCCATATTTCAGATCATGCTGCCATATCTTTATCATTACATGTCACTGCGCGGGATGATTCTCCCCGAGCTTGGTTTTTTGATAGATCCCTACTAGGTCAAAAAGATTTTCAGGTTGATATAAAGGCCGCTATCCAAGATTATTTTCATTTTAACTCACCCCATGACACAGCGAGCTGGGCTTGGTGGGAGGGTTTTAAAGCATCTATCCGCGCAACTATAACTAGCTATCAAATTCGGCAGGGGAAACAAAGAAAGCAGCATTTGCTGATTCTAGAGCAGCAGATACAAGCTGGGGAGCGTCTCCTCACGTCCCGTACTGACCCATGTATTTTACTCCGTTTACAACGCTTGCGTTTTCAATACAATCAGCTTTTGTACACTGCTGCTGTTAAAAATATTGAATCACAACAAGGGCTATATTATCGGGAAAATAACCGTGCTGGCAAATTATTAGCAAATGCCCTAAAAGGTCAAAAAGAAGCCAAGCGTGTTACCGCCCTCCGTAATCTGTCGGGGGGGGGGCTTGGTCACTAAAGATACCGAAATCTTAGAACTCTTTCGTGATTTTTATACTCGGCTTTATCAATCTGAATGTGATTTTGAGCCAGAAGTATTTGAACGCTTACTTTCAGGGGTACAAAGACCGACCCTATCTGACGAAGATAGAGTGGCCTTGGACACACCATTTACTGTCTCAGAAATTCATTCTGCTATCAAGAAATGTGCCTCAGGTCGAGCCGCAGGCCCAGACGGTCTCCCTGCTGAATTCTACAAAACCTTTCACGCTGACTTAGCTCCAGTTTTGAAACTTTATTTTTCTGCTCTGGCCGAGGAGGGTTCTCCTTCTGGGTCCTTTTCAATGGCAAATGTAGTAGTTTTTGAGAAAGAGGGGAGAGACCCGCAACAAACAGCTAATTATCGTCCAATTTCCCTCCTAAACGCGGACTATAAAATATTTGCCACCATTCTCTCCACCCGGCTCTCTGATAGGATGTCTACCTTAATACACCCAGATCAATGCGGTTTCATTCCTGGTAGATCAACTGCTGACAATGCTCGGACTCTATGCCATGTACTGACTACCGCAGTTAATCTTGATCGCCCATTTGTTGGCCTCTCACTTGATGCCGAGAAGGCCTTTGATCGTTTAGAGTGGCCCTTCCTGTTTGCAGTCCTCCACTGGTACGGATTCGGGGAAGGTTTTCTCCGTTGTCTTCGCACCATGTACGCACAGCCTACAGCCAGTATATGTGCCAATGCTTTAAAGTCTCAGCCTTTTCCCCTTCAACGTGGCACTCGCCAGGGATGCCCACTGTCTCCACTTCTTTTCGATCTTGCACTTGAACCCTTGGCTTTACTAATCCGGCAATCGGAGGAGATTCATGGAGTCCCCTTCACCCATAGGGAAATCAAAATTTCAGCGTATGCTGATGACCTTATGCTTTTTGTCTCTATAGACTCTGTACCGGCTGTTCTAGAGCAAATTGGTAAATACTCACAACTGTCCGGTTATAAGATAAATTGGACCAAGTCGGTAGCCTTTCCATTAAATCCTTTGCTTCATCAGGCCGCTATGCAACCCTTCCCCTTTTTATGGCAACCTCGCATGGTCAAATACCTTGGGGTTCACTATTGTTCTCCTTTGGAAGACACTATCTCCTTCAATGCCAAGGACTTAACCTCTAAAGTCCGGGCGCTTACTCACCGTTGGACTCCTTTGACACTTACCTGGTGGGGTCGATTAGAAACTATAAAAATGATGATTGTTCCGAAAGTGAATTATATTTTAGAAATGTTGCCCTGTCTCTTACCTCGACGTATATATAAAGATATAGAGGGCCTTCTGACTAGATACTTGTGGCAAAACAAGACACCTAGGATAGCGAAACATAAGCTGCAAGCAGATAAGGAAAATGGGGGTGTCAGATTCCCTGATTTCCTGAAGTATCATCAATCTTTTCTTCTCAAACAAGGCGCTCGTTGGCTGGAAGATCCAGTACCGAGTAGACCTGTGTGGCTAGACATAGAAGAGGACCTTTGCAAACCGATTCCTCTTACTTTTCTCCCTGGTATGACTCTCCCATCAGACTCCCACTATCCACCAATGCTTTTAGACACCTTAGGTGCCTTTAATACTCTTATGCAATCTTTAGACTCCCGACTCTGTCCGTTAGACAAGCTCCCACTTTGGTACAATACTCGATTTCGAATACAAAATAAGCCGATGGCGTGGAGCCCCTGGTACACTAGGGGCATTTGGATTCCTAGTCAGTTGTTCCATGAAGGTCGCTGGAAAACTTTTAGTGAATTGCAAATTGAATTTGGTCTCCCAGCGAAACACTACTTTCAGTTGGTGCAACTTCAGCATTGCCTTCGGAGTGCTAAGGTGCTCCCGCCATCGGCCTCCCCTACACAAGGTTGGTCGGAGACTATCCGATCTATCGGTTGTTCACCGGGTGTAGCATCCAATTTTTACAAAACCTTATGTAATGCTACAACTAGAGATACCCCTATAGCGCAGAAAGCATGGGAGAGAGAATTGCATGTGACTTTGACCCCGGAGCAATGGAGCCTTGTCTGGAGTAGAGTGACACGGGTCTCCCGATCCGCCTCACTCACTCAGACACTCTTCTTTCTAGCCCACCGGTGTTTTTACACTCCTGACAGATTAGCCAAATGGAACACTACTCAGGGCAATAGTTGTTGGACATGTCATGCGGCCATTGGTTCACTACCTCATGTTATGTATGAATGTCCCGCACTACAGTATTACTGGCGTCGGGTCTGGGGTCGTATCCAGTCTATTTTGCACTTTCAAGAGCCCCTTTCTTGGAGGATAGTGGGACTTCGCTCAGCTGCGGGGATCCCCTCTCTTCCAAAAACGGCTTACTTCCTTTTGGACTTTATGCTTGGCATTGCTATTTCCCTAATTACGAAATACTGGAAAAATAGCTCCCATCTGAGCCCCAATGAATGGTGGAATCATGTCTGTCTCTACAGTAAATATGAACAAATACCTCGTATGTTTGCTTCCCCCATTCAGACTCCTCATCATCGGTCTAAATGGAAGATGCTCAATGACTATGTACATTCTGCTAAATGCTCTCATCTGACTGTCTAAATTTGTATATATCTCTGTCCCATGATTATTCTGTATCGTAGATACTTTTTTGATTGTTTTGATGTATAATCACTGTTGTTTGGAAGCGCTCACATGCTGACATAATCAGCTAGAGAAGAAGCGTGGGGGTGGGGGGTAATTGGGTTTACTTTTCCTTATTGTATACTTGTTTTGTCTCCTTTGGTGTGTTGTTTCTTTTGTTTGTTGCAAAATGAAAATAAAAGTTTAAAAAAAAAGAAAATAGGGGGAGTAGAACCCTGTACCCTGTTGAAGAATGGGCACCTCCTCTATTGCTACTTGAGCAAGGAGTGTTGAGATCTCTCGATCCAGTAGATTGTCTGTAGAGGTTTGGGAATTGAACTGTCTTACGATTGTAGGAGGGGGCATACTGTGAAAATGAAGCTTGTACCCCTCTTCCACAATGGACAGAGTCCAATTTTCTGCTGTTATCTGGTGCCATCTGTTGGCAAAATGACACAACCTGCCTGGAATGTTTAGGGGTTCTGGACCTTTCAGAGGCAGGAAGGCTAAGTTTTCTATGAAGGAGTCAAAGCCCTTGAGGGGACTGGGCCTGTGGAGCTAGTTGAGCTCTAAGGCCTTTTGGCTTCTTTTGTCTGGATTGTTGTTGTTGACCTTTCTGGGCAACTTGACCCTGAGCTTGCCCTTGCTGGGTATAGGACAGATAAAACTTCCTCTTTTTGCTGAAAAAGGGTTTTTTATAGGGTTTCTTTTTGGCTGGAGTGGCTGTAGATTTTGACAATCTATCTAAAGTGATATTGTCAGCATCTATCTCCTTAGCCTTTTCCTGCCAATACTTGCCAAAGAGGTTTTCTCCTGTGCAAGGGATGTTTCCCAATTTATCCTGTACCCAAATCTCCAAGTCTGATGCCTGAAGCCAAGCAACCTGATGTGCACCAATGGCAATAGCAGAGGTTCTGCTGATGCATTCAAAGCAGTCAAAGGCTGCACGATTTACAAACTTGGAGACGTCTTGAGCATGCTTGATGAGAGTAAGGAAGTCTTGTCATTTGTCATCAGGGAGAAGGGGGCTCATAAGCTCCAAATCTCCTGTGACCTCTTTGAGGAACATTCCCATATATAAAATATATGAGCTGATCCTAGCTGAAAGCATGGAAGCCTGAAATGTTAGACGCCCAAAAGTGTCAAGATTCCTGCATTCATGACCTGGAGGATTGGATGCATGTCTTTTTGCACTTTTCATCCTATGCATGGCTGACTCCACTACCATTGAATGGCAGCTGAGTCTTTTGAAAACCAGGACATGGTGGAACTTGATACATGGTATCGAGTCTCCTAGAATGATGAGATGTTATCAAAGTTGTCTCCCACATTCTGAGCATCAAATCATGAAGAATTTCATGAATGGGCAGAGTGGCTGCCTCCTTGGAAGCCTTAGGGTATTGGAGAATTTCCATTTCCTTTTCTCTAGGATCTTTTTCAGGAGCTACCATGATTGAAAGGCCTCGGGCCACATCATGAATAAAATCCTGAAAAGACATGTCTTCCGGAGGAGACATTCTGCTTTGGGGAGAAGAGGAGACTTCTGGGAGAAATACTCTGGTACCGGCAGAATTATCAGAGTCATCAGAATCGGAAGATTTGAAGTATCTCTGATCCCGATGTTCATGCAAAGCACGGTCTCGGTATCGATCGAAGTCGGTACCGAGTTGGTTTGGTACCAATCTGTCAATGCCAGAAAAAGTCGGCATGGGAAGAATTCCCACCGGGGCTGGTACCGTCAGTGTCTGTACTGGTGCTGGTACCGGCATCAGTAATGGTGTCGATACCGGCATTGGTACCGTTGCCCGTTGAACTTCCAGTGTCAACGGTACTGCAGCTGTAAGGAGAACTGCAAGACTGCGTTCGATAGTGAGGAATCTCTGGTCTATCGATGCTACCGATGCCTAGGTATCGGTACTGGTAAAAGCGGCTGGAACCCCTGAGCATGGCACCAGTAGTTCTGCCGAGGTCAAAGCCTCGAGAACATCCTGGAACCCTGTTGATGCTTTGGAGGCCGAAGCCTCCTGCCAGGGCTGTTTTGCCAGTATAGTTTCCTCAAGGGCAATGCCAATGGCCTCTCGATGCTTTGAAGGAGAGCTACCCTTTGAGGACCAGCTCCTATGTTTAGTTATCTGAGATCCATGGGAGGAAGACGAGGCTCTTGAAGATGTTGATGCAATGGACCTGGCATCCGAAGAAAAGAGGGTACCGAGCTTTGCAGTTCAGTTCTGTCTTCCTCTTTTAGTCATCCCCATACAAGAGAAACACTCAGATGGAGAATGGTCAGGGCCTATACATTTTAGACACCAGTCATGGGTGTCGGTGACGGAGATGGTACCACCACACTTAGTACATTTTCTAAAACCACTAGCTGGTTTTTCCATCTTTTAGGAAAAATGGGGCCTAATGCCCAAAATGGCGCCTAGCACCAAAAAGAAAAGGTTTCTGAAGAGAAACAGTTCAAAAGTGTATATATATATATTTTTTATTTGAAAAGAAGACAAAAGAACCGGCGGTAGCGGTCGGTGTCGTGCGGAGGCAGATGTGACCACAAAAAAGCTAATTTAAAGAAGAAATTTTCTGCGGTGAGAGGGTATGTGACCTGTCGGCTCCGCGGAAAACTAAGAACTGAAGAGGGACAGTTGGAAAGGCTGGAAGGCAGCGTGCATGTGCTGAGGGATGCTCCCAAAAGCATTCCTATTGGATGCTGGCGAGCGTTCCCACGCAGGCTCCGTCGGTACCGACGATACCCATATGTGAAGACTACATTCCTGCTTGTTCCTGGAGATTACTTCTTTTTCTATGATGATATAAAAAAGGGACTTCATAAAAACCTAGTGGACAACAGATAAACTAATTAGTTTGTAGCCAGAGGGAAAGAATCTCATAGGTGCAATTTATATGACAAGACTCCAGCAAATTGCTATAATCAGGCACACAGAAAACATAATTATCAGTGGCCCAACTGGGGCTCTGAGAGAACCAGTTTTCAGATAGAATCAATCCAGTTATTTAACTTAGGGGTATGTTTACCAAGCAGTTTTAACATGCGCCCAGCGATAGTGTGCAGGCTGCCATAAAAGGAGTGGGCGTTCCTGTCTTAGCTTAGCAAAACGGAATCATTGCGCGATAACATGCGCTGCGCACATTATCGTGCGAGAAGCTGCTAAGCACGTTAACGCGCAGTAATCATAATTAGGTGCGCTGATGTGTAAACAGAGGAGCAGAGGTGTAGCACAATGGTTGATTACACTGACCAGTGATACAGGGGTCATGAGTTCAATCCCCCAGTGCACCCAATGCATAATGCTGGCTGAGGTATCACACCTTACATTTAAGTAGTGCTCTATGAGGCCTTTTATGTCTAGTTTTAGTATTGCTGCCAGCAAACACACCCTCACAGTGCCGTAACCTAAGGTGCCACATAAGGCGCCCTATAGGGCACTCCAGAGGGCACCTCATAAAGGGCACCGTCTGGCAAACACCCTAAAATGTCCCCTACATTATGCTTTATAAGGCGCCTTATAGGGCGCCCTATTAGGCACTGTATAAGGTGCCAATAAGGCACCCTATGGGGCACCTCAAGGTGACAGCACTGTGAGGGTGTTGTAGCTGGCAGCACCAATGTACAGTAAAAATAGTCAATGACTCAGACAGCCCTGTCAAATAACCCCACTGTGGGATCAAACCCATGACCTCTGGCTTTATAGGCAGTGCAGTAACCAGGGGGCTACAGCTCTATAGCAGCTAACAAACCCCTGGCTGTCTACAGGTGATAGTTTGCAGGATGCCATAAATGGGGTGGGTGTACCATGCTTGCGCGCATCATCGTGAGCCGTGCACGTTACCGCGCGTTAGACCCAAGTAGTCATGCTTACCTGCAAAGAAAGCAAATGAGGTGTAGCATATCGGTTAATACATTGCCTGGTGATACAGAGGTTATGAGTTCAAGCCCCCAGTATGGTCAGTTAAAAGGCTGTCTGTGGAAAGCCCTTTTGCTGCTTGGAACAGCTGGACACATCCCAACATTCTGCACTGCCAGCGAGAAAATCTGCACCCCAGTGCCACAACCCAATGCACCTTTTAAGGCGCACAAGAAGGCACATCATAAAGAACCAGGGCAGGGCATACTGTGGGCCAGAGTGTGACAGGAAAGGTTGGCACCCTCCAAAGCAGCATATAAGGCGCCCCAGAAGCTGGAACAATCTAAGGTGGTGTGCAAGATGCCCCAGGGATGTGAAGGTGACACACGAGATGGTGCCCAGAGGCCCAAAGGTGCTCCAAGGTCCCAAGCATGATATGTATAGCTCAAACACAGATGTACGCAGAACCCAGCACAAAGCAACAAGGAATGGCAAGGAACAGGTGATGGAAGGAAATAGATGACGGAGCTCATGGACCAGCCTCATCTGCGTGCAGCCCATGTGGCAGCAGGTAAAGCGGACAAACATATTGGGGGCAGCTGTACTGATGTACAGGGTGATAGTAATGTACAGTGCAGCAAGGACAGTGTGGCAGAGGATGGGGATACGTGTCCACCAGAGGAGGCAGTGTTGGCAGGAGAAGTGCAATGACAGGCGGACAGAGGAGAGTAGTGCCATGCACAGCACACACAGGAGAGGCAACCAGGGAGAGCTGCAATGCAGAAAGGTGTACAAGTGCAGGATGTGGGTTAGCAGCTTGCACAGCAGGGTAGGATGGCAAACAGCTGACAGACACACCTAGATGGACACAAGGATGGTTCATAAATGTGATAAGGGTACAATGTGCTAACAATACAGATCTGCACAGATATGGCTGTCACAGGGATGAAAAGTAGTTGTGCAGCACAGGCAAGCAAATGAAACAGAACAGACACAAATCAATCCTATGACCAGTAGCACAGGCCTCAATACACAAACCGGTAGGCCAGACCACCAACCGGAGATCATTGGCAAAGGCTGCATACAAGAATACTGAAGGGCATCACACAAAAAGCCTGATGGCTGCCATGAGAGGCAGACCACCAAACCTTAATATCATCACATGCACATGCAGATATGGTGAGTAGGCAGACCACCAAACCTAAATATCATCACATGCACATGCAGATATGGTGTGTATACAGCAGATCACAGTCTATAATTGGGACAACACACAAATATACCTATACGCACACACACAATCAAGATGTTATGCAGTGGATACAGCATGCAAAAGAGAAAAGAACCTAAAGCCAAAGGGCGGAAGGGGATGCCATGTTGGAGCAGGGGAAACTATGGAACACAACAAGACAGAATTGAAGCTGCAAACTGGCGTGCCACAGACCAGCTGAACTGCAGCAATGCCAATCCCCCAAGCAGACTGCCATGTAAACCCCATCAAGTAAGAGACATATGCAATAGCCAAGATGTGAAGGATAGGCAGAACAGAGGGCACACCTTAGTGTACAGTGAAGAGATGGAAGTGTGTGTGCATAGGTGAAGAAGCAGAAGGTTCCTAATGGTTATGAAAGGCCAAATGAATATGTGTACAAAAGAAACCCATGTGGGGAGCAAACCTGCAACCTATGGTCCTATAACACAGTTCTGTAACCACTATCCCAAACAGGCACTATGAGCAAAATCACAAAATAGTACCTCAAAGGGAAGGTGTGTATGTGAACCTGTAACAAGCAGTGATGTGGTAAATGCCTGGCACATAGACAGTTGGCACCGTACAAGGATGTGAGCACAGGTGGGCCATGGATATGACCAGGAAATCAGCAGATACAAGTGTCAGTGTGAGCAAGCAGCAGACGAGACAAATCTATGTCAGACACATATGTTTATTTTGGTTATTCATCACAGATAGTGTAGGTACCGCCATCAGAATAGCCAGGTTAGTAGATCCCCGGTGAAAGACGTAGCAAACATTTAGCAGGGCAGCAACCTACATCCTACCTAAGGGTCACTGTCACGTCAACAAATGAGGGGCAGGAGAGATAATGTGCATCAGGTGCATGGTGTGCAATATGCATTTGGCCCCCACACACAACATGCTGCAGCACGCCACAAATGTGTTACGTACATATGTGTGCATGTAGACAGCACGTGGTGTATGATGAGGGCCCCACACACATCAATCATGATTTGTTCCCTAAACCATATCTATCTGCCAACACAAGAGACACACAAATGAGAACCAAATATGTTTGTAAAATCCTGAAGGTTGAAACATACATATGGAAATATATGTTACAGCTGTCAAATAATGCGTCAGATAGGATCAAAAGCTGCAACAATGTAACCCTAAACAAATGTAAAATGCACAATGAGGATATGTTAACAGGTAGCAGAGCCACATGAACACAGAGACAATTGCAAAATAACCACCTGCAGATACATGCAGAGATAACACTATGCAGAAGGTCCCCCTGCAGTGGCTCGTGTGGATAAAGTGTCTGTACCCATATATAACTGTACATGGAATGCACAACTGAAGGAACACAATGGACACTCACACTGTGACATTACAGGGGATAAATAGGAGTGTGCATACATCCAATGCAAGGTTCCTAAATACATGTTTAGCGGCACGTCTGTACAGTAAGCAAACCCAAAATAAGTTTACACAGATGGAAAGTGACGGCAAACATTACACCGTAAACCACACACAAGCCATATTGCCACATGCTGTGCCTCCCCAACGAAGTCACTCATATGCACGTGCATCATGGACGTAGCAACATGATACAGTGATGCCACACATGCATGCAAACACCCTTGGTGAGTGACAACATCAATCTAAGCTGTTGGTGTGCAGCAAAGCGCTGTTGTGGCAGAAACTGTACCATGTCCAAGTGGAGAGTAGGTGGACATAGACAACAGAACCTCTCCATTGCTTCTGCTTTTCCACACGCATGGCTGTATGTGTCATGTGAACCAAACAGATGAGTGTTTCCTGTGGTCCATGTCACACACATGTCCAAAACACAACATATGAAGAATGTTCAACATACAGCAACAATGTGAGTCCCTGTTGTGCATGTGGGGACCAGTACACAGTGTCCAAAGTGAAAAGTGGGGCTGCAATACAACAAGTCAGGTCAAGATTGTCCTTTAAATCCTGGCCAGGCATAGTCAAGTGTCACATCACAACATGGCAGAGTATTGGAAAAGTCATGTGTGTCTCCTGCGATGAACACAACACCCAGCCATAGCACGCCAGAAACAGTGTGTTGGACAGGTCTGTCATGGCAAAGGTAGCACACCAAAATGTAATAATGTCCATCCTAGGCATGTGTCCGACTCGCAAAGGTCAAATATCCTATGCCAGCATATTCCAGGGATAGTTCCATGGTGGTGTGTCCCCCAACAGGTGGATGATGGCGATGCTGAATGCACTCCAGTAGGTATGTCCGGTTTGTTCTTTGCCCTGTATCAGAGGAGGATAAATGATGTATTGTTATGCTGCTTGCAACATCAGCACAAATAGGAGAGAGTCAAACAGGAATATGCACATACTAAAACGACACACAGGAAAAGATAATATGATCACAGCACAGAAAACACTGCATGCTGTTCACATTTGGAAGTCTAAATGCTGATGCGGCTGTCACATAATGATCTTCATGTCCATGGCCATGTCACACAGGCGTTTCACAGCTCCACCCCATGTGCATCAGTGTTTGTGGACAGAGAGCCAACTGAAGATGACTATGTTCCACACAGTAAATCATCAACATGTGACGGCTGATGTCATTTGCCAGAGAAAAAGGTGCAACCTACCATGTACGTGCAGCAAGGGTATGTCTTGGATCCCCTCAGTCACTCAAAGGCCAAAACATGCCACAGTGAAGGGAACTGATGTCATCAAAATGTGTAGGATCACCATGTCACCATGTCAAGCCACTGTTGATGCATGTCCAAATTATGGCGAGATCTGTGATACAAAAATGCAGTTCAACAGCCATATGTCACAACACAAGACACGGTTCTGATCACTACACACAACACATGTCCAAAATGGTCACATGCTAAACAGCAGTAAGGTACAGATAGCACAGTCACCACTGCCCCCCAGGTGTACAGACCCCTCACACCACATGATAATGTAATATTCCTGCACACGGTATCATCAACCACACCCCCCAAAGAAACACACCCACACAGTATGCTAATGTGAGTGTGCCAGCAGTAGCATACGGCTGGTATGTGCACAATTGGACATTGGTGGACCTAAAGGCCCTGTGAAACCCAATGATACACTGGTGTTGGCTGATGTTACAATATTGGGGAAGGCTGTATGTGTAGCCCACCACCCAAAAACCTAGGACACCCACACACATGCAGCTCTGTGTATATGTCATAGACACAGTGTTGCAAAAGACAAACTGGACAACACATGGGGATATGTGTGCCAAAACCAAGATATGGGTTATGGTGGTGCAAGGGGAAATAGGTAAGCAACATCATATGTACAATATGACCCATCATTGAGGACATGTGGTTCCCCTGACTGTTGTCACAGACAATGTAGCTGTAGGTCCACCTACCCCAGACCACTGCATGTTGGATGACCTACAGTCACCTGTCAATGCACCCCCGCACCAGGAGCTGCAACAGGTATGTCCTGTGGAGTTGGAAACACAAGGAAAACATACATATGTAATGTTCTAGCTGTGCAGCACACACTGTACCTTCCTGTCCTCAGCTCACAGACACCCCAAGATCATGCACAGAGTGACTGTTCAACAACACACTGTACAGATTCCATTCATGTGAGAGTTATCTCTGACATGTGACTGTCAAACTACAATGGTCAGTACTCAGTCTGTCCCCACTCACACCTCTTTGTTGATGTACAAAAGGGTGGTCAGAAGAGTTTCCGCAATAGCGTGTCCCTGCAGCAATCCAAGGCTGCAGTAACATCCAGTGTCCCTCACATATCCCCCAACGCCCCTCACTGTGTGGTCTGGTGTCTCAATGTTGTCAGCTACCCTGCTGTCAATTCCTGTAACACAGGGAACTATGCAGGGGCACCTCCCCATCCTCTGACCATATACATGTCTGTGGTATGTATATCCCATGCCTTCACCGACAGTAACAGCTGTGTGATGATGAGCTGAAAGTATATATCTCAACGGCTGAGTTCTGTCTGCACAACCACATCCCGGTGTGTGTATGAGGCTGGACCATAATGGTTGCATATCATACTACTCTGTGAAATTGATAATGGCGAAGCATGGATAGCCTATATGTGCACCTACATCACCCCCCCCCCATCAGAGCCTCTTTGTGTGTGGGGACATAACTCTCTGTCTCTAGGGCCGGCAATGTAGTTGTTGTATTAAACTGCACTCTCCTCCTCTACACACCCACCCAGCTTGTTTGTGAGTGGTGTGGTATATGTCTATTTATTTATTTATTTTATTTATTAACAATTCTTATATACCGCACTATTAGACATCAGCGCGGTTTACATTGAACAAAAAACATCCGACAATTTACATATGTCTGGTCAATTGCATTTAACAGGAGATATAAACTTGGGAAATAGGGGAAACTATATGTCATCAGCTAGATTTGCCCTGCTTACCCTGACAATAGCACCAAAAGATCATTACACCCCCATATTTCGCCCACAACTTGCCCACAGTAACCTACACCTTGCAGATCTGGCATGAATAATCTCTGTCAGCATGTAAATATGCAACACTGCACAGCATAGCTCTTCTATATCCCTACAAGGTAACACAATAGTACCCCCCCATGGCAGGACACCTCACAGGGTCCCTATCCTTGCCGGTATCCCTGTGAGGGCTACGTGATGACCCCTACATTCAGTCACACTGTGGTGTGGCATTAATGTCCCTCAAGGATATCACATACCAGTAATGCAATAACCACAGATCATGTAGATATAGGTACGTATCACATGTAGCATCATACCAAAAAAACAAAACACACACCATGCACATCAGAGCATAACAACCCCACAATCAGCTCCAACCACTCAATGACGCACACACAACTAGACAACTGACCCCATCCATGGGCTGCTACCCCATTGATAACACCAAACCACATGCCTGTCATCCTGCTGCACGCACAGTATCAAAACTAACCACTTGCGGCTGCACGTAAGCCCCTATCACATGCAGCCACAACCCAGGTATGTCAGGCTAACACCTCCCCCAAGCCTCAAACGTCACACCCACATAATCCACCTCTACCTGCTGGTGTGCCCTGCCCACATCTGATGTGTAGCAGGCATGTGTAGTTTTGAAACTGTTTTGGCTAGCCAGCCTCAGTTACATGTCAGTGCAGTACTGTATCATAACGATATCATATTACAAAGGGTAACTAGTAGTAGCATCACACACATATCTAAACAGATGTATGTGGGAACATATGAGGTACTTACATGAGAAGAGCTCTGCTATTAGCTGCCGCCTGACCGCTGTGCCCTCATGTGTGTCGCCATGGGCACATGCAGGGGGGCACACAGGGTCATCCTCCAGACCCTCATTAATCTCGACAGGGATATGGTGCCTGAGAGCAATGTTGTGCAGGATGCAACAGGCTATAATGATCTCTGTCACAGTCTGAGGTCTGTATTGTAAGGTCCCGCCTGTCCTATCTAGACACTTGAAGCGACTCTTTAAAATGCCAAAGGTGCGCTCTATGACGGAGTGGCTGGTGGCAGGGACCTCATTGTACCTCCTCTCTGCACGTGTCCGTGGATGACGCACAGGGGTCAGCAACCAGGGGCGACACCCATATGCTGCATCACTTGCAAAAAACAGAAATGTGCGAAGTTACAGCAGGAGCTTATGTCCACCCAATTTGACACAGGTAAATACTTGTGAAACAAATGCATAACACATTCTGACATTAACATATGACATCACATGATGGGAGGTCACAACTATGCATCAGGGAGAGACGGTCAGACACACACGATACGGGGTAGGTGTACGGATTGGAAACAACATAAACTGTAACAACAACACAAATGCTAGCATCCATCACCCTATCAGAACACAGCTCCATAGCAAGATGGAGTTGGAGTCCCCCCACCTCATAACACACACAGACATATGACAGATCCACACAATGAGGGATCCACCTCCAAGACATACATCTGCACATATGGCTAGTCACATGAACATCATGTGCTCATCACAAATGATAAATATACACCCAGCAATAGACAGTCCTCATACTGTCCTTCCTCAAGTTGACTGAATAGTGCCAAGCGATGCAGGATATGGGAGTCATGGGTGGACCCTGGAAACCTGCCAACCACATTCAGAATATGCATATCTGCATCACATACAATCTGAACATTCAGGGAATGATCGTGTCTGCGGTTGCGGAACACTACCTCCCTGTCTCTAGGCGGGAGCAGGGCAACATGTGTGCAATCAATAGCTTCCATCACGTGTGGTATCCCGGCTAATGCCGCAAAGGACTGGTTCAGGGTCCCCCACTGTAGACTAGTGTGGGGAATGGATATGTAACTCCCCACCTGGCTGACCATGGCACGCAGTACCTGGTGGAGACACCGTGAGATGGTGGGGCAGCTCATGCCACCCACTGCAGTCACAGATGACTGGAAACAGCCAGAGGCAAAGAAATGTAGGGCACCAAGGAGTTTGACCAAACCCAGTATGGCATTTGACCGACCATTCAGGGGCTAGAGGTCAGGTCTTAGATCCTCATATAGCTCCCTAAAAGCTCCTGTGCTCAGGCGGTAGAGGGAGATGACCTGGTCCTCACGCATGCCCTGCAGCTGTGCCCTGGGCCTGTATAGGCAAGCCTGCACCTCGACATGTCTCCTGCCCCGTGCGGGTACAGCCTCTGCCTGGCCTGCCCCGACAGCTGCAGGTCTGTGTTGCAGCAGGTCCTCACCCATGCCCTGTGCTGCAGCCTCAGCGACACCATCTCCCCCATCAGGCAACCGCAGCCCCTCCTCACCCCCCTCTGCAACCGCACCAATCACAAAGGCTGCCATACACTCCACACAGCCAGCCTCTCAACTACACACAAGCACAGAAAATCACCTCACTAATGAAGCCACACACCATTCACACCAAACACAGGCAGCCACACAATACAGACAACACTCACAAACACAGTCAAAACACACAGTACACACTCCCTAGACTCTCCACAAGCTTAACTATCAACACACAGTCTCTCAGTCTCCTAAACAAACCCCTCAATATGAAAAAGTTCTTCATGTGTATTTACAGAGCATACCTGCTTTGCGTGTGTTGCGCATGTGCCCGCACATGGGCATGTCTGTTGCGAGCGTTGCACATGCGCCGCAGGGGCACGGGAAATGCGTGCGCATGACACCCTGGTACATGCGCTGTGCACACGCATTAGACTTTGCATATGCGCCATGCCCCACGTGCACTGTGCATGTATGATGTGTCCTGCGCACACACCAGCGTCTGTGTGGCACATGCGCAACATGCGCAGCGTCTGCACGTACGCAACTGTGCATGCACAACGCGCGTTACGGAAAATAAACCTATATATATACTCAAACACCTGCGTCATGTTGAGGGTTTGGTGTAGGAGAGAGACAGACAGAGAGAGACAGAGAGACAGAGTATTGGATAATGTTTGGAGAGGTAGCGTTGGTGGAGAGAGTCAGTGGCAGTTGGAGAGGTGTCTGAGAGGGCAGAGGCAGGTGGAGAGTTTGGTGGCAAGGTGAGCAGCAGGTGGAGGTGACAGGAGAGGCGGGAGGAAGACAGCAGGGAGGGGGCGGCAGGTAGGGGTGAGGGGGAGCAAGGGGGGGCAGGGATGGCTCATAGGGAGGGGGAGGGGGAACAGCATAGGATGTTGGAGCAGAAACACATGGCTGGGGTGGAGGAGGGGCGGCCACCTGCTCAGCAGGGAGGGGGTAGTGGTGCCAGTGGGGAGGCAGCAGGCACATCGGGTTGGTCACAGCCCATATAGGGAACCCCCACTGCCAAGAGAAAGCGGGTATTGGTGCCTGCTGCCCAACGGAGGAGGGCTGTGTGGTTTAGCCCTCAGGAGAACCACATCCTGTTGGCAAATGTCCTGGAACATTATGATGTCCTGTATGGGCGGCTCAGCAGCCGCACCACTGTGGCCATGCACAATGAGGTGTGGGAGGAGGTGCAGGTGGCCGTGGCAGAGGCAGGGGGGCCAACCAGGGACATTGACAGCCTCAGAAAGAGGTTTAATGATATTAAAAGAGGAGTGAGAGCATACATGGTTGCTGAGAGGCAACATGCCATGGGCACCGGTGGGGGCGGCCCCTTCACTCCAACCCTCACGGCCCTGGAGCAGGAGCTGGCCGACTGTCTAGGCCCTATATACCTGTGGGGGCTGCCAGAGGCCCTGGACTCCGCCTATCCTCGGTCAGGTAGGTCTGCTATGTACACCTTTATGCTCTCAGCCCATGCCTGCAATCCCCTTTGTCTATGCGTCAGTCATCGGCATGCAACCTCCCATACCTGTCTCTGCAGCCTCACCATTCACCTATGCATGGGGCACATGGGTGTGCTGTACTCCATCACACCCCTATCAGTTGCCATGTTTATGCCCCCCTCTCACATGTGTTTCTGATGCCATCCCTATTCGCATCTGCTCTGAATATGTCCCATCACTCCTGCTATTAACCTCCACCCACCCCTGGTATTGCTATCTCCGTTAGCCTTGTAACGCCCGCTGATCAGGGAATGTCTGTTTGTCATACCATCTTCACAGTGAGGTGTGTGCTTGGCAGTGTGCAACAGTTGCTTAATATTAGTGGTGTGAGGTGTAATAGTATCTATGTAGCACACATGCAGGGCACCCCCACGCACTCCTCGATTGTGGGGTGGATGTACTACACACGTGTACATAGGTGGACTGTGAAAACTATCTGTGATGTGTATGCATTTCCACAACCCAGGTGACTACAGTATCATGGAGCCGCCTGAGGAGGAGGACGTGGCAGGGCCTCTGGGTGTGGAGGGACCAGAGGCGGCAGTGTCCGGTGACACGAGCGAGGGGGATCAGTCACCGGCTAGCCCTGAGATGCTCGAGCCACAGGACAGGGCCAGCCATGAGGGTGCTACAGTGGGGGACGAGGACAGCACCCCACAGGCTGTGTCGGCTGCTGAACCTGAGGGGAGCCCCCACTGCACGCAGGCACCAGGCTCAGCAGGCGCAGCACTGACGCAAATGGCCACCATCCTTGCAGAGCTGAGGGCCCACAGTGCCTTTGTACAGCGCGATGCTGAAGGTGGGTAACATCATTCACAATGATCCCCATGGGTGTTTGGGCAACATCCACATGAGGAATGGCGAAAACAACATAGCTGAATGTGTATGATGTTGAGGGAGGGGTATCATGTGCCAGGTGTGTTTCACCCTCATGTTGGATGCTTTTGCGAGTGACAGCATGTTTGAGGGGTCCAGGCACACACATACTGTGCATGGCCATATCCCACAGGTGATCAGACACTCGGAACCCCGCCCTACAGACACCCCTCCATGAGTAATGTTAAACTGCATGGTCTGACAACATGATCTGCACTGTGCCCCAGCATTGCAGGGAGCTGTAACCCAATATATATCTGTATGTGTGTGCACTGACCCCTCACGTCATCTGACCTATCTCAGACAACCAGTGTGCAGACCAAGCAGCACATGATCCACCTGCCACACCGCCATGTGCGAGCTCTGTGATTCCCATGACCCCTCAGCAGGACCCCTTCCAGGCATGTGAATGGCTCATGGGACACACAGGTCCAACCATGGTCATGCATTTGTAGCCATGGCATGCATGAATGTTTTGCAGACTGATCTCGTGGGATATGCATGACATGTGTATGTGTGACGGTTGGCTACTTGAGACGTATCTCACATATCACCTTCTGTCCCACCCACAGGCACTCGTCGGGCACTCCATCAACTCCATGTTGATCTTGAGGCTAACACAAGGGAGCTTCAGCTGCTGCAGGCCAACAATGAGATTGGCATGGGGGTGCTCCTACGCATTGCGGGTGCCCTGGAGGACATGGCAGCCCAGATGCGGCAGCGTGCACCAGCACTGGCCCCAGAGGTTCCAGGACCAGCGCCAGCTCATAGGGGTGGGGTGGGCCCTGGGAGGCGTGGGAGGCGCAGGAGACCACGCAGGATATGATTTCGTGCAATAAACAATCGTTAACCTGAACATCCTTTGTGTATGGTTCCAATGTGTGGCACTGTAGCCTGCAACGCATGTCGTCTCCCTGACCACATGACCCGCACCCATGCCCCTCCGTGGTGGGGTGTCTGTACTGCCAGTTAGCAGTGCACAGAGGTCATAGCATGCTGTGTGTGTCATACACTGTGTCAGGTTCCAGACACAGGGCCCCTGCATGTGGGTTTACCCATCCTCCACAGTTGCACAGGGAGAGTATCATGATGCTACATGTCTGGGGTTGGGATCTGTCACCATCTGTCACCCCTCATACCCCAAAACAGTGGACACACATGTGAGACCAGCATCCCTGGCCACAACACGGCCTACATGGCTACCCTCCCACATAGACTGGCCTGTGCCACAGGCAGACACGGGTGGTTTGCGTAGGTCGGCTACGTATTCCTGCAAGTGCATATGGTCACCCACTGCTCATCCCTGTGACATGCTTTGTCCCAGGTCCACCAAAGGAACAGCAACCTGCCACGAAAGAGGCAAACAAAAACCAGTCCAAAGACGTGGCAAATGGGGAAAAAAGCCTTTATTAATCCAGGGGGTGAGTGGTGCCAAACCCAACACTGGCCGTGTTTCATAAGAAACTTCTTCAGGGGTATATGGCTCAACACTGCATGGATTGTGGACTAAACAACACCCTTTTTCCAATGGGATCCCAGAGGGATCATATACAATACAACAGACTCATGCACGCCAAAAAACACTAGCGCGAAGCTTGAGCAGACATAGCAGTTTGCCGGTTTCACAATTGACACACACACATGGTGTATCGGAAATGGTTCACACACATTGCACACAGCATGCACGTGCCTAGGTATTTGAGGAGATGCTCTACATTGCCACATTCCAGGGTCAACCTTGGACTCACACACCTACGCACATGGCCAGCCTCCAGAACTGCATGTGGAACCAGTCCATGTATGATACCCCTGTCTACCTTGCATACACATAACTATCTACACACATGTCCCATGCTTATATCCATAGTGTGTCTGTAAGGATGACACGTGACCATTGTGATGTTCCAAAGAAACTGCATTTATAATAAACAAAACAAACATAACACAACAATATTTACAAATATATGTGCTGCGTAACTGAACATATCACACAATGGGTCACACGAGGGTCCATTACGCCCAGTGTCCAGTTCGTGACAGGGGACTGTCATGGTCCTGAGGACCCACCTGTCCTGTCAGATAATGGAACACAGGACAGCACAGGGCACATGTGTGGGCATCACAGGGGCCATCAGACACTCCTGGGATGCCCTTCAGGGGATGGCCGCCAACAGAGTAGATGCTCCATCTCGGGGGCCATCCACTGAATGGATCCTGCCATCCACTGGACTGAGTGTTACAGATAATGGAGGCATTGCTCCATGCCATCCAGGGACACATGCAGGTCATGCACGCACCTGCCACCACACACACACATGGTGCCATGTGTCTGTGTGGTGGCATGCACATGTGAAGTGTGTGTGACCCTGGATGCCATTTGCACACCCAGCCATCCATCCCCTGGAACCATAGGCAGTGGATGGTGGGAACCCACAGTGCTCTGTGCTGCCCTGTCTTCGCTACCACCCTTCCCCCACCCAACACCCCGACCTCCCCCCCCTGTCATCCCCCACCCACCCTCCACACTCCCCCCTCTTCCATCCCACCAAAACCATCACCCACACCCTCTCCCTCCCCTCCCACCCCACCCTTGCCCCCATCATCACCTTCTTCCTCCGTCGTGGCCGCCGCCTCTTCCTCGGGCTTTCCCTCCACCTCTTAGGTCCCTTCCACCACCACCTCCTCCTCCTCCTCTGTTGCATGGCGGGCAGGGGGGCACCTCAGAGACTGTCTGGCCATGGAGGGGCCCGCACCATCACCATCGCCTTCGCCCTTTGTGGAGGGTGACAGTCATTAGTACACTATCATGTGTGTCACATAACACATGTACATATTCAGGCAACACACAGGCTTGTGAGCTACTGTGACAGTAATTACTGGGCAGCAATGTGCGCAATACTCACCTGCACATTGTGCCATCTCCCCCCTCTGGAGGTGGGCGAGGTACTCGGGGTGGTGCACTCGGAGCTCTCTACCCTTCTTACGGAGGTCCTCGACCTGCGGGGGGGGGGGGAAACAATGTGTGGAAGCATCAATGACGGATTATCTATGGTGGGTGGCCAACATTAAGTAGACATCTCTGTGAGGAGCATCGCGCTGCTCCTGCTCCGCTGCTCTGTGTGTCATGTACTAACTGTTGCCAGTGCCACCTGCATGTGTGGCTGTGGGTCTGGGCATGTGTGCAGTGACACCTATATGTACTGTGCGTAGCACCCTGGACACAACATTCCTATGCTCCCCTTGCATGACATGGCAGCACCATGCCACATGTGGTTTGGCCATGCTGGTGTCCAGGGAACCCCCTAACCCCCTTATGTGGTCTGACAGACACATTTGTATTTCCCGACCTACACACAGCATCCGACGCAAACCCAATGGCAACATGATATCCTCACACGCATGGGTGCTGTGTCCATACATGGAGTGGAGGGTGGGTGGCCCTATGCACCTTGCCAGGAGCTACTGCCATGCCATTTGGCTTTCCACTATACCTCTGGGGTCATGACTAGGGCCTTGTGTGAGTAGGGCAGTTGAGGCTTGCAAAAACAAGGGCAGGGGCCAACACAATGGAATACCCTATTGACATCTGTGCCCCTGTCTGGGGTTCAGGCAGTGCTGTGAAACCCCAACAGGTGCATGTATCCTTACGCCAGAGTCTGTCATGTTCATATGCAATCAGGTACGGGATCCTGGCAAGTGGGCAGATGTGTGACCTGCATCAGCATACAGGTCTGTGATATATGGGTTTGTTCCAGCCCTCCATAATCATTTCTCCGGGCTCACAGCTGCACCCATCATACCATACCATCCTGATCCGTCACAGACGTGTGTAATGAGGTGACGGCCCCATGGACTAGGGGGGATGTGCGAACGGCACAGCATAGCCTACCACGATATACGGCTGCAGTACCCACCATTGCAATCAGGTCTCAGGCCTTCTGGGGGTGGGTTGTCATACCACACATCATCAGAAACATACACCATAGCACCAGGGTGACTGACAGGACACCTTCAGCAGGTCTCCAGACTCCTGGGGGTAGGGTGACATATAACACATCAGCAGCAGCAGGCTCCTCTCAGGACTCCTGGGGATAGGGGGGATGTTGTAAACTGCATAGGCACACACACCCATATCACCAGGGTGACAGGGAACCCACTTTGATGGGCTCTCAGGACTCCTGGGGATAGGGGGGATGTTTTAAACTGCAAAGACACACACACCCACATCACCAGGGTGAATGATAGCCCACTTTGATGGGCTCTCAGGGCTCCTGGAGATAGGGGGGATGTTTTAAACTGCATAGGCACACACACCCATATCACCAGGGTGACTGGGGACCCACTTTGATGGGCTCTCAGGACTCCTAGGGATAGGGGGGATGTTTTAAACTGCATAGGCAAACACACCCATATCACCAGGGTGACTGGGAACCCCCTTTCATGGGTTCTCAGGACTCCTGGGGATAGGGGGGATGTTTTAAACTGCATAGGCACACACCCCCATATCACCAGGGTGAGTGACAGCCCCCTTTGATGGGCTCTCAGGACTCCTGGGGATAGGGGAGATGTTTTAAACTGCAAAGACACCCACACCCACATCACCAGAATGAATGACAGCCCACTTTGATGGGCTCTCAGGGCTCCTGGGGATAGGGGGGATGTTTTAAACTGCATAGGCATACACACCCATATCACCAGTGTGACTGGGAACCCACTTTGATGGGCTCTCAGGGCTCCTGGGGATAGGGGGGATGTTTTAAACTGCATAGGCACACACACCCATATCACCAGAGTGACTGGGAACCCACTTTGATGGGCTCTCAGGGCTCCTGGGGATAGGGGGATGTTTTAAACTGCATAGGCACACACACCCATATCACCAGGGTGACTGGGAACCCACTTTGATGGGCTCTCAGGGCTCCTGGGGATAGGGGGGATATTTTAAACTGCATAGGCACACACCCCCATATCGCCAGGGTGACTGGGAACCCACTTTGATGTGCTCTCAGGGCTCCTGGGGATAGGGGGGATGTTTTAAACTGCATAGGCACACACACCCATATCACCAGGGTGACTGGGAACCCACTTTGATGGGCTCTCAGGACTCCTGGGGATAGGGGGGATGTTTTAAACGGCATAGGCAGACACACCCATATCACCAGGGTGACTGGGAACTCCCTTTC
Organism: Ichthyophis bannanicus; assembly: GCA_033557465.1. Classification (NCBI taxonomy): domain Eukaryota; kingdom Metazoa; phylum Chordata; class Amphibia; order Gymnophiona; family Ichthyophiidae; genus Ichthyophis; species Ichthyophis bannanicus. The sequence continues at coordinate 737,106,303 of CM066031.1, forward strand.
ATGGGTTCTCAGGACTCCTGGGGATAGGGGGGATGTTTTAAACTGCATAGGCACACACACCCATATCACCAGGGTGAGTGACAGCCCCCTTTGATGGGCTCTCAGGACTCCTGGGGATAGGGGAGATGTTGTAACCTGTAGACGCACACTCACCCATATCACCGGAGGGGACTGACAGATGATTGGGAGCACATACTGGGACCCCTAGGTGTAGGGCAGATGCGTGGCCCTGCATATGCGGACCCTACCATATCAGCATGATGTTTGCCACACTTCTTTAGGGAGATGTATGGGCTCCCTGTGTTATGGTGTGTTTTAACACCTCATCAGCAGCAGATGCCATAACACCAGGATGACATCTGGGACTCTCTGAGCAGGTCCTTAGCCTCCTGGGGTTAGGGTAAAGAACTCTGATGTAATACATAGACAGCATATCAGGTGTGTTTAACTACTAGACATAAACTAGTTAGACTACCTACGTACAGCAGCATGAACAGCTACAATCAACACTGGATCTGTATGTGCATATACTGACCTGTCCCCATACACTTATCTCTCATGGGTAGTCCGCAATATGATTATAGCGCCTTGTGACGCAGTCCCAGTCCCTGCGTACATGCTCCAGGTCCTGTTGCCTCGAGGAGCCAGGAAAATGTTTGCTTTGCCTGTTGCAAATGAGCCCTGCAAGGTGCCTTAGCTCCCTGCGAGAAATCGCTGGCTTACGGGAAAGGGTAGCCATTTTGAGGAATGCCTTTCCCACTCACGCACGCACGCAACACGCACACGCGCCGCAACGCATCAATGAAGCACGCTCCCAATGTACCCTTGCCTATGCCACAGCTGGTACACAGGATATGGTGCCGCAAACACTATCTATGATGCTCTATGCTGCTGACACACATTGCAGTGATGGTATGACCTATTTAATCAAAATTTGTTTACTATGCAGTTCTATAGTTGTTGGCACACCTGGGTCTTGAACCCATCACCACTGGCTCTTAGGGCATTGCATTACCCAGTGTGCTATGCCTATTCACATAGCAATGGCTGGCTGAACAGTTACACCAGGGGGTATGTTTACTAAACCATCTTAATGTGCACCCAGCAATACTGTGCAGGGTGCCATACAAAGAGGGGCCATTCTGGCGTGAATGTGGAAATTGCACCATAATGTGCATGGCACACATTATCACACTTTAGAGGGGGCGTGCCACGTTAATGCACATTGGTCTTAGGTAGGTGCACTCACCCACAGGTACAGCAGCAGAGGTGTAGCACAATGGTTAATACACTGACTGATGGTACAGGGGTCATGGGTTTCATCCCCCAGTGTGCCTGATGAATAAGGCTGGCTGAGGCATTAACTTTTATGTGTATGTATTGCTTTTTGAGGCATTTTCTTTTTGTTTTAATTAGTGCTGCCAGCAAACACACCCTCACAGTGGCGTAACCTACGGTGCCGCATAAGGCACCCTATAGGGAATCCATAGGGCACATTATAAAGTGCACTATCTGCCATGGCATCCTATAATGTCCCCTATAGGACACCTTATAAGGCACCTTATAAGACGCCCTATAAGGTACCTTATGAGGCACCTTATGGTTACAGTACTGAGGGTGTTTTTGCTGGCAGCACTAATGTGCATTAAAAACATACATTGCCTCAGACAGCCCTATCAGGTAGCCCCACTATGGTTTCAAACCCATGACCACTGGCTCCACAGGCAGTGAAGTAACCAGTAGATTACAGCTGCTAACAAGCCCCTGGCCGGCTACAGAAGGACTGCACGTCACCACATAACCATTCTGCTGTGGTTACCAGAATAGGGTCAACCCACCCGTACCCATGATGCACAGCACATGCAAAGCAGCAGTCTACAGATGATCACAAGATGGGGTATGCACCCCACAGCGCCAGGCCTGGGAGGGGGAACTGACCGAGTGCACCCCCACAGCACCTCAGTCTGGTAGGGGGTTCAGACAGTGTGTGTTAGAGGCACAGAGTAGCTACAGACCGTCACATTGTGTGGGTATTCCGCTCACCCTGATGATGAGGTGGGGCGGCCAGCACCAGGTCTGCAGCACCTTCCATGGCTGAATGAAGGCCATGTTGCAGGTGCCCATCAGTGCATGTGCGTGTGTGAGATAGGCAGTTCCTGCAAACACACCTAGGATACATTAGTGTCCATCTGAAGGTGTCACTCAGTTCTAGCCTTTATGGCCCATGATGCACCCAGAATAGTGCCTATTCTGTTTTGGTGCCATGGTAACATGATGTAAGTGAAGGGGGGTGTTTGGACCCATAGGCAGATTCTGTACCACCACCCAACCCACCCTCTGTGGCTCACTGTGGAAGACAGGAGTCCCCCACCAACAGATCCACATTTTACCTCCCTGCAACAGGGGGGGGGGCCATCAACCCCACTCATGCTGAGGAACAGACACCCTACAGGGCAGCCAATGCAGAGCTGTACACATCCCTAAGAGCAATGGCAGGGAGACAGTAGGCCTTGAAATGCTCAGCTGCCCCCCCCCACCATCTGACATTCACCAGCCAATGCACCCTGCAAGGTGTTCCAGCCATACACATATAACTGCAGACAATCTGCTAGCTAGTCCAGAGTGCATGATCCTGGAAGAGATGTGTGCACCCAAACATTGGGATGTGAGCACACCCACCAAGCAGATAAGTCAGTGATTAGGCCCCAGACACAAGAACCCATATATTTCACTGAAGAGAAATACAAGATAGCACTATGGGGTAGCCTAGCCATGCCGTGGTCACTGCTCAGTCAGGGTGAGAGTGACCTCCCAGCAGGACATGCTGTAGCCACCCTGTTGGTGCAGCTCGTGGCCGGGCACTACAATGTCCGAGCCATTGCCCTATGCCCTGAGCTGATGCATCCAGGTCAGGCCACCCTGTCCAGGCTATACCCACAGTACCTCGCTCCTCATTATGCACATTGGCAGGCCAATACTGAGAACAGTGTGGGCTGAGGAAGGTGTTGGCAGCCACCACACACTGGATAGCCAGACACACACTCCCCACACCTATGCCAGCATTGTGCAACTATAGAGGTGTTTGGCAGCCCTGGCCACCGCACCAGTCCTGGGCACTATGGTACGCAATACTGTTGGGGTCACTCCCCAGGGTGGTAAACACTGTCAGACACCAGACCTGAAGCACACTTCACAGACATCAGAATGGTTGCTATGATGCAGCTCAATCAGCAAATTGTGCTTAAGTTAGGAATTGCTATCTGCCAGTAATCATAGCAACCTTTTGATAGATGTGTACCGTATTCCCAGGTTTAGGGTGACATTGCTAAGGTCTGCAAGTGCTCGTATTGGGGGATGCATGCAGGGCCCAACATCCTGCCTCTCCAGAAGGGGTTGGATAATGGAGTTGGATAATGTTGCAGGTGTCTGCCCCTGTTGGCTGCTGCTTTAGGGCAGAGGTACCCAACTCCAGTCCTGGTGGGCCAAACACTGTTCAGGTTTTCATGCTGTCCCTCATGAATATGCATGAGATACATCTGCATACCATGGGGGCGGCGCATAGATATGCAGCACAGGCATCTTTATTAGAGGCAGCATGGAACCTGAATGGTGTTTGGCCCTCCAGGACTGCATTTGGGAGACTCTGCTCTAGGTAATGCACATGTTTATGGTGTCCGTGCTCTGTAGGGTAAAATGTAGGTGTTTTGGGCATGTTTACACCATCTGCAATAAGGGTTTTGTCTGTATTAGCACATTTTAGTGGTGGGTAAAATATGGGGACTGGGTTGGCAGGAACCACAGCTGGGACTTTAACCTGTGATCTTCTGCTTCTGAACATACTGGCTGTGTGCACTGCACCACTGTTTTGCCACAGAGACAGTGCATTCCCTGGTGATTCCATGACTGTTCATCAGACAGGGCCTGTCTGTTGCAGTACATGGCACCCACCTACACAGGGCTAGGCCATGGTCTGCTGTGGGCAGCTGCCACTGCCCCCTCCACCACCAGTACCCCTCCGCCACCATGCTGACATGCCCTTCTGCTGGTGGTGCTGGTGGTGCGCAGTCTCAGGCCATTCAGTGTGCTTATAGGCAGCTGCCTATGGTGTGGATTCTGGGGTAGGGGTGCCTCCATAGATGTCCACGCTTCCCCCCAGCACCGCCTGCCAATGTTCCGTGCCCTTGGGGGAACCTGCTGTGTACTATCCCCTGTGACACTGTGGGGAGCACACTCATGCCCATGTTGGGCCTCATCAGTTGCTGTCTGGTTGCTCTTCTGTTTCAGCATTCCTATGGGCCACCTAGGCATCACCCTAGTCCACACTGTGGCCCAGCTGCACCACAGCATGTGCCGCCTGCAGCCCTCTGTGTCCCCTTTTCCAGCATCTGTCCAGTTGCCCATTCCGACATGCCTGCCCTGCTGTTGTGGAACATGTGCATGCCATTGGAAACCTGTCCAATGGAGAGGGAAACCCTGATCAGCGCAATTTCACTGTGGGCTCATTCACCTTGTATAGGGACGGAGCATAGACCCTTCCAAAATTCATATCTTTTTCTTGGAGCTTTCTTGGGAGTGTTTTTTGATGTTTCCCATTAATATCACTATTACCCAGCTTGGTTATGTTTTTTTTTTACATTTTCTTCTGTTCATTTTCACTGTTTATTTGCCCTTTTGTTCTGTGCACAGTTTTGTTGTACATTGCTGATGGAAATGGTTTCTTTTCCCTTTAAATCAGCTCTAACACCAGGGTTCACTGGTGTTAGTTTTGAGCCTCGGATGTCGCAGTATTAGTGTGCGGGGAGCCTCACCCCTCCCACTCTCCGCCCATTGACCCTCTCTCTCCGCCCATGGGGAGCCTTCCTCCGCCCTCCATGAGCCTATCTCTGCCCTCAGCGCTCATTTGCGCTGCTGTGCGCGTTCTCGCGCGCTAAGTTACCGTTTCGCCCGATAAAGCCATTATTGCACGATAATGTACCTTATCGCACGATAACATGGCAGAGCACACGTTAAGACTGCTTAGTAAACATACCCCTTAGTATTCATTCAAAATTTTGTGTTTCTAGTTCACTGTTTCAGAGCTGTTTTGGGCAAATAAAAGTTTGAAAATCCGTTATTTATTTCTTTGTTTCTAGGCTTAGTAGTCCACCAATTGCCATCTAAGTGGTAGCAATAAAACATTTGAAAGAAACAAATGACTGTACAGTCACTGGTCTGATACATGGATACATAACATTGCAATAACACAGAGGATGATGGCAGATGGAGGCCTGAGTGCTCCATCCAGTCTGGCCAATAAGATGGTTAGGATTGTACTGCAATTGCTTTGCTATGCAGGTTCCTTTTCCCATGCCTTTGTTTCTAGAGTTGTAACTGCCTTGGCTGCCATGGCTGTTCTGTGCTAAAGTACTTGATGTTCAGTATTTTGCCCTCTATTGATTCCTTATGCATACGAGTGGGAGAAGAGAGAGGTATACGCAGTGGATCCCTTGAGAGCAAGGTGATGTACACCAAGAATAGAGTACTTCAGCTCAAAACAGCCGTGAAATGACTTTTGAACTTCTAAAAAGAGCATGGAGAAAGTAACCAGCTCAACGTGGCAGATATAACTAATGATGTACATTCATTTGCAGCAATGCAGGAAATGTAAACAATATTTCCCATGTCATTTTTATCTATCTCTATCTATTTTTAGGGATGTGCAGGCCAAAATGCTTTATTTTGTTTAGCTTCCCATGTTTTTTAGGTAATTTTTCATTTCATTTGGGCTTTCTAAAACATGTGTTGTGTTTTGGGGGCAATAACATCAATAGTGTACACTTTTGTACAATAATGCATGCTATTGCTGAACGTTCTACCCTATTAATCAACAACATGCATACTGTTGCACAATACTGCATCCTGTTGCCAAATCAGCATACAGTTGCATTTAATGCCACTCATCGAAGTGGCGTTAAGTGCAACCATGCTAAGGCCAGCAAGCGTGGTTAGCATGAACTACTAATGCCTGTGTTAACTGCCAGTTGTGTCAATGCCTCCACTCTGCCCCAATCCAAACCATCATGTGCTACCTGGTTAGCGCGGGATTTTTAGCACAGAGGACGGTGCTACTTTTTAGCCCCATTCTTACCATGTGCTAAATCAAATGCTACTGGGTAGTGCACGTTAATACACATGCCCCTATTTGAGCAACAGTGTGCATGACTGTACAGCAGTGTTCACTATTGATGACGCAAGGAACAAAACAATATTTTGGGCATTTTCTTCTCATTTCAGATTAAAATTGCTGTGAGACTGCATGAGAAATGTCATTTCAAAAAAATGCCTAGCCCTACTTTTTATAAATTACCTGCAGGGCAGATCAGTGTTTGCTGCCAATAGGTATGTGCACAGGCAAGAAAAATGTGGTTGGTATTTGGTTTTTTTTCACAAATTTTTCCAGTTTTTCAGGTGTATTTTTCAGTGAGTTTCACACATTCATTTTTAATAGGGAATTTTTTGTGCATGCTAAATTGATATAATGTGGACTAACTGCTGAATTAATGTGTACTCAGTCTATTAGTGTATGTACAATCAATTTAATGTGCACTAAAATGCACACTAATGAATGCATTCTTCTACTTGCCAAATAAAGAGGTGTACATGAAATAAGTTCCACAGGATAGATTGGGAGCTCTTTTGAGCAGGGACTGTCTCTTACATGTATGTGTACAGCTCTGTGCTTGCCTTGTAGTGCTATATAGATAATAAGTAGAATTAGTAGTAGTAGTTATAGCAGGATGCTGGCAACCACATGGGTAGAGGGAGGAGTGGTGTTGTGGTTGAGGCAATTTACCTCAGATTGGAGGGCTAGGGGTTCAAATCTTGCTAAAGGACAGCAACCTTGGACTGGAAGGACTGGGGTTTCTAGTCCCACAGGTGCTCCTTGTGGCCTTGAGCAAGACACTTAACCCTCTGTTGCCTCAGGTACAAAAACATAGATTGTGAGTCCCTTTGGGGACAAGTGAAAAATACATATACTTTAACTGGTAGAAAAGTGGTACATAAACCAAAATGGATGGAAGAAGGGGTCTGCCACTGGTTTCCCCTAGGATCATGGGAACATTCTGCAGTGGTATGATAGGCCTTGGCAGACTGTAGCACAGTGGTGGGTTTTGGCAGGCAGAGGTGCATCATGGCACAGGGAAGTCAACGTAGTAACAGACTGTTTGAGAGAGACACAGCACAGTGATGCTGTTCTGGGGAGAAGCCATGTCTGATCATTGTTTGTGATGGGTTCTTCCACCTGGCTTATTCTTAGAATACTGCCTTTGGTGATGGATGTTTCAGTAGATGGGCCACAAGACTTATTTTACATGAAAAAAAAATTGTTTGAACCAATAATGGAGCGAAAGGTGTTAATTTGCAACCGACATTGCTAGCTGACATTTTAATAGTATTCATTTGCTCACTGACCTTTCTTCAGGCAGCCTTTATCCAGTGCTTCTGATCTTTAAAGTCTAAAATTGCACAGGTCCCAATTACTTGTCTAATTAATTATAATGTTTGCGATACATTATGTCTAGTTTGTGTCCTGAAAAATATGCACTTCAGTTATCTGCTTTTTTACAACAATTGGTTTCAATGGTCCAGGCAGTTTTCTAAAGATACATTAAAGAAATTTCTAAACATATTTACATAAGAGATATAAGAATTATATATAATTTCTTTCATTAGGACTTCTGTGTGCTCTTTCAATAATAATTATTCCCCAAAGAATGTTTTGTTAATATGTGTCATAAGTCATATTTAAACCACATTGCTGTGTTAAATTGCTTGAGCTTTTAAACCTAATGGCTATTATTATTTTAAATGTCTATTTTATTGCGCATGAAGATCTATTTCGTATAGATTGTCGAGGTAAAAAAGGACATCCCAGTTTGGACGTTTATACTTTGCCACATATTTTTGAAAAGGTTCATTGAACAAGGATTCTTTTGTAAAATACATATGAGGTCATGGGAAACAAAGGGGGCCCTATTACTAAAGTCCCCAAAGGTTGTATACTTAATGGAGGTTATTTTAGAAGTCCTTTTCATTCTATGGGTGTCTGAAAATAGGCATAGAAATGTCCAAAGCACAGAGACATCCCTGGAGCCATTTTAGAAGCCGGGTCTGTTGGAACGTGGGCGTGGTTTAGGCATGGCCAGGGTATCCCCAAGAATTTGGACATCCTCACCCAATTTGAGAAACATCCTGGATGTCCCGAGCCCTGTCAAAGGTTATACGAGTATCTGAAAAGTGCTTGTTTTGTCAGGTAAACATTTGGAGGGTGTAAAGAAGGAGGTACACTCATATCCCATTTATTTTATAATTTGACAACAAACACTGATGGGCAATGGGGGCTCATGTTTTCGTTTTGCCATGCCACTGGACATCCCTGTATGCAGCCTTACTTGAGATGGACATGCCTGCCCCAGGCGGGACATCTACATAAATACCGCCATGTCGAGGGTATCTATGTTTCTAAAATGGGGCTGAAACATAAACGTCCCTGGTGTTTTCCTGGACATCTCAGATTGCACCTGGATGTGCTTTATAAAATGCTATTTCATGTGCTTTAAAAAAGTTGGGGGCATGCCCAGCACGTTTCCGGCAGCTAACACGTGACTGAGTAATTTAATGTACAGAACACTTAACGCAGGTGCACCTAGTGACACCAAAATTCCACCCATTCCTCACCCCATTGTGCCATGGTCATTTACCATGCACTTTAATCCATGGTTGTTGGCGTTCCAAGCTGCCGGTTGGCATGTGCTAAAATGAATGTTCAGCAGTTACCGTGCTTCAGTAAAACAGCCCCAAAATGTAGTTATCAGCATGTATACTGTGAGAAACCATTCTAAAAAGCATAGTAAAGAAAGATCAGCATCACTTGGGGCTTTGTACGTGTAAGTGCCAGCATTTATATGGACATGCATACTGTATGTGCCAGCACACCTGTGAGCACAGAATTTTGCCAAACTGGGCATCAAACAGGAACCAATTAAGGAACTGAGCTCCAAACTCAATTTTTGTATCTTTTGAGGTGGTTTTGGACACCAGAGAAATAAGCACAATTCCCCTCTGCCTCAATCACGGCTACAACCTCAAATCCAAACGAGTAGCTAGCTGACAGTTATGGGTACTCCAGAGCAGGTGTAAGTGCTGACAGGGAAAGGTTTTGAAGTGTATGTGCATGTCTATTGCAAAATAGGAATAGCAAAATAGGAAATTATAACATGTATAATTTCAAGGTCTGCATAAATTATGCTCAGAATATCCCCTTTCTAATCTATATATACCTGGAAGTGGTGACTTTTCTAAAATCACTCCTTATTCATGTATGCCCATTTACATGTGTAAATCAGCTTATTAGACATGCAAATGTTACCTAACTCTTATAAAATCCCCTGCAATATGTGTTCCAGAAGGATCCTTTGGGGATATGTTTTTGGCAAATGTATGAGCAATTCAGCCTTTCCTCACTGCCCACTCAAGGCCTGGATGCCAGATTGGCTCTGGCTGGAGGCGCTGAAGGATCAAGGCAAATCCACCTAATGCCCTGGTCTTTTGTCAGATGGCTACATAGATGCAAATGTTCATAGCAATATGATTTTTACTCTGGAGACAGACATTTGGGCACTGGCGTGTCTGCTTTAATTTTCTTATGTTTTTCTATGGTGATGCCAGGCTGTTCTAAATATCACCACTATTAATTAAGCCATACCACATGTTAGGAACATCACCCTTTAATTTTTTGATCCTTATAAAGCACCACATCATTATACAATTTGGTAATAACTGATTGTATGCTATCAGTTGTTAATATATACAGGTTGATGATCATTTTTTCTAAACTCTCCCTTCCCCTCATCATAAAACCCTGCAAAACACAAAGGTTTGGAAGCTCGACTGTATTCTAACTTGAACAAAACTGATTTTAATTTAAAAGGAGGTAAGCATGCTGCACACTGCAGTGTGAAAGACCCAGGTTGCACTATAAGGTTTAGCTTCTTCCAATAACAAGGGGAGCCACCTTCTCTATCTATACTTCCTGACAGAGGACTGTCACCGTAATGGTTAATAACCTTAATCCCAAACAGACAACCATCTTGCCATGTCCACCAGTATCAGCCGTTTCTTTTCCAAATTGTAGAGCCCTCACCTTTTAAGCCTTTCCTCATAGGAGTATCCTTCCATCTGCTTTACCATTTTGGTGGCTCTTCTCTGTACCTTTTCTAATTCTGCTATATCCTTTTTTAAATATGACGACTAGAACTACACACAATATTCAAGGTGCATGCCTACAGAAGTGCTGGTATAAATGCCCATTCACAATAGGGACTTATGCACATAAATAGCTTGTAACTTTCCTTGCTCTCCTTATGGAACTAACTCCAAAATATAGAAGTTTCAAGGGGACATGTATGGGATGTGGTTAGCACATGGCCTGGGTGGGTCAAAAGCCTACATGTGAATTCACCATTTCATATAGGGAAAGCATGTGTATAACCAAGAGAGTGTTCACAAGATTTACAGCTGCTCCCCAACAAGTATAGGTTTCTTGCTAGCCCTTTGCAGGAGGGATTAAGGTGTTTACCCTCCTTAATATTCCATTGTTTATTTCTGGGGATAAATTTAAATGTAATAAAGATTACTGGCCTCTGTAGTTCATTGGTGATATTTATACATATAGGGGCCTTTTTAGTGGAGTGTGTTAGGTTTCTGTACCTAGTGCACATTTAATGCAAAAACTAATCTATGTTAACTTCAGAGCCTCCATGGTAACTGTTAGGGATGGGACCAGCATGTTTCTAACAGTTAACACCTGAATGCGTACTCTAATGTTTATGCTTATGTTTGTTTATGTTTATTTAAAACTTGCTGTACTGCCATACACCTGGGTTGGTACCTTAGCAGTTTACAATAAAAAATAAAAAACATTAAAGAAAAATAACTTGATAAAATCATAAAAGAATAGAACAGCCAGAAAAATTAGAATGGACAGAAATTGCAAGAAAATGTGCTAATTCTATGACTCCAACTCCGGAAAGGCTAATTCAAAATAGTGACACTAAAGTGATTTAAATTTTTTTAAAGAAGATTATGAATGGATATAATCAGGTAATATATTCCAGCAGTAGGGGGCTAAAAATTAAAAAGCAGTATGGTGAATAGAGTCATATTTGGCCCATTGAACTGAGAGGAGAACCAAAGGGTTGGTTTTTATGACTGGAGACATCTAGTTGTGCAATAGGAGATCATGGCGCAAGTACCGCAGGTAAACCTATCTCTACCCATTAGGGCCTCAATTCAGCAAGCCATGCTGTCCGTATTCCACCACAGCCTCTCCTTGCACGGCCAGAGCAATGGTACGGGGAGAGCTGGTGGGGGACGGGAGGGAACGGGGTGTGAGTAGAGGGAGGTGGGCCGAGGCAGCAGGACGTACAGGGCTAGTTCAGGTCATGGCCCTGTGTGACTTAAGGCTGGGATGAAACATGTTGCTTATTCCACCATGGAGGTGGAATAAGCAGATGCAGAGATCCTGATCGGGCCTGGGAAACCCCCTGATGGCCAGGAGCAGTGCAAGGTGGTTCCCCACCACGCAATCTGGACCCGAGGGTTGGAATGGTGGGGTGACAGGGAGTTGGCGATTCTGCAGAGGGACCGGCATGTGGGGTGGACATCTCCACGTGCATGTAGGGGTACATCGGGCCATCTCAGGGCCAGATCCCGCACCCACAGGAATGTCTGGTTCCTGCGGTGCAGAATCAGGTCCTAATAGGCCCATCCTGCTCAGGGCCATTCAGATGGCCTGGACGTGCTACTAGTGGAATCGGGCTCCATGTGCACTCATGCAACATTGACAATTAGGGCATGATATGTTCCCTCATGCTAACTGCAGTATACTCACCACACCCACTCTCTGCCCCTGCTCCAACCATTCAGCACTTCAGCATGTGAATGGCAGTGTGGAAACCAGCATGTGGTAGCTGTCATGCTCCCATGATAACAACAAGGGACCAAGCAGGGTTTACCAGGCATGAAAATGCAAGTTAACTGTTAAGTGCAATTTAGAAAAAGGGCCTCATAAGTTTAGAAAATGATCCACATACATGTGTATGTTCCAGCACTACACACACATGTAAGTTGCAAAATTCCAGTTGATACATCAGGGCTGGCACATGCACATGTGAGTTGCTAAATTGCCTCCGTTGATTTTTCCCATGTATAGGTTTGTAAAATGGCTGCTCCAGCTCCATGGGGGTCCTTTTACTAAGGTGTAGCAAGTTTTGCACTTATCATGGTTTTTTCCATAAAACGTAATGTGTGGTAAATGCAAATATGCAATAACTGTTGGGAGCATGCCTAGCATGTCCTTGGCAGATACTGAACAGAAAGGTACTGTAATGCATGGTAGCGCCATTCACAGTTAACATGGGTGCATTTAATGCCACCTATTGAGCGCAACATTGACAGCAAGTGATATGTATCCCTGCATTAAATGAAATGTTCTCTCTTCTCCAAATATGCCCATTCCACTCCCTATCATGCGATGTGCAGTTACCGTGGGAATTAGCGTAGGTTAACTATCATAGCTACATAGCAACAGTTATCATGACCCCGTGCTAACAGTTACCATGTGCTATCAGTTACTGTGTGCTAAAATGTGCATTAACTGCTTAGGGTACCTTAGTAAAAGAATGAGCAAATGCACACGCATTTCTGTGTGTCCTTATATATATTTTAGAAAAGGCTCCACGTTTGGCAGAGCCATTTCTAAAATACTGTTGGAAGTGTGTATGCCTGACCTTGATGTCTAAATTCTGATCTCTGTGTACAATATAAGAAGATCAATTGAGAATAACCACAGCTGAGACTCTCAGTTGTTTCTTCTGGGATACATTATTAAGGACCTGACGCGTCTAAGTTTCAGCAAATCGCGCCTGCTTCAGTGGTCTGTGAAATCAACAATAAAACATCAAATACAGAAATATATATATATAAAAAATAAAACAAATGCCAAATAAAACTAGACAGCAACTAAATAATTATAATAGAACAAGTATTATGTATAAATAGTAGTAGCACCAAATATACTGACCGCAATGCATACATGCAGGTAAACAAATAGGGGGCACAGGAGGGCCATAAATCAATAATTAATTAAAAAAGCAATACAAATTAATAAAACTGAAAAATATAAAAAACAAAATAAAAACACATATAATAAATGAAATATATAAAAGGTAGGGGCATCTCTCAGAGAATTAGAATTGTGTGGAGAAACCAACCTGAACCAAAGTATGTATCGAAGGTATAAATATGTGCATTTATGCAAGCACATGTTGCATCAACACCGTAATTCAAACATGTAAAAAATGGAAAACATGATTTGCGCTCCACGCTGAGAAATAAATCTACAAACCCAGGGCTTACCAACTGACTTACCAAGGAAAGATTCTTAAATTCTGACCCTTCAATATGCAAGTTTTCAAAACCTGCCATAAAATGGGTGGCAGTAGATACACATGTATGTATCAAAATAGCTGCATATTATATTTGTATGCCTCCACTTAAACAGTGTCTTACAAAAGTCTTCACATCCCTACACATTTTTCACATTATGAGACAAGTTTATGCTAATGGTTAATGTACACTAGTGTAAACTAAATGGTTAGTGTGGGACCATGACAATATACGGTGCTCTAAAAGCAGCCAGTACAGTAAAAATTCTATGTGGGGAGTGTGCAGATTAGGAGCAGAGAGTAAGTGTTGACCACACATTGCATCTAGTGTGGGGGTAATTAAGGTGCACTAATTGTCAATGTTGCAATTAGCTTGGTTGTACTTAAAGCCACCTCAAGGGGTGCCATTAAGTGTACCTGTGTTAATTGTGAATGCCGTTACCACATATTGAGGAACATTTCAGTGCAGTAACTGCCAGGAACATGCTGGGCATGCTCCTGATAGTTAACATAGGCCCATTGCACTTACCACATGTTAGTGTTTGCTCCTAATATGCGGTAAGTGCAAAAACGTACCGCATTTTAGTAAACATGCCCCTGTGTTTTCTGAAATATACAAATAAAAATGTATTAAAGTAGGAGTTTCACTACATGAGTGGAGGTTAATTTTATAACAGGGTGCTATGGATAGGTGTCTACATAGGCACTTGCATTTTATAAAGACAAGCAGTCATATGTATGTGGCAGAGAATGCACCTTGAATGTAGGCGTAATTCCTGCTACCTTCTAGCAAGCTTGTGTAAATATCCATGCATACCTTATGCATGCACACAGGTTGGTTATGGCATTTTATAATCCATATGTGTATGTACGAACTCTACCCTTGCTTTACCTAGACTGTGCCCACCACGGCTATGCCCACTGGCAAAATACATACTGAGTGGAGTAGCAGCCTAATGGTTAGAGCACTGGCTTAGGAACCAAGCAACCAGTGTTTATTTCCCACTAGCACTCCTTGTGGCCTTGGGCAAGTCATTTCACCCTCCATTGCCTCAGAAGAATCCAGGTTATCCGTGTCCCTGTTTAATGTACATTTACCAAGTTTAAGTTACAATGTAAACCGCTTTGACTGAAATGATAAAGCGATATTAAAAACCTGTTAAATAAATACATTTTACACTAGTTGGTATTTTATATGAGATTATTTACATGCATATATGGCCGCAAATGAACGGGAATGGTTTTATAAAATTACCTCCTTAGATGTGCGAAGACCGAGTAGGTGCTTCTGTTAAAGCTGCTTTATAAAGATGCTGAGGCTCCTCTGTGCCTTTATATAATACTGTGAGAAAAGTGGCAGAAACCAGGGCCAGATTGAAGATAACAACATTTATTTATTATTATTTATTTATTACATTCTCTTATATACTGTGCTATTCTGCATCAGTGTGGTTTACATTGAACAAACTGAAATTACATTGAACAGGGCATTATAACTTGGAGATAACTATTTTACAGGGAACATGGGCTATGGAGGGTTAAGTGGCTTGCCCAAGACCACAAGGAGCACCTGTGGGACTAGAAACCCCAGTCCTTCTGGCCCAAGGTTGCTGTCCTCTAGTGGGATTTGAACCCCTGACCTTCTGGCCTGAAGTACCTTGCCCCAACCACTAGGCCACTCCTCCACTCCATTCATAAAGCATTGGGGTGAATGTCCCCATTGTATTTGAATGCTGTGCAAGATTTATAAATCTGTATGAGCACTGAGGTCAGTAGGTTTATAATGTTGATAGTCATCTGTGCATCGGATTCTAGTGGAAATGAGTAGAAGGAGGTTCTCCGTAGCAGGTTATGCCTGCCCAATAGCAGTCTCTCAATTTCCATACTTCCTGCAGAGCTTCCAGCCCTGAGAGTGCTCTGCCTGTCTAACTGCAGTCTCATTTATTAAAGGGAAACTTCATGAAGTTTCCTTTTGATAATGTAACCAGCATGCACAATGGCAGTATAAAGGTATCCCCATATTTCACAAATGTATTTATAAATTTTATAGCCTGCCTAACCTTTGTCCTAGACAGGTTACAATACAACATTCATAATCTAAAAGGACAGTAAATAATAAAATAATCACAAACAAGGCTGCCTATCAAAAGCCTGCTTTAAAAAGATTGTTTTCAAAATGTTCTAGTGCATCTCATCAGTCAAAGTGAAATAGGAAGCTTTTTCCATTCACTTGGACCTGCTACGGAGAACCTCCTACTCCTCATTTCCACTAGAATCCGATGCACAGATGACTATCAACATTATAAACCTACTAACCTCAGTGCTCATACAGATTTATAAATCTTGCACAGCATTCAAATACAATGGGGACATTCGCCCCAATGCCTTATGAATTAGAGCTGGAACTTTAAAGTTAATTCTTCAGGTAATGGGATGGCAATGTAGAGCCTGTAATGAAGGTGCAATATGATCAATACGAGTAATGCAGATCAAAAAACATGGGGTATGTTTACTAAACCGTCTTAATGTTACTGGCGCTAGTTGCAGCGTTAATGTGAAGAATGCCATAGAAGGTAGTGGGCATTCCGGTGACAAGGTAGCAAGAATCTGTATCGCGTGATAGTGGGCGCCGTGGCACATTAACCCTAAGTTCATACCAGCGCATTGTTAGATTATGGTCTTTCTCTGAGCGTTTACTGACTAGTAATAAAGAACCTCCCCAGACGCTCACTATTATCAATATGGAACTTAGAGCTGCCTTTTACTACCTTTTCTGGCTTTTACAAATTTCCAAATTGAAATTGAAATTTGCTAAAGGTCTCAGACTTATATGGCACACATTTCCGGACTTACAATGCGTCCAATATCAGTGCCTCATAGCATCAATGACCTTTTTGCGAAAAATACCCAGTGGCTAAGAAAGCGAATAGGACTATTCCCCATGCCCCTCGGTTCTCATTTTTCTAAACACGTATATGTAGCATTGTCTGAACTACAATTCAAATGTTGTCTCTGACGAACCGAGGTTCAACTCTCTAGGGAATACTTAGCTTCTTATAGTAAATTAATTCTTCATGCTCCCTGAATACAAAGAATTACAACAGTCTAATCTGGTTAAAACTAAAGCCTGTAAAATCAATCTAAAACTATCTACTGGTAAAATACAATGCGACTTACTCAACATCCATAATCTGAAATATGAAGTATAGATTATGTCCTTAATCCAGAGCTACTCAATTCCAGTCCTGGTGGCCCGCAACCCTGCAGGTTTTCGGGATATCCCTAATGATATGCATGAGATATATATGCATTAGAGATAGCCTGCCAACCTGACTGGTGTTCGGCCCTCCAGGGCTGGATTTGGAGACCCCTGCCTTACACCTCTGTCATTTAAGATTGTAAGTGGGCAAGGTGCAGATGTCCAAGACATCAAAGAGGTTAGAATTTGTCACATTCCTCCTTGCTTCTCACCACCACCAAAATATTGTCTATTAGACAACGTTTTGGTGGTGTTGAGAATCTAGGAGGAATGTGACACATTCTATCTACCCTTTTGA
The DNA here is from genome assembly GCA_033557465.1 of Ichthyophis bannanicus. Taxonomy (NCBI): domain Eukaryota; kingdom Metazoa; phylum Chordata; class Amphibia; order Gymnophiona; family Ichthyophiidae; genus Ichthyophis; species Ichthyophis bannanicus. Next base: position 737,123,347 of record CM066031.1, read on the forward strand.
TGTCTAGAACATCTGCACCTTGCCCACTCACAATCTTAAATGACAGAGGTGTAAGGCAGGGGTCTCCAAATCCAGCCCTGGAGGGCCACAAACCAGTCAGGTTGGCAGGCTATCTCTAATGCATATATATCTCATGCATATCATTAGGGATATCCCGAAAACCTGCAGGGTTGCGGGCCACCAGGACTGGAATTGAGTAGCTCTGCCTTAATCTGAGGAATCAGAGCTAAAGAGGAATACAATGCCACAGAGATTTGCATAGTCCCTCATCTGATAAACCTGATCACTTAAACCAGCCCTCCTCATCATCATCATTTCAGCCTTGTTCATAGTCAAGGTCAATTTATTTCTTGTCATCTATTCCTGCATTATCTGCAATTATTTAGAAGCTAAATCAAAACAGTTCTTGATAGATCTTACACTGGAATAAAGAACTTAATGTAATCAATGTTGATTCTATAATGTACTCCTGTCTTTCAGAATACCTTACAGATTGGGGCAAGGTATATTTTATAGAATAAAGCAGAAAGGGCAGAGCTCTGCTGTATAACAGCGGTCAATGGTAATAACTTGGAGGATCCTGGTCCTACATCTGCATCCTGGATTCAGTCAGCCAATTAGGATGTAAATCAACCTAAAACCCCGCCAGTGAAGCCAATCTCTTTCAACTGCTTAAATAAAATTGGATGGTCAGTCATGTCAAATGCAGCTGATGGGTCTACCGTATCTGTACAATAAATGCTTGACCACATTCAAATCCTTGTAAAAAAATATGTCAAACTTAGACCATAAGAGAGTCTTAGAGCAGTGTGACCTCCTAAAACCAAATTGAAAGGAATGAAGTAAGTCATGCTCCTCAATAAAATTAGTCAACTGAGATGGAGCAATCCTCTCAAGGCTCTTAGCTTAAAATGGTAATGAGACTGTTTCTTCAAACCTGGACAAACAAAAGAACTTTTTAAGCATGAAGGCACTTATCCTTCTTCCAATAAAGTATGAAAAGTCCTACAAAAGAAAGGTATAATATTTTCCATTAGTTCATGCAGTTCTACAGGAGAACAGAGGTCTATAGGAGATTTATCCATATTTACCATAGCCAAAGCATCTAGGACCTGAATCAGTGATTACCGTAAGGTGGTCCCAAGTTTACCTGGATTTTCACTTTACCTGGATTTTCACTTCCGTGCTGGCGGAAGTGAAAATCTGGGTTAGTCTGCACGCCCCAGAAACCGCAGAGGGTACATGGGTAGCAGCGATTTTCAATGCTACTCGCATAGTCCTCTGCACCTTAAAGATAAGCAAAGTTTTTCCTCGCTTATCTTTAAGGCACAGAGAGCTATGTGGGTAGCATCTAAAATCACTGCTACCCTTGTAGCTCCTTTCTCCGCCTCTAACATGCCTCGATGCTATGTGGATAGCAACTGGGCACGTTAGGGACTTAGCCAGGATATTCGAAGGGCACTACCTGTGTAGGTGCCCTTTGAATATCCTGGATATGGCCCTTACACAGGTAACTAAGGAAGTTACCCATGTAAGGGCATTTGAATACCGGGCCCATTATAAACAACAGAGTCAGTATCCTTAGACATAGGAATGGCCTTACATTTTTACCCCAGTAAATGTACCAGGTCCTTTCCTAAATCCTTTCTAGAAGCAAGTGTATCTCACCATTTCAAGGGGTTCTTAGGCCTATTAACCACTTGATTTTAACAAGAGCAGGTGCAACATACTAGGGATGAATTTTGTTACTTTAATTTTGTTTTGTTTACAGCACATTAGAATGTTTAGTGTATGGTAAATGGTCTTAGTATATGCTAAAACCATTTCTCATATACTAAACAAACAAAAAACCCTATAAAAATAAAAAGATTTGTGCAATGAAATGAGAAACTGAACAAATAGTTTTCCCTGCACAATCCTACTAAGTATGAATATGAAATTATGTGAAAAGATTTGAAAATGAATTCTCTGCACATACTTTTACTTTCCCTAAATAACTCCATCCAGCTTTTTATATCTAGGCAGAAATAAGAGCACCATGAAACTGATTATTGTCTCCTAAATCTCAGACTTCAAGATCTTTCATATTTGGAGCTGTCTCACTTCTTTATCTTTATCTTTATTATCATTTGATATACCGCCCTAGGCAGTAAAGCATCAGAGCAGTTTACAATAATCAAAAACATCAGAGTGAAAGGAATGGAATGCCAGTTATTGATAGGACAGTTAAGAAAGAAGAGAGATTAAGAAGGGGGGAGGCTAGTAGGAAGGGGAGAATTTGAGAACAAGCCCAAGAAAGACAGGCAGGTGGGGAGAACTAATCTGGGGAGGAAGGGGGGAGATCATAAGTAAGCTGGAACAAGTGAATTTTGGACAGGGATTTGAATCGGGTGTATGAGGATTCTGCACTCAGGGTGGCAGGTAAGGAGTTCCATAGAGTGGGGGCAAGGAAGAAGAAAGCAGAGTGACGCATCTGTTCTAGATGTGCATCTGAGATGGAGGGTAGGGCCAAGTGGTGGGTGTGTAGGCACCTGAGGAGGCAGTGAGGGAAGTGGAATTGGAGATCGGCTAGGTATTGTGAGGTACCTGTGTGGATTGCCTGGTGAGCTGAGGTGAGGATTTTTTTTTTCTTTTTTTTAAATTTTTATTTATAATTTCCTGAATAACAACAAATAATAAAGAATACAATCAACACCAGCAAATTTTACAATATTCAAGAAAAGAGTGTACCACATAAAAAGACCACATCAAGGAAGAGCATACTACCAAATTATACCATACATGATAAGGAAATCAGAAGTATTCAAAACTCCACTATTAAGAGACAGAAATCTCACTGCCAACATCTTGTACCTTCTTCTGATTCAAAAAAGATTTAAGTTGGGTCGCATCCGTAAATACAGAAGACTGGCCCTCAAGGGTAACTACACATCTGCAAGGAAATTTTAAATAGAAGCATGCACCTATAGCCAAAACTGAGGATTTTAACAACAAAAACTGCCTACGCCGGGCCTGAGTAGCTCTGCTCACATCTGGGAAGACCTGCAGCTTTTGGCCGCAAAAAAGGGATTCCCTGCACTTAAAGTATGCACGAAGAATAGTTAATTTAATAAACTCAGAACCAAAGGTAGCAACTAAAGTGCTACGCTTGGAAATGATGTCTGCTGAGTCTTCTAAAAAGGCAGTCAAATCCTGTCCAGCAGTATCGTCTAAAGGGGGAGAGGCAATAGCCTCACCCTGCACAGCTGAAGGGGTAGACCGAGTGGGCAAGTAATATAAATAAGTAGCCTCAATGCTGCCATCTATCTTCAATACTTCAGTAAAATATTTCTTAAGCGATATAGCAGGAGACAACAAATGGGTGACGGGAAAATTAAGGAAACGTAAATTTTTGGCTCTCGACTGATTCTCAAGCATCTCTAAACGATAATTAAGGGATGAAAAATCCCGTATCAAGGCATAATTATTGTCTAAGCAAACTTGGAGTTGAGATTCAGTCTTAGCCAAAGTACTAGTTATGGCACCCAATTGATTATCAGTACTTTGCATTTTACAAACCACTTCAGAGGTAAACATACAAAGGGAAGACACTGTGGCTGTTAAACGTTTGTCAATACCATTAATAGCAGTCCAAATGTCCTTTAGAGTTACCTCACCAGAACCAGGACCAGGACTTTTCGGGATATCCTCTGACTTCCCCGGTAGAACAGGTCGTGGCATAGGTGGAACATGCACCAATGCTGGCTCTATAATCGTTGATGACAGAGGAGGCAGAGGATGAAGAGGCGGTGTCCTGAAACGGGGGCTTAACGAAGCTCCCTCAGGTGATGATAGAACAGATGGCTGGGAGACTAGATGTTTGTCCATGGGCCCCACAACTTTCTCCACTAACACCTTCTCGCCAGATTTCAAGGCTTTACCTTTACGTTTACCCATGATACAACAACAACCAGCCTCAGCTTCTCAGTTGCGCCGAAGGGGCGCCAAAGGGGCGTGTCCTGCCCCTTGAGTCACGCCCCTTAGGTCACGCCACGCAGGCCGCGACACGCGGCCGCGTGAAGAAGCCGCCGGAAGAAATGGAGGATCAGAGAGGGGGTCCTCCTCAGCCGGGGGCGGCCCTCACACTGCCTGGCCGAATCCGGGCAGGGTCTCCAGGCACCTGCCAGATGCTCCCGCGGCAGAGAAAACTTGCCGCGTCTGTCTCCGATGCAGGTAGGCTCTCCAATGACCACCTGCAGCTGCCGGAAGAAATGGAGGATCAGAGAGGGGGTCCTCCTCAGCCGGGGGCGGCCCTCACACTGCCTGGCCGAATCCGGGCAGGGCCTCCAGGCACCTGCCAGCTGCTCCCGCGGCAGAGAAAACTTGCCGCGTCTGTCTCCGATGCAGGTAGGCTCTCCAATGACCACCTGCAGCTGCCGGAAGAAATGGAGGATCAGAGAGGGGGTCCTCCTCAGCCGGGGGCGGCCCTCACACTGCCTGGCCGAATCCGGGCAGGGCCTCCAGGCACCTGCCAGCTGCTCCCGCGGCAGAGAAAACTTGCCGCGTCTGTCTCCGATGCAGGTAGGCTCTCCAATGACCACCTGCAGCTGCCGGAAGAAATGGAGGATCAGAGAGGGGGTCCTCCTCAGCCGGGGGCGGCCCTCACACTGCCTGGCCGAATCCGGGCAGGGCCTCCAGGCACCTGCCAGCTGCTCCCGCGGCAGAGAAAACTTGCCGCGTCTGTCTCCGATGCAGGTAGGCTCTCCAATGACCACCTGCAGCTGCTGGAAGAAATGGAGGATCAGAGAGGGGGTCCTCCTCAGCCGGGGGCGGCCCTCACACTGCCTGGCCGAATCCGGGCAGGGCCTCCAGGCACCTGCCAGCTGCTCCCGCGGCAGAGAAAACTTGCCGCGTCTGTCTCCGATGCAGGTAGGCTCTCCCGAGGTGAGGATTTTTTAATCAATATGGAATTTTATGGGAAGCCAGTGAAGGCAGATTAGGGTGGGTGTAATGTGTTCACGATGGGAGGATTGTGTGAGGATCTGGGTGCCATATTTTGAAGAAGCTGGAGGTGGCAAATTTGATAAAGGGGGAGACCAGCAAGTGCACCATTATAGTAATCAAGTCTGGAAATCACCAGTGACAGAAAGAGGGTTGTGAGAGAATGCAGGTCGAGGGAAGAATGAAGGGCACAAATCTGATGAAGGAAGAAGAAATACCGCTGAACCAGGGAACTGAGATGATCATGAAACATTAGCGAAGAGTCCAAAATGACACCGAGATAGCAGAGAGATTGAATGAGAGGGACTGGGAAGTGGGACAGTAGAGGGGCTATTGTGGGCCTGGGGATATTGAAGATGAGCCAAACTGCAGAATATTTAGAGGGGTTAAGAAAAAGACGATTGGCGAGAAGTCAATTTGAGACGGCAGATAGGCAGGTGTTTAAGGGGGCTAAATCCAGGGAGTGCGAGTCTGTATGGAAAAGAAGAAGAATATCATCAGCGTAAAGGTAGGTGGAGATGCCAAGTTGTTGAATCAGTGGTGCAAGGGGAGCCAGAAAGATGTTGAAGAGGAGAGGGGCCAGCACTGACCCTTAAGGAACACCGCAGATGAGGGGAACAGGAGGAGATGAGGCTGCACTACAGACCACAGAAAAGGAACGGGAGGATAGGAAAGACTTGGACCATTGAAGTGCTGTGTCCCAGAGCCCGCAGTCAAAAAGACGGGAGAGTAATAGTGGATAATCCACCAGATCGAAGGCTGGGGATAGGTCCAAGGAAACCACAAGTGAGATGTTACCCTGTTCATGAGTAATGTGCACTTTGTTTAGTAGAGAGAGAAGATAATGTCTGTGCTGTGGCTGGGGCGAAAACCAGATTGGCAAGGGTGCAGAAAGTGAGTAGAATTAAGATGTGTAGACTACTGTGCAAAGACCAGTTTCTTGAGAATTTTGGAAAGAAATAGAAGATTTGAGATGGGACACCAATTGGCCACGGTGTCAGGGGCCAAGGAGGGCTTCTTGAAGATGGGATGAATAATGGATCCCATCCATAGGGAGGGGAAAACATCGGAAGTGAGGCTAGGGTTAAAGATAGAAAGCACAAAGGAAAGGAGAGGTAGAGAAGGCTCTGAGATCCAAGAAGAGGGGATGGGGTCGGAGGGATATGTGGTTTTGCGGGAAGAATTGAGAATCTTCAACAGAAGGACTGCGGTCATAGGCTGAAAAGACAGCCAAAGATGGGAAAAGGTGGCTGAAGGAGCAGAAGGAAAAGGCATGGGCTCTGACACACGGCTAGGGCTAGGGGGGGATAGTGGGGACTCTGATGTGGGAAGGCAGCTAACAGAATACACGGAGCGATATGCAGCAATCTTCTCAGAGAAGTAATTGGCAAGGGAGCTAGGGTTTGGCAATGGGGGGTGGCAGGCAGGCAGCAAATTGAGACAGAGAGCGAACCATAGAGTAGAATTGTCTGGAGGAGTTCATGGCAGATGAGATGATGGAAGTGTAGTATGATCTCCTGGCACAGCAAATTCGTACTTTATAGTGGTGGCGACAGCAATGAAAATTTGACAGGCTGGTGGAGTTGGGATGATGCTGTCAGCGGCACTTGGCTCTACGGAGCTGTGCCCGGAGGAGGGACAGGTCAGCCGTGAACCAGAGGCAGTGACGTGACAAATGGCATGTGGGGCCCGGTTCAAGGGGGGACAAATGATCGAAGTAACTGCTAAGGACGGAGTGCCAGGACTGGACCTGGGACTCAGTGGAGGTGGAACAGAAGTCGGAAGGGAAGGTAGAATCCCCAGAGGGAAACTGAAGAAGGGTATTGGGGGAGATATGCCACTTCGGTAGTATAGGCTCAGAAGGGGGAGAGATTGGTTGAGAATTCATTGTAAAAGATAGGGAGAAAAATACACAATAATGATCAGTTCAGGGGAGAGGTAGGGTTGAAATTGAATAGGGGACCACAAGTGATGTAGGGGAAGTGAGAAGGAGGTCAAGGTATGACCAGCTGCATGTGTGGGGAGGGAGACATGTTGACAGAGAGAAAGGTTTGAAAGAAAAAAAACGAAAGTCTTATCTCTGGGCCGGGAGGGGGAGTCTACATGAACATTCAAGTCACCCAAGATGATGAGGTGTGTGTAAGAGGAGGAAACTTCGGAAAGTGTAAAGAGAAGGGAATCCCAGAGATCAAGGTGAACTGAAGGGAGAACATAAAGGAGAAGAAAATAGCTGGGTGGAGTGACACCCAGATGAAGAAGCAATGCTTCAGGATAGTGAAGAGCTGGGGTGGAGATTTCATGGAAAGTGGTGGATTTCATGGAAAGAAGAGCGGTGGAGAAAGGTTACCACCCCGCTCGAGTGACCCGGGCAAGGTATAGAAGAGGGGGAAAAACTGGGAGGGAGACAGTGGTTGAGGATGGGGTCCTCATCAGGACGCAGCCATGTCTCAGTGAGGAATATGCCATCAAGAGAGTGTTGCAATATAATGTCTTGGATGAGCTCTAGTTTTGATCGCAGGGAGCAACAGTTAAGCAGGGCAAGGCTCATAGTGAGAAGGGCAGAGATAGGACATGAGGAAGGCGGCACTGAAGAGGTAGAGACAGTCATACAATCAATAATATTAGATGTTACACGGGAGTGGCCTGGAAGAATAGCAAGTGCGGAAACAGAGCGCCAGGCCCAGTGGACAGGAATGGGCGGCATGGTTTGCAGGGCTGAGAGAGGGAACAACCCTCTGGACAGGAGAAGGAAGTAAACATAAAGGCTACAAACTGGGAGGGGTATAGCAGTGGACTTACTGCAAGGCAGGCCCCAAGATGTTGAAGGCCATGGCTGGAGATGTAATCTGGTCTGGCAGGAGATGGCAGGTTACCTAGTAATATGCGTGTCCACACCCCGAGAGCCCCCGGACTTTCCCAAGGAGCTCGCCCAAGGAGCACATCCTGCTCCTTGGGCGCCCAATGCCGCAGTTGATCGGATTAAATACTCCACAGTGCCTGGGGGGGAACGTGGCCGCATTCACGCAGCTGCATCACTTACAGGACCGAGACTGGGTGAAGCAGAGGATTGCAGGCAGTGCAGAGGAAGAGGTACCTGCAGGCAAATAGGGGAGAGATCAACAACAGTAAACAGGCAGCAGTACAGGCAATAGCAGCAGCAGCAACAGCAGCAGGTAGAAGGTCTTGAATAATTCAATTGGCTCTGAGATGGGCTCTGTAGCTTGTTGGGACTCCTTGACTATTAAAACTTCAGAGGGATGTCTGTTTAGCCCCCTCATTTTCTGTAATCTGTTCTGCCTACATGGTTAATTAATTCTAGATGTTACAATTCTGGGAAATCCCAGGGGCATGTTTATATCAGTGGTACTACTCATAAATTAGCCAACTAGCTGGCTAAGTTAACTGGCTAGTCCTATGTACAGGGATTGTTGGCTTAAATCCAGGATGCCAAGCCCAAACACCCCAAGTCAGTAATCCTTCATGGCAACATCCCTATCCTTCAATCAATGATCTCCCTTCCTTCCCACCGTGGTGAAAAATCCCACCTCAGATCTGTGATTCCCTCCTTACCATGCCCATGATAATGAAATTTGCAAGCATATTTCATTCTCAAAATGCATTCTCAATTTCAATAGGCCGTAGATGGACCCATCAAAAAGATATTGTAGCACAAAAGATTCCCTATACATTTCTGCATACAGTTCAGACTTCTTCTTATCTATAAATGCATTCATTCTGCTGCTCCTCACTACCTCTCCCAACTTACCTCTCTCTCTATACTACGCCACTCATCAAGCAAATCACTTTTATCTCCTCCCTTCTCTTCTATTGCCAACTCTGTTCTTTCCACCTTGCTGCACTGAATGCCTGGAATAGACTATTGGGTCAGTACGTCAGGCTCCTTCTCTGATCCCATTCAAATCCAGGCTAAACATTTACTTCTTTAAGGCTGCTTTTGGATCCTGATTCCTTTATTCCTTTTTCTATTGTAATGTTTTCCCTTAAGAAATCCCTAGTCCCCTATTTGTGCTGTCTTAATAGATTGTATGCTCTCTTGACAAGGGACGGTCTTTTTATGTGCACATGTGCAGTGCTGCCTATGCCTAGTAGCACTATAAATGTTTAGTAGCAATAAAAAAATGATGGGATTTCTATGGTCTAGCAGCTTATGCGATGAAGCGTCTTTAAGCATTTTGCTTCAGAACCAACAAGGCGGATAGAACTTTGTACTACAATTTCCAGAGTAAACGTATGTCCATGCTCGTGGCATTCTGACTGAACCTAAACACTGGCAAACAAATGACATAGCCGTTCAAAACGGTGAAAAATAAGGAGAATATATGCCGTGTATGCTTTTCTGCCAAGTCCATGGGAAATCCCTGATGCTTCGCCCTTTGAACTTCGTAAAGCACAGCATCTTGATAAGTTCTATTCTCAAAAGTACAGAAGATCTGCCTCTCAAAAACCAATAACCCTTGCCTGAAAATAGAGTTTTTTTGCCTCCATGTCTCAATTCAAGATGATTCATAAAGCTACTGCAGTTTAATATGTTTTCAAGAGGTCATAGGTCCAACAATATGTTTATTATAACTTTCTTTTTGGAGTTGACAGATTTATTTTTAGATCCTCCAAAGGTGAATGGGAAAGCAATTAATAAGGAAAAGGTCAAACTGTGTCTATACTGTAGCAAGGGAAGAGATCGGTGTTCAGAAATCTACCGAGGATTTTGTGTTGAACCTACAGTTGCTGTTCTGTGTTTGGATTCAGATTTTTCTCTTCTAATACTGAGCCTGATAAATGATTTTATTTATAAAAATGATACAGAAGAAACCCAAATTTGTAAATAGAAAGTTTTAGTTCCTGGAGCGACTGGTACCTGCATGCACTTGAATTTCTGCAGTTTTTATAGATGATTCTGTTCCCCCAGACACAAAGAAAGCAATGTTCAAAGAGATCAGATGTAGGTAAACTAGTGTTTACCTGCAGAAAAAAAAGAAACATTGAATATTTCCCCAGGCACTCTGCAGAAAAATGAAACCATATAGGAAGGGGAGTAAGGGGGCAGGGTCAGGCTTTAAAAAGGGAGGGAGTTTACTCAAGCATCATGGGAAGGCTGAAAATTGGGTTCCCCAAGGCATATTGATAGTAAATTATATTTACAGGAAAGAAATATAAAGTGGCTTTGAGTGATGTTAATTTTTCCAAAGAAAATCCATGTTTTGATGTTTACAAGTTTGCCTCAGGCTTACAGAGGTACTCAGTAGAGATGTGCATGACCAAAAAACCCATCTCAGTTAGTCTTTATTGAAAATGAAGTTTTAGTGATTTTCATGTAGGGTTTTCTTCATGTGTTGCGCATATTGATCTTAATTGTATTCCTTCTATGCGCACTGTGGGGCCAGTTTACTAACATGCAGTAGTTTAACCCTTTCCAGGCCGAGCCCAAAACTCTTGGGATCCAAAATTCTGACTAAATATTCCTGTCAAATGGTATATAATACATGACCATAGCAGAAGGAAAATCACTATTAGAACATATTGAATAAGATGGGTACAGTTTTCCAGAAATATGCAAAAATTAACCCGGCTGCAGAATGTGGATTAAAATTTTAAAGTAGGCCTTGAAAGGGTTAACATGCATTTAGCCATGAAAATTAATATGGGAGATGTATAGAATCATGCTAGCTATTGAGAGTGGGCTCGGCATGTCCCCCTGAAGTTACCGCAGGGAGGCACACCCATCATGCTAACTGGCAAGCACATCTGACATGAACACACATACTACCACCCATTGAGAAGGCAGACCACAGCGAGCAGTTAGCATGGTCCCATACTGCACAACACACTTTAGTAAAAGGGCCCCAAAATGTTTTGATGCATGTTAGAATGTAATAACACATAAAAATCAATATTGCATGTGTTTGTTCCTAGGTTATTACATGTTTAATTGATTTTGCACACACTTTTCATGCTATTGAATGGACATGCTCCTGTATGCTACTGAATGGAGACTCCTGTATGGGATGGTGTTGGCGGTGGAGGATCACATTTCTGTGACAATGGCAACAACACTAAACTTAAACTGCACAGAAGAAAGGCCTGACAATCTACTTCTGTATCTTGCCATGAAAACCCAATGGATAGTCACAACAAAACAAATTCTACTATAGTGCTGGAAGATGAGACCCCCGGGTCGGAAGGCACTCAACTGGCTACTGTGGAGTTGCTGAAGACTTTTCAGAGTAAAGTCAGCATTTATGATGTGGTTGGATCAAAGCCCTCGGGACATCTGACTGCTGATGTAGCTGAGCATGAAATGAGAGTCAGAAGCTGCAAAGATGTCTTACATATTGGACATTGAACATATGAAGCATGAACCAAGGAAAGTTGGAGGTGGTCAAGAATGAAATGGAACGTCTACAACTCGATCTGATGGATGTCAGCGAACTGAAATGGACTGGCATTGGGCACTTTGCATCCAATCATAACATAGTCTACTATGCTAGAAATGAAAGACAAGGAAGAAATGGTGTTGAATCTATAATTAAGAAGAAACTTGCAAAAAACTGTAATGAAATACAATGCAATCAGTGAATTCTTAATTTCTATTCCTCTATGAGGAATGACTATCAACACAACTATAATTCAAGTATATGTCCCAACAACAGCTGCAGAAGAGGATGAAATTAATGAGTTCTATGAACAAGTACAAGATGAAATTGACAGAACATGCAAACAGGATATCCTGATAGTCACAGGTGACTGGAACGCAAAGGTTGGCAACAAAGAAGAAGGCAAAATGGTTGGAAAATATGGACTTGGCAACAGAAATGAAGTTGGAGAAAGACTGATTGAATTCTGTAAGACCAATGATCTATTCATCTCAAACATCTTCTTCCAGCAACACAAGCGGTGACTGTACATATGGATTGAACAAAAATCAAATTGACCACATCTATGGATGTCAACGATGGAAAAGCTTTACAACATCAACAAAGACAAAACCTGGAGATGATTGTGGTACAGATCACCAACTACTAGTATGCATACTCAAGCTAAAGTTGAAAAAGAGCAAGCCACTCATGAATGTAGCAAAGTATGACCTTGAGAATATACCACCAGAATTTAAAGTCTGCCTGCAAAATCAATTTGCTGCTTTAGATACAAATGACAGAGCTCCAGAAGAATTATGGGATGGCATCAAGAAGCTTGTGTTGGAAGAAAGTGAGAAATCTCTGCAAAAGGTGAAAAAGCAAAAATGGATGACCAAAGAAACTCTGAAAATTGCCCAGAAACACAGAGAAGCTAAAGCCAGAGAGAGGCAAACACAGAATTCAGAGATTTCCAACATGCAGCAAAACAAGACAAGGAGAAGTACTACAATGAAGCATGCAAGGAAATAGAAGCAGAAACTATTAGAGGAAGAACAAGATTGGCTTTCCTAAAACTATGAGAGTTAAAGCAAAAAATTCCAGCCTCGAATTGGAATGCTATAAGATGCTCAAGGATCCATGTTGAATGATGCTGAGAAGATCATGAAAAGGTGGAAAGAATACACAGAGTTATTATATGATAAAGAACAAGTAGACCAACAGCTGTTTCAACCTGTACCTTATGCTCTGGAAGCATTGATGATGAAAAAATAAGTTGAAGTAGCAATGAAAGCCTTATCAAAGAACAAAGCAACAGGCATTTATGGCATTCCCATAGAAGTATTACAGCAATTTGATGCAGCTGTTACCATACTTACAAGGCTCTGCCAGGACATTTGGAAGACAACGTCATGGCCAACTGACTGGAAAAGATCTGTGTTTATACCAATACTAAAGAAAGGTGATTCAACTGAGTGTGGAAATCATAACACAATCGTTCTGATCCTATATGCCAGTAAGATTCTTCTCAAGATCATTCAGCAGAGACTACAACCATACCTGGGACGAGAACTGCCTGAAGTGCAAGCAGGGTTCAGGAAGGGGTGAGGAACAAGAGACATCATCGGGGATGTAAGATGGATCCTTGAAAAGAATAATGAATACTAAAAAGATATCTATATGTGTTTTATAGACTACAGCAAGGCTTTTGACTGTGTAAACCATGAGAAACTCTGGGCCACATTAAGGAGCATGGGTATACCAGAACACCTGATCGTTCTCTTGCGCAATCTGTACATTGATCAAGAAGCAACAGTTCGAACGGAACAAGGAGAAGCAGAATGGTTTAAAATCAGCAAAGATGTACAAGGCTTCATACTTTTCCCCTACCTGTTTAATTTATATGCAGAACAAATCATCAGAGAATTAGGACTGTATGAAGACAACAGAGGTGTGAAGATTGGTGGGAGACTCGTCAACAACCTTCGCTATGCTGATGATACCACATTACTGACTAAAAGTGAAGATCTGAAACATTTGCTTCTCATGATCAAGGAACATAGTCTTAAAATGGGCCTGCACCTTAATCTAAAGAAGACAAAGGGGCATGTTTACTAAAGTCCGCAAATCTGCGCGGCGCAAAATAGCGCACGGCAACGCGGCATTGAAACACGCAGAAACACGTTTAAACGCCCCGCACACGTGCTTGTCACCCCCGCACAGGTATGCAGTTCAGTAACGGGCCCCGTACAAGTGCGGGCCCGCAAATGTCCGATAGAGGCGTGGAACGGCTAAAGGAGGGCGGAGGAAGGCTCCGGAGGGGCGGAGGGACGGGGTCAATGGGTGGAGAGTGGGAGGGGAGAGGCGCCCCGCACAGTATCGGGCCCGAATTTACATGTAAAAAATAGCGCGAGTGAAACACTCGCGGTAGAGGGCATATAAAGGGAAGAGAAACCATTTCCGTCGGCAATGTACAGCAAAACCGGGGAAACATGCAAAACGTCAGCAGTGTGATACATGTGCACAGCACAAAACTGCAATGAAAAAGAGGAAATGACCACAACAAAAGCATTAAAATAGTAAATCAGCTGGGGAACAGGTATAGTAATGCGCAAAAGTTAAAAACACACCCAGCAGAGCTCCAAAAAAATAAAATAACATTTGTTTGGAAAGGGGCACGGAGCGGAGACACCTCCAAAAACGTCTCCGTGTATTGGACCCTTCCTGGGAGTGTTCCCTATGGTTGTCCATCAATAGCACTGTTGCCCAGCTTGGGAATATGCTATCCCCCTCTGTTCGGACGTCATACCCGTGTTATATTTGCACGTTTGTCACCAGACAGGGTGAAGGAGCTCACAGTAATAATGTGCAGAGCAGGTTTTGGAACCCCACCCTGCCAGGTCTACTATCTCCAGGGACTGCACTGTCTCTGTGGCCACAGTGTGGTGCAGTGGACAGAGCCGGTACCTCTAGGACCAGAGGGTCACACATTCAAATCCCAGCTGTGGCACATGCCAGCACAATCCCAATATTTAACCCACCACTAAACACAGATAGCAGAGACACCCCTTTATTGCACAGAACAAAAGCATGTTGCAAACACCCATATTTTACCCTACACCACACACACACCAGCACAATGTGCATCACCAACAGCCGCGTCCCCCAAATGCAGTCCTGTAGTGCCACAACTGTAGGGGCTAAGGACACGTAGGTAGAGGTTAAGTAGGTAGAGGTTATGTACGAAAGATGTGCCTGTACATGCCTTCACCCCACGTGCCAAGGGCCAATTGTGTCCCTGGTCATGATCACGTAATGGGTGGCCCACGTTCCACAAAAACCTTGCTAAAGAACAACAGCTAGACCGCTATACCATGTGAGCCAAATACAGTCCTGGGGTTCCACTACGCAATCAGGTCATATCCCTTTGCAAGGATAAGGACATGCCAGCATGTTGGCGGAAGGGTTCAGATGGTGGAGGGGGCAGTGGCTGCTAGCCACAGAGGACAGTGGCCAGGCCATGTGCAGGCTGGCACCATCCACTGCAACAGACAGGCCCTGTCGGATGTACAGTCATGGACCACCCAGGGATTGCAGCCAATCAGTGGCTACACGGTGGTGCAGTGCACACAGACAGTGTGTGCAAGAACAGAGGGTCACAGGTTCAGAGCCCAGCTGCAGCTACCGCCAACCCTGTCCACATATTCACCCCACAGCTACACCGTGGTAGTAAGGACAAACCTTTATTGCTGAGAACATAGGCATGGTCAATACGCCTATCTTTTACCACACCAAACACAGACACCATAAACAGGCACATTATCTCCAGCAGAGTCTCCCAAATGCAGTCCTGGAGGGCCAAACACCATTCAGGTTCCATGCTTCCCCTAAGACAGATGCCTGTGCTGCAGATGTCTGCACCACCCCCATGCTATGCAACTGTAGCCCATGCATATTCATAGGGGACAGCATGAAGGCCCGAACAGTGTCTGGAACACCAGGACTGGAGTAGGGACACTCTGCCGTAAAGCAAGAGGCAACAGGTCCAGACGCACCCACACCCACAGGCCACATTGGAAAAGCCCCCTGGGGGGGCATCTCCCAGATCTAGCTCCTGCGTACCCTAGCAATGCCACCCTATACCTGGGTACACGGTACACAGACCACAAACGTTTGATGTGGGTACTGGCAGGTAGACAGTCCTACGCTCAGCACTGTTTGCTCCTTGTGCTCCAGCAGAACAAGCTGTCGGCTGTCTGTGGTGCGTGCCCCAGGTCTGGCCCCTGACAGTATTTACCACCCTGGGGAGTGACACGCAGCAGTACTGTGTACCATATCCATGCCTGTACCCTTCCCAGGACTGGTGTGGTGGGCACGTCGAATGACTCCCCCAATAGTAGCACAATGCTGGCATAGGTGAGGGGGGGGTGTCTGTCTATACAGTGTGTGTTGGCTACAAACACCCTCCACAGGCCACACTGCCAGCACTGTTGCCAGTGTTGGCCTGACAATGTGCATAATGAGCAGCAAGGTACCATGGGTATAGCTCAGACAGGGTGTGCTGGCCAGGATGCATCTGCACAGGGCATGGGGCACTGGCTGGGACATTGTAATGCCCAGCCACCACCTACACAGACAGGGTGACCTCTGTATGTGCTGCTGGTGGATCACTCTCACCCTGAGCATGCAGTGATGACAGCATGGCTAGGCACCCCCATAGTGCTGTATAGCATTTCTCTCCTGTGATATATATGGGTGTCCTGTTGGGGCCTCGTCATGGACTGATCTGCCTGTGTGTGCTGCCACCCCAGTTTGGGGTGCATGCAATCCCATCAGGACTATCCAGCAGACTCTGCACAGCTGGTATGTGTCCTGATGGAGCTCCTTGCAGGGTGCAGCAGCTGATGGCTTGCTGCAGGAGAATATCAGATAGTGCTGGGGTGCACCCCTGAATATCCAGGCCTACTGTCTGTCTGATAGTGTGTTTTGGATGTGTGTGGAGCTGCTTGGACTGCCCGGTAGGGTGTCTGTTCCCCCAGCAGGACAGGGATTGATGGCCCACTCTACTGCCATTAGTGCGGCGGGGGGGGGGGGGGGGGAAAGGATGGGGATCTGTTGATGGGAGACCCTGTTTGTCATTGGGGGGGGGGGGTAAGGTACGTTGCCCACCTGTGGGTCGAGGGGAACCACCAACTAAGACAGAAGGGGTATCCATGATGAGTTTGCAACACCTTCTTATCACACAGGTTAATACTGATTTTGAGCTCTGGCATGGCCTCATTCAGCCAGGGCCGTTGATGTGGACCTGGTCCTGGGCACCACCTCCCACCCTCAGGGTGAGCACATTACCTGCACAATGTGACGGTGTGTAGCTACCCCTCGCCGGCAGTCCTCACGCTCAGGCCCCCCACCAGGCCGAGGTTCTGTGTGGGTGGACACGGACAGTTCCCCCTACCATGCCGTGTAGCTTTTGGGGTGCAGTCCCCATCTTGTGTGCATCTGTGGGCAGCTGATTTGCATGTGCATTGCATCATGGGTACGGGTGGCCTACCCCGTCCTGTCTACAGCAGCAGACTGTCTGTGGGGTGACGTGCAGGCTCTCTGCAGCCACACAGGCTCTTGCTCAGAGCTATAGTGCCGTAGCCCAATGGTTCCATCACTGCCTTTATAGCAGGAGGTCATGGGTTCAAGTCCACAGAGGGGTTCTGTGATAGGGTTGTCCAGAGCATTGTACTTTTTTACTGGACATATGTTTATGGCATAAAACACACCCTTGCCATACTGTACCCATAAGGGTGCCTCTGAGGGTGCATTATAGGGCGCCCTATAGGCCACCTTATGGTTGCCATCCATATTGCGTGCACTATACATTATCCTGTGGCGCAGCATACATGGTGCCCTATAGGGGACTTGCTAGGGTGCCTATGCGGACTGTGCACTGTAACATGTGCCTTACGGGCCTCCATATATTAACACGCTGTTAGAGCGGGTATACTGGTAGTGGGTAATAAAATAAACTATAAGGCCTCCTACAGCACACCTCACCATAATACTTACTGCCCCAGCCAACCTTGCTCACTGGGCACTGTGAGGGGTTGAACCCCTGACCTCTGCACCATTGGTCAGTATCCCAACCATTGTGCTAAGGCTCTGTTCCTGTTTGCTGTGCACATCAGTGCGCCACCTATGCCGCCCACTATCGGACTGCCCCCTCATACATCAGCGCGCCGCCCTCTGCCCCCCAAACCTAACAGTGCGCCGCCCTCTGCCGCCCCCAATGAACGGTGCGCCGACTCATGCCGTTAAAAATAAACCGTGCGCCGCCTTCTGCCGCCCAAAATTACTATACCTCCCACACCACTTTTTCCCACTACATTTGATGCCGCAGCTGGCCTCTTTCATTGAGCACAATGGGGTGTTGAACCCATGGCCCCTGCACCAAGGGTCAGTGTCTTCACCATTGTACTACGGCTCTGCTGTGTGTTTATGCAGCAGCGGCCCACTTAGCCTTCCCACGCGCCAATGTGGGCCCCGCACATTACTGCGACACGCACAGGTTTGCTCTGGTGTCTGTCTATGTCCGCCCTGAAACGGCCACTCCGTATATGGCACCAGTACACTAACGGGTACCCACACAGCAACCTTCTTTAATTAACATCACCCTTATTATTGGCAGTCATTGCAATGTGAAAGCCATAGCACATCACATCATACAGAAGCCAAAGAACCATTGTGTATGTGTTGATAGGTTCAAGACACAAATGTGTATACACATCAACATTCGAAAATGGTGTTCAGTTCCGTAAGATAAATGACACACAACAGTGTATATGTAATGTGTGTCGCGCAGGTTCTAGCGATAAACTTTTCTGTGCGCATTTGCGTGACGCAGTTGCACGTGAAATATTGCAAACATGCGCCAGCTGCGTAGGCCACATGCACGTACTGCGTTCGGTGCGCATATGGACGCCATACGTTTCTGAACTGCACCATATGCGTGGCGCAGGTGCACGTAAATTTGCGCGTCAGGTGCCCTACGCATGTGCGTGATGCACGCTGCGTCCAATCAGGTGATAATATCTGAAAATGGCGCCCAGAGTAAGGAAGCCCTCCTTCAACCTCCGAGAGCTCAGGCACCTGTCCCGGCTGATCGCACCACGCCAGCACAAGCTCTTCCCAGGGGCCACCGGGCACAGGGACAGCTCCAAGGTCCTAAGGGCGTGGCAACGTCTACAAAGACGGTTCAATAGTGAAGCAGACTACCCACGTGAGGTAAGTGTATGGTGCCTGTACCTCAAAATGAGATCTGTAGCCTGTGCTAATTGCAAATGTCCATGCTGTTGTTATGAGGTACTGTGAGTCAGTAATGTGCACAAGATAAGAAGACATAGCAAAATGTATCTGTGTCATTTGTGAGTGTGTTGACCTGCACCCAGGTGGTGATGGACATGGTCATAGAGGTGTCCATGCTACCCTTGTGGCATGTCAGCTGCTGCCATGACTGTGCCACAACATACTGTAATTATGCTAGACCCTAGATCAGCAGATGTAAATAGAAACAACAACATATGGATATGGTGGGATCAGTACCTGTAACAAAGCACCTTGGGACAAGCACAAGGATAAGTGAAACGTAGCATTGATGGTATGTCACACACCCAGATGAGATGGGCAGTGTTGGCCATGTTGTTCAATACACACGCCTATCTGCATGGGTCCACAGCGCCCATCACAGTGGGCTAGCAATCACCCTGGAGAAATGCTTGTGCGTGCCCATCCAATTTCAGGCATCCACCCTATCACAAGGAGGACAGAGAGCCCATCACAGTGTGTTTGCTGTCAGCCCTGTGATATTGGTCTGTGTGCTGTCAGAGCCCCAAACACTTCCCCTAACTGCAGAGGTCCATAGAGCTCATCTGGCACCATGGAGATATGGTTGTGTGTGTACTAACAGTTTTGCTCTATGCTCCCTATGCCCTGGAGGCCAGGAAGACCATCCCAGTGTCTAATCTGGCACCATGGGGATATGCTTGTGTGTGCCTAACAGGTTATATGCATTCTCCCTATCCCCAGGATTCCTGTGAGCTGCGCAATGCGTCGTGTTAGTCACCCTTTTGCTAATGTGTGTGCAGCTGATGATCTGTGGTAGGACAACCAGCCCACAGGGGGACAGATCAGCAATAGCTATGGTGGGTATGTCAGTAAGATAATGTGTATGTTCATGGCAGGTAGGTTGGACCTATACCATAGTTTGTGAAGTGAATATCTCATCACACATGTCTGTGATGTCTCCAGATGATATGCTAGCTGCAGAGGTTAATGTGTGTAACAGCACCCCATCCCCCTTAGCCATTATATGTGTTATCAGAAACCTGTAGCAGAGACATGTCCCCATACCGCCATGCAGATTGTGGTTCAAAACCTTAACACCTAAGATAAATCCAACAGCATCAGACACATGGACATCACTGATGGTGTTTCAGTGACAAATGCAACTGATGTTGCTGGATAACACATACATAAACCCACACATGAGCACTGGTGCAAAGAGCCGTTATGTTGGTTTGGCCCCTGTCGATATTGCTTCCACAAAACACCTTCTGTCAGCCCAGCTGAACCAGTGAATATGAACATAACAACATAACCTAGGCCATACAGGAACAATACCCACCCCTACCCCTACATTACGCTGACATCAACTGTGTGCAACGTAGGTTGCACATAGCCAGCAGCTTGCCCATATGACACACCTCCCACAATGCAGCCAGTGGTGCAAGCATTGATATTGTTGGCCCTGTCAAAGGTGAATGTTTATGTTAGTGTCCCCTGTCACAGTCAATAGGGCCACCCACACAATGACTCCTCTCACCACACTCCGCCAATGATTTGTTGCATATCAGTTTGCCAGTGGGGTTGAGTACCAGGATGTCTAAAGAGAATCTCAACATAGATGTGTGTAACACAGCACATGCAGTGTAACTGTGACTAGCATGGACAACATCATTGGTCAACAAACTGTGCAATGTTGCTACAAGGTCATGCAAGGGTGCGATAGGGTATGTACAGGATGTGCTGAGGGAGCCATGTACACTGGCCACAGGTGTCACTGCACACATGTGCACAGACAAAGCAACTAATGCAGGTGGTACTGTGACCCCAAATGTTCTGTGAACAAAAGGAGGTAGGCCTTCCATGTGTGTCTATATTGATGAAACCCCAGGATGCATGAGAACACACCCCAGTGTCCATTTTAAATGACATCATAAGCAAACTAATGTGTATGTGTGTTGTGATGTTGGCCGTGCAATATGGCTCTTCCTAGGTCATGGATTGCCAAACATCAAGCAGGTCACTGTGTCTGTCATTGCATGACACTAGTTATTGTAGTGAAACACGTGTGGCAGTGTATGTTTATTTTGTGTGTCATCTGACCTATATGTCACAATGTACACAAATGGAGGTTCCATAACCCCCCACACACACGTGAGCCATGAGATAACAGGAGTATGTCACTTTGTAGGTTTCCCCCCGTTTGCCAATAGGCCATAATGAAATATGAATACGTAAGACGCCGTGCTGGTCCACCCCCCACGAACCATGTCAGCTTCCCTGAAGGCCCTTCCAGGCATGGCCCATTTGGGCTGACTGCCCTGGGCCACACCCAAATGATGTCACCCACTTTTATCTGACACTCACACAGGATGCTATAGAAAGAGGTGGGGAATAAGAAGGCAGCCACAGTCCATCAGCACACCTGTGAAAACAAACTAGCATGTACATATACGTTGCAGCCAGGTGATAGACCATGTTATGTGTGTATCTGGTGACAGCATAGCCAAACCCCTGTCAGAGTTTACCTGGCGTAACAGCAGCATGAGGAAATAACAGCCCCCCCAATCCCCGGGGGGGAGGGCCCACTCCATGTCCGTGTCACTCTCACACTTTTTTCTCAATGTTGATCCCTGTGTAAGCTGTATACCTCACCTGAGAGAGACATGTTGGACAGGGGAGGGGCAGTGCATTCACACTGTGGGATGCTGACACACACCGTCACAAGGGATGAGGGTCAGCTGTGACACACAGGCTCCCTTGTCACCAGCGGAGAACCCATGGCATGACATATGCGTGTTGCCCATGGAACTGCCTGCTGACAGGTGACAAACTATGCAGTACATGACACACACACACAGCACTGTCGCAGGAGCAGCAAGACCCTGTGCACAGTGATGTGTGTGTGTGTGTGTGTGTGTGTGTGTGGGCAAACCAGCAGAAGGTGACCAGTCACTAATGCCCTCACCTTTCCTTTGCATATCCACAGATCGAGGATCTCCGGAAGAAGGGCAGGGAGCTGCGCCTCCACCATGCTGCATACCTTCAGCGCCTCCAGGGTGAGAACTCACAAAAGGGTGATGATGTATAATAATGAGAATGTCACGTATTTGTAACTTATGTCCCATTATCAGAGATGCCTTTGTGTTACCTGCCTATGTAGATGTGCTATATTTCTGACAGAGAAACGTGCTGATGGCTGTCATGTTCCACAGATGGTGATGGCACCGAGGATGAGGCCACCACCTCTGCACACCTCTTCCGAAGGACACCAACACCACATGATGCAGAGGTGGTGGTCCTGGACACCACAGAGGAGGAGGAGGAGGAGGAGGAGGAGGAGGTGGACGAGGATGATGAGGTGGAGGTGGTGGAGGCGCAAACACCTGGATCACCTGAAGAAAGGACACAGGAGGGCCAAGAAGGACATTCTGAAGGGTTGTCTGTGGGGGAGGCAGGGTTGAGGGCGGCTGCAGGTGATGTGGAGGGGGGGGATGTTTGGGAGGGATCAGGGGTGGAGGATTTCCCAGAAGGGGTTTGGGAAAGTGATGTTGAAGACAGGGCATCACAGGGCACTGTGGCCTCCCCCCAGCCACTGCAGTTGCCTCCACCATACAGGGCCACAGACAGGCCCTATGCAGATGCCACCACACAGACAACATTGACAATGTGTGTGTGT
This sequence comes from Ichthyophis bannanicus, assembly GCA_033557465.1. Taxonomy (NCBI): domain Eukaryota; kingdom Metazoa; phylum Chordata; class Amphibia; order Gymnophiona; family Ichthyophiidae; genus Ichthyophis; species Ichthyophis bannanicus. Next base: position 737,145,706 of record CM066031.1, read on the forward strand.
GGTGGCATATGCGTGGACCACCTGTCTGTGGCCTTGGATGGGATGGAGCAACGCATACATGAGATGTGTCACTCTCAGCAGTGTCTGGCTGGAGTGATTGAGAGGGTGGTTGCCGAGGTGGTACGTCTGCCATGTCGGCAAGCACCCCCTCAATGGCGTCACTGGCGTCAGTGATTGTGCTAGTGACGTCACCACATGTGCCCTGTGCTGCCCTGTCTTCCATCAGTGGGCATGCTGGGGGAGGGTGGGTGTCACCTGTGTGTCTGTTTTATGTGTGTGTGTGTTTTATATTTGCGTGTGGGCGTTTGCGGGGAGGGGAGGATGTTTGGGGAGGGGGGGAGGGTGATGGTATTTTCCCCCTTCCCACGTCTGTAAAGTTTATCCCAGTTCTGTTTTCCATCATAAAATATATTTTTTGAAAAAACCTGTAATGCTCACGTGTCTGACCTAGGCAAAGTGTGCGGATGTCAGCATGTGATATGTGTGGGTGCACATATGTTTCTGTGGTGCAAACATGTGTGTGAAACCAACAGCACCCCCCAAATAAGGTGTAGATGTTCATAATTAGGGGTCTACTGTAACCATTGCAACGTAGCAGCTGTCTCACTGATGTACATGGCACAGGAATGGTCCTATGTGGAACAAAGGTCTTCACATATCTGAGTCTCAAACATAGGCAGACCACCCATATCTGCCTCTGTCACAGACGTACCTATGGTGTGTTGGGAGGCAGGAGATTATTGATGTGGTCAAGGGAAAAAGCCACATATATGCCACCAATGAGTGTTCTATGATGGGTTTCTCACGGTGATGAGTATGTGACGTAAACACGCCATTGGGAACATAGTCCCCCTGTGACCACATGGATGTCTGTGCACACTGTGCCGCTGCATCCCCAAGGATGTTGGGAAACAAGGTGCACGTGACACATCACATGTGTGTGCAGCATGACAATCGTAGCTGACTCTGTTGAGGTATTTGCAGCAGGGAACCTGTGTGTGGGTCATCTACTGTACCCATCACTAGATGACCTGGGCGCAGCTCATATAGGGTTTTCAAAAACACCCCCCGCCTCCCTGATACACATGGGACAACATGGACACTCATTGGACACACACACTGTATGTATAGTAATACAGCTGTTTATTGTCACAGCGTAAGTCTCATAATTAGCTTTCCATATACACATGGATATTCTAATGTGTGTGCGTTACAAATTTAAGTGTTACCTGACACCCACACAACATATGATCTGCATATGTAAGCTTTTGACATGACACACATAACAAACACCTCAAAAACATGTTGAACTGGATACATAATTGCTCTAACTGAGCATTGTAAGATCAACAAAAACTAGGATTATACCATGTTATTGCATATATCATGTTTCATTATTGGCGACGTGGTCGCCCACGCCTGACACGTCAGGCCCCCTCCCCCCTCCCCCGGCCACGACCCTCTTCTCGAACCCGTGCTGGTGGTGGTGCAGGAGCAAGTCGGCGCATAACATCCAGCATGCCCTCAAGGGCCTCACATATCCGGGTGACGGGCATGTTTTGGACCGCCTCATGTAATTGATGGATCTCACCACACACCTGCCTTGTGTTTTGCTCCACTGCAAGGCGTATCCGCTCCAAAACACGTCGACTGCCTGTGCATGGGATACAGCGTGTTATATTCCATACATCTCCACTACTCCAACGCCATACACAAACATTTAATGTACATGCCACACGATTGGTGATGTGATAGGGCAGACTCAATCACAGAAATGGAGAGGGCCAATATACATAATGTCCACAGTAGTATATGGCAGGCAGACAAACCCAGAGGGCACATCACACGACGTAGATGTGGTATGCCCTCACAATGATTTACAGGCTGTGGTGAAACACCCATATACTACAGTTGTGGCAACAGGATTGGCCAATGACAGCTCTCACATAACCATCGTGTAGGGGAGCTTGCGCATGCACGAGCCACAACTACATCAGCTGGACACCAACGGAGATGAACACAGGAAGGTCGAGATATGACATCACAATTGATGACACATGTGGAGGGAAAAAACACATTCTCTGACAGGGACATGTGTTTGTTAATGAAGCAATGGGATGTCTGGTAGGCACAGGGATGACACACCTTACCTGTACATGTGCACCTCTGCTGCACATATGTGACTCCTGAGTGATACATGTGCACCCTCACTGTAACACAGAGGAGGGTCTTTGGTCCAGATAATGTAGGCCATGTAACAAATGTGTAGTTATTTAGTTATTTATTTATTTTACAGGTTTTCTATACCGCCTTTTCCTTAAATCACAGCGGTTACCAAGACACAAGAGGGGAGAACAGAGACAGGGGGGCATACACTGACTAAACTTAAGAGTGAAGTTAAAATTGGGATACACAACATCAAGGAACTGTTACAGTAAAACATGTTACATGCAGGCTATAATAATAGAGACTGTTAGATGTCTGTGCCATAGTACTCAGTGAAGAGTACAAATTTCAGTTGTTTCCTGAACTCCTTTAAATCATCCATGGATCGCACATCGGGAGGGAGAGAGTTCCATATAAGTGGGCCGATAAGGAAATTGCCCTTTGTGTAGTACATTTACACGCTTTTCTGTTTGGACAGAGCAGGGGAAGCAACAGAGGGGGACTTCAGAGCTCTACAAAGACATGGCTATGTTTCCCGCTACCTGCAAATGCAGACATTGAGGAATGGTCATATAGCTTAACATATGCTCATTAACACAGCAGACTATGGCTAAGTTGTCATCCTGCTGTGTACAAGACATTTGGGTATCTGCAGAGTGGCAGGATGTAGCTTTCCCAATGTCTGTATCAATTTATGTTGTCATAGAGTGCTGGGCCGTCAGACACATTCCTCATATGTCTGCATCCATGTGTATCAACCTGAACATACACTATTCTATTGGGGGTAAAATGCTATCATTTCAGGTACCCTACAACCTTTGGGTATCACACATCTAAGGTAATCAAGCAGAACATGTAACGTGTGGAGGTAATGTTTGAACAGCCACCACACACACACCAACTGTGGACTACTGGTGTGTGTGTTGTGGTTGTGACAGTCTATTGTCACCCACCTTCAGCATCACGATGTGATGATGCACCATAGGCCCTCATCTCTGCCATCATCAACTCCGGGAGAGGTGTAGGTGTTGGTTCTGCTGGCATGGGTGGTTGGCTGGTCTCTATTGCTGCTTCACGCAATGGTGTCATGGCGCGCACGTGTGGCTCCAGGGACTCATCGCCAGCACTTGTGCTGCCCCCAGAGACAGCAGCCTCTGCCTCCATCAGACTCATAGGGGCTGCAATGTAGACCTCCCCCTCCTCCTCTTCCACCACCGCCTCATCCTGCTCCTGCTCCTCCTCTGCCCCCTCCTCCTCCTCTTCCTCCGCACCCATTTGACTGTAGTCACCTGCATTGGGAGGAATCAGAGAGAGCACACATATGTTTCAGCAAACCACATATGTATACATGTGTGATACATAACACACAGACAGGATGTTTTGCGTCCGTTCATGTGTGCTGCATACCGGACACCGGACACACTCCCATACGTGTGTGTCACCACCATGTGTCTGGGTTAGGGACACATGTGTGTGCTGTGCCCATGCACAGGTGGCAGATCGCCCCTTCTCCTGTTCATGGTCACATTGCACATGTTTGCCCATAGCATCCCATTCCTCTGTTTTGTAACATATTTCCGCACATGCGTGTTACTGCCCCCACCCTAACACCTGCTTTATGCAAATCACTGCATGTGTGTGTTGGTTTGTGAGTATGGGTCATATTTGTATGTCATATGATTCTCTCAGTGCTACATGTGACTCGCAGTGACCCATAGTGCAGCGTATGGCAACTAGGCATCACCTTTGGCCCACTGGGGTGCACATGCAGCACTGTATTGCTGTCATGTCATACAAACATGCCTTGGAAATGACCAACACAGTCATGCAGTGTATGGAAATCACAGTTGTTTTGTGACTGGTGACTCATGTGTGTGTGTGCTTCATTATGCCATATTCTCGTGGGATGGGTTGAGGAGGTATGTTTGGATGTGAACCCCAGACATGTCAACAGAAATGGTGAGGTAAGGATATTGCACACACATATCACAACAGGATGGCAACATGATGTGGATTTTGTGGACACATATGGGAGTGTATTTGCATAGGACTGCCCTGTACGGAATATGGAGATTGTACATGAGAAAGAAATGATTAGTTAGTGTACATACCTGCATGTGGATGTGCGCTATCCAGGGCCTCTGGCAGTCCACGAAGGTAGATGTCTCCCAGCCGTGCTGCAAGTTCTTGTTCCAGGGGCGAGAGTGTGGGTGTGAGGGGGGGTCCGCCACCTGTGCCCATAGCATGTTGTCTTACAGCAACCATGTGCTGACGGACACCTCTCTTGATGTCAGAAAACCTCTTTTTTAAGCTGTCTACATCACGTGTGGGGCCCCCTGCCCCACACAGTGCAGTACGCAGATCCTCCCACACTGCCATTCTGTTTGCAACAGATGTGCGTGTGCTCATTCTGCCAAATAATACATCGTAGTTGTCAAGGACATGGGAGAGTAATATATGGTTTTCACTGTCACTGAACTTTACAGCTCTCCTCCTTTGTGTTGCTGGCACAGGGACCCTTTTTCTTTTGGCCATTTGGCTGTAATGTGACGGCTGTCGCTCAGCAGATGGCCCTGCCTGTTCGTGGCTAGGCTGTGCAGTCTGTGCCCTGGGTGACTCATCACCAACTGGCTGCCCCACATCCTCCGCCTCCTCACACTGGCCCTCTCTGTCACTGTCCCTCTCCATCTCCACCTTGAACACAGGCACCTCTCAAACAACCCCCGTTCACCAACACACAGCAGGACACAGCACACACAACAGATAACAATAACACTACAATAGAGGACACAATACAGTACACTGTAACACAGGTGCTGTGTCAAGTAAATGAGCACATTTACACAGATACTACAGTGATTTTTTAATTTATCCTCTCCCTCTATCCTGTGCCGTACCCCTACCACAGCCTCTCTCTCTCAGACTCTGCTTCAATCTCTATATCCCGCCTTCCTCTGACTTCTTGCCACCACAGCCTCACTCCCTATTGCACACTGTACCTTTATGTCTCACTCCTTCCTCTGGACTACCTCTAACTTATCCTCTGGCTCTGGCTCACTCTTTACCTCTGTGTCTGTTTGTGAAACTCCTCTAACATCCCTCAACGTGTGCCACGTGTTGAGGCCTATTTATACGGTATTTGCACGTTTGATTTCTGCACATGCGCATTTGTGCAGGCGTGTATTTGGTGGGACGCGCTCGTGCGTCGCGCTCGTGCGCCGTGAGTGTGACGTCATACGCATGGGCGTTTGCAGGCGTCAACACACACATGCGCCGAGGGAAATAGTGGTACGTATGTGTATGGTCACGCATACGCATTACGTGGAGTCCCGCATGGGCGTCTGGGTGCTTTTTGCGCATGCGCAAGGCGATGCGCATCTGCGTGTCACCACGCACATGCCGACACCCATGCGTAGAGTCGCGCATGCGCGTGACTCTAGACCTTCGTCTGCGAGCAGATGCGCATGCGCATTGGACGTCACGGCAAGGAAAAAGAAATATAGGTGAGGGAGAACAGCTTGTCGACGTTGAGGGTTGTAGGCGGAGAAGAGTAGAAGTGTGTTTGGTGAGAGACAGTAAGGGAGTCCGAACAGTTGTATGTGTAGATTGTTTGGCTGGTGTTTGTATTGAGGATTGTATTGTCTTGTGTGTGTATGGTCTGGTGTGTCTTGTAGTTTGTACAGTGCTTAGATAGTTTATTGTGTGTGACATAGTTATTTGTTTCTTAGTTTGGTGGTAGGAGTTTATGGCGCATGTCTATGCTTCTGCATGTGTCCTGTGCAGTGGGCAGATGCTTGGGTTGCCGGACACGGGAGATGGTGTCGATGGGGCTGGGGCACAGGGCATGGGTATAGTCCCGCAGCAACTCAGACCTGCAGCTGTGGTGGCGGTCCAAGCCTGTGTTGTTCGTGCACGGCGCAGGAGGCGTGCCGAGGTGCAGGCTCGGCAGCCACGCCTCTACAGGCCCCGTCCCCAGCTCCATGACATGCGAGAGGACCAGGTCATCTCCCTTTACCGACTGAGCACAAGGGCTATTAGGGGTCTCTATGAGGATCTTAGACCTGACCTCGAGCCCCTGACTGATCGGTCCAATGCCATACCTGGTTTAGTCAAGCTCCTTGCTGCCTTACATTTCTTTGCCTCCGGCTGTTTTCAGACATCTGTGGCCGCAGTGGGTGGCATGAGCCGGCCCACCTTCTCACGATGTCTCCACCAGGTACTGCGTGCCATGGTCAGCCGGATGGGGGATTACATAGCCATACCCCACACTAGGCAACAATGGTGGACCCTGAACCAGGCCTTTGAGGCATTAGCCGGGATACCACACGTGATGGGAGCTATTGATTGCACACATGTTGCCCTGGTCCCGCCTAGAGACAGGGAGGTAGCGTACCGCAACCGCAAACACTACCATTCCCTGAATGTTCAGGTTGTATGTGATGCAAATCAGCATATTCTGAATGTGGTCCCTAGGTTTGCAGGGTCCACCCATGACTCCTATATCCTGCATCACTCGGCAATATTCACACAATTTGAGGAGGGACGTTTTGGCGAATGTATCTTGCTGGGTGAGTATGTCAGGGTCTTTTATTTCTGTATGTCATTATACATGTTTCTATTTGTGATCACAGTAGAGGTTTTATATAGTTTGACACATGCACTTTGCATATGATTGATGTTAGTCACAGGACTGGTGTTGGTATACATTATTACATGTTTTTGTACGTCTGGTACGACTAGAAACATTAACCCTACATCATGATTATCCTCACAGTCTATGACCGTTATATGCACATGTTGTACATGTGCTGCCACCTCAGTGCAGACATCTATGTTGTTGATGATGACCTCATAGTGCATGTTGGTAGCATATGCAAACATGGGGTGGTTGGTGGGGTGGTTTTGTCCACCACATACACCTGTGATGATGTTTAATTGCTGGATAATGTTTCTCCGTCATTTAACATGTCTGGTTCTGGATAACCCTAATAGTACACACATGTCATGTGCGTGTCAGTTTGACACACGCACTCTGTGATGGAGTTGTCACCCAGGGCTCAATATCTGACATGAGTAGGTGTATATTAATATCTGATAGATGATGTTGAGGTTTCCAGCAGGGGAAACACGTGTGCATATATTTGGCCAGACATATTGCCTATGTCACAGCAGACTTGCAACAATATGTAGTGTTTACAGTAGCCTCTGACACTGTAGTTGAGGGTACGTTTGTGTCATCTTGTCTGGCCATTCTCATTTCACATCACATTGTGTAAAATGTACAGTTACAGCAAGGGGACTACGTGGGTGCATACACAGAGGTATGGGAACCAGCTACACCGGACGGTTATGTGCCTATGCATATGTTTTGGGGGCAAACTAATGACGGGTACAGTGTGCATGTTGGACGACCGCACCTTCAGAGGGATGTGTACAGGATGGGGACTGGGAAGAGTATGGCTATGACAGGCATTGGCGCGCAACAATACACAGTCTATTTTGCCTGACAAAATAAACATCATATGTTGCCATTCATAAACAGGATGTCTACAGGTGATATGCTTTTCATTCTTACCTACCACCATGGCATACATGGTGTGTATGTGTGCCACACGCAAATGGCTGTGTGTTTTCCCTTGGTTATTGATGAGACATACCCTGTGATTATGGGAGCATTGGATTGCTATTGTGGTGTCACCATTGTGGGTTTGCAGATGTGGACAGTAACTGCATCACCATACGCATGTAGCACACACACACACACATTATTTAAGGGTGACTATGGTCGTTTGTGATATTTGATATGTGTTTACGGGCTGGATAAGCCATGTTTAGCTTGTATGTCATCATATGTATATCTGATAGAGCTGCATAGTTTGCAGCTGTATATTGTTGTCACACTGTCTTGTTGGTTTCTTTCTCATGTCGACACAGCTGTCAGGACTGTGTCACATGGACCCCTACATTTACATGCAACATTTCTTTCTGCAGGTGATGCAGGATATGGTTGTCGCCCCTGGCTGCTGACTCCTGTTCGTCAGCCACGGACACGTGCAGAGCAGAGGTACAATGAGGCCCATGCCTCCAGCCGCTCTGTCATAGAGCGCACCTTTGGCGTTTTGAAGAGTCGCTTCAGGTGTCTGGATAGGACAGGCGGGGCCTTACAATATAAGCCACGCATTGTTGCCGAGATAATCATAGCCTGTTGCATCCTGCACAACATTGCTCTCAGGCACGATATCCCTGCAGAAATTAATGAGGATCTTGAGGAGGATCCATTGTGCCCCCCTGTACGTGCCAGTGGTGACACACGGGAGGGCTCAGCGTTCAGGCGGAGGTTGATTGCAGAGCTGTTCACATGTACGTATTAAGTCGCTTACGACACACATGTGCTATACAATGTGTGTAATGTTTATTGTGTTATGTGTTAATGTTAACATGGAATCTGGATGACACACTGCAGTACCAGTTGACTCTAAATGCCAACATCACATATGTCCATGGGTGTGCCACAAATAATGTGGGATTTGCACAACAGCAGTTGGTGGCAGATGATGTGGGGGTTTGTTGGTATCTGTGTGGTTTGTTTGGAGGGTGCAATTCACAGGTAGTGTATGCTTCTGATATAAACAGCTGTTGTCAGACCAGAAGGTGTTATCTTACATGATATGTGTGCCACACAGTGTCAGCCATATGTTGATATGTTCATGTTGGACGGTCACTCCCTGTTTGTTGACTGTTGTCCATTGTGGAGCGCTACGATTAGACACATTTGTGATGCTTTTGTTGGTATTAGGCTCCTGTGACATACCTATGTTTGTGTGCTCTTCATGTGTGTAGCAACATGTCACATAAAGCACAATAAACATAGTTAATGCTAGTATGGGGAGATGATATAAACAGTTTGGGTGGTATGTGGATGTCAAACATGACGTGTGTCAAAATGTATTGTTGATCAGGTAGCCATGACATGGATGTGGTTAGGGATGGGGACCTTCTGCATTGTGCAGCCAGGGGGTTGTGATAAAACACTTTTAACTTGGTGAGTCTACCTTCACTGCAGTGATGGGTATCTACACACATGGTGAGATGTATCAGCCAGATACAGCAAAGGGTGTTTTACAATAGCCAGTTGGATCACAGCATGTGGGTGTTGCTTGTGTTATAGCAGGTATTTAATGGATTGGATGGCATATCTTGCTGATGCTCTTGCAACATCATCCATCATGCGTTAGCTACAGGCTGTGTATGTGTGTAGGTAACGTGAACACAGACCATATGAGCAAATATCTTGCAGACACAAGCAAGGCATGATTATGTTGACTTACATACACAGACGTAGGTGCCAGCTATTTATCAGAGGTGCACATGTAGGGTATGCATGTTTCAACGTTCAGACTAACACACATTGGGATGGCATGCAGCCCTCAGGGGTTTGTCACATGCAGACATGGGGTGGTCCATTTTAACACATGCAACACATTATGCATGTTATTTGTGCACATCATCAGAACATAACTGTTAATATTACAGACGGTATGAGATGTACAAACCAGGATATGTTTATGATACGGGAATACATGAGGTGGGAGCGCAGATTTCCAATGCTTTTCCCTATTGTAAGTGGATTAACATACAACTTTGGCACAACATTAAACAGGTAGAGGAGCCTTTTGTCACAATATGGTGATAAAAGGTTTATAGTGCACTCTGCGACTGAGACAACAGAATGGTGTGCGCATACCCCTGAATTGCTCTGTGTGTACACGGACAGAGAGGTAAGGGAGGGGTCGGAGACACTACACACACCTCAGGATCTCGTTAGACATCTCCGTGATGCCTCTGACATGTATGTGATCTGTACATTGTGATAGGGAGCAGTCATTAATTGTGGGCTCTTGTGGGGTGTGATAGCTGGGGACATGACGGTGCAGTGTGTGATTCACGGCTATAACATGACATTTGTTTGCTTATCTTGTGTCTCCATGTGCAGAGGACATACGTGGTTTGGATGGTGTTGGTCTGTTGCTTTGCCATGTGTCTCTACATCAGCAAATAATCATTTTGTTTTGGTAGGTGGTTGTACATAGACATTGTGTGTGACCGCACTAATTGAAATCATATGTTCCTATTGATCTGTCATATTGCACAGATGATTTGTTTTCCAATATTCTAGGTTTAGCATCAGTAAACCATCTCTTGCTGGTGTCACTCATATTCCCTTGTGTCTTGGTTAAGCATGTCCTCTACCACACTTTCACTGTGACATGTGAAACAGACCTGCATGTGTGTGTAGGTTGTTGTATTGTGATGTTTGGCTGCACGTTTTCTGTCCCCAAACAATGTACTCTCAGACAACACCATGATATCATTGCATGGTCACTGGGCCGTTATATCTACAGATCTACACCTGTGCACATGCAGGCCATGTGTTACAGATGTCAATTTGACATTTCCATACTGTGGGTGTGTGTATTTCTCGTTTGCCTGTGTGATGTTGCATTGCTCCGACATCATACATTATCATGTGATGTTAGGGGTGTGTGCCTCTGGGTGTCTGTTGTGACTATGCTACCTCTTACATAGTGGTGTAAACGTTGTCAACATTATGGACATGTGTTGTGTGCATTGAGAAAACATGTTTCTTTTGTTGTCATTAAGCACTGGTCTGTTTTCATTTGTGTTTACAGATATGCACATAATCTGGACCGTCATCAACGTTGGCTTGCCATGGTGAATCTCGAGCTTTTGCTGACATTGTCTACCTTCAGGTGTTCCTGATATTGTTGTGTAGTGGCTCAAGCGATTGATGAGCTACACCTGATGCACACACACGGTATGTGTATTGGTTTCTTTTGGGGTTCATTACATCTGTCTTTCACTGTTGATGATATAATGTTGTTCTGATGGGCATGTAACATTTTCTCTAGACTCACATGAACAGCTGCATATGGTGTGTAGCTGCAACACACCTGTGTGACAGGCGCATGGACATTAACATATCCATGTGACAACCATGTCTGTGTTGAGGCATAATGATGTTGGCCACATGGTTATGTTTCATATTGCTATCATGTCCTGTTTGCCTTTGCATTCCTTTCTTCAGCATTTGCACAGCTGTGACGTTATGACATTTGTGTTTCTTTTCAAAGGTGTCTGACGATTACATACCTCTCCTCTCCTGACACAGGACAGTGGACATACCGGGCACATCTCTTACACTGCAACTGTTGTCAACAACACCCACCTGTTTGAGGACAGACCACCATGCAACTCTTTGCTATGACATTTTGCCATTGGATGTTTTACCTCTGAGAGTGCAACACATGACTGGGATAGACATTATTGATTTTTGACTACTGCTTTCACCCTGACAGAGGTGTCGATAGCACTGCTGATGCAATTGATTGGCAGGACGTGCTCCTCATTGTGGGGGACACACATGGACTTCGAAGGACTATGGTATATTGATCACAGACACCTGACTATGCATGTCTTGAGCCTCAAAGACACTTTTAACATGAGTTTTTGGATTTCAGATACAATTCTGACGTTTTACGATGATCCCCCCTTGTGCAGCAGCAACTGACATGGACATTGTAGGTGTTACATTTTGTCACAGTTGGGTGTCTAATGTTTTGTACCATGGCTGTGACATGGCACCGACGATATTCTAATGTTTTTCTTACAACACAAGCATACAGCCCATGTATTTGTCATGTGGCCAACGATGGAGTGCTCCTATTGTCTACGTCAACCTATTTGCCACCTGGACATGATCCCCATTTAAACTCCACAATGTTTTCAAGCACAACACCATCTTGGGATGATGTTTTCAGTGACCCATGGGTGTTTACATGCATGTGTGGCATCACTGTATCATGTTGCCATGTGGCTGGTGCTTGTGCATCTCACTGACTATGTTTCTGTGACACCACATGTGGACCTATGGCTTCTGTGTGGATTTAGGTGATATGTTTGTCCATTATTTCCTTATTTATATGCTGCTTCTTGTGTTTGCGTACTGTGCATACATGACAGTCTGCATGTCTGTACACACCTTGCATTTCCCGTCTTCACGGTCATGACTATGGCTTGTGTTAGCGACACTCACATTGCCACATTATGTTTGCAGTGTGGCAGTGTGGGTGTCAATACTACTTGTTTACTGGGAAATTCCATGTATCCGGGTATATGTGACGATGCACTGTTTCCCCAAACCAACACTGCATGTTGACCTCCTTGATGGTGTAATATGTGCATATTTCTGCTGGTTGTTGAGTTGGTATTATGTCTGTGGTCATGTGCATGTGGTATTTGTTAGCAGATGCTTATTGTGATTTACATGATTGTTTGTGTCCATAGTGGTGTAGCTTGTAATCCCATATCGGGCATTGGGATGTGAGTATCATCATTACTTTTCTGTCATGTTTTTGTACATTAAAATCCTTTGCACCAAATATCTTTTTGGAGTTAGTCTGACCCCTGTTTTGACAGTTGGGTATTTTCTGAGGGACAGATGAGGTGTATTGGGTCTTCAGCATGCATCATCTCATCTGTACATGCACTCATATGTGGGTGACACATTTGCGACATGCAGCAGCAAGGGGGCGCTTGGGGTCTGGTGTCAGGTGCAGAGTATGCACCTGATGCACATTATATCTGGTGTGGATAATTTGTTGTCAACCAAGTTACCTTTCTGTAGGAGGTGGCTTTGTGACATGCTAAAGGTTTTGAGCACTTTCCGAGGTGATGCGGCCAGCCCTGATATTATGATGGCACTGTCTACACTATTTGTGATGTGCAAACCAAATAAAGTTCTGTATTTACCCAATATTTGTTTCGTGTGGTGTTTGCATTTCAGGTCTGTCATCATGCTCAATGTGTGACTTTGTATCAGTCATGACTCCTTGTGAGCCCATGGATCCATCATTTTCCTTTCAATGTCACAGGGTGTAGATGATGTTTTTGTTGTTGCTAGGTGATGGTGGGTTACATGACCTGCCATGGGCCACATGGGGTGCTTCTGTGAATTGTTCACTGTTTGTTTGGTGTGCAAGCCATGTTTCACTTCACTATGTTAGTCCTCCGGTATTTGCACATACATCCCCTTTATGTGTTTGTTTGCTGGACATGTACATGGGTCACCTATGCTCACATCCTTGTACAGTGCCAGCTGTGTTAGTGACAGCCACATGGCACATCACTGTCTATGTACGCTTGACATCCACACACGCCCTTTGGGATCTTTGTGTTAGAGTGTGCTCATTGATTGCTTTTTGTTATTGGCTATGGTCATGTGTTTGACGTGTGCTGTATGCATGTTTTTTCTGCACATGTTTTGTTTTTAACATCTCTAATGGCCTCACTCGGCCATGAGGTACCAACAGGTTCCTCAGCTCTACACACCCTTTACTGTCTTCACTGTAGAAAAGGGTGCATCCTGTGTGTTGCCTAGCCATGACATTTGTTGTGTAATAACGACCTCACACTTTAGGGTCTTTACATCCTGTTGCATGTGGCCCTTTCTTTTTGATGAGATTCAGGTGTTTGGTGTGCTACACCTTATTGCATGTTGAGCTGTCTCCTGTTCTTCTCCTGATTATTCACCTGATCCAGGGAACATCCTCTGATGGCGTTGTGTTTAATTATATCCCTGTTTTGCATGCTGTATTCAGTGCAGGACATTTCATTGTGTTTGTGCAGGTGTTGTTGTTGCAAGATACAGAGTGCAAATTCTTTCTGTACATGGTGTATCTGCATGTGCATTTACTACAGATTAGTTGTTTTTGTGTTTGTTTGTCATGGCAGCCAGCAGGCGTTTTGTGTACTGGCATGCGTTATTTTGGTTATGTAGACTTTGATAGTGACCTCACATGGGCGGTGTGTGTTACCATTTTAGGCGTCTACATTTGTAGTACTGGTCGTTTGTGTGGTTCCTGTCTGCAGTGTTGTATTTTATTGCTTGTCCTGCATATGTGCTTTTCATTAGTGTGATAGTCATATGTGTGTACATCAGTGGCATGCCCACATTGTACCATTAACTGAGTTGTGCGACATCCTTCCATCCATCCTTTCTCTGCCAGCTATGTGCCATCCTACCCTGATGTGCATGCTGCTAAACCACGTCATCGACTAACACACATTCGTGCATTGCATCTCAACCTGCTTGCCTCTCCTGTGTGTGCTCTGCCTAGCACTTGTACTCCACCGTCATCCTGATATTTCACATATTCTTCCATTTCAGACTCCCCTACTACACACATCTGCACATCCTCTGTCTCACACTGTCAGTGTAGCAGGGTACATTACCATCAATCTGTGCATGGATATAGCTGCCCATGATATGTTTTTCACATTTTATGGGTGTCACATGGCCTGCAGCTGCTTTCGGCAGCCCATCAACTTATGTAGGTCCTTCATTTAATTTGATATTGTCTGTCTTCTCTGCTCTGTGCAGTGTTTGTGTTATGTGTGTTTAGCACATTCCTCTGTTTGCATTCAGCTTGGGGGATGTTACTGTTATTGGCTCAGCTTTCTGCTTTTACCTATACGTCCTTATGGCATCTTCTGGCACACCTTTGATTGACACAGCTTATGATGTGCCTACGATAGTAGCCTGGGAGTGGACAGCCTTTCAACATGGCCTATGGAAATAGATTACAGTTCACCTTTGCTGACAGGGTATGTTTGTGATGTTACATCTGCTGCACCATAAAAGGTGCAATAATATATGGCACAAGGGTGTAATTGTCTCACTATGCCAGGAGTGGTTGCTGTACACTTGATCACAGAGTGGGAACATACCTCACCCACCCTTATTAATTAACTGGAGCAGACCATGACCCCTGCAACATCATTGCTGTATTCACCAGTTTTCTACATACATGACATAGGCGTGTGTGTTTTTTCAACAGACCTTGGCTGTCATGGAGCTGTGTTACTCTGTGGATTTCAATCTCCAGAGGTAATGGGGCAGTTTAATGGCTGATATTGACTTTGATTCTGTGTTGATATGCGTCACTTGGGACTGTCTGCAGCCCCTCCTTGGTGTGTAACTAATGACTGACCCAGGTCTGCCATTGCTGATCTCGGAGCAAAGGGCTGCAGACAGGCCCAGGCTAAGGATTGCAATATGAGATTAACTCTGACACCCTGTGGATATCAGACACCAGGGGCTGTCTGCAGTCCCTCACTGATAAATCACATATGCACGAACTGTGTCAGCACAACTACTTATGTTTTCCATACGTTACAATGCACAGTGCTAACAGCAGAAAGAGTGCTGTGACCTTTCCCCACCTCATAGGGCACCCTATGTGGCGCCCACTCGGCCACTATTTCACCAACATTGTTGGGTGGCGTGGTGGACACTGCATTTGGAGATGTGTCCTGTGGGGTGACTTCAAGGGCACGTTATGTTACAGTGCTCTGAGAGTACATTTGCTGGAAACCACTTATTCCACAGATATGCGATAACACCCTAATGGGGCTATCTTACCCCTTACAGGTGCTGTCTCTGCCAGACATGTTCATTTGCCATTGTGTGGGATTGCACCCCTGATCCCTGCACCATTGCACACTGATTGTGTTTGGGTGCTTGCAAATCAGCACAACACCATTTACCTCTCCCAAATTATTATTCCTCAAAAAACATTGCCACACACCCTTCTGACCAGCACCACAGCCCCCTATGCCTCAGCCAGCTGTCTTTAGTGTGCACTGCGGGTGTTCACAGCCTTGCTCCTTACACCATTGGTCAGTGTTCTAACCATCATGCTGTTGCTCGGTTCCTCTGCTTTCCCATCATTGCGTGACTTAGGCCTCACAGTCATCAGGGGCCTCCAATACCATTAGTGCGCCGCTTTACGCACAGCAGCGCACGCACCTCTGGCGGCCATAATTTCGGGGACTACAAAATAAAACCCACAGACAACTGCCTTCAGTGTACACGGGGGGGGGGGGAATTGAACCCCTGCTCCCAGCACCATTGGTCAGTGTTCTAACCATCATGCTGTTGCTCGGTTCCTCTGCTTTCCCATCATTGCGCGACTTATGCCTCCCAGTCATCAGAGGCCTCCAATACCATTAGTGCGCCGCTTTACGTACAGCAGCGCACGCACCTCTGGCGGCCATAATTTCTGTGACTCCAATAGAAAACAAACACGACAACTGCCTTCAGTGTACCCGGGGGGGGGGGGGATTGAACCCCTGCTCCCAGCACCATTGGTCAGTGTTTTAACCAATGTGCTGTGGCTCCATTCCTGTGCTTGTGCCTATCGGCGCACCGCCTTGTGCCTATCAGCGCGACGCCTTCTGACGCCCAAGACGACCGGTGCGCCGCCTTCTGCCACACAAGAGGACCTGTGCGCCGCCTTAGGCCGCCCAAAAAGAACTGTGCGCTGCCTTATGCCGCCGAAAAGGAACTGTGCACCGCCTTATGCCGTTCAAAATTAATTTGCCTCCTAAAACAATTTTAATCATTACAGTTGCTGTCTCAGCTGGCCTTTGTCGTTGTGCACAATGGGGGATTGAACCCATGGCCCCTGCACTATTGGTCAGTGTCTTCACCGTTGTACTACGGCTCGGTTGTTTTCTATACCCGGCAGCGCGCCACTTTGCCTTTTGGCGCGCTAATGTCGACCCCGCACATTACCGCGACGCGCACACGTCCGGTTGCTTACTCCCGGTTTTTTTCTTTTGGCAGCCTGATCCGCCCACTCCTTATATGGCACAGGTACACTACCGCGGCCCCGCACGATAAGAATGTTTAGTAAACATGCCCCAAAGATCCTGACCAAGGCTTCCAAAACTTCACTTCTATACATTTAAGTGCCACTGGTAAATAGCAGCTATAACTTCAAATGGATAATAAATCGGTTTAAAGTTACAAGTGAATTATAGTGGCTGCTGTGATTACGTATCAGTGTCTAGTGGTAGGATCACCATTTAACTTTAAACAAACAAGAAATCCATTTCAGTTGCATGTGTTTTCAGTAACCTGAAATGTATACAGTAAGTGCTGTAGATAGTATATATTACAATAAATGTGTTCTCTAATTTAGCCATATTTGTATTTCCAAATAATTATTCCTGTGTTCTTTCCCCTTTTCATAATGTCTCCCATCCACTTGCAGACCTTTTACACTTTTCATATGTTTTAGGCCCCGTGCAGGGTCCCCAGGCGGCCACCTTTAACCAGGTGCATGGCACTGTGTGGGGACCCTGCCCTGTGGCATTGGCTTAACTTTGGTGCAGATGAAGGGGAAGCAATGCAGGCCGCAGGCCACTAGTGTGGAACAAGGGAGGGGTCAGTTGATGGGGGGGAGGGGAGGCTGGGGCTGGCTGGCTGACGTCCTTCAAATTCATTGGCTCCCTTCTCATTTTCAGGAGGTGAGCCAATGAGTGTGCAGGGTGAGCTGTCAGGAGGGGAGGGAGGGCCCTAACAACTCTTTCTCACCTGGCATGTCAGCCGCCTCCCTACTCTCTGGTCAGGGCAGAGGCTTGAGCTGCTCATGTGTTAGCTGCTGATGTTTCAGATTTCTTTCCTGTGTGGAGGTCCATGCCGCTGTCTTGGGGACTCTTTCCTTCTCGCTGCTCTGTTAAGCCCACTGGGTCTGATGGGAACAGTCATTTCCTGTTCCCCATCAGCCACGGCAGGCTTAACAGAACCGCGAGAGGGAAACCCTCCCTTCGCGGCTCTGAAATCCATGCTGAGGAGAGTGATCGAGGGAGGGCTCTGCCGGACAGGAGGGAGGACTCTGTTGGGCAGGCGGGGGCCCCGCGGGAGACACTTGATTCTGCCACTGCCAGGGTGGCAGCAGCAGCAGCAGCAAGTTAGTTTTTTCTTTTAAAGTTTCCCTGGGCTGATGAGGGGGAGGGGGGTTAGGACTGGTAATGGGCTGGGGGGAGAGTCTAGGACTGGAAATGGGCTGATGGGGGGTTAAGACTGGTAATGGGCTATGGGGGGCTAGGACTGGTAAAGGGCTATGGGGGAGGCTAAGACTGGAAATAGGCTGATTGTGGGGTTAGGACTGGAGGTGGGCTGATAGGGGGCTAGGACTGGTAATGGGCTATGGGGGGGGCTAGGACTGGAAATGGGCTGATGGGGGGTTAGGACTGGTAATGGGCTATGGGGAGGCTAAGACTGGAAATGGGCAAAAGGGAGGGTTGGGACTGGTAATGGGATATGGGGGGTAGGACTGGTAATGGGCTATGGGGGGGCTAAGACTGGAAATGGGCTGAAGGGGAGTTAGGACTGGTAATGGGCTATGGGGAGGGTTTAGGACTGTAATGGGCTATGGGGGAGGCTAAGACTGGAAATGGGCTGATGGCGGTTTAGGACTGGTAATGGGCTAGGGGGGCTAGAACTGGAAAAGGGTGATGGGGGTAGGACTGGCTATGGGCTATGGGGGGCTAGAAATGGAAATGGGCTGATGGGTGGTTAGGACAGGTAATGGGCTATAGGAGGGATAGGACTGGTAATGGGCTGATGGGGGGGGTTAGGACTGGAGGTGGTCTGATGGGGGGGCAAGGACTGGTAATGGGCTATGTGGGGACTAGGAATGGAAATGGGCTGATGGGGAGGCTAAGACTGGAAATGGGCTGATGGCGGTTTAGGACTGGTAATGGGCTAGGGGGGCTAGAACTGGAAAAGGGTGATGGGGGTAGGACTGGCTATGGGCTATGGGGGGCTAGAAATGGAAATGGGCTGATGGGTGGTTAGGACTGGTAATGGGCTATAGGAGGGTTAGGACTGGTAATGGGCTGATGGGGGGGTTAGGACTGGAGGAGGTCTGATGGGGGGGCAAGGACTGGTAATGGGCTATGTGGGGACTAGGAATGGAAATGGGCTGATGGGGAGGCTAAGACTGGAAATGGGCTGATGGGGGGGTTGGAACTTGTATGGGATATGGGGGGGTACGACTGGTAATGGGCTATGGGGGGGCTAAGACCGGAAATGAGCTGATGGGGGGTTAGGACTGGAGTTGGGCTGATGGGGGGGTTAGGAGTGGTAATGGGCTAGGGGGGGGGGGCTAGGACTGGAAATGGGCTGAAGGGGGGTTAGGACTGGCAATGGGCTATGTGAGGGCTAGGACTGGAAATGAGTTGATGGGGGGTTAGGACTGGTAATGGACTATGTGGGGATTAGGACTGGTAATGGTCTATGGCGGAGGCTAAGACTGGAAATGTGCTGATGGGGGGTTAGGACTGGTAATGGTCTATGGGGGGGTTAGGACTGGAGATGGGCTGATGGGGAGGTTAGGACTGGTAATGGGCTATGGGGGGGATAGTACTGGAAATGGGCTGATGGGGGGTTAGGACTGGTAATGGTCTATGGGGGGGTTAGGACTGGAGATGGGCTGATGGGGAGGTTGGGACTGGTAATGGGCTATGGGGGGGCTAGTACTGGAAATGGGCTGATGGGGGGCTAGGACTGGAAATGGGCTGATGGAGGGTTAGGACTGGAGGTGGGCTGATGGGGGGGGAGGCAAGGACTGGTAATGGGCTATGTGGGGACTAGGACTGGAAATGGGCTGATGGGGGGTTAGGACCGGAAATGGGCTGATGGGGGGTTAGGACTGGGCTATGGGGGGGCTAGGACTGGAGGTGGGCTGATGGGGGGTTGTTAGGACTGGTAATGGGCTATGGGGCGGCTAGGACTGGAGGTGGGCTGGTGGGGTTAGGACTGGTAATGGGCTATGGGGTGCTAGGACTGGAAATGGGCTGATGGGGGGTTAGGACTGGTAATGCGCTGATGGGGGGTTAGGACTGGAGGTGGGCTGATGGGGGCTAGGACTGGTAATGGGCTATTTGGAGACTAGGACTGGAACTGGGCTGATGGGGGGTTAGAACTGGAGGTGGGCTGATGTGAGGGTTAGGACTGGTTATGAGCTATGGGGGGCTAGGACTGGAAATGTGCTGATGGGGGGTTAGGACTGGTAATGGGCTATTGGGGGGGCTAGGACTGGAGGTGGGCTGATAGGGGGGTTAGGACTGGTAATGGGCTATGGGGGGGTTAGGACTGGAGGTAAGCTGATGGGGGCTTAGGACTGGTAATGGGCTATGGGGGGGCTTGTACTGGAAATGGGCTGATGGGGGGCTATGACTGGAAATGTTCTGATTAGGGGTTAGGACTGGTAATGGGCTATGGGGGGGCTAGGACTGGAGGTGGGCTGATGGGGGGTTAGGACTGGTAATGGGCTATGGGGGGGGTTAGGACTGGAGGTGGGCTGATGGGGGGTTAGGACTGGTAATGGGCTATGGGGGGGCTAGTACTGGAAAGGGCTGATGGGGGGCTTGGACTGGAAATGGGCTGATGTGGGGGTTAGGACTGGTAATGGGCTATGGGGGGGCTAGTACTGAAAAAGGGCTGATGGGGGGCTTGGACTAGAAATGGGCTGATGGGGGGGTTAGGACTGGTAATGGGCTATGGGGGCTAAAACTAGAAATGAGCTGATGGGGGGTTAGGACTGGAGGTGGGCTGATGGGGGGGTTAGGACTGAAAATGGGCTGATGGGGAGTTAGGACTGGAAATGGGCTGATGGATGTGCTAGGATAGGAATAGAAATGGGCTGTTGGGGGCGTGCTGAGATTGGGAATGGGCTGTGAGGGTAGGGAGCTAGGACTGGAAATGAGTTGATGGGGGTTAGGACTGGTAATGGACTGTGTGGGGATTAGGACTGGTAATGGTCTATGGGGGAGGCTAAGACTGGAAATGTGCTGATGGGGGGTTAGGACTGGTAATGGTCTATGGGGGGGTTAGGACTGGAGATGGGCTGATGGGGAGGTTAGGACTGGTAATGGGCTACGGGGGGGATAGTACTGGAAATGGGCTGATGGGGGGTTAGGACTGGTAATGGTCTATGGGGGGTTAGGACTGGAGATGGGCTGATGGGGAGGTTGGGACTGGTAATGGGCTATGGGGGGGCTAATACTGGAAATGGGCTTATGGGGGGCTAGGACTGGAAATGGGCTGATGGAGGGTAAGGACTGGAGGTGGGCTGATGGGGGGGGGGGGGGTTAGGACTGAAAATGGGCTATGGGGGGGGCTAGGACTGGAACTGGCCTGATGGGGAGTTAGGACTGGAAATGCGCTGATGGAGGTGCTAGGATAGGACTAGAAATGGGCTTTTGGGGGGTGCTGAGATTGGAAATGGGCTGTGAGGGGAGGGAACTAGGACTGGATATGGTATGATGGGGGGGGGTTAGGACTGGTACTGGGCTATGGGGGACTAGGACTGGAAATGGGCTATGGGGGGCTAGGACTGGAAATGGGCTGTTGGGGGTTTAGGACTCGTAATGGGCTATGGGGGGGTTGGACTGGTAATGGGCTATGGGGGAGGCTAATACTGGATATGGGTTGATGGGGGGTTAGGACTGGAGCTGGGCTGATGGGAGGGCTAGGACTGGTAATGGGCTATGGGGGACTAGGACGAAATGGGCTGACGGGGGTTGGGACTGGTAATGGGATATGGAGGGGTACGTCTGGTAATGGGCTATTGGGGAGGCTAATCCTGGAAATGGGCTGATGGGGGGGTTAGGACTGGAGTTGGGCTGATGGGGGGGTTAGGACTGGTAATGGGCTATGGGGGAGGCTAAAACTGGAAATGGACTGATGGGGGGATAGGACTGGTAATGGGCTATGGGGGGATTAGGACTGGTAATGGGCCCTGGGGGAGGCTAAGACTGGAAATGTGTTGATGGGGGGTTAGGACTGGTAATGGGCTATTGGGGGGATAGTACAGGAAATGGGCTTATGGGGGGCAAGGACAGGAAATGGGCGGATGGGGGGGTTAGGACTGGTAATGGGCTATTGGCGGTTTAGGACTTATAATGGGCTGAGGGGGGGTTAGGACTAGAGGTGGGCTGATGGGGGGACTAGGACTGGAAATGGGCTGATGGAGGGTTAGGACTGGAGGTGGGCTGATGGGGGGGTTAGGACTGGTAAGGAGCTATGGGGGCTGGGACTGGAAATGGGCTGATGAGGGGTTAGGACTGGTAATGCGCTGATGGGGGGTTAGGACTGGAGGTGGGCTGATGGGGGCTAGGACTGGTAATGGGCTATGTGGGGACTAGGACTGGAAATGGGCTGATGGGGGGTTAGGACTGGAGGTGGGCTGATGGGGGGGTTAGGACTGGTAATGAGCTATGGGGGGCTAGGACTGGAAATGTGATGGGGGGTTAGGACTGGTAATGGGCTATGGGGGGGCTAGGACTGCAGGTGGGCTGATAGGGGGGTTAGGACTGGTAATGGGCTATGGGGGGTTAGGACTGGAAGTAAGCTGATGGGGGGTTAGGACTGGTAATGGGCCATGGGGGGCTAGTACTGGTAATGGGCGTGTGGGGGCGATGACTGGAAATGTGGTGATGAGGGGTGAGGACTGGTAATGGGGTGTGGAGGAGCTAGGACTGGAGGTGGGCTGATGGGGGGTTAGGACTGGTAATGGGCTATGGGGAGGTAGGACTGGAGGTGGGCTGATGGGGGGTTAGGACTGGAAATGGGCTATGGCGGGGGATAGTACTGAAAAAGTGCTTATGGGGTGCTTGGAATGGAAATGGGCAGATGGGGGGGTTAGGACTGGTAATGGGCTATGGGGGGCTAAAACTAGAAATGAGCTGATGGGGGGTTAGGACTGGTAATGGGCTATGGGTGCTAAAACTAGAAATGAGCTGATGGGGGGTTAGTACTGGAGGTGGGCTGATGGGGGGGTTAGGACTGAGAATGGGCTATGGTGGGGCTAGGACTGGAAATGGGCTGATGGGGAGTTAGGACTGGAAATGGGCTGATGGATGTGCTAGGATAGGATTAGAAATGGGCTGTTGGGGGGGTGCTGAGATTGGAAATGGGCTGTGAGAGGAGGGAGCTAGGACTGGAAATGGTATGATAGGGGGTTAGGACTGGTACTGGGCTATGGGGGGCTAGGACTGGAAATGGGCTGATGGGGGATTAGGACTGGCAATGGGCTATGGGGGGCTAGGACTGGAAATAGGCTGATGGAGGTGTAGGACTGGTAATGGGCTATAGGGGGGGTGGACTGGTAATGGGCTATGGGGGAAGCTAATACTGGAAATAGGCTGATGGGAGGGCTAGGACTGGTAATGGGGTCTGGGGGGACTAGAACTGGAAATGGGCTGATGGGGGGTTGGGACTGGTAATGTGATATGGTGGGGTAGGTCTGGTAATGGGCTATTAGGGAGGCTAATACTGGAAATGGGCTGATGGGGGGGGGTTAGGACTGGAGTTGGGCTGATTGGGGGGTTAGGACTAGTAATGGGCTATGGGGGAGGCTAAGACTGGAAATGGGCTGATGGGGGGTTAGGACTGGTAATGGGCTATTCGGGGATTAGGACTGGTAATGGGCTAAGGGGGAGGCTAAGACTGGAAATGTGTTTATGGGGGGTTAGGACTGGTAATGGGCTATGGGGGGGCTAGGACTGGAGGTGGGCTGATGTGGGGTTAGGACTGGTAATGGGCTATGGGGGGGCTAGTACTGGAAATGGGCTGATGGGGGGCTAGGACTGGAGATGGGCTGATGGGGGGGGTTAGTACTGGTAATGGGCTAAGGGCGGTTTAGGACTGGTAATGGGCTGATGGGGGGTTAGGACTGGAGGTTGGCTGATCAGGGTGGCTAGGTCTGGTAATGGGCTATTTGGGGATTTGGACTAGAAATGGGCTGATAGTGGGTTAGGACTGGAGGTGGGCTGATGGTGGGGGGGGGGGGGTTAGGACTGGTAATGAGCTATGGGGCCCTGGGATTGGAAATGGGCTGATGGGGGGCTAGGACTGGAAATGTGCTGATTGGGGGGTTACGGCTGGTAATGGGCTATGGGGGGGGGGGCTAGAACTGGAGGTGGGCTGATTTGGGGTTAGGACTGGTAATGGGCTATGGGGGGCTAAAACTAGAAATGAGCTGATGGGGGGTTAGGGCTGGTAATGGGCTATTGGGGGCTAAAACTCGAAATGAGCTGATGGGGGGTTAGGAATGGAGGTGGGCTGATGGGAGGGGTTAGGACTGAAAATGGGCTATGGGTGTCTAGGACTGGAAATGGGCTGATGGCGAGTTAGGACTGGTAATGGGCTATGGGGGGGTTGGACTGGTAATGGGCTATGTGGGAGGCTAATACTGGAAATTGGCTGATGGGAGGTTAGGACTGGTAATGGGCTGGGGGGGCTAGGATTGGAAATGAGCTGATGGGGGTTAGGACTGGTAATGGGCTATGGGGGGATTAGGACTGGTAATGGGCTATGGGGGAGGCTAAGACTGGAAATGTGCTGATGGGGGGTTAGTACGGGTATTGGTCTAGGGGGGGTTAGTACTGGAGATGGGCTGATGGGGAGGTTAGTAATGGTAATGGGCTATGGGGGGGATAGTACTGGAAATGGGCTGATGGGGGGCTAGGACTGGAAATGCGCTGATGGAGGGTTAGGACTGGAGGTGGGCTGATGGGGGGTGGGCTAGGACTGGTAATGGGCTATGGGTGGTTAGGACTGGAGGTGGGCTGATGGGAGGGTTAGGACTGGTAATGGGCTATGGGGGGGCTAGTACTGAAAAAGGGCTGATGGGGGGCTTGGACTGGAAATGGGCTGATGGGGGGGTTAGGACTGGTAATGGGCTATGGGGGGCTAAAACTAGAAATGAGCTGATGGGGGGTTAGGACTGGAGGTGGGCTGATGGGGGGGGGGGTTAGGACTGAAAATGGGCTATGGGGGGCGGGGCTAGGACTGGAAATAGCCTGATGGGGATTTAGGACTGGAAATGGGCTGATGGAGGTGCTAGGATAGGACTAGAAATGGGCTTTTGGGGGATGCTGAGATTGGAAATGGGCTGTGAGGGGAGGAAGCTAGGACTGGAAATGGTGTGATGGGGGGTTAGGACTGGTACTGGGCTATGGGGGGCTAGGACTGGAAATGGGCTGACGGGGGGGGGTTAGGACTGGCAATGGGCTATGGGGGGCTAGGACTGGAAATGGGCTGACGGGGGGGGGGGGTTAGGACTGGCAATGGGCTATGGGGGGCTAGGACTGGAAATGGGCTGATGGGGGGGTTAGGACTGGAGGTGGGCTGATGGGAGGGCTAGGACTGGTAATGGGGTCTGGGGGGACAAGAACTGGAAATGGGCTGATGAGGGGTTGGGACTGGTAATGGGATATGGTAGGGTAGGTCTGGTAATGGGCTATTGGGGAGGCTAATACTGGAAATGGGCTGATGGGGGGGTTAGGACTGGTAATGGGCTAGTGGGAGCTAGGACTGGAAATGGGCTGATGGGGGGTTAGGACTGGTAATGGGCTATGGGGGGATTAGGACTGGTAATGGGCTAAGGGGGAGGCTAAGACTGGAAATTTGTTGATGGGGGGTAGGACTGGTAATGGGCTATGGGCGGGCTAGGACTGGAGGTGGGCTGATGTGGGGTTAGGACTGGTAATGGCTATGGGGGGCTAGTACTGGAAATGGGCTGATGGGGGGCTAGGACTGGAAATGGGCTGATGGGGGGGATAGGACTGGTAATTTGCTAAGGGCGGGTTAGGACTGGTAATGGGCTGATGGGGGGGGTTAGGACTGGAGGTAGGCTGATCAGGGGGGCTAGGTCTGGTAATGGGCTATTTGGGGACTTGGACTGGAAATGGGCTGATAGGGGGTTAGGACTGGAGGTGGGCTGATGGGGGGGGGTAGGACTGGTAATGAGCTATGGGCGCCTGGGATTGGAAATGGACTGATGGGGGGCTAGGACTGGAAATGTGCTGATTGGGGGGTTAGGACTGGTAGTGGGCTATTGGAGGGGGCTAGGACTGGAGGTGGGCTGATTTCGGGTTAGGACTGGTAATGGGCTATGGGGGGCTAAAACTAGAAATGAGCTGATGGGGGGGTTAGGACTGGTAATGGGCTATTGGGGGCTAAAACTAGAAATGAGCTGATGGGGGGTTAGGACTGGAGGTGGGCTGATGGGAGGGGTTAGGACTGAAAATGGGCTATGGGTGTCTAGGACTGGAAATGGGCTGATGGGATGTTAGGACTAGAAATGGGCTGATGGAGGTGCAAGGATAGGACTAGAAATGGGTTGTTGGGGGGTGCTGAGATTGGAAATGGGCTGTAAGGGGAGGGAGCTATGACTGGAAATGGTATGATGGGGGGGATAGGAATGGTAATGGGCTATGGTGGGCTAGGAGTGGAAATGGGCTGATGGGGGGGTTAGGACTGGCAATGGGCTATGGAGGGGCTAGGATTGGAAATGGGCTGATGGGCGGTTAGGACAGATAAGGGGCTAAGGGGGGTTGGACTGGTAATGGGCTATGTGGGAGGCTAATACTGGAAATGGGCTGATGGGGGGTTAGGACTGGTAATGGGCTGGGGGGGCTAGGATTGGAAATGAGCTGATGGGGGGTTAGGACTGGTAATGGGCTATGGGGGGATTAGGACGTAATGGGCTATGGGGAGGCTAAGACTGGAAATGTGCTGATGGGGGGTTAGGACAGGTAATGGGCTATGGGGGGCTAGGACTGGAGGTGGGCTGATGGGGTTAGGACTGGTAATGGGCTATGGGGGGCTAGGACTGGAAATGGGCTGATGGGAGGTTAGGACTGTTAATGGGCTAAGGGGGGTTGGACTGGTAATGGGCTATGTGGGAGGCTAATACTGGAAATGGGCTGATGGGGGGTTAGGACTGGTAATGGGCTGGGGGGGCTAGGATTGGAAATGAGCTGATGGGGGGATAGGACGTAATGGGCTATGAGGGGATTAGGACTGGTAATGGGCTATGGGGGAGGCTAAGACTGGAAATGGGCTGATGGGGGGTTAGGACTGGTAATGGTCTATGTGGGGTTAGGACTGGAGGTAGGCTGATCAAGGGGGCTAGGTCTGGTAATGGGCTATTTGGGGACTTGGACTGGAAATGGGCTGATAGGGGGTTAGGACTGGAGGTGGGCTGATGGGAGGGGTTTAAGACTGGCAATGGGCTATGGGGGCCTGGGATTGGAAATGGGCTGATGGAGGGTTAGGACTGGAAATGTGCTGATTGGGGAGTTAGGACTGGTAATGGGCTATGGGGGGGGGGGTTTGGACTGGTAATGGGCTATGTGGGAGGCAAATAATGGAAATGGGCTGATGGGGGGTTAGGACTGGTAATGGCTATGGGGGGATTAGGACTGGTAATGGGCTATGGGGGAGGCTAAGACTGGAAATGTGCTGATGTGGGTTAGGACTGGTAATGGTCTATGGGGGGATTAGGACTGGTAATGGGCTATGGGGGAGGCTAAGACTGGAAATGTGCTGATGGGGGGTTAGGACTGGTAATGGGCTATGGGGCGGCTAGTACTGGAAATGGGCTGATTGGGGGCTAGGACTGGAAATGGGCTGATGGAGGGTTAGGACTGGAGGTGGGCTGATGGGGGGGGGCTAGGACTGGTAATGGGCTATGTGGGGACTAGTACTGGAAATGGGCTGATGGGGGGTTAGGACCAGAAATGGGCTGATGGGGGATTAGGACTGGTAATGGGCTATGGGGCGTCTAGGACTGGAGGTGGGCTGATGGGGGGTTAGGACTGGTAATGGGCTATGGGGGGTTAGGACTGGAGGTGGGCTGATGGGCGGGTTAGGACTGGTAATGGGCTATGGGGGGGCTAGTACTGAAAAAGGGCTGATGGGCAGGTTAGGACTGGTAATGGGCTATGGGGGGGGCTAGTATTGAAAAAGGGCTGATGGGGGGCTTGGACTGGAAATGGGCTGATGGGGGGTGTTAGGACTGGTAATGGGCTATGGGGGGCTAAAACTAGAAATGAGCTGATGGGGGGTTAGGACTGGAGGTGGGCTGATGGGGGGGTTAGGACTGAAAATGGGCTATGGGGGGGGGGGCTAGGACTGGAAATGGCCTGATTGGGAGTTAGGACTGGAAATGGGCTGATGGAAGTGCTAGGATAGGACTGGAAATGGGCTTTTGGGGGTGTTGAGATTGGAAATGGGCTGTGAGGGGAGGGAGCTAGGATTGGAAATGGTATGATGGGGGGGTTAGGACTGGTACTGGGCTATGGGGGGCTAGGACTGGAAATGGGTTGATGGGGGGTTAGGTCTGGAAATGGGCTATGGGGGGCTAGGACTGGAAATTTGCTGATGGGGGTTTAGGACTGGTAATGGGCTATGGAGGAGGCTAATACTGGAAATGGGCTGATGGGGGGTTTAGGACTGGAGCTGGGCTGATGAGAGGGATAGGACTGGTAATGGGCTATGGGGTGACTAGGACTGGAAATGGGCTGATGGGGGGTTGTGACTGGTAATGGGATTTGGGGGGTACGTCTGGTAATGGGCTATTGGGGAGGCTAATACTGGAAATGGGCTGATGGGGGGGTTAGGACTGGAGTTGGGCTGATGGGGGTTTAGGACTGGTAATGGGCTATGCGGGGATTAGGACTGGTAATGGGCTATGAGGGAGGCTAAGACTGGAAATGTGTTGATGGGGGGTTAGGACTGGTAATGGGCTATGGGGGGCTAGGACTGGAGGTGGGCTGAGGGGGGTTAGTACTGGTAAAGTGCTATGGGGGGGTAGGACTGGAGGTGGGCTGATGGGGCGGTTAGGACTGGTAATGGGCTATGGGGGAGCTAGTACTGGAAATGGGCTGATGGGGGGCTAGGACTGGAAATGGGCTGATGGGGGGGGGTTAGGACTGTTAATGGGCTAAGGGCGGTTTAAGACTTGTAATGGGCTGATGGGGGGGGTTAGGACTGGAGGTGGGCTGATGGGACTAGGACTGGTAATGAGCTATGGGGGGCTAGGACTGGAAATGTGCTGATGGGCGGCTAGGACTGGAATTGTGCTGATGGGGGGTTAGGACTGGTAATGGGCTATGGGGGGGCTAGGACTGTAGGTGGGCTGATGGGGGGTTAGGACTGGTAATGGGCTATGGGGGGCTAGTACTGGAAATGGGCTGATGGGGGGGCTAGGACTGGAAATGGGCCGATGCATGGGTTAGGACAGGTAATGGGCTATGGGCGCTAAAACTAGAAATGAGCTGATGGGGGGGGTTAGAACTGGTAATGGGCTATGGGGGGCTAATACTACAAATGAGCTGATGGGGGGTTAGGACTGGAGGTGGGCTGATGGGCGGGATTAGGACTGAAAATGGGCTATAGGTGTCCAGGAATCTAAATGGGCTGATGGGGAGTTAGGACTGGAAATGGGCTGATGGAGGTGCTAGGATAGGACTAGAAATGGGCTGTTGGGGGATGCTTAGATTGGAAATGGGCTGTGAGGGGAGGGAGCTAGGACTGGAAATGGTATGATGGGGGGTTAGGACTGGTAATGGGCTATGGGGGGGCTAGGACTGGAAATGGGCTGATGGGGGGTTAGGACTGGCAATGGGCTATGTGGGGGCTAGGACTGGAAATGGGCTGATGGGTGTTAGGACTGGTAATGGGCTATGGGGGGCGTTGGACTGGTAATGGGCTATGGCGGAGGCTCATAGTGGAAATGGGCTGATGGGGGGTTAGGACTGGAGGTGGGCTGATTGGAGGGCTAGGACTGGTAATGGGCTGATGGGGGATTGGGACTGGTAATGGGATATGGGGGGGGGTAGGTCTGGTAATGGGCCATGGGGGAGGCTAATACTGGAAATGGGCTGATGGGGGGGGTTAGGACTGGTAATGAGCTATGGGGGGCTAGGATTGGAAAGGGCTGATGGGGGGCTAGGACTGGAAATGTGCTAATGAGGGGGTTAGGACTGGTAATGGGCTATGAGGGGGCTAGGACTGGAAATGGGCTGATGGGGGGTTAGGACTGGAGGTGGGCTGATGGGGGGTAGGACTGGTAATGGGCTATGGGGGGGCTAGTACTGGAAATGGGATATGGGGGGCTAAGACTGGAAATGGGCTGATGGGTGGGTTAGGACTGGTAATGGGCTATGGGGGGCTAAAACTAGAAATGAGCTGTTGGGGGGGTTAGGACTGGAGGTGGGCTGATGGGGGGTTGCTAGGACTGGAAATGGGCTATGAGGGGGCTAGGACTGGAAATGGGCTGATGGGGGTGCTAGGATAGGACTAGAAATGGGCTGTTGGGGGTGCTGAGATTGGAAATGGGCTGTGAGGGAAGGGTGCTAGGACTGGAAATGGTATGATGGAGGGAGTTAAGACTTGTAATGGGCTATGGGGGGTCTGACTGAAAATGGGGTGATGGGGGGTTAGGACTGGAAGTTGGTTTGATGTGGGGCTTAGGACTGGTAATGGGCTATGGGGGGTGGCTAGGACTGGTAATGGGATGAGTGGAAGGGGGACTTGAACTGCAAATAGCTGATGGGGATGGGGACAAGGGCTTAGAATGGAAATGGGCTGAATATAAGGAGAACTTGAACTGCAAATATCTAATGTGGAGGGGGGCTTGGAATGGAAATGGGCTGTGATGGGAGAGCCAGGACTGGAAATGGGCTGAGGGGGGGAGCTAGGACAGGAAATGAGCTGATGGAGGTGCTAGGATAGGACTGGAAATGGGCTGTTTGGGGGTGCTGAGATTGGAAATGGGCTGTGAGGGGAGGGAACTAGGACTGGAAATGGGCTGAGTGGGGAGGACCTAGGACAGGAAAAGGGCCGATGGAGGTGCTAGGATAGAACTGGAAATGGGCTGGGGGGGGGGGCTTGGAATAAAATGGACTCATGGAGGGGCTAGAACTGGAAGTAGACTCATTGGGGGCTTGGATTGGAAATGGGCTGAGTGGAGGTGAACTAGGATTTGACATGGGCTGATGGCGGGGCTAGGAAAGGACTAGAAATCGGCTGATGTGGGGCTGGGATTGAAAATGAGCTGATGGATGGACTCGGATAGGACTAGAAATAGATGGGGGCGGTAGGACTGGAAATGGGCTGATGGTGGGGCTAGGATAGGACTGGAAATGGGCTGATGGGGGGCTAGGACTGGAAATGTGCTGATGAGGGGGTTAGGACTGGTAATGGGCTATGAGGGGGCTAGGACTGGAAATGGGCTGATGGGGGGTTAGGACTGGATGTGGGCTGATGGGGGGAAGGACTGGTAATGGGTTATGGGGGGGCTAGTACTGGAAATGGGATATGGGGGGCTAGGACTGGAAATGGGCTGATGGGTGGGTTAGGACTGGTAATGGGCTATGGGGGGCTGAAACTAGAAATGAGCTGTTGGGGGGTTAGGACTGGAGGTGGGCTGATGGGGGGTATAGGACTGGAAATGGGCTGATGGGGGTGCTAGGACTTGAAATGGGCTGATGGAGGTGCTAGGATAGGACTAGAAATGGGCTGTTGGGGGGTGCTGAGATTGGAAATGGGCTGTGAGGGGAGGGTGCTAGGACTGGAAATGGTATGATGGAGGGGGTTAGGACTTGTAATGGGCTATGGGGGGTCTGACTGAAAATGGAGTGATGGGGGTTAGGACTGGAAGTGGGTTGATGTGGGGCTTAGGACTGGTAATGGGCTATGGGGGGGCTAGGACTGGTAATGGGATGAGTGGAAGGGGGACTTGAACTGCAAATAGCTGATGGGGATGGGGACAGGGGCTTGGAATGGAAATGGGCTGAATGTAAGGGGAACTTGAACTGCAAATATCTGATGTGGAGGGGGGCTTGGAATGGAAATGGGCTGTGATGGGAGAGCTAGGACTGGAAATGGGCTGAGTGGGGAGGAGCTAGGACAGGAAATGAGCTGAGTGGGGGGAGCTAGGACAGGAAATGAGCTGATGGGGAGGAGCTAGGACAGGAAAAGGGCCGATGGAGGTGCTAGGATAGAACTGGAAATGGGCTGGGGGGGGCTTGGAATGAAATGGACTCATGGAGGGGCTAGAACTGGAAGTAGACTCATTGGGGGCTTGGATTGGAAATGGGCTGAGTGGAGGTGAACTAGGATTTGACATGGGCTGATGGTGGGGCTAGGAAAGGACTAGAAATCGGCTGATGTGGGGCTGGGATTGAAAATGAGCTGATGGATGGACTCGGATAGGACTAGAAATAGATGGGGGTGGTAGGACTGGAAATGGGCTGATGGTGAGGCTAATATAGGACTGGAAATGGGCTGATGGGGGGCTAGGACTGGAAATGAGCTGATGCGGGGACTAGAAGGGAGCAGATGCTGGTTGAGGCTGGAACTAGAAGGGAGCTGATGTTGGGGGAGGGTTAGAATGGTATGGGGCTGGGAGAGTGAAATGGAGAGGGGAAAATATTTTGTGTGGGAGAGAAGAAAAATCTTCAATTGGCCGGGTGTTGGGAGAGTAAGTGGGGATTGAGGATGGAGGGGTAAAATTTGAGTGGATCAAATAGGAATGAGGAAAGAGCAAAAGGAGAAAAATTAGTATGTTAAAGCAGATGTAGAGAGAGAATGGAAAAAAAACTATAAGAGAGAAGAAAGGACAAATGAACAGCAGATGATGGAGAGTTAGCCGAAGACACGAAAGAACCAGAAGAAAGAGGCTGGCGCAATTGCAACTGAAAAAAAATGCACAAAAGTTAGAAAAATATCTCTTTATTTTGAATTTATTAACTGGAATATGTCAGCTCTGGGAAGTGTGAATAATTAACATCTACGCTTTATTTAGTACAAGAGGAAATTAATTAATAGTTTTATTTCTACAGTGTTGTTGTACATTTCAAGTTTTGCTTTTGGGGTTCCCAGTTTAATTATTGCCTTCCTGTTTCTAAATTGTGATTCTTTGTTTGGTGATGTTCTATGGCAGGGGTTCTCAACCCTGTCCTCGGGACCCACCTAGCCAGTCGGGTTGTCAGGATAACCACAATGAATATGATCGCTTCCCCCTTTGTGGCTATCTTGGCAATATCTATAATCAATTCGATATCTATCTCTTCAATTTGTGTCAGAGGTCTGTAGACTACAGCAATATAGATGACAGTCCTGAGGCACATAGGACAAGCTCAGAGGTTACAAATGATTTGTCTTGGAATGAAAGTACTGCAGTTATTGCACTGAATACATGACATGTTGAATAAGCATCCCTAGAAGGAGAAGAGGAAGAAGAGGAAAGGAGGAAGAAGGTGTGGGCTCTAACCCAAGTTAAAGGGATAGATGGCAATGTATGCGAGTGCTATATAGGCAATGCAGCCCCTGGGGTGGGCGGGAACCTAAGTGCCTCTGGCCAGTAGGCTGTTTCTGAGCTGGGAGTACCCACAGATATCTGCTCCAAGGCTACCCGGAAAAGCAGTCAGTCAGATTATCCCCAAGCTTAATTTATAAGCACAGTTAAACTTAATATTAGCAATTCCCACAAAACAGACAGTTAAACTCTATATTGGTAGCTAGAACCCAGCAGAGATGAGAAAGAAAATAGAGTCTTAGCTTTGTGAAAGATCCACAGCTCATGCAGCTGGCCTCAGACCCATAGGTGTGGCCACTGGTCAGGAGTAAGATGGGAGCAAAAAACTTTCACCTCCCCCTCCCTGAAAAAGCACGCTTTCTCCACAGATTTAAACCTTTGTTATCTGGATACTCAGGTCCCAGTAGGCTGAATATCCCCAAGCTTAATTTATAAGCACAGTTAAACTTAATTTTAGCAATTCCCACAAAACAGACAGTTAAACTCTATATTGGTAGCTAGAACCCAACAGAGATGAGAAAGAAAATTAGAGTCTTAGCTTTGTGAAAGATCCACAGCTCATGCAGCCGACCTCAGACTCATAGGTAGGGTATGGTATATTTTTCCCTTGTCCCCGAAGGGCTCACAATCTACATTTTGTATTTGAAGAAAACGGAAGATTAAGTGGCTTGCCCGAGGCCACAAGGAGCTCCTGTTAGACTAGAAATCCCAGTCCTTCCAGCACGATGTTGCTGTACTCCTCTTCTGATTCGTCTTCATCTTCCTTTGGTTTTGCTGGGGTGCAAAGAACAGTCAGCATTAGCGTGGCTTCCATCACAAGGGCAGGGGGATTTATTTATTTAACTGTATTTATATCCCGCTTTTCACCGGGTCAAAGCGGGATGGAGTTCCTACTTTGGCCTCCTTCTCAGAATTGTGGGAGGGAGTTCCATGTGCTCTACACTGTAAAATCCAGAAGCGGTGTTATATTGATATTTTCCACCTGCTGGAGGGTTGAAGGCAGTCTGGCAAGGGTAAGAGGAAGAGGAAGGAGGATGAGAAGGCTGGTAGGCTTAAGAAGGTATCGCATAATGTAGTAAACTGGACCAGGATCTTTTTGCATCTAGCCAGCGTGTGGGGACACCATTCAACAGAACAGTATGGGCTTTGGTTGGCGTGTGCAGATTCGATATCAGAGGCTTCTCAGACCCACAAATGGTGGGCCTGGTTGAACTACGATGAAAAATTCAGAGACAAGATGGAGGAGAATATGCATTTGTCTGGAGGAAATCAAGACATTAATTTATGGCTCACACACATGTCAGCTAGGATAGTTAATACTAGTGGTGGATTCGCAAAAGGTGGGATGGTGCCCGCCACAGGGGCAAGTTGTTCCTTTTGGCCCACAGCTATTGTGCCACAGCAGAAGGCAGGGGGAGGAGGGGCAGGGGATGTCAGTTGGTGATTCAACAAGTCCTCTTGTCCTTTTCCCGATTGTAAATTCTGCCACGTGTGCTCCGTGTGTAGGGGAGGACACCCGGCAGCTAAGTGCAGTAGAAAAGGGGCCTCAGTGACTCCTTCAGCCGCCGCAAAATGATTTGGTTGTTTTCGGCCTGGCTTCTACCCCATGCAAGTTGAGATCTTGAGGTCTTGGCTATGATGTTATGCTAGGTGCTTTGATTGCGTTGTTTGGGGAGCCGTTTTCAATTTGGTTTGTTATACCAGTGCAGGGCAGCATTTGCTCACTTTCGGCGTGCAATGCGCCTTCTGTGCAGCATTTCTTGACAGTAGTGCAAGATAAGTTGACAATTGAGTTGGGCTTGGGCAGGATTGCGGGTCCTTTTTCCTAAATGGCCTTTCCCAGATTTCATTATCTCTTCCCTGGGAGTGGTTTGCAAGAAAGAACCAGGGAAGTTCCACTTGATTCACAACTTGTCTTTTCCTTTGGGAAAGTCCATTAATGATCACAAACCCAAGGCGTGGTGTGCAGTTCGCTATGCCTCTTTCGATTCTGCGGTCACGATAGTCCAAAAATGCGGTGTAGGGGCTCTACTAGCCAAGGTTGATATCAAGTTAGCTTTTTGTTTGCTTCCTGTACACCCATCTGCTTTCCATCTGCTAAGTTTCTGTTTCCAGGGTGAATTTTATTTTGATAAGTGCATGCCTATGGATTGCTCTGTTTCTTGTGCATTTTTTGAGAAGTTTAGTACTTTTCTCCATTGAGTTTTGGTTCAATGGATGGGTATCTTAAATGTGGTTCATTATTTGGATGATTTCTTGTTCGTGGGACGTGCTTATTCAGATGCTTGCAGCGCTCTTCAAGGGTTTCACGATTTGTCTCGAGAGTTCGACATCCCCCTGGCAGCGGAAAAGACTGAGGGTCCAACAGCAAAGATCATATTTCTTGGTATCGCGCTAGATTCAGTGGAGATGGTTGCGCATCTTCCTTCTGAAAAGGTGTCTAAACTACGGGCGTTGGTGGCAGCTGTGGTGGCCACCTGCAGGTAACCTTATGGGAAATTTAGTCATTAGTGGGTTCCTTGAATTTTGCATGCAGGATCATACCGATGGGCCGGGTATTTTCTTGGAGGTTGTCAGCGACCATAGCGGGCATTTCTAAACCTCACTACTATATTAGGTGCAGGCCTGCGATACGTTTTTGGCAGATTACAATGGGACATCTGTTTTTCAGGATGCCGAGGTCTCCATCTTACAGTTGTTCACAGATGCTGTAAGTGGATTGGGCTTCGGTATCTATTTTCAAGGTTCCCGGTGTACCGACCACTAGCCAGAGATTTGGCATGATTCAGGTCTCACCCACAACATCACATTTTTGGAGCTTTTTCTGATTGTAGTTGCATTGGAGTTATGGCCAGACAGGTTCCGCAACCATAAAGTAGTATTCTGGTACGATAATGCTGCGGTAGTCGAGGTGATTAATCACTATTTATTTATTTGTTTTTATATACCGCGCTTTTTTGAATCAGTGTGGTTTACATATAACAGATGAACAATAAACTGGTTTACATATAACACTTGAACAATAAACTGGTTTACAGCCTGAGTTGCAGCCTTAATGTGCACTTTTGTTTTGTCTTGCCTACATATAAACGTGTCTGTCAGGGCTCAGCACATTCCTGGTTGTGTCAAAATTGCTGACTCGCTTTTCCATTTCAAGTGGGCCCAGTTCCAGACTTTGGCATCAGAAGCGAACGCAGAAGAGTGAATAGTCCGGGAGCACCTTTGGCAGGTTGGCCGCTGAGATGCTAAATCTTTTGAAGAGATCTTTGGTGCCAGCGATGTGATCCACTTATTGCAGGGGTTTCGACAAGGTGGCATCTTTCCTATTGATACAAGATTGGTATCAGGGCAGAGTATCAGACCAGCTTCTCGGCCAGTATGTAGTTTTCGCCAAGGACAGCGGGGTCTCTGAATCGGCCGTGCCTTCTCATTTGGCCTGTTTTGCCTTTTTCTCCAGAGCAGTGGGCTGGGGCAACCCTGTAGGGGGATATTTGGTCCGCAGGTTGCTGTAGGGTCTGTGCCGATCCCACACGACCCCAGGCATCCAATCACACACGACCTGCTGCTGAAATTGTGTGATGTCTCTGGTAGTGGATTCTGATTATGAGGCTACTTTGTTCTGGTCAGTCTTTGGCATGGCTTTCTTTGGTGCCTTCAGGGTGAGTTGGTGGTGATCTCCTCTCGCTTGACTGTCAGTGCGGGCATATTGCACAAGCATGTTCAAACAGAAGTCAGTCAGCTGCGCATTTTGTTGACCAGATCAAAAATGGACCAGTTGGGAAAATGGCTTTGGGTGTTTTTAAAAGTGATTGAGGGCATTTCTACTTGCCCAGTAGCCAGCATGAGATCTTACCTGACCAGTTGGCTGGAAAGTGGGGGATTATTGTTTGCTCATATGGACTCCCGCCCTCTGACCCAATTCCAGTTCACAGCTGTTTTGCAACTGGCATTGCGGCACTAATCTTTATGCCCCTCATTCTTTTTGCATTGGCGCAACTACCAGTGCAGCAGCGGCTGGTTTGTCAGACCATGTGCGTGCAGCATATCTGTAAGTACCTGAATGGATTAGGTCCTGATTGATATATTTTATTGGATTTTGATAATAATTGGGGTAGAGTTAAACCGGGAAAACACTTTTTCGTTGTATTTCGTTTGTTCACAGGATCCAAACTAAATCCCCTAAAGAACCCTATTAGGAGAAACGCTCCGAAGGCGCTGGGGGGAGGCGTTGGGATCAGTTAAGAATTGGGATCAGTTCACAGTTTCATTAGTGCTCACAGCAGTAAAGATAAGTGTTATGGACTGTTGAAATGATAAGTCCTTCAAGTTATATGACAGCTTTTTTTACATTTATAAGAAGATTTAAGTTGGTTTATACGAGGCTGATCATATAGATATACTGCTGTTAGCTACTGAGGAGGTCATTGATGCTATTTAGCATATCTTTTCCCATTTTTGACGTTCTAGTCTATGGGATAGATGCTACTGTAAGTCTGAGACCACCCAGTAGCTGTTAAGCATAGATTATGTAATCGAACAAACAGAAAAAAGAAAAAATAGAGATATTCATTTTTTGGATGCATTTCCCTTTATCTTATATTGAACGCAAAAATACCATTCCACAGTGATCTTTAGCGTTCAGGAGTTGACCATTTATTGCGTGTTAAGACCATGTTATAAGGCAAGTTGGCAGATGGCGTTCCCAAGCTTTCACGGACTATGTTTGCTTATGAGCTTGTTTTGTTACAAAATGTCTTCTCTTTTGCAGATGCAAGGCAGCGGTACCTGCACTGTTGGCTGATTGGTCATTCTTTTGTTCATTGTGCCAGTCAGCGTGCAGCGGTGCAAATGTGGTGGTTTAATTTGGGCCTCACTCTGGCTGAGGTGTCCATGTTATGGCTGGGTGAGCACGGCCTATGTTTGAACCAGCTCCTACCCTTGCTGTGGCATCACGATCAGCTGCAAAGTCGCCCAGCGGTGATTCTCCTTCATTTAGGAAGCAATGACCTTTGTTCATGGACATCCATGGGATGGAGTAGCCTAGTGGTTGGGGCAAGGTACTTCAGGCCGGAAGGTCGGGGGTTCAAATCCCACTAGAGGACAGCAACCTTGGGCAGGAAGGACTGGGGTTTCTAGTCCCACAGATGCTCCTTGTGGTCTTGGGCAAGCCACTTAACCCTCCATTGCCCATGTTCCCTGTAAGTATTAGTGTATGTGTCTCATATCCCCGCGTGTTAAATGTATCCCCCAATTGTGTTGTGACCACTTTGATTGAAGGATAAGGCGGTATACAAAACTGTCTAAATAAATAAATCCAAGCAGATCTTCAGGGCAGCAAAAAGGGATTTAAATGAAGTATTGCAAATGTTCTATGGGGTAGTGTTATTGTGGTCAGACATCATTCTAAGTTCTTCCTGTATGGATCAGTGGCTCTGGTCAAGAGGATTAGCTAAGATCAATTGCCAGATTGGGCGTTGGGTTTGTGAGCAAGGCAGCTATCAGATTATGCACTCCTGGGTGAAGGCTAAGTGTACGTGCTTGTTTTGGCAGGATGGTGTCCACTTAACCCCAGTGGGTCAGGATCTGCTTCTCAATGACTGGCAGGAGGCCTTGGAATTGATGGATCAGCATGATGCTCGCTAGTTGCAGCTTTAGGGGGGCAGCCCTGTGCCAGTGGCAGGTTCCTGGAGGTTTCAGGGATATGGTGCCTTTGAGCATTATTTTTGGGCCATGGTCAGGTGACCCCAGCCCGGATAATTCCTTGCCTACCTTTGTTATTCATATGGTGAGGTTGGCATTGGGTGGGGTGTATGGGTTTGCCGCTGGAGGGACCGCGGCGGAGGACGGAGATGATATGGCTGGTGAAGTATCGGATCCAGTGAGGATTGTTATTATAGTTATTGTTGGATAGTATCTTTGTTGTATGATAAAAGGTGCATGTTGTTATCAATAAAGCTGTGACCAGTTTATTTCCAAATGCCTGTCTGGTGTTTATGTGGTTGAACGGAAGAAATCGAAGGGGATGGGGGAGGGGGCTGGGAACAGGGCCTTTCCACAAGTAGTTTTGGGTAAGGGGACGTACCAGATTCGGGCTACACTGGTTATTGCTTTTGTACTTCTTCCTTTTCTTGACTTTGATCCATCTACATGCTTCTTGGTTTGCATGCTTACTGTATCTGCTTATTTTGGCCATCACTATCACATCTTCCTCACTGAACTGTATCCTGATGGCTAAGTGCTAATTTTTGTGAAACACGCAAAACAGCATGGACAAGTGAATTACTTCAGACTGAAATGTTGCAGTTCTTTAACAAATTAGACTGGTGCTTCATTGACACAAGGTAAAGATGCCAACAGACCTTCCAGGGCTTATGGCTTATTTGTAAATACGGTCAGCATTCCAACAAGTACAATGCAAAAGGATCATGACGAAACACCAGTTCCTCTTCAGACATCTGGAGGGTAATTTCATATAGGGCATTCAAATGCTTGAGTGCACGTATAAATGGTGGCGGCATGATCTGTGAATGTATTTTATGAAGTATGATAAGCTTGATTCAGTCCTGGGTTTACCCCATCGCATGCAGGGACTTGTTGTTCTGATTTCTCTATTGCATTCCATAAGAAAAACAAGACTGCAAGTCCCTGCATGTAATGGGATAAACCCAGGCATGGATCAAGCCTGTTGGGCACATCTAGAGCCAGTTGGCAACACTAACATCACATGATCCTTTTAGTTGATTTGTTAAACAAATGACAGAATCTCCCAATACAAAAGTAGTGCAACTTAATTTTAGGTAAAGTTCGCAAACTAATGCATCAATTAAAAATATGCCAGAGAAAACATTGATAGCTATAATGAAACAGTTGCTTTAAAAACAAATTTTGTTGTTTTGCTTTCTAAACATTGAATATTTATACAGCATTTTAAAATACATTTAGGGGCATGTTTACTAAACTGCGGTAATGTCATTCGCGTTAGGTTCCGCGGTAAAGGTACAGATGCCTATATAAAGGTGTGGGCGGAGCATCATTGTGACAAGCCGTCAGGTAACGTGCGTTATAAGGCACATTATAAGGCACCTTATTAGGCACAGTACAAAGCACGTGCCTTAACGTGCCTTTTACTGTGCCTAATAAGGTGCCTTATAACGCGCCTTATAACGTTCCCTGTACTGTGCCCAATAAGGTGCCTTGTACTGTGCCTAATTAGGAGCCTTATAACGCCTTATACAGGTTGCTGGCAACTGTGGTGAGGGTACTATGGGCTGGCAGCATGGATCTGCAAAGATATGACTGTCACAGGCAAGCAAAATATCTGCCTTGGACAGGAAGGAACAACAAAGAATTGAACCCATGACCTCCACCTAGAATGTCAGTGTACTAACCAGTAGGCTATACCTCTATGGCCTGTTGCACAGCAATGGCTGGGTACAGAAGGACTGCAGGTCACTGCACAAACCATCTGCTCTGTGTGCCAGGATAGGGTAACCCCACCAGCACCCATGATGCATTGCACATGCAGAACAGCGGCCTACAGCTGACCACCAAATGGGGTCTGCACCTCTCTGGTCGAAGGCGGCCTGGCAAGGGTAAGAGGAAGAGAAAGGAGGATGAGAAAGCTGGTAGGCTTAAGAAGGTATCGCATAATGTAGTAAACTGGACTAGGACCTTTTTGCATCTAGCCAGCGTGTGGGGACACTGTGGGCCACAGACTCATGGGCATTTCTGACCCTGGTCAGTTGCTGTCTTGCTGGTTTCCATTTTCTGCGTTCCTATGTGCCACCTCGGCAACCACCTAGTCCACCCTGTGCCCCAGTAGCCCCCACTGCATGTCCCGCCTGCAGCCCCCATGCCCCATTTGTGCCATCACCATAGGGGTCTTTCATATCAGGGCACTATGCTGTTGGTGCAAATGTATCACTACTATCACTTTTCTGGGGCTCCCTGGCTATGCTGTACATTGCTGACACAGAACTCGTTTCTCTCTCTTGCAAATATGTGCTATGCCAGGTTTTCAGTTGCGTTGGGATTCAGCCCTTAATTTCTCCACGTTAGTGTGAAAAGGGCCTCTCCCCGCCCACTCCCCGCCCATTGACCCCTTCTCTCTGCCCTCTCTCCACCCTTTTCTGGACTTACTGTGGCCAGGAATGTTAAGGCGTGTTATGTAACGTTAAGGCGCCTTAACGTTACATAACGCGCCTTAACGTAGCTGCTGCTACGTTACCGCAGTTTAATAAACATACCCCTTAGAGACTGATTTATTAAACCTCTGAGGCATTTAGATAGGAATAAATGGCTGTACAATTCTGACATTTAAATGCAATTTGGCAGTCTTATGAAAAAAATGCTGCATAGCTATGAATGTTAATGAGAAATTATTTACACAAATGTGTGATTCTGCTTGGTCCAAAAGTTAACACAAAATTCACCAAACAACATAAACCTGTTCCACCATTTCTGAAGAATTGTTTTGCTCAAAAAAACCTTACCCCACCCTAACACTTCATTTTACAGTGTGTAACCGATTTATAATGCCCAGATGATTGCAGAAAGAAGTCATTGCATTCCAATAGAGGGGAAGAAGCTGCCTTCATCTGAGTTTTCACTACAAGGAAGTCTTCTGAGGGCAGGAGGTCATGCTAGTACTGATTCTCTTTCATACTTTATGTATTTAGATCTGTTTTTCTTTTTAGTAAGGTATTTTGTATTTAGCTCACACCTTTCCGCTAGTTCAAGGTGAGTTCCATTCAGGTACAGAAAATTTTTCCCTGTCCCTGGAGGGGCTTATAATTTAAGGGGCATCTTTACCAAAACACTATGAATAGTATGGGGCAAATGCATGGTTAGCATGAGTTTTTATCCTGGTAGAGTCTAGCGGCCATAGTAGACACAAGGCCACTATTGCTGCGCTAGTCGCGTCACTAGCATGGAAGTAGAGAACACGTGAACATAGCATATGTGCACAGTGAACATGTTCGCAACATATGTCCTGCAAAGGAAAGCCACAAATGTGTTATGAGGGAGGCAGTGGACTATGGAACCACTGCAGACAGTAATAAATGTGCCCCAAACACACCTACAGGAACGTAGCAACTGGCCAGTTCAGAACAGAGAGCGATAACTGGGAATAGGCATAACTGACTGGGATTAAGCACAAGAGGGTGGTAAATGCAAATCAGAAAAGTAAATACATGCAGATAATCTGTGCTATGTCCCTAACTATGGGAGATAGGGTGCAAACGTGGCATCTGAAGATGCAAAGGCCTTGTTTGGAGGGTGTCTACAGTGTCCATCATGGGAGAAAGGCATATGAAACCCCCTCCTCTTGAGGCACCCAGAGTGCCTGTTCATCTAGGCTGCAGGGGACACAGTTCAAGACCTCTGGGCTGGACTGGGCTGCACTGCACTGCCCCACCATGCGCATTCCACCCTTCTCAGTTGCTCCACTGATATGGCTTGGAAAGCATCATAGCCATTGTGGAGTGTGTCCTCCATAGTAGGAGAAGGGGGGCCATGCACAATCAGCACCTCTAGCACATGGGGTCTATAGGGTCAAGTAGCACCCCATGGCCTGACATATTGAACACCTATCCTTGTAGCCTGACATTTGCAATGAGGGGGTACAAGTTGGTCCACCCACATAGGGCACCCATGCCCCCCCACCCCCCACTGAGAAGAGCTCTAGGGGAACGCTGCACTGAGAGGGCCAGAACCAAGAAGCCCCCAGACTGAGCACTCCAACTGCCAGGGAACCAAAGACCTAAAGCACCTCAGAAGCACAAAAGGGCTCCCACGGTCCATGGGATACCTCATCCCTGGGGCATGAGGGACCAGGGAGGAGAACACTGATCAGTGAGCTCCAACAATGCAAGCCCATGTTTTCTTCTAGAAGTATTACATAGCTGTTATGAGCCAGTAGGCCTCAGTCATATCTTCTATTGGTGAGACTGAGGGACCATCTTCCCATAGGAATATGGCCCATGGCAGTACCATGGCCCCTCGGTGCATGTATGCACTACAACATGCCAGCCATGCATGGGAGGTGGGGGTCAGATGGCACCTTTTGATGCCACATCTAATTTGCATGCCCCATTCCTCACTGTGCTGACTCCAACTCTGGCTTTGTGGCCAGTACTGGTAGAAGCACAAAGCACAGGCCCTATTTTCTGACACTTCCACAGCGCACAGCACAGCAGCCCTCAGACATCTATCCATTGCATATGCAGACAGCTGTAGATGAGTCTGTGGATGTTTGCCCACTATCCCAGCAGGTTCACTTCTGACCTGTAAGCCCTGGTTTTGTGGATGTCAGGCTGCTATGTCAACTACACTATGTGGTCCCTCCTCCCTGGTGGCCTAGGCAGATGCCTAGATATTCCTCTATCTTTCCTGTTTGCCTTTTTTTCTTCAGGGTAATTTCTCCAAATGGGTTAGTTTTGCGCATACTACGGCAGTCGAGAACCTCACTTTTAAGCCTAGGTATGTGGAATATGATCTTAGTCTCTCAAATTTACTGCTACTGCTTGGCGTAGTACTTGCATTGTGCCAAAGAGATCTTCCTGCTGAAGTTCGTAAGATGTAACATGTATGGGTAGTTTGTCAAGATGTGCTTGGAAATTCTTCTTTATCAAGCCTGTAGCTCCCAGTACAATGAGAAACATTTCTGTATCTTTCTGCTACATTTTCTTGGTCTCTGACTGCATTTCTTGGTACTTCAGGATCTTTTGCCTCTCTATACGATTCATAAAATAATCACTCGATACCAACACTTCTATCAATGCCATTCTGGTATTCTTCTCCTTTACCACTATGTCAGGTTTCCTGGCATCCAGTTTCTTATCTTTCAGAATGGGAATGTCCCAGGTAATCATAAGCTCTTTATTCTCTGTTATTCTCTTAGGGTCATGATCCCAGTGTTTTTCAGGGACAGTGATGTTGTAGTGTTTCCAGAGCTGGGTGCTGGATATTCTTCTCTCCAACTGTTACATTTTGTCTGTGATTCCATTCCTTCCGCAAGTAGTGCCAATCCCTTGCTCGGCTATCCCACTCACATAAGAAACACATGTATTTTATATATCCCTGCTGCAGTCCCATTAAAAGGGCAACTACCTTCAAGTCACCACAGAGGTGCCAGCTGTACATGTTGTAGTTAATGGAAGTCAGTAGATGCTTTAAGTTATCGCATGTCTCTTTCATGTGGACAGCATGCGCTACTGGAATAGATGGAAGACGGTTTCCATTGTTCAAAAGCACAGCCTTCAGACTCAGTTTCGAAGAGTCTATAAATAGTTTCCAGTCTTGTGGGTCATGAGTGATTTTTAAGGCATTCATGAGGCTTTCAATATAGGAACAGAATACCAGATTACGTTCCTTTCTGAAGAAAGGCTCCAACTGCTGGTGGCGCTTTCAATATGAAGTAATGTTGACATCTTCTTCTAGAAGATTCCATTGTTGGAGTCTTGATCCTAGCAATTCTGCCTTGTTCTTGGATAAGTCCAAATCACGAACCAGGTCATTTAGTTCTTCCTGTGTTATTCTGTGTGGAGTTGATATGCATCCCAGTGAAAATCTGGGTCACGGCATGCTGACAGACCAGGAGAAGAACAGGCCGGTTCACCCTTGTCCTCATCAGATGAATCAAGAAAATATTCTGATGGAGGTTCTGGAATAGGAAGTCCCTCACCATGTGGAACTGGTCT
Source organism: Ichthyophis bannanicus (assembly GCA_033557465.1). Taxonomy (NCBI): domain Eukaryota; kingdom Metazoa; phylum Chordata; class Amphibia; order Gymnophiona; family Ichthyophiidae; genus Ichthyophis; species Ichthyophis bannanicus. Next base: position 737,190,620 of record CM066031.1, read on the forward strand.
CAATGCAGACAGAATGTTTGGGTAGACTATGCTCGACTTCTTTTGCTTTGTTATTCCGCTGGAAAGAGGAGGAACCAAGCAAAAGTAACAGTCATTTATGTGGTTGCTTGGCTCTCTCCACACCATGGGGACTGCAAACAGCATTGATGGTCTTTTGCAATTCAACCACTATGAAAGCTGTGTTGTACATGTAGCGCAGCATATATGCGGGGCCCAAGGCTTGTCTTGGTCACCAATCTTGCATCCGAAGTAAAGATGATATGCCTTCTTCAGTTGAGAAGTGATACTTTTCTTCTGGTTGGCAAATGTCACTTCCCCACAAATGTAGCAGAAATTGTCAACCGTATTAATGCACTTTTGCGGCATTACTGTTCTGTATTGTACCTAAATGGCTAAAATTATATGATTAATAAAAGTTACATGCAACAGTAGCTTAAACTGTCTCGCACACAGTCTGAAATATTTTAAATGCTCAACCTTTCTGACTGCGTATAGTACACTGCTGATGTCAGATGGCTTCAGCAGCTGTCTGGCAGCAGTATTGCATTGCATCAGAAAATGATGCAATCAACTCTGGATGATGTGTGCATACTGGTATTATGCAATGTGATGCAATATTACATCATTCAAGGCTTATTTGGGATGTTGTTGATGTCCTACTGGATAAATTTACACGGTGAAACGTCAAAAACGAACTACATGCAATATCTTCAAAACGAGAGCCAATAATTTTTTTTTAATGTTATATTCGTGTTCAGCTCACCAAGATACTACAGATTATGGCCTTTTAGAGTCAGTAACGATTTCAGTGTTGACCAGTGCAATCGAAATATAATGACATTTGTGTGTGCATGCCGTTTTATAGCGTGAATGCGTGTGTGTGTAAGTTGGTGCTGATTCACGGTGGGCTATTTACAGCACGCGCTACTTTACAATACTATGTACATGAATGTGAGTGTAAGTTGCGCTACTTTACAATAAGTGTGCTACTTTACAATACTATGTACATGAATGTGTGTGTGAGTTGATGCCGATAAGTGGTGGGCTATTTACAGCGTGCGCTACTTTACAATACTATGTACATGAATGAGAAAGGGAGGGGGGTTGGTCTGTAGTTCGGGCTGGCAGGCAGATTATGTGACGTCACTGTAGTGCTCAATGAAGAGGGTCGTCTTGAGCAGTTTCCGAATGTCCTTGATGTCTGTCGTCGATCGTAGGTCATTAGGGATGGTGTTCCATATTGCAGGTGCTGCCAGCGATAGAGCTCTTTTTGCAGTTTCCTTGCATACCTTGGTGAAGTATTTTGGTGTATTGGTGAGGTCAGAGGTGCCTCTCCTCCTCAGTCTTGTGCTGCTCTCGGGTTGTATGAGTGGTTGTAGGCTGAGTGCTGAGATCTGTTGTTTGATTTTGAATATGTTTATGACTGTCTTATGTCTGATCCGGGAGCTGATTGGGAGCCAGTGGAGATTTTTTAGAATGGGGGTGATGTGATCTTGTCTTGATGAGCCTACGATAGTAGCTCTGTAGGTGTGATCAATCTCTATAAGTCCTAGACCTCCTTCAGCTCTAGGAATGTACAATCTTGGCATACACTGATTCTTGTAAATTACTTCATGAGCATAGAGGAGTTTTCTTGTTTGCACATCCAGTTTTTCAAGATCTTTATGAAGCCAATCCACAATCCCAAAACTGTAAGAGAGTACAGGAATTGCCAGCTGATTGACGGCTTGTATCTTATTTCATGATGTTAAAGCACTTTCCGATAACAGTTTTAATCTCCTGTAATATTCTTTACTGATCTTCTCTCTCAATAGTTTCTGCTCGAATGTTATTCCTTTCTCTATTCCGAGATACTTATATGCACCTTCCTGTTCAAGGTCCTTGATGTCACAGCCCTCAGCAAGGAAGATGTTTTCAGTTTTGCTCAATTTTCCTCTGAAAAGGGTTGTCTTAGCACACTTGTCAAGGCCAAAAGTCACCCTGATGTCATCAGAAAAGCTTTTCACCAGACAACGTTGTCCTGTTTCTGAAATTCCTATTTCCTAACATTTATATGAGGCATGGACACTGTTTAAAAATATTGTGCCTCAATCACTGAACATAAAATTTTTGGAGGGGTATCAGATCTAGGTTTAAAAATCTTGTTTACTATAATCTTGACCAGCCTCATATGTCCCTATAATTTTTGTGTACAAGTTAAAAAAAATCCTTGTGCAAAATATGAGCAAAAATCTCATACAAAACAAATAATATGATCAGTCCAGAGGGCTTCTAAACTATTCCGTGTGCACATAATAGAAACTTAGATTGCCAGTGAAACTGTAAGTCCAAGTTTTACAACGAATAAATAAAATGGCTCAGTCATCCAATATTAGTCAAATTTATGTTTACTACATAGCAAACATTTTCCAAATGTAATGAGACACATAAAATTGCTTCATCCAGAGAGCCCCCTCATAAATATTGCAAGTCAGCATTTGTTGATTTCTGCAATCTGGCACTATTTAAAATAATGATGAAACACAGCATTTATCTTTCAAAGATTTTATGACACATACTTTATCTTTGTATAGCAAACATAAACTGTAAGGATTCACAGAACAGATGCAGTCACTGGTATTGAAGTGTCCAGAATGCAAAAAAAACAACACCCATCATGGTGACCAACAGGTGTTTTGGCGATCCACTGCCTGTATCAGGGGCCAAAGCAGTTCTAAAAATAAAAGACAAATAATTAAAAACATGCCTCCCATGTGAATTAAAAACTAAATCCCTTAAAAAAATTTATATACAATGATTGAGGCACAATATAATATACATATATTAGTTCTACTAGAATATTGGTTGAAATTTTAACCATAGCAACCATTACTTTCATTTTTGTTCTAATTTCTTCTTTATTATAGTCTCCATATTAAAACTTCAATGCTATAGCAGTAATTTTCTTTAATAACCTCCTTTCAATGATGACTGCTTTGAATGTGTTATAATGGTTATGGATATGGTTATGGTTACTTTTATTTGATATACCACAAAACTGCACATAATGCAGTTTACAATAAATAACAGAGAAATTAGAAAAGAATGACAGTTTTCATATAGGGAAGAGGAGAATCACAGAGAGCAGAGGGGAGATGGGTAGGGCATAGTCAAGGGTATAGTCAAGGGGGCAGAGTGGTGGGACGGAGATAGTGCTTGCTAGACCCAAGGTGATTAAATTGACCTTAGGAATGTGAAGGCTGGATATTGAAGGCAGACTCAAAAAGGAAGGCTTTAAGAGCCTTCCTGAAACTTCTAAAGCATGGTTATGTATGGAAGGAAGTGGGTAAATATTCCAAAAGGCCAGGGCCATGGCTGAAAAGGCAGATTTTTGGGTGGAGTCATTGTAGGAAAGAGGAAATGCAGATGATAACTGTGCAGTGATCAAAGGGATCATGTTGGAGCACATAGTGCAACTAATGCAGAGAGATAGTCTGGAGCAGCATGGATGGCTCTATGAGTGAGGGTCATGGTCTTAAACATAATCCGAGAGTGAACAGGGAGCCAATGATGTTGAATGAATAATGGGAAAATATAATCATACTTTCGAGCTCTTATAAGTATGCAGATAGTGGTATTTTGAATCAACTGTAGTCGTTTAAGTTGGTGCTGAGGAAGATTGCGATATGAAATATTACAATAGTCTAACCTAGCTGTCACAGTGTGAAGTAGCAAAGTAGTTTGGGCAGATTTATCAAGAAATAGCTGTATGGCATGAAACTGATGCCAGGTATGAAAGGAGGACTTGATCACTGTGATAATTGAGAGGAAAATGTGAGGCTGGAATTAGTATAATATCAAGATATCGGAAGAAAGAATGCAGTGGCACTAGGAGGTTTTCCAGAATGGGGGCTTGAGAAGGACACATTTGGGATCCTATAAACCAGGTCACTGTGGACTTTAATGGGTTGAGCTTTGAAGACTTATTCTGTGGCCAAGCTGACGCCTTAGCCAAACAAGCATTGATTTGGGATAGATCCAGGGGATCTTCATAAGTAGGGAGCAGAAATAGAATATCGTTGACATACACATAACACAAGATCCCCTGACTATCAGGGTAACTAAGGGATGAGAAAAATGCTAGATAGCAAAGAAGAAAGAGTTGATCCCTGTGGGACACCATACAGAAGGACATGAAGGGTTGAAGTGTTGTTAAGAATATGAACTTGGAAGGATCGGCCCTGTAGAAATGATAGAAGTCTATAAATTAATGAATGGAGTGGAACGCATAAACGTAGATCGGTTGTTTACGCCATCAAAAAGTAGAAAGAATAGAGAACACACAATGAAGCTACAATGTAACCCATTTAAGACTAATAAGAGAAAATATTTTTTCACTCAACATAAGAACATAAGAAATGCCATACTGGGTCAGACCAAGGTCCATCAAGTCCAGTATCCTGTTTCCAACAGTAGCCAATCTAGGTCATACGTACCTAGCAGGTTCCCCAACATGTATCCCCAACATGTAATCAAACTCTGGAATTCGTTAACAGAGGATGTAGTAAAAGCTGTTAATGTAGCTAGGTTTAAAAAAGGTTTGGACAAGTTCCTGGAGGAAAGGTCCATAAACCATTATTAAAGAGGACCTGGGAAATCCACTGCTTACCCCGGGACAAGCATTGTAGAGCCTGTGTGCCTTTTTGGGAACCTGCCAGGTACTTGTGACCTGGATTGGCCACTGTTGGAAACAGGATAGTGGGCTTGATGGACTCTGACCCAGTGTGGTATTTCTTATGTTCTTATTATGTTCTTCCAGCAAGGCATGTTGAAACTGCTGTTGTCGCACCTGATTCTGTAGTTGCTGCTGTTGATACTGTTGTTCCTGTTGCTGCCCTTCGGCCAGAATCTGGATGAGCCGCTCCATACTAGCTTGTCACTTTTCTCTTGCAACAATACCACCGTTTCCTCTTCTGCAGCTGAGTTGACCCTGAATGATTCCAGCTCCAACAACTTTTATTGACTTCTGGTGGCCAAAACAAAACCTGCCTGTTCAGCATTGACTAACCTTTTTCAAGCTCCCTAACTAGAAACATAGAAACAAACCCCCAAAAAATCCTGACTTACTGTAGAGGCCCAGCTCCAGAGATACATGGATTTGCTCTCAGTCACATGGCTAGATGAATGCAGTTTGAAGGGGTTTTCTTTACAAAACAAGCCAGACAGCAGTTCAAGGAAACAAAAACAGTTTTTATTCTGTCTCAACTTGTTAAACCTCCACAAAGCATACCCAGAACAGACAACAATTCAAGGAAAACAAAAGCAGCTTTACTTCTATCCCAGCTTGTTAAACCTTCATAAGTTGGTTCTCCCAGCCCTTCCTCCAGCCCCAGTTTAAGTTCCTACCTCAGAACTCCTTTGCATGGTTTGCCTTGGGTCCACGGGCCTCTCTCCCAAATGCAGCCTGCTGGGTTCTTAACCTCTCCCTCTGAGCCACACCTTCCCAGCCTGAACTCTGGGCTGCAGACTCTCTTAAAGGGAAATGTAGATAATCCCTTTGAAAAGAGATGGGTAGCATTCTATATACCCGATTACAGAGTGCTTTGCTGCGTTGGTCCTCCTGGCAAAATTTAAGGCTTTCCAACCAATCTGGGTATTGTGCTGATCATCCTGGCATAATTTAGGGCCTTACAGCTGATCTCGATGTTGTGTTGTGTGGGTCCTCCTGACATAATTCAGGGCTTTTCAACCAATCTGGGTGCTGTACTCTGCTGGTCCTCCAGGCATAACCTAGGGCCTTTTAGCTGACCTGGGTGCTGTGCTGGTCTCCTTGTCATTTTACTGCTCTCAAAGTACCTTAGTGTGCTTTTACCAGTTGTGGTTCTGCTTTTCCCTCTTCCCCTAACTGAGGTATTCACTGTGCTCTTTGTTCCACTTTGCCCTTCTGATGGTGGTTTCCCCAGTACTCATCCTGCCACTATCCATACTTTTGCCCCTCTCCTGGTACCCTTGGGAGGTTTGTGACACTTGATAGTTTATGGTGCTGTTACAGATGCCTGCCATCATTTGAAGCAGGTTTGATTGAAAATAGTTGGCAAAGCTGACTGTTTCATTGCAAAATAGCTTACCCCATAGACTTTAATAGGGATTAATGGAACAAATGAGTGCACGAATTGGTTTCCAAAGGCTAACTGAATGGATATATTCAGATGAACTAAAACAAGCCTAAAAATCTTTAGTGAGCACATGCCTAGATAGCACCCCTGATGCCCAAATCAGAAGTCATGACATGAGAATGAAATTGTAACCCTTAATGCTTAACCCTCTTTTTCTGTTTTTGTTTCCCACCTGTGCTGATTTCTTTCTGCCTCAGCATCAAGAGGCTGCTTACCTGATTTGCTGCCAGATTGGGCACATTTACCTGCCAGCCTGTAAGTCCTGTGTGTCTGCTGACATATTTATTTTATCATTGTTAGTGTGCTATTTATCTGTACCTTCTGTAATTTTGTTCAGTTTTCGCTATTTGTAGCTGTCTCCTGCACATCCTCATAACTTTCATCCCCTCCCACCCTGTGGTGTATAGCCTCTTATAACATCTCGTGCTCATTACAATGTTTATTCACAGGTGCACCTAAACCCCTGTGATCTCCCTTCCACCTATCCTTATTTCTTCTGACTTCTGTTCTCCTCTCCATCTATCTCTTTTATGGCTCCTCATCACTTTCTCTTCCTATCCCTCATACTCCTTAATTATCTCCCCCCCCCCCTACCAACACCTTCAAGTTCCCCCCTATCTCCCCTTTACCATCCTCACTTCCCTCACTATCTTTTCTTCTACCCTATCATCAGCTCTTGAGTTTCCCACTTTCTCCCTCTCCCTCTCCTTCAGCCATCTCCTCTCTTGTTGAAACAACCTCACCCCCATGATCTTAAAGTAGCTAAACAGGTAGAAAAGGCGACGGCAAAAGCTAGAAGGATGCTTGGGTGCATACGGAGAGGAATGGCCAGCAGAAAAATGGAGGTGATAATGCCTCTGTATAAGTCTTTGGTGAAACCTCATTTGGAGTATTGTGTGCAATTCTGGAGACTGCATCTTCAAAAGGATATAAACAGGATGGAGTCAGCACAGAGGGTGGCTACTAAAATGGTTAGCTGTCTTCATTCATTGGAGTGGAGGAGTGGCCTAGTGGTTGGGCCAAGGTACTTCAGACCAGAAGGTCAGGCGTTCAAATCCCACTAGAGGACAGCAACCTTGTGCTGGAAGGACTGGGGTTTTTAGTCCCACAGGTGCTCCTTGTGGTCTTGGGCAAGCCACTTAACCCTCCATAGCCCATGTTCCCTGTAAAATAGTTATCTCCAAGTTATAATGCCCTGCTCAATGTAATTTCAGTTTGTTCAATGTAAACTGCCTTGATATCATGAAAGGCAGTATATAAGAAATGTTAAATATAAATAAATTATAAAGCATATGAGGACAGACTTAAGGATCTTAATGTACACCTTAGAGGAAAGGTGGGATAGAGGTGATATGATTGAGACATTTAAATATCTCTGTGCATAAATGCACATGGGGAGAGCCTCTTTCAATTGATAGCAAGTTCTGTTATGAGGGGACATGGGATGAGGGTGAAAGGGAATAGATTCAGGAGGGATATGAGGAAATAATTCTTTACGGAAAGAGTGGTGGATCCGTGGAATAGTCTCCCAGTGGAGGTGGTAGAGATGAGGATGGTATCTTAATTCAGAAAAGCATGGGACAGAGGATCTCTAAAGGAAAAAGGGGACTGTTGTAGCTGTTGATATGGAAGGACAGATTAGATAGGCCATGTGGTCTTTTTCTGTCGTCATTTTTCTATGTTTCTATGTGTCTATTACCGCCGTGCTGTCTCCTCTCTGCCCCACACTCTTCTACTCCTTTTCTTTCTGTCTTCTGGAGGTATCAACCCCAACCCTAGCCCCCCTAAACTTTTGTCACACTCCTAGAATAGATCCTCACACAATAGCTCTAATTTTATTCATATCCCACTCCTTTTTCCTTCCTCTCTCCCTTTCTCATATGCCTTGTGGAACGCATACTCCATCTCAAATAAACTTGCCTTTACTCATGATCTCTTTATCTCTAATGCTCTCCATCTTTTTGCTTTAACTGAGACCTAGCTCCTCCCAGAAGACTCAGATTCAGTCGTTGTTCTCTTGTATGATGGCTATCAATTCTCCCACATGCCTTGCCTCACGGCCGTGGTGGTGGTGTTGGTCTTCTACTCTCTCCTTTCTGCCAATTTCAACCCCTCCTGCTGCCTCTTTCTCACTCCTTTCCTACCTTTTTACTCCACTACGTCTCCAGATAGCTGTTATTTATTGAAATCCTGACAAGTCCACTTCTACCTTTCTCACAGACTTTAACTCATGGCTTTCCTTCTTTCTGGATTCATTTTCCCCCTCCCTTATTCTTGGTGATTTTAACATTCATGTCGATAACTCCTCTGACCCTTATGCTTTAAAGCTCCTTTCCCTTATCTCCTCATTCAACCTCCAGCTTTCCTCTACTGCCCCCACTCACCAACACAGCCACTGCCTCAACCTTGTATTCTTCTGTAATTGCTTACCCTCAAACCTCTGTACCTAATTTCTTCTCTTATCAGGCCATCACCTGCTAAGCTTCGCTCTTCATCACCCGCCGCCTCAACCTTGTCCTGTCTCCTCCAATGTCTTAGAAATCTTCATGCTATTGACCCTTTGGCTCTCTCCTCCACTGTCTCATCACCTCTTTCCTCCACTATGTCATCTGAGTCTATTGATGAGGCAGTAGTTTCCTATAATGCTCCACTCTCATCTGCTCTGAATGTTCTTGCTCCGCCCATGCCCTGTCCTGTGAGGTGTACTGTAACCCAACCCTGGCTGTCTTCCACTACCTGCTATTTACATTCCTGTACCCATTCAGCTGAGCACGCTTGTCTCAAATCTTGAACCCTTGCAGATTTTCTACACTTCAAATTCATGATTGTCTCTTTCCAGTCAGCCATAGCACTTGCCAAACAAGACTATGTCCATCTGATTTTCTAGCCTCTGACCCTCGCTGTCTCTTTACAACTCTCCACTCTCGCCTCAAGGTGCCTCCACCTCTGACCCCTCCTTCTCTTTTTGCCCAAACCCTGGCTGCCTATTTCCATGACAAAATCCACAAGATCACACTCTAATTCCCCACGAGGTCAGCTATTTCCCCTCCTCCTCCTTTTCACTCCCATCTTTCCCCTCCTACCTCTGCTATCCTTTCTTCCTTTTCTATGATCTCTGAGGAGGAAACCACACACCTTCTTTCCTCCCAAATTCACTTCCCACTTCTCAGATTCTATACCTACCTATTTCCTAAGTTCCATCTCCTCCACTGTTGTCCCATCCATCTCTCATATTCTGAACCTATTGTTCTTCAAGCATGCTGTGGTCACTCCTCTGCTCAAGAAACCCTCACTAGACCCTACCTGTCCTTCTAACTATTGACCCATCTCCCTCTTCCTCTTCATTTCTAAACTATCTGAACATGCAGTTCACCACCATTTCCTTGGCTTACTCTCCTCTCAAGCCCTTCAGGATCCTTTACAATCTGGCTTTTGTCCTTTACATTCTACTCTAAAATGGCTCTGGCCAAAGTCTCCAGCGACCTGTTCCAGGCAAAATCCAAGGGCCTTTACTCAATCCTCATCCTTCTTGACCTTTTTGCTGCATTTGATACTGTTGACCACAACCTTCTCCTCGATCCTTTGTCCTCACTTGGTTTTAAGGGTCTGTGCTATCCTGGTTCTTTTTTTATCTCTCCCATCACTCTTTCAGTGTTTGTTCTGTGTATCCTCCTCTACTGCTAACCCACTCTCAGTTGGTGTATTCCAAGGATCTATCTTGGGTCCACTCCTTTTCTCTCTCTTTGTACCCAGTCCCTTAGTGCTCTCATCTCTTCCCATAGCTTTCAGTACCATCTTTATGCTGATGATTCCCAGATCTACCTCTCTATACCTGAAATCTCTCTGGCAATCAAGGCCCAGATCTCTGCTTGCCTTGCTACTTGGATGTCTCACTGCCACTTGAAATTGAACATGGCCAAAACTGATCTTCTTATTTTCTCCCCTAAACCCTCCTCTCCCTTTCCTCCTTTCTCAGTCTCTATGGAAAACTCTCTACTCCTCCCTGTCTCCTCAGCTCGCAACCTTGGGGTCATCTTTGACTCCTCTCTCTTCTTTTCCACACACATCCAACTGATAGCTAAAACCTGCTATCTCTTTCTCTATAATATCAGCAAAATTCACCCATTCCTTTCTGAACACACTACTAAGACAGTTATCTAGTCACCTCCCATCTAGACTATTGTAACCTACTCCTTGCTGGTCTCTCTCTGGATCATCTCTCTCCCCTTCAATCTGTTCAACATTCTGCTGCACGGCTAATCTTCTGCCAGCCTTGGCATGCTCATATTATCCCTCTACTCAAGTCACTTAATTGGCTCCATATCCATTTCCGCATCCAGTTCAAACTTCTCCTGCTGACCTAAAAGTGCATTCACTCTGCAGATCCTCACTATCTTTACTCTCTTCTTTCCCTACACCCCTCTTTGGGAACTCTGCTCTTCTGGCAAATCAATTCTATCTCTGCTGCTTTCTTCTATTGTTGACTCAGAATTCACTCCCTTCACCTTGCTACTCCTTATGCCTGGAACAAACTACCCAAGTCTGTACATCATGCACCTTCTCTGGCCTTTTTCAAATCCATGCTGAAAGCTCACCTCTTTGCTGCTGCTTTTCGATCTTGATTCACCTACTCTCTTTTGTGTTTCCTTACCATTCCCCCTAGATGTATCCCATGTCTACAGCTATTGTGTTGTCTGTCTTGACTAGATTGTAAGCTCTGATGAGAGGGACCATCTTTTACATGCGTCTCTGCAGTGCTGTGTGCATCTTGTAGCACTATATAAATATTCAGTAGTAGTAGTAGTAGTAGCCGTAGTAGGAATCTACTAAGCCAAAAAGTCAGACTGAGATCTATGGAGATGCAAATTGCTAATTTACTAGCATCAACGTTGCATCTGATTTTGTTCATCAAACAGAGAAGCAGGGTTTCAGTGCAATGGTCTGGGTGAAACCCTGATTGCCTTGGGAGTAACTCATTTATATCTTCCAGAAATTTACATAGTCATCCATGAATAATTTTTTTCAAGGCTTTGTAGGGAAAGGGAGCTATTAGATGGGGTGATGGTTGGTAAAATTATCAGGGTCTAGTGATGGTTTTTGAGTAGGTGTGCATGGCAACATATGGGAAACATTCTTAAGGATAGGTTATTGTTAATCACAACTCAGGAAAAGAGTAAAAGACTGGTAAGGTAGCCTGGGTAGACTCCCAGGTAGTTTACTGGCTGCGTGCTAATCATCTTAAACTTAACCCCATTAAAACCTCCACTATCTGGTTTTCGAACCCCCTCACTCCCCTTCTTTAACCTCTTCTTTGGATGGCTTCTAAATTTCCTCCGTTCCCTCCATTACATATCTTGGGATTATCTTGGATTTTTCACTCACCTTCACTGAACACATTGGCTCAGTTGTTAAGTGGTCTTTCTTTGCACTTAGGCAAATACGTTCTATTTGGTCACTTCTCTCTGATTCTTCTCTTATCACTCTTCTCCTGTCTCTGGTGATTGCACTATTAGACTACTGTAACATCATCTATTCTGATCTCCCCCACTATCAATTACAATCAGTACAAAATACAGCTATCCACCTTCTTCATCATACTTCTAGGTATGACCATGTATCTCCGCTTCTTATTAAGTCACACTGGCTCCCACTATCTCATCACACACAATTCAAACTCCTATTATCCATAAGGTCTTATGTTCTGGCTCCCCAGTTTATCTATCTTCCCCTCTCATCCCTTATACCCCCTCTCTTGTCCTCCACTCAGTTTGTGGTAATTGTTTGTGTCTTCCCCCTCCATCACAAGCCCGTCTTGAGTCCACATGTTATACTGCATTTTACTTTTTGGGTCCCTGTTTTTGGAACTCTCTCCCTGCTGATCTCTGTCTTGAGCATTCCTATCCTAAGTTCAAATCTGTTTTAAAAACTCATCTTTTTCAGCTGGCACATGATCTTCCTACTTCAGATTCTGCTTCTCCCTCCCCCCACCCTGTTTTCCCTCCTCTCACCCCATTTCCCCATCCTTCCTATTATTTTAAATGGTGTTCTTCTTTCCTTCTCTTTATGTTTTTAATGTAATTTTATTTTGTGCACCGCTCTGATATTTTACGAAGAGTGGTATATCAAATGCCAATAAACCATAATTCATTTTAATCAAGATCAGTGGAAAAAACATCAGCAGAAGTAGTGATACTTCTCATAAAACCCAATAGTTTTTCCAAGGAAATGGAACATGCTGCATTAAACGAAGACTGTTTCTACATGGGCATGCATTGGCAGTAGGGGAGCCCACCAAAGAGGTGCCCAAATTTTGTCTAAGATCTAATGCTTTCATACTAAATAAGCTAGGAAGGGTGTTGGGTGATAGAAATAGCCCTTGGTTTTGGGCTTGTAGATGCAAAGATTTAAGTAATCTTCAAGAAAATGTTAAAAAGCGTATTTGACTGGAAGTCACAAGCTTGAATAAAGTTGGAGAAGTAAGTAATTTAAGTTTCCTCTGGCTTCTAAATGCTTACAATTATATCTTCAAATACAATAGTCAAAATAAAATCAAAACTATAATAAATCATCTAAAAATATCAAATTAAAAATCTGAGAAAATAAATATGCTTTCAAGAGTTTATTAAATTTCAGATAATCTGTTTCAAAATGGAGCAGCTTGTGAATACATTTTCATGAAAATGAAACAGCAAAAGAAAATGGACAAATTTTAGTACAAATCCATCAATAGTATTTAGCAGAGAGAAGGCATAAACTATAGTCATCCTCAAACTTAAGTAGTCAAACTGGAAGATAAGACATTACTGTTCAGATAAATATTCTAAGCCCACATCATACTGGACTATATAAGCCATCAAAGAACTTTAAACTCAGCTCTGCATGAAATGGGCAACCGAAAGAGATCAGATAACACTGGAAATATCTGTTCACAATAGAAAATACCTAAAAAGAGTCTGGCAGCTGCATTCTGAATAAGCCACAAAGAATGAAGTGGTTTCATAGGAAGACCCTCCAAAAAGTCTGTATATGTTGGTTGATTCAATCTCTCCTGGTCCAAGATGGTGAAACAATGTGACAGTGGGGTACAGATAACTGGTTGGTTTCAACAAAACAGCAATGGAAGACTAGAGCTTTGGCTGAAGGCTTCCACTGAAGGGTTGCTGGCCTCCAGGAATTTAGCTTACTTCTGCTGCTCTATGATAGCTACTTTGCTAGTATGACTTGTTTGTCTTCTGTCTAATCAAGTTAAGCTCTTTCAGAAATCTAAGGATAATAAAAATTACCATGTGTAATCCAGCTTGCCAAATAACCCCAAAACAATTAAAATCAGGAAAAAAAGGCACACAAATGAAAAGAGACCCCACACAAACAAACATATTTTTGAAAGAACCCTTATGGGGAGGAGCAACTGCTTCTCAAGAAACAAGGTTTCACTTTTATTCTGATAAAAAGATGTCTCCCTGATGTCAAAAATGTGGAATCACCAAAAAGGTGAGCCACAGAAACAAAACAATGGTACTTAGCTGATAGCTGCTGACTGGTAGCCATCCTCTGAGGTTAAGATGTAACTGCTCATGTTGACTAAATATCCACAATGATATCCAGTCCAAAGTGACAGTTACAAAAACAGCTGAGATAGCGCCAGAAGTCACAAACAGTTACAGAGACTGTGTTTCAAGCTCCATTCAAGTATATCAGAGCTCTGCATTAGGCTAAATCGAGATCCAAAATGGTGCATAGATTCCTCTTCCAAATCATGAATGAAGATGAGGTCAACGAAACGCCCTTTAAAAAGTGTCAGAAATATATGACATCAACAACCATTGGAGGAGGCAGTTCATTAAAGGAGAAACAGCCAATAGAACATTTGAAAAACAGCCACTTAGAAACACTCTTAAATAATTAATGTTAAAGGTCAATATTCTTAGGAAGATCAAATAACACTCCACCAGTCACTTCCTGATTTAAACTAGTTGGACATACAATATTCAAAGAGAAGATCCATCATTGCTCACAAGTCTGTAGCCATGACACTCTGTCAGCAGCCCTAGCAGGAGCAGGAACAAAGTCAATGACACACCATTTAAGTTATTCTAAATTGTGATTCTTTTCCTACAATTGGGTTTTCACTGAATGTGTGGTTCTGCCCACATACATTAAAGGACAAAGGCAGATAAGCAAATGCATAACAAAGGTAGATTCACATGTAGTATGCCAAAAGGTAGTATAGAGATCTTGGTACATGGGTCAATCCAAGCGGGACCAGTCACAGCCATTTGTCAAAAAATGTAATGGTCACAGGTATAATATCCTGGTCACAGGTGTAATATCCTGGAATAGAATGCTGAAAGGTTATACTTTGAGTATCCTCCATAGTAGAAGTATGTACTATCTCACTGTGTGGAAAAGAATCACAATCTCGCTGGGGGGGGCAGCACCACAAGATCATATCCATATTTGATTGAACCTATAAGAAGCCCCCCCCCCCCCACCCTCTTGCCAGGAAAGAAAGAAAGCTTGATTGTACCAGGCTGGATACACAGTCAGGCCCTGTGTATAACATCATATTACTATAAGCCCTAAGAAAGAGTTAATATCATTTGTAACTCCTTATTTAATACCATCCTTGAAAACTCTGTAGAAGAAACTGGGTGAAAGGTTTTACATAACATAAACATTAGTCTTGTTATTAGAAAGATAAGTAAAAGGCAAGTTGTTTACCCAGCTTCTCAGTCTCTTAGGGGCTTGTTTACAAAGCTGCGGTAGCGGTTCGCGATCGTTATCGGAGCCGCGGCCCCATTGATTTCAATGGGGCCGCGGCTCTGATAACGACCACGAACCGCTACCGCGGCTTTGTAAACAAGCCCCTTAGTCTCTGGTCAGAGATATCAAACTGTCAGTGTTAGGATTAATTAGAATTAAGGCCTACATAGTCATGTCTGAGAATATATGTATGTCTTTTCATGATTGTCTATGACGTGCATGCCTATAGAAAAGTATGTTATGAATATACGTAACACTAGGCGTAGAATAGAATATGTATATTATGAATATACGTGATGTGAGACGTAGAATAATAAAGTGAAATTATTTATTTATTTATTTATTTATTTACATTCTCTTATATACCGCGCTATTCTGCATCAGTGCGGTTTACATTGAACAAACTGAAATTACATTGAACAGGGCATTATAACTTGGAGATAACTATTTTACAGGGAACAATTATGCTGTGTAATGGAATCTTTACCTATAAATAAGGTGGCCTAAAGCTATGATATCAGAGTAAACATAGGCAAAGGCCTAGCTTACTCTCCCAAAGCTTTGGTGGATTTTATAATACAAGTGTGTTGTGTATTATTTACAGATTTGTGTATTATTTAAAGATTGTGATCAATTAACCTTCTCCTTGCTTTGTGTGTGGATTTCTGTGACCCAAGAGCCCTATCTGTTATAGGTGAGGGGGGGTGCAGAGTACTCTTTCAGCTAGCTGGGATTTACATTTTTTGTAAGGGAAGATGGGAGGGGAAGGGTGTGGGTCCATGGAGGGGTGAGGGAAGGGACTTAGCTGACTGGCTAGCCAGGACATTTTATATATTGGGAGTTGCACTGATATTTATTTATTTAGCTGTATTTATATCCCGCTTTTCTCCGGGTCAAAGCGGTGTTACATAGAAGAGTGGGGGAATTAAGTTGGTAGGGTAGGGCCATCACCAGGGAGGCAACATTTATGATTTTGACATGGTACAGACTTTGGACATGGGACAGACATTGGACATGGGCAGGTTACTGTGGTTTGAATCAGAGGTTCTTGGTGGACGAGATCAGAGGTTAGTTCGCTTTTTGGTGGGGGTCGTGTTGAGGTATTCCTGGAACAGGATGGTTTTCAGCTGTTTCCTGAAAGATGGTAGATCGGTGTTGTTTCTGAGATAACTCGGTAAAGAGTTCCATAGGGATGGAGCATAAAGTTCAAAGGCTCGGTTGCAGGTCCGTTGCAAGCATTTAGTTCTTTTGTGGGGGATGGTGAGGGAATTGCTGGAGGTTTGTCTGGTAGTTCTGCCGTGGGCTGGGCGAGACAGTAGGGTGTGAAGCTGGGAGTTCTGTGCTTGATGGATGGCTTTGTGGGTAAGTAGGATGGCTTTGTATTTAGACCTTGCTTCAAAGGGAAGTATATGTAGGTCTTTCAGAATTGGGGTGATGTGGTAGGTTTTCTTTGCAGTCTGGATGATTCTTGCCGTGGTGTTTAGTGCTATTCGGAGGGGGTTTGTCTGTATGGCTGGAAGGCCGTGGTAGATTATGTTGCAGTAGTCCAGATGTGGGATCGTCATGGCTTGCATTACGGTTTGGAAGTGTTGCCCCTGATGCCCTGATGCCCTGATGCCCCTTGGACAGCTCCCGATGTGGATCGGAAGTTGTCCAGGGGGATTGGTGCTTATATTATTTTTTTATGCAGTTTCAATTTTACACAAGATACATACTTGTTATAGAAAAGAATACAATTTGAAAGGAAAAAGAAAAACAAGGAATAGGGGAGTAACTTCCCTATCCTAAACACTTGTTCAAGAGGTACTAAGATTCACTAGCCCACAAAATAGAAAGAGGGCAAGACAAAATCAAAGGAAAAGTTTAAAGGAAATAGACACAAAACTGGTGCAGAAATTACTATTCACAGACCAAAGTCCCCCCCCCCCCCCAAACACACAAGGAGGTAGGTGGAGTAGCCTGACTGTTACATTGGAGTCACATCCTTACTAGCAACAAACTGAGTTAAATGCGCCGGCTCAAAGAAGGTATAACTAACACCCTGATATTTAATTAAGCATCTACACAGGTAGCGCAGAAAGAATAATCCACCCAACTGCAGAATCCGAGGCCGCAGTAAAAGAAATTGCTGCCTACGCTTCTGAGTGGCTTTAGAGACATCCGGAAACATCCTTATTGCCCCCCCCCCCCCCAAAGGGCTCATTCCTAGCCTTAAAATATAATTTCAGAAGCAAATCTCGATCAGGCTCTAATGCCAAGGTCAGAAGCAGAGTAGCCCTTGGGATAAACCCTGGATCCGTTGTTTCCAGGAACCCAGGCAAATCCAGAGTCCATTGGAGGAGAATGTGCTGGTGAAGAAACTTCATGGTCCTTGCGCTTGGCAGTTGGAAGATAGAAAATCCTAGCCAAAGGAGGAACGGATTCCAACGGAAGTTTCAAAATAGATGTAACATAAGAATTAAACAAATCCTTTGGCAAAACAGTGGGAACCCAAGGAAAATTCAACAAGCACAGATTTCTTTTACAGACAGAGTTCTCTAACATTTCAATCTTCCTATGGATAGCAATTAAGTCATTAGAAACAGTACCTGAAAAAGTTACTGCGCCCTCCACTTTAACTTCCAAATGGGACACTTTAGAACATATACTGGCCACCTCCTGCTTCTGATGATCAGCAGACTGAATCATTAAGGCTAGGGCACTTTGGAGGGCACCAAACTGTGAAGAAAAAGAGTGCTCCAAAGCCTGTAATCCTTCCCAGAGAGAATCCAAGGTTACAGCTGTTGGACGGAGAAGAACAGACTTCACTGGGTTAACCTCCACAGTACCAGTAGAAGTAAGAGGAAGTACTTCGGATCCGGCTTCAGACTCCACAGACAGGTAGGCTCCAAGCGCAGCTGAGCTCTCCACTGAACCCTCTGGCTCCGCAGCCATGAATGCCGCTGCCGTGGAACTGCCCATCATTGCTGTCGATGTTGGCGTGCCGGCCAATAATCCCCCAATACCACGAGATTCTGCCTCTGCCGTTTCAATGGCGAACACAGCAGGCTGAGCCAGAGGAGTCCGTGTCTCCGGGCTGAGTGTAACCTGAAGCTCAGAGGGGCGCGGCAAGCCTCCTTCCACTCCCGATGCCCCCAACGAGTCGAGCCTCGGAGAATCCACCAAACCAGTGGGCCTCAAGAAGACGTCTAGAGGACCCTTAGCCACTGCAGCCGTAGTCTTAGGTAAGACCCAGCTTTTGGCTTCCGCTTACGCGGCATTTCAAATGAGCAGGAAATATATCACAGAGACAGCCAGCAGTGAACTAAAGCATGTCGGCCATCTTTCCCCCCCCCCCCGGATTGGTGCTTAAGGAGGGCACACACTTTACTTTTGTATATTGTCGGCGCTATGGAGCGCAGCACCACAGCACCAAAAATATTGGGGTGGGAAGCCTGATCTTGGCACAGGGAGACCCAATCGCCTCCATGGCATAGACCGCATTATCACACCTCCCAGCAGAAAATGCCACCTCTTGAGGTAGCATTATCTGCTCCCACAATCGGGCCTGATTTTGGCAACAACTACACAAAATCTTTCTCATGCGGTGACTGCCAAGCATGGTCACCCCCACTCCCCACCCCAATCCCGCCCTTAGGGAGCTGTACCATGAAAAATTGGCTGTGATATCTGATTTTTTCTCAGGTCAGCTGCTACTGTGGGGCGCACTTTGGTAAACATACCCATATGTCTCTTCTTCTATCATATACACCCTACTCAGAAAAAATGCTTACACTGATTTACAACAATATGTAGTTCAATAAATGAATAAAAGACTGGATTCAAAAAAGGGGAGAAATAGGAGGAAAAAAATTCTCAGTACAATACAAGTCAAAAGATTTCAGGCTTATTTAAATTTATGCCAATATAATGTCTCATTTATATCACATCATAGGTCAAGAGAAACCTTCCTATACATATAGTAACATAGTATATGACGGCAGATAAAGACCAGAATGGTCCATCTATTCTGCCCGGTAAAGCAGTAAGAGTAGGCTCACCTGCCGTTCTGTGCAGGTCACCCCTCCCCATGCCTTTGTTTAGGGGTGTACCCACCACTCCGTGCAGGTCACACCTATTTGTTGAGATATATATGAAAGAGTTAGGTTTATTTTGATTTTATCCTGTTGCTATAAAGGGATCCACTGTGTCTGTCCCATACCATTTTGAAGTCTGTCACTGTATTTGCACCCACCACTTCTATCGGGAGGGCATTCCAAGCATCCACCTTCCTTTCAGTGAAAAAGTATTTCCTAATGCTGCCTTTCCGTTTACTCTCTTGCCGTTTCATGTTATGCCCTCTAGTTTTACAGCTTCCCCGTCTTTGGAAGAGGTTGGTTTGTTCATTAATACTCTTTAAGTATTCAAAGGTCTGACTCATATCTCCCCTGTCCCTCCTTTCCTCCAGAATGTACATATTTAGGTCTTCAAATTTCTTCTCAAACGCCTTCTGACGCAGGCTCCAAATCATTTTGGTCACCTTCTTCTGAAGTGTTTTCAGTCTTTTTATGTCCTTTGCGAGATATGGTCTCCAAAACTGAACACAATATTCCAAGTGAGGCCTCACTTGTACAGTGGCATTAGTTCCACCTACTTTCTGCTGGTAATTCCTCTCTTTATGCAACCCAATATCCTTCTGGCTTTTGCCACCGCCTTGTCACACTGTTTCGTCACCTTGAGATCCTCAGAAACAATCACTCTGAGGTCCTTCTCCTGGTCCGTGCACACCAACGTCTCTTCCCCTTATCGCATGCAATTCCCTTGGATTTCTGCTTCCCAAGTGCATGACACTGCACTTCAACACATTAAATCTTAACTGTCAAGCATTAAACCATTCTTCCAGCTTTTGTAGATCTTTCCTCATGCTATCCACTCCCTCAGGAGGGGAGTCCACTTTGTTGCAAATTTTCATGTCATCTGCAAAAAGACATACTTTTCCATTCAGTCCTTCAGCAATATCACTCACAAATACATTGAACAGTAATGGTACCAGGACTGAACCCTGGGACACACCACTAATCACCTTCCTTTCATTCAAGTGAGTTCCATTTATCATCACTTTCTGTCGTCTGTCAGTCAACCAATTTCTGATCCAGTTTACCACCTTGGGACCCATCCTCAAGCTGTTTAGTTTATTGATAAGCCTCCTATGAGGAACAGTATTAAAGGCTTTGCTGAAAACTAGGTAGATCACATCCATCGCATGCCCTTGATCTAGTTCTCTGGTCACCCAGTCAAAGAACTCAATCAGATTTGTTTGGCAAGATCATCCTTTGGTAAAACCATGTTGCCTCAGATCATGAAATGTGTTGGTTTTGAGAAAGTCCACTATTCACTCTTTCAGGAGCATCTCCATTACTTTTCCTGTCACTGAGGTAAAGCTTACCAGCCTGTAGTTTGTCACTTCTTCCCTAGTACCACTTTTGTGAAGAAGTACCACATCAGCCCTTCTCCAGTCCTGTGGAACTCCTCTTTTCTCCAAGGATCTATTGAAAACATCCTTTAATGGCCCTGCAAGAATCTCTCTGAGTTCTTTCAGTATCCTGGGATGTATCCCATCCGGTCCCATGGCCTTGTCCACTTTCAGTTTTGCAAGCTGTTATAACACATCTGTGAATGGTGCGGTATCTACTCCATCCCCATTTAGGAGTGGAGGAGTGGCCTAGTGGTTGGGGCAAGGTACTTCAGGCCGGAAGGTCAGGGGTTCAAATCCCACTAGAGGACAGCAACCTTGGGCTGGAAGGACTGGGGTTTCTAGTCCCACAGGTGCTACTTGTGGTCTTGGGCAAGCCACTTAACCCTCCATAGCCCATGTTCCCTGTAAAATAGTTATCTCCAAGTTACAATGCCCTGTTCAACATAATTTCAGTTTGTTCAATGTAAACCACACTGATGCAGAATAGCACAGTATATAAGAGAATGTAAATAAATTTATATATTTGCCAATCACAGGTGGTCTTTCTCCAGGATTTTCTTTAGTTAAAACAAAACAGAAGTATTTCATCAGCATTTTTGCTTTTTCAAACCATTCCCGGCACTTTTGAGTCCTGCAATTCCACCTCTGGGTTTCCTCCTCTCCCTAATATACCTAAAAAAAGTTTTGTCACCACACTTTACATCTTTAGCCATCTTTTCTTCTGTCTTTGATTTTGCTATCCTTATTTCTCTTTTTGTCTCTTTTAGTTTTATCCTATATTCTTTGTTGTGCTCCTCTGTTTGCGAACTTCTGAATTTTATGAAAGCTGTGTTTTTTGCTTTTATTTGTGCAGACACTTCTTTGGAGAACCAAATAGGTTTCCTTTTCCTCTTGCTTTTATTTACTTTCCTTACATATGTATCTGTTGCCCCTTTTATTGCCTCCTTTAGTTTAGACCACTGCAATTACACTTTCCTTATCCCCTCCAACCCCCCCTACTCCTCCTTCATGCACTTGGCCATTTTACTGAAGTCAGTGTTTTTGAAGTCTAGGACTTTGAGCTTGCTGTGACTGGACTCCGCCTTGACTTTTATCTCAAACCACACCGTGTGATGATTGCTTCTGCTCATTTGGGCACCAACCCAGATATTCAACACGCTATCTCCATTAGTGAATACTAAATCCAGCAATGAGCTTTCCCTGGTAGACCATTTGTCTAAATAACGCATCTTGGAAGGCATCAACTATTTTTTACTTCTTTCCAGATTTGCAAAAGGAATACTTCAATCCACATCGGGTAGATTAAAGTCACCCAATATGATCACTTCCCCCTTCATGGCTATCTTTGCAATGTCAATAATCAAGTCGCTATCCATTTCTTCAGTTTGAGTTGGAGGCCTGTAGACTATACCAGTATGAATGACAGTGCCATCTCCTCTTTCCAACACAATCCAGAGCGCTTCTTCTTTTCCCCATGTCCCCTTCTTAAAGCCAGGAAGTAAGAGTGTCTAATAAACGATTCCTTCCTTGCTATCCACGGTTTCTGACTGGGTTTGTTTATTATCAGTAGATTGGGCATTAACTTTCTCGTTCAAGGGCATTTCCGTTTCCACTAATTGGACACCCAGATTTCCCAAGGCAGAGAAGTTGTTATGCAGGGATATCTCTTGATGGCTGTGGGAAAAGAAGGACATTGCCAGTGGCCAGCATTCGCAGCTTCTGAATGAAGATGCAGTGTCATGGCGATGGGACGCCATGGCACTGCGGCTCAATTCAGGAGCCTGACTGAGGTAGCCAGGCATGTAGCTGGGTGTGCAAGCCTATCAGAATTGAGGCCCGGCCTGCATGTTCAGGCCATAGACCCGATTCTGATCCCATGGGCACATCTATCCCCCACAGGATGAGAATCAGGTCTACCTCTGGCCGTTCCGATTCTGATCGGCCCCACAGGAGCCTGAACGGCCACATTGGAATAAGAACGTAAGAACATAAGATATGCCATACTGGGTCAGACAAAGTTCCATCAAACCCAGTATCCTGTTTCCAACAGTGGCCAATCTAGGTCATACGTACCTAGCAGTTTCCCCAAAAGACACAGGTTCCACAATGCTTGTATTGGGTTCTTAATAATAGTTTATGGACCTTTCCTCCAGGAACTTGTGCAAACCTTTTTTAAACCCAGCTACACTAACAGCCTTTACTACATCCTCCAGTAACAAATTCCAGAGTTTGTTTACACGTTGAGTGAAAAAATATTTTCTTTTATTAGTCTTAAATAGTTTACCCTGTAGCTTCATTGCATGTCCCCTAGTCTTTCTATATTCTGATAACGTAAACAATCGATCTACGTTTAGCCGTTCTAATCCGTTCATTAATTTATAGACTTTTATCATATCTCCCCTCAGCCGTCCCGGAGGAGAATCAACGAGGACAAACGAAGTTACCTGACTTGGAGACTCCCGCTCCAGGCGAGGTAGTTTGGTCGGCTGCTCCGACTCCGAGAGCCCGGAACGGCGGTCAAGGCTTCACAACCTGGCCCTCGAGGATCCAGGTGCCTCCACTGACGCCACCCTCATGAGCTTCTTCTTCATTTTCTGCTCCCGGGCGGGAGACCCCCTCTCAGAGGACCCACAACGGCGCTCAGGGTCAGACTCCCGAGATGTCGAGGCCTCTGACGAAGTCCGGGCCCGTCCGGACGTGCTCTCCGAGAAACTTCTTTCACGTTGATGCTGACGGCTCTGAAGTGCCTTCGACGACATCTTGCCGCACGGGCCACAGACCAGCGGGTCATGGTCGGGCCCGAGGCATCGGAGGCAGCAGTCGTGTGTGTCGGTGAGAGACATAGGTTTCTTGCACCGATCATATTTTTTGAACCCGCTGGCAGCCATCGGGGGAAAAAGGGTCCCTGCAAGGTCAAAAGACAGGGCTGCCAGTGAAAATAACAGAAAAAGCGATAACTCTAGTCACAAAGGACAAAAACCGAAAAAGAAATTCCGGACTCGATGCCGGTGTACCGAGCCGAGGCAGGAGGGGAACCGGTGTCGAACCGGATAAAGAAATGTGAAAAATCGCAGAAGAAATCTACTTTTCCCGGGTGACACGAACTACATCTGTTGGGCTCTGCGGAAAAAGAAAGACTGAGCAAGATGGCACCTTTGGGTGGGATGGGGACCACGCATGCACGTTGCATTCCCAAAGGCTTTCTTTGAAAGCTGGAGAAATGCTCCGCACGAGGGCTCCGTCAGTGCCGACGTCTCCCCATATGTTGGGAATGACTTCCTGCTTGGTCCTGGAGAACTTATGATACCTAGCATTCTATTTGCTCTCTTGGCCACCGCTGCACACTGGGCCGAGGGTTTTAACATGTTATCCACAATGATGCCTAAAGTTTTTTCCTGGGTGGTGGTTCCTAATGTGGAACCTTGCATTGTGTAACCATAGTTTGGGTTGTTCTTCCCTAGGTGCATAACTTTGCACTTGTCCACATTAAATTTCATCTACCTTTTTGATGCCCAGTCTTCCAATTTATCAAGATCCTCTTGCAATTTTCCACAATCCTCTTGGGTTTTAACAACTTTAAATAGTTTTGTGTCATCTGCATATTTGATAACCTCACTCGTTATTCCCTTTTCCAGGCCATTTATGAATATGTCAAAAAGCAGCGGACCCAGCACAGATCCCTGGGGTACACCACTATTCACCTTTTTCCAATGGGAAAATTGGCCATTTAGACCTACCCTCTGCTTTCTATCTTTTAACCAGTTCCTGATCCACAATAGTACACTGCCTCCTATCCCATGACTCTTTAGTTTTGCCAAAAGTCTCTGATGAGGGACGTTGTCAATGGCTTTCTGAAAGTCCAAATACACTATATCAACCAACTCACCTTTGTCTACCTGTTTATTCACACCTTCAAAAAAACATAACAGATTAGAAAGACAAGATCTTCCTTGTCTAAAGCCATGTTGGCTGTCTCCCATTAGTCCAGATAAGGCCAGAAAAAAATAAATCAGAAGCCACATCAAACCACACAAATATACCATACTTTCATATGCATTAGTTAATGCACACTCCATAAAAAACAAAATCACACAATAATAGATTATATAAATTACCAAAAAATAGACATAATGGGCCCGATTCCATCCCGCATGTCCGGGCCCTCTGTGCATCCATCCGGAACTGGATGCACAGAGGGAGTTGCGATTCTGATTCCGCGGGGCATGTCTAGCCCCACGGGATCAGAATCATGAACAGGCCTGTACGTGCAAGCCAGGACTCCAATTCTGTCTGGCCCGCCTGTACAGGCTTTCCCCGGCTAACTCAGTCAGGGCTCTTCAATGGAGCCGCAGCACCATGGCGTCCAGTTGCCATGGCACCATGGCTCCAATGAAGAGCCGTGATCCCGGCCGCCGGCTTCAGCAGTGATTTCTCCACAGCCCAACTCCCGATCTGGCCACCTAAGGCCAGGGTCGGGCTGCAGGGAACGTCCTCGACACCACTCCCCCCCCCCATGCCCTGGACCCACCGATCCCTAGCAGCTAGGGGAACTTATTCTACATCGGAGGTGGAATAGGTTTCCTATGCAAGTTGCCAGCCCCAGACGTACAGGGATGACATTAGAATCGGCCCTGTATATCTGGGAACGATGACCGCCACTGCCCACCCTAACGCCACCCCCCCCCCCCGATCTGCCCTTTTCCAGCCCCCGTCTACCCTCCCCATATAAGACCATTCAAGGTAGAAGGGACTGGGAAAAGGCACGAATAGCAGGGATGAACGTCCCAACAGGATGTTCATCCCTGCTATTCATGCCTCGGAATAACCCCCAATGGGGGTAATTCTGGGCAGTGTTTAGCAGGGATGTACATCCGGTGTGGATGTGCATCCCTGCTAAACGCTTGGCTCCTATGCCGGAACAAGGGCTCCCCACATGTACATCCGAGATGTGTGGGGAGCTCTGGATGGGGGTGGGAGGGGGTGGGCCGGAGGAGGGGCAGACACGGGGCACTCAACCCAGATGTGCAAGGCCAATTCCAGTGTTGACCCTGTACGTCTGGGCTGGATAATTTAGATGGGGGAATTATTCCACCCCGGAGGTGGAATAAGTCCCCCCGATGGCGGCAGACAACCATGCCAGGACCCTCGGAAGAGGTAAGCAGGAAAGGTGGCTCCCGGCAGCCCAATATCAACCCCAGAAGGCCCAATCGGGGGTTTGGGTGGCAGGGAAAATGACATTTGCAGGCAGTGCAGGTGACTGATGCTCCTGCATGGAGCTGCGGTGCCAAGGTGACGGGACGCCATGGCACCACAGCTCCAGGCAGGAGCCCAGGCTGGGCTAGCCAGGGGGAATCTCGGATGTTTAGTGGGCCTGAATCAGGCACATCTGGGATGTCCAGGCCCTATGCCCTGATTCTGCTCCCGCGGGGCCATCTAGCTCCCACAGGAGCAGATTTTGGATGTCCAGACAGCCAGGACCTGACCCAACAAGAATTGGCCTCCACATGTATCAATGAAACATGGCTATACAATATGGACAATGTCATACTTAACAAAATCACCTCCCTACCATACACAGTTCATAGCTGCCCAAGGAATACAAAATGAGCAGGAGGAGTACTCATCATTGCACAAAGCTAGCTAAAATTTAAAACAACCTTGATATTTAACTTAGATGGATGCAACATTATAGCAGTCAAAATAGGCAGATATCAATCAGCCTCATATATCGTGTACCAAACACCAAAGATGATGTACTCTCAACAATCTTAGAAACAGCATGTGCAAACACATCAACACAAAAGCCACCCATCATAATGGGAGACCTTAATCTCTCCTCTCTACTCCCAAAGCAAGCTAAATCCTTCTGGAACGCCATGAGTGACCTACACTACACACAAATATCAAATACACAGACTCACAAAAAAGAAGGAACCTTAGATTTAATATTTGTCCCCAAACAGCTAATGGACCAAAACAACATAATCCACCATAAAGTGATCCCAATTCCTTGGTCAGACCATTACTTGATTAACTTTCACTTGTCTATGACAATAATACATAGAGAAGTTGAACCACAAAATAATAGAAAATACAAGCAATTCAGTGAAGAAGTATTTGTAGAACAGGTCCTTCCACAACTTAATCAAAACTTAACAAGCATAGAAGATATCATATCAAACTGGAAACACACAAAACAAGAAGCTGTGGAAGCCCCAAGCAAGAATGAAAATAAAAACAGAAATTGCAGTGCTCTTTGGTACTCCAAAGAGACTAACGATATGAAGAGAGCATTCAAGAAGCTGGAGAGAAAATGGAGGCAAAGCAAAAGCCAGGAAAATCAAGTTAAATACAACAATATGCCAACCAAATACCACAATCTAAAATACAAATGCAAAAAGGAATATTACATAAATTTCATAATGGGCTCGCTTGATAAGCCAAGAGAATTATTTGATATTGCCAAATCCCTCATAAAAGAACCTCACAAGAAATGGGGAAACAACACTATACAGGGTGGCTCAAAAAAGTGAGAACATCTTGTAAATTAAAAGCTTAAATAGTTTACTTATTTACCTTTTTTAGCTATATAACGTCTTTATTTTGACAATTTGCAGTCACCAACTTTTTTTTTTAATTTGTCAATCATTTACATCTGTCTTTTTGAATTTTTAAATAACTTATATGCTACGAGATGTTCTCACTTTTTTTGGGCCACCCTGTATATCCACAAGTTATAACAGATTATTTAGAATAAAAATTCATCAACAAACCAACCCAGGAAAACAAACAACTCAACAAAATAAACATGCCTGCTAAATGCAATACACTATGGGAATTCTTCCACATCCTCATCCAAGAACAACTTGAAAACATTATACTATACCTCAACATATCCACCTCTCCTCTGGATCCTTGCCCGGTCACTTAGATTAGGATGGCAAGGAAAAACTAATGCCCATACTACTCAACATCACACAACTAACACTAACACAGGGATACATACCCCCAAACCTGAAGAATTGCTTCATAAGACCAATACTTAAAGGTAAAAACCTTGACACCAAAGACCCCAGTTCCTACAGATCAATATCAAGCCTGACTTTCATAACTAAGGTGATCGAAAAAACAGTACAGCAGATGCTTCAAGTTCACATGGATTCCCACACCTCACTGGATCCACACCAATATGGCTTCAAATCAAATCATAGCATAGAGACTCTCTTCACATCACTTCTGGACTCGCTAATAACTGGTATAGACAATATAAAACATGGCTTCCTCCTGACATTTATTGACATTGCAGCAGCCTTCGTCACGGTAGACTACCACACTCTTCTGACAAGACTTCAAGAAACTGGGATTTGTAGCGCAGTTATGAAATGGTCCCCTCATATCTAACAAACAACAAGTCAAAGTAGGGAAATTACTCTCAAAACCATTTACCCATCACCAAGGAATAGCACCAGAAACCCTGCATTCACCCCACCAAAAGCCCTCAAAATTCTAAATAAGGATCTGGTAGTAAAAACAGAGGTGAAATACCTAGGAATCACAATAGACCAAAACCTTAACTTCCAAAAACACATCAAGAACACCAGCAAGATAGCATATCACAAGATAAGAACGATATACAAACTCAAACCCCTATTGGAACAAAGTGACTTTGAACAGTAACATAAGCCTTCATAACGCTTATACTAGACTACGGGAACATAATATACCAAGACCTTCCAAAGAAATCAATACATCCTCTCCCTCATCCAGAATAATGCAGCACGAATAATCACAGAAACAACAAAACATACCCATATCATGCCCACTCTAATGCACCTTCACTGGCTACCGGTACAGATAAGAGCAAAATACAAGGCAATCCTGATCATTTTCAAAGTCATAAACAAACTATCTCCACCAGTCCTATAACCGCTAATCATTAAGGATCCAGACAATAGGACAAGAAGGACATCCAAAAGGAACCTACTATCAATCCCAAAGAGAAAGACAAGCACTACAGTCCACATGCATGAGAGAGATATCTTTATACGCCCCATCAGTATGGAACAATCTGCCGGAGAACATAAGATCTATAACTGACATTTGGGACTTCAGAAAAGCAATAAAAACTCTGCTCTTTAATGAATACTATGAACTGAACAATTAAACATGCTGAATTTACCTCCCCAGTTAACCCAGCTCTCCTTCCCACACTGTTTATGAAGGACTGCCCCACAAGAAACAAATTCTTCTAAGAGTCATTCCTATGACCCTACTCCCTTCACTATTCCCCAAATTATTGATGAGCTTCAGACCACAAGACCTCTGAATGTACATACTGATACCCTGTAAATATTAACTTGTTACATAAATAGTATTCCCCATATAACCCACCAAGTTGTAATACCTTGTTCAATGTAAGTTCATGTTGTGTTATATGTAAACTGCTTTGAGTATATGATGGAGTGGTATAGAAGACTTGTTAAATAAATAAATAAATACATTTCCACATTCACCCAGTCACTTTCATTCGCCCAGTCACTTTCAAGCAGCATTTGGGTGATATACACACCAAGCACTACGAGATCCAGATAGGCTTGTTGTGACCAAATTATAAGTAAAGTATCATGACTGGCAATAATTACAATTTGTTTTTATGGTGAAAAGAGACAATGGAAATGCAGTGCCTTGTGAAAATATTAATCCCCTCAGTGTTTGTCCTGTTTTGCTGCATTACAACCTGGAATTAAAATGGAGATTTGGAGGTTGGCACAACATGCCTACCACTTTGAAGATGCAAAATATCCTTTATTGGGACACGATAATTAAGACAACCCCCCCCCCCCCCCAGAAATCAGGCGTGTGTATAGAGGAGTGTGTATAGGTATTCTCCCCCCTCCCCCAAAGTCAATACTTTGTAGAGCCACCTTTTGCTGCAATTACAGCTGCAGGTCTCTTGGGGTATGTCTCTATTGGCATAGTACATCTAGCCTCTGGGATTTTCACCCATTCCTCAAGGCAAAACTGCTCCAACTCCTTCAAGTTAGATGGGTTGCGCTGGTGTACAGCAATCTTTGTCATGCCACAGATTCTAGGCCATTCCAAGTCATTTAAATGTTTCTCTTTAAACCACTCCAGTGTAGCTTTAGCAGTATGTTTAGTGCCATTGTCCTGCTGGAAGGTGAACCTTTGTCCTAGTCTAAAATCTCACCATGATTCACTGTGAGAATGGTGTTTTCAGGGGGTGATGGGAAGTGTTGGGTTTGCACCACACATGGCGTTTCCCATGATGGCCAAAAATTCCAATTTTCATCTCATCTGACCAGAAAACCTTCTTCCATGTGTTGGGGATCTGCCACATGCTGTTGTGCAAACTCCAAATGTGATTTGTTATTTATTTCTTTATGCAATGTCTTTTTTCTGGCCACTCTTCCATAAAGCCCCCTCTGTGGAGTGTACGGCTTAAAATAGTACTTTGGATAGATACTCCCATCTCCGCTGTGGATCTTTGCAGCTCCTTTAATGTTATCCTTGGTGTCTTTGTGGCATCTGTGATTAATGCCTCCCTGCCTGGTCTGTGAATTTGGTGGGTGGCCTTTTCGTCAGATTTGTAGCGGTGCCATATTCTTTCCATTTTGTTATAACGGATTTAATGGTGATCCGTGGGATATTCAGAATTTGGGATATTTTTTTATAACCCAACCCTGATCTATACATCTCCAAACTTTGTCTCTGACCTGTTTGGAGTGTTCCTTGGCCTTCATGTTGCTTGCTTAGTGGTGTTGCAGTCAGGAGCTTTTCAGAACAGGTATATTTATACAGGCGTCATGTGACAGATCATGTGACACTGATTGCACACAGGTGGACTCTAATCAACTAATTATGTGACCTCTGAGGTTACTTGGTTGGACCAAATCTTATTTAGGGGTTTCATAGCAAAAGGGATGAATACATATGCACTCACAACTTTTCAGTTTTTACTTCTTTTTTTATATATACAAGGTATTTTATTCCACTTCACCAATTTGGACTATATTGTTAGGTCCATTACCTAACATCCAAATGAACCTCCATTTTCATTCCAGGTTGAACAGTAATGCGACAAAACAGGACAAAAACTGAGGGGATGAATACTTTCACAAGGCACTGTACATCAGAATCCTATTTGGAATCTAGCTCATCTAATTCTTCTTAGGCAATTAAACTTATCTCCCAACAGAATTTGATCTTTCCCAGTTCAGCTATGAAAATTCTAAAGGCCACTCAGAATTTTCATAGGGATATTTGTTCTCTCTCATTGATATGGGGTGCTCTACTGGGTCTTCTTAGCAGCTCATACTGATAGTATCAATCTGAATCTGCTTCCTCAGTGCAGGCTACTTTACTGACAGTCAGCAGGGCTCTGAGAAAATTGACTTACCAATGAAGTGTCTTGGGGGATAGTGTTTTGAGGTGCTTCAGTTCTTGGAGGTCCCTACCTCCCCATCACATTGTCCTTTTCATACTTCTCAGAGCTCCTTGCTTCCTTCAGTTGGTTTGTAAACTGCAATGTTAAGTGTCCCTGTGGAGGTGTTAATTATAGACAGTTAGAGACAGTTCCCAGAAGCTTAATCACAGCTCCATTTGCAAAAGATTTTCCACCAAATATCTGTTCCTATGTTATGCAAATGCTGCTCTGTTCAGTGCCTCTGCATTCTGTATACCCACAATTGCAACTGATACCCTGTTTGCAAGCACTGTTAAACTGGATGTATGCATACTGTACATCTTTTGTCAACATGGGGTTGCTTATAATATTCTGTGGCCAGGGAATTCCATAGCTAAACTATATCCTTTGCACTATAATAATACGACTCTATCCCCTCTGAATAAGTCTTGGCTACCAAGGACTGCCATTACAACTCTGAAGACATATGCAAAGCTCCGTTTTATGTAATTCAGCCAAGGAGGGGGCTCACAAAACAGGCTAAGTATTTTGGTATGTTGTCTCTGGTGCTGCATCCACAGGAGTCTGTCAGTGCTGGAACCCTGCCACACAGCTTGTACCAGTAAAATGCAGCTTAATGAACCGTCTCTAAATGCATGTTTTATGCCCATATAAATCTCCTGAATAAAAAAAAAAATGGAGTCATGGCAGGATTTGGGTGGCATTAATAAGCACACTCCTAAATATTTTACTTCCAATAATATAAAAGACCGATGTAAACAAAAATCACAAATCTCTTTCGAAATCTAGTATTTTGCAATCTGTCTGCCACAAACCTTGAGATGGGCAAAACAGGATACAAGCAGATTTGTTAGTGTGTATTTAGCAAATTCAGTCAAACCTCAGCTTGGTTTTGGATTTGGATTTGTGAAATCGTTATGTCATTTGTAAGATTTGACTTCCTGAAACTCAGGGACAATCTATTAATAATAAAGGAGAATCATAAACTAAATCAAGTTTTAAAAATGCTGAACACAATTAAATCTTTTAAAAAGGGTTTTACACACTGAAAACACAGGGGTCGATTCACCAAATATGTTGCTAAAAAGGACACCATGGAGCACAGCTATTCAGAAATCTAGAATGAAGAAAAATAAATGGGATTCAAATTTTGAGCAGAGCAGTGCCAGAGGCCAGGTAGTAGCAAACTGAGTGATAATTAACGTATAATGAGGCATTAGGGATTGGGCCAGCTCTGAGATACAGAGCACATTATCAGTTTCATTACAATATGAATGATCCTCATTATCCCTTTCTGGACATGCAAAGTCATGTGGGAAATATCTTCAGTCCTCTATAGAAAAAGGCAAGTAAACACACTGAGCAAGTAGTAGTTATGATTTCAGGAGAAAATACAGGCAAGGAGCCAAAAGCATTTGCCCACTCTTTGAATTTCACATTGTCACATTGTCTCGTGTAATAATTTCTGTAGCACTTATGCACCTCAGATTCTTAGGATTCAGTGATGATAAAAAAAAACAACACTCGTACACTCGTACAAAACCATTTATTATGGTGAGAACAAAATCTTGATACTACCTCAGATAGCTGCAGTGCATGAAAAAGTGCTGGTAGGCAAGACCAGTATGGATCAAAATGTCAAGACACACACTTTTTACCACAATGTTTTTTTTTTTTTTAGTTCATATTCTTCACTCACAGCAATGCAGGATTTGGGATTTGGACTTGGGATTTTAGATCTAACGATCTGCCTTTTCCAAAGCTGAAGGCTGGTTACATGTACAAAGCAGGGCCATGTGCAAAACATACAGTCGCTCCATGCTAGGGCCAGCCCTGATTGGTAGATCCTTTCCTGAGAGGGCTTATTATCCAAGCTGTATCAACGCAACACCAATTATCCTGTCATAACAGAGAGATTCTAACTGCATATAGTTCACTCCTCTCAGCTTCCATGGACTCCACACCTTCTACATCACATTAATCATGTACAATCGGGGTGGGAAATTTTAAGACAAAATGCTGTACACACTTCTGGCTGAAACTGCTCTGCACAGGGATGCGTGCCAGTACATATGCATCAGTGCATTTTTTCTAGATAAAAAGGTGCCGATACTCACATGCAGGGCTCTTTCATTAATACATGAGGATGATGGGTTCGTTTTAGCAGGCAATGAAAAAGGTACCGGTATTCCATACCACCATGTATCCTCATATTTTGAGCTAAGGTAATCATGCTGTATATATAATTTGGCACATCGGAAGGATAAAGACTGACTGCAGGCACTATCTCCTCGCTTCTTCACAAAAGGCTGCGGTCCATAATAATCAAAAGAAAACTGGATTCCTAAGCAGCTTGGGCAATGGTCTTTTAAGTGGTAGAGCAGTATAAACATAACAGCATCATGTGTTCATGCTCATGAACTGACTAAATTCATGCATGGCCATAGCTCCAGCTGCTACACAGTCACCAAATTCCCAACTCCTAAAAGGACGCCGGGGACTAACATGGGGTTTATAACGGCTTTATGTTTTTGTTCACAGAATTGGTTGCCGCATGCTGCTGCATGTAAAGAACAGAATTTGGCTAATTTGGAACAAGTTTTGTCATCAAGCCCCTGATGCAGAGATATCAAACCCCAGGTGCCAGGTTGGGCTAAAGAAATGGCAGTGGGCAATCAGCAGTGATAAAGGAACCACAGAGCTTCTGGTGGCATCTTTTAGTAGCCTTTGGCTATTAAGATAGATACTATAACAATTTGTTACGGTATATACATGAACTTGGAGAGCTGCATTGATTTGGGACCATTTATTGAATATTTCAATGAATATTCACACATGTATTTAATGAAGAGTAAAAAATAGGGTCAGAAGACTGAGTTTTGGAGCTGACATTGGCACCGTGCTGCTGGTGCAGACACTCTATTCCATTGCTCCTTTAACCTACAGAAGTTGTGTTTGGTAATCAGACATTCAAGACTCTAGCATACCCCCCTTTTATTCCTTTTTTAGTGAGCTATTCTAGAGACCTTTGATCTACAAATGAAGTTCATAATTATCCCTCTATGGTTCAAATCCTCTTTCTGCTTCATCCATATTGGAATAGCCTGTAAAGGGTATAACAATTTGAGCAACAACAGCCACCGGACTGAGTACCTCAGTTATCCTGACAAAAACAGCCCACCACACCTGGAAAGACAACAAGATTTCTTCAAGTCCATGGATTACCTCAGCCCCTGTCCAAGAAGTGGGGACTAAAAAGCAGACACCAATGAGTGAGCTCTATCACTGGAGGCCCACATTCAGAACAAAATTGCTATGTAGCTGCTCAAAGGCAGTAGGCCTCCAGCACATCCGCCCTCAATCAGGGTGAGGGGCCATCTGCCCACAGGAACATGGCCCCAGGCAGCAGCATGGGCCTCTCATGCAGGGGAGGCAAATGGCTTTTTTTCTGCTGCTAGTAGGTAGGGGCTGCCCAAGGGGGGTGCGGGGCCTCATTTGCATAAATATTTGCCTAATGTTACCATACACTAACTTTTAGTAAACATGCCTCTTAATGAGTGTATGGATAAAGAAAGACTAAAAGATTTCTACATTACTATAATCCAGTGCCAACCGCCAGGCATATTAGGAACTACTACAAACACTGCCCATTTAGAACCCATAGAAAACCCGCCGTATCCTAACAGCACTACCAGGACTCACAAAGCACCAGACCCTACCTATCAAAAGGCAACACTGCAAATATTAAATCAATACATTTCAGAGAATAACAATACATGACTTATTGGGGAAAGAGAACAAGTGGCAATGTCAAATAGCAATTACATAAACAGAATACCTCAGCTCAGTTACACATGCAGAACATAGACCATCACCAAATAAGGAATCACAATTTAGAAACAGGAAGACAATAATTAAACTGGGAACCCCAAAAGCCAAACTTGGAATGTACAACAACACTGTAGAAATAAAACTATTAATTAATTTCCTATTGTACTAAACAAAGCGCAGACGTTAATGATGCACATTTCCCAGAGCTGACATATTCCAGTTAATAAATTCAAAACAAAGAGATATTTTTTCACCTTTTGTGCATTTTTTTTTTCAGTTGCAATTACTCCAGCCACTTTCTGATGGTTTCTTTGTGTCTTCTGCTAACTCTCCATCGTCTGCTGTCCATTTGTCCTTTCTTCTCTCTTCTAGTTTTTTTCCATTCTCTCTCTACATCTGCTTTAACATACTAATCTTACTCCTTTTGCTCTTTCCTCATTCCTATTTCATCCACTCAGATTTTACCCCTCCATCCTCAATCCCCACTTACTCTCCCAATATATGGCCAATTGTAGATTTGTCTTCCCTCCCACACAAAATATTTTTCCCTCTCCATTTCACTCGCCCAGCTCCATCCCATTCTAATCCTCCTCCAACATCAGCTCCCTTCTAGTTCCAGCCCCACCCAGCATCCGCTCCCTTCTAGTCCCCGCATCAGCCCATTTCAGTCCTAGCCCCCTATAAGCCCATTTCCAATCCTATCCTAGCCCCACCATCAGCCCTTTTCCAGTCCTAGTCCCCCATCCATTTACAGTCCTATCCGAGTCCCTCCATCAGCTCATTTCCAATTCCAGCCCCCCATCAGCCCATTTCTAGTCCTTTCCTAGCCCCACCATCAGCCCATGTCAAATCCTAGCTCCCCTCCACTCAGCCCATTTCCAATCCCAGCCCCCCATGAGCCTACTTCCAGTTCTAGCCCCTCCATGAGTCCATTTCAATCCAAGCCCCCACCACAGCCCATTTCCAATCTTAGCACCCCCAACAGCCCATTTCCAGTCCTATCCTAGCCCCTCCATCAGCCCATTTCCTCTCCTAGCCCCCCCCCCACTCAGCCCATTTCCATTTCAAGCCCCCGTCCCCATCAGCTATTTGCAGTTCAAGCCCCCCTTCCACTCAGCCCATTTCCAGTCCTAGCAACCCCCCAGCCCATTACCAGTCCTAAGCCCCCCATAACCCTTTACCAGTCCTAACCTCCCATCAGCCCATTTCCAGTCCTAGCCCCCCAGCCCATTATGTCCTAACCCCCCCATCAGCCCATTTCCAGTCTTAGCCCCCCCATAGCCCATTACTAGTCCTAACCCCTCCCATCAGCCCACTTCCAGTCTTAGCCCCCCCATAGCCCATTATCAGTCCTACCCCCCCATAGCCCATTAACAGTCCTAACCCCCTCCCCCCATCAGCCCAAGTACTGTAGACTTAAAAAAAACAAACCAGCTGCCGCTGCCGCTGTGGCAGTTGCAGAATCAAGCGTCCCGCCACGGGCCCCCCCCCCCCCCTGCCCAGCAGAGCCTTCCTGCAGCATCAGCTCCCGAGTCCCAAAGCGCGGGCTTTCAGAGCCGCAAGAGTTTCCCATCAGCCCCGGCGGGCTTAACAGAGCCGCGAGAGGTCAGAGAAGCTCTCCCTTTGTGGCTCTGAAAGCCCGCGCTTTGGGACTCGGGAGCTGATGCTGCAGGGAGGCTCTGCCTGGCAGGGGGGCCCCGTGGCGGGACCCTTGATTCTGCCGTTGCCATGGCGGCAGCTGCAGCCATAGCCGTTTTTTTTTTTAATCTACTTGGGCTGATGTAGAATGTTTTTTGCACGGGGCACCCTGAATCGCAGGGCCCTGTGCAAAAAACATTCTTGCTCAATGGACAGGCCGGCCCTGCTAGTAAGTGCATCACCTAATTTGAATGCCCCTCCTCCACTGTACTCTGCTGGCTCCAACTCTGGCTGTGAGGCCAGTACTGACTGTAACAAAGAGCACAGGCCCTATCACCTGACACCTCCACAGCACACAACATCAGAAGTCCTCTGACATCTATTCCTTGCATATGTACACCTGAACAGCAGTCCATCAGAATATCTGTTGACGTGACTGTGATTGTTTACCCACTGTCCCAGCAGGGTCAATCCAGATCTGCAGGCCCTGTTTTTGTGACTGTCGAGCTCTTGTGGTCCACTGCCTTGTCACTGCATCATGCCTCCCCTCCAAACCAGTGTCCTAGGCAGGCGCCTTGGTATTCAGCTCATATTTCTTATTGCCCCTATCTTCTTCTTATGTGTTTGCCCTGATTCTGCCTTTTTTATTTCATAACACTGACATCTGAACTGCATGGACAAAATGCACAAGCATGGCGAATGCAGCTAGCACCTGGTCAGAGGTGCCCTGACTCTGCTCTCTTTCCTCCTCTTTCTGCCTTAACCCTGCCTATTCAAGCGCTGCTCGGTTAGCGTGGGATTTTTAGCATGGTCATGCTAAACCCTGTGTTACAAACTAATGCACTTTAGTAAGCATGTCTCTATATTTATCTCTTATGAGAGGCATGGTGCAGTTGGGCACAGAATAACCATTCTAGTTTGTGTTTGAATTCATGGGCTTTCAGTTTGCAGGCTGCCATTTCACGCATCGTATTGTAGCAGCGAAGTGCATGCAAAGAATAAAACCAGGAGTCAATTACAGGGTCCAAGCTAATTTATTGTGCACAGGCTCAGACAGGAGTGCATCCAAAAGAGACTGAGCAATGGAATACAGGAGCAAATTCCTTATATACAATTTTTACAGTTTGATACAGGCAACCTTTCTATTGGTCCCAATGCCCCTCACACCTATCCAATCGGTGACCCTCTCTGGGCCCCGTTTCTCATTCCCCCTTCTCAAACTGTTCTAACAAAGGCATAGTCTTAGACCTGGTTACATTTCTACTTCAAGGACATTTCTCGCTCTGAGAATGCAAGGACAATTCAAGCACAGAGAACTTGTACAAACTGCAAGGGGGGGGGGGGGAAGGGGACTTTTAAAAGCAGTTTAAAGCAGATTTTCTAAACTTTGGTTCTTCTCAGCACTGATCCCAGGTGGGGGTTGGAATCCAGGCCTAGTTTGAGGCTAGAGCCTACCACATTCCCCCCTTTAATTATTCTCACCCCTCCTAAAAAGGGGGTGAGAAGAAAATCACATATCAGGTTCTCCTCAAACTGAGGCTTCCTCCTGAGGCACGGCCTGATACTTCCACATAGCTAGTACCCTGGCCGCTGTCTTTCGTTCAACTGTACTGTCAATGACTGGGGTGACCATACGCAGGCAAAGGGGTAGGAAACATGGAAGGAGCAGACACATAGCTATCATCAGTAAAACAGCAAACACAATGGTCTTTAAACCTCCTAGCCATGAAAACATAGCTCCGAACCACCCATTAAGTTCTAGTCCATGCCATGTCTGAACTGGTACATAGGCTAGCCTTTGCATATGGTTGGCTATTTCTTCAATGACTTTACCCTGATCATCAATCTGCAGACAGCAGTTTGTCAGATTGAACTTTCCACATACCCCTCCCTCAGAGGCTAACAAGCAATCAAGGGCCAACCGGTTCTGGTAAATAGCTGTGCGCATCTGAGTATTTTGTTTTGCTAAGAGGGTTAATGCTTTACTTGTTTCATTAGTTATTATTTCTACAACAGCTTGCAAGCGTATAATACAATTCAACATATAAACAGGAGTGCGGTATCCCCAGGACCCATCATTTGCCCATGTGGCTGGTCCATAATATGTGATAAAAGAGGTATAGCAGTGGTCATTCTAAGGGGCCCCAGGGCTACTGCAAGTACAACATATATATATATATATATATATATATCATAATTACAGTATCTCAATGAGTTCGCATAGAGGTTGCAAATTCTTCACTTAAGTTCTCTTCTTCCACAGCTTCCATCGTATGTAGACCTGTCAGCTTCCGGTAGGTGACAGGAGTAGGGTTGTAGATTCCTCAAGCTTCTGCTGTACGTGGACCTGCCAGCTTCCAGTAAGTGGCAGGAGTAGGGCTGTAGACTCTCACAGCAGTGGTTTTCGTCATAGGGTGAGTCGCAACGGTGATCCTGGGTGGTTTGTTGAGGTTCAGAGACGAGATTTGGTAGCGGCTACTGATTTCACTCCACTGTGGTGGATCCAAGGCTCAAGCTCTGCGACTTTAACTTCTGTAGGGGTTGACAGTATGACGAAGTAGGGTCCTCTCCAGTGAGGCGCTAACGGTTCCTTCTTCCGCTCCTTGATCCACACCGAGGTTCCGGGCTTGGAGGGATGCAACGGCTCAGTCAGATTAATGGGCAGTTGGCCTTGTACCCAAGCATGGAGACTCTGCAAGATAGAACCTAACGCCAACAGCTTTTGTCTAGTGATTTTGGATCCAATCTGATTCATGTCTCCCTTTATCCCCTGGACAATGGGCGGAGGTCGCCCATACAGAATCTCAAATGGGGAAACTCCTAATGACTTGGTGGGGGCTGAATGTATCCTGAGGAGGGCTATAGGAAGAACCTGGGGCCATTTCAGGCGGGCTTCTTGGCAGAGTTTAGACAGCTGGGACTTCAGGGTACGGTTCATACGCTCTACCTTCCCTGAGCTTTGGGGTCTGTAAGCTGAATGTAATTTCCATTGCACCTGTAGAACTTGGGCCAACTGCTGAGTTACTTGAGATACAAATGAGGGACCATTGTCCAATCCCATGACTAGTGGTATACCAAACCTGGGAATAATTTCATGGAGTAAAACTTTTGTGACTTCTCTGGTTTTCTCAGTCCTGGTGGGGAAGGCTTCCACCCACCCTGAAAATGTGCAAACCAGGACCAACAGGTAACGATATCCGTTTGCACATGGCATCTCAGTGAAGTCTACCTGGATATTTCCCATAGGGGTAACTCCTACTGACTGAACTCTCGGGGGCAGGGTAGGACCCTGATGGGCATTGTTCTTTGCACAAGTTAAGCATCTATGGGCTACTGTAGCTCACAGGGGTCCTAGTAATGGGATACAGAAATGAGGTCTAAGAGCTTTTTCCATTGCAGTTTTCCCATAATGTGTGGCTTGGTGGAAAGCATGGACAAAGGCTGGCCCTAATGATTCAGGGATTACAGTTGGACCCAGAGGCTGACCACCTACCGGCGGTGGTAGCACTATCCATCCGGTCTCTTTCAACACTCCTCCTTCTTCCTGACAGAAATAGTCTAACTCTTTGGAGGTATATCGAGGAGTCCATGCACTAAGTGGTACTGGGAATAATGCTGCCTGGACTGGAGTATTGGGGGCAGGGGCTTGCCCAGATATGGCCACTTCTCGGGCAGAAGTGTCAGCGAACCTATTTCCCCGTGAAACTTCTCCTTTTCCTGCCTGATGACCTCAGCAATGCATTACTGCGACTTGTTTGGGGGCCCATACAGCATCTAGTAGTGTCAACATCTCGGGCCCATATTTGATGGACTTGCCTCCTGAGGTTATTAACCCTTGTTCCTTGTACAGGGCTCCATCGGCGTGTAATGTTGTGAAGGCGTACTTGGAGTTTGTGTACACCTTCAAGCAGAGCCTTGTCCCTATTATCAGTGCCCTAGTGAGGGCTATCAGTTCAGCCTTCTGCGCTGAGATTCCCAGGGCAAGAGCTGAAGATTCAACTACCATGTCCAAGGTCACTACTGCATAGCCAGCACGGCGTTGTCCATTGACGACGAGACTACTTCCATCCACGAAGAAAGTCTGTTCAGGGTTATTCAGTGGAAGATCAGTTAAATCAAGGTGACTGGAGAACACAGTATCCATAATTTCCAGGCAGTCATGGTCAGGGGGGGCCTGGGCCGACTGGCAACAAAGTAGCAGGATTCAGGGCCTGACTGACAGTCAACTGTAGCTGGGGGTTTTCACACAACATGCTTTGGTATTTTAACATTCATGAGTTGGTAGGCAAAATGGTTTCTATACATCTGGCAGACCCAAAGCTGGTGAGGACATTAATGCTGTTTTCAAGGATCGGAAAGCTGCATCCTGTTCAGGTCCCCATTCCAGGGGAGATCGCTCCATTCCTTTGGTGGCCTGATACAATGGCTTTGCCACCAGCGCAAAATTGGGTATCCATATTCGACAATAGCCTGCAGCTCCCAGAAAAGCCCTCACCTGCTTTCTGGTGGTTGGGGTAGGGATACGACACACTGCTTCCTTACACTCTGGTCCCAACCTCCGAATCCCATTGGACAGATGGAATCCCAGATATTTAACTTCAGTTTGGCATAACTGCGTCTTGGCCCTTGAGACCTTGTATCCGGCTTCATTCAGGAGGTGTAAGAGATCACCGGTGGCATGCACGCATTCATTTTTGGAGTTGGTGGCTACTAGCAGGTCATCCATATACTGAAAAAAGGACTCTCTTTCCTGGAGTCACAGAATAACTTGAAACATCCTGATTGAGGGCAGCACTGAAGAGGGTAGGCGAGTTCTTGAATCCTTGGGGTAATCGAGTCCAGGTGAATTGACCCCGCCTTCCTGTAGTAGGGTCCTCCCACTCAAAGGCAAACAGAAGTTGGCTGGCTGGTGCTAAGTGTAAACAGAAGAAGGCATCTTTCAAATCCAGAATGGTGAAATAAGTAGCCTCAGCGGGGATCAGTCCCAGGAGAGTGTAGGGGTTTGGTACCACCGGATGTATGGTTTCAACTGCATCATTCACTCGTCTCAAATCCTGCACTGGGCGGTAGTCACCTGTCCCAGGCTTCTTGATTGGGAGAAGGGGGGTATTCCAGGATGATTGGCACTCCCTTAGAAGTCCGTACTTCAATAACTTCATTAGATGACGATGAATGCCTTCAATCGCCGGTCGCGGAAGAGGGTATTGTCTCACATGCACTGGTTCTGCTCCTGGCTTGAGGGTGACAAATACAGGGGCTACATTTTTTGCTAGGCCCGGAGGATTATCTTCTGCCCACACTTCGGGCGGAGCCAAAATATTGGTGGGTATACGGGGACTGACTGCTTTGGGCGGAAGTGTACTATAGAACCGCCATTCTTTTTCACAGGGGACCGTCAACACCATTAGGCCAGCAGATTTCGAGTTCAGAGCCATTTCCATTTTTCCCCCTTCAGCAAAGGATATCCGTGCCTGGAGCTTAGCAAGCATATCTCGGCCCAAGAAGGGGATTGGGCATTCAAGCATGTACAAGAACTGGTGTGTTATCTTCCGCCCCCCCCCTCCCCCCAGTTCACAGGTGCGGTTCTGCAAGAAAGGTTTGGTGGCCCGAGTACCAGTGGCTCCAACAATAGTGATAGTTCAGAAAGACAGAGGGGCCACAGGTCTTGCCACCACTGAGTGTTCGGCCCCCGTATCCACCATGAAGTCCATATATTGGTCCCCAATTTTCAGACTGACCATAGGCTCCTGGGGACCCAAAGGAAACTTGGAGCCCGGTCTGGCCTAGTACTCATCCGAATTGTAGCCCCCTCCAGTTGCCACTCCCTATATAGCTACTTCTTCTCATTGGAACCGCGCACGGCACATCTCTCCATGACTCTGGAATTGTCCCCCTGCTCTCCCATTGCTCCCACCTCCCCTCCGGGGGGCGGGGTCGGGGGGCGGGGTCGAGGTGCGGGCATTCGTTTCTCCAATGTCCTTCTTCCTTACAGTAGGCACACTAATTAATGCCTACTGGGGGCCGGCCATTCCCTCGGCCCCTTCCACGTCCTCGG
The DNA here is from genome assembly GCA_033557465.1 of Ichthyophis bannanicus. Classification (NCBI taxonomy): domain Eukaryota; kingdom Metazoa; phylum Chordata; class Amphibia; order Gymnophiona; family Ichthyophiidae; genus Ichthyophis; species Ichthyophis bannanicus. The sequence continues at coordinate 737,232,961 of CM066031.1, forward strand.
GTCTTTCTATTAGGAAAACCTCCTCCTCGTCATTCAACTAAAGCTGCCGCAAGAAAATCAGCTTTCTTCTTCATCTTACGTTCACTTTCCCTCTGATGCTCTTGATCACGATTCACAAACACCTTCTGTGCAACTTCCATTAATTGGGCCGCATTCATGCCCGCAAATCCTTCTAACTTCTGCAGTTTCCGTTTTATGTCTCCCTGGGACTGACTCACAAAGGTTGCATTTACCATGCACAAATTTTCCTGGGCCGCTGGATCATATGGGGTATAAAGTCTGTAAGCTTCAGATAAGCGTTCATAAAAGGCCGCTGGGCTCTCGTCTGGATGCTGGATGACTTCTGATACCTTTCCGATATTCATGGCCTTCTGGCTTCCTTTCTTCAGGCCTTGTAGTAGGGCCTGGCGGAACCGATTGAGGGCCACCACCCCATTTACATCGTTCGGATCCCATCCAGGATCGTCATTTGGAAAATCCGCGGCGGCTGCTTGCCGAGGATCTAGACCTGCTTCTCCTACAGGATTTTCTTCTACCCATCAGTGGAGGCTTGCACAATTCGTGCTCGCTCTTCAGTACTGAAAAGAGTGGACAGGAGCTGGCGGCAGTCAGACCAGGTAGGCTAATGGGTCTGCATAATGCTAGACATCAATTCAATCAAATCCTGGGACTTCTCAGTATAGGAGGCATAGTGCATCTTCCAGTTCAGTAAATCAGTGGTGGAGAAGGGCACATAAACAAGGCTAGTCGGCCCTACCACGACCTGGCCCTCGATATTAAGAGTAGGTAGGCCCTGGACCTGGCGCAATGGCATAACGTGACCATCCCTTTTGCTGGCAGTTGTACTTCTGAAAGCATACGGCAGTCGGGACTGTTGGGGTTCTACTCCATGTTCTTGGGTGCCGGCAGTGAGTGACCCTGAATTGGCAAATGAATCCCTGCTTGTAGTGTCATTGGTGGACTGCGGCCCACTCGAGGCACTGAGAACGGAGCTAGGGCTCCTGGACGGGGAGGGGTACGTGTCCTTTGGCTACGGAGGCAGTTGGGGGCCTACTTGGGGTGAAACGGCAGGGATGGATCCCTCCTGGACAGGCTCTGCCTGTGGTGGCGGAGCCGAGGGGATGGGCCTATAGAGGAACTGGGGCGGACAGGGCGGAATCTCTGGAGATTCTGGAGTAGAATAGACAGGCAGCTTTTTTTCCCCAGACTTCTGGGCCCCCGGGTGGTTGCTACAAATATCCTACACTGTTCCTCATAACAACGTTTCATCCAGGAGGGCTCTTTTTCACAAATACTTAACCAGGAATCTATATAAGGGAACTGGTCAGGATGTTCTTTACGTACAATCTGGTGAACTTGGGATATAATACTAACATCAAAGGTACCACCAGGGGGCCATGAGGTGACCAGTACTGGCCACTCCCTATCACAGAGCATTTCTAATCGGGACGGAGACATTTTTATTCCATAGTCTCCAGTGTATCCCTTGCTAAAATTCTTGATCATACATTTCAGCAGAGTTTGCATGGACTCCGACCCTCCCATAATGACGTACACAACAACAGACAGAGGGGGCCATTCCCGTTCACATAAAACTTCCCATCGACCTGGGGGTCATTACAATTACATAATCACCAGGGAAACCCTTCTTAAAGTTCTTAAGGAGACACTGCAGAAGGCTCAGTATAGATACATCCCCTCCCATGCTGTTCAAAAATGCTGTTCAAAACCTTTGTCTCTCTCTCACTCACTCAGGTTTCTCTCTCTCGAATTCCACAAAATCACTCTCTCACTTGGTCCATACTCAGACCTCTAAGCCATTCAGATTTCCCCCAGAAATCAGAAAAAGGAAAAAAAAAATAATATAACAGGAACAGTTGACGTAGGAATACAGGCAGGGCTGAGGTGTAACCAGCAAAATAATATAACAGGTACAGTTGAAGTAACAATACAGGCAGGGCAGAGATATAAAAAGAACAGTTGAGGAGATCCTAAGGGGTTAATGAGACAATCCTTCTCTGCAGGTAGTGTGAAAGACACACCCCTTCTCCCTCTGCTTGCTATAGATACCATCTCTCAGGCTGTGCTGTGCTTAGACTCGATTCCTTAAAGTGACTCCTAAGTTTTTTTTCTCTTTCTCAGTACTGTTCCTTAATCGGTAAACTGTTTCACGAATTACCCAACAGAATAATCTTACATTATACCTGAAGGGAAACCAGCGGTTAGACAACAGACAGAGGGTGCGGGTGATCGGACTGCCAGTAAGGGGCCCGGGCAGCCCTAGAAACAGAGAGGGACACAAACACCAGACGCTTTTTCAAGACCTCTCACTCACACACACAAACAGACATGCCAGCAACATTCCCAAATTCCCAGGCCTTACTGACTAACCAACAGCAGTGGTTTCGGTCTCGCGCATACTCATGCAAGACGTACTCGGACTGCTGACTAATCAAGGCCGTAGTTTCGGCCTCACGCATACTCATGCAAGGCTTACTCGGACTGCCCTGAGAGGTGATCAGGCTCTCGGTACTGTATTCCCATACCAATTTTCCAACCTATCTATCTGAGTAGCAAAGAAATTTCTACTCACCGGATCCGGTACCCGATACAGAACCAGTTCTTGGGTTGAATCCTGGACTCCCCTCGGGTTCGGAGGTGTTGGCCAGCCGGACCCAGTAGCCCGCCGAGGCAAGGCGGAACCCTCTCTGATACAAGAGGACCGGTGGCGCCTGAGGTTTCCCCTGCGGTCGGACAGACACGGTTCCAACCGGGCCAAACCTTGAGGCGGTAATACGTGGTATACTCACTTGAATAACATCCACTACTCGCACATTCCCGGCCAACGCACCAAGAATATGTAGCAGCGAAGTGTATGCAACGAATAAAACCAGGAGTCAATTACAGGGTCCAAGCCAATTTATTGTGCACAGGCTCAGACAGGAGTGCATCCAAAAGAGACTGAGCAATGGAATACAGGAGCAAATTCCTTCTATACAATTTTTACAGTTTGATACAGGCAACCTTTCTATTGGTCCCAATGCCCCTCACACCTATCCAATCGGTGACCCTCTCTGGGTCCCGTTTCTCATTCCCCCTTCTCAAACTATTCTAACAAAGGCATAGTCTTAGATCTGGTTACATTTCTACTACAAGGACATTTCTAGCTCTGAGAATGCAAGGACAATTCAAGCACAGAGAACTTGTACAAACTGCATAGGGGGGGGAGGGGACTTTTAAAAGCAGTTTAAAGCAGATTTTCTAAACTTTGGTTCTTCTCAGCACTGATCCCAGGTGGGGGTTGTAATCCAGGCCTAGTTTGAGGCTAGAGCCTACCACAGTATGTTTCCAGAATCTGAGTGGTGGTTCTTCCTCACTCAGTTAAAATTTCAAAATAACTTTCTTCACTAATAAGACTGTAATATAAACAATGGAGTTGAGTGGAGTGGAGAAGTAGCCTAGCAGATAGAGCAACTACCTAGCACCCAGAAAATCAAGAGTTCTAATTCACACTAGTTCTCATTGTGACCTTGGGCAAGTCACTTTACCCTCCATTGCCTCAGAAGAAAAAGCCTGGCAATCTACTTCCTGTGATACATTGGTAAGAAAACCCAAAGGCAGCTGGATCACCAGGCATTAGCACTGACTTGACAGCACTAAACAAAAATAAATAAATAATGGATTTCAAAGCCTGTGACCACAACACATCTAACTCTGCAAACTCCAAAAAAGAGTGTAGATAAGTCCCTTTGTGCACTTTGCATTTCATACATGCACCATCTTCCATATTTATTTATTTTATTTATTTAACAATTATTTCTATACCGCTCTTTCACAAGTATCAAGTGCGGTTTACAATGAACATTATGTTATATGGTATGGGTAGTATCATACCAAGTCATTTTACATAGAACAGGTGAACTATGTACAGGTAACAGTATAATATTTAAACAGTAAATTATTAGAACGTTAAACTATTATATGCATATATGCAATTTTACACGCCTTTCTTTTGTAACATAAGCCTTTATACTTCATGGGGGGGGGGGGGGATATTCCAAGGCATTAACATGGTTTGCAGATTTACAAACCATGTAAATACCACTCAACTGGATTTTAATCTTACATAGATATCCCCTATATGGAATCAGGGACAAATGTAAATTTTGGTGCCTCAGAGGCCAGTGTCCTGACATGTCCCCAACACACCCTTATACAATATAGATGTGATATGGACACCCATGTTTGAGCTCTTATGAGAAAGGACTGTCTCTTATAGTATTACAAGGCATACAGAGCTATGCATGCCTTGTAATACTATACAAATGATACATAGTAGTAGTAGTGTAAATTCTGCCCTTTCTAAAATGTCCCTTTACATGTGGATACAATTTACACATGTAAGTGGTCTTATTTACATGTGTAAATTGTGACTAAGGTTTCTAAAATAACTTCCAGAATTTCTAAAACCCCGGTAAGGAGCAAATCTTTATAGCAAGTGGTTCCAGCGCTAGCAGGAATAGCAACAGCAATAGGGGGCACTCCTGCCTAGTTTTTCTGTTAAATTCAAAAGATTCTGTCAAATTTCTCATTCAGCTCCAGCTGTATCCTCAGACTAATATACAATATTTTTACCTGTCGCAAAAATCCCTTTCTATCTCATACTGCTCTAAGTCCCAAAACAAGTATTCCCATGCAATGCTGTCAAATGCTTTCTCAGTATTTGTGTCTCCAACGTTTGGATGCATGTCTTAACATTTTATACATGGTCCACCTGTACCAAAATTCACTCTCTGTCCGTTGGAGCCTGGAAGATTGTGGGATATGTTTACTAAGGGCCATTAAGGATGCCTCCTTAACATGTCTTTAATGACAGCATTAAGGCCCCAGTGGGCTTTAATGGCCAGGGCGAGAAAGAGGCATTTCTGTGATAAGAGCGCTAGCAGCTGGTTAGAGGGCAGTAAGCAGACAGCAAGTGTTAACAGTGCCAAGTGTGCAGGTTAACATGCAGTAAGGATAGTCACTGCAATGCGGGTTAAGAGATTCTATCTAGGGGTCAGCAGTGAGGTGCTGGATGGGAGCAAAGAGAATAGGTGATAGACAAATCACATCCATATGTCACATACGTGTGAGACAGTGTATGTGAGGATAATATGAGAAGCATTTGGACTGTATCATGAGGGGTGCTCATATAATCCACTGTGATGACAGTGGGTAGCATATGATTGGGTAGAGTGTGCCATGGAGTAGCCACCATGTAGGAATAATAAGAATGCCTGGGTGGCAGTGGTGACCTCCTATGATGGGGTATACATCCTATTACAGCCAAAGTCCTGACAGCCCCCAGCCAGTCCTGGCTCCAGCCAAAGATTGGGGTCCAACTCCCCTCTAACTCCACCCCTCTACTCCCCAACCAAAAAAGAATTGAGAAACAAAAGAGAATAGATGGAAAACTTACCCCAAACCCCATTAAAGTAGACCCCCCTCAGAGAGAAGATAGAAGACTCCCAGAAGGAAGAAAAGACAATGGACCTAGAGGTTGAGGAACAACCAAGCCCTGAGGGCACACCTTTCCCGCACCCCCCCCCCCCCCCATGGATACTCAACCAGTAGACAGCCCTCCAGACTTGGGTGGATGTTGCAGCGGGAAACTACATGGGATGTGGCAGGGCATCTAGGTAATTAAACACCAGGGACACATCCCGATTGAACTTTGGACTTAGGTGGGGGAGTTTATGGTGAGATTTGATGTGCGTGTTTGCTTGAATTGAAGGATATTGGGAAGATAGAATTGGCATACTTCTTGCATAATTTATAGATTGTCTACATTTCTATTGCCAAGAAGGACCCCTGTGAGGGCTACTTGGGACCCGGGGAGGGGACCATTGCCCAGAAAAGGGGAGGGGGGCAGACCCCAGCATGCAAAGAGATCCAACTCACCCTAACCTCAGCTGCAAGAGAGATTTGAGTGATAAGCTCTAATGAGTAAAATACATGTTGTAAGAACTGGCAGGGTGTATTCTCCTGAAGACCTGTATTTGTGTTGTTGTCTCTCTGTTTTTTCCAGAGCCATGACTTCGGATGAAATTATTTGTTGGCTTGTAGAACCAACAGCTCTAACAGGAGGCAATGGATCAGAGGATCGTCCAGCTCCTGGACAGACAGGTGCAACTCAATCAGCCACTCTTCCAGCTACTAGAGGTACAAACTCAAGAGTTTAATAAACTCACCAATGGGATGACAAGATAGGAAAGGACACCGAAGCTTGAGGTGGGCCCAATTGAGGGATGTGTTATAATGGGAGGACTGGAGGCGGATCATATTCTCATAAACAAAAATAGTACCTGGGGATGATCCTGAGGCCTATATGCTGACTTTTGAAAGGGTGGCTATTGCAGCGAGTTGGCCCTTGGACTAATGGGCTGTGCGTTTAGCATTGCTGCTTATGGGGGAAGCACAGGCAGCCTATCAGTCCCTAGACAATACACAAGCCACAAATACTTCCGAGGTTAAAGTGGCTATTCAGGACCAATTTGGGCTATTCCCATAGAACTATCAAAAGCATTTTTGGGCACCCAGGAGAAAGGCTTTGGGCCATGGCCCACCGATTAACAAACTTTGCTGCCAGGTGGCTGAAACCTGATAAGAACTCTGGACTTACTATAGTAATGAAGATAGTCCTAGAACAATTTCTTTGTATTTTGCCAAGGGAGATACAGGCATTGGTATCCAGGCAGGGGCCCATGTCAATAACGGAGACAGTAGGCCTCACGGAGAACTTACTTGATAACGAATCCCAGGGGCCCCAAATCCCCAGACAAGTGGGAAAGGAGACACCTAGAGTACAGCCTACAGGAAAGGGACCCACTAGGCAACAGAGAAGTTGGGATAACCCTAAGGACCCCACAGGGAAGAAACCCACTCAGGAATCCCGAAGAGGTCAATGCTTTGTGTGTGGGGAGCTAGGCCATTTCCAATGGGAGTGTCCAGAAGGTGAGTGTTCCTTCTCTGGTGTAGGACTCATGGGGGACCCAGGAGGCTGGAGTGGACCCCTTAAAAAAGGGATCCATATTGGTGAGATGGACTTGGAAGCTCTCATAAACACTGGGAATAATCAGTCTCTGATATCTCAAGACCTGGCCCGGAGCCTAGGGATTGGTAAGAGGCAGTGTAGATACCTAGGCCCCATACGAATGAGGTGTGTCCACGTGGACATACGGAGTGACCCTACTTATGGAACAAAAAACAGTTGGGACAACAAACAACAACTTCTAGGAATGGCCGTTGTCAAGGGCTCCCGGTGCCATTAATCCTAGGCCAGGATTGGGAGGGGTTATTAGATTCAACAGGCTTTCACCTCACATTAGTAGCCACTCATGCCTGAGACTATACTCCGGAGGAAAAAACCAACCCCAATCAGGGGGAATTGTTTTCCTTTGAAACCTCGGATGTGATAGGGGGTGGTGGGAAGACTAGAAAAAACAGGGCCCAGTAGGGGGTGGAAAAGTGGAAATGGCTGCTTCCCCCAAGGGTTGACAAGGTTCTTGGGGAAGAGGTGCTTTCCAAGTTTGATAACTTCTCTGAAGAGCAAGCCAAAGACCCTACTTTGCAGGAAGCCTGGGGTAAGGCGGAAGGCACAGGTTCTAAGAAGGGGGAAGCAGAATTACCCTCTCTTTAGGAAGAACAATAACCTTTTATATCGGATTGTATTCTGGAAAGAGAAAGGAGAGCAAGCCCAGTTTATGCTACCCCAAATATTCCAGGAGGCTCTATTGATCCTGGCCCACAGTCACACATTGGCAGGACACCTAGGGGAGCAGGGGGTGATTGCATGTCTCACACAACAGCTTTTTTAGCCTAACATATATCAGCTGGAGAAAGACTGATAGAATTTTGCAAGATCAATAATTACAGGTACACTAAAAAATTTTTTTTTTAAACTGCCTCTAATGTTTCGATTGATTTTTACGTTTTTTGGTGCGCTGAATCCAAATCTGGTAACCAATTTGCTCCATCACGTACAGATTTTTTGCTACATTGGGTTAGCAGTTTGAGGTGAACGTTTCAGATTGAGTGCGATCGAGATAAAAGTTTCTTGGATGAATTCTTTATACTAATTGTCTAGTAGTTATTCAAATAAGAATAAAGAAAATTGTAACAAGGCAGCACATAAGAATAATGTCAACAAAACACACTGTGATGGTAGCAAAATTGTCTGCACTTAAAACAACCACATACATGTGCACAAACATTGAGCATATAAGAGCGAGGTTAGACACAAAGCAAAGCAAAGAAATGTGCAAAAAATGTTGTACAGGTATGTATGTAAGAATAGAAAACGCAAACCGCACCATTGCAATACATGAAGACAAACACCTGATGGTGTGAAAATAAAATTCTAATAAATGAGATCCGACATTGTGGTAATAACTAGCAAATTTTTATTTCAAAGTTTAGTAAAAACACGATATTTGTCAACACAATTTAGATTTTAAAGTCATTCTTGGGTCAATCAATCTCCTGGTGGGCCCGTTTCTTCTTCCCCCGAATGCTTCTCTTGGTGCGCTGCTTGGCGTATTTTTCATCTGGGGTTTCCCGCAGCAGCAACCAGCAGAAATCAGCCATCATAGTGGTGTTCCATCTTCCTTGGTACCTTCTCTCTGCGTCCTTGATGTCCTGGTGAAACCTTTCACCTTGTTCTTCACTGTACGCCCCCAAGTTTTCGGGAAAGTAGTTCACATGGGAGTGCAAGAAATGGACTTTCAGGCTCATGTTACAGCCTTGTTCTTTGAAGGCATTGAGCATCCTGGCAACAATATCCTTATAGTTCTCATCCCGCCTGTTCCCAAGAATTTGAGAACAACATCCTTGAAGGAATCCCAGGCTTCTTTTTCCTTCTCAGACATCGCTTCAGCGAATGCTCCATCTGAAATGAGTTTCCTTATATCAGGGCCAACAAACACTCCTTCCTTTAGCTTTGCTTCAGAAAGTCGGGGGAACTTTGAGCAAAGGTACTGAAAGCACTCACCATCTTTTGGAAGGGACTTGATGAATTGCTTAATGAGACCCAACTTAATGTGGAGAGGTGGTAATAGAATTTTATCACGAGGTACCAAGCTCTCATGAACATTTTTCTCACCGGGTCTCAAATACTCCCGAATTGGCCAGTCTTTTTTCCCCCAGTGTAGGTCGCGGGCCCGGCTATCCCACAAGCAAAGGAAGCAGGGATATTTGGTGAAACCGGATTGCTGCCCTAATAGCATGGATAGAATTTTAAAGTCTCCACAAATCATCCACTTATGCTCATCATAACGAATCTTCTGAAGAATCAGGGCCAAATTCTCGTATTTTTCTTGGAGAATAACAGAGTGAGCAATAGGAACTGAAGCGAATGTGTTGCCATTATGAAGAAGAACACCTTTTATGCTGTCTTTTGACGAATCAATGAACAGCCACCATTCAGCAGGATCATACTTGAGTTTAAACTTTTCCATCACTCCGTATATATCGTTGCAAAATACCAAATCTTCCTCTTTGCTGAAATACTTCAAAAATTGTGTCTCGCGGTTGCGGTACCAATAAAAAGTTGTTCCTGGTGACAATAGATTTTTCTGTTTAAGCCGAGAACCTAGCAGTTGGGCAGCATCTTTTGGGAGTCCTAAATCCCGGACTAAATCATTCAATTCAGCTTGAGAGAAAAGTTCAGGTTTCGGATCTGGTTCAGTTTCAAACTCGGAAGTACTGGACTCATCGGGAAAAGCCATCTGATGAGTCTCATCATGATCAGAACCGTCCACACAAATATGATCCAAAGATTTTGGTGGTTCAGGCACAGGTACTTCGTTGCTATGAGGCATAGGCCTAATTGCTGAGGGAAGGTTGGGGTAACTTATTACGTTCTTATTTTTTAAGTTGTATCCCTTCACAATGCAAGAGCAAAAATAGCAGTCACTGCTGTGGTCTCTTTGTTCACGCCACATCATAGGTATTCCGAAACGAAATGCTTGTTTTTTTTACCTTTCATCCATAAGCGTAGATCTTCCTCACATGTCTTGCACACTTTGTGAGGAGCCCACGGTTTGTCTTGATCGCCTAACTTCAAACCGAAATAGGCGCAATATACTTTTTTAATAAATGCAGAAATGTTCCTCTGCCGCTTTTTCACGGTATATTCCCCACAAATAAAACAAAAACTGTCCGGAGAGTTGACGCAACCTCTGGCTCTGTGAGCCATCACAAATACACAGCACTGCAAACTACAACTGTAGTGAACCACTTCGGAATAAAGCTGGATTACGACTAAGCAAACAAAAGGTAATAATGAACTTGCAAGAAACTGAAATTTGACAGGAACGTTCATGTCGCAACCACCGTGTTTGAGCGAGCGAACGAGGCGAGGCGAACAGGAAAGAACATGCGCCAGCGCGAGTACTGGATTTAGCCCCCCGCCTCCCAATTGTCCTGTTAATGTATAAAATGAATACAAAACACTCTAAAATATCATGAGGGAGTGTTTCTAGTTAGTTAACCATTACAACCTCTATTTTGGGCCAAGAAAATAAACTGCAGTCGGCTAAAAAGAAATTATGTGAACATTCCTTATATGGGTAAGAAATCTAATTTTGCAAGAAAACGTGACGTGATGGAACATTTTGGCTATTTTTCCTGGATTCAGCACCCCAGAATCTATAGGAATCAGTTGCAAAACTGGAGGCAGTTTTTTGGTAGTGTACCTGTGTAATCAATTCATCTCAAACACCTTCTTCGAGCAACACAAGCGGCAATTGTACACATGGACTTCACCCAATGAATTGTACAAAAATCAAATTGACTATTTATTTATTTATTTTTATTTATTTAAAGTCTCTTTTATACCGCGCTATTCAGCATCAGTGCAGTTTACAATTAACAACGAACATACACATTTCCAATAGTACTTTGTGTTTACATATGAACAGGAAATTCAACTTGGCTAACAGGGTAACTATATACAATAACAATATATACAATTTACAGGCTGGTAATGTGTTCGTATGGTTTCAGACAGAGGAGATTTGTGTGGTTTCGGTAATTGGTACTGAGCTTTCATTGGTTTCCGGGTAATGTATGAGGAAGAGGTAGTGTTTCACAGCCTTCCTGAATTGGAATATGTCTGGGATTGTTCGGATGTTGTGAGGGAGGTTATTCCAGATCACTGGTGCATAAAGTTTGAAGGCCCTGCTGGATGTTGACTTGGTGCATTGAGTTATTGATCTTGGGACTATCAAGGTGTTTTGTGCTGCTGACCTTCTGTCTCTATTGAGGGGCGTCATCTGGATTATCTCTGTTAGTGATGTTGATGAGAGACCTTTGGTGGCTTTGAAGGTGAGTAGCAAGGTCTTGAATGTAATTCTACCTTGAATCGGGAGCCAGTGGAGTTGTTTCATAATGGGTGTGACGTGATCTTTCCTGGATGCTCCGTGTAGTACTCTTGCTGCGGTGTTCATTGCCATTTGCAGTGGGTTCAGAGTGGTTTGGGGGAGTCCTTGCAGTATTGCATTCGCATAATCGAAATGCGGAATGATTAGTGCCTGATAGATGTTGGATGTCAATTGGATGTCAATTGTGGAAAAGCTCTATAACTTCAACAAAGACAAAACCTGGAGCTGACTATGGTACAGATCACCAACTATTAGTATGCAAACTCAAGCTAAAGTTGAAAAAGAACAAGCCACTCATGAATGTAGCAAATTATGACCTTGAGAATATACCTCCGGAATTTAAAGACTGCCTGCAAAATCAATTTGCTGCTTTAGATACAAATGACAGAGCTCCAGAACAGTTATGGGAAGAAGGTTGAGTTGGAAGAAAGTGAGAAATCTCTACAAAAGGTGAGAAAGCAAAGACAGCCAAAATGGATGACCGAACAAACTTTGAAAATTGCCCAGAAATGCAGAGAAGCTAAAGCCAGAGGAGAAAGACAGGAACTCAACAGAGATTTCCAACGTGCAACAAGACAAGACAAGGAGAAGTACTACAATGATGCATGCAAGGAAATAGAAGCACAAACTATTAGAGGAAGAACTAGATCAGCTTTCCTAAAGCTACGAGAGTTAAAGAAAAAAATTGCAGCCTCAAATTGGAATGTTAGAAGATTCATGCTGAATGATGCTGAGAAGATCAAGAAAAGGTGGAAAGAATATACAGAGTTATTATATGATAAAGATCAAGTGGACCAACATCCGTTTCAACCTGTACCTTATGATCCAGAACCATTGGTGATGAAAGAAGTTGAAGCTATATGGAAAGCCTTATCAAAGAACAAAGCACCAGGCATTGATGGCATTCCTACAGAAGTATTACAGCAATCTGATGCAGCTGTTGCCATATTTACAAGGCTCTCCCAGGAAATTTGGAAGACAACATCATGGCCAACTGACTGGAAAAGATCTGTGTTTATACCAATACTAAAGAAAGGTGATCCAACTGACTGTGGAAATTATAGCACAATCGCTCTGATCCCACATGCCAGCAAGATTCTAATGAAGACTATTCAGCAGAGACTACAACCATACCTGGACCGAGAACTACCTGAAGTGCAAGCAGAGTTCAGGAAAGGGCAAGGGATGAGAGACATCATCACAGATGTGAGATGGATCCTTGAAAAGACTAAAGAATACCAAAAAGATATCTATATGTATTTTATTGACTACAGCAAGGCTTTTGACTGTGTAAATCATGAGAAACATTAAGAAGCATGGGTATACCAGAATATATGATCATTCTCTTGCACAACCTTTACAATGATCAAGAAGCAACAGTTTGAACGGAACAAGGAGAAACAGAATGGTTTAAATTCAGCAAAGGTATACAACATAAGAACATAAGAACATAAGATATGCCATACTGGGTCAGACCAAGGTCCATCAAGCCCAGTATTCTGTTTCCAACAGTGGCCAATCTAGGTCATATGTACCTAGCAGTTTCCCCAAGGGACACAGGGTCCACAAAGCTTGTATTGGTTCAAGCATTGATATCCTGGGTCCCTTCTTAATAATGGCTTATGGACCTTTCCTCCAGGAACTTGTCCAAACCTTTTTTAAACCCAGCTACACTAACAGCCTTTACTACATCCTCCGGTAACAAATTCCAGAGTTTGATTACACGTTGAGTGAAAAAATATTTACTTTTATTAGTCTTAAATAGTTTACCCTGTAGCTTCATTGCATGTCCCCTAGTCTTTCTATATTCTGATAAGGTAAACAATCGATCTACGTTTACCCGTTCCACTCCGCTCATTAATTTATAGACTTCTATCATATCTCCCCTCAGCCGTCTCTTTTCCAGGTTAAAGAGCCCTAACCTTTTTAGCCTTTCTTCATAGGAGTATCCTTCCATCCCCTTTACCATTTTGGTGGCTCTTCTCTGAACCTTTTCTAATAACTCTATATCCTTTTTAAGATACGGCGACCAGAATTTCACACAATATTCAAGGTGCGGTCTCACCATGAAACGATATAGAGTCATTATAATATTCTTTGTTTTATTTCCATTCCTTTCCTTATCATACCTAGCATTCTATTTGCTCTCTTGGCCGCCGCTGCACACTGGGCCGAGGGTTTTAACATGGTATCCACAATGACGCCTAAATCTTTTTCCTGGGAGGTGGTTCCTAATGTGGAACCTTGCAACGTGTAACCATAGTTTGGGTTGTTCTTCCCAAGGTGCATAAACTTGCACTTGTCCACATTAAATTTCATCTGCCATTTTGATGCCCAGTCTTCCAATTTATCAAGATCCTCTTGCAATTTTCCACAATCCTCTTGGGTTTTAACAACTTTAAATAGTTTTGTGTCATCTGCAAATTTGATAACCTCACTCGTTATTCCACTTTCCAGGTCATTTATGAATATGTCAAAAAGCAGCGGACCCAGCACAGATCCCTGGGGTACACCACTATTCACCTTTCTCCATTGGGAAAATTGGCCATTTAGCCCTACCCTCTGCTTTCTATCTTTTAACCAGTTCCTGATCCACAATAGTACACTGCCTCCTATCCCATGACTCTTTAGTTTTGCCAAAAGTCTCTCATGAGGGACCTTGTCAAAGGTCCTATCCCTCCTATCCCATGACTCTTTAGTTTTGCCAAAAGTCTCTCATGAGGGACCTTGTCAAAGGCTTTCTGAAAGTCTAGATACACAATATCAACCGACTCACCTTTGTCCACCTGATTATTCACTCCTTCAAAAAAACATAACAGATTAGTAAGACAAGATCTTCCTTGTCTAAAGCCATGTTGGCTGTCTCTCATTAGTTCATGACTATCTACATGCTGAGTAATTTTATTCTTTATGATGGCTTCTATCATTTTTCCCGGTATTGACGTCAGGCTCACCGGTCTGTAGTTTCCCGGATCACCCCTGGAACCCTTTTTAAAAATTGGTGTTACATTGGCGATCCTCCAATCTTCAGGTATTAGAGATGATTTTAATGATAGTTCACAGATTACTAATAGCAGGTCTGCAATCTCATATTTCAGTTCTTTCAATACCCTTGGATGTATACCATCCGGCCCACATGATTTGCTACTCTTCAGCTTATCTAATAGTTGTAATACATCTTCTCGATGTATCGATATTTCCTTCAATTCTTCTGCACCTTTAAATACCACTTCAGTCATGGGTAATATCCCTACATCTTCCTCAGTAAAGACTGAAGCAAAGAATTCGTTCAGTCTCTCCGCTATCGCCTTGTCGCCTCTTAGTGCTCCTTTAACCCCTTTATAATCTAATGGACCAACTGACTCTCTCACAGGTTTTTTGCTACGAATGTACTTGAAAAGGTCTTTACTTCACGTTTTTGCTTCCGCAGCAAGCTTCTTCTCAAATCCCTTTGCCTGCCTTATCAATGCCTTGCATTTGACTTGCCAGTGCTTGTGCTGTTTCCAGGTTTCGTCATTTGGCTCTTTTTTCCATTTCCTGAAAGATGCTTTTTTGGCTGCATACTTTTTTGGCTGCATACTTCCCCCTACCTGTTTAATATATATGCAGAACAAATCTTCAAGAAGCAGGACTGTATGAAGACAACGGAAGTGTGAAAATTGGTGGGAAACTCATCAACAATCTTCACTATGCTGTTGATACCACATTACTGGCTGAAAGTGAAGACAATATGAAACATTTGCTTCTGAAGATCAAGGAACATAGTCTTAAAATGGGCCTGCACCTTAGTGTAAAGTAGACAAAGATCCTGACAACTGGCTAAATCAATGAGTTCATTGTTAATGGAGAAGAAATTGAAATAGTGGTCAACTTTAGCTTACTTGGATCAACTATCAATAAAGATGCAATAAGCATTCAAGAAATCAGATGACACATTGCTCTTGTCAGAATGGCCATGAAGGAGCAGAGATGTCTCTCTCCTTACAGATTCGACTTGTTCAAGCCATGGTATTTTCAATAGCGTCAAATGGATGCGAAAGTTGGATTGTGAAAAAGATAGACAGGAAGAAAATTAATGCCTTTGAATTATGTGCTGGCCACGATTACTATGTATACCAGGGACTGCTCGAAGAACAAACCAGTCAATGCTAGAGGATATCAAACCTAAGCTTTCTTTAGAAGCTCAGATGACAAGACTTTGACTTTCATACCTTGGACATATCATGAAGAGAGTGATCATTAGAGAAAGACATCATGCTTGGCAAGGTAGAAGTTCAACGCAAAAGAGGAAGGCCAGCAATGAGATGAATCGATACAATAACAGCAGCTATGGGTGCCAGTCTGTCAACAATGATAACTGACTAAAGTCCGAACACAGTTTAAGACAATTATCCAGAGGGTCGCCATGAGTTGACAATGACTCATCAGCACTTAACAACAACAACAACAACATATCAGGACGTGAATAAGTTCTGCAGGGCATGCCCAGTGTGCCAAAGGAAGAATAAGGCTCAGCCCAAGAGAGCTCTCTGGATTCTGATTCCAAGGGTCGAACAACCCCTGGATCACATGGCCATGGACATTATGGGACCACTCAACAAGAGCCTGGCAGGGAACAAGTATTCCCTAGTACTTGTTGACTATGCCACCCAATATCCGTGGGCAGTTCCCTTATGGAAAGGTACATCCAGTCAGATAATCAGGGAACTGTTGAAAATGTTTTCAAGGTAGGCTTCCCTAGAGAACTTTTGATGGATCAGGGCACTAACCTTTTTTCCAAATAGTTGGAGGCCATCTTGATGTTGTTTGGGATCAGATATGTTAAGACCACTGCATATCACCCACAAACAGATGGCCTGGTTGAACGTTTTAATCAAACCCCGATTCATATAATCAGAAAGAGTATAGGGGATAACTGCCAGATGTGTAAGCAAGTGATACCATTTATCCTGCTTGCCTACAGAGAGGTTCCCCAAGCTACATTGGGATTTTACCCATTAGAACATTTCATGGGGAAACATCCCAGGGAACTCTTGGACATTGTGCAAAAAGTCTGGGTAGGAACGAAGAAAGGGTTAGAGCTACCCATTTGAAAACCCATAGAAACATAGAAACGTGATGGCAGAAAAAGACCACATGGCCTATCTAGTCTGCTCTTCCATATCAACCACTACAACAGTCCTTTTTTGTCTTTAGAGATCCTCTGTGTTTGTCTCATGCTTTTTTGAATTCAGATACTGTCCTCATCTCTACCACCTCCACTGGCAGACTATTCCACGCATCTACTATTCTTTCCGCAAAGAAATATTTCTGCATTTTACTCCTGAGTTTATCGCCTTTCGCCCTCATCCTATGTTCCCTCATAGCATAGCTTTCTTTCAACTGAAAGAGGCTCTCCTCCTGTGCATTTTTGCCATGGAGGTATTTAGATGCCTCAATCATATCACCTCTATCCTGCCTTTCTTCTAAAATATACATATTAAGATTCTTAAGTCTGTCCTTATTAAGAACCTTCTCCCGGTGGGCTAATGAACACTGAAAAATAAGCCAAGAGAAACAAAAGATCTCCTTTGAGAGGCAGGCATGAGAGGGGAGTTTTAACCCAGGAGGCCTGGTCCAGTAATAAGCTACTAGCCCACTGAAGAGGCCTCTTTAAGGTGCCCCAGAAACTGGACCCTGTAGATTATGAAGTTGGGTAGCGAAAAGGAAGGGTACAGACCTTCGACATCAACTTACTCAAACCTTGGGTCTGTCAGAGAGGGCTAGGAGTTCAAGAAAGCAAATGGGAAGAAGAAGATCTGGGCCCAGAGATTGCTCAGATGAGGGACCCCCACTGAGGTACCAATAGGGAGTGAATTATCAGGAAATCAGAGGAGACAGTTGGCCCAGTTTCCAGATGTCTTCTCACCCTTGCCTGGGAGAACCCATCTTGGAACTCACAGGATTATCACCAGGGAGGGTGTAATCATGAGGCAACAGCCATACCGCTTTCCCCAGGCCAAACAACGGGAGATTGAGAAAGAAGTAGAGGATATCCTGCCCTTAGGGGTCATCACAGAGTCCAACAGTGAATAGCCTAGCCCGATAGTCCTAGTGCACAAAACCGATGGAAACACTAGGTTCTGTACTGATTTTTGGCAATTAAATGCCATCTTGAATTTTGATGCCTACCGCATGCCCAGTATAGAGGAGCTGGTAGAACAACTGGGAAGGACTAAATACATCTCTACCCTTGACTTAATGAAAGGATACTAGCAGATTCCCTTGGGCCCAACCTCTATGGAGAAAATGGCTTTTCCGACACCCCGGGAGATATACCAGTTTACTGTTCTCCCTTTTGGCTTGCATGTGGCGCCAACTACATTCCAGCGCATCATTAATAAGGTACTTAAACTACATCTAGGGTACACGGGTGCTACCTGGACAATGTGGTTATTTGTTCTGAGACATGGGAGAAACACCTAATCCACCTGCATAAGTTGTGTGAGTCTTTAAGGTGGGCCGGGTTGACAGCCACCCCTAAGAAATGCCAGTTGGAGAACTAGGAGGTACAATACATAGGACACTGGGTAGGAAATGGGGTAGTACAACCCGCTATTAATAAGATAAAGGCTATTCAAGGGAAGACCCTGCCGAAAACCAAAAAGCAGGTTAGAGCGTTTTTGGGCCTACTAGGTTATTATTTTATTTATTTTATTTATCTATTTTCTTTTATACCGCCCCTTCCAGAGATCAAGGGTGGTTTACATGGAACAATTTAACAATCTTGTACACTTCTGTATACATTTACATTGAACAGTAAAATTCAACTTTGTACACTTCTGTATATATTTACATTGAACAGTAAAATTCAACTTTGTACAGGTAATAATGCAAACAACTGTCAAACTATTTACATTGGCTATTTACAAAGGCTATGTATAGTGTGTTACAGGGTTGGATAGTTAATGGGCATGTGTATTAGCGAATGTTCATACCCCACTTTGCAGAGCTAACTACTCCTCCTATCGATCTGCTGGAAAATAAATCCCCTAACCAGGTATGTTGGGGTAAAAAGGAAGAAGAGGCTTTTATTAACCACAAACAAGCTTTGTTGAAAGAACCAGAGTTAACAAATATAGATTTCAAAGAACAGTTTGTGTTACAAACTCATGCATCCGGGGTAGGCTTAGGAGCAGTATTAAGCCAGAATGTTGTCGGAGGAGAGCACCCAGTCATGTGCCTTAGTCAGAAGCTGGGGAAGGCATAGACTAGGTAATCAGTTACAGAAAAGGAATGCCTCACAGTCAAGTGGTTAATGCATGTCTTAAATTACTATTTGCTAGGTAGGCATTTCACCCTTGTGACAGACCAAGCAGCCTTAAAATGGCTAAACTCAATGAAGAACACCATTGCTTGCTTGACCCACTGGTATATGGCTTACAGGGCTATGACTTTCAAGCAGAACATCGGGATGGAAAGGCTCATATTAATGCCGATTATTTCCTGGGAGGGAGAAGAACCACTTGGAACGGATGACCCGACCGCAGCCTGACCTGAAGGGTCTCCATTAATGGGGGAGGTATGTGTTAGGGTGTACATCCTATCACAGCCAGAAACCCGACAGACCCCAGCCAGTCCTCTTGGAGCAATGGAGGAAGACAGACAGGGGCTGGGTTCCAGTTAGGGGGCAAACTCCTGTCACATCCCCTCCTAGAAAACCCAAGGCCCTACTCTAACCACAGAATTGAAAAGAAGGTGAAAGACTTACCCCAAATCCCCATGGAGATAGACCCCCCCCTTCCCCCGGAGAAGATAGGGAACTCCCAGGAAGAGGAGGAGATGGACCGGGGGGTTGAGAAACAACCAAGCCCTAAGGCAGGGGTCTCAAACTCAAATTGCTTTGAGGGCCAAATGAGGACTTGTAAAGTAACCCGGGGGCCGCATAAGACGCGGGGCCTCATTTGCATAAGGGGCCTCATTTGCATAAATATTTGCATAATGTTACCATACACTAACTTTTAGTAAACATGCCTCTTTAATGAGTATGGATAAAGAAAGACTAAAAGATTTAGAAACAAGAAGACAATAATTAAACTGGGAACCCCAAAAGCCAAACTTGGAATGTACAACACTGTAGAAATAAAACTATAAATTAATTTCCTCTTGTACTAAACAAAGCGCAAACATTAATGATGCACATTTCCCAGAGCTGACATATTCCAGTTAATAAATTCAAAATAAAGAGATATTTTTCTACCTTTTGTGCATTTTTTTCAGTTGCAATTGTTCCAGCCACTTTCTTCTGGTTTCTTCATGTCTTCTGCTAACTCTCCATCGTCTGCTGTCCATTTGCCCTTTCTTCTCTCCTAGTTTTTTTTCCATTCTCTCTCTACATCTGCTTTAACATACTAATCTTTCTCCTTTTTCTCTTTCCTCATTCCTATTTCATCCACTCAAATTTTACCCCTCCATCCTCAATCCCCACTTACTCTCCCAATACCTGGCCAATTGTAGATTTGTCTTCTCTCCCAGACAAAATATTTTTCCCCTCTCCATTTCACTTTCCCAGCTCCATCCCATTCTAATCCTCCCTTCTAGTTCCAGCCCCACCCAGCATCCGCTCCCTTCTAGTCCCCCCATTAGTCCATTTCCAGTCCTATCCTAGCCTCACCATCAGCCCATTTCCAATCCTAGCCCCCCATCAGCCCATTTCCAATCCTAGCTCCCTCCCCTCACAGCCCATTTCCATTCCAAGCCCCCCTTCCCCATCAGCCATTTGCAGTTCAAGCCCCCCTTCCACTCAGCCCATTTCCAGTCCTAGCAACCCCCCCCCAGCCCATTACCAGTCCTAGACCCCCCATAGCCCATTACCAGTCCTAACCTCCCCATAGCGCACTTCCAGTTTTACCCCCCATCACCCCATTTTCAGTCTTACCCCCCCCATAGCCCATTACCAGTCATAACCCCCCTGCCAATAGCCCACTTCCAGCCCTAACCCCCATTACCCCATTTCAGTCAGCCCTTCCATAGCTCATTACCAGTCCTAACTCCCCCCATCAGCCCACCTCCAGTCCTTCCTAACCCCCACCTGCCCATTTCCAGTCCTAGCCCCCACCATAGCCCATTACCAGTCATAACCCCCCTGCCAATAGCTCATCTCCAGTCATAACCCCCCCTGCCAATAGCCCATTTCCAGTCATACCCCCCCCCTGCCAATAGCCCATTTCCAGTCCTCCACACCCCCCCCCTGCCAATAGCCCATTTCCAGTCCTACACCACCCCCCCCCAGGTAAATTTAAAAAAAACCTGGCTTCTGCTGCTCAAGCAGCAAAATCAGCTGTCCTGCGGCCCCTGCCCCTGTGCCCGGAGATCCGAGTCTGCTCTATCAGCGGCGTGCTTTTCAAGCCGCGAGGAGAGTATTCCCCTCTCGCGCGGCTTGAAACCGCGCGAGAGGGGAATACTCTCTTCGCGGCTTGAAAAGCACGCCACTGATAGAGCAGACTCGGATCTCCGGCACAGGGGAAAGGGCCGCAGGACAGCTGATTTTGCTGCTTGAGCAGCAGAAGTCAGTTTTTTTTAAAAATTTGACAATTGATTCTGCCGCTGCCACGGCGGCAACGGCAGAAGCCAGGGTTTTGGGGTTTTTTTGTTTTCCTCCGTCGCGGGCCGCACAAAGTTGTCTCGCGGGCCGCGTGTTTGAGACCCCTGCCCTAAGGCGACCCCCATTGATACTCAACCGGTAGACAGCTCGCCAAACTTGGGGTGGATGCAGCAATAGGAAGCTACGTGGGAAGTGGCGGGGCATCCAGGTAATTCAACATCTGAGGCTCATTCCAACTGAACATTGGACTTGGGGGGGGGGAAGGGGGTTACGGTGAGATTTGATGTGCAGTTTGCTTCAACTGAATAACATTGGGAAGACTGAATTTGCATACTTCCTGTGTAATTTACATATTGTCTATATTTGTATTGCCAAGAAAGACTCTGGTGAGGACTACTTAGGAACCCAGGGAGGGGACTGTTGCCCAGAGAAGGGGTTGTCAGACCTCAGCATGCAAAGGGATCCAACCAACCATCTATTTGGGTTTCACAGCTGTCTCAACTGCTCTAACTACCTCTGAACCAATGTGTCTCTCATATTGGCCACATGGAGCAAGTAAGAACATTGGATGATCTGTGCAGGTGGCCATCCCAGGAGTGTGACATGCCTACATGTACTGCATATATGTGATGGAGCAAAAAATGTACATGAGTGGAAACTTTCATGATAAATATAAAATAACAACTCATGTGTCATACATCTACTACAGGGTGAAGTTGTATGACCCTTTGCAAAGTGCTGCAACAGAGCCAATAAAGTCATTCTGTCAGATGGATGTGATTACAATGTGCATGCTTGCAGACCAAAAGTGCTATCATAAGACATAAAAAAGTATAATAATAATGTGTGCTCTCAAGTCAATGCTGACTTCTGATAACCCAGCAGCTCCTGGGTTTTCTTGGCAGTGTGACCAGAAGTATATTGCCAGGCCTTCCTAACAGGATCTCCATTGCAAGCAAGTTAATACTGTGTGACTTTTAAATACAAGATCTCTGCCTGAGAGCTCTTAAAGGGGTTTTGTTCTTTCTTTCTAAAAGCTAAAATGTTCTCTGTTTTGCAAAAGGGGATTTTTTTGTGTTGTTGGGTGAAGCTCTGCCTATTAGAGTTCATTGCTTCTTTTTCTAGCTTTCCATTCAGAGAGAGCTCTTTGAAGCCACTGACTTCATCAGGTGTTAGAATCAGTATGCAGCCCTGGAAGTGAAGGAGGTGAAAACATACCAGGAAAGGAAAGAACCAGAGCGTGAGCATCCAAAAGTTGCAGAATAAATGACCACAAGGCAGCAAAGAGCAGTGGTGGCTGGTGACTCTCTTCTGAGGGGTACTGAGGTGTCCATCTGCTGACCAGACTTGCTGTCCAGAGGTGTGCTGTCTGCCAGGTGCCAAAATATGAGATGTTAGGTGAGTTTGCCAAGACTCATCAACCCTACTGACTATTATCCAATATTGCTCATCCATGTTGGCACAAATAGCAATGGACTAGTAAACACTAAATATGATGCAAAAATTGTATATAGTTTGGTAATACTCTCATGACCATGTACATAGTTTCTCACACTACCGTCTCCCCTACTTAGGGGTATGTTTACTAAACGCCGTAAGTGTGTGTGGCCGCGGTAGAGTGCGGGTGCTATATAAGGAGTGGGCGTTTCGCGCTGAAGAAGGAAATCCGTGATTTGCATATGTGCTA
The DNA here is from genome assembly GCA_033557465.1 of Ichthyophis bannanicus. Taxonomy (NCBI): domain Eukaryota; kingdom Metazoa; phylum Chordata; class Amphibia; order Gymnophiona; family Ichthyophiidae; genus Ichthyophis; species Ichthyophis bannanicus. The sequence goes on from CM066031.1 coordinate 737,255,651, forward strand.
AGGTGCACCCCGCACCTTAGCGCATCAGATGGCTGCGCGGGAGGCATATGTGGTACGCTGCTGAGCAAACAAAAGAGCAGAGCCACAGCACAATGGTTAAGGCACCTACCAATGGTACAGGGATTGGGGGTTTGATCCCCCACAGAGCCCAATAAAGATGGCTGGCTGATGCAATAATTTAGGTGACATTGAAATAATGGGCAGCATAAGGCGGCAGGCTAATGGGCATAAGGTGGCGTGTTGTTTTAGGAGACATCTCAATATAGGGCGGCATAAGGCAGCGCGCTGCTGTGCAAACAGAAGAGCAGAGCCACAGCACAATGGTTAAGGCATCTACCAATGGTGCAGGGATCAGGGGTTCAATCCCCCAAAGTGCCCAATGAACAAGGCTGGCTGAGGCATTTTGTATTATGGGCATGAGTGCTTTAGGGGGCATGTTATTTTTATTTAATTATCATTACTAGCAAACGCACCCTCAAAGCATGTTAACATGAGGCGCCCCATAAGGCACATTTCAAAGTGCACTGTCCGCCAAGGCACCCTAGAATGTAGCTTATAGGGCGCTTTAGAGGGTGCCGTATGAGGTCCCGCAAGGTCAAAGCACTGTTTATGATGGCAGCACTGTGCAGTTTAAGGAATGAAAAGCATTAGTAGGTGCACTGACATGCAAGGAGGAGCAGCAGTGGAGCACAATGGTTAAGGCACTGACTGCTGATACAGGGGTCATGAGTTTGCTCCCCAGGGTGCCTAATACGTAAGGCTGGCTGTGGCATCAGCTTTGCAATGTACATATGTTTTCCTGCAGCACCGTATGTTTATTTTATTAATTGCTGCCAGCAAACACGCCCTCACGTGCTGTAAGTGAAGGTGCCGTATAAGGCACCCTATAAGGCACTCCATAGGGCATATTATAGAGTGCACTGTCCACACCACGGCACCCTAATATGTCCCCTATAGGGCACCCTATAGGTTGTGTCACAGGATAATGTATAGTGCACCTTATATGGACGGGAACCATAAGGTGCTATATAGGGTGCCCTATGGAGCGCCCTCAGAGGCACCCTATGGGTACAGTACGCTGAGGGTGTTTTTGCTGGCATAAAAATATGTACATTAACAAAAAATAATGCTGTGGAACACCCTAGCAAATAACCCCTCTGTGGGTTTGAACCCATGATCTCTGGCTGCATAGGTAGTAAAGTAACCATTGTGCTACAGCTCTATAGTTGATAGCAAGCCCCTGGCTGGCTGCAAAGAGCCTGCACGTCACTGCACAGACAGTCTACTGTGCTCACCAGGATAGGGTTAGCCCACCAGTACCCATGATGCACTGCACATGCAAATCAGCTGTCCACAGATGAACACAAAATGGGGAATGCACCCCCACAGCACCTCGCCCTGGTAGGGGGTACTGACCGGGTGTTTTACTGGCACAGAGTACCTACATACCATCACATTGTGTGTTTACTGAGCTCACTCTGAGTGTGCGATGAGGCGCCTAGGACCAGGTCCACAACACCTTCCATGGCTGAGGGAGATCCAAAGCAGTGTTAATGTGTAAGATAGGTAGTCTGCACAAACACTGTCTCAGTCAGGTGTAGCCCCCATGGACCCCCAGGTGGGATATGCACCACCACCACCACCACCCCCCCCCCCTCTGGGCCAAGGGTGGCAAACATGGTCTCCCATCAATAGATCCACCTTATACCTCCCTGCAAAGGTGGCAGTAGAGGGGAACATAGACCCCAGTCCTCCTGAGGAACAAACACCCCACAGGGCAGTCAATGCAGCTCTATACACATCCATAACACAATAGCAGACAGACATTAGACCAGGATATGGTAAGCTGCACCCCACCACTATCTTATATTCTCCTGCAGCAAGCCATCAGCCACTGCACCCTGCAAGCTGCTCCATCAGGACACATACCAGCTACAAACAGTCTGCTAGTTAGTCCATAGTGCATGTTCCCAGTGAAGATGCATGCACCCAGAACTGGAATGGCAGCATACACAGATATATCAGTGACTGGGCCCCAAAAGGACACCCATATATATCACATGAGAGAAATACTATATAGCACTATGGGGTTGCCTAGCCATACTGTGGTCACTGCACAGTCAGGGTGAGAGTGATCTCTCAGCAGGACATACTGAGGTCACCCTGTCTGTGTAGGTGGTGGCCGGGCACCACAATGTCCCAGTCAGTGCCCTATGCCCTGTGCAGATGCACCCTGGCAAGGCCACCCTGTCCAGCCTACACCCATGGTACCTTGCTCCTCATTATGCACATTGGCAGCCCAATACTGGCAACATTGCTGGCAGTGTGGGCTGTGGAAGGTGTTTGCAGCCACCACACACTGGATAGACAGACAGCCACCCCCACACCTATGCCAGCATTGTGCTACTATAGAGGGGTTCAGCAGCCATACCCACCACACCAGTCCTGGACACAGTACATGCATGGATATGGTACTCATTACTGTTAGGGGTCACATTCCAGGGTGGTAAACACTGTCAGAGACCAGACCTGCAACACACACCGCAGACATCTGAATGATTGTTATGGTGGAGCTCCATGAACAAACTGTGCTTTACGTAGGACTGGAGATCTGCCAGTTATCATAGCAAACGTTTGATAGCTGTGTACCGTATACCCAGGTGTAGGGTGGCATTGCAGAGGTATGCAACTGCTAGTATTGGGAGATACAGGCAGGGCCCAATGTCCAGCCTCTCCAGGAGGCATTGGCCAATGGGGCCTGTGGGTGTGTCTGGCCCTGTTGGCTGCTGCTCTACGGCAGGGTTTCCCAACTCCAGTCCTGGTGTTCCAAACACTGTTCTGGTTTTCATGCTGTCCCTCATAGATATGCATGAGCTACATCTGCATACCATGGGGGTGGTGCATAGCTATGCAGCACAGGCATCATTATTAGAGGCAGCATGGAACCTGAATGGTGTGGGGCCCTCCAGGACTGCATTTGGGAGACTCTGCTCTAGGTAATGTGCCTGTTTATGGTGTCTATGAATGGTGTGTTAAAATATAGGCGTATGAACCATGCATATGTTCTTAGCTATACAGTTTTGTCCTTACTATCACGCTTTAGTTGTGGGAAAAATATGTGGACTGGATTGGCAGTAGCCCCAGCTGGGATTTGAGCCTGTGACCTTCTGTTCCTATACACACTGTCTGTGTGCACTGCACCACCGTGTTGCCACAGATATGCTGTGTTCCCTGGGGAGTCCATGACTGTACATCCGACAGAGCCTGTCTGTTGCGGTGGATGGTGCCAGCCTGCACAGGCCTAGGCCACTGTCTGCTGTGGTTTGCAGCCACTGCCCCCTCCGCCACCTGTACCCTACCACAAACATGCAGACATGTCCCTATCTGGGAAAAACATATGACCTGAGTGAGTTGTAGCACTCCAGGACTGAGTTTGGGGGACTCGGCTGTAGGTAATGGCCATTGTTATGGTTTGTGTGCAGTGTAGGCTAAAATATAGGTGTTGGGACCATGCTTATGTTCTCTGCAATAAAAGAGTGTCTGTACTCTCACTGTTTAGTGGTGGGTAAAGCTATGGGGACTGGGTTGTCAGGAGCCCTAGCTGGGATTTGAACCTGTGTCCCTCTGGTCCTACAGGTACTGGCTGTGTCCGCTGCACCACACTGTGGCCACAGAGACAGAGCAGTCTCTGGAGATAGGAAACCTGGCCGCAAGAGTCAGACACCCTGCTCTGCACAATTTTACTGTGGCTCGTTTACCTTGTATGGGGACAAGGGTGCACAAAAAACTCAAATATGCCCTTCAAAAAAGGGGAGAAAGATATAACAACAAGCTGCGCAACAGTGATATCAATGGGCAACCTGAATTACACTCCCAGGAAAGCTCCATTACATTGCAGTGCTTTTGAAAGAGTCTACGGAGCGTAGACCCTTCCAAAAATCATTTCTATTGTTTGGGGCTTTCCTGGGAGTGTTTGTTATTGTTGCCCATTAATAGCACTGTTGCCCAGCTGGATTATAATTTATTTGGAATTTGTTGTGGTCATTTTCAAGTTATATTTGCTATTTTCTTCTGTGCACATGTATCACACTGCTCACGTTTTTTAGGTTTCCCCGCTTTTGCTGTACATTGCTGACGTAAATGGTTTCTCTTCCCTTTAAATGCGCTCTACCGCGAGTGTTTCACTCGCGGTAGTTTTTACATGTAAATTCGGCCCCGCTCCTGTGCGGGGAGCCTCTCCCCTCCCACTCTCCACCCATTGACCCCATCTCACCGCCCCTCGGGGGCCTTCCTCCGCCCTCCGTTAGCCTTTTCCCGCCTCTATTGCACATCAGCGCACCGCAAACGTGCGCGTTTTCGTCGCACGTGTGCGGGGCCTGTTAATGTGACGCGCACGCGTGCGGGGCACTTAAGAGCACTTAAATGCATCATTTTAGAGCGCTCAAGTGCGCCCCGCACAAGTGCGCAGTTTAGTAAACATACCCCTAAATGTTCAATTCTTCCTTGTATAATGTTGGATAATGTTGATCACTGTTCAAACGTTCTATGTATAATGTTTAAGTTGTAATGTAAACCGCTCTGAGTGAAGGACAAAGCGGTACAGAAAAATGTTTAAATAAATAAAATAAATAAATGATACTGCTAGGTATCCCTCTGAGTGTATCAAAAGTGACTTCATGGCTTTAGGACTGAGAATGAAGCAGATAGGTGCACAGGTGGTGTTCTTTTCAATCCTTCCTGTTGAGGGTAAAGGCCGAGGAAGAGAAGCTCACATCCTGGAGATGAAAACATGGCTGTGTGGATGGTGTCATCGAGAGCATTTTGGTTTACTGGACCATGGGATGATGTTCCAAGGCCTGCAGAGCAGAGATGGTGTCCATCTGTTTAAGAAGGGTCAAAGTGTCTTCTGCAGTAAGCTGGCTAACTTTAAACTAGATTCTTTGGAGATGGGTGAAGAAAGACCCCAGATAAGTGAAAGCCCCCAGGTAAGTGAAACATTAAATACCGCTGCAGAAATGTTTAAAAGGGGCAACATCTGGAAAGAGGTGTATATAAATGCCTGTAGCATGGGAAATAAGATCCCAAATGTTGGGGCTTTACTGGAAGCGATTGAGTTGAATTTGGTGATTGTTCCTGATGATCTTAAGATGGCTAAACAAATAGAAAAAGTGACGGTGAAAGCCAGAAGGATGCTTGATTGGAAAGGGAGAGGAATGTCCAGCAGGAAAATGGAGGTGATAGTGCCTCTGTATAAATCTCTAGGGTGACCTCTTTGGAGTATTGTGTGCAATTCTGGAGACTGCACCTTCAAAAGGATATAAACAGGATGGAGTTGATGCAGAGGGTGGCTACTAAAATGGTTAGTGGTCTTCATTGTAAAGCATATGAGGACAGACTTAAAGATCTTAATATGTACTGTATATGTTAGAGGAAAGGTGGGATAGAGAAGATATGATAGAGACGTTTAAGTACCTCCATAGCATAAATGCACAAGAGGTGAGCCTCTTTTGATTGAAAGCAAGCTCTGCTTCGAGGGAATATAGGATGAGGGTGAAAGGGGATAGACTCAGGAGAAATATGAAGAAATATTTCTTTACGTAGAGTGGTAGATACGTGAAATAGTCTCCCAGTGGAAGTAGTAGAGATGAGGACAGTATCTGAATTCAAAAAATCATGGGACAAACACATAAGATCTCTAAAGGAAAAAAAGGGGATTACTGTGGTTGATATGGAAGGGCAGACTAGATAGACCATGTGGTATTTTTCTGTCATTATGTTTCTTTCTTCCAAGGCAATGGAGGGTTAAGTGATTGTCCCAAAGCCACAAGGAGGAGAAGTAGGATTCAAACTCTAGTTTGTTTCTTACTGAGCCAGTGCTCCAGTCATTTGGCTACACCTCCACCCTTTTTGTTATACCACTCTCTAGAATAAACAAGACTAAAGGTCCCTGCCTGCAATGGCCTAAACCCAGGATTTGAAACAACCTGGCAGGCACATTCTAAGACAGTTGTAAACCACACCTAGGGCCTAACTGCAGCGGTACACCTGCAGTATGGACTAGACTGGACTTCTGTCCAAAGGACAAGCCACATGTGAGGGCAAGATGTTGTTCCTCCACTTTTCCTCCTAAGCCAAACAACATTTGCACACAGAGGTCCACTGGACTACTGTGTGGCACTAATCCCTGAGGCAGCACATTTGCATGGCGTGCGATTCCCTTGTGATCTGCTGTACACTACAAGATAAGTACTTTTGCACATACACCAAACTCAAACCTTATTCATGATCTATGAGGTCCATCCCAGAACATCCGTCCCTATCTGGTGGGCCATGCACACTTGCTCCTTCGTCATACAAGACATGTGGGTTTTGGGCAATGTGATCAGGGTTGCAATTATGGCTGCAATTGTTGCTATGTTTGCCAGTATTCGTTAGGCCCTTTATTTCCCAGGATGCACCTCACAATCTGAGCACCTATGTCAGGGGTGGGGAACCCTGGTCCTGGAGAGCCACAGACCAGTCAGGTTTTCGGGATAGCCCTAATGAATATGCATGAGATATATATGCATTAGAGAGATCCTGCCAACCTGACTGGTTTGTGGCCCTCCAGGGCTGGATTTGGAGACCCCTGCCTTACACCTCTGTCATTTAAGATTGTGAGTGGGCAAGGTGCAGATGTCCAAAACATCAAAAAGGTTAGATAGAATGTGTCACATTCCTCCTCACTTCTCACCACCACCAAAATATTGTCTATTAGACAACTTTTTGGTGGTGGTGAGAATCGAGAAGGAATGTGACACATTCTATATACCCTTTCGATGTCTAGGACATCTGCACCTTGCCCACTCACAATCTTAAATGACAGAGGTGTAAGGCAGGGGTCTCCAAATCCAGCCCTGGAGGGCCACAAACCAGTCAGGTTGGCAGGATATCTCTAATGCATATATATCTCATGCATATTCATTAGGGCTATCCCGAAAACCTGACTGGTCTGCGGCTCTCCAGGACCAGGGTTCCCCACCCCTGACCTATATGCTACTTTTGTCCCTATGCAGAATGCAGTGATCCATCACATCAGCTCTGGAATGTGCAGAGACATTGTTTGCTTCATGCACATAACAGCCAGCACATGTGCATGTGTCTTTTTTGACTGGCCACCTTGAATGTGATGAACAGCACACATCACCTGAACATAAGAACATAAGATATGCCATACTGGGTCAGACCAAGGTCCATCAAGCCCAGTATCCTGTTTCCAACAGTGGCCAATCTAGGTCATACGTACCTAGCAGTTTCCCCAAAAGACACAGGTTCCACAATGCTTGTACTGGGTCAAGCATTGATATCCTGAGTCCCTTCTTAATAATGGTTTATGGACCTTTCCTCCAGGAACTTGTCCAAACCTTTTTTAAACCCAGCTACACTAACAGCCTTTACTACATTCTCCGGTAACAATTTCCAGAGTTTGATTACACGTTGAGTGAAAAAATATTTTATTTTATTAGTCTTAAATAGTTTACCCTGCAGCTTCATTGCATGTCCCCTAGTCTTTCTATATTCTGATAACGTAAACAATCGATCTACTTTTACCCGTTACACTCCGTTCATTATTTTATAGACTTCTATCATATCTCCCCTCAGCCGTCTCTTTTCCAGGTTAAAGAGCCCTAACCTTTTTAGCCTTTCTTCATAGGAGTATCCTTCCATCCCCTTTACCATTTTGGTGGCTCTTCTCTGAACCTTTTCTAATAACGCTAAACCTGGTACCCAGAACAAGCACTGCAGCAGACGGTCTTTTCAGATTTTGGCCAAAATAAGAAAAAATAGCTCCATTAAATTATCAAAAAGTATGGTATTTAATACTGGAGCCAAAAAAGAAAAAGAGAGAAGAGAGCAGGTCTCAGATCAACATGGGACTTTCAATAGGCAACGGGGAAATCCCTCCAGCCACTGTCCCAACACATCAACGACCCATAAATCTCCCTTCTCTCATAGTTAACCAACCAATTAAATTACAGCCCAGCAGATCAAAAGCCTTAAACACATCTTATCTTCAACAGTTTCCAAGAAATCAATCAAAGAAGATCTCATTTGCTGCTCAGATCTGGCGCCCATTAAGCATTTCACTAGACATGCTTCTTCAGGGGGGTAAGGAATTATAACTGTTGAAAAACACAAAAAAACCATGAAATATTGCTCTCCATAATTACCATAAACACCAGACAAATAACCACATGAATGTAAAACACCACTTACCACTACCAGTTAGTCTTCACCAAACATTCAATCCGAGCCACACCGCAACAAAACCGGACCAACTAAAAACGCCACACATGTGACCTAAGATATACTCTTACATTTAACTACTTAAAAGAGAAACTGATACCCAACTCCACAAGCCAATAATTTCACAGGCACACACTCCAATCAATTTGCAAATTAAAACCTCCTGGAATCACTGTCTGTTATCAAAAAATCCACTGTTCATACACAATCAAAATTTGTTCCCTGGTACAGCCTCTCCTCCCTGTCCCTACTGTATCAATACAAAAACACTGCAGATCACTAAAAACATGACCATTTTCTAAAGAATGCTATACAATAGGAACCTCTCATCTCTTACAATTTAACTGACTTCTATGCTCACTTATCCGTGTCCTAAAAGACTGTACTGTCTTCCCAATATACATTACCCAAAAAGGGCAACATATCCCATACACAACATATGTAGATTCACAAGAAGTCATGATCCTCAACCTGTAATCCTTACTAATATACTAAAATGTCTGGATATCACAAGACACCAAACAAATGGAACAATTCCCACAACCCCTACGGCCCATCCTCTCCTCACTCCCCAAAACCAGTGGACACAAACATGCAGGACTCAGCATCTCTTTTAAATTTTGATCCCCCAACCAAACACACCAGGTTCGTTTGTCAACCAACCCGGGAATTGCTCTCAAAACATTAGCGTGTTTCAAAATAATACGCTGGATCCTAAAACTAAAAGGAGAATATTTAGATATAAAATTAACACACCCATCATCCAACATCATTTCCTTTCCACATGGAACAACAACAAATCAACAACAAACAACAAATCTCTATTACTAAACAAAGCCCAATGATATGCACGATCCACTACCCGAGCTGGATAGTCTCTAGCCCTAAAATCAGCCATCAAACTCTTAAGGGCATTTTACTAAACGGTGCTAACGTCGCAACTGCGATGTTATTGCGTGATACGTGACAATATCGCGCAATAATGGTGCATTGCCATGCGAGAACGTCACGTATCGTGTGATAACGTCTCCGGCGGCATTAAGGTGTGCAGAGGGTGGAGTAAGGCTCCCCAGAGGGCGGAGTAAGGCTCCCCAGGGGCAGAGATATGGGGTCAATAGGCAGAGAGTGGGCGGGGAGAGGCTCCATGTACACTAACGCCGTGAAATGAAGGTCTGAAAATTAGCGTCAGTGAAAACCTCGCACTAGAGACACATTTGCAGGAGAGAGAAACCAGTTCAGTCAGCAATGTACAGCAAAGCCAGGGAGACCAAGAAAGGTGATAGTAGTGATACATGTGCAGCAGCAGCATAGTGGCCAAGTACAAAGGGCACGACGGAGAGGTTGCAAATGGGGTACAGGGGGCTGAAGGCGGGACTTGCAGTGGGGCATCTGGGGCACAGCGTGAACTAGGCAGATGCCTAGATGACACAAAGGAAAACAGAAACTGCAAATCAGCAAGCCAGCAACTGACCAAAGTCAAACATGCCCATGAGTGTGTGTCCCACAGTGGATGGCCTGGGACTACGCACCACCAGTACCACCGACATAAGGGCATGTCAGCATGGTGGTGGAGGGGTGCTGGTGGTGGAGGGGGCAGTGGCATCTGCCCACAACACACCAAGGCCAAGCCCTGTTCAGGTGGGTGCCATGCACTGCAAAAGACAAGGTCTGTCTGACGAACAGTCACGGTATCCCCAGGGAATGATGTACCTCTGTGACAACAGTTTGGTGCGGTACACACAGCCAGTATATTCAGGGGCAGAAGGCCACAGGTTCAAGTCCCAGCTGTGGCCCCTGCAGACCAGGTCCCCACATTTTACCCAGTACTAAACCGTGGTAATAAAGATGGAATCATTATTGCTGATAAAAGAAACACGCCATAAACGCCTATATTGTACTCTACAGAGCACATACACCATAAACATGTGCAATCCCTAGAGCAGAGTTTCCCAACTCCAGTCCTGGAGGGCCAAACACCATTCAGGTTGTCAGGATGTCCCTAATAAAAATGCATGAGATGCATTTACATGCACCGCCCCCATTGTAAGCAAATGTATCCATGCCTATTCATTGGGGACAGCATGAAAACCTGAACCGTGTTTGGCCCACCAGGACCAGAGTTGGGAACCTCTGCCCTAGAGCAGCGGCCAACAGGGGCACAAACACCCACAGGCTCCACTATTCAGCGTCTCATGGAGAGTCAGGCTGTTGGGCCCTGTGCAGAGCAGCATCTACCAATATTAGCACCTGCATACCTTAGCAATGCCGTCTTAAACATGGAAACATGTTCCACATATATCAAAAATTTGTTGACAGAGAGTCATCATAGCAACCTTTCTGATATCTGTGGAGTGTGTTTCAGGTTTTGTTTCTGACACTGTTTAACACCCCAGGGAGTGACCCTAACAGTATTGAGTACCAAAGCAATGCCTGCACTGTGCCCAGGACTGGTGTGGCGGCCAGGGCTGCCAACCACCTCTCTCTTTGCACAATGCTGAAATAGGTGTTCGAGTGTGCGTATGTCTATCCAGTGTTATGTGGCTGCCTACACCTTACTGAGCCCACAATGCATGCACTGTTTCCAGTGTTAGCTTGCCAATGTGCATAATGAGGAGCAAGGTACTGTGGGTATGGCATGGACAGGGCGGCCTCAGCAGGATGCATCTGCACAGGGCATAGGGCAATGGCTGGGACATTGTAATGCCTGGCCACCGTGGCCACAGCATGTCATGCTGGGAGGTCACTCTCACCCTGACTGAGCAGTGGCCACAGCATGGCTAGGTTCCCCCATAGTGCTATATAGCATTTTTCTCAAGTGATATCTATGGGTTCCTTTTTCTAGGGCCCAATCACTGACATACCTGCTTGATGTGTGTGCTCACATCCCATTTTTGGTTGCACACAGTTCTTCCAGGAACATGCACTATGTACTAGCTAGCAGATTGTCTGCAGTTAGCATATGTATGGTTGGAACACCTTGCAGGGTGCAGCGGGTGGAGACTGACTGTGCCATTTGCTGATGAATGTCATATAGATGTGGGGGCAGCTGAGCTTTTCTGGGCCTACTGCCCCATGTGATGCATGCAGATCTGCATTGACTGCTCTATAGGGTGCCCATTCCCCAGCAGGACTGGGGATGATGGTCCCCTCTACTGCCACCATTGCAGAGATGTAGAATGTGGATCTGTTGGTGGGAGATCCTGTCCCCCACCCTGACCAACAGAGGGTAGGTTGGGTGGTGCTACATAATTCGCTTTGGGGGTCCAAACACCACCCTTCATTTATAACATGTGACCATGGCACCCACACAGGATATGCACTATTCTAGGTGCATCATAGTCCACAAGGGCTAAACGTGACTGGAAAATACAGATGGACACAAGTGTATCCTAGGTGTGTCTGCAGAGACTACCCATCACACACTGGCACTGATGGGGACCTGCAGCGCAGCTTATCTCAGCCAAGCCAGAAGCTGTGGACCAGGTGCTGGGCCCCCCCCCCCTCACCCTCAGGGTGAGCACAGGAACTGCAAGATGTCACGGTCTGTAGCTACTCTGTGCCAGTAACACACATGGTCAGTTCCCCCTACCAGGCCGGGGTGCTATAGAGGCGCATACCCCATCTTGTGTTCAGATATAGGCTGCTGATCTGCATGTTCAGTGCATCATGGTTACGGGTGGGTTTACCCTATCCTGGTAACCACAGCAGACAGTTTGTGTGGTGTCCTGCAGTCTTTCTGTAGCCAGCCAGCAGCATGTTAGACACTTACATAAGAACATAAGATATGCCATACTGGGTCAGACCAAGGTCCATCAAGCCCAGTATTCTGTTTCCAACAGTGGCCAATCTAGGTCATATATACCTAGCAGTTTCCCCAAGAGACACAAGTTCCACAATGCTTGTACTGGATCAAGCATTGATATCTTCGATCACTTCTTAATAATGGTTTATGGACCTTTCCTCCAGGAACTTGTCCAAACCTTTTTTAAACCCAGCTACACTAACAGCCTTTACTACATCCTCCGGTAACAAATTCCAGAGTTTGATTACACGTTGAGTGAAAAAATATTTTCTTTTATTAGTCTTAAATAGTTTACCCTGTAGCTTCATTGCATGTCCCCTAGTCTTTCTATATTCTGATAAGGTAAACAATCGATCTACGTTTACCCATTCCACTCCGTTCATTAATTTATAGACTTCTATCATATCTCCCCTCAGCCGTCTCTTTTCCAGGTTAAAGAGCCCTAACCTTTTTAGCCTCTCTTCATAGGAGTATCCTTCCATCCCCTTTACCATTTTGGTGGCTCTTCTCTGTACCTTTTCTAAAATCACTATATCCTTTTTAAGATACGGCGACCAGAATTGCACACAATATTCAAGGTGCGGTCTCACCATGGAACGATATAGAGGCATTATAATATCTTTTGTTTTATTTTCCATTCCTTTCCTTATCATACCTAGCATTCTATTTGCTCTCTTGGCCGCCGCTGCACACTGGGCCGAGGGTTTTAACATGGTATCCACAATGACGCCTAAATCTTTTTCCTGGGTGGTGGTTCCTAATGTGGAACCTTGCATCGTGTAACCATAGTTTGGGTTGTTCTTCCCTAGGTGCATAACCTTGCACTTGTCCACATTAAATTTCATCTGCCATTTTGATGCCCAGTCTTCCAATTTATCAAGATCCTCTTGCAAGTTTTCACAATCCTCTTGGGTTTTAACAACTTTAAATAGTTTTGTGTCATCTGCAAATTTGATAACGTCACTCGTTATTCCACTTTCCAGGTCATTTATGAATATGTCAAAAAGCAGCGGACCCGGCACAGATCCCTGGGGTACACCACTATTCACCTTTCTCCATTGGGAAAATTGGCCATTTAGCCCTACCCTCTGCTTTCTATCTTTTAACCAGTTCCTGATCCACAATAGTACACTGCCTGCTATCCCATGACTCTAGTTTTGCCAAAAGTCTCTGATGAGGGACCTTGTCAAAGGCTTTCTGAAAGTCCAGATACACAATATCAACCGACTCACCTTTGTCCACCTGTTTATTCACACCTTCAAAAAAACATAACAGATTAGTAAGACAAGATCTTCCTTGTCTAAAGCCATGTTGGCTGTCTCCCATTAGGTTGTGACTATCTACATGCTGAGTAATTTTATTCTTTATGATGGTTTCTACCATTTTTCCCAGTACTGACGTCAGGCTCACCGGTCTGTAGTTTCCCGGATCACCCCTGGAACCCTTTTTAAAAATTGGTGTTACATTGGCGATCCTCCAATCTTCAGGTATTAGAGATGATTTTAATGATAGTTCACAGATTACTTATAGCATTTCTGGAATCTCATATTTCAGTTCTTTCAACACCCTTGGATGTATACCATCTGGCCCAGGTGATTTGCTACTCTTCAGTTTATCTAATAGTTGTAAGACATCTTCCTGATGTATCGATATTTCCTTCAATTCTTCCGCACCTTTAAATACCACTTCAGTCATGGGTAACATCCCTACATCTTCCTCAGTAATGACTGAAGCAAAGAATTCATTCAGTCTCTCCGCTATCGCCTTGTCGCCTCTTAGTGCTCCTTTAACCCCTTTATCATCTAATGGGCCAACTGACTCTCTCACAGGTTTTTTGCTACGAATGTACTTGAAAAGGTCTTTATTTTGCGTTTTTGCTTCCGCAGCAAGCTTCTTCTCAAATTCTCTCTTTGCCTGCCTTATCAATGCCTTGCATTTGACTTGCCAGTGCTTGTGCTGTTTCCAGGTTTCGTCGTTTGGCTCTTTTTTCCATTTCCTGAAAGATGATTTTTTGGCAACAACAGCTTTTCTGACCTCACCTTTAAACCATGCTGGCAGTTTTTTGGACTTCAGTCCACTTTTCTTAAAGCGTGGAATACAGCAGGTCTGGGCTTCCAAGATAGTATTTTTCAACAACACCCAAGCTTGATGTACGTCTTTAACCTTCACAACTGCTCCTTTTAGTTTTTTCTTAACTGTTTTCCTCATTTTATCATAGTCTCCCTTTCGAAAGTTAAAGGGTAGTACTGTGGATTTCCTTACTATCCCTCCTCCACTAATTAAATCAAAGGCGATCATGCTATGATCACTATTGCCAAGTGGCCCCAACACCCTTATCTCTTGCACTAGATCTGGTGTTCCACTAAGGACTAGGTCTAATATGGCTTCCCCTCTGGTCGGTTCATGAACCAGCTGCTCCAAGAAGCAATCATTTATTTCATCTAGGAACTTTATCGCCCTAGCATGTCCTGACGTGACACTGACCCAGTCAATACCGGGGTAATTGAAATCACCCATTATTATTACTGCGCTGTAACGTTTGTTAGCTTCCTTGATTTCTTTGAGCATTTCATCATCCATTTGGTCATTCTGGCCAGGTGCTCGATAGTACACCCCCACTGCCATTGCCTTCCCCCTTTTATATGGAATTTCAATCACTATAGATGTGTAGCCCACTGGTTACTTCAATGACTGTAGAGGCAGAGGTCAAGGGTTTGATCCACAGTGGTGTTATTTAAGACTGCTGTTTGAGGCGTTTGCTTTTACTTTAAATCAGTGCTGCTAGCAGAAACACCCTCACAGTGCTGTAGCCTAAGGTGCCTCATAGGCACCCTATAGGGCGCCCTATAAAGTGCCCTATAGGGCACATTATAGGGTGCCTTGGCAGACAGGACACTTTATAATGTGACCTATGGGACACCTTATGAGGCACCTTAGGTTACGGCACTGTGAGAGTGTTTTTGCTGGCAGCACTGATTTAAATTAAAAGGAAATGCCTCAGACAGCCTTCTTAAAATAACACCACTGCAGGATCAAACCCATGACCTCTGCCTCCACAGTCATTACAGTTACCAGTGGGCTACATCTTCATAGGATCTAGCACTGCGCTGGTATGAACTTAGGGTTAACGCGAGTTAATGTGCCACGGCGCCCACTAACACGCGATACAGATTCTTGCTACCTTGCCGCCGGACCTCCCACTACCTTATATGGCATTCTTCACATTAATGCTGCAACTAGCGCCGGTAACATTAAGACGGTTTAGTAAACATACCCCTTAGATTTAATCTTAAAATCAAGGGTGTCAGAACAATTCCTCCAAAATCTAATGAATTGTGAAAAAGGCAATCCCTCCCACAACCGCATAGGATGTGCACTAGAATAATGCGGGAATGTGTTCCTATTGGTTGATTTTCTATAAACTGAGGTTTCCCACCCCGTTTTGCCTCATCTTATCAAAACATCCAAAAAAGCAATAGTATCCCTATGACATGTATAAGTGAACTGTTAACAATGATCTACTCCATTCAACCAACAATAAAACTGGTCCAAGGAATCCACATACCCCTTCCAAATTAAAAAAAAAAGTCATCTCTATATCTAGTCCAAAGTTTAACTTGGGATACAAACGGTGCTGTCGAAAGCCATTTCTGCTCATATACCCCCATGAACAGATTGACGATCGATAGGGCAAACGTAGCCCCCATGGCTACCCCAGAAACCTGATGATAAATCACCCCCTCAAAACTAAACTAATTCTGATATAAGGCTAACTCGGCCAGTTCCATGACAAATCGTATCATACAGTCTGTAAGGTCACGCCAATAGAATAAAGCTGCCTCAACGACTTCCAAAGCTGCCGATTGAGGAATACTTGTATACAACGCCGTAACATCAAGGGTGACCAACAGAGTATCGGGCTCCAAAGCCTGTGAATTTATTGGCTTGTGGAGTTGGGTATCAGTTTCTCTTTAAGTAGTTAAAGGTAAGAGTATATCTTAGGTCGAATGCTTGGCATTTTTAGTTGGTCCGGTTTTGTTGAAGTGTGGCTGGGATCAAATGTTTGGTGAAGACTAACTGGTTATGGTAAGTGGGCTTTTACATTCATTTGGTTATTTGTCTGGTGTTTATGGTAATTATGGAGAGCAATATTGTATGGGGTTTTTTTGTGTTTTTCAACAGTTATAATTCCTTACCCCCTGCAGAAGCATTTCTAACAAAATGCTTAATGGGTGCCAGGGAGAAGCGTTGGGGTGATGCAGATCTTTTTTTTTTTTTTTTAAGTTTTATTTTCATTTTCAAAACAATACAACCAACATATCACACAGCAACGACAACCTAAGTCTATAAACATATAAGACTATAAAACATAAAACATCCCCTCCCTCCCCCCCCCCCCACCCACTCCTCCAGGGGATCATAACAGCATGGCATGGTGTGTCATAATGAGAATACCTCAAAGAAAGGATAAAAGGAAAGAGAACCACACAAAGCATGCACTTCATCATTGACGTCTATCTCAATGTTAATCAGACATATTATGAAAAAATCATTTAGCAACATTTATATAATCATCTAACATCTTCCACTTAAGGTCACTGCGATCCGTTAGCGACAGGGCCCTGCGAGGTAACCGCTCGTACTTACTATACAAACACACATGATTCCACCATTCCAACATGGTTAAAGAAGCTGTGCATTTCCAGTTACGTGTAACTAAATGGATCGCTAACCCCAACATAAAATCTAGGAGGAAATGCCCCTCTTTAGGTAAGGAAGGAAGCCGGGCCGCAGATCTAAGGCCTATGACCTGCCAGGTAAGGGGTTCATGAATTTGAAGAATACGTTGGATCTGTTGCCAAACCCGTACCCAAAAGGATCGCACTCCGGAGCATTCAAACATAATATGAACTAGGGTGCCAGGTTGACTTGCACATGTCCAACAAAGTGCACTAGTGCCCGGAGCCCATTTAGCTACCCTGACCGGGGTATAGAAGCATCTGTGCGCAAAATAGAAGAGAGTCTGAGTGACCGAGGTAGATCGAGAGACTCGGACTTGTTTGCACCAAAACCTCTTCCACTGCTGCGCAGATAGCGCCAACCCCGTATCCCGTTCCCAAGCCCTCTGAACGCCCTGCATAGGAGGGCTACCAGGCCGGCACAGCTCCTTGTAGAAAAGTGCCGCCACTCCAGTGGCTCGAGCAAGTTCCCGGGCTATCTCTACTACCCCAGGGTCCTCTCTTCCATCTCGAGGATCCACCCGGGAGTTTACAAGACAGTGCCGAAGCTGCACCCACTGGAAGTATAACCGAAGTGGAAGGCCAAATTCCTGATGTAGCTCCCTATAATCTTTCCAGCGAGTTCCTCTAATGAGTTGCTGTACAGTCCATATACCTTTTAAATACCACGGGCGCCACAGAATAGGCTTTTTTGAGATTTTAAAGCAGGGATTGTTCCAGATCGGTAATCGAAGTATCGAGCATCTATCGGGGCCACAGGCGTGTATGAGGGCCCTAAATGCCTCCAATGTATCTATGATCATTATGGGATATTGTGCACAGTGACTCAATTGCATACCCGGAAGAAACTCTAGTGGTAGCGGAGCGAGGAGCTTCTCCTCAATTTCTAGCCAAACAGGTCGCACGATGGCCCGATCCTCCAGCCATCTTGCTCCTTGCCTGAGGAGAAATGCTCTATGATATGCCAGGAAATCAGGGAAACGCACCCCACCCTCCTCACGACAGAGCTTAAGTTTCCGCCGCGCGATCCGTGGAGTTTTATTTCGCCATAAAAACCGACTTAGAATATGTTCCACTCTCTGATACGTTCGCGGTGGGAGCAGGCCGGGCACCATTTCTAACACATAGTTGATCTTTGGTAGAAGCATCATTTTAATGGTCTCCAGCCGCCCCCACCACGATAATACCAAAGGGGACCATTTAAGGGTCATCTCTCGGGCAATTGACACAATCGCCTCGGCATTAAAACGAATGGTTTCCTCTAAGGGGTAGCAATAGTGAACACCTAGAAACTTTACCATATGAGCCTCCCACACAAATGGGAACGCACTCATATCTTCCTTAAACAGCCAGCGATTCAACGGGAAAGCCACCGACTTCGTCCAATTGATTTTATAGCCAGATAATGAGGAATATCGATCAATGACCTCTAACACCTGGGGAACCGACTCGGGCGTGACAAACAGAAGGAGATCATCTGCGTATGCAGAAAGTTTTACCTCCATTCCAGCGATCCGCGCACCACTGATCTCCGCACATTGCCTAATGAGAAGGGCCAAAGGCTCCAGCGCTAAATTGAATAGCATGGGAGAGAGGGGGCATCCTTGGCGAGTACCTCTATGCAATGAAAGTTTGTGGGATTTAATGCCATTAACACATATATGCGCGACGGGCTGGGTATACATGACCTTTACAAGGTTGAGAAAGCCGGGGCCTATACCGAACCACTGAAGAGCGGAGAACAAAAAGGGCCACTCGAGCCGATCAAACGCCTTCTCGGCATCGAGGGAGAGCCCAACCAGGGGGCCTTCCATGTGCTCAGAATTTGCAAGCACGTGACAGAGAAGTCGTGCGTTATCCGCGGTAGACCGCCCTTCTGTGAAACCACATTGATCCGGGTGAATCAAAAAAGGTAACTTCCCCGAGAGCCGGGCCGCTAAGACCAACGCGTATATCTTATAGTCGATATTTAAAAGGGATATGGGTCGATAATTAGCCGCCAAATGTGGATCCCGGCCAGCCTTTTCGAAAACTACCACATTCGCCTCTGCAAATGCACCCACCTGCGACTCAGCCTCAAGCAAGAGTTTAAAATATTGATGAAGATAGGGAACCAGCTCCTTGGAGAAATTTTTAAAAAATTCGGCAGGGAGTCCATCTGGGCCCGCTGCTTTTCCAGGAGCTAACGAAGTGATCGCTTGTATAATCTCTTCTTCAGAAAAGGGCCTATCTAAGTCCTGTCGCTGCTCCTCACTTAAAACCGGCCGTTGGAGTCCCGATACGAGCCGCTCAAACGCCTCTGAAGAGAATTCCCGTTCCGACTCATATAGTTGAGCATAAAAGGCTCTAAAAATCTCGGCAATGTCGGAGTCTCGGACCACTATCCGCTGGTCTGACAGGTCCTTAAGAGCCGCCACTCTCTTAGCCTCCCGCTGACCTTTCAATGCGTTTGCAAGCAGTTTTCCTGCCTTGTTGCCTTCGCGATAATACACCCCTTGTTGTTTTTTAATATGCTGAGAAGCCTCCGTAGTCAAGATCGCATTAAATTTAAATCGGAGGCGCTGGAGCCTGACTAATATGCACGGTTCAGTGCGACTAATCAAGAGACGTTCCCCCGCTTGAATTTGGCGCTCAAGCTCAAGTAACTGCTGCTTCTGCAGCCGCGCCTGGCGGATGCTAAAGCTCGTGATAACCGCTCTAATGGCAGCCTTGAAGCCCTCCCACCATGCCCATCCTGAGGTGGCTTGCGGAGAATTAAATTGAAAATATTCCGCAATGGCAGCTTTGAGCTCAATACAGAAGTCTCGATTACTAAGAAGAGCCCTATCAAAAGACCATCTCGCAGAACTCCCCCCAAGTTGGCCCTCTCGGATCTTTAGAGAAATAGCCGCATGATCAGAGATATGCATGGGATGTATAGAAGCCTCCTCTATGCTGGAAATAAGATCTCTGGAAACAAGAAAAAAATCTATTCTCGATTGAGACGCGTGAGGGGGTGAGAAGTATGTAAAGTCCATCTCAGCGGGGTGAAAAAGTCTCCATATATCTACCAATGCGAGATCCTTAATTAGGGAGACCAACATATGATGGCATTTAGACAATTTAGCGGTTCGCGGCGGCAGTCTATCGATCAGTGGGTCAATTGTTTGATTAAAGTCTCCCCCGACTAGCAATGGCGCCCCCACAGCTAAATGAAGTTCTTTAGCAAAATTGGCCATAAACTCTAAGTTGTCCCCAGTAGGGGCATAGACACAAATGACAGTCATCTCAGTTCCCCCTATTTTGAGTGAAGCCCTTGCCCACCTTCCCTCCAAGTCTGAGCCAATGTGCACAATATCAGCTTTTAGGGATTTCCGTACCAAAATGGCCACTCCATTTTTCTTTCTTAGCGCAGCGGAGTATGCCACTAGTGCATAGGGTTTAATATTAAGCTTCAATGACTCCCGCTGATTTAAGTGTGTTTCCTGTAGTAATAGAATATCAGCTTTCTCGTGACGAGCATATTCAATGATTTTCTTCCGCTTTATAGGGCTATTTATCCCTTTGACATTGAGCGACAGCACTTTATAAGAGGCCATATGGACATTCAGCAGTATATTCTGTCATGTTACCTGCACAACTTACCCCGCAGTGACCTTGAGGGAAATTACTATCAATGAGAACATAATAATAAGTACATGCTGGAATATACAAACACCATGCACCGGTTCCACTTAACATTACCCCTATAAATTTAACCAAGTGCCCTGGAGGAGAAGCTAATTCCCATACAACTATTGGTGAGCTCGTCCCAAACAGGACAGGCGAGTGAGACCCACCATGGCTATTACTAATGCACATGCATCGCAAAGAGAGTCCCCAGAGTCAGTGTATATTGAAGTTCCCATTCCCCAGTAAGCCTAGGAGATATGCCTACAGAGGCAAAGCCCCCACAGTACAGACATATCCCCGCAGCAGCGGAGCAGCACCAAGGAGCGCTATCGAAAAGAATCCATCTCAAAGTATATGTCTCAGCGCATCTGAGCAGCTTCTTTTTCTTCAAGGAAGGCCACAAGAGCATCTGGATCTTCAAATGATCTAGTGTGATTGTGTAGTGTGACTCGCATTTTAGCTGGATATAAAATGCCATAGCGCGCCTGCAGTTGTTGGAGCCGCGGTCGTAGCGCTAGGAAACGTCGCCGCCGATCAACTGTGACCTTGGCAAGGTCTGGATAAAAGGAGAGCTTATGGCCTTCAAACTCCAAGGAGTCCCGCCGCCGTGCCGTCTCCAAAATTTGTGCAGCCTGTGGATAGCGAAGAAGCCGAAATATGATAGGCCGCGGCATCCGCCCGTTCAAGGTAGCATGTGAAGGTACTCGGTAGGCCCGATCAATTTCAAAGTCTTTTTCGAATGTAAGCTTGAGCACTGAGGGGATTAGTTTCACCAAGAAGGCTATCATATCTTTGCCCTCTGCCCCTTCCGGGACTCCAATCAGTCTCACATTATTCCGACGGGCACGATTGTTGCTATCTTCCATGTCCCGCTGCAACGCCCGAAGCTGCTTTTCTAGCTTGCCCACTCCTTCCAGGCGAGCGCCATGTACCGCTAGAATTCCTTCGACCTTCTCCTGTCGCAGGGATATACCCTCGATTTTGCTTTGCAGCGAAGCCATTTCCTCATGTACAGCATTTAAGGAGTCACCGTTGGCTCTTACCAGCTCCTTCACTCCCCGAATCTCTGCTAAAAGTTCCTGGTAGGCCTCTGATCCATCACGTGTAGCCGCCATTTTCTGCGGGGAGATGGGCTCCAACTTAGATCTTTTTCCACTGCTGTTAGGTGCGCCCGAATAATCAAGCCGCACCGGCTTAGGACCCGCCATCCCCTAGGCTCACCGTAGCAGAAAAGGGGGCCTCTCACTGCTGCGATGCACGCAATATTTATCAGGATTCCTGTCGGGTCTCGCAAGCCTCCGCTCTTATGCGACCGTCCTGTTCGGCATCCGGCTCCGCCCCCGGGGGTGATGCAGATCTGAGCACCGAATGAGATCTTCTTTGAAGCTGTTGAAGAATATTTGTGTTTAAGGCTTTTGATCTGCTGGGCTATATTTGAACTGATTGGTTAACTATGAGAGAAGGGAGGTTTATGGGTCGTTGATGCGCTGGGACAGTGGCTGGAGGGATTTCCCCAATGCCTATTGAAAGTCCCGTGTTGATCTGAGACCTGCTCACATCTCTCATTTTATTTTTTTGGCTCCAGTATTAAATACCATATTTTTTGATAATTTAATGTAGCGATTTGTTCTTATTCTGGTGGATTATTGTTCATTCCAGAAGTGACCTGTTTTTGAATTTGGATCTTTTCAGATTTTGGAGCAGATCTATTTCACTGCCAGAATACTGCAGTTGTTGAG
The DNA here is from genome assembly GCA_033557465.1 of Ichthyophis bannanicus. NCBI lineage: Eukaryota > Metazoa > Chordata > Amphibia > Gymnophiona > Ichthyophiidae > Ichthyophis > Ichthyophis bannanicus. The sequence goes on from CM066031.1 coordinate 737,277,868, forward strand.
GGCAGCATGTCATGCTAGCTGTTTGATAGTCTGTTGCATGTTCCATTTGGCTCTTATGTCCGACACCCATCGGCCAGGGACTGTCGTGTAACTTTATGATATGCTCTAGGGCTGGGGTAGTTGTTTCCAAGGAATGTGAATGCATTGAATGGTACTTAGGAAGAAAGTGGGGTGCTGATGCCAGCCAGCATGGCCTCCTAAAACCATAGTCACCAACAGGCTATAAGTAGCCCCAGAAAAACTACTCTCTTCGTTTTCAGAGATATTGGTTCAGCTAGATCCATCAAAGTCAGCTTGTACATGTTGTGTGACACTGGGTTGTATCGGCCACTCACATACCATTGTGGCAGGCTATGGCCTACAATAGCCTGCAAATATGAAAGGCCTGTAAGTTAGGCCCTGATTCCAACCCCCATCTAAGAGAAAGAACCAAAAATCTGTGAAAAATGAGAAAACTGTTTTAAACTGCTTAATAAGAAGTTTTCATGAATGCATAAATCTTTCATTATTCTCTTGTGCTATGAAGATAAAAATGTTTCAATACTTGCATTCCTAGAGCCAGAAACGACCTTGCAGTAGAGAAGTATCCAAACCTAGAAACTGTACCATTGTTAGAACAGTCCTAGAGGAGGGAGCTGGGTGCTAGGCCCAGGAGGGATCTCTAATTGGACAAATGCAGGAGGCGTTGGGGCCAATAGAAAGTCTGCATGTATCAAACTGCAAAGAAATGTATAAATGAATATGTTTCTGTAAGAACTTTGCTCAGTCCTTTTTGAAGCTTGACTAACTGGGCCTTGTGCACAATAAAATGGCTTGGACCCTGTAAATTGACTCCTGGATTTATTCATTGTCTGCACTTCGCTGCTACATATTCTTGGTGCGTTGTCCGGGAATGTGCGAGTAGTGAATGGTATTCAAGTGAATATTCCACGCAAATCGCCTCCAGGTTTGGCCCGGTCGGAACCGTGTCTGTCCGACCGCAAGGGAAACCTCAGGCGCCGCCGGTCCCCTTGTATCGGAGAGGGTTCCGCCTTGCCTTGGCGGGCCACTGGGTCCGGCCAGCCAACACCTCCGAACCCGAGGGGAGTCCAGGATCCAACCCAAGAACTGGTTTGGTATCGGGAACCGGATCCGGTGAGTAGATATTTTCTTGTTTAATAGTCAGTGAAGCCTGGGGAAAAAGTCTTGCATGAGTGCGCGAGACAAGAGAGCTTGATCACCTCTCATAAGGGCGGTCCTAGTACGCTCCGCATAAGGGTTAGTGGAAGCCAAAGTCATCGACCCTTTGGTTGGGAATAGTCAGTTAGTCAGAAAACCTTGGGCATTTGAGAAATAATTTCTTGTGATGATATGATTGCCTGTGTGATTGAGAGATCTTGAGACATAGATCAAGTGAGAGCGGACTCCTGAGTAGCACAGTTCCTGGCCGGGCGACCGCGTCCAGGTCGCGAAAAGGAGGAAGCGTGTGGTGTTTGTTTCCCTCAGTGTTCTGTGGGCTGTACGGACCCCTTACCTACAGCCATACTACCTACCCTTACTGTTTGTTGTCTTGTACATCATTACGTGAATGCCATTGTGATTATGGGAGGGACGGAGTCCACGCAAACTCCATTGGAATGAATGATTATGAATTTCCGTAAAGGATTTTCAGGAGACTACGGCATAAGAATGTCTCCGTCTAGATTAAGAATGTTATGTGATAGGGAGTGGCCTGTGCTAGCTACTTCATGGCCCTGTGGGGGCACCTTTGATGTAGAAATAGTTTCCCGTGTTCATCAGCTTGTACAAAAAGTGCACCCTGATCAATTCCCCTACATAGATTCCTGGTTGAGTGCTTGCGAAAGGCAGCCCTCTTGGGTAAAGCGCTGCTATGAGGAACAGTGTAAAATATTAGTAGCAACCACTAGGGGGACCCGGAAGGTTGAGGCGAGGAAGCCGCCTGTGTATTCCGCCTCAGAATCCCCAGAAATCCTGGCCCGTTTACCCCAATACCCGCATAGGTTAGTTCCCCCAGCTCCGCTACCTGAAGCTGAACCTGATGAGGTACCTCAGCAATTACCGCTGCAGCAGCAAAAGAAGCCCACTTCCCCGAGTGATAGCCCCGAGTCTGGCCCAAGTACGTCGGGGGGACCAGGGTCCTCCGACGATACAGAAAGCGGAGGCTCTCCTGCCAGTTCAGGGTCACCCACCAAGGAAGCTTATACCTGGGAGCCGTATGATTTAAAAAGTGTAACCCCGAAGAAGAAGGAGAAAGCAGGGCGCCTAATGCCATTGCGTCAAGTGCCTGGTTTACCTATTCTAAATGATCAGGGCCAGATGGCGCCAGGACCAACTAGTCTAATCTACGTGCCTTTTTCCACTACTGATTTATTAAACTGGAAAATGCATTATGCATCCTATACTGAGAAGCCCCAAGAATTGACAGAGTTAATGTCTAGTATAATGCAAACTCATCAGCCTACCTGGACTAATTGTTGCCAGCTCCTGTCCACTCTCTTTACTACTGAGGAGCGAGCGCGGATTGTGCCAGCAGCCATCCGCTGGTTAGAAGAGAATCTCGTAGAGGCGGGGAAAATGAATCTCCCACAAGCAGCTGCCGCAGCTTTCCCAAATGAAGATCCTAGATTGGATCCAAATGATGAAAGGGGGGCGGCGGCCCTAACACGATTTCGCCAGGCCTTGCTGCAGGGCCTGAGGAAGGGAGGCCAGAGGGCCATGAATATCGGGAAGCTATCTGAAGTTATCCAGGGTCCAGATGAGAGCCCAGCGGCCTTTCATGAGCGGTTGTCTGAAGCCTATAGATTATATACCCCATATGATCCCGCCGCTCAGGAGAATTTGCGCATGGTAAATGCAGCCTTTGTTAGTCAGTCCCAGAGAGACATAAAACGAAAATTGCAGAAACTGGGCATGAATACAGCACAGTTAATGGAAGTTGCTCAGAAAGTGTTTGTGAATCGTGAAAATGAGCGTGACAGAGAAAGTGAACGTAAAATGAAGAAGAAAGCAGATCTTCTTGCTGCCGCTTTAGTTGAACGATGTGAAGGAGGTTTTCCTACTCAAAGGACTAGAGAACGTGGAAGAGGCCGCGGAAATAGCAGGCCTCCTTTGGGTGCGAATCAGTGCGCCCATTGTAGAGAAGAAGGACATTGGAGAAATGACTGCCCACATCTTGACCCCCAGGAGGGGAGGAGGGAGTCCCTGGAGAACAGGAGGCCGATTTCAGAGTCGGGGAGGAATGAACCGAGCACAGTTCCAGCGAGAGAGAGAAGTCATTGAGTAACAACGGGCTATGACATGGATGAAGTGGATGAAGACTAGGCCAGACCAGTCTCCAAGTTCACCCTGGGTCCCCAGGAGCCTATGGTCAGTTTGAAAGTAGGGGACCAATATATGGACTTTATGGTAGATACAGGAGCAGAACATTCAGTGGTGGCAAAGCCAGTGACTCCTCTTTCCTCTCGATCTGTCACCATTGTTGGGGCCACTGGGAATAGGGCCACCAAGCCATTCCTGCAGAACCGTATGTGTGAACTAGGGGGACAGAAAATAACACACCAGTTCTTGTATATGCCTGAGTGCCCTATTCCACTTTTGGGCCGAGATATGTTTGCAAAGCTCCAGGCACAAATATCCTTTGCTGAAGGGGGAGGAATGCAAATGACTGTGAACCCAAAGCCTTCTGGATTGATGGTGCTAACTGTTCCCCGAGAAGAAGAATGGCGGTTCTATAGTACACCTCCAATTAAGTCAAACAGTTCCTGTATACCCACCAACCTTATAGCCCCGCCTGAAGTATGGGCAGAAGATAATCCACCTGGCCTAGCGAAGAACATAGCCCCTGTCATTGTCACCCTCAAGCCAGGAGTGGAACCAGTGCATGTGAAGCAGTATCCTCTTCCCCGTCCAGCCATTGAAGGAATCCATTGTCATCTGATGAAACTGCTGAAGTATGGACTTCTCAAAGAGTGCCAGTTACCTTGGAACACCCCTCTCCTCCCAGTCAAGAAACCTGGGACAGGGGATTACTGCCCAGTACAAGATCTAAGGCGAATAAATGATGCAGTTGAAACTATACACCCAGTGGTACCAAATCCTTATACTCTCTTGGGACTGATCCCCGCTGAGGCTACTCATTTCACCGTCCTGGACCTAAAAGATGCTTTTTTCTGCATACGCCTAGCCCCCACCAGTCAACTTTTGTTTGCTTTTGAATGGCAAGAACCCACAACAGGGAGGCGGGGCCAGCTTACTTGGACCCGATTACCTCAAGGATTTAAGAATTCACCTACTCTCTTCAGTGCTGCCCTGAATCAAGATCTTTCAAGTTACTCAGTGAACCCAGGACAAAGGGTTCTCCTTCAGTATGTGGATGACCTGCTCATAGCCACCAATTCAGAAAGTGAATGTCTACAAGCCACCAGTGAACTCCTGTACCTTCTGAATGACGCTGGATACAAAGTCTCAAAAGCCAAGGCGCAACTGTGCCAAACTAAAGTTAAATATCTAGGGTTCCAGTTGTCCAGTGGAATTCGACGCTTGGGACCTGAACGCAAAGAAGCTGTATGCAGTATTCCCACTCCAACCACCAGGAGGCAAGTAAGAGCCTTCCTGGGGGCCGTAGGATACTGTCGCATATGGATCCCCAATTTTGCGCTGCTAGCAAACCATTGTATCAAGTTACCAAAGGAATGGAAAAGTCTCCACTGGAGTGGGGACCAGAACAGGATGCAGCATTCCAATCTCTGAAAACCGCTCTGATGTCATCACCAGCTCTGGGTCTCCCAGATGTCCAGAAACCTTTCCATCTCTACGTCCATGAGTCACAAGGAAATGCGTTGGGGGTACTGACTCAATCTCTTGGAACTTGGCAATGGCCAGTAGCCTATTTGTCAAAACAGTTGGATGTGGTAGCAAGAGGTTGACCCCCTTGTTTGAGAGCTGTTGCAGCAATAGCCCTTTTAGTGAGCGAAGCAGATAAGCTCACTTTGGGACAGAATCTTCAAGTGACTGTGCCGCATTCTGTCCTGACCCTCATGGAACACAAAGGAAGTTTCTGGCTGACGAATTCCCGAATGTTGAAATATCAGAGTATGCTGTGTGAAAACCCCCAGATACAGTTAAAAGTCAGTCAAGCCCGGAATCCTGCTACGTTGTTCTCGATTGGTCCTGGGCCCCCTGATCATGACTGTTTAGAAACTATGGACACTGTATTTTCAAGTCGCCCAGATTTAACTGATGTCCCTCTGGAGGACCCTGAACGGACTTTCTTCGTAGATGGAAGCAGTCTTGTCATCAATGGACATCGTTGTGCCGGATATGCAGTGGTGACCCTTGATCTGGTAGTTGAGTCCTCAGCTCTGGCCCCAGGAACTTCAGCGCAGAAAGCTGAACTGATAGCTCTCACTAGAGCACTGACATTAGGAGAAGGACTCCGCTTAAATGCCTTTACAACCTTGCACGCACATGGAGCCTTGTATAAAGAACGGGGGTTGATCACTTCAGGGGGCAGGTCCATTAGGTATGGGCCCGAGATATTGATATTATTAGATGCTGTATGGGCCCCTAAGCAAGTTGCAGTCATGCACTGTCGAGGTCATCAGGCAGGAGCAGGAGAAGTTACCCGAGGGAACAGGTTTGCTTATGCCACGGCCCGAAAAGCAGCTACGACTGGTCGAGCTGTGACCCAAGATACTCCAATGCAAGCAGCTTTATTCCCTGTGCCCCTTAGCTCATGGGCTCCCCGATACACTACAAGAGAGTTAGATTATTTCTGTGAAAAGGAGGGAGGGGTCCTAACAGAAAAAGGTTGGATAGTGCTGCCACCTCCAGAGGGTAGCTCACCTCCAGGTCCCACAGTCATTCCTGAAGCATTAGGGCCAGCCTTTGTTCATGCTTTTCATCAGGCCACACATTATGGGAAAATGGCCATGGAAAGAGCCCTAAGACCCCATTTCTGTATCTCACTATTAGGACCCCTGTCCACTTCAGTGGCACAGCAATGTCTGACATGTGCCAGGAATAATGCAAAGCAAGGTCCCGTTCCACCCCCAAGAGTTCAGTCAGTAGGGGTAACCCCTATGAGTGATATCCAGGTGGACTTTACTGAAATGCCACGAGCAAACGGATGTCACTACCTGTTAGTCCTAGTTTACACATTTTCTGAGTGGGTAGAAGCCTGTCCCACCCGAACTGAAAAAGCTCGAGAAGTCACAAAAATACTGCTCCATGAGATTATTCCTCAATTTGGAATACCATTGACTATAGGATCAGACAATGGACCCTCATTTGTGTCCCAAGTGACTCAACAGTTAGCTCGAGCTCTACAGATACAATGGAAGCTGCACACTGCCTACAGACCCCAGAGTTCAGGAAAAGTAGAACGAATGAATAGAACCCTGAAGTCTCAGTTGACCAAGCTTTGTCAAGAAACACACCTAAAGTGGCTCCAGGTTCTCCCTATAGCCCTTCTTAGGATACGTTCTGCTCCAACCAAGTCTTTAGGAGTTTCCCCTTTTGAGATTTTGTATGGGCAACCTCCACCTATTGTACAGGGAATCAAAGGAGATATGAAACAAATAGGATCTGAAATAACTAGACAAGAACTATTAGCTTTAGGTTCTGTTTTGCAGAGTCTTCATACCTGGGTGCAAGATCGATTGCCCATTAACCTAACAGAGCCTCTGAATCCCTTCAAGCCAGGAGTGTCGTTGTGGATCAAAGAGTGGAGAAAGACCCCGCTGGCACCGCATTGGAAGGGACCTTATGTTGTTATCTTGTCAACCCCAACTGCAGTAAAAGTTGCAGAACTCGAACCCTGGATCCATCACAGTCCAGTGAAGCCAGCAGCTGCTCCTGAACCTGGTCAATGGACCTCAGTAAGTGACCCTAAGACTCCATTATGACTCACATTGCGGAGACAACCAGTATTGTAAGAATCTTCAGAATCTACAATCCCACCCCTGTCATGCAAGAGTGGCAGTCGAAGCAGAGAAGAAGAAAGAAACTCTACAAGCTCATCGTACCCGATATTTCAGTTGACCTCTAAAGACTGTAATCATGATGTTCCTCTATTACTGTTTTATGGGGGTAATAACCCTGGGATTCCTGGAAAAGACTTTTGTCTTACCCCCTTGTTCAGCTTGTATAACTACCACCTGAACTGGACTGAAGGTCACTCAGACTTTACCTTATCATTCCTACTATACTTGCACTGGTATAGTTAGCCGGTGTGTGTTGTCATGGTGTAGATCTATCAGAACCTATGGAAATAGGTAAAACTGCAGAGAATGGATCTGACACTGACAGCTCAGAGAAGCACATGGCCCAGAGTTGCTGTAGGCAACGTATACAAACAATGTCACAAGGTGGGAGAACACGCCCAAGCAGCAAGCAGGCTCAGGATTCATTAGATAATGAAGGGCAGCTGAGAGGGGGCGGAGTTCAGGCAGACACTACGACACACGCACATAAAACTAACTCACCTGAAGTTAGTAGGGGCAGAGCTGATGGAACCAGATGTGGTGGAGCCGAGAGGACGAGTGGTGGAACAAGGTGTGGATCCAGGAGAGCTGAGAGAGCTGAGAGATCCAGTTCCAGAGCAACAAGGGACAACCACAGAGACTGCTCCAGAGAGCAGCATACAGACAAGCACAAGCTCAGTGACGTTTACCACGAAGGTAGCAGAGAACACGGTCTTGGAGCCAGGCTTAGGAAAGCCGAGGAAGCTAGCCACCCCAGCTGCAGGCACAGAAGGTAAAAGGAGTCCTGGCCTGAAGATGTTTTCATGTCAAAGGAAAAGCTGAAAGGAAAAGGCAGTAGGAACCTTCCATCCTGACCAAGCCCTGTTAACTCAGCTGTACCGAAAAACTCCGGTCTAAGGGAGCTAGAAGGTAGGCTGTTTAATTCTAATATAAGGAAAGCTGAATGCAGAAGTTTTCCCTGCAGTTGTCAGAGTTTGTGGAGCTCTCAGGGAAGAAACTATAGAGAATGTGGTAATCTTCCATTCCATTCTGTTACTGAGGAGGAGGAGAAGTCTCAGTGTCGTGAGGAGAGACTGTTTGGCAATAGCACTTTTACAATCCGAAAGAAGGACAGTCTGAAGGGGAATGTGAGGAAATGCAACTTGATATTCAGGGGGAACAACCCCCAGATGATTGCATGGATTGTACACTCATTATTGCTGACCATATTACCTCTTTATGCTGAAGAGGCTGTTAAGACTTTCTAATAACAGGAGTGAAAGAGAGAAACTTACCTGTTTGTAAAAAGGACTGTTTTGAGCTACCTATTGTTCTGTTCATAGAAGCTGAAGATAGAAGCAATATTTGGTTCCTGTTTGTTTCCTTTCTTTTGTACCAGAAGTATGGTCTTTTTGTCTTTGTTTCCATTGATATAAAATCCACCCGGAAGGGGAATAATAGTCCTGTCTAAAGCCTTACCACCCAACTGCAACTCACTTCTTTACTAGCTTGTGGGACTACAACACCCAGAGGGCAGTGCAGGGCCCTCTACACCACTCCCCTTGATGGTTTAAGATAAGCCCCAGTGAAATACCCATGCCTTTGCCTTGGGGGACCTTCGCTGGGTGACAGTGTATAATGGTACAGAGTTAAATATCTGTACGAAGGGGAAAAGTAAGACTTGTTATAACCCCCGGCAGAACCCCTCTTATTATGTACTTGAGATACGATGGAATGATGAGGATGGAGCCCTCATAAATGCCACACGACAGCTCCCTGATCCCACGAAGCATGTTACCCTGAGTTTTGATGCTTGTGATGTGATAAACAGACATGCCTATCACAAGTGTGGATATTGGGAGCAAGCCTACTACTACGATGATAAATATATGTGTCCTGAAGGAAATCTTCCCCAACCGTCTACAGTACATCATCCAAAGATGCTTACTACTGTCCAAAGTGGGAATGCGTGTATTATGCTACTTGGACTGGTGCGCCTATGGGACGAGATGGAGATAAACGAGTGGCCGTTTTGGAAAAATTATCATTGCCAGAACCTCAGAAGTGCAAGAAAGGTGCCTGTAATCCGGTGAGGCTCATCATACTCAACCCCAGCCAATGGAAGCAGGGGTATAGATTTGGATTACGAATAGCAGGAGGAGGTATAGATCCTGGAACTTTTATACATATACAGCTGAATATTAAGACTCATGTATCTGCACCTTATCAAATACATCACTCTTTTTATGAAGCCATGAAGGCAGAGTTTGAGATTCCTCATGCCTCCCAAAACTTGTTCATTGAGCTCGCCGGGGCAGTAGCATCTAGTCTCCACATTTCGGACTGCCTCTTCTGTGGAGGAACTAAGATGGGAGACCAATGGCCCTGGGAGGCGCAAGAAGTGAAACTATTCTATTCCTTATAATCAGACTGATTTACATAATACTACTAGTGAGTGGGTACTGGCCTACCCCATTGTTGGTAACTTGTGTTTTGCTCGCTCTGGACCACAGTTTAACATGGAGGTTGGACAGCTGGTCTGTCTCAATCAGAAATTCTACAACAGTACCACCAAGAAGACGTCCTGGTGGTAAAGAATCAACGCTCCAGACCCCACCAACCCTTTAGTCCGTTTCCCTAATCTTGCCAGCATCTGGACTAATCTAGCATCTTATAATTCCTGGCAAGCACCACCTGGACTGTACTGGATTTGTGGAACCCGAGCATATGCTAGGCTTCCTCACCACTGGGGAGGAGCATGTGCATTGGGAACCATACGACCTTCCTTTTTCCTTTTGCCTACGTCCCATGGAGAGCAACTGGGTTTTCCTGTGTACAGGAGTCAACAGAAACGAGAGGTCTTGAAAATAGGCCAATGGGACAAGTGGAAGGAAGAGGAGTAGCCACCTGAAAGAATCATTTCATATTATGGACCTGCTACTTGGGAGCAAGATGGTACTTGGGGATATCGTACTCTTGTGTATATGATAAATCGTATTATACGCTTGCAAGCTGTTGTTGAAATAATAACCAATGAAACCAGTAAAACACTAACTCTTTTAGCTAAGCAGAGTACACAAATACGTACAGCTATTTATCAGAATCGTTTAGCTCTAGATTATTTGTTAGCAGCTGAAGGTGGAGTGTGTGGAAAATTGAATTTAACCAACTGTTGTTTGCAAATTGATAATAATGGACATGTTGTTGAAGATATAGCTACTCAAATGCGCACACAAGCATATGTGCCTGTTCAGACCTGGCATGGCCTGAAGCTTGATGGGTGGTTTGGTTCAGCATTTTCATGGTTGGGTGGTCTGAAGACCCTTGTATTTATCGTATTACTCATATTAGCTGTATGCTTGTTGCTCCCATGTCTCCTACCCCTTTGCTTACGCATGATAACCTCAGTTATTGATAATACTGTAGAACGGAAGGCAGCTATGAAAATATTAGCTATGTGGCAATATTACCCTATACCCCAAACTGATACTGTTACACGAGTATAATATGTGATTTAATTCTCACCCTTTCTCACTTGCGGGTGAGAATAATCAAAGGGGGGAATGTGGCAGGCTATGGCCTATGATAGCCTGCAAATATGAAAGGCCTGTAAGTTAGGCCCTGATTCCAACCCCCATCTAAGAGAAAGAACCAAAAATCTGTGAAAAATGAGAAAACTGTTTTAAACTGCTTAATAAGAAGTTTTCATGAATGCATAAATCTTTCATTATTCTCTTGTGCTATGAAGATAGAAATGTTTCAATGCTTGCATTCTTAGAGCCAGAAACGACCTTGCAGTAGAGAAGTATGCAAACCTAGAAACTGTACCATTGTTAGAACAGTCCTAGAGGAGGGAGCTGGGTGCTAGGCTCAGGAGGGATCTCCGATTGGACAAATGCAGGGGGCGTTGGGGCCAATAGAAAGTCTGCATGTATCAAACTGCAAAGAAATGTATAAATGAATATGTTTCTGTAAGAACTTTGCTCGGTCCTTTTTGAAGCTTGACTAACTGGGCCTTGTGCACAATAAAATGGCTTGGACCCTGTAAATTGACTTCTGGATTTATTCATTGTCTGCACTTCGCTGCTACACCATGTGTGCCTGGTTTGCTAGTTACCACCCACGGCATGCACACATAGCCAACATGAAGATGTTGGCTTTATACAAACAGCATGGACATCCAACAGCCTGGCTAGCAACTGGACTGCCATAAAGAAACAGCACCCATGTCACTGCAGCTTGATTCTAGTTAGCACTATGTTGATACATAGCTGTGACATGGTCACAACTCGGTCAGAGTGAGAGTGGCCTCTCAGCATGAATAGATGTTGGACATGGGGTTAGATGTTGGTACAGTTGCTGGCTACACATGGGCCGCCATCCCAGCCTCTTTGTACTCTAACAACATCCTTGTGGCTGTCATACTTGGTGCCCGTGAAGAGTGGGTGAGGCTGTCATGCAGAGGCTCTGATGTGAAACATGCAGAGACTGAGTAGGCCCTCTGTGCATCTGAACATAGCCTCAGGCCAGGAATGCCACCTACCAGGGCCACATTCAAAACATATATGGGACTGTTCCCCCCACCCCCACCCCACTATTCACCTCCAGGCACTGCCTTCTCACATGGCACATGATATCCTGTGGCACATTCCTCCTGCTGGAATTGTGCATGCACTATTTCCAGTTCAGTGTCCCACTGCTGCAATCAGGCAAACAAATGCATGTCATTGTTGTAAACATAAGGCAGCTTGTTCTTTTGGAGTAACACATAATTTACTGCTGAATGCTGTGATCAATTATCAGTAGACAGTGTTGAGTGTCTGTGCAATGCTGCATATACTCTGTAGTGCTATATAAATGAAAAGTAGTAGTAGTAGTAGTAATAGATAGTGTCTGTTATGTGCAGATATGCAGGAGATGGACATGCAAGAATTGTCATACTATGCATGGAACTAAGAGACACACAAATTGCACTCTGTGACAGCAGCTTAGGACAAGAGCAAATGGCATACAGCTACATTGTATAATCTTTCCTGTCTCACCAACTAAGTGATTCAATTGGACATTCACAGAGGCCAGCTCTCCATGTGAGCCTAGCTCCCAATAGGCTGCAGTTGCACCAAGGGGGCTGATAATGTTGCCATAGATACAGCTATTATGGCAGTTGGCATTAATCAGGCCTCTCACTTGTGCAGATAGATGTATTCTGAGGCCCGGGGGCTCAGTCAGAGGTGAGGGTTGCTGCACACAGACATGTGATGGAGCTTTCTCTGGAGAGACAGGGTCCCCCCAGCTCACTCCAGTCAAATCAGCAGGCAATATGGGAGCTGTACAGCAGTGTTATGCTGGGAGGTAAGTGTAGGGGCATGCTGTGGGGATGGGGCTTGACGATGGTGTAACTAGGAATGCATTTCAGGCTCACAGCTTTGGGGACAACATGAGTATAGGCACACCTAGTCAGCCAGTGACTCCCACAGGTTGCAACTACTCATTAAAAAGAAACCTTCTGCCTAGAAATATTGTCTCATACGATATGTGGAGTTTCAGAATATCTGAAGTGCAGCATGTTGTATGCACAACCTTAAAGCCTGCGAGGAATCAAGAGAGAATGGAAGACAGAATACAACTGCCAAGAGGAATTAAAGGATGCAAGGATCAAGTTGGAATAATAGTCCTGCTTGGCTGAATGTATCATTGCCTGGTATTTCTGATGGTGTTGATGAAAATTGTGAAGAGATTCTGCGGAGGGCTGTGTGTGCTAGTAACGCTCAGCGTGGTGGAGATGGGTGCAGTGAAGATGGATGACTGAGTGATACTAGGGATGGAAAGTACGGGTGCAAGCAGTAGAAATAGGACAATGAGGAGCTATCTGATCTAGGACAGTAGAGAGTGTGTTGCTCCATGTATGAGCCTGGGAGTCAGGGGAGAGGGAAGGAAAATCCGATGGCAAGAGCTGATCAGACGATGGAAACTGTTGAGGGTAGAAGGTGTAATTTGGTGCCTGAGCTGAAGGGATCAGGAAGAGAGGAGGGGGGAAACAGGATGGACCGGGTAACTGAAGGGAGAAAAAGACACAATAATGATCTGACCAGGGAAGTGTGAGAATAGACAGCAGGGAAGGGATGAAGGAAGAGGTGAATGAGGTGATAAGAAAGTCTAGAGTGAAACCAGCTGTGTGAGTTGGAAGGAGGACATGCTGAAGAAAGGAGGGATCACTAAGAAGGCTTTATCTCTGTTCTTGGCTGGGGGATCAAGGTGCAGATTGAAATCACCAAGGATCAGGATGTGGAGATATGAGAGGGAAATCTCTGAGATAGTAGTAGAAGTGAGTCCCAATGATCTAGGGATAGAGGGAGGAGCATAGACAAGGAGAAAATAAAAAAGGGATGCTGAGTCGAGTCAGAGGAAAAGAGATTCCTGGTAGTGCAGGGCCAGAGACTTCATGGAAGTTCAGGGCAGAAGTTGGAGGACAGCCACGCCCCCCCATCATCATGCCCTAGATGAGGGGATGAGAAAGCCGAGAAACTGGAGGGGGGGGGGGGGCACCGGATGAAGAGAGGGTCCTCACACTCTTGTTACCAGGTTTCTGTGATGAATAGAACTTCCAGGGAATTTTGTAAGATCAGGACATGAACAAGAAGGGATTTGGTATGGAGAGTTAAAGAGTGCAAGGCTAGCAGTAGCTGTGAAGGAGCAAGTGGTTGAGAATGGGTTTTGGTGGCAGAACTGCAGCAGGGAATTAAGTTGCTAGTAGACTGGGCTAGATAGCTCGGAAGGGAGAGTGCCGACAATGTGAGACACCAGCCCCAATGAACTGGGATGGAGTCCATACAGGGAGGACAGAGGACAAACTGAAGACCAGAAGCAGTACCAATAGAAATAAGTGCAATTTACACTTTATTGAGTGTGGGAGAAGGACAAGTGTCCACAGCAATGGAATGAAGAATAGCAAGTACATTCTACAATCTACTGGATTGATAGAATAGTCGCTGGAATCACTTCAAGGAGCTCAGCCAAGGAGCTCCTGCTCCTTGGACGCACTCCTTTGGTGCTGACTGTCGCTGCAGGCAGACATATATACCGTCACCCAAGGGGAACAAAGTTGTGTCACTTCCAGGTGGGTGGGAGCTGGCACACAGATGGACAGAGAGCCTATATACCTGCAGTGGGAGACAAACAGAGTACAATCAGTACAGGTGGCATGAAGGCAGACAGGCAGCAGGTCAAGACAGCTAAAGCAGTAGGCAGTGATAGAAGACAGATGCTGAACGCCGCTACAGGCAGACTTATATATACTGGCATTCAAAGGGAACGTGGCTGTGTCATTTCTTGGTGGGCAGGAGCTGGCACAGAGATGGACAGAGAGCCCAGATACCTGCAGTGAGAGATAAACAGAGTACAATCAGCACAGGCAACCCGAAGGAGGACAGGCAGCAGATCAAGACAGCTACAACAGTAAGCAGTGACAGAAGTGATGGCATTCTCTAACGATCTCTCTCTTTGCATGATATGTCCAAAGTATGAAAGCTGAAATCTTGTCTGAGCTTCTAAAGAAAGCTTAGGTTTGATCTTCTCTAGTACTAACTGTTTTGTTCCTCGGGCAGTCCATGGTATACACAGTAGTCGTCGCCAGCACCATAATTCAAAGGCATCAATTTTCTTTCTGTCCAACTTTTGCATACATATGACATTATTGAAAATACCATGGCTTGAACAAGTTGAATCTTTGTTGTATCTTTGAGAATCTTGTCTAGGTTATTCATAGCCATTCTGCCAAGAACAATGCATCATCGGATTTCTTGACTGCTTGACTTGGCCCTTAGGCCTCCTTTAATGTTTGGACATTATCAATACTCGCTCTGTGTGTGCACCTATTAGTGCAGGAATGCATCCCGTGAAGTTGTACAACTGGTGTTGCTGCAGTTTCTCAGTGTCCAAGGGCCTGGTGAGTGTGAGGACTTAGCAGAGGCATGTGCTGTCAAGGGAAGGGGAAGCGATGGGGATCCAGTGCTTACTCCTATCCTTGGATGCTGTCAATGCCTGCTCAGTGTGTGAGTGCTATTAGTGCACTCTGCTTCTCAGTGTGGCTGGAGATTGTCAGGACTCATGCTGGACCAGATGGAGAGGATGGCACATGCAGAAACAGCCATGTAAATGTAGGATAAAGTTAACACACCTGGACATATCATTCTTGCTTTACAGGCTGGTGTTGAACACATAATCCTTTTTTTTCACACACAGTGGCCATGGGTTGGGAACCACAGAGTAGTGGGAATGTAGGTAAATCACTCCATGTGTATATATGTGGTCATTGTCAGGATGCATGAGGGCAAGAGCTGTGGTATACCTATGTCTGTGTAGCTCTCTGCAGGTTCTCTGCCATACTTGTCTGACAACGTATGTTAGGCAGGTGTAGGAGAAAGACACCTTTTTAGGTCTATATGTCAAACTGCATTGATATGCTGCTGATTCAACTGACATTCAGGTCTTACTTACGAGATCTATCCTGCCAGAAGGGCAGGGCATGGTACATGAACACACACACATTCAAGACCATGGGTGATCTAGCAGAGTGACCAATGTTACCATTTCCTGGGGTGTGCTTGTGGACCAGACCTGGAATAATCTCATAGTTGGCAGACCAGAGTGAGTCACTTGGACTCACATGTGGCTCTGAATGATGCAGTACGTAACTGAGTGCTTACTCATAAGAGGGCCCCTCGTTCATGCAAAGGCCTTGGTCATCATCTCTCAATTGAGAGAGCTGTGTGGATATTTTTCCTCTGACATAGGGTGTTTGCATATTGCCAAATCATCCTGCCTCACTGGCATATTTTATTTATTTGACAATTCTTTTATACCGCTCTTCCACAAGTCAGAACGGTTTACAAATAACAATAACAACTGAGTTTTACATTGAACTGGGAACAATAATAACTTTTGTTTTAAATTGAAATAGGAGCAAGGTAACAGGACGTGTAAAGTGTGCATGTGGCGGGGCATCCTGATTCAACCCTTCCCTGTTGAAGTGCTGTGACACTGCTGATTGCTGCAGGATGTATGGGTTGTGGGTGGATATAGCCAACCTGGCCACCACTTTGGGAATGATGATGTAGCCATGACACACCAAATGCACATTCAGGGCATGAAGGCGATAGCAGTTGGCAGGCAACACTTCCCAGCCTCTGGGTGTGATAGGTACCAAACAATAATATATTTCATTCATTATAGACAGCTGAAACATTCAGAGGGGTAGCCATGTTAGTCTGGAGTAGCAAGAATGAAGGCTGGAAGGACCCTCCTCCAGAGAAAGGCTTATAAGGTTAGGCTCTTCAGCTTGGATAAGATACAGCTGAAGGGAGATATTAAAGAGGTCTATAAAATAATAAATGATGTGGTAAATGTAGATTGGTTATTTATTCCTTCAAAAAGTAGAGCTAGGGGACATGCAATGATGCTACATATTTAAGACTAATCAGAGAAATTATTTTTTTCACTCAGTGTGTAATCAAACTCTGGAATTTAATGCTGGAGGATGTAGTAAAAACTGTTAGTGTAGCTGAGTTTAAAAGGGATTTGGACAAACTCCTGGAGGAAAAGTCTGTAAACCTAGATTAAAGTGGACAGGAGTAATCCACTGCTTACCCCTGAAATAAGCAGCATGGAATCTGTCTACCTTTTGGAACCTGATACTTGATCTTTGGTCTGATTCAGTATGGCATATCTTATGTTCTTATGTTTTAGTGACAGGTGTCACCTTATAGACTAGTCAAAATATTGAAACTTTAGTATACTAAATACAAGCCTGCTCTCAAACTGAAGGGAACAAAGAATGTAAATTAGCCTGAATTGGAGTAACCAATTCAATTTCAAAATTAAAATAATCATATCCTAATGGGTTCATCAAACACAAGAATACCTGCCAATATAGTAAATGAAGGAAAAGAGCTATTTACAAATTACTCCATTAAAATTTCTAATAAAGAAGCAAAGAGAAAAATGCTACATACCATGATATTCAAATCAGCTATACTTGCTCCACTGAGACATCTCCATTGTCCTTACTCTGAAATTTATGGTTATCACTCGCATCAAATGTGATTTAAAATCCCCAAAAGTATTGCATCATATAATCAAAGAGCATATAACTATTATTTGCTAAAATAACTTCAAATATCACAGGATAAACAATGCATTCTCAGTCCTAATTTCTATCTAAGACAATATTTTTTTTCAGTTAAGACTGCGTCATATAAATAAAAGTGCAGGGAAAGTATACTGTGTAACCAGCAACAAAAATAGACTTATTTTTGACCAAATGCATAACTCATTCTTTGGCAGTATCAGTATAAAGTGGAATCTATGAAGCTGACTAACAGCAAAGACTCTCACTCACCCAGTACAGATAACAGAAATCCCAAAAAGTGATGCAATATCCATTCTATAGATTTTATCGCATTCAGTGGATGTTCAAATTGAGTTTGCAAAATCTCAAGAATCTATGTAATTATCCTATCTCTTGGTGAACCTAAAAAGTCTTCCTCTGTCCTATCAATCAACCCAATAAGCTGGATATTTCTGTATCTTAATCTATTAATTAAAAACTCATTTTGTCTTTGAAAGATCAAATTATCTTTAATTAGAACTTCAAGTACTGCATCATTAGCTTCTGATTGATATTTAACCTTTACTAAAATCCATTCTCATATTCTCTATATCCTTCTTAATCTCAACAATATTAGAATTAGCATAAAACGTATTTTCTGTTCAAGTAAATTATGTATTAGTCCACAAGGTTTTCAGCATTTTTGGATCCACACCTATAGGTTAACAATTTCTGGCAAAAGAAGAAGAGCCAAAACCATTGTACCTAAGCCAGAGGAAGAACAGAACAAGTACAGACAGCCCAGTCCCTACAGTTATATTTCTTGATCAGCATGTGTAAGAGAAGGAATTCATTTCACTGATTTTTGTTTCATGTGGGATCAGTTTATTTTGGAGGGTTTTTTTTTTTGCTTTAATATGTGTTATTAAACTGGAATACACCTAAAATCTATTGGGGAATGTTTCCTAAAGTGCCACAATTAGTGTGAGGCTGCTGTGTGGTTAGCACATGATTATACCATGGAGGGGTATAGCGGCTGTGGTAAATACAGGGTGTATGACTGCAGTAGGGAGGTATTGCAATGCTAACCATATCAGTCGTGCAGTTTGAAGGCATGCACTAGGTGCACCCTGTACTTGTTTGCTACCAATGCAGTTCTATGAGCAATAGACAACCAAAGCCCCGCAGGGAGAGCAGACAGCAATACCTGGATCCTGACCCCACTCACAGGATACTACAAAGTGAATAGGTACATTCTGCGGCACTACTCAGAGCAATAAGCCAAAGTACAAAGGGGCAGGGCCTGCAAATCAGAAAAGCCAACACATGCATTCAGACCATTCTGCAGCTCTTTCTGTGGGAGATAAGATGCAAATGCAGCATCTGAGAGAGCAGGGGGCCCCATATGGGAGCAAACAGGGTATCAATAGCACCTACCATGTGGAACAGCTCTATGAACCCCTCTCACCTTGAATAGAAACATAGAAATATGACGAAAGAAAAAGACCACATGGCCTATCTAGTCTGTCCTTCCATATCAACAACTACAACAGTCCCCTTTTTACCTTTAGAGATCCTCTGTGTTTGTCCCATGCTTTTTTGAATTCAGTTACTGTCCTCATCTCTACCACCTCCACTGGGAGATTATTCCATGGATCCACTACTCTTTCCATAAAGAAATATTACC
This sequence comes from Ichthyophis bannanicus, assembly GCA_033557465.1. Classification (NCBI taxonomy): domain Eukaryota; kingdom Metazoa; phylum Chordata; class Amphibia; order Gymnophiona; family Ichthyophiidae; genus Ichthyophis; species Ichthyophis bannanicus. The sequence continues at coordinate 737,296,622 of CM066031.1, forward strand.
GCATATCACTCCTGAATCTACCTCCCTTCACCCTCATCCCATGTCCTCTCGTAGCAGAACTTGCTTTCAATTGAAAGAGGCTCTCCCCCTGAACATTTATGCCACAGAGGTATTTAAACGTCTCAATCATATCACCTCTATCCCGCCTTTCCTCTAAGGTGTACATATTAAGATCCCTAAGTCTGTCCTCATATGCTTTATAATGAAGCCCTTTAATCATTTTAGCAGCCACCCTCTGCACCGACTCCATCCTGTTCACATCCTTTTGAAGGTGCGGTTTCCAGAATTGCACACTATACTCCAAATGAGGTCACACCAAAGACTTATACAGAGACATTATCACCTCCTTTTTTCTGCTAGCCATTCCTCTCCGTATGCACCCAAGCATCCTTCTAGCTTTTGCTGTCACCTTTTCTACCTGTTTAGCTACTTTAAGATCATCAGACACAACCACGCCTAGGTCCCGCTCTTCTTTAGTGGACAAAAGTACTTCACCCCCTATACTATATTGCTCCCTTGGATTGTTGCAGCCCAAATGCATGACCTTACATTTTTTAACATTAAATCCCAGCTGCCAAATTCTAGACCATTCTTCAAGCTTAGCTAGATCCCTTCTCATGTTATCTACACCTTCCTGGGTGTCTACTCTATTGCAGATTTTCGTATCATCCGCAAAGAGGCAAACCTTACCCGACAGCCCTTCCGCTATATCACTAACAAAGATGTTAAAAAAAATCGGACCAAGGACAGATCCCTGGGGCACACCACTGGTAACATCCTTCTCCTCAGAGAGAGCTCCATTTACCTGTACATTTTGTCGTCTCCCACCCAACCATTTTCTAACCCAAGCAGTAACTTTAGGGTCCATCCCTAAGGTGCTCAGTTTGTTTATACGTCGCCTGTGAGGAACAGTGTCAAAGGCTTTACTGAAATCTAAATACACCACATCTAGGGCTCTCCCTCAGTCCAACTCCCTGGTCACCCAGTCAAAGAAATCGATCAGATTTGTCTGACAAGACCTGCCACTGGTGAATCCATGCTGCCTCGGATCCTGTAATCCGCTTGACTCCAGAAACCTCACTATTTTCTCTTTCAGCAGCGTTTCCAATAATTTACTCACCACCGAAGTTAAACTAACCGGACTGTAGTTTTCAACCACATCCTTACTTCCGCTTTTGTGTAAAGGCACCACATGAGCCTCTCTCCAGTCCATTGGCACCACTCCCAACTCCAACAAGGCATTGAAAAGGTCAGTCAGTGGAGCTGCTAGAATGTCCCCATGTTCCCTCCGTATTCTAGGGTGTATCCCATCCGGTCCCATCGCTTTGTCTACTTTAAGTTGAGCTGGTTTCTCATGAACACAGTCTTCTGACAATTGTTCAAGATGTCCCTCACTTCTGTTCCTGTTTGTGGGTGTTTTCTGAGGTCCTTCTCCTGGCTCGTCATCTGTGAACACAGAACAGAAATATTTGTTAAGCAATTCTGTTTTATCCTGATCAGCTTCTACATATTCCTCCCCTGAACCCTTGAGTCTGACTATACCACTTTTGCCCTTCCTCTTCTCACTAACATATCTGAAAAATGTCTTAACCCCCATTTTATTGCATTGGCTATTTCCTCCTCCTTTTGAATCTTTGCCTTCCTAGCTACTTTGCTAGCTTCTCTAAGTTTTTCCAAATATAGATGCCTATCTTCATCTCTCTGTGATCTCTTGTACTTCATGAAGGCCTCCCTCTTTTTCTTCACTTTTTCATCTACTTCTTTCGAAAGCCATAGCGGTCTCCTTGGTTGCCCTTAAAATATCCCCTTTCAGTTTTGCCCACTGTTTTTCTATATCCCCCAGCTGTTCCCATCCCACTAACGACTCCCTGAGGTTTTGGCCCATCTTGGCAAAGTTAGTCTTCCTAAAGTCTAAGATCCTCACCTTTGAATGGATTCTAACAGCCCTAGTCCTAATACTGAACCACACCATCTGGTGATCACTGGATGCAAAATGATCTCCCACTACAACATCAGAAACACTTTCACCATTGGTAAGCACCAAGTCCAGTATGGCCCCTTCACGTGTGGGGTCTGTTACCAATTGCCTGAATAGTTCTCCTGTAGAGAATCCAGGATCTCCTTACTTCTAGATGATACTGCAGCAGGAATGTGCCAATCAACATCTGGCATATTGAAATCTCCTATCAGTAGCACTTCACCTTTCCTAGCAATGCTGCGTATGTCTTCAATTAACTCTCTGTCCACCTCTTCCTCTTGTGAGGGAGGTCTGTATATCACACCAATGCAAATAGATTTCTCTTTCCCTCTTTCTAGTTTAACCCACAATGCCTCCTCTCTCCCTTTTAAGCTCTGTAATTCCAGAGTTTTAATAGTAGTTTTTACATATAGTGCCACTCCTCCTCCCCTTCTTCCTACCCTGTCCTTTCTGAATAAAGTATAGCCAGGTATAGTTACATCCCAATCATGGTTTTCTGTGAACCATGTTTCTGTAACTGCCACTAAATCCAAGTCAGCCACTCCCACCAAAGCTTTAACATCAGGGATCTTATTTCCCATGCTATGGGTATTTATACACACTGCTTTCCACATGTTACCCCTGTTATCCATTTCCATAAAGGTAACTAATGTATCACCTACCTGGGGGCTTTCACCTACCAGGGGGCTTTCTTCATCCATCCCCAACGAATCTAGTTTAAAGCCCTCTTCAGTAGATTAGCCAGTCTACTACCGAAGATGCGTTGACCTTTCTTGGACAAATGGATGCCATCTCTGCTCTGCAACCCTTGGAACAGCATCCCATTGTCTAGGAAACCAAAACGCTCTCGATGACACCATCCACGCAGCCATGCATTCATCTCCAGGATGCGAGCCTCTCTGCCTTGGCTTTTACCCTCAACAGGGAGGATTGAAGAGAACACCACTTGTGCACTTAACTGCTTCACCCTCTGTCCCAGAACCATGAAGTCACTTTTGATATGTTCCGAGGGATACCTAGCAGTATCATTTGTTCCAACATGGATTAGCAACATTGGGTAATAGTCAGTGGGCTTGATGAGTCTCGGCAAACTCTCTGTAACATCTTGGATTTTGGCACCAGACAGACAGCATACCTCTCTGGACATCAAGTCTGGTCGGCAGATGGATGCCTCAATACCCCTCAGAAGAGAGTCTCCAAGCACCATTACCCTTGGCTTCCTTGTGGTCACTGATTCTGCAACTTTGGGGTACTTGAGCTCTGGTTTTTCCCTTTCCAGGAATGCTTTCACCTCCTCCACTTCCAGGGCTGCATAATGGTTCTTCAATTCAAGGGCTGGAGAAGTTGGATTGGTGATTTTGCAGGCCCTGGTGACTTGTGTCCAATCATCGACATTCTGTTGACACCCATCTTCTCCTCTGCTGGAGAGCTTGGTTGCTGAAAAAAGCATTTCATCAATGTACTTGAATCACCCAGGGTACTTGTTCACCTAGGCTTCCTCTGATATGAAGTGATAATTCCTCCCTGTTGCATTGTGTCAGACGGCTGCCTAGGGTGAGAACCTACACAATCTTGATGATGCATATATTCATATGATTCTTGCAAGGTATTGTGGGTAATGTAGTTCATTCACTCCCAAACACAGCTGAAGACAATAATTGAGTTGTGAAACCAAGTGGTAAAGCCAATAAAAATTCTTCTTTTATTGATGGGGTTTAATTCACCCAGCACAAATATGCTTGGTAGCAATATAAATGAGGTTACTTGCTTGCAGTGTTTAAATGGATAATATAAAGTCACAAAGCAAATCAGAAAACAACCTTCAGCTTGTCAAGCAATTAGCTAATGTTTTCTTAGCAAATAATTACCAAAGGAAAAAGGCACAAAGAAATAAAGGAACTTTGCTTGTTAGGTTAACTTCTGCTTATTTTCCACACAGATCCCAGCAGTGATTCTCCCTTGCTCACACACAATCAGGTGCAGCTTTTAATTACTATCAATTGACCAGCTGAAACCCTTTAGCTGGCTGGCTGCTACTGTGTGAACCCAAATCCTGCTTTAAGAGCTGTTTGCAGTGGAAATAAAGAACAAAGTTAGGTTTCTTTGTGATGGCTGAGGTGTTTGCTCACAGAAAGCTAGCAATAGCACTTAGATAGAGAACAGTCCATGTAATGAATAGTTTCATCTGCTGTATCTCCCCCTTCATCAATCAGCATAGGGTCACTATCATACATTGGCACAGATGAGTCTTTCCATAAGGCACTATCATGAGAATGCTTATTCCCTTGCTGCCATTCACTATTATAGATAGGGTCTGGATCAGTGTTCATATCTGAGCCTCTCCTGCTATCATAATTCCTCTCTGTATATCCTGGCCAGTATGTAATCCAATTCTGATGTCCAGCCTTCCAATCTTGATCCCTGGACACTGGATCTCCTCTCACATACCTTCTGGCCTTGGTCTAAAAGTCCCTTCCACGTGCAGTCTTCTCTCTTCCAGGTAGCCACTGGTGATTCCTATCTCTGCCATTCCATTCCTCTGGCTGACTCCAGTCCAATGGACTCTGCTGGCATTTGGAATACCTCCCAGTATAGGTACTGCCTTGGACTCTCCCAGACCCTCCAATGGGCTTTCTTTTCTTCCTTCCAGAGAGTTTCCTTCTTTCTCTATCCGCTTGGCTTGGCTTCTGTTTCTCCAGGTGATACTGGTGCTTGAGCTTGTAGCCGTTGCTATATCTGTGTCTGAAGCTCTTTCTGTAGCTCTTTCTGTAGCTGTTATCTGAAGAATAAGCTCTATTCTTATTCTGTCCTAATGTGTGCTCCTCCCTAACACAGCGCAGCTGTGTTGAATCAGGCCCTGCCCTTTGAGATGAGTGCTTAGGGATTACCTCATAGCTCTCTTGATTGCACACACATTTTCTCACTTCAGCCCCTCTCATGGCTGCTGGAAACCTGGTGCATTCTGGGACTGGTAGTCTTTTATGTGAAAACTCTGTTTTCTTACTTCTACCAAAACTGACAGGTTGCTTGTTCAGAGTCACATCATCTTTTCTATAGCTCCTACCTGAGCTATGATAAGCTACCTTATCACATACCCCCCTGCTTAAGTTATTACGGACTGGTTTTACTGGTGAAACTTCTTCTCTACAGTCCGTAATACGGGAAAGTGCAGCCGCATTCTTGTGTAACTTCCCGGCACGATGTTCAACTTGGAAATCAAACGCCTGTAAGGCCATGTACCAGCGTGTCAACCTGGCATTGTGGTTCTTCATTTGCTGCAACCACTTAAGTGGGGCATGGTCCGTGACCAACTGGAACTTTCTCCCTGTAAGGTAAAACCTTAACGCCTCCACTGACCACTTGATAGCCAAACACTCTTTTTCTATCGTGGAATACTTTTGTTCAGCCGGTGACAACTTCCTGCTTAGGTACATCACAGGATGCTCCTCCCCATCATGGCACTGGGATAGGACCGCTCCTAGCCCTACATCCGATGCATCGGTTTGAACCAGAAAGGGTTTCTTGAAGTCTACTCCTTTCAGTACCGGTCCTGTACACAATTTTTCTTTTAATACTGAAAACGCTTTTTCAGCTTCTGGTGTCCACTTTATCTGGTTTGGACAATTCTTTCGCAGCATATCCGTGAAAATGGCACTTTTCTCTGCGAATTGCGGTATAAACCGGCGGTAGTATCCAATAAGTCCTAAGAAACTTCTTAGTTGTTTCTTTGTTGTTGGAGGAGGAAAATTCCTGATGCTATCTATTTTGCTTAATAGAGGTTTAATTTTTCCTCTTCCCACTAGGTGGCCTAGATATTTTACCTCCCTATTTGCAAAGGCACACTTCTTCGGGTTTAAAGTGATTCCCGCTTGCTTCATAGAGCACAAGACTGCCCTGATCCTCTTCAAATGCTCCGCCCCGGTGTTACTATGGATTATGACATCATCCATGTATGCAAAAGCATAACTTTGGTGGGGTCGAAGTACCTGATCCACTAACCTTTGGCAGGTAGCCGCTGCTCCATGCAGTCCGAAAGGCATCCTCTTGAACTGGAAAAGGCCAACGGGGGTGCTGAACGCAGTCTTCGGCTTCGACTCCCTGGTGAGAGGGATTTGCCAATATCCTTTTGTCATATCAAGGGTGGTTAAGTATTGAGCCTGTCCCAGCTGGTCCAACAGCTCCTCAATTCTTGGCATTGGATATGCATCAAAAACTGATATGGCGTTTACCTGCCGGAAGTCAATACAAAATCTTAAGGATCCATCAGGCTTCGGCACCAGGACTATGGGGCTATTCCAGGGACTCTTTGACTCCTCTATTACCCCCATGTCCAACATCTCCTGGACTTGTGCCACTACCTCCTGTCTTTTGGCTTCAGGCAAGCGGTATGGCCTTTGACGAACCAATTTCCCAGGTGGAGTTATTATTTCATGGGCCACCAAATGGGTCTCCCCAGGTATGGGTGTCAACACATCTGGGAATTCCTTAAGCATCTTCCTAATTTCTTCCTGTTGTACCATTGTCAGGTCCTCACCTATTTGGGGCTCTGATTTTTCTTTACAATCAGATACCTGGGGTCCCAAATCATCCTCTTCACTCACCTCCCTCTCTCGGGCACAGGTGGCAGCTAAGCTTTTAACCCCTTTGACATCAGTAGAACCAAAGCCTTTGGCTCCACGTTCAGAATTCTCTAGGGATGTGACCTCCTCCACAGGTGGAAAACCCAGCCTCTCACAGATCAATTGGGCAATTTTGTCTCCTGTCTTCACATGATACTCATTCTGTCCAAAGTTAAACAACAGAACTTTAATATTGCCCCTGTAATCGGGATCAATTACTCCCGCACCCACATCGATGAAATATTTAAGGGCTAATCCGGACCTTGGGGCTATTCTCCCATAACATCCAATAGGTATTTCCACTTGGAGACCGGTGTCAACCAGGGCTCTCCCTTGGCTAGGTACAGTCACATTTTCTATGCTGCACAGGTCAAACCCAGCAGACTGAGGGGTTGCCCGCTTAGGAGCTTGGGGCTTCTCGGAGACCTTATGGTACTTTAGGACGAATATCTGCTTTGGGGTAGCTTGGTCTTCTGGACGCTTAACCATCTTTTTAGCTGGGGTCTGAGGACTTCCAAATAAAGGCCCGGGAGCTACTACCATTAAGCCTTCTCCCTCCTTCTTTCCTAGTCCTTCCACTAGACCCTGCTTAAATCTTGGCCAGTCTCTTCCTAGAACCAAATCAAAGGGTAGCCTAGGCACTACTGCTAATAGGACTTCCTCTTGTTTCCCTAGGCACTTAACCTTTAGCCTATAGGTGGGATATGATGATGCAGCACCATGAATGCATCTGATGTGAACTTGGCTTTCAGGGGTTCTAGGCACAAATCTTTCTTGGGCCTCTATCCTCTTCCAAAGCCTTTTTGACATCATACTCTGGTCTGCCCCAGAGTCTAATAATGCATTTGTGGTAATTCCCTGCACATCAACCATCAAAAGAAATCCTTCCTTGGGCTGTTTTAAATCCAGACCCATTAAACTAGTGTGTGTCTGGCATCTCTTCTCTAAATGTCCCAATTTTCCACACTTGAAACATTTCTTTCTATTCCACTGTGTCATCTGGTTTGATACAGTACATTCATTTTCAGAAACATTCTTAATTATTCTCTTTTCTAATACAGCACATTTAGCCTCAGCATCCATCTTTAGAGGGCCACCCATTCTGTGGCAAGCCTGCGTGGCTTCCAAGAATCTCTCTGCTAGCATGGTTGCCTCTCCAAGATTTTGGCAATTTTGCTGTATAAGAAAAACATTCAAATCTTTAGGTACCCCAAGCATAAATTGTTCCAGCATTATAACATCTAATAACATTTCTACTGTCTTTTGCTCAGGCTCCAACCATTTTACAGCTAAACTTCTGATTCTCTGACTCAGAGCCCTGGGTGTCTCACCCATTTTCAATGTAACAGCTCTAAACATTCGCCTATACTCTGAAATAGACAACCCTAGGCGATCTCTAATAGCTGCCTTTACATCCTTATAATTCCGAGCCTGGGCTGCTGGCATTGCTCTGTAAGCTGCAAGTGCCTCTCCAGTTAATGAGGCTGCCAGCCTTACTGCCCACTGGGTCTCTGGCCATGCTAAAGCCTGTGCCACTCTTTCAAAAGACTCTAGAAAATCATCAACATTATCATCTGGAGTTAATTTCCCAAAATTAAATGCCCCAATCCCTTGATTGAGTCCCACACTGTCCACATGTGGTGTACCAGTACTAACTGCTGGTCTTGCATCTGTTCCACTTTGGCTCTGCAGCTGAACTAGAGCTTGCACCAGATCAAGCACTGGTTTCTGCTGTTCCATTAAGGCCTTCATAGCAGTGTCCTGGGCCTGCTGTGATAGCTCCTGCTGCTTGCTAAATTGGGCTGCCATCCACTGAGCCATCTCCCTCGGATCCATCTTGACCCCTGCAAGAAATAAAGAAAAAAAAAACAAAGTGCAGCACCTTCCAACCAGGTGTGTTTTTTTCAACTTTTTTTTTTTTTCAATTACCCCCTGTGCATACACACATCCACCACTAGACATGCCTAGGTACATATTACCTTGTCTCAGTGATGAATCCAGCTCTGCACAGGGTCTTTTCCTCTGGGACAGCTTCCTGGAACAACCACTTCTCCTCCAAAGTGTAGATGAGGGAAAAAAATCTTCTTTCAGCTTCAAACTTGAATTTTATTTGTAATCCACAGCAAATAAATCCTCTTGGTGCAAAAGCAATCCGAAAAACTACGCCATTTGTCAGACGGCTGCCTAGGGTGAGAACTTACACAATCTTGATGATGCATATATTCATATGATTCTTGCAAGGTATTGTGGGTAATGTAGTTCATTCACTCCCAAACACAGCTGAAGACAATAATTGAGTTGTGAAACCAAGTGGTAAAGCCAATAAAAATTCTTCTTTTATTGATGGGGTTTAATTCACCCAGCACAAATATGCTTGGTAGCAATATAAATGAGGTTACTTGCTTGCAGTGTTTAAATGGATAATATAAAGTCACAAAGCAAATCAGAAAACAACCTTCAGCTTGTCAGGCAATTAGCTAATGTTTTCTTAGCAAATAATTACCAAAGGAAAAAGGCACAAAGAAATAAAGGAACTTTGCTTGTTAGGTTAACGTCTGCTTATTTTCCACACAGATCCCAGCAGTGATTCTCCCTTGCTCATACACACAATCAGGTGCAGCTTTTAATTACTATCAATTGACCAGCTGAAACCCTTTAGCTGGCTGGCTGCTACTGTGTGAACCCAAATCCTGCTTTAAGAGCTGTTTGCAGTGGAAATAAAGAACAAAGTTAGGTTTCTTTGTGATGGCTGAGGTGTTTACTCACAGAAAGCTAGCAATAGCACTTAGATAGAGAACAGTCCATGTAATGAATAATTTCATCTGCTGTATCTCCCCCTTCATCAATCAGCATAGGGCCACTATCATACATTGGCACAGACGAGTCTTTCCATAAGGCACTATCATGAGAATGCTTATTCCCTTGCTGCCATTCGCTATTATAGATAGGGTCTGGATCAGTGTTCATATCTGAGCCTCTCCTGCTATCATAATTCCTCTCTGTATATCCTGGCCAGTATGTAATCCAATTCTGATGTCCAGCCTTCCAATCTTGATCCCTGGACACTGGATCTCCTCTCACATACCTTCTGGCCTTGGTCTGAAAGTCCCTTCCACGTGCAGTCTTCTCTCTTCCAGGTAGCCACTGGTGATTCCTATCTCTGCCATTCCATTCCTCTGGCTGACTCCAGTCCAATGGACTCTGCTGGCATTTGGAATACCTCCCAGTATAGGTACTGCCTTGGACTCTCCCAGACCCTCCAATGGGCTTTCTTCTCTTCCTTCCAGAGAGTTTCCTTCTTTCTCTATCCGCTTGGCTTGGCTTCTGTTTCTCCAGGTGATACTGGTGCTTGAGCTTGTAGCCGTTGCTATATCTGTGTCTGAAGCTCTTTCTGTAGCTCTTTCTGTAGCTGTTATCTGAAGAATAAGCTCTATTCTTATTCTGTCCTAATGTGTGCTCCTCCCTAACACAGCGCAGCTGTGTTGAATCAGGCCCTGCCCTTTGAGATGAGTGCTTAGGGATTACCTCATAGCTCTCTTGATTGCACACACATTTTCTCACTTCAGCCCCTCTCATGGCTGCTGGAAACCTGGTGCATTCTGGGACTGGTAGTCTTTTATGTGAAAACTCTGTTTTCTTACTTCTACCAAAACTGACAGGTTGCTTGTTCAGAGTCACATCATCTTTTCTATAGCTCCTACCTGAGCTATGATAAGCTTCCTTATCACAATTGGTATATTATCCTGGCTATTGTAGAATGTTGCCCCCATGTGAGAGAATGGGGGTGCTAGTGTCTGTAGAATGGTAGGCCCAACACAGTGACTACATAAATATGCATGTGAGAGGGGAAAGGAAAAGAAAACATGGCTGGGGCTCTCTGCTAGTTCACCTTCTCCATCACATGGAGTCCAAGCTATCCAGCTGCAACCCTTTGGCCCAACATTTAGGACATTTTCTTCTCTGCCTAAGCTCTACTTGGGTGGGCAGGCAAGCAATCCACAAACAGCACCCATAATTCCAGCCTGGGGAGAGCTCTAGGACACATCCTGGTAAATCTTACACATGGGGATGGCTGCCCAATCAGTATACCAGCTGTAGGGAACCAATGACCCACCAGACCTTGGGAAGCTACAAGAGCTCCTCACATCTGTGAAATGCCTCATCCAATAGACAAAGGATCCAGGAACTCCAAGCAAATTAGCTTATGTCACCGGACAACAAATTTGTTGAAAGGTTTTGCTTCTTGAAAAGGTTTTGGTGGTTATGATAGATAGCTTCAAGTTGAACACAAACATAATTTCAGATTGACCATATCACATAGGAATTTGGAGAAACATGAAATTAAATTTTGACTGAATTTAGCATGTTTAATCGCTCAATGATGCTGACATATGCACTAGTTCACCCGAGCTAAAAATGTTTTGCTCCTGATTTTCTTTGTAGTCAGCATCTGATGCTTCTCATCTCAATGTCCAACAATAGCAGCCCACATTGATGGGTCCCAGTTGTCCTGATACTGTTTTTCCATTGTCGCAATGTCCTGGTAAAACCTTTCACCATCTTCATCATTTGACTGCACCAAGATTAGCAGGGAAGATGTCCAAGTGTGAATGCAGAAAATGAATCTTCAGCGACATGTTACACTTCATAGCACATTCGTAGCAAAAAACCTGTGAGAGAGTAAGTTGGTCCATTAGATGATAAAGGGGTTAAAGGAGCACTAAGAGGCGACAAGGCGATAGCGGAGAGACTGAACGAATTCTTTGCTTCGGTCTTTACTGAGGAAGATGTAGGGATGTTACCCATGACTGAAGTGGTATTTAAAGGTGCAGAAGAATTGAAGGAAATATCGATACATCAAGAAGATGTATTACAACTATTAGATAAGCTGAAGAGTAGCAAATCACCTGGGCCGGATGGTATACATCCAAGGGTATTGAAAGAACTGAAATATGACATTGCAGACCTGCTATTAGTAATCTGTGAACTATCATTAAAATCATCTCTAATACCTGAAGATTGGAGGATCGCCAATGTAACACCAATTTTTAAAAAGGGTTCCAGGGGTAATCCGGGAAACTACAGACCGGTGAGCCTGACGTCAATACTGGGAAAAATGATAGAAACCATCATAAAGAATAAAATTACTCAGCATGTAGATAGTCATGAACTAATGAGAGACAGCCAACATGGCTTTAGACAAGGAAGATCTTGTCTTACTAATCTGTTATGTTTTTTTGAATGAGTGAATAATCAGGTGGACAAAGGTGAGTCGGTTGATATTGTGTATCTGGACTTTCAGAAAGCCTTTGACAAGGTCCCTCATGAGAGACTTTTGGCAAAACTAAAGAGTCATGGGATAGGAGGCAGTGTACTATTGTGGATCAGGAACTGGTTAAAAGATAGAAAGCAGAGGGTAGGGCTAAATGGCCAATTTTCCCAATGGAGAACGGTGAATAGTGGTGTACCCCAGGGATCTGTGCTGGGTCCGCTGCTTTTTGACATATTCATAAATGACCTGGAAAGTGGAATAACGAGTGAAGTTATCAAATTTGCAGATGACACAAAACTATTTAAAGTTGTTAAAACCCAAGAGGATTGTGGAAAATTGCAAGAGGATCTTGATAAATTGGAAGACTGGGCATCAAAATGGCAGATGAAATTTAATGTGGACAAGTGCAAGGTTATGCACCTAGGGAAGAACAACCCAAACTATGGTTACACGATGCAAGGTTCCACATTAGGAACCACCACCCAGGAAAAAGATTTAGGCGTCATTGTGGATACCATGTTAAAACCCTCGGCCCAGTGTGCAGCGGCGGCCAAGAGAGCAAATAGAATGCTAGGTATGATAAGGAAAGGAATGGAAAATAAAACAAAGGATATTATAATGCCTCTATATCGTTCCATGGTGAGACCGCACCTTGAATATGTGTGCAATTCTGGTCGCCGTATCTTAAAAAGGATATAGAGTTATTAGAAAAGGTTCAGAGAAGAGCCACCAAAATGGTAAAGGGGATGGAAGGATACTCCTATGAAGAAAGGCTAAAAGGTTAGGGCTCTTTAACCTGGAAAAGAGACGGCTGAGGGGAGATATGATAGAAGTCTATAAATTAATGAGCGGAGTGGAACGGGTAAACGTAGATCGATTGTTTACCTTATCAGAATATAGAAAGACTAGGGGACATGCAATGAAGCTACAGGGTAAACTATTTAAGACTAATAAAAGAAAATATTTTTTCACTCAACGTGTAATCAAACTCTGGAATTTGCTACCGGAGGATGTAGTAAAAGCTGTTAGTGTAGCTGGGTTTAAAAAAGGTTTGGACAAGTTCCTGGAGGAAAGTTCCATAAGCCATTATTAAGAAGGGACCCAGGATATCAATGCTTGAACCAATACAAGCATTGTGGAACCTGTGTCCCTTGGGGAAACTGCTAGGTACATATGACCTAGATTGGCCACTGTTGGAAACAGAATACTGGGCTTGATGGACCTTGGTCTGACCCAGTATGGCATATCTTATGTTCTTATAGTTTTGTATGCTTGAAGCATGTTGTCAACCAGTTGGATGTAATTTGGTGCCCTGTAATTGCCAAGAAAAATCTCAACATCCCTTAATGCCTTCCATGTGATTTTCTCAGGCCTCACTAGTAGATCTTCGAACCACATGTCATTGATGGCATCTCTAACTTGTGGACTCACAAAAATGCCTTCATCAGTTATTCTTGGAAACATCTGTCCTTGTTCATAGCTTTCACAAAGTTTTTCATCAGTGCAAGTTTTATATGAAAAAGAGGCAAAAATATCTTAGCTTTATCAACAAGTGGTTCATGTATCACATTTTTCTGTCCTGGAACCAAGCACTTTTGGAGCTGCCAGTTCTTTTAATGTAATGAGACTCTCTTGCATGGGAGTTCCATTCACAAATGAAACAACATATCTTCTTGGTGGATCTGAAAAACAGAAATTTTCATACGTGGTGATTGCAAACCCCACTCTTGCAAACTTGAACAAGCATTTCAGCTTTTGTTTTTGACAAACAAGTCCCTTACCAGATCATTCAATTCTGCCTGTGTTATCCGATGAGGCACATCAGACATAAATGGTTCAAAATCTGGATCCATGTCATTTTCTACATCTGGCACATGTATTGTGACATCTTCATCAGCGTGATCTCCCTGATGAGTAAACCACAATCCATAAAATACATCAAAAAGTGTTCAGGAAGCAAAATCTTCATTGTCCACTGTGTTCAGAAATCAAAATGTAAGCGTCTGATCTAAGCCAATAGGTTATAGACATGCCCCTCTTTGGTTAGGGTGAGGGGCCATCTGTCCACAGGAACAGGGTCCATGGCATCAGCATAGCCCCGCCAGATACACATATGCGCCGCTACATGGCCCCCCTCCCCCATGCATGGGAGGTGGTATTCTGACAGTGTAGCTTTGTGCCAAACCTTCCTTCTGTCAGTAGTTGGACAAATACATTTGCATACCTTGTCCCCAGCTGTACTCTGCTGTCTCCAACCCTGGCTCTGTGACCAGTGCAAAAGTGGTCACTCCTGTCTCCATGTCAGCTCAAGGACTGATAACATGTGCAGGTGCTATTAGCTTGCCATGGCCTCACCATATGTTGTTACTGCCTGTTCAGTGTGCTATTAGCCTTCAACCGGTTGTGGATAGTGAAGCCTGTCTATGCTGCTGGTGGATGTTTCCACCCTTGCTGGCTGCCTCCTTGAGGGTTGCACATGCTGGTGCTGTACCTGCACTGTCAGCTAAACCTTGTCCACAGGAACATGCCATACAGAAACCCCAGCAGGGAGTTGAACCTGTGATCCTCCGCATATATACACACACCAACCATGTGTGTTGCACCATAATGCTGCCATATGGTGATAACAGCTCCTGTTCCTGACATGCTCCCCTTTGGTTGGCCTTTGGCACATGTTGCAATGTGCATGGCACACATGACAAGGACAAGGCTTCTGTCTGCTGCAGGCTAATGCCACTTCCCATGCCACCATCACTACCCCACCATGCAGACATGCCCTCGCCCTGTCAATGGTGGTGGTGCGCAGTCCCAGCATGTTAAAAATGCGGGTTCAGCAGGCGCTTTGGCACAAGGGTCGGACAAGGTGGGGAGGGAAGAGGCACACATGGACAGTCATGCAGTCCCCTCCACCAGCTGCCTATGCAGAGGCCCCATCACCGCCTGCCACCGATATATTTTGAGGGGAGGCTAGCAGTCATTGCTGTGGTATTTCCGCAGGCACCTGCATTTTCCAGCTACCTGGACTACAGCTGCAGGCACTATTGGCCTCTTCCTCCATAGCTGGGTTCAGTGGCACCAGGGGGGGAGGGGCCCCTCTGGCATCTCTGCCAAAGGTGCCATGTCCCTTGGACCGCCCCATGTGGCACATCACCGTTCCACATCAGCAGTATGTCTGTGTTCCACCACTGTCACTGTGTGATCATGACAGACATCACAGATGGTGCTGCAGATGGAAGGATTCCCCTTACAAAGGTTAGGCCTCCTCAACCTGTTGGTGAGACAGCTGGGGGAGAGATATGATAGGGGTTTATACAGTACTGAAAGGTGTGGAACGGTTAACGATTGTTAACGCCATCACAATATGGGGAGACTAGGGGACAGGCACTGCTGCTACAGTGTAACACATTTCAGATACATTGGGTCATACAGTTTGTCATTCAATGCATTGACGAACACTGGCACAGTGGCAGTGTATGTCGTGACAGATCCTCATATAGTTGGACTTCGGGAGGGTTTGGTCAAGGTCCCGAAGGAAAGGTTATTATACCTTTATTTGGGGGACACTGAGGATCAACTGCTTGGCCCAATACAGGCCTTTTTTTTTACCATGTGTGTCCTTTTGTGACCTACCTAGTTACTTGTGCCCCTGATTGGCCACTATTGAATTGAGAATAGTGAGCTTGAAGGCCTTTGGCTAACACAATATGGCATATATTCTGAACTTAGGTTCTTATGCCTCTCTGTGTCACCCGGGCAGCTGCCTAGTCTGCCATGTCCACCAGCACCCCCCACTGCATGACCACTGTGCTAACCCCTGTGCCCGATTTGCATCATTATCATGGTGCCCTTTCCTACTTGAGCACCATGCTGTTGCTGCTAATGGAGCACTACTATCACTAACTTGGGCTTCCTTGTCAGTGCTTCACATTGCTGATGCTATATAGTCTCTGTCCTCTCTACAAACACCCTTTCCACAGGTTCTACTTGACGATCGGGTTCCCAGCATTAAAGGGCTTTTCAGGCCATTGCGCAATCAGCGGTATGGGAGCACACATTGTAACCGCCCACTTCCTGCCCCGTTCACACCTACTCTCCGCCCCCTGTACCCTTAATGCTATTGATGCCTTTACCGCCACTTAAGGCAGCATTTTCTCGGTGTTAAGTTAGAAAGTATGCTGATAGTCTGCGTTAATAGCACACAAGCTCCCTTACTCCCATTTAGTAAACATACCCCTGTATTAATCAGCTTACCTTTGTCTACCTGTTTATTCACACCTTCAAAAAATTATAACAGATTAGTAAGGCAATACTTTTCTTGGCTAAATCCATGTTGGCTTTCTTCCATTAAACCATGGCTATCTACATATTCAGTAATTTTGTTCTTTATAATGGTTCCTACCATTTTGCCTGGTACTGATGTCAGGCTCACCGGTCTGTATTTCCTGGATCACCCCTGGAACCCTTTTTAAAAATCAGAGTTACATTGGCCACTCTCCAATCCTCAGGTACTACAGATGATTTTAATGATAGTTCACAGATTACTAATAATAGGTCTGCAATATCATATTTCAGTTCTTTCAACACCTTTGAAAGTATACCATCCAGTCCAGGTGATTTGCTACTCATAAGAACATAAGATATGCCATACTGGGTCAGACCAAGGTCCATCAAGCCCAGTATCCTGTTTCCAACAGTGGCCAATCTAGGTCATACGTACCTAGCAGTATCCCCAAAAGACACAGGTTCCACAATGCTTGTATTGGGTCAAGCATTGATATCCTGGGTCCCTTTTTAATAATGGCTTATGGACCTTTCAACAGGAACTTGTCCAAACCTTTTTTAAACCCAGCTACACTAACAGCTCTTACTACATCCTCTGGTAACAAATTCCAGAGTTTGATTACACGTTGAGTGAAAAAATATTTTCTCTTATTTGTCTTAAATAGTTTACCCTGTAGCTTCATTACATGTCCCCTAGTCTTTCTATATTCAGATAGCGTAAACAACTGATCTACGTTTACCCGTTCCACTCCATTCATTAATTTACAGACCTCTATCATATCTCCCCTCAGCCGTCTCCTTTCCAGGTTGAAGAGCCCTAACATTTGTAGCCTCTCTTCATAGGATTAGCCTTCCATCCCCTTTACCATTTTGGTGGCTCTTCTCTGTACCTTTTCTAATAACGCTATATCCTTTTTAAGATACGGCGACCAGAATTGCACACAATATTCAAGGTGCGGTCATACCATGGAATGATACAGAGGCATTATAATATCCTTTGTTTTATTTTCCATTCCTTTCCTTATGATACCTAGCATTGTATTTGCTTTCTTGGCCGCTGCTGCACACTGGGCGGAGGGTTTTAACATGTTATCCACAATGACTCCTAAATCTTTTTCCTGGGTGGTGGTTCCCAATGTGGAACCTTGCATCGTGTAACCATGGTGTGGGTTGTTCTTTCCTAGGTGCATAACTTTGCACTTGTCTACATTAAATTTCATCTGCCATTTCGATGCCCAGTCTTCCAATTTATCCAGATCCTCCTGCAGTTTCCCACAGTCCTCTTGGGTTTTAACAACTTTAAACAGTTTTGTGTCATCTGCAAATTTGAAATCCTCACTAGTTATTCCCTTTTCCAGGTCATTTATGAATATGTCAAAAAGTAGCGGACCCAGTACAGATCCCTGGGGTACTCCACTATTCACCTTTTTCCATTGCGAAAATTGGCCATTTAGCCCTACCCTCTGCTTTCTATCTTTTAACCAGTACCTGATCCACAGTAGTACACTGCCTCCTATCCCATGACTTTTTAGTTTTGCCAAAAGTCTCTGATGAGGGACCTTGTCAAAGGCTTTCTGAAAGTCCAGATACACTATATCAACCGACTCACCTTTGTCTACCTGTTTATTCACACCTTCAAAAAAACATATCAGATTAGAAAGACAAGATCTTCCTTGTCTAAAGCCATGTTGGCTGTCTCCCATTAGGCCATGACTATCTACATGCTGTGTAATTTTGTTCTTTATGATGGTTTCTACCATTTTCCCCGGACGTCAGGCTCACCGGTCTGTAATTTCCAGGATCATCCCTGGAATCCTTTTTAAAAATTGGCGTTACATTGGCGATCCTCCAATCTTCAGGTATTACAGATAATTTTAATGAAAGTTCACATATTACTAATAGCAGGTCTGCAATCTCATATTTCAGTTCTTTCAACACTCTTGGATGTATACCATCCGGTCCAGGTGATTTGCTACTATTCAGTTTATCAAATAGTTGTAATACATCTTCCCGGTGTAGCGATATTTCTCTCAATTCCTCTGCAGTATCACCTTTAAATACCACTTCAGTCTTGGGTAACATCCCTACATCCTCCTTAATAAAGATTGAAGCAAAGAATTCATTCAGTCTCTCTGCTATAGCCTTGTCTCCTCTTACTGCCCCTTTTACCCCTCTATCATCTAATGGTCCAATTGACTCTCTCACAGGCCTTTTGCTACGAAGGTACTTGAAAAAGTCTTTATTTCATGTTTTTGCTTCCATAGCAAGTTCCTTCTCAAATTCTCGCTTTGCCTGCCTTATCAATGCTTTACATTTAACTTGCCAGTGCTTGTGCTGTTTCCAGTTTTTGTCGTTTGGCTCTTTTTTCCATTTCCTGAAAGATGCTTTTTTGGCAGCAACAGCCTCTCTGACCTCACCTTTAAACCAGGCGGTCGATAGTACACCCCCACTGCCATCACCTTCCCCTTCATACATGGAATTTCAATCCATAGAGATTCTACAGCAAATTTTGTTTCCTGCAAAACTTTAATCCTTTCTGACTCAACGCCCTCTCTAACATAGAGCGCAACCCCTCCACCAATTTGATCAGTTCTATCATTACGATATAGTTTGCATCCAGGTATCACAGTGTCCCACTAGTTATCCTCCTTCCACCATGTCTCTGAGATCGCAATCATATCTAACCTCTCATTTAGTGCTATATATTCTAACTCTCCCATCTTATTGTTTAGACTTCTAGCATTTGCATACAAGCATTTCAGAGACTGTATTTTATTAATATTAATCTGGCTATTGGTAGGCATGGATAATTTGGAGTCTTTACTACAGTTCAATTTATCAAACTGTTGTAATACATCCTCCTGGTTTATCAATATTTCTTTCAATTCTTCAGATACAACACCTTTTATATACCATTTCAGGCATGGGTAACTTCCCTACGTCTTTTTCAATAAAGACCAAAGCAAAGAATTCATTCAGTCTCTCCGCTATGTCCTTGCCCTTCCTTAGCGCCCCTTTTACCCCTCTATCATCCAATGGTCCCACTGACTCTCTCACAGGCTTTTTGTTACAAATATACTTGAAAAAGTTTTTATTATGCATTTTTGCTTCCACTGCAAGCTTCTTTTCAAATTCTCTCTTTGCCTTATAATAGCCTTGCATCTAACTTGCCAATGCTTATGTTGTTTCCGATGTTCGTCATTAGACTCCATTTCCATTTCCTGAAGGATGCTTTTTTGGCAACAGCCTTTCTGACCTCATCTTTAGACCATGTTGGCAGTTTTTTTGCCTTCCTTCCATTTGTTTTAAAGCGTGGAATACATCTGATCTGGGCTTCCAAGATAGTACTTTTAAACAACACCCATGCTTGATTTAAATCTTTAACCTTTTCAGCTACGCCTTTTAGTTTTTTATTAACTATTTTCCTCATTTTATCATAGTCTCCATTTTGAAAGTTAAAAGGTATTACCGTGGATTTCCTTGCTGTCTTTCTTCCATTTATTAAATCAAATGTGATCATGCTATGATCACTATTGCCAAGTGGCCCCCAAAACCCTTGCAACAGATCCTGTGTTGCACTAAGGACTAAGTCCAAAATAGCTTCCCCTTTTATCGGTTGTGATAAGGAAGCTTATCATAGCTCAGGAAGGAGCTATAGAAAAGGTGAAGTGACTCTGAACAAGCAACCTGTCAGTTCTGGTAGAAATATGAAAACAGAATTTTGCCATAAAAGACTACCAGTCCCAGAATGCACCAGGTTTCCGACAGCATTAGAGGAGCTAAAGTGAGGAAACGTGTGTTCAATCAGGAGGGCTATGAGGTAATCCCTAAGCACTCATCTCAAAGGGCAGGGCCTGATTCAGCACAGCTGCGCTGTGTTAGGGAGGATCACTCATCTAAGCAGAAGAGTAGAGTTTATTCTACAGATGACCATCTTCATGATCACCTTGGATATCCAGAGAATTGTCCTCAGTATCCTGAGAATCAGCTTGAGTTTGATCATCAGTTTCATCTGAAGGATCATCAGAAGCAGAAGCCAAACCGGACGGACAGAGAGGGAAAGAGACCCTTTGGAAGAAGGAAGAGAAAAGCCTTTGAGAGGTCTAGAAGAGTCCAAAGCAGTACGTATACTGGGAGGTATTCCAAGGGCCAGCATACACCATTGGACTGGGGAAAGCCAGAGGAATGGTGCTGCAGAGCTAGGAATCACCAGAGGCTACCTGTGAGGGAGACGGCTGCACGTGGAAGGGACCCTAAGACCTGTGCCAGAAGGTATGTGAAGAGAGATCCAGTGTCCAGGGATCTGGATTGGAAGGCTGGACATAAGAACTGGACTACATACTGGCCAGGCTATATAGAGAGGAACTCTAGCAGCAATGGAAGCTCAGGTATGAACACTGATCTATGCCCTAGCTATAACCTTGAAAGACAGCAGGGAAACAAGTATTCTCCTGAAAATGCTCCATTGAGAAATTCATCTGTGCCAATCCATGATATTGAACCCATGCTTGTTGAACAAGGGGGAATAATAGCAGATGAGGATCCTGTTTATATGGACTGCTCTCTATCTAAACTCCGTTGGTAACTTTCTGTTATAAAGTACAGCAACCATCACAAAGAAATACAAATTTGTTCTTTAATCTACTCAGAAAAGCTCCTGAAGCAGGATTTGACTCACACAGTGGAAGGCAAGCCAGCTAAGGGGTTTCAGCTGGATAACTGCTAGCAATTAAGCCTTACCTAATTGCTTGTGAGCTAGGAGAGAATCACTTCTGTATCTATGTGGGAAGTAATCAGAAGTTAACCTGAAAAGAACAGTTTGTTTCTTGCTTTGTGGCTTTTCATTTGTTGTTTTCCTGATTTTGACTTTGTTTTTCCAAGTTAACACTGAAAGCAAGTAACCTAATTTATGTGCTACCAAGCATATCTGTGTTGGGAGAAATAACCCTATAAATAAATATCTTATTGGCTTTACCCAAGAGCACAACTAAATTATTGTCAGCAGCTGTGTCTGGTGTGAATGAACTACATTGCCCACAATACCTTGCAAATCATATAGAAATATGCACTTGCCAAGAGTGTGAAGATTCTCACCCAGGCAGCCATCTGACACGGTTCATGAACCTGCTCCTCCCCTGAAAACCTGACTTGTTTGTGACCCTCTAGTACTGGAGTTTGGCAACCCTGCCCTAAGGCCTTTTCTCCATTTCTTACCCAATTCTGAGTTAAAAAGAGGGCAGAAGTGATCCAGTCTGCCCAAGATCTCTTAATCTAGAGTTCCTGTTTACAGTCTCATTTGCTTCCTGATTGAAGTCTCTGCTTGGTTCAACCTGTTCAATTGCAAGCCCCCTTCCTGCAGTTTCCAATTCCCATTAAGAGTCTAGCCCGTGACCCAGACTTCAAACTGACTCCAGATCCTGATTCCAGCCAATTCTTGACTCAGAATGTGGTCCTTGATCCAAGTTCTTGTTCTAGCTTGAAACACATTTCAGCTGAGACTCCATTCTAGTTCCAGCTTCACTCTCCCAAGTCCTTTTCCAGCTTCAACAAGCTGGTACTATGCTCCCTGACTCAGCCCCAAAGCTCTAAGGAGTGAGTACCAGTGTGGTAAGGAAACCTAAAACAAAACTGGTGAAGCTGTAGTGTGAACATCAAGCCACTCTCTGCTCATAGAGGTTTAGGTTATAACCATTGTTACATTTTACAGGTTACCACAGCCTTCTTGGAAGCTTCATACAATCATGCCAGTAATGTTAGTATTGCGTCATAGGGTTCCTGGACTCTTCTTTAAGAGGACACTAATGGGGATGTTTACTAAATCACGCTAAAGGAGCAAATCTGCTGTTAGCATGCACTAACAGGGTAATTGCACACTTAACGTGTGTAAAACGCCACCTTAGTGTGCGCTAACGGGACCGGCAGTGTAAAGTGCCCTATGGGCGGAGAGTAGGCAGAGAGTAGGGGTCAATGGGTGGGGAGTTGGTGGGAAAAAGACCCTGTTCCCTTAACGACGGCAGTTTAGCACCAGTAACCTTACTGCATATCAAAACCTGTCGGTAAGGATGCATTTTGAGGAGAGAGAGCCTATTTAAACATCTGCAATGTTCTGCACAGACAGGTGAGCCCAAAATAGTGATAGTAGTGCTCCATTAGTAGCAACTGCATAGTGCCTAAGTATGAAAGGGCTCTATGTTGATGGTGCAAGTGGGGCAAAGGAGGATGCATGCGGATCATGCAGTGAGGGCTGCTGGTGCACAGGGCAGACTAGGCAGCTACCTGGGGGGCCACATAAGAACATAGGGTTAGAAAATATGCCAGACTGCATCAGACCAAGGTCCATCATGCCCAGTAGCCTGTGCCCAAAAGTGGCCAATCTAGGTCACAAGAACCTAGCAGTTTCCCCAAAAGACACATAGGATCCACAATGCTTGTAATGGGGCAAGCAGTGCAAATCCTGGGTCCCCTTTAACAATGGTTTATGGACCATCCCCAGGAACTTGTTCAAACATTTTTTAAACCCTGCTACACTAACAGCCTTTACTACACCATTCGGTAATGAATTGCAGGGTTTGAATATGCATTGACAGAAAAGATATTTTCACCTAGTACTCCTAAATGGATTACACTGTAGCCGCATTGCAGGTCCCCTAGTCTTTCTACATTCTGATGGCATAAACACTCAATCAACGTTTACCCATTCCACTCCAGGCAATATTTTCTAGACCTCTAACATAACACCCGTCAGCCATCTCTTCTCCAGGTTGAAGAGACATAACATTGGCAGGCAGTGACGGGATTCCTGGAGAGGCAGATGATTGGGGGGGGGGATGTGTGGCTATCCATGTATGCCTCTGCCTCACCCCCCAGAACCTGTACCCTAGGCATCTACCTACCCGCATGTTGGCTGGCCTGGGACTGTACACCACCAACACTGACAGCACATGGGCATGTCAGCATGGCATGGGGGGTGTTGGCATAGGGGGCAGTGGCACCCGCCTGCAGCAGACCAAGCCATGCCCTTCTCCATTGCACTATGCACAGTGCAACATATTTCAAGGTCTGTCTGATGGGAAGCATGTCAGCTCCAGGGACTGATGGGCCTATGTGGCAACACTGTGTTGTACTACATGTAGTTGGTGTGTATCAGAGCAGAGGGTCACAGGTCCAGGTCCTGGCTATGGATCATGCACTGCATGTCCCTAGATTTTATCCCACAGTGCTGGTACAGCACCAACATGTGCAACCCCCAATGAATCAGCCAGCAAGGGCACAAACACCCACACAGACAGGCTCCACTATCCTCAACTGGATGGAGAGTCAGACTGATGGCACTGGCACACTGAGGGGCCGTTAACACCTGAGAACTACTACTAGCTCCTGAACAATGAGCACACCTTAATAATTCCTGAGCTGAGTTTGGAACCAGAATAGCAGGCAGGAATGCCAACCATCCCCATTTTTGCACGGTGCATTGATATGAGTAAACATCCCCCTAAGTCTGGAGGACCTGGAGATGGAGCAGTAAATGGTATTAGAAATGGGATCTCCAATGTATGCCAGAGCAGAACTACTGATCCTGTGAGGAAAGAACAGGATTCTGAGGAGGGACCCATTCCAGCGAGGCTAACAGACTGATAACACTGAGACCCGTACGCCTGGAAGGTACACGTATCTAGGGCATGAGATGGGGTAGAATAGTCCAGTTAAGGCAGAATGGGTGTATTCTCCTAAAGACCTGCACTTGGATTGTTTTTTCTCTGTTTGCTTTATAGCCATGGCTTTGGAAGAACTGGTTCATTGGATGGCTGACCAGACTCAACTCCAGCATGAGGCGATGGATGGGAGAATCGTCCAGATACTAGAAAGGCAGGCACAATTTAACCAGCCACTCTCACAGCTACTAGAGGTACAAACTCAGGAGCTTAAGAGATTCACTGACAGGATAATCAGATCGGTGAGGATATTGAAACCTGAGGTGGGCCCAATGAGGGATGTGTTGCAATGGGAGGACTGGAGGGGACCCAGACTCTTACCTTAGCAAAAATGGGTCCTGGGGATGACCTTGAAGTGTGCATTTTGACATTTAAAATATTTGCTACAACAGTAGATTGGCCCTTGGACCAGTGGGCCATGAATCTAGCACTGCTGCTTAGGGGGGAAGCCCAGGTGGCCTATTGGTCCCTAGACAACACTCAAGCCGCGGACTATTATGAGGTGAAAGTGGCTATCCAGGACTGGTTGGGGCTATACCCAGAGAACTATCAAAAGTGTTTTCGGGCCACTGAATTTCACCCAGGAGAAAGGCCTTGGGCCGTAGCCCACTGATTAACTGATTTGGCCACCAGGTGCCTGGAACCTGATAAGAACTCTGGACTTGCCAGAATAAGGAAGCTAGTGCTAGAACAATTTCTCTGTATTTGTCCAGGGAAAGTATGGGTATGGGTAGCTAGACAGGGGCCCATGTCCATAACTGAGGCCGTAGGCCTCGCTGAGAACTTTCTCAACGCTTAATCCCAAGAGACCCTCAGTCCCCAGGGAAGGGAGAAAGGATATACCCCAAGGGATTCCTTTGGGAAAAAGATCCCCTAGGCCAAAGGGAAGTTCGGATAATCCTAAGGACCCCACAGGGAAGAAACACACTCAGGAGTCCCGAAGAGAGCCACAATTCTTTGCGTGTGGGGAGCTGGGTCATCTCCAATGGGCGTGTCCAAAAGGTAAATGTTCCTTCTCTGGTGTAAGACTCATGGGGGACCTAGAAGGCTGGAGTTGACCCCCTTAATAAAGGGATCCAGATTGGTGGGACAGACCTGGAAGCTCTCAAATACACTGGGAGTAATCAGTCTCTGATATCTCGAGATCTGGCCCAGAGTGTAGGGGTTGGTAAGAGACAGGATAGAATACCTAGTCGCCGATGAGTGAGGTATGTCCACGGGGACATATGGAATGACCCCTCTTATGAGATTAAAAATCACCTGGGGTAACAAACAACAACTACTAGGAATGGCCATTGTGAAGGGGCTCCCAGAGCCATTAATCCTAGGTTGGGTTTGGGAGGGGTTATTAGACTCAACCAGCTTACACTCTGCTTTAGTAGCCATCCGTTCCTGAGACTATACCCCAGAAGAAAGGTCTGTCCCCAGTCTCAGGGAGTTGTTCCCATTTGCAACCCTGGACATGAGAAAGGTGAAAAGACTAGAAAAAGCAGGGCTCAGCGGAAAAGTGGAAAGGGGGAGTTGAGGCTCTTGGGGAGGAGGTGCTCTCCAAATTTGATAATTTTTCTGAAGAGCAAGAAAAAGACCTAACTTTGCAGGATGCCTGGGGTAAGGCGGAAGGGGCAGCTCTAAGAAGGGTAAGGAGAGTTATCCTCTCTTTAGGAAGAGGAATAACCTCTTATATTGGATTACATTCCGGGTAGAGAAAGGAGAGCAAGCCTAGTTCATGGTGCCCCAGGTATTCCAGGAGGCCCTGTTGATCTTGGCCCACAGCCTCCCCTTAGCAGGGCACCTAGGAGAGCAGGGGTTTATTGCACGTCTTACATAATGGTTCTTCTGGCCTAACCTATATCAGGAGGTGACTAAGTTCTGCCAGGCATGCCCTGTGTGCCAACGAAAAAATAAGAACCAGCCCAAGAAAGCTCCCCTGATTCCGATCCAAGGGGTTGAATAATCCCTAGACTGAATGGCCATGGAAATTGTGGATCTGTTAGATAGGAGCATGGCAGGTTCCCAGTTGTTGACTGTACCACCCGCTATCCCTGGGCAAGTGCCCTGCAGAAAGTTACTGCAGGTCAGATAATACGGGAACTGTTGAAAATTTTCT
This sequence comes from Ichthyophis bannanicus, assembly GCA_033557465.1. Classification (NCBI taxonomy): domain Eukaryota; kingdom Metazoa; phylum Chordata; class Amphibia; order Gymnophiona; family Ichthyophiidae; genus Ichthyophis; species Ichthyophis bannanicus. Next base: position 737,322,591 of record CM066031.1, read on the forward strand.
GTGAGGTAGGTTTCCCTAGAGAACGTTTGACAAATCAGAACACCAACTTTTTGTCCAGACAGTTAGAGGCAGTCTTGGCATTGTTTGGGATCAGACATGTTAAGACTGCCGCCTATCATCTACAAACCGACGGCCTCGTCGAGCGGTTTAACCAGACCCTGATACAAATGATTAGAAAAAGTATAGGCGATAACAGTCAGACATGGGAGCGAGTGATCCCATTTGTCCTGTTTGCATATGCAGAAGTTCCCCAAGCTACACTGGGCTTTTCCCTGTTTGAGCTTTTAATGGGGAAACAACCCAGGAGACTCTTGGATGTGGTACAGGAAGGCTGGGTAGGAATGGAAAGAGGGTTAGAGTCCATAATTGAACAGGTTACCCATTTGAAAACCCAGTTAAGAACCTTCTCACGGGGCTAATGAACATTTGAGAAAAACCCAAGAGAAGCAAAAGGTCTATTATAACAAGCAGGCACAGGAGAGGGTCTTACTCCTGGAGACCTGGTATTAATTATGCTGCCCACTTCCAATGATAAGCTACTAACCCAGTGGAGAGGCCCCTTTAGGGTATGCCAGAAACAGGGGCCTGTAGATTACGAAGTGGAGCAGCGGACAGGGAAGGTACAGACCTTACACATCAATTTTCTCAAACCCTGGGTATGTAGAGAGGGGCTAGGAGCACAAGTGAAGAGGAAGAGGACCTGGGTCCGGAGATTGCCCAGACAAAGGACCCCATGTAAGTCTCAGTAGGAATTGAGTTGACGGGATACCAGAAAAGATAGATGAAGCACTTGCTAGCCCAGTTCCCAGATGTGTTTCACCCCTGCATGGAATAACCCATCTCGGAACTCACAGAATTATCACCCGGGACAGCAAAATCATAAGGCAATGGCAATACCACATTACCTAGGTCAAACAAAGGGAGATTGAGAAAGAGGTACAGGATATGCTGCATTTAAGGGTCATTGAAGAGTCCAACAGTGAATGGTCTAGCCCAATAGTCCTAGTGCTCAACCCGACGGAACCACTAGATCCTGTATTGATTTCTGGCAAATGAATGTCATCTCGACTTTTGATGCCTACCCCATGCCCAGGATAGAGGAACTGGTAGAGAAGTTTGGAGGGGCTACATATATTTCAATCCTTGACCCAACAAAAGGATACTGGCAGATTCTCTTCAAACAGTCCTCTAGGAAGAAAACAACTTTTCGAAAATCCCGGGGCCTAGACCAGTTTACTGTCCTCCCTTTCGACTTGCATGGGGCACCAGCTACATTCCAGCTTATTATCAATAAGGTACTCCAACCACATCTAGGATGTGCAGGGGCATACCTTGACGATGTGGTTATTTATTCCAGGACCTGAGAGGAACACTTAATCCATCTGTGTAAGGTGAGTCTTTAAGGTGGGCCGGGTTGACAGCTAACCCTAAGAAATGCGAGTTTGCAATCTGGGAGGTACAGTACCTAGGCCACCGGGTAGGAAATGGGGTTGTGCGACCCTCCCTTAACAAAGTAGAGGCAATTCAAGAGAAGACTCTGCCAAAAACCAAAAAGCAATTTAGAGCATTTTTGGGCTTAGAGGGCTATTACCGGAGGTTCATTCCCCACTTTGTGGAAATGGCCACTCTCCTTACCGATCTGCAGAAAAATAAGTCTAACCAGGTATATTCGGGTACATGGGAAGAAGAGGCCTTTGTAAACCTCAAGCAAATCCTGTGTAAAAAAGCAGTGTTATTAAATGTAGATTTCAAAGAGCCATTTGTGTTACAAACTGACACATCTGGGGTAGGTTTGTTGTGGATTAGGAACTGTTTAAAAGATTGAAAAAAGAGATTAGGGCTAAATGACCAATTCTCTCAATGGAGAAAGATGAATAATGTAGTACTCAGGGATCTCTGCTGGGCCCGCTGCTTTTTAAGATATTCATAAATGACCTGGAAATGGGAATAACAAGTGAGGTGATCAAATTTGCAGATAACACAAAATTATTCATAGTTGTTAAAATACAAAGAGCTTGTGAAAAATTAGAAGAGGACCTTGAAAAATTGGGAGATTGTGCATCCAAATGACAGTTGAAATTTAATCTGGACAAGTACAGTTATGCAATTAGGGATGAAGAACTCAAATTACAGTTACATGATGCAAGATACCACTTTAGAAATCACCACCCAGGAAAAGGATCTGGGCATCATATGTTGAAACCCACTTCCCAGTGTGCAGCCCAGGCCAAGAAAGTAGACAGAATGCTAGGAATCCATAAGGAAAGAAGCGGAGAATAGAACCAAATATAATATAATGCTTCTGTATTGCTTCATGGTGCAACCGCACCTTGAATATTGTATACAATTCTGGTCACCATATCTTAAAAAGGATATAGCAAAATTGGATAAGGTACAGAGAAGAGCAACCAAAATGGTAATGGGGATGGAAGGATATCCATACGAGGAAAGGCTTAAAAGATTAGGGTTCTTCAGTCTGGAAAAGAGATGGCTGAGGGGAGATATGATAGAGGTTGATAAAATAATGAATGGAGTGGAACAGGTAAACATAGATCATTTGTTTACTCCTTCAAAAAGTAGAAAGACTAGGAGACATGCAATGAAGCTACAATGTAACACATTTAAGACAAATAGGAGTATATATTTTTTTTACTGAACGCCTAATCAAACTCTGGAACTCTGGGGTTGTAAATTTGTTACCAGAAAATGTTTAATATTGTTACTATAGTTGGGTTTAAAAGAGATCTGGAGGAGATCTGGAGTCCAAAGACCATTTTTAAAGTAGACTGGAGAAATACACTGCTTACCCCTGGGACATGCAGCATGGAATGTGTATACCTTTCTGGGAACCTGCGATCCGGATTGGCTACTGTTAGAAACAGGATACTGGGCTTGATGGACCCTTGGTCTGACCCAGTATGGCATATCTTATGTATGTTCTGAGTTTGATTCTCTTTTTATTTACTAACCTGCAGTAACTCGTGATAAAGGAATAACACAGCTTGCAATCAATCTCACAAGCTATGTTATTCTCATGGAAAGTAATGCCAGCTCAAGCCTAGCATTATTTTTCCTGACTGAGAGCATCAGGCCTTGAAGACATGACCTGATGCTCTCAACTGCCATCTTAAAAGGGCTGGTGTCTGCAGAAGACATGAAGACCCCTCCCCCTCCCAGAACCCCAGTCCACACACCCTAAGAATTTCCCCCAATATTAACCCCCCCACAGAACCACTCTCTCCCCATAGCCCCTCCCCCTCTGCCTACCTCAAAGCTTCCATGGTGGGATAGTGTTAGCAAACAGGAGCTGTACCCATTCACTCCTATCCCTCTGGTGCTGGGTTCAAAAGTGTCTTATTTTACTACTAATGTACTGTGAGTAGGGTTGCCAACTGGCCGGTTTTCAGCCGGCCTGGCCGGTTTTTCCACGGCCAGGCCGGCTGCCGGCGCAGAGGCAAAACCGGCCCTTTAAAAGCCGGTTTTTTTGCTCTGGCCGCAAGATCGGGAGCGGCCTGAGCAAAACAACCGGCTTTTCTCCTCCGCTTCAGAGGGAGCCGGGGAAGCCCGCGCGAGGCCCCGGCTCCCTCTGAACAGCCACCAGCGTGAAGAGCCTTTACCTTCACGCTGGCGGCTGTTCCTGTGAAGCCGCGAATGCTGGGAAAGGTTAAAGGTTCCCCTTTAACCTTTCCCAGCATTCGCGGCTTCACAGGAACAGACGCCAGCGTGAAGGAAAAGGCTCTTCACGCTGGTGGCTGTTCAGAGGGAGCCGGGGCCTCGCGCGGGCTTCCCCGGCTCCCTCTGAAGCCTCAGACAGCCGCGATGCTGGTCGGGGGGGGGGGAAGGACTGCATGGGCTGTGATGGGGGGGACCTGGACTGGAAAAGGGCTAAGGGGGGGGGGACACTTGGACTGGAAAAGGGCTAAGGGGGGGGGGGGGTCTTGGACGGGAAAAGGGCTAAGGGGGGGGGGACCGGGACTGGAAAAGGGCTAAAGGGGGGGACTTGGACTGGAAAAGTGCTAAGGGGGGGGACTGGAACTGGAAAAGGTCTAGGGGGGGGACTTGGACAGGAAAAGTGAGAAGGGGGGGGTGAAGTGGACTGGAAAAGGGCGAAGGGGGGGGACTTGGACTGGAAAAGGGCTAAGGGGGGGGACTTGAACTGGAAATAGGCTGTGATGGGGGGGGGGACCTGGACTGTAAAAGGGTTATGGGGGGGGGCATGGACTGGAAATGGGTTGTGATGGGGGTGGAGGGGACCAGGACCAGAAAAGGGCTATGGGGGCGGGAGAAACTTGGACTGGAAATAGGCTGTGATGGGGGGGGGACCTGGACTGTAAAAGGGTTATGGGGGGGGGACATGGACTGGAAATGGGTTGTGATGGGGGTGGAGGGGACCTGGACTGGAAAAGGGCTATGGTAGAGGAAGGGGGATCTTGGACTGGAAATAGGCTGTGATTAGGGGGGCTAGGACTGCAAATGGGCTGTGATGGTGCGGGGGGACGCGGACTGCAAATGGGCTGTGATGGTGCGGGGGGACTCGGACTGCAAATGGGCTGTGATGGTGCGGGGGGACTCGGACTGCAAATGGGCTGTGATGGTGCGGGGGGACTCGGACTGCAAATGGGATGTGATGGGGGACTTGGACTGGAAATGGGCTGTGATTTGGGGGAGGGGGAGTTAGGACTGGAAATGGCCTGTGATGTGAGGGCTAGCACTGGAAATGGGCTGATGAAGAGCTGGAATAGGACTGGAAATGGGCTGATGTGGGGCATGGGAGAATGGGACTAGAAGGGAGTGGGTGCTGGGTGGGTCTAGAACTATAAGGGAATTGATTTGGGGGGAGGACTAGAATGGATGGGGAATGAGAATGGAGAGGGGAAAAAATATTTTGTGTGGAAGAAAAGTCTATGATGGGCCGGTATTGGGAGAGTAAGAGGGGCTTGAGAATGGAAGGGTGAAATTTAAACGGATGATAAAGGAATAAGGAAAGAATTGGGGGAAAGAGCAAAAGGGAAACAATCAGTATGTTAAAGCAGAAATAGAGAGAGAATGTAAAACATCTGAAAGAAGAAAGGACAAATGGATAGCTCGCAGAAGACACAAAGAAACCAGAAGAAAGTGACTGGAGCAATTGCAACTGAAAAATAAAACGCCCAAACAGAAGGTAGAAAAATACTTTTTATTTTGAATTTATTAACTGGAATATGTCTGGTCTGGGAAGTGTGTATTGCTAACATCTTTGCGTTTTTGTTTAGTGCAAGAGGAAATTACTTTATAGTTTTATTTCTCCAGTGTTGTACATTTCATGTTTGGATTTTGGGGTTCCCAGTTTAATTATTATCTGACCAAGGAAGTTAGCCTACACGTATCCTCGGTAATTTTTGTGGGTGGGGCTGGGGGCGGGGCAGGGGTGGGACTAGGGGCGGAGAATGGGTGGAGCATGGCGAGCCACAGGTGTCGGGTTTTTCTCGGTGAAAAAGTTGGCAACCCTAACTGTGAGACTACCACTAGCAATCACTCAGTGCCATTTTGAACCTGTGCCAGAGGAGCAAGAACAACTGGGATTACTCCTGCCTGTCAATGCTACACCACCAAGAAAGCTTTGAGGTAGGCCCGGGATGCTTTCAGTGGGGGTTATCTTGGGGGTAGGACTGTGCTACTTCAGGGGGGATCTAGTTGGAAAGACTTCTTAGGGGGTGTGGGTCTGGGGGGAGGGGAAGAGAAGAGAGTCTACAAGTTTTCTTCTTCCACTTGCCTTTTAAGGTGGTTGCATCGAGCCAAGTGTTAGAAGTCCAATGTACCTGATCAGAAAATATAACACCGGCTTTGAGCTGTTGTCATTTCTCCATAGAATAACCCAACTTACAAAGTTTAAAGCAGGCTGAATTATTCGGTTTACACAATAATTAGGTGTTTTGCATGCATTTGTATGCTTTGCCTCTCATTATTGTGTCATTTGCATTGCAACAAACTAACATGCTATGTTAAAACAACACATGATTTTGCCTTTTAATGTATGTTAAGAAACAAAACCTGTGTGTGTTTACTTTAATGCACATTAGTAACTACCCACAACAATGTAGAAATTGCCTCTATCATGCCAGCAGATCTATATTTGATCAGAGAGACTGCTATCTCAGATGTTGCAAACACATCCACTCTGAACTGATCCTCGGTAGCTGTTGGACTTATCTTCACAAACATCATCATGAAACTTCTTTACCTTTGCTGCATTTCAGTTATGCATGATGCTGTACTGATTTCTCATCTCATGCAAATTAATGTGAGGTCTTTAGAAGCATCGCATATTTGCTCAGGTACGTTTGTGGTGATTGTAACAGATTTGAAATACTGTGGATAGTTTCCAGAATTTTTATGAGCAGTAGGATCAGAAAGACAAACTGAACATTTTCAAGTTGAGATTTCAAAGCTCTTAACTTTGATTATGTCATCCTTTTTTTCCAAGGATGTTTCAGTCAGCACCTTATGAATATCTCTGAAGTGGAAAAGAATTGGCACAAGAGACTTACATCATGATGAGCATCTCGTTTCACACAATACCTTCAACAAAATTTTAGACTAAGATGTCCATTGTTTAATATTATGTGCAAAGATGTTGAAAAGACATTTTACAACCCCAAAGAAGTTTCTCACCTCTGAAAGACCTGGTATAGCAATCTGCACTAAATTAAGATTGTGGGAAACACAGTGCACATCTATAACCTTTGGTTGATGGGCTATAGCTTGGACACCAGTATGAAAGCCACTCACACAAAGACCCCCTAACCCCCTATATTGCCACTCAAGCATAGCCTTGGCCTTACAGGTTTCAAATTTATTTTATTTATTTATTTACATTCTCTTATATACCGCGCTATTCTGCATCAGTGCGGTTTACATTGAACAAACTGAAATTACATTGAACAGGGCATTATAACTTGGAGATAACTATTTTACAGGGAACATGGGCTATGGAGGGTTAAGTGGCTTGCCCAAGACCACAAGGAGCACCTGTGGGACTAGAAGCCCCAGTCCTTCCGGCCCAAGGTTGCTGTCCTCTAGTGGGATCCATTACTTTTAGTATGATAACCATTGCCAAGTAGACCTAACACCGCTATGTCTTACACCAACTCCTGTATTCAACTAAGGGCAAGATCTAAAATAATTCTCCTTGTGGGTTCTTGAACTAGCTGCCCATGAAATATCTCCTTCCTATCATAGTCTGCTGTAACAAGGTGGCATAGGTTAATGATTGGATCAGTTGGCTTGAGAATAGGGAAATCAGGTTCATAATCCCACCGCTACTCCTAGTGACCCTGGGCAAGTTAGTTAATCCTCCATTGCCTCTGGTACAAACTTAGATCATAAGCCTTTTGGAGACAGAAAAACATCTACTGCACTAAGGGGCATGTTTACTAAAGTGTGCTCACCGGTAGCATGGGGTTTTGCACAGGTTACACGTGCATTTAGGACATACGGTAATGATAAGCGCACAGTCCAAGGGCAATTGTGCTAAAAAGTCCTGCACTAGCAGTGTAGCACACTAATAGGCAGGGTCAAGGTGGAGACAGAGTGGAGAGAAGGCAGAGTCAGGGCACATAGTTGTGGTGAGCACTATAATCACATGGTAGTTACACAACCATGCCACTAGCATGGCCACAGCTAACGCCAGCCTCTGACCAGTGCTAGCTGCACTAGCCATGCTCCTGCATGCGGACCATGCAGTTTGGACGCGCAGTGTGTACCTGAGTGATAAGAAATATAAAGGGCAGGAGCAGGGCAAACACATTGGAGTAATAGGGAGCCAGTACGAGATGGGAGCTGAATACCAAGGTGCACACCTAGGCCATTGTTTTGGGGGTGCTGCATGGGACAAGGGACAGGGAGTAGAACACATCAACCCAAGAACCTCAACATCAGGGCCTGCAGGTCTGCGGTCACCCTGCTGAGACAGTGGGCAAACATCCATGGACATAGAAAATGCTGTCCTGACGGACTGCTCTTCACATCTGCATATACATTGGATCGTTTTCAGAGGGCTGCTGATGTTGTGTGCTGTGGAGGTGTCAGAAGATAGGGTCTGTGCTGCAGTCAGTACTCACAAGCAGAGTAGGAGCCAGATGAGTACAGTGGGGGAATTTTAAATTAGGTGATGCGCTGCATGGCTAACGGATGGAGTGGAAGCACAGGAGCTGTCTGACCCTTGGCCCCTGTGCATGGAGGAACATGTGTCAGTGAATACATGCTGCTGCCACAGGCCATGCACGTTGTCAGACGGCTGCCTGGGTGAGAATCTTCACAGTCTTGGCAAGTGCATATATCTATATGATTTGCAAGGGATTGTGGGCAATGCAGTTCATTCACACCAGACACAGCTGCTCACAATAATTAGTTGTGCTTTTGGGTAAAGCCAATAAGATATTTATTTATGGGGTTATTTCTCCCAACACAGATATGCTTGGTAGCACATAAATCAGGTTACTTGCTTTCAGTGTTAAACTTGAAAAAAAACAAAACCAGGAAAACAACATTTGAACTTGTCAGGCAATCAAAGCAAAAGAAATAAGACCTGGTTGATAACAAACTGGTCTTTTCTGTAGGCTTAGCTAATATTTTCTTAGCATGTATCAAACAACAAACCAAAAGCTACAAAGAAAGAAAAAAACTGTTCTTTTCAGGTTAACTTCTTATATCTTCCCACATAGATTCAGAAGTGATTCTCTCCTAGCTCACAAGCAATTAGGTAAGGCTCAATTGCTAGCAGTTATCCAGCTGGAACCCCTTAGCTGGCTTGCTTTCTACTGCGTGGCTAAAATCCTACTCAGGATCTTTTCTGAGTAGATTAAAGAACAAGTTTGTATTTCTTTGTGATGGTTGCTGTACTTTATAACAGAAAATCACCAAAGGAGTTTAGACAGAGAGCAGTCCATGTAAACAGATTCTTCATCTGCTATCACCCCCTCTTCTTCAACAAGCATGGGTTCAATGTCATGGATTGGCATAGATGAATCTCCCAATGGAGCACTTTCAGGAGAATACTTGTTTCCCTGCTGTCTTTCAAGGTTATAGCTAGGGCATAGATCAGTGTTCATACCTGAGCTTCCATTGCTGTTAGAGTTCCTCTTTATATAGCCTGGCCAGTATGTAGTCCAGTTCTTATGTCCAGCCTTCCAATCCAGATCCCTGGACACTGGATCTCTCTTCACATACCTTCTGGCACGGGTCTTAGGGTCCCTTCCACGTGCAGCCGTCTCTCTCACAGGTACCGTCTGGAGATTCCTAGCTCTGCAGCACCATTCCTCTGGCTTTCCCCAGTCCAATGGTGTATGCTGGCCCTTGGAATGCCTCCCAGTATACGTACTGCTCTGGACTCTTCTAGACCTCTCAAAGGCTTCTCTCTTCCTTCTTCCAAAGGGTTTCTTGCCCTCTCTGTCCATCCGGTTTGGCCTCTGCTTCTGATGATCCTCCTGATGAAACTGAGGATATCCAAGCTGATCATGAAGATGATGATGATCCTCAGGATAATTCTCTGTAGAATAAACTCTACCTTTATTCTGCTTAGATGAGTGCTCCTCCCTAACACAGCGCAGCTGTGCTGAATCAGGCCCTGCCTTTTGAGATGAGTGCTTAGGGATTACCTCATAGCCCTCCTGATTGAACACACGTTTCCCCACTTCAGCTTCTCTAATGGCTGTTGGAAACCTGGTGCATTCTGGGACTGGTAGTCTTTTATGGGAAAATTCTGTTTTCTTATTTCTACCAGAACTGACAGGTTGCTTGTTCAGAGTCACTTTACCTTCCTATAGCTCCTTCCTGAGCTATGATAAGCTTCCTTATCACATACCCCCCTGCTTAAGTTATTACGGACTGGTGTCACTGGTGAAACTTCTTTCCTACAGTCCGTAATACCTACGAGAGTGTTATCTTTTTGAAGCTCACTTACTTCCTGACTGGTTTCAGGGTCATTATTATTTACAGGCCTCTCCTTCCAAGACTTAAGTACATTAATATGGTAGGTCTGCCTACGCCCTCTTGCATTTTCTACCATATAAGACACTGGGCTCACTTGTTTAACAACCTTCCATGGCCCTTTCCACTGTACTTCAAATTTTGGGGCTGTACCTGCTACTTGAATCAAAACCTTTTCACCAATGCTTAATTGGCGGCTTTTGGCCTTCCTATCATACCACCCTTTCTGGCGAACTTGACTGTCCTGCAGGTTCCTCTCAGCAACCTGCGAGGTCCTTTTCAAACGTGCTCTCAGGTCACGTAGAAACTGTGGCACCTCCTGACTTCCTGGTTCAGGATCAATCCATTGTTCCCTCAATATATCTAACAAACCCCGTGGAGCCCTACCATACATCAATTCATATGGAGTTACACCTAGGGACACCTGAATTCTTTCCCTGCAGGCATATAAGGCAAAGGGCAATAACATATCCCATTCTTTTACCTCTCCTGCTAACCCCCTTCTCAACATTTGTTTGAGAGTTTGGTTGAATCTCTCCACCAAACCGTTTGATTGTGGATGGTAGGCTGAGGTTTTCACGTGATGAATGCCAAAGGCATCCCAGAACTGGGCCAAATATTTGGATACAAAATTGGACCCTCGGTCAGTCAACACATCTCTTGGGAATCCCACTTCACAAAACAATTTTACTAGCTCTAAAGCTATTGTTTTTGCAGACACATTCCTCAATGGTATGGCCCAGGGAAACCTTGTTGCCTTATCTACCATAACTAGGATGTATTGGAAACCTCGGGGCGTTTTGACTAATGGGCCTACAATATCCATGGCAATGCGACCAATTGGGTCTGTGATAATTGGCATGGGGATCAATGGCACCACCGGTGGGTGAGCCGCTGTAACTCGCTGACACGCTGGACATGCAGCACAAAACTGGGCAGTTTCTTTGAAAATACCTGGCCAGTAAAAACGCATAAGTATTTGATCCAGCGTTCCTTGCATCCCTTTATGACCTCCCACTGGATGATCATTTGCTAGTCTAAGTACTAGCCCTTTGAAAGTTATGGGTACCACCAATTGTTTACGTATGGTCCCATTTCTGGGGTCCTGACTCTCTCTATATAATATTTCATTATCTAGTCTGAATCTGGGCAACTCCTCCCTGACCTCATGAGCATACTTAAAAGCTCGGGTGAGAGCTTGATCAGCTCGCTGCTCTTGTGGAAAGTTAGGAAACTTTGCCACTAACTCAGCTGGCACCCAGGGTAAACTTTGACCAGCTAACATCTCAGCCCTACCCTGTGCTCTGCAAAGTCTCTCACGGCGCTTTTGTGCTTTCAACTTTCTTACTTTACCAGATGATTGGGTTATTAAATCATCATGAGAGGGTAAGTCTCCTAATAACTCTGCCTGCTCCCCCTCCTCCTTCTGCTGGCTCTCTACCTTAGCCTGCGAGCGGGTGGATACAAGGCCCCTCTTATTACCTATAGTTTTGCCTTCTGGAAGCTTAACCATCTTTTTAGCTAGGGACTGAGGACTTCCAAAGAAAGGCCCGGGAGCTATTTCCATTAATCCTTCTCCCTCCTTCTTTCCTAGCCCTTTCACTAGCCCCTGCTTAAATCTTGGCCAGTCCTTTCCTAGAAACAAATCAAAGGGTAGCCTAGGCACCACTTAACCTTTAGCCTATAGGTGGGATATGATTTTGCAGCACCATGAATGCATCTGATGTGAACTTGGCTTTCAGGGGTTCTAGGCAAAAATCCTTCTTGGGCCTCTATCCTCTTCCAAAGCCTTTTTGACATCATACTCTGGTCTGCCCCAGAGTCTAGCAAAGCATTTGTGGTAATTCCTTGCACATCAACCATCAAAAGAAATCCTTCTTTGGGCTGTTTTAAATCCACACCCATTAAGCTAGTGTGTGTCTGGCATCCCTTTTCTAAATGTCCCCATTTTCCACACTTGAAACATTTCTTTCCACTCCACTGTGTCATCTGGTTTGGTACAGTACATTCATTTTCAGAAACATTTTTAATTATTTTCTTTTCTGATACAGCACATCTTGCCTCAGCACCAATCTTCAGAGGGCCACCCATTCTATGGCAAGCCTGCGTGGCTTCCAAGAATCTCTCTGCTAGCATGGTTGCCTCTCCAAGATTTTGGCAATTTTGCTGTATAAGGAAAGTGTGCAAATCTTTAGGGACCACAGACATAAATTGTTCAAGCATTATAATGTCTAATAACATTTCTACCGTCTTTTGCTCAGGCTCCAACCATTTTACAGCTAAACCTCTGATTCTCTGACTCAGAGCCCTGGGTGTTTTACCCACTCTCAATGTAGTAGCTCTAAACATTCGCCTATACTCTGAAATAGACAACCCTAGGCGATCTCTAATAGCAGCCTTTACATCCTTATAATTCAAAGCCTGGGCTGCTGGCATTGCTCTGTAAGCTGCAAGCGCCTCTCCAGTTAATGAGGCTGCCAGCCTTACTGCCCACTGGGTCTCTGGCCATGCTAATGCTTGTGCCACTCTTTCAAAAGACTCTAGAAAATCATCAACATTATCATCTGGAGTTAGCTTCCCAAAACTAAATGCCCCAATCCCCTGATTGAGTCCCACACTGTCCACATGTGGTGTACCAGTATTTACTGCTGGTCTTGCATCTGTTCCACTTTGGTTCTGCAGCTTAACTATGGCTTGCACCAGATCAAGCACTGGCTTCTGCTGGTCCATTAAGGCTTTCATAGCAGTGTCCTGAGCCTGCTGTGCTAGTTCCTGTTGCCTGCTAAACTGGGCAGCCATCCACTGAGGTAGTTCCTTTGGATCCATCTTGATCCCTGCAAGAAACAAAGAAAAAAAAAACAAAGCGCACCACCTTCCAAACAGGTGTATTTTTTTTCTACTTTTTTTTTTCTTCAATTACCCCTGTGCCTTACTCCCATCCACCACTAGACATGCCCAGGTACTTGTTACCTTGTGCTAGTGACGAATCCAGCTCTGCACAGGGTCTTTTCCTCCTGGGACAGCTGCCTGGAACATCCACTTCTCCTCCAAAGTGCAGTTGAGGGAAAATCTTTTATTTTTTTTCCAGCTTTAAACTTGAACTTTAGTTGTAATCCTCAGCAAGTAAATCCCCTTTGTGCAAAAGCAATCCGAAAAACTACGCCATTTGTCAGACGGCTGCCTGGGTGAGAATCTTCACAGTCTTGGCAAGTGCATATATCTATATGATTTGCAAGGGATTGTGGGCAATGCAGTTCATTCACACCAGACACAGCTGCTCACATTAATTAGTTGTGCTTTTGGGTAAAGCCAATAAGATATTTATTTATGGGGTTATTTCTCCCAACACAGATATGCTTGGTAGCACATAAATCAGGTTACTTGCTTTCAGTGTTAAACTTGAAAAAAACAAAACCAGGAAAACAACATTTGAACTTGTCAGGCAATCAAAGCAAAAGAATAAGACCTGGTTGATAACAAACTGGTCTTTTCTGTAGGCTTAGCTAATATTTTCTTAGCATGTATCAAACAACAAACCAAAAGCTACAAAGAAAGAAAAAAACTGTTCTTTTCAGGTTAACTTCTTATATCTTCCCACATAGATTCAGAAGTGATTCTCTCCTAGCTCACAAACAATTAGGTAAGGCTCAATTGCTAGCAGTTATCCAGCTGGAACCCCTTAGCTGGCTTGCTTTCTACTAAAATCCTACTCAGGATCTTTTCTGAGTAGATTAAAGAACAAGTTTGTATTTCTTTGTGATGGTTGCTGTACTTTATAACAGAAAATCACCAAAGGAGTTTAGACAGAGAGCAGTCCATGTAAACAGATTCTTCATCTGCTATCACCCCCTCTTCTTCAACAAGCATGGGTTCAATGTCATGGATTGGCATAGATGAATCTCCCAATGGAGCACTTTCAGGAGAATACTTGTTTCCCTGCTGTCTTTCAAGGTTATAGCTAGGGCATAGATCGGTGTTCATACCTGAGCTTCCATTGCTGTTAGCGTTCCTCTTTATATAGCCTGGCCAGTATGTAGTCCAGTTCTTATGTCCAGCCTTCCAATCCAGATCCCTGGACACTGGATCTCTCTTCACATACCTTCTGGCACGGGTCTTAGGGTCCCTTCCATGTGCAGCCGTCTCTCTCACAGGTACCGTCTGGAGATTCCTAGCTCTGCAGCACCATTCCTCTGGCTTTCCCCAGTCCAATGGTGTATGCTGGCCCTTGGAATGCCTCCCAGTATACGTACTGCTCTGGACTCTTCTAGACCTCTCAAAGGCTTTTCTCTTCCTTCTTCCAAAGGGTTTCTTGCCCTCTCTGTCTGTCCGGTTTGGCCTCTGCTTCTGATGATCCTCCTGATGAAACTGAGGATATCCAAGCTGATCATGAAGATGATGATGATCCTCAGGATAATTCTCTGTAGAATAAACTCTACCTTTATTCTGCTTAGATGAGTGCTCCTCCCTAACACAGCGCAGCTGTGCTGAATCAGGCCCTGCCTTTTGAGATGAGTGCTTAGGGATTACCTCATAGCCCTCCTGATTGAACACACGTTTCCCCACTTCAGCTCCTCTAATGGCTGTTGGAAACCTGGTGCATTCTGGGACTGGTAGTCTTTTATGGGAATATTCTGTTTTCTTATTTCTACCAGAACTGACAGGTTGCTTGTTCAGAGTCACTTCACCTTTCCTATAGCTCCTTCCTGAGCTATGATAAGCTTCCTTATCACAACGTGTGGGCTGATGGCCCCTCACCCTGACCAAGGGGGGATGTGGCTGAAGTCTACCAGCTCTGAGAAGCAGCAGCCTAATGCTTTTATCATTGAATATGGACCCCCAGTGTTGGAGCTTGCAGATTGGTGTCATCTGCCTGGCCCCCCTAGCACTGGGTTTGCAGCTATCCATGGGCTTGGGGGGTTCTTTTTATCCTGCTAAGTCTGGTGGTTCATGAGTGCTGGGGTGCACATTATGGAGGCTTTGTGAGATTCAAACACTCTGAGTAGTGTACTTCCAAAAAGGGGGCAGGGCGCAACGGTGGGGGGTTGTGGATGGATGTGACATCCCTCGCCTTTAGTTGCTGTTAGACCACAGGGGTGAATGTTCTATTCAGTGAGCCACAGGGGTGCTGCTTGATCCTATGGCCCCCATACACAGGTTGCCCTGAGCAAATGTGCTGATTGTGCTTGGTATCCATACCCTTCTGGCCATTGCACCCCTTCCCCCAACATGGGGAACTCACTCCACAATAGCTAAGGTGCTATCCAAGCCATGATCAGAGGGGGGTGGGGGGGGGATGAGCTTTGTGACTTGATGATGAAACCCTGCACTATAGCCAGGTGCTAAAGCTCTAGTACATGGTTACCTAATACAGGTTTAGGACAGTGGTGCTGTAAGCAAACAGTATACAAATAAGCTGTGCACAAAACATCTGTGCTAAACCAGGAGAGCAAGTCTGTCACATGGGCACAGGTGTCTGCGTTAGTAGCACCCATATCGTGTGCAAGAAAGACACTTGTGTGTATGTGCTGGAATGCTATGCAATGCATAAGAACAATGTCATTGTGCCTAGAAGTTCTGCTCAGAATAATATGAACACTGATATTATTCTGATCAGAACTTCTGCGCAAAACGATATTGCTCTTAAGTGCCACATAGCTTTCCACAAATACCCATATATTATTCCAGCACGATTCCCCTTTCTTTTTCTTTCAGGGCTTACTTCAGCAAAGACAAATAAAGCTGCGGTGGTTGTCTGCTCAAGAAACAGGCTAAAATTCCTCCTCAGCAGACGTCTTGAGCGAACCCTTATTTCTCCTCTGACCTGGCGTTAAAGTCCCAGTATTGAGCTCAGCCTTCTGCTCTCCTGCACACATCCCTGCATCTGTGCTGCATAACTAATTGCTTAATTACCATCAATTTTGAATGAATTCAAATGTGCTCTGTGCTGGCATTAGCACAGGCATTTGCACAGTGATTGAACTCGCAGCAAATATCTTTCTACATTCTGTGCCTATACTAGCGCAGAAAATTGGGCGTAAACACAACGCAGATGCCTGTGCTAATGACAGAACACTTTTCTGCATTGGTCAGACAGACAGACCAGCACCAAATTGAGTGTGAGACAAGAGAAGTAGGAGTCGCACTTTAGAAGCTCTTTTTACGCTAACCACAAAGATCTCCTAACCCCATCTGTTGCCCATGTTCTCAGCCTCTCTCACTCACTGTCTTCTCCCCAAAATTCTCTTTAAAATGATTCCATGATCTGATGTGGTTTCCTTTTTAATTGGGCTTTGACGCTGAGCTTACTGAGCATGGTCTTACCTCATTTCTCTCTCTCCTCCCCCTCCTCTTTCAGGCAGCTAGTAAGGTGGTTGCAAACTGCATACCATTTCTGATCTTTCTATCCAGCCCGACCTGTCCTTCAATCAGCACCAAACTCTGGCCCCATGTGATTGCTGCACCATCAGCTTCTCTGCCATGCCTCACACTTCTTTTCCAGATTCTCCAACATCTCTTCCCTTTCCCAGCTCAACTGCTATTGCATTCAGTGAGGGAGCTTGTAATATGCAGAAGAATTGATTGCTTGTGGTGCGTCGGTGCGGCAACGATGGGTGCATGGCCCCTCTGCTTGCATGCATCCCTGGGCTCTTTGTCATGCTCACTCCATAGTAGTTATGCAGTAGTTAAATTACATCTTCATATAGAGGATAATTTTATAAATGGACATCTAGGTTTATAAGGCTGGGAGCGGTCTGCTTTTCATCCATTTTATAAAGATGCGCAGGCACCTTTTTGTCATTCTAAAACACTAGCACAGATCCTGCAGAAATCATATCTAGATGGAAAGTGCAGAAATTACGTTTGTTTGGAAGCAACGTGCTTATATGCACACTTTATAAAATAGCTAGAGAAATCACATTTCCACCCACACTCTCTGCCCTAGCTCTTCCCCTGAGCACACATACTCTACACATATGCACTTGCTTGCACCATACATATTTTTAGGCGTGACCTAATTTATAAGAGGCCTATTCTGCACATAAATCATGGTTTACATAGGAAAAACGTTTATAGAAATACCCTGCCACAGCTCAATAACACCACTATAAGGATAGTAACTAGTGGTCAGAGCATTGCACTTATATTCAATGCTGCGGACAATACATGTAACAGCATGAAATATACATATTGTTTTTTAATGTTGTGGCCAGTATTATAAAAATACACTGGCCGCCAAGTCTGAAAACACACCACCATGTTTATGGAGGAGTAACTTAGTGATTAAAACAGCAAACTGGTGAACAAAAAGCCAGGATTCAATTCCCACTGGCACTCTTTGTGGTCTTGCGCTACTCACTTTACCCTCCATTGCCTTGGAATAAAGCTCTGGTATTCTACTTCCTGTCATATCTTGCCAAAAAACCCTGAGGCGGCTGAGTTGCCAGGAATCAGCATTGACTCAATAGAACATGTTACACTGTAGCTGAGGTAACTAAGTAGCTCATCTGGCACCATTTTAAAAATAGTGGGCTCAAGCTGAAGTCAGTAACCTCAGCATGTGATGGATGTGACCTACCTAGATTTTAGCAAAGCCTTTTATACTGTTCCTCATAGGAGGCTTATCAATAATCTGAGCAGCCTGGGGATGGGTCCCAAGGTGGTGAACTGTATCAGAAATTGGTTGACTGACAGCTGATAGAAGATGGTGGTGAACAGAACTCACTCAGAAGAAAAGAAGATGCATAGTGATCTGCCCTAGGGATCAGTCCTGGGACTGGTACTGTTCAATGCATTTGTGAGTGATATTGTGGAAGGATTAAAAGGAAAAGTCTGTCTTTTTGCAGATAACACGAAAATTTGCAACAAAGTGGACACTTCCGAGGGAGTGGATAACACAAGGAAAGATCTACAAAAGCTGGAAGTATGATCTAATTCTTGGCAGTTAAGATTTAGTGCAAAGAAGTGTAGAGTCATGCACTTGTGATACAGAAATTCAAAGAAATTGTATGAGAGGGTGTGAGAGGTTGATGTGTATAGACCAGGAGACGGACCTCAGAGTGATAGCATCTGAGAATCTCAAGGTGGTGAAACAATGCGACAAGGTGGTAGCCAAAAGACAGAAGGATGCTGGGCTGCATACAGAGAGGAATAACCAGCAGAAAGGAGGAGTTATTAATGTCCTTGTACAAGTTGTTGTGAGGCCTCACTTGGAGTATTTTGTTCAGTTTTGGAGACCATATCTCACAATGAATATAAAAAGAGTTGAAACTGTTCAGAGGAAGGCGACCAAAATGATTTGGAGCCTGTGCCAGAAGATGTATGAGAAGAAACTTGAAGAGGAGGAACAGGGGAGATGTGATGCAGACGTTTAAATACATAAAATATATTAATGAACAAACAAACCTTTTTCAAAGAAGGGGAAGCTGTAATACTAGAGGGCATAAAATGAAGCTGCAAGGAGGTAAACTTAAGAGCAACGTCAGGAAATACTTTTTCACTGAAAGGGTGGTGGATGCTTGGAAAGCCCTCTTGATTGAGGTCGTGGGGGCAAATACAATGACGGAATTCAAAATGGCATGGGACAGACATAGTGGATCTCTTTTTAGCAAGAGAATAAAATCAAAATAAATTTAACTATTTCTTATATGGAGTGGAAGAATAGACTAATGATTATAGCACTGGTTTAGAACCAAGAGACTAAGGCTTGGTTCCCACTAGCATTCCTTGTGACCTTAGGCAAAGCCTGGCAATCTACTAGTCACACTGCCAAGAAAACCCAGGAGCTTCTGAGTCAGCAGTGACTCAAAGGCACACATTGCATTTTGGATTTCTAATACCTTAACAAATGGAGATGGGTGACCTGCACAGAGTGGCAGATACAACCCTAAATAAAGGCATAGAGGGTGTGACCTGCATGGAGAGGTGGGCACACTTACTCTGGTCACCTTGTTGGATAGACTGGGGGACCATATTGGTCTTCATCTGCCATCATATACTATGGAGGTCATTCTGAAATAGGGTTGTGGGGCCGCAAGCTACCTGGACCCTATTCCCCCCTCCTGCCCTCCCCACACATCCCATGCGCTAAAACAGGGAGAGCCGGTGGGGGGCAGGAGGGGGTGGGGTCTGGGCAGTGCGGGGGCGGGCCATCCCGGCAGCACATACAGGGCCAATTCAGGTCATGGCCCTGTACGTCCTGCCAGGCCCATGGGGACGTGCTGCTTATACCATCACAAAGGTGATATAAGCAGCACATTCGGAGCAATCGTGTCCGGGGAACCCCCACTCCCCCTGGGGCCAGGGCCGAGTTCAGGGGGATCTCCACTACCAGTCCAGGCCATATCAGGCCAGCCATAGGTCGGGCAGAAGGGGAAAGGAGGGCCAGAGCCAAGGATGTCAGGGCCGCCTGTGAGGAGGATGTTCTTGGGCCTGATTCTGGCTACTCTGTGGAACAGAATGGGGTCCTAACAGCCCCATCTTCCTCAGGGACGTCTGGACTGTCTGGACGTACCCCTCGCTGAATCAGGCTCCAGGTTACTATGTTACACAGTAAAATACCAACATCACACAAACACAGTGAGATTAATGCAATATGAACACAGCACACAGAGCACAGAGCACAGAACACAGTCAATACAATGCATGCCATAGCTATACAACATAAACACAAGAACATCATACCACACAACAGAAACAGAGCATATACATACAACACAATACACAGGCAACATAATGTAACACTGCACATAAATCCATACACATAAACATACACATACTGTGATGCCCAAAGCGTTTCTGAGCCTATGGAAATAGGAGAAAGACACACATTTACCTGTAGGGAGAGAAACAGGCAGGAGGCTTGTAGATCTCAAACTGCAGCTAAGCAGAAAAAAATTCATCTAGTTCCTAGTTGCAAGCCACGCCCTAGCTCTGAAGCAAGCTGTAAAGCTAATGAGAGCCAGCTGGGGGAGGAGCACGAGGCTACACTTCAGGCACATTCAAATAGAGTCACCAGGGAAAAAGAAAAGGGAGGAGTTACCAGGGAAGCAGAACGCAGCAGGAGTCCTAAGGAGCTGGAAGGAAGGAAGACCTTCAGAGCAGCAGAAGGAAAAGGAGTTTCCAAAGGCAGCCCAAGCTAGGGTTCCAGAGAGAAGGAACCAGGGAGACAAAGCCATAAGAAAAGCTCAGCCTCAGAGAACACTGAGAAATGCATTGGAACTCTCAGGGGTAAAAGGCATAATCCAGAGAGGAGCCAATGTTGCAGAGGAACTGGTTTGGGCACTGGATATAGAAGACTGCTAGCTGAGAGAAGCCCTGACGAGGAGCCAGGCCCTTCAGCAGCAATCCAGGAACTTGCTGGAAACTTGCCTGCTACAAAGAGGACTGTGGTAACTCTGTGACTAACAGTAGATTAGGTCAGCTAGAAGCACTGAGCCACTTAATAAGAAAGAAGAGGTTGCCAGTGTCTGCTGAAAACCCTCTCAATAAGGAAAAGTCTTATTGGAGAAAATTATTAGAGTTGCTGGAAAGTGAAAAGCCTGAGTTTACACAGGGAGGCTTAGACCACGATACTGAAAGCATAGCGTCAGAAGAAATGCAGACAGAAGGCTATGGTTCTGATCACGACTCAGAATCTTCTGTGATGGATTGTTCTCTCTCTCATAGGACCTTATAAATGTCTAAGCAGTAGAAAGAGAAAAGCTTGAAGAATTTAATTTCTCTGGCAAAGCAAAAGGAAACAGGCTGGACATTGTGTTAAGAATCCTGTTTGCCTTAAAAAGGTTTCACGCTGAATGAAGCAAGTAAAGCTTTATCCTGAATGTTGAAAGTTGTAAAACGGAAACCTCTATGTGTGTTTAATGCTGAAGGAAGCAATGAAAGTCTTATTTTTCCTGGAAGTTATGGAAAATATGGTTTGGGAGAAAGAATCCTATTTTGTTTAATTTACCATGCGTTGAGCTTTCTAAAGGCTCTTTTTGGAGGAGTAGAAAACCAAAATAAATAAATATTCCTGTGTTTGCCTTACAACCCTCGGGCCTCAATTTCTTTTGAAACCCACAACTACAAACCCCAGCAGCCCCGGCTCTGGACTAAATAAAGGTACGTCCCTACCCTAGGCGTCCGCCTGGGGTATTGGGCGCCACAATACACATACCACAACTTATAAATCACCACAACACCACAGTGCATACATATACAATACATACCACATAATACCACATATACACACCATATATATACACATAATACATACAACACAATATCACACCTACACATACCATTCACACATGCATACAACATACATACACATACCACATGCAAAACACCAACATAATACATCGTACTGCAGAGCACCAATACAAACACAACATACTCACCACAACACATGCAATACAACATGCTCACACACACATAAACACACAATATACAATAACAACACAACACATACACCAATACAATGCAATGTAACACACATACAATACCATACACAACACTAACAAACACAACACCACACACACTTAACAGAGTATACATGAGTACAACACATCACATAGCACAGCAGCAACATCACACACAATGCCAATATAATACATACAGAATATATGCAGCGGCCCATCCAACACAGCACACATACACTACACACACTACACACATAATAAACACACAGCACCAACACCATATAACAGAGATAAGACCATACAACACATACAATACAACACACACACACACAAACACACACACACACACACACACACACACACACACATACACATAAAACACATACAAACATCCTGGTATACACACATCTACACACATGTCCAACATACACAGACATCCACATATCTATAGAGTCTAACTGTCTGTTTTGTGGGAATTGTTAATATAAAGTTTAACTGTGGTTATAAATTAAACTTGGGGATAATTTGACTGTCTCCTTTTCTGGGTAGCCTTGGAGCAGATATCTGTGGGTGCACCCAGTTCAGGAACAGCCTACTGGCCAGAGACACTTAGGTTCCCGCCCACCCTACCCCTCGCACCACCCACCCCACGGGCTGCATTGCCTATAGTACTCGCATACGTTGCCATCTATCCTTTTAACTTAGGTTACAGCCCACATCTTCTTCCTCCTTCCTTCTTCTTCTTCCTCTTCTCCTTCTAGGACTGCTTATTCAGCATGTCATGTATTCAGTGCAATAACTGCAGTACTTTCATTCCAAGATGACTCATATGGAACCTCAGAGCTTGTCCTATGTGCCTCAGGTCAGCTACCATGCATAAAGAACTGACTCTACTGAGGGAAGACCTAGCTGCCATGCATAAAGAGGTGACCCTACTCAGGGAGGAACTGGCTGCAATGAAGCACACCTCTTCTAGGATACAAACTGAACAATGCCCACCACCGCTCCCACAAAGCATCAAATATCCCAGGGACAAGGGGATCACAGTGGGTTCTGGTAGATTGCGACCTGAAATGCACAGACATCCTATGCATCAAAAGATATCCCTGCATAATGCCTTCTCTGCCTTGGCTAATGAGGATGAGGAACTGAGGGAGGAACTGGCTGCAATGAAGCACACCTCTTCTAAGATACAAACTGAACAAAATCCACCACCACTTCCACAAAGAATGAAACACCCCAGGAACAAATGGATCACAGTGGGTTCTGGTAGACTGTGACCTGTGACACAGAGGCATCCTATGCATCAGGAGATATCCCTGCATAATGCCTTCTCTGCCTTGGCGAATGAGGATGTCCAATCCAAAGAAACTGAAGGGCCCTTAAATGAGACAGACAATGCCAAATCTCCTGCTAAAGGTCCAAATATGAAGAAAACCTCACCAAACAGCAAACTACTAATACTTGGTGATTCCATCATCAGTGGCATCAACTTGGGAACACAGTTCAAAGGAGAGAAGATAGTCAAGTGCCTCCCAGGCTCTTCAGCCAGCAGGAATACAAACCACGATGTTGAAGTACTTAGCGCAGAAAGTGAACACTCCAAACTTGATGTGGTTATCCACTTGGGCACAAATGACCTGGCTAGAAAGAGTACCTCTACAGTCCAAAAAAACTTCCAATCTCTGGGAGAGAAACTCAAGCCCATTGTTAACACTGTTGCATTCTCAGAGGTTCTACCTGTGCTTGGTAAGGGGCAAAAAGGCTGCATCGCATCAACAGCTTTAATACATGGCTCCAGACATGGTGCAAACAAGAAGGATTCAGATTTATTGGCAACTGGGGTAACAGATGGAACAACAAGAGACTATACTGTGCTGATGGACTACATCTCTCTGTTGCAGGGAAAAGAATCCTAAGTGAAAAATACAAGCAATGTGTGGATATGCATTTAAACTAAATAAAGGGGGTGATGGATGTGGAAGGCCAAGCTCTGGGCGTCACCCCCTGCAAAAGAGGATTAAAATCAGAAACAGCCACATATTTAAACCATACATCATAAACAAGTGGGAAGATGTAGACAGAACAAAATCAATGCTAAATACATGCAAGCCAGTTAAATGGTGGAAAGCAATGAGCACAAATGCTCGAAGCTTAGCCAACAAAGTTCCAGACCTAGAAGCCCTAATGGTGGAAATGGATTTGGACATTGTGGTCATTACAAGAAACATGGCTAAACGAATCACATGGTTGGGACATAGGCATACCTGGCTACAGGGGCGGCCCAAGGGGGGTGCGGGGCCATGTGCGAAGACTCGGTGCGGGGCCTCATTTGCATAAGTGGCCTTATTTGCATAACTATTTGCATAATGTTAACATACACTAACTTTTAGTAAACATGTCTCTTAATGAGTGTATGGATAAAGAAAGACTAAAAGATTTCTACATTACTATAATCCAGTGCCAACCGCCAGGCACATTAGGAACTACTACAAACACTGCCCATTTAGAACCCATAGCAAACCCGCCATATCCTGACAGCATTACCAGGACTCACAAAGCACCATACCCTACCTATCAAAAGGCAACACTGCAAATATTAAACCAATACATTTCAGAGAATACTGGGGAAAGAGAACAAGTGGCAATGTCAAATAGGAATTACATAAACAGAATAGCTCAGCTCAGTTACACATGCAGAACATAGACCATCACCAAACAAGGAATCACAATTTAGAAACAGGAAGGCAATAATTAAACTGGGGATCCCAAAAGCCAAACTTGGAATGCACAACAACACTGTAGAAATAAAACTATAAATTAATTTCTTGTACCAAACAAAGCGCAGACGTTAATGATGCACATTTCCCAGAGATTTCATATTCCAGTTAATAAATTCAAAATAAAGAGATATCTTTCTACCTTTTGTGCATTTTTTTTCAGTTGCAATTGCTCTAGCCACTTTCTTCTGGTTTCTTCATGTTTTCTGCTAACTCTCCATCGTCTGCTGTCCATTTGTCCTTTCTTCTAGGTTTTTTTCCATTCTCTCTCTCTACATCTGCTTTAACATACTAATCTTTCTCCTTTTGCTCTTTCCTCATTCCTATTTCATCCACACAAATTTTACCCCTCCATCCTCAATCCCCACTTATTCTCCCAATACCCGGCCAATTGTAGATTTTTCATCCCTCCCAAACAAAATATTTTTCCCCTCTCCATTTTACTCTCCCAGCCCCATCCCATTCTAATCCTCCCCCAACATCAGCTCCCTTCTAGTTCCAGTCTCACCCAGCACCCATTCACTTCTAGTCCCTGCATCAGCCCATTTCCAGTCCTAGCCCCCCATCAGCCCATTTCCAGTCCTAGCTCCCCCATCCATTTCCAGTCCGAGTCCCTTCATTAGCTCATTTCCAATCCTAGCCCCCATCAGCCCATTTCTAGTCATTTCCTAGCCCCACCATCAGCCCATGTCAAATCCTAGCTCCTCTTCACTCAGCCCAATTCCAGTCCAAGCCCCCATGAGCTTACTTCCAGTTCTAGCCGCTCCATGAGTCCATTTCAATTCAAGCCCCCACCACAGCCCATTTCCAATCTTAGCTTCCCCCAACAGCCCATTTCCAGTCCTATCCTAGCTGCTTCATCAGCCCATTTTCAGTCCTAGCTCCCTTCCCTCACAGCTCATTTCCATTCCAAGCCCCCTCCCCATCAGCTATTTGCAGTTCAAGCCTCCCCTTCCACTCAGCCCATTTCCAGTCCTAGCAACCCCCCAACCCATTACCAGTCCTAGCCCCCTATCAACCCACTTCCAGTCCTAACCCCCATCACCCCATTTTCAGTTTAAACCCCCCCTATAACCCATTACCAGTCCTAACCCCCATCAGCCCACTTCCAGTCCTAACCCCATCAGCCCATTTCCAGTCACCCCCCCCATAGCCCATTGCCAGTCCTAACCACATCAGCCCACCTCAAGTCCTAACCCCTCCCCATCAGCCCATTACCAGTCCTAACCCCCATCACCCCATTTCCAGACAGCCCCCATCAGCCCACAGCCCATTACCAGCCTTAACCCCCCCATAGCCCATTACCAGTCCTACCCCCCCACAGCCCACAGGCCACCTCAAGTCAAGTCCTAACCCCTTCCATCGCCCATTACCAGTCCTAACCCCCCCTCCCCCCATCGGCTCATGGAAAATTTAAAAAAAAAAAAAAGTTGGCTGCTGCAGCTGCCGCCGCAGCAGCAGCAGAATGGAGTGTCCCGTGGGGCCTCCTCTGCCCGGCTGAGCCCCTCTGCGCCAGCTTTCAGATACGCGAAGGGAGAGTGTCTCCCTCACGTCCCTGTTAAGCCCGCAGGGGCAGATGGGAAATTTCCCATCAGCCCCTGCTTCCCATCAGCCCTTGCGGGCTTAACAGGGACGCGAGGGAGACACTCTCCCTTCGCGTATCTGAAAACCGGCACAGTCAGGCCGGGAGAGCTCAGACGGGCAGAGGGGGCCCCGCGGGACACTCCATTCTGCCGCGGCGGCAGCGGCAGCAGCCAGCTTTTTTTTTTTAATTTAATTTTTAAAAAAGCAGAATGTTCTTTGCGTGGGGCCCCCTGAAATGCGGGGCCCTGTGCAAAAAACATTATTGCTCAATGGACGGGCCGGCCTTGCACACTCACACACACAGGGGACCAGTGAGCAAAGGGACTATCAGAGAACTGTGCACCTCCCTACAGGTAAAGTTACAGGCTGATGGTTCTTTCTGTCTGTCCGGCTGCCAGAGCCTAGTGTTCTGCTTGGACTGTAGCTGCTTTTTGCCACTTCCCAGAAGCTGCCGCTCTAGGTAATTGCCCAATCTGCTTAGTGATTATGCCAGCCCTGTTCCCAAACTCCCTTCCCCCCCTCCCATCCGTAGAACATCTGCACAGTGCAAACCGGTCCCAGACAGTAGCGTTTGCTTAGAGACTACTTTTTAACACTTGTGCTAAGGATATGACCAAGGAAGCAAAAGAAAACCTCAGGCTTGATTCTGCAGCAGGAAAGCGAGGGCACATCTTAACCACCAAAGAGCGATGTAATAACCTTTCCCTGCCCCTGTCTAGCAGAGCGCTCAAGGCTCAGTTTAGCATCTGAATTGAAGCCTGAAGTCTGAAGACCTCCTGATCCAGCACGGAAGACAGCCACCGATTTACAAAATGAATCTTATTTATTATATGCATCGCTTGCAACCCGGTTCTCCCCTTCCTCTTGTTAAGGAGAGGCTCTGCTCCAGTGCTTTAAGTTAAAGTGGGCTCAGCTCCACCGATATTTTCCAGCCACAGGAGACGCCAGCGAAAGGCCTTGCTTGTGTGGAGCTGGCCAGCACAGTCTACCTGCTAAGTCCCCCCTCCCCCCACCCACTTTGCCCTCCCTTTGCTTTTGCAGAAGCAGAGCAGCAGCTCCTGGAAAAAGTGAACTGCAAGCAGTCTGCTCCAGGGCACAGGCAGGGGGACAGCCTGAGATACCGAGAAGGAGGGGAGCTGAGGCATAACCGAGGGGGAAAGGAGGACGAAAACCAGAGGCTGGGGCAAAAGGAGACCAGAGGACACAGGGGAAAGCAAAAGCAGACGCACACAGGGAGGGAAGCGAAAGTACAAGGTCACAAAACATAAAAGGAGGGAAAAGGTCCTCTGCTTTTTAGAAAGTTGCTAAAAGAACTGCAATCAGAGGGTCCTTCTTAGCATCCCATATGCGATCACAGAAATAATTTACTTACTGTGGTAATACTGACTGGCTTTTTTTAAAAGATTCCCACAGAATTATAAAGCACTCGTCGTCGCCAGAGAGTCGTCATTGTCCAACTTGCAGCAAGCACCTCCAGTTCCACGTGCAGCTGGTGTGCTGAGTCAGAATCAGTGGGAGGAGTTTTGGGTCTACGTCATGATGCATGCCTGCCTATAGCGAATGGCAGCGGCATGTCGATGTCGGGCACGAGCAGCAAAGAAAACCAGCAAAAAGGAGTCGGATCACAAGAGCGGGGCTGCCCCCCGGGCTGCCGGGGCTGCCCCGGGCTGGTAGAATGCAGCGGTGCCGCAGCGGCAGCAGGACGGAGCACTTTTTCTAGGCGTCGGTTCAGGCAGGCAAGACATGGGCAGCAGCAAGAGTGTCTTTAGCGCGGGGCCCCCTGAAGCGCGGGGCCCTGTGCAAAAAACATTCTTGCTCAATGGATGGACCAGCCCTGCCTGGCTATAATCTATTCAGAAGAGACAGAGAGAATGGAAGAGGAGGAGGAGTAGCATTGTATGTCAAAAGCAATATTAAAGCTACTGAAATGCAGGGGGCATGGGGAAAAGAAGAAGTGCTCTGGATTGTGTTGGAAAGAGGAGATGGCACTGTCATCCTTACTGCTGTAGTCTACAGACCTCCAACACAAATTGAAGAGATAGATAACAAATTGATTATAGATATTGCCAAACACGGTGACGGAATTCAAAATGGCATGGGACAGATACAGTGGATCCCTTTACAGCAACAGGATAAAATCAAAATAAACTGAACCATCTAATTTCTCAACAAATAGGGGTGTCCTGCATGGAGTGGTGGGTTCACCTCCAAACAGGGATGTGGGGAGGGGTGGCCTGCATGGAGTGGCAGGTGCACCTACTCTTGCCATCGTGCTGGGCAGACTAGATGGACCATGCTGGTCTTTATCTGCCGTCATTTATTATGTTACTATATATGCCTAATGCATACAAACTATAACATATACACACCCTGACACACACACATATCCCTGACATACTCACCCCTCTGACACACACATACTCATTCCCTGACATATACACCCACCTGATACATACACCCCCCCCCCCCATACATACCCCTGACACACAAACACACACCAAGACATCATAAACATCTACCTTTGTCATTTCATCCTAAGATTTTCAAGGAACCATAGCAAAACTTTCCTCATGGAAATAAATCTACACATCCTACCATTACACCAGAGTGAAGGAGTAGCCTAGTGGTTGGAGCAACAGCTTAATACACAAGAGGTTTGAGTTTGGTTCCTACTAGTATGCCTTGGGCAAGTCATTTTACTCTTTATTGTCTTGGAAGAAAAGGCCTAGAAATCCAGTTCTTGTCATACCTTACCAAGAAAACCCAGGGGCTGCTGGGTTGCCAGGAATCAGCATTGACGTGATGGCACTTAATATATATATATATATATATATATATATATATATATTAACATTATATATATATATAATATAAATATTGCTACCCTCCTTTAACATGACTTGTTTCATATATGTCTCCCACACAGACATGCCTGAGTTTGCAAACAGAGGAATAATGTGCAAATATCTGAATGTATGTGAGCTTATAAATCACCAGCACTTTATTAGCCACAGAGATATAGGTGCCAAATCTGCAGACTAATCACTCAGGTTCCCAGTTATTTCAACTTCTCCAACAACGACTAGCTGCCGCCACTGAATATTGGGTCCAGACTGCCTAGCGAGTACACCAGTACTGTCTCTTAAGACAACGCCTCCTAAAATGTGCATTGATAAATGCCAGATCCATACGATCAAAATGGCCCGTAGTCATGGACTTGATTCCTCAATACAAGCTCGACATCCTGATGGTTACAGAATCATGGCTATCTGACAGCGACAACATCCTCCTGAACCAGATGCTGCCTCCTGGATTCGACCTCTACACATGCCACAGATCCACTCAAAAAGGAGGCGGAACGCTCATCCTTGCTAAAACAGATCTTAACTTCAAGCTATGCAACTCCTCCAGCTCAACCCACCTTGACTCCCTCACTATATCCAATGATCTCTGCTCAATCAACCTGCTTTATCGAGCACCATCCCCATTACCGGATGACCTTCCAACAATAATTGAGCTTGCATGCGCAACATCCACATCACGCTCTCCAAATTGGGTAGTTGGCGACTTCAACCTCCCTTCTCTTCATGACAGCCATTCAGAAGCATTTCTAGACGCACTAGAGGATCTAGGTTACAAACATTATGTCGACTCTCCCACCCACACTAAAGGAGGCAAACTAGACCTCATCTTCGCACCTCATTCCAAAACCTTAACACACCAAGCCCTTCAACTATCGGTTATACCAGTACCTTGGTCTGATCACAATCTTATTCAATTCAATATACCCACCTTTACCTCACATGTGAGTCAAATACCATCTAACTCACCCGGAACCCATGCAGTCCGTTTTCAACCTCTCAACCGCGACAAAGTCCTAGATAACCTCCATCCACTCTTGACCAACACTACCCTCAACTTAGATGACCTGGTATCCAAATGGGACGAGAACCTCAGAGCCGCCTCATGTCCAGTGCACATGGATAAGAAAATAAGAAAACGAGAACACGCACCATGGTTCTCTGCTGACCTTCGTACATCCCTCATTCATCTACGCAAACTTGAAAGACAGTGGCGCCAAACCCACTCACCAGAAGCCCTTGAAACATATAACTCACACCTAGCTACCCACCGTGAAAAGGTAACATTGAGCAGGAAACTATACCACACAAACCTACTGAAGCGCTCCATCAATAAACCTCATGCTCTATTCAACTTAGTAAGATCCATAACAAGAGAGCCAGTTTCAGACCAACCTGCAACACCTCGGCCACAGGACTACGCAAACTACCTGCAATCAAAAATGATTAAGTCCAGCACATGCATAAATACCATCAACCCCATTATATCACCTAAGGAATCTCATATAACTCCATTTTGCAACTTCAATACTATATCATCTAGTGAAATTGAGAGAATTATTGCCTCCATCAATCCTAGCACGGCACCTAACGACCCATGCCCAGCTAACTGGATCAAAGATCTGCGACATGATCTAAGCCAAATCCTATGCAAAATTCTGAACCAATCCTTCCTAACAGGCTCATTCCACCAGAGTCTTAAACACACATCTATCAAGCCCCTACTAAAAAACAGTAAGCTTGATCCATCCAAAGTTGAATCATTTAGGCCAATCTCAAGCATCCCCCAGCTTGCAAAAATCATTGAGAAAGCTGCCCAACAACAACTCCAGCATCACATTGACACAGAAGCACCCCTAGACAAATCACAACATGGATTCAGAGAAGCACATGGAGTCGACACAATCCTTACAACCCTATTCAACGATCTGATCACAGGAATAAACAACATCAAACAAGGATTTGTTCTCATCTTTTTAGACATTTCTGCTGCCTTCGATTCTGTAAACCACGATATACTAATTCAACGTCTGAGAGAGAAGGGGATTCGAAGCACAGCACTGGAATGGTGTAGATCCTACCTTTCCAACAGGTGGCAACAAGTTAAAACAGGCCAGAAATCCTCAGAGCCGTTCCTACAGTCTCAAGGCGTACCACAAGGATCTTCACTATCGGCGTTAATGTTCAATATTTATATGCAGCCGATTTGTGAATTGATCAGATCCTTCAATGTGCAATGCTTGGCATACGCTGATGACATCCTCATATACATGCCGTTCAAAACTGACCAACCAGTGTTTACTCCAATAACCAACTGTTTCGGAGCAGTAGCTGAATGGTTGCTGACTCAAAACCTAAGAATAAATCATAGCAAAACTGATGTCCTATTTGTTACAAGGAATCTTAAGTTTGTACCTCCGCCGTCACTGCTGGTCAACAACACAGAACTGACGTCCAAACCCACGATCAGATACCTCGGCATAACATTAGATCAACACCTGGACATGACAATGCACGTGAAGAATGTGACAAAGAATATATACCATAAGATCAGAACACTACGCCACCTCCGTCCACTACTAGACTATACTGATTACCGGTCAACCTTCCAGGCACTAGTCCTGCCACATCTAGATTTTGCAAACATCATCCTCCACGGGCTCCCTCAATCAACCTTAAATCCACTACGTCTGGCTATGAATACAGCTGCTAGAGTCCTCTCTGGGTCACCAAGGTCTGCTCATATAACGCCTATCATGAAAGACCTACACTGGCTACCACTACAAGCCAGACTCTCATACAAGTCACTAGTTTTGACCTTCAAAGCCATGAATATCTACCCACCAACACCAATCAGAAAACTAATCCATAACACCCCTGAAAATAGAAACAGAAGGACTACAACTATGAACACTTTAATAGTTCCTAAGATGATGACTTCATGTACTAAAGCCACATCAAACAGAGCTTTTTCATTGTTCGCACCCAGGAATTGGAATAAACTTCCCCACGAAATCCGCGGCATCAAAAGTCTATTACAATTCCGCAAAGCCGTAAAGCATCACTTATTCACAAAATACTACCCAGAAGTGTCCATGGACACTCACACAGCCAACAGGCCTCCCCCTCACCCCAAACACCCTAGCACTTTAATCCAACCAGAAAACGGTTAGTCCCCACGAAAATCTACCTTACTACTATAGACTCATCCTACCCATGAATACATGTTCAATATTCACTCGAGTTTAAATATGGTACATAATTAAAGCATATAAATAGTATATTGTTTATTGTACATAGTTATCCCTGTTATTCCATGTTTTATATTCCCTTGTTCTCTGTAAACTCGATGTTACCTGTACACATTGCAGTATATTTTGTTCGATGTACACCGCGCTGATTTTAATAGCGCGGTATATAAGAGATGTTAAATAAATAAAAATAAATAAATAAATAAATAAGCCAAACCAGTAGCAAAGAGCTAGAAGCAGCAGAACCCAAGAAACAAAAAACAATAGCATGTGTAAATCAGGAGACAATAACATTCAGTGTCATAAAAAACGGGTCAAGTCAGCTCAAAATTGTACTATGGTCCATTGCTGATAATAACAGTTCAGTGAAGCGGATGCCATCTGGATTGCATCAGTTTACCACCAGTAAAAGGGATCATCTTTCTTTATATCTCCAAAGGTCTTTTCTTGCTGGAACGCTTCCAAAAAACCCACACAAGCAGACCCAAACCTTCTGACATCTGCTTACACCTGAATCTTATTATACATTCCTGCAATGCTTCCCTAAACAAATGTACGTTGAAGTTCCTCTGCTCCCAACTATCTCCACCAAACAGGTTTCACTCTGAAACCATTTCTGAACATCTAAAAAATAGCAAAAGAGCAGAAAACAAGACGCTATGGGCCCAATTCTGATTTGAATGTGCTAGCCCTCTGTGTGCCCGATCGGAACCAGACGCGCAGAGTAAGCTGGGATTCTGATCCCATGGGGCACATCTAGCCCCGTGGGATCAGAATCGCATCCAGGCCTGTATGTGCAGGCCGGAACCCAGATTCTGGTCAGCCTGCACGTACAGGCCTTCCCTGACTAACTCAGTCAGGGCTCTTGAATGGAGCTGCGATGCCATGTCGTCCAGTTGCCATGACACTGCAGCTCCATTCAGGAGCCACGAACCCCGGCCACTGGACCAAAATCTTTATTCCTAGCAGCCTGACCCCCGATCTGGCCTCGGAGTCGGGCTGCGGGGAATCTCCTCTGCCCGCTCCCGTCTTTTCTGAGCCTTGGGGCCTGCCAGATCCACCCAACTAGGGGAACTTATTCCACCTCAGAAGTGGAATAAATTCCCCATTCAGGACGCTGGCCCTGAATGCACAGGGCCAACATTGAAATCAGCCCTATACGTCCAGGGCTACCGACCACCCACTGCCCGTCCTAACTCCACCCCCACAACGTGCCTTTCCCACCCCCAACTCCCCCGTCTAACCTCCGCGAACATGTGCAGAAGTTAGCTGGGGTTGGAAGAGGGACCGAATAGCAGGGATGGACACACTTTGGAATGACCCTGCAAGCATCCAAACGAAAAAAACTCTGGTGTTTATACAGTAATGATAATAATAATAAATGTATTCTTATTACATGTTTAAGCACTACATGGCAGTTAGTGTAGTACAGCCAGCCAATACAAATAACAAACATTGCAAATTAAGAAAAACAAAACAAATACAATGATAACAGCTTGAACAGCATTCTTGCTTCCACCCAGCAGAAACAAACACACATTTTTTGAAGGATAAATTCTGCACACATTGAGGGGAATTTTAGAAGAGCCAAGTGCAATCTGAGACATCTAAGCCAGAACGTCTAAAAAAAAAAGACTCGTCCGGGTGCAGATGTGATTTCACAAATATGGACATGCTCGATATGGACGTCTGCAGGGGTGTCTACACAAACATCCCCAGAACCATTTTTCAACACCTGGACATCTAAGGTAGCCTAATGGTTAGGAACAGTGCAGTCAAGGGTTGAATCCCACTGCTGCTGTTGTTGGCATTGTGCTGAGTACTGGGGATGTGGGGTGCTTTCTTCTCTACACCCTCTTGATGTTTTTCAGTTAAAATGAGCACAAGTGCCTGGAGCAGGTCTAATGTTACAAGCAACTCCGGTGTCCATGACCTTTCTGTTATCAGGTGGGGATGCCCAGGATCCTCAGAATGCTCTGTCCATGCCTCCAGGTTCCTGAGAACACCCCAGCTATGCTTCTTCCATGCCTCTGATGGGACTTGGATGCTTCTTCCATGCCTCTGATTGGACAGGATATCCCCAGAAGTGGCTTCAAAAATGGCTCTGGAGATGTCTCTAAGCCAGTTTTCGGACGTCCAAAGCACTAATAGGACTTCTAAAAAGACCCCCGTTGTTAATAGCTACATAGGGACCAATTCAGCAAGGCTTATGCAATTAGCAGCACCTGCTAATCACAGGAGTTCCAGTGACTGGGACATTCAGGATAGTGCTGCTGAATATCTCTTCTCACTGCCGTGGGATTGTCTGTTTAGTACTGGGATGGTCCATGAGCAGAGCAAGGGGCAGTACCTAATGTTATCCAGTTAGCAACAATATTCATTTTACTATCCAGATAACAAACTGCATCAAGTTAGGTCACAAAAAAGGCAGGCCTCACTTTATCTGATTTTCTGTCTGAATAGTAGCTGAATATCACCAGATAGTGCCGACAATCAGCCTTGAAGTCGGATATTCAATACCAGAGGATATCCTCCTTCCCATGCTAAATATCCAGTTTCATTTTAAATGCCATAGTCATTGCTTAAAAAATGCTGACTGTGGCATTTAAATACTGACCCATAGTAAATAATGGAGGTTATTTTAGAAGCATTTCCATGTGTAAATAGCAGCATTCAGACAGTAGATCACCTTCACATGCAAATGACCATTTTAGAAAGCTGCTATTTTCATATAGAGAACTGAACCACATCAAGATTGAAAGGGGTATGGTTTGGGCATCGATGACAAGGCTTGGACAGACCAAAAAATCGAAATATTTCAATGTTGGCTTTTATACCTGCTCTGAAGGTGAAGGGGCAGGTGCAAATGCCAATGCCATCCCCACCCCCCAACAACAGCATCAGTCCTCCCCACTCAACACACACCTCCAATATCTATCTCCCATCACAGAACCTGACTTCAAGACTCCCCCTCCCCCGATACTCCCCTGATGGTCTTCCTGACTTCAAGACTCTTCCTGATGATCCCCCTGACCTTGAGACACACCTCAGTGGTATCCCTGACATCAAGCCCCTGCAATACATAACCCCCAACATCAAGAATGCCAATAAACAAACCTACACACATCAGGAAACACCCAGTGATGCTTCCTCTGAGATAACCCCCCACCTTTCCTGATCCTACCTTCAGCTCTTACTGCGGACATTGGTGGTCTAGTGGAAATAGGAATGATCCTTAGTCAGTCCTTCTCATTGCAGTACCAGGTTGAAATGGCACCCCTGACCCCTAACAGTAATCTCATGGTACTATGCTAGGGGTTAAGCTGCCAAATAAGCAACTTGACCCCTTGAAGTAGTATTGTGAGGTTACTGTTAGAGGTCAGCGTGTCTTTTTGAACTTGTCACTGCAATGAGCAGGAGCATCTGTGAATCATTCCTTCTCCCATTATACCACCAGGGACCCTGGTAAGAGCCAGAGCTGGGATCACAGGGATGGGGGCTGGTCTTCAGAAGACACTATTGTGGCATTATGGATGTGGTGGATTATTTATTCGTGGGTTCTTGATGTCAGGGTGTATCATCAAGGCTGTTGTGAGGTCAGGAAGGTGTTGGGGGTACTGAAATTGTGGGTTAGCTGGGGATTCTTGAGGTCAGGTTGTGTAGTGGCAGGACTAGGGGGATCAATGCTGTTGAGGGGGAATCAGAGGTGAGGAGGATGGATGCTGTCAGGGACAGCAATTTTTAAAAGTAGCTCCTACACACAATATGGGGAAGAACAGGACACTCTTTTTTCTTATGTGCAGCTATGTAAAATCAGTTGCAACTGGACATGATGGCAACTCCACATGCAGCCCTTAAACATGCCCTTAAACATATTTTACAAGTGACTCCACATTTGTCAAATGCAGGGGGAATTGTGCAGGTCTCACCCTGAACATCTCAATTCTCTCTCCATGACCTATCTTACAATGGCCTCAATGACAGATAAAGACCAATTGACCCATCTGGTCAATGGATGTTGCCAGGTCAAGCATTAGTCTTTTTGCTTGACTAATATTTTGCATTCTACTTGCTGGACTCACTCTAGTAGCAAATGTCTTCTTTTTTCAATGTTTTCCAGACTGACCAGTGCCCCATGAGAATCCTATGTCTGGTGCAATGGAAAGAGCTGCACTCCCTATCTCCTAGATATTTTGAGACAGAGATGAAGTGACAAAAGCTTCCAGTGGTTAATAAAGGACCCCTAGGAAGAGGGTCTGTATGAGCAGTGTAAAAAAGATCCAGTGTAAAAGTATTTGTACATGCTAGTTCTTAACTTGCTGTATTTGTGAAAATGCCTTCTCATATGCCTTGCTGGTATGAGAACTGTTGTTTTCTCTTGTGCATTTTATTTGGTCCAAGTCTAACATTGTGCATACTGTACTACCTCCTTCAGCCCATGTGTGGGTATGAGGGAGAGGCTTCAATAGAAAGGTACGTCATGCCCTTGCCCCTGGCCTCTGGCTTAGAGGGGCGAGGTAACGGAGAACTTCTCTTGGTGAGCTCAAATAAACTAGCTTTTCCTCAGGTGGATTCTGGGACATGTAGTTTGGCTCTTAAGAAGAAGTGTAGTCATGGTCTGATGTTAAGGCAAATGACAGAATTTATTTTAAGGTAAAGGTTCAAGTAAACTGTACACAGGAATTTTGTCCATTCAGGATTGTTTGCAACAGAGCATTTAGATCAGTATAACTGCTTCACAGTCTTTTAAACACATGCAGCTGGTTAACAACGTTGCTCAGTCTTAGAGAAACACCTCTTCTCAGCAAGGTAAAAATACTTCTTTTTACCTTGTGTTTGTGAAGCACTTAACAACAAAAGAATAGCTCAGTTCCTCTGGAACAACCTCTTCTTTTCCTCCTTCCATTCAGGATAGGTTTTAAACTCAAAATGAGAAAACAAGTAACAAACATTCACAAGCTTTCTCTTCAGCGTGACTCAGCAATTTGCCTGAGAAATGCAAACACATGGAGTTTTCTTTAAACCCAAATCCTGGCTCAATTCCAGTTACCTGCTTCTAG
This sequence comes from Ichthyophis bannanicus, assembly GCA_033557465.1. Classification (NCBI taxonomy): domain Eukaryota; kingdom Metazoa; phylum Chordata; class Amphibia; order Gymnophiona; family Ichthyophiidae; genus Ichthyophis; species Ichthyophis bannanicus. The sequence goes on from CM066031.1 coordinate 737,359,492, forward strand.
GAGACTTTCTCATTCAATGCTAGCCTTTAGCATAATGATTCCATGCTTGTAGCTTGACACAGGGTACAGTCCATGGGGATATCTAGATCTTGCAATTCCTCCCTTGCCAACTCAATCTGCATATCCTCTGGTGTTGTTAGGGCAGTGTCCTGTTATGAGCTCTGGACACAGTGCTCAGAATACAGCCTCCCTGGGGGTTCTAGTAACATAATAACATAGTAAATGACGGCAGATAAAGACCATGTGTCTCTCCTGAGCTCAACTCTCCCCGATAAAGACAGTCAGTACCTGAAGCACTGGGCAGTTCTCCCTGGTTGTGCTCGTTATGGTTCCTTGTCTCCTTCCAGCCTCTCTGGAACAGCTCTCTGCATTCGTCTCTGGGTTCTCTCCTGGAGATCTGCAGGTGCTCCTGGTTCCACTCCTGATTCCCCTGAATCCTCTGAGTCTTCCAAACCTCCTGAGCTTCTCCTTTCCTCTGAGCTTCTCCTTTCTTCTGAGCTTCCCCTTTCCTCTGCTTTAGCAGAGGTTTATATTTCCCTCTCCAGGGCTCTAGCCTTCCTCCACTCCTCCCAGGTGATTGTAATCACCTCTCAAGCCTGCAGTTACGTCATAGGAGTTAGGGTGTGGCTGCCTGAACTTTCTCTCCCTCAGGTTTCTTTCTCTATGAGGGGCCTGAAATCCATGCCCTGCAGGGATTTCTCCTTTCTCTAAGTTAAAGTCATTGGCCTTTTCTATACTCATAGGCTCAAAACAGGCCTCCTTGTCACAGTACATATTATTTCTGTGTTAAGAACATAAGAACATAAGATATGCCATACTGGGTCAGACCAAGGTCCATCAAGCCCAGTATCCTGTTTCCAACAGTGGCCAATCTAGGTCATACGTACCTAACAGTTTCCCCAAAAGACACAGGTTCCACAATGCTTGTATTGGGTCAAGCATTGATATCCTGGGTCCCTTCATAATAATGGTTTATGGACATTTCCTCCAGGAACTTGTCCAAACCTTTTTTAAACCCAGCTACACTAACAGCCTTTACTACATCCTTCGGTAACAAATTCCAGAGTTTGATTATACGTTGAGTGAAAAAATATTTTCTTTTATTAGTCTTAAATAGTCTACCCTGTAACTTCATTGCATGTCCCCTAGTCTTTCTATATTCTGATAATGTAAACAATCGATCTACGTTTACCCGTTCCACTCCATTCATTAATTTATAGACTTCTATCATATTTCCCCTCAGCCGTCTCTTTTCTAGGTTAAAGTGCCGTAACCTTTTTATCCTTTCATCATATGGGTATCCTTCCATCCCCTTTACCATTTTGGTGGCTCTTCTCTGAACCTTTTCCAACAACACTGTATCCCTTTTAAGATACGTTGACCAGAATGGCACACAATATTCAAGGTGCGGTCTCACCATGGAACGATAAAGAGGCATTATAATATCCCTTGTTTTATTTTCCATTCCTTTCCTTATGATACCTAGAATTCTATTTGCTCTCTTGGCCGCTGCTGCACACTGTGCAGAGGGTTTTAACATGTTATCCACAATGACGCCTAAATCTTTTTCCTGGGTGGTGGTTCCTAATGTGGAACCTTGCATCGTGTAACCATAGTTTGGGTTGTTCTTCCCTAGGTGCATAACTTTGCACTTGTCCACATTAAATTTCATCTGCCATTTTGATGCCCGGTCTTCCAATTTATCAAAATCCTCTTGCAATTTTCCACAATAATCATGGGTTTTAACAACTTTAAATAGTTTTGTGTCATCTGCAAATTTGATAACCTCACTCGTTATTCCCTTTTCCAGGTCATTTATGAATATGTCAAAAAGCACATATCCCTGGGGTACACCACTATTCACCTTTCTCCATTGGGAAAATTGGCCATTTAGCCCTACCCTTTGCTTTCTATCTTTTAACCAGTTCCTGATCCATAATAGTACACTGCCTCCTATCCCATGACTCTTTAGTTTTGCCAAAAGTCTCTGATGAGGGACCTTGTCAAAGGCTTTCTGAAAGTCCAAATACACTATATCAACCGACTCAACTTTGTCTACCTGTTTGTTCACACCTTCAAAAAACATAACAGATTAGTAGGACAAGATCTTCCTTGTCTAAAGTCATATTGGCTGTCTCCCATTAAGCCATGACTATCTACATGTTCAGCAATTTTGTTATTTATGATGGTTTCTACCATTTTTCCGGGTACTCACGTCAGGCTCACCGGTCTGTAGTTTCCTGGATCACCCCTGGAACCCTTTTTAAAACTGGTGTTACGTTCGCCATCCTCCATTCTTCAGGCATTAAAGATGATTTTAATGATAGTTCACAGATTACTAATAGCACGTCTGCAAAATCATATTTCAGTTCTTTCAACACCCTTGGATGTATATCATCCAGTCCAGGTGATTTGCTACTCTTCAGTTTATCAAATAGTGGTAATACATCTTCCTAATGTATCGATATTTCCTTCAATTCTTCCGCATCTTTAAATACCACTTCAATAATGGGTAACATCCCTACATCTTCTTCAGTAAAGACTGAAGCAAAGAATTCATTTAATCTCTCCGCTATCACCTTGTCGCCTCTTAGTGCACCTTTAACCACTCTATCATCTATTGGACCAACTGACTCTCTCACAGGTTTTTTGCTACGAATGTACTTGCAAAAGTCTTTATTATGTGTTTCTGCTTCCGCAGCAAGCTTCTTCTCAAATGCTCTCTTTGCCTGCCTTATCAATGCCTTGCATTTAACTTGCCAGTGCTTGTGCTGTTTCCAGTTTTCATCGTTTGGCTCTTTTTTTCCATGTCCTGAAAGATGCTTTTTTGGCAACAACAGCCTCTCTGACCTCACCTTTAAACCATGGCAGTTTTTTGGACTTCCTTCCACTTTTCTTAAAGCGTGGAATACAGCTGGTCTGGGCTTCCAAGATAGTATTTTTCAACAACACCCAAGCTTAATGTAAGTCTTTAACTGTTGCAACTGCTCCTTTTAGTTTTTTCTTAACTATTTTCCTCATTTTATCATAGTCTCCCTTTCGAAAGTTAAAAGGTAGTACTGTGTATTTCCTTACCATCCCTCTTCCACTAATTAAATCAAACGCGATAATGCTATGATCACTATTGCCAAGTGGCCCCAACACCCTTATCTCTTGCACCAGATCTGGTGTTCCACTAAGGCCTAAGTCCAATATGGCTTCCCCTTTGGTCGGTTCATGAACCAGCTGCTCCAAGAAGCAGTCATTTATTTCATCTAGGAACTTTATCTCCCTAACATGTCCTGCCATGACACTGACCCAGTCGATACCGGGGAAATTGAAATCACCAATTATTATTACCGTGCTGTAACTTTTGTTTGCTTCCTTGATTTCTTTGAGCATTTCATCATCCATTTGTTCATTCTGGCCAGGCGGTCGATAGTACACCCCCACTGCCAATGCCTTCCCCTTTTTACATGGAATTTCAATCCATAGAGATTCTACAGCAAATTTTGTTTCCTGCAAAACTTTAATTCTTTCTGACTCAATGCCTTCTCTAACATAGAGCGCAACCCCTCCACCAATTTGATCAGCTCTATCATTACGATATAGTTTGTACAAAGGTATCACAGTGTCCCACTGTTTGTCCTCCTTCCACCACATCTCTGAGGTTACAGTCATATCTAATCTCTCATTTAGTGCTATATATTCTAACTCTCCCCTCTTATTTCTTAGACTTCTAGCATTTGCATACAAGCATTTTAAAGACTGTATTTTATTTATATTAATTTGGCTATTGGTAGGCATGGGTAATTTGGAATCTTTAAGCTCTGTCTGCTCCATACTCAAGGGCATTTGGGCTACTTTACTCTTTTTTGGAACCTCTCTGCTTTTGGTAGTATCCTTCAAGGATACATTCTTCCGAACCATGCGCTCTTGTGCGACTGTCGGCTTTTCCCTAATATCTAGTTTAAAAGCTGCTCTATCTCCTTTTTAAAGGTTAATGTCAGCAGCCTGGTTCCATCCTGGTTAAGGTGAAGCCAATCCCTTCAGAAGAGCCCCTCCTTTCCCCAGAATGTTCCCCAGTTCCTAACAAATCCAAAACCCTCATCCTTGCACCATTGTCTCATCCACGCATTGAGACTCCGGAGCTCTGCCTGCCTTTTGGGTCATGTGCGTGGAATGGGAAGCATTTTGGAGAACGCTACCCTGGAAGTTCTGGATTTCAACTTCCTACCTAAAAGCCTAAATTTAGCCTTCAGAACCTGCCTACCACATTTTCCTATGTCATTGGTACAGACATGTACCAAGACACCAGACTCCTCCCCAGCACTATCTGAGATCCTAAGTAGTGCATATCATGTTACTTGCCTTTATCTTTCTTGGTTTAATTACATGCCTATTATCTTCTGGGCATCCAACCTTTTAATATTTTTCTCATGCTCATCTGGTTACCTGAATAACCTTTGTATCTGGGTTTCTTCAAACCTTTGTCTCTCTTCACCTGAATCAGAGCATGCAGCATCCTCTTTAAAAGGCTGGTTTATTCTGGTCCATGTATTGTGACGAGGAGAGCTGCCAGGAGCAGATGAAAATAGAAGAATACAATGTTTGTACCTTTAAAATGAGTGACAGACCAGCTTTGCACAGACTTTGCAAGGCAAGCATGAAAAAAAATCCTGTCTCTGCTGAGGCTAAGCCACACCCAAGCTCTGACGTGGGGGCAGGCTTGGGCACTGATTGTAAACACCTGTGCAGAGGCAAGGGAGTGGCAGGCAAGAAACGGTTTTTAAAACCTGAATCAGACCAGAAAGAGAGATCCTGGGGAGAGGAAAAAGCCTTCAAGGAGAAAGGATTCCAGGAGAGATTCCAGGAAGGAAGGAGTGGAGAAAGGCATAGGAAGGCTGACTTCCAGCTGCTGAATGAGGCCAGTAAGAAAGGAAGCAGTCTGTGTCTGGAAAATGCTCCTAAACTTGAAGCTAGCAGATGGTTAGCTGGAAGGCTTACAGACGGGGTGGAACAGGTTGCAGTACCTAGTGTTCAAGAGCCACTGCCCAGGACTTCAACTGCTAGAAAGTTGGTGGATACGCTTGTCTGGGGAAAGAGCCAGAACTCACCTGAGAGCAGAGAAGCTGAACCAAAAACACTAGAGACGTTAATGCAAGTGTTCCCAGGGAAGAAAGCTCACTCTCCCAATATAATTGATCCTTATCAGAAAGAACAGCTATGGAGCGAATTTCAGAAGTTCTTACAGGACAGGAAGCCTGAAGAAGTTTTTGAAACCGTAGAAAGGGATAAGCATTCTGTTGCCCAAGAGGATATGCAGATCGATTCCTTTGAGCCAGAGTCTAACCTGGGGGAGTCCCCGATGGATTGCTCTTTTAGTTTGAAAGAAAACTAGACGCTGATAAACAGAGAAAAAAGAAAAGCAAAACGAGGTGAGAAGCAATGTAACTGATAAGAATCTCTTTGGAAGCAAAGAAGGTTTTGTTGTTTAACCAAGAGTTTTAGAAAGTAAAGCAGCAGTTGTTAGAACAGGAAGTTTATCTTTTGTTTGAATGAACACAAGAGACTACGACGTGCGTGTTAACTTGTTTGATGAGAACAGCTGCCAGTGTTAGAAAGACTTTTGTTCATCTTTTCTTCCGTTTCAGTTGTACATGTTTTCCTCTTATGTTTGGAGAAGTATCCTAATGCCTGCGTTCTGAATTTAATGCTTATGGAAATCCCACAAAAATAAATATTCTTGTTTGCCTTAACCCACAGTTTCACACTACCTTTGTCCTTGGATAAGAAAGCCAAACTACAAGTCCCAGAATTCCTTACTGGAGACAGACACAGTAAAGCTTTTATAAGGACATAACAAGGCGGCCCTATGCCTGTAAGCCCTAGGGCCCAGGCTAGGGTATCACAGTATGCTGCCAACTGGTACATACATAACATTTCCTGTGAGAAGAGACACCATCATTGCACATATATATGCTGTTTTCTTTCTGCTGCTTTTTGTTTTGCATGTGAGTGACTCACTTTTTTCTTTCTTTCATCTTATTGTTGATATAGTATGTTTCTGCTCTGTCTCTGAGACTAGCATGCATAAGACCACCAAAACCCCTACCTTTCCACCCAAAGGAACTGGAATTCTGCCACCATGCCTCCTTGGAAAGGAGAAAAATAGATGGGTCAATTTTCATAAAGTTGACCAAGAAAAAATGCCTTCTGAAAATGGCCTCCTTCCATGTATGTGGGAAAGTGTACACATGCTACAGTATCCATAGTGTGCATACTTTTTGCCAAGAGGAAAGAGCTGGTTGGGGCAGCACTGGGGCAAGCCTCAGATGGCATGATATTATAACAGATATTCATGTTGTTGTTGTTAAGTGCTGTCAAGTCAGTGTCGACTCAAGGCGATCCTCTAGATAGTTGTCTTAAACTGTTTTTGGTCTTCAATCAGGAGGCTCATTATTGATAGAGTAGCACCCATAGCTGCTGTTATTGTAACGATCCATCTCATTGCCGGCCTTCCTCTTTTGTGTTGACTTTCTACCTTGCCAAGCATGATGTCTTTCTCTAATGATCTCTCTCTTCGCATCATGTGTCCAAAGTATGAAAGGCAAAGTCTTGTCATCTGAGCTTCTAAGGAAAGCTTAGGTTTGATCTGGTTAGTTCTTCAGGCAGTCAATGGGATACACAGTATTCGTTGCCAGCACCATAATTCAAAGGCATCGATTTTCTTCCTATGTTTTTCACTGTGCAACTTTCGCATCCATATGACGTTATTGAAAATACCATGGCTTGATCAAGTCAAATCTTTGTATGGTGAGAGACGTTCATAAAGATGTCAATTTTAAGCCTATCTTAAAAAAGAAACATAAGCGCCTCTATGCTCTTACAAAACAGGCTTCTAGCACCAGCACACAAATCCCTAAGTATATCTTTATAGCTGCTCCAAAGTGGGGCATGAATGATAAGAGTTACATGGCTGAAAGAAAAGTCATCTAGGCTTATTCCAACCCTGAGCAGGAGTTAATCTATTTGAGACAGAAGCTTCAGGGAGGTGAATAATAGTTGTACATTTAGGTGCTGGCTCCAACTTCTACGTGATTAGAATATCTTTTCATAACCCATCAAAATAATGTGTTAAATAGCAACTGAATATTATCCTTTATGAGAGTAGATATTAGAGAATATTTGAATTATTTGACTACTGTGCACCAAGTGGTGTTCTAAGCCTCTAGGGATGAACTAACCCTGAAATAATTATTCCAGTCCTAAATATGCAAAAATATTTAAAAAACACACATTTGGTTTCATTTCTCTGTTTCTGATTTGCTCTTTAGCTGCCCTACTACTATTACTACTGCTACTTATCATGTTTAGCACTACCAGATGTATGCAGAGCTGTACATACAGTATACGCATGGGAAACAGAGGTTACAATCTAAGCAAGACAGACATACAACAGAGAGGGAACTAGAGATAATCTTGTTGCACATACTGGATTTCTTCATGCCTGCATCATATGTGTCTCATATTTATCTTTCTTATAATGCCTTATATTCATTCCATATCACTATCCAAATATTTCTCTTTTTTTGCTGTTTCTTATCTACTGTATATGTTTCTTCATTGTACTCTTACAATTCAGTCTCTCTCAATCCTTTATCACCCCTCCCTTCGATATCTCTCTATCCCTTTTTTATTCTGCTTTATCTTATCTGTTCCTTCCTTCTCTCTATTTCTTCTTCCAAATCACTATCATTCTTTTCTTCCTTTCTTTTAATTCCTATATTCTTCCCACTTCCCAGTATCCATCTCACTCTTGCCATCTTCTCACTTGTTATTTTCATCATCACCAGTGAAGGTCAATCAGCTTCTCTCATTTCTCTAGCCCTGGCAATGGGATATGTTTTTCTTGAGAGTTACAAGCCCCCTCAATTCAGGAGCAGGAAGAAGAAAAGGGCTATGGTCTTTTTTTCTCCTGATTTTTCTAGTCTCAGTACCCAAGAGAAAGGAAACATTGAAGCTGTTTGTTCAGATCAGGATCAGGTTAAATTGGAATGGATAGAGTCAGAGAGGGTCAATGTTTCTTGGGTGTCTATATGAGAATTTATACTAAAAAAATAATGTGATTGGCATTCTAACATTGCTTGCTTTGCTGCTTTTATATTTGTTACAAGTGAAAGATGCAAGAATCACTAAACATTATCAAAATTCTCCATTTCTCCATAGAGCAGGTACATCCCAGACAATGCCAGGACAAACTTCCTCCAGCTCGGTCACCATTGCCCTTCCTGTGACATCAGTCCCTTCATAAGTGAGAATCCTTTTCATTTTTCATACATTTCCGGTTCTTGCTTCCTTTGCTGTGACTGCCAACAAGAGCACAAGTTGTTAGGGTTGCAGCGATGTGGCCACCTCCCATGGAAACTGCATTCTCTCAGGTCATCACATGAGTTTCAGTTGGTAGTAATTTTACCAGTGTTGAGCTCAATATAATCTGGCAATCAAGGAGTGAAAAGCTCTGTATGGAAGGTAAGTTTTAAAAACTGTACACCATTCTTTTAAGAGAACAAAAAGCAGAAATGATTAATTTTTTAACCACAGAGGAAAAAATGTACTTGAAGGAGCCAGATAGGTTTTTTTTGCTTAACCCTTTGAAGGCCTACTTTAAATTTTTAATCCACATTCTGCAGCCGGGTTAATTTTTGCATATTTCAGGAAAATTGTACCCGTCTTATTCAATATGTTCTAATAGTGATTTTCCTTCTGCTATGGTCATGTATTATATACCATTTGATAGGAATATTTAGTCAGAATTTTGGATCCCGAGAGTTTTGGGCTTGGCCTGGATTAATTATCTGCAGCACTTTTATTTAAAAAAAAAAACAAAAAACAACTTTGCACTTCGTTCAGTAATTCACCAGGGAACACATTTTGTAGGATGACAACAAGCTCCTGTTCAGAACAATGAAAGTAACCAGAATCTGCAGATAAATTTCCCTTGCCCCAGAATGATAAATTGTCTCTTTTGGCCCGGTACAGTTTTTGCTGCCGTGTGACAATCTGGGGAAGAGATGTCTCAAAGGAAAAATAAGACAGGCTTCAATTGAACAAGAACATTGTATGTGTGCTTGAGAACATTTAAAGCCTTGGCAGAGCCATAGTATTTTTTGCCTGGCCTGTAACTGTAATTGAGTACCAGTAAATTAACTGTGCTGAGTTTCAGCTCTTCCACCTCATCAGAGTTTAATCTCACTCTGTGGGTTGCTACAAAATCACCACAGTGCTGAAAATCCTTCCTAATGGCACACTTTCCTTAGAAGAGCCAATATAGTTTAGGATGATGTCAGCAAGCAAAGGCCATGGGGAGCTGGTCTCTTTTTTTAGTTGTTTTTAAGAGGGCTAGGGAGAAGCAGCGTCGGCTGGTTTGCAGGTTCTATAAGGTTTGTTCATCCTTTCGACCTTTAAGAAGCCTTGATGCCATATGGTTTATTTTTGGGACAAAAATTTGCATTATTTGATCCATTCACTTCTATTTAATTGCTTTGATTACTGCAATTCCTTATTGATCGCTCTGCTCTTTCTGTCATAAGACTTCAAGTCATACAGATCAAGGCTGTTAAGCTTCTTTATAATGCTTCAAGGTGGGATCATATTACACATCTTCTCTTTGTATAACATTGGCTATCTGCTCATTTTCAGATTTTCTTACTGCTACATGGAGCTTACCGTATAAGATGGCAATATCGAGTCACTGCCCAGTTATTGTTAAGTGGCAAAAGTCAAGTGTAGCAAAGGCTGGACTCATTTTTGCCACTGAAATTAACCAGGCAGTGGCTGAGTATCACCATTGCCTGGTTAGCTTTATGGTCCCGACACTGAATATCCAGCTTTAAAGTTCAGCGGTGATTGTTATCTGACATCATATGCTTTAGGGTATGGACGGCTAATCATTTTAGTAGCTTCCATCTGACTTAGGGCCAGCACTACCATTAGGCGAACTAGGCCAGAAGTGACATTGGAGGGGGACAGAAACAGCATATAGGAAGAAAAAACCCACAACACAGCACCGGAGTTTATTGGTAAGTATTGCATCATGGCTTGGGAGGCCTTGGAGAGGGGTGGCAGTGGTAAAATGGGGGTAGGGTGCCACGGTGGGGAGGGGGCGGCAAGATGGAAGGACCAGCCTTGCTCCGATTCTATCTGGTTTACAATATATCTTTTTGACATTGGAATTGCATGATCTAAATGACTTCCTTTTCCCTGTTAGTCATTCCTCTTCCTATGCATCCGAGCAAATTCTGGCTTTTGTCATTGTTTTTTCTTCCTGTTCTGCCATCTTGTGCTTACTCCCAGAATCTCTCTTCAGTGCACACAACTTCACTCCTTATACTCCACAGCTCCCACAGGTTTTGCAGCCCAAATGTATAACCCTGCGTTTTCTAGCATTAAATCGTAGCTGCCAAACCCTAGGCCATTCTTTCACTTTGCTATGTCCCTTCCTGTGTTTTCTATACCTTCTTAGGTGTCTACCCTGTTGCCATTTCTCATGGAATCTTCAAAAAATGTAAATCTTTCCTGTTAGCTCTTCCACAGGGCCGGTGCAAGGATATGAGGTGCCCTAGGCAAACCTCATTCCTAGCGCCGCCCCTGCTCCAGCCCCTGCACCCCTTGCTGCTGCTTCTGCCTTCTCCAGGACGTGCAGCGGCAGAATACTCTTAAAAAGGCACTGTAGCGCTGGAGTTACCTTTTCTTCTGGGCCATGGTGCCATTCACACTTCTGCCATCCGTGCTCCAATTCCACTTCCTGTCAAAGTGTGACTGGAATCATGGCCCAGAGGAGAAGGTAATTCAGTGCCACGGTGCCTTTTTAACAGTATTGCCGCTGCTACACGTACCAGAGAGGAGCAGCCGTGGCGGCATCGGGCACCCTCTGACCACTGGTGTTGTAGGTCATTGCCTAGTTCATCTAATGGTCACATTGGCCCTGCCCTTCCACAGCATCACTTACAAAAACGTCGAAAGAACCATACCAAGGACTGATCCCTGTGGTACAACACTAGTTGATCTGATGTGTTTGATTTGATGTATTCACTTCTTATACCACCTTGTACAAGTTTATAATAGTTAAAATCTTATATAGCAAAATATCTTATACAGCAAAATATTAAAACAATTTACTATAATTTAAGGTAAAATACAACAAAATCTGCAGTACAATAAAAAGTTCTCAGTAGAAGAAAAAAACATTAGAACTCTTTTCCCTGTCAATTTCAGTTTACTGTGAAGGACTAATTATATCCAAACCATTATTTCATGGATTGTAGTTCTGAGCTAATTTCTATGTTTTCAGACTTTTTCTGTAAAGCAAATAGTTACTAGTTTCTCTTGATTCTTGAGGCAATTTACTAATGCATCATCACTGGCTACCTGTCCATTTCAGGTTTCAATACAAACTTCTGCTACTAGTTTGCAAAACATTACATACTGGTCTTCCCCTTATCTCTCCTCTACTGTATAACAATCCTACATTCGCCTCAGAGAGTTCTCCATTCAAATCGTCTTTTCCTCCCCTCCACTTCATAGGCTAGGTTCAGTCTGTGCTCTATTTTCTTGCCCCTAGTCTCTGGAGAAGCCTCCCCCCCTCCCCCCCCTGAACTTCGCTTAGAGCTCTCCCACTCCAAATTTAAAATATCCCTCAAAGCCCACCTATTTCGGCAAGCTTTTATCTTACCATAGATGCATAGCAGATACCTGCTGTAATTGTTCTGCTTCTGGCTTCATTTGAATGGTCCTGCTTAATCCATATGTTATTTCCCCCTCCCATCTTTTCTTCTCCTGTAGTGAATGCTGTCACAATAATTGGAGTTCTTTTCCTTTTTATGTTTTTTTAAATTGTAAACCACAATGCTGCCCCGAAGAGCAATATATCAAATTTTAATAACCTAAACTAAACTAAATGAATTTATTGCACGTGAATAGGTTCCTGTAGTAAAACACACTTGGGTGAATAATCAACAGGGCTTCTATGTTTAGCAGCTTCGGTAAAACCCATATGCTGCCTATACATGGATTTTTAACAGCACTAGCTGGATAATGCCACTGAAAATCTCCTTGACTACTTCAGCACTATACAAATAGAGGGGATTTAATGCAGAGCGAGAGCAAAATAACCAACTACAGTATATGATAGCAGCAATATTCAGCTATCCAATTAGCTATACAGTTTAATTTAGGCCTGGGAAAAAGCAGACCTAAGTTAAACCTCTTAACTATACATGTGGAGGCCAATTGCGAAAACATGCACATCCAGGCAGCAGGCATGTCCAAATGGAAACGTGCAGAAATAGAACCAAATTCTGCACATGTGGGAATAGATGCAGCCATGTGCACAGAATCGCCCACATAGACATGCTAGGCGTGCAGTGCAACGTTGTACGAAGACGAGTATAAGCTAACAATAACCCCTTACTCACTGTATTCTGGAAAGACGTACGCCTGTGACCCTGCCCATCTCCGTGATATACCTGTGAATTGCCACACCACCTTCAAAACGTGCAGCTGTGAAGCCTCTGTGGGCACGGGGACAGTGCTGTTTTGAGGCTGAATGACAATGAAAGATGGCGAGACTCACGAGTAGATGCAAGTTAGACAATAGATACCAGTCTGTGGCATGCCCAGACCACTAAAAGGCACTCATAGTGCATAGTAATGTAGCAGGAAAACGGGCAGAGAGTGAACCTACCGGCACAAGATGCAATGCAGCACTACAGACATGGCAGTAGATGCTCTCCCAAGGTAGGCATGTTGTGAACGGCTCGGGAACATGACTGCACAGTGCTAAGTAGGGACATGATCCCAGAAGAACAGGCCTCCCATAGCAAATTACCCAAACAATTTCCCTTCACTACTAAAAGGCCAATGGAATGACAGCAATCAGCAGGACCAGCACTACACAGACATGCCCAAAGACATCATTGTAACTCCCTACAACTGTGCACATGTGTAGAGACCAATGCTGGTGCACATGGGAATGGCATACTGCGTTTTGCACCCTTGTACACCCCCTCTCTGAGGTCCCCTGAGTAGTGACAGGGAAGTGTCTGGACAGGGAAGTTATTGTGGAAACGTCCTGCTCACTGCCTGCCTGCCTGCCTGTATCTGGTGATGCTGCAGCCAGTCCTATGGTCCAGGTACCTGCCAGCCCCCCCCCCCCCACCCAACAGCCCTACAACTACGCACATACAAGCACTCTCACTTGCAGCCAAAAGAATGCCCTGCACCGAATATCTTAACTGATGGATAGGAAACCATAGCAATCAGTACCTCCAACCAAGCATCATACTTGTACACTCCATTTCTATTTGGCTACCTTCATACGCGATAACTACAATAGTGGACCTCAATCAGATACAGAACTGCAGTAGGCGCAAACATCCCTTCCAGTATATCTGCCTCAAGGGTTAAACCCGGTATGCGCATTGCACATCATAGACCCACATTTGTGAACAACTGCAAAAATGGCCTGTGCACAAGCTATGTGTCATGTAGCCATCAGCATAAGATGTCCCCATTATAGTGCTCCTGTAGGAGTTACATAAGACCTTATCTGCACCAGGGGACTGTACACATCGCATAGAGCATATTGTAGAAATCCACTGTGTGGAGCACAACACTCCAGATGACTGGATGCTGCACATATCACCAATATCCGAGTTTACATTTTCACATGGGGTCCTAGTACTCCATCAGCAGTATCATTTCCAGGATGTGGGTATTGTTAGGGAGCCCTAGCTGTGCCCCTTTAGCTCACACAGCAAACGCCAGCATGGCTGGATTGAGCACCAATGCTCTACTGCATAAATTTGTGGGCGTGCTTATTTCTGCTGCTTTGACTTATCTCCTCCCTCTCCTCTGCTTTCTGTTCCATAACACTGCATGCTGTGGTTTTCCAGACTGCAGTAACACCAGTGAATAGCATAGGTTAGTCATCCAGTCACCACTATTGGTTGCATTTAGGTGAGGAGCAGAAATATTTCTAAGTCCTACCTTTATTCCACGTATTTGTAGGTATAACCTGGATGTCTTTGGGGCCACCTGCGGATGTACATGGGTGTGACCGGAATACATTTTATACGTCTCCATGACTGGCCACAACCCTGTCCCATCCCGCCCTTTCTAATACACATTCTGTGATCCCCATTTAATTGTCATGTATGTCCAGGGCTGTGAAGGTTCAACATACGGTTTTGGACTTTTTTGCGAGATACACATCTTTCCCGTACCTACAGATGGCTTGTTTGTAGTTCAGAATGACCCCCATAGCCACTGAAAATCACTACTAAGGAGGTAATTTTATGAAAGATACTGTAGGTGCCATATCTGTGCCTAGATTAGGCATATAGGTATGGAAATGGAAAGAAACACACTAAGGGATATGTTTACTAAACCGTGGTAATGTTACCCATGTTAGGTTCTGCGGTAATGGTACAAATGCCCATATAAAGGCATGGGCATTGCATCGTTACGGCAAGCCGTATCAGCTAACAAGCGTTACAAGGTGCCTTAGACTAAAGCGCGTTACAAGGCGCCTTAGACTAATGCGCATTACAAGGCGCCTTCTAAGGCACCTTACTTATAAGACATCTTAAGAGGCACATTACAAGGTGCCTTGTAAGGTGCCCTGTAAGTAAGGTGCCTTATTAGGTGCCTTGTAATGCGCATTAGTCTAAGGCACCTTGTAACGCGTATTAGCTGATACGGCTTGCCGTAACGATGCCCATGCCTTTATATGGGTATCTATACCATTACCGCAGAACCTAACGCAGGTATGATTTTGTATGATTTTCTCCCAGTTGGTGAGAGGTCTTACATGTGCACTAGGTGCACGGAGCTCTTTGCTCTCAGGGAACCAATCCGTTCTCTAGAGGCTAGAGTAGAAGACTTAGGGGCATGTTTACTAAACATTCCTAACGTGCGGGGCCGCGGTAGTGTGCCTGTGCCATATAAGGAGTGGGCGGGTCAGGCAGAAAAAAGAAAAAAAACGGGAGTAAGCGATCGCACATTTGCGCGGCGCGCTAATGTGCGCCGTGCAAAATAGTGTGTGGGAAGGCTAAGTGGCGCCCTGATATGCACACACAAAGGAACAGAGTCATAGTACAATGGTTAAGACACTGACAGCTGGTGCAGCTGCCATGGGTTCAATTCCCTATTGTGTGCAACAAAAAGGGCTGGCTGAGGCATTAATTTTAATGGGTAAAGGTGCTTTAGGAGGCATATTAATTTTGGGCGGCATAAGGCAGTGCGCTGATGCCCAAGCACAGGACCAGAGCCACAGCATAATGATTAAGACACTGACCAATGGTGCAGGGATCAGGGGTTCAATCTCCCACAGTGCCCAATGAAGAAGGCTCACTGAGGCAGTGCATCTTATGGGGATGAGTGCTGTAGGGGGTGGTTTATTTTTATTTCAGTTATCACTACTAGCAAACGCACTCACAAAGCGTGTTAACATAAGGCGGCCCATAAGGCACATGTTAAAGTTCACTGTCCGCCAAGGCACCCTAGAATGTCCCCTATAGGGCACCATATATGTTGCATCACAGGATAAGGTATAGTGCACCTTATATGGACAGCAACCATAAGGTGCCCTATAGGGCGCCCTATAAAGCACCCTCAGAGGCACCTTATGGGTACAGTACACTGAGGGTGTGTTTGATGGCAGCAACATATGTACATTAAATTTAAAAAAAGCTTTGGACAACCCTATCAAATAACCCCACTGTGGGCTTGAACCCATTACCTCTGGCTCCACAGGCAGTGAAGTAACCATTGGGCTACAGCTATATAGCTGCCAGCAAGCCCCTGGCTGGCTGCAGAGAGCCTGCATGTCACCACACAGACAGTCTGCTGTGGTAACCAGGATAGGGTTAGGCCACCCATACCCATGATGCACTGCACATGCAAATCAGCTGTCCACAGATGAACACAAGATGGGGAATGCACCCCAACAGCTCCCCGGCCTAGTAGGGGGACGTGTCCGTGTGCACCCACACAGCACCTTGGCCAGGTAGGAGGTACTGACCGGGTGATTAACTGGCACAGAGTAGCTACACACAGTCACATTGTGCGGGAACTGTGCTCACCCTGAGTGTGTGATGAGGCGCCCTGGACCAGGTCCACAGCACCCTCCATGGCTGAGAGAGGCCATGGCAGAGCTCCAAAACAGTCGTAATCTGTCAGATAGGTAGTTTCTGCATGGAACACCTTGGATGTCTCAGTCAGGGGAACCCCCACAGACCCCTAGGTGGGCCATTTACCACCAACCACCAACCACCACCTCCCTCCCCTCCCCTCCCCCCCCCCGAGGGTGGCAAACAGGGTCTCCCATCAACAGATCTCCCCCCCCCTGCAATGTTGGCAGTAGAGTGGACCATCAACCCCAGTCCTGTTGGGGAACAGACACCCTACAGGGCAGTCCAAGCAGCCCCACACACACCCAGACCACAATATCAGACAGACAGTAGGCCTGGATATGCTAAGATGCACCCCACCACCATCTGATATTCCCCTGCATCAAGCCATCAGCCACTGCACAGCACTCCAGCAGGGTACATACCAGCTGTGAACAGTCTGCTGGTTAGTCCCGCTGGAAATGCATGCACCCACAACTGGGATGGCAACACACACAAGCAGATACATCAGTGACTAGGCCCCAACAGGTGACCCATATATATCACATGAGGGAAATGCTATGAAGCACTATGGGGGTGCCTAGCCATGCTGCCGTCACTGCACAGTCAGGGTGGAGTGAAAGCCCAGCAGCACATACAGAGGTCACCCTGTCTGTGGAGGTGGTGGACGGCCACTACAATGTCCCTGCCAGTGCCCTATGCCCTGTGCAGATGCATCCTGGCCAGCCCACCCTGTCTGAGCTATACCCATGGTACCTTGCTGCTCATTATGCACATCATCAGGCCAAAACTGGCAACAGTGCTGGCAGTGTGGGCTGTGGACAGTGTTTGCAGCCAACACACACTGTATAGACAGACACACACTCCCACACGTATGCCAGCATTGTGCTACTATAAAGGGGTTCAGAATCCTTGCCCACCACACCAGTCCTGGGCACAGTACAGGCATGGGTATGGTATGCAGTACGGTTGGGGGTCACTCCCCAGGGTGGTAAACACTGTCAGGGGCCAGACCTGACGCACACACCGCAGACATCAGATAGATTGTTATGATGGAGCTCAAAGAGCAGACTGTGCGTAACGTAGGGATATCTATCTGCCAGTACTCATAGCAAACGTTTGAGAGCTGTGTACCATATACCCAGGTGTAGGGTGACATTGCTAAGGTATGCAGGTGCTGGTATTGGGTGCTGCACGCAGGGCCCAATGTCCTGCCTCTCCAGGAGGCATTGGCCAATGGGGCCTGTGGGTGTGGGTGTGTCTGCCCCTGTTGGCTGCTGCTGTACGGCAGAGGTTCCCATATCCAGTCCAGGTTTGCAATACACTGGTTGGGGTTTCCTGCTGTCCCTCATGAATATGCATGAGCTACATCTACATGCCATGGGGGTGGTGCATAGATATACAGCACAGTTATTTGTATGTGTGGCAGCATGGAACCTGAATGGTGTGTGGTCCTCCAGGACTGCATTTGTGAGACTCTGCTCTAGGTAATGCCCCTGGTCATGGTGTCTGTGCTTGGTGGTGTAAAAGATGGCGTATGACCAATGCGTATGTCCCCAGCAATAAAGGATTGCCCTTACTAACATGGTTTAGTTGTGGGGACAATATGTGGACAGGATTGGTAGTAGCCCCAGCTGGGCTTTGAACCTGTGACCTTTTGTTCCTGCACACACTGTCTGTGTGCACTGCACCACTGTGTTGCCACAGATGTGCTGAATTCCCTGGGAAGTCCATGACTGTACATCCGACAGGGCCTATGTTGCAGTGGACGTGCCAGCCGGCACATAGCTCGGCCACTGTCTTCTGTGGCTAGCAGCCACTGCCCCCTCCACCACCTGTACCCTACCGCCAACATGCTGGCATGTCCGTATCTTGGAAAAGCATATGACCTGCTTGCGTTGTGGCACTCCAGGACTGCATTTGGGGGACTCGGCTGTCGGTAATGCCCATTGTTATGGTGTGTGTGCGTTGTTGGGTACAAAATGGGTGTGTGAACCATGCTTATGTTCTCTGCAATAAAGGAGTGTCTGTACTATCTCTGTTTAGTGGTGGGTAAAATATGGGAACTGGGTTGGCAGGAGCCCCAGCTTGGATTTGAACCTGTGACCTTCTGGTCCTAGAGGTCCTGCCTCTGTCTGCTGCACCACATTGTGGCCACAGTGATAGTGCAGTCCCTGGGGGTGGGAAACCTGACCAACAGAGTCAAAAACCCTGCTCTGCACATTTGTACTGTGCGCTCCATCACCATGTCTGGTGACATAACTGCAAATACACCCCTCAACCGACCACGAACAACTGGGGATAAATATAACCAAGCTGGGCAACAGTGATGTTAATGGGCAACCATAGCAAACACTCCCAGGAAGGCTCAGAAACAAGGAAATGGTTTTTGGAAGGGTCTCCCCTCCGTAGCCCCTTCCAACCTTCATTTCATTTTCTTTGAGCTTTCCTGGGTGTGTTTCTTATGTTTGCCCATTATTATCGGGGTTCCCCAGCTGCCTTCCTATTTTTAATATGTTTGTTTGGGTCTTTTTCTATCTTTATTTGCACTTTTGTTCTGTGCACATGTATCACACTGCTCACGTTTTGCAGGTTTCCCCGGTTTCCCTGTACATTGCTGACGCGAAATGGTTTCTCTTCCCTTTAAATGCCCTCTACCGTGTGTGTTTCACTCGCGCTATTTTTAACCTGTGAATTCGGCCCCGATCATGTGCGGGGAGCCTCTCCCCTCCCCTTCCCCGCCCATTGACCCCGTCTCTCCGCCCCTCGGGAGCCTTCCTCCGCCCTCAGAATGCCTTTCCACGCCTCTATCGGACATTTGCGGGCCGGGTACTTGTGCGGGGTGCGTTGGTGCGGCGCGCAATTGTGCGGGGCCCACGCGCACTTTTGCGGGGCGTTTAAGAGCGTTTCTGAGCGTTTGAGTGCCGCGTTTCCGTGCGCTATTGTGCGGCACGCAATTGTGCGGCTTTTAGTAAACATACCCCTTAGAAAACATAAGAAAGACAGTGAGGTACATAGATGAGACCTACAGGGATATAGTCCTGAAGTCCCACCTCCAGTCTGGCAGCATCCCTGTTGCCATGGAGGAGAGAGGTCACGTGACAGGAGAGCATCACCCTGGTGGCAGGAAGTGATCCTGTAACTAGGACCTGTCCTCCAGGTGATGTAAAACCCTCTCGCACCGAGGAAGTTTCTCCAGGGCCATGTGCCCATGAGGGAAGGGTTAGGACAGCCGTTATAGTTGGTGATTCGATCATTAGGTATGTAGATAGCTGGGTGGCTGGTGGACGTGAGGATCGCCTGGTAACATGCCTGCCTGGTGCGAAGGTAGCGGACCTCACGCGCCACCTAGATAAGGTCTTAGATAGTGCTGGGGAGGAGTCTGCTGTCTTGGTACATGTCGGTACCAATGACATAGGAAAATGTGGTAGGGAGGTTCTGGAGGCTAAATTTAGGCTTTTAGGTAGGAAGTTGAAATCCAGAACTTCCAGGGTAGCATTCTCCGAAATGCTTCCCGTTCAACGTGCAGGACCCAAAAGGCAGGCAGAGCTCTGGAGTCTCAATGCGTGGATGAGACAATGGTGCAAGGATGAGGGTTTTGGATTTGTTAAGAACTGGGGAACATTCTGGGAAAAGGAGGGGATCTTCCGAAGGGATGGGCTTCACCTTAACCTGGATGGAACCAGGCTGCTGGCACTAACCTTTAAAAAGGAGATAGAGCAGCTTTTAAACTAGATAATAGGGGAAAGCCGACAGTCACCCAAGAGCGAATGGTTCGGAAGAATGTATCCTTGAAGAATACTACCAAAAGCAGAGAGGTTCCAAAAAAGAGTAAAGTAGCCCAAATGCCCTCGCGTATGGAGCAGACAGAGCTTAAAGATCCCAAATTACCCATGTCTACCAATAGCCAAATTAATATGAATAAAATATAGTCTCTAAAATGCTTGTATGCAAATGCTAGAAGTCTAAAAAATAAGATTGGAGAATTAGAATATATAGCACTAAATGAAAGGTTAGATATGATTGGAATATCAGAGAAATGGTGGAAGGAGGACAACCAGTGGGACACTGTGATACCTGGGTACAAACTATATCGTAATGATAGAGCTGATCAAATTGGTGGAGGGGTTGCACTCTATGTTAGAGAGGGCATTGAGTCAGAAAGGATTAAAGTTTTGCAGGAAACAAAATTTGCTGTAGAATCTCTATGGATTGAAATTCCATGTAAAAAGGGAAAGGCGATGGCAGTGGGGGTGTACTATCGACCACCTGGCCAGAATGAACAAATGGATGATGAAATGCTCAAAGAAATCAAGGAAGCTAACAAACGTTACAGTGCAGTAATAATAATGGGTGATTTCAATTACCCCGGTATCGACTGGGTCAGTGTCACGGCAGGACATGCTAGGGAGATAAAGTTCCCAGATGACATAAATGACTGCTTCTTAGAGCAGCTGGTTCATGAACCGAGCAGAGGGGAAGCCATATTAGACCTAGTCCTTAGTGGAACACCAGATCTAGTGCAAGAGAAAAGGGTGTTGGGGTCACTTGGCAATAGTGATCATAGCATGATCGCCTTGATTTAATTAGTGGAGGAGGGATAGTAAGGAAATCCAGAGTACTACCTTTTAACTTTCGAAAGGAAGACTGATAAAATGAGGAAAATAGTTAAGAAAAAACTAAAAGGAGCAGTTGCAAAGGTTAAAGACTTACATCAAGCTTGGGTGTTGTTGAAAAATACTATCTTGGAAGCCCAGACCAGCTGTATTCCATGCTTTAAGAAAAGTGGAAGGAAGTCCAAAAAACTGCCAGCATGGTTTAAAGGTGAGGTCAGAGAGGCTGTTGTTGCCAAAAAAGCATCTTTCAGGAAATGGAAAAAAGAGCCAAATGACGAAACCTGGAAACAGCACAAGCACTGGCAAGTCAAATGCAAGGCACTGATAAAGCAGGCAAAGGGAGAATTTGAGAAGAAGCTTGCTGCGGAAGCAAAAATGCGAAATAAAGATTTTTTTTCAAGTACATTCATAGCAAAAAACCTGTCAGAGAGTCAGTTGGTCCATTAGATGATAGAGGAGTTAAAGGGGCACTAAGAGGCGACAAGGCGATAGCGGAGAGACTGAATGAATTCTTTGCTTCAGTCTTTAATGAGGAAGATGTAGGGATGTTACCCATGACTGAAGAGGTATTTAAAGGTGCGGAAGAATTGAAGGAAATATCGATACATCGGGAAGATGTATTACAACTATTAGATAAACTGAAGAGTAGCAAATCACCTGGACCGGATGGTATACATCCAAGGGTGTTGAAAGAACTGAAATATGAGATTGCAGACCTGCTATTAGTAATCTGTGAACTATCATTAAAATCATCTCTAATACCTGAAGATTTGAGGATCGTCAATGTAACACCAATTTTTAAAAGGGGTTCCAGGGTTGATCCGGGAAACTACAGACCGATGAGCCTCACGTCAGTACCAGAATAAATGGTAGAAACCATCATAAAGAATAAAATTACTCAGCATGTAGATAGTCATGGCCTAATAGGAGACAGCCAACATGGCTTTAGACAAGGAAGATGTTGTCTTACTAATCTGTTATGTTTTTTTGAAAGTGTGAATAAACAGGTGGACAAAGGTGAGTCGGTTGATATAGTGTATCTGGACTTTCAGAAAGTCTTTGACAAGGTCCCTCATCAGAGACCTTTGGCAAAACTAAAGAGTCATGGGATAGGAGGCAGTGTACTACTGTGGATCAAGAACTGCTTAAAAGATAGAAAGCAGAGGGTTGGGCTAAATGGCCAATTTTCCCAATGGAGAAAGGTGAATAGTGGTGTACCCCAGGGATCTGTGTTGGGTCTGCTGCTTTTTGACATATTCATAAATGACTTGGAAAGTGGAATAACGAGTGAGGTTATCAAATTTGCAGATGACACAAAATTATTTAAAGTTGCTAAAACCCAAGAGGATTGTGGAAAATTGCAAGAGGATCTTGATAAATTGGAAGACTGGGCATAAAAATGGCAGATGAAATTTAATGTGGACAAGTGCAAAGTTATGCACCTAGGGATGAACAACCCAAACTATGGTTACACGATGCAAGGTTCCACATTAGGAACCACCATACAGGAAAAAGATTTAGGCGTCATTGTGGATAACATGTTAAAGCCCTCGGCCCATTGTGCAGTGGCAGCCAAGAGAGGAAATAGAATGCTAGGTATCTTAAGGAAAGGAATGGAAAATAAAACAAAAGATATTATAATGCCACACCTTGAATATTGTGTGCAATTCTGGTCGCCATATGTTAAAAAGGATATAGCGTTTTTAGAAAAGGTTCAGAGAAGAGCCACCAAAATGGTAAAGGGGATGGAAGGATACTCCTGTGAAGAAAGGCTACAAAGGTTAGGGCCCTTTAACCTGGAAAAGAGATGGCTGAGGGGAGATATGATAGAAGTCTATAAGTTAATGAGCGGAGTGGAACGGGTAAACGTAGAGCGATTGTTTACATTATCAGAATATAGAAAGACTAGGGGACATGCAATGAAGCTACAGGGTAAACTATTTAAGACTAATAAAAGAAAATATGTTTTCACTCAACGTGTAATCAAACTTTGGAATTTGTTACTGGAGGATGTAGTAAAGGCTGTTAGTGTAGCTGGGTTTAAAAAAGGTTTGGACAAGTTCCTGGAGGAAAGGTCCATAAACCATTATTAAGAAGGGACCCAGGATATCAATGCTTTACCCAGTACAAGCATTGCGGAACCTGTGTCTTTTGGGGAAACTGCTAGGTACGTATGACCTAGATTGGCCACTGTTGGACACAGGATACTGGGCTTGATGGACCTTGCTCTGACTCAGTATGGTATATCTTATGTTCTTATGCTGTTAAGGAAGGTGCCTTATAAGGTGCCGTTAGGTGCCTTATAAGGTGCCTTATAGGGGGCGGAGCCTGATGTCCAGCGGGTAAGACGCTTCGCGCTGAAGCTCCCGAGAGGCCTACTTAGAATCCTGACTTAATACCTATACAAACTTACTATTTCGCTCCGAGCTGACCGGGGTACCTCGGGGGGGATGGCGGCCCATAAACCAGCGCGCTTGGACTTCGGGTCTCCTTCTTCTTCTCACGGAAAACGCTCCAAAACAGAGGTGTCCTCCCCACAGAAGATGGTTCCATTTCGTGAAAACCCCGAAATGCATCGGGAGATTTTAGAGGAAATACGCGGCGTGAAGGAATTGGTGCAGTCCAATGGAGAAGCGCTTCGAGCCATGCGAGAAGACTTTGGAGTGCTCCAGGACCGACTTGAAAGTCTCTCATTACGGCAGGACAACATGGCGGGGGTCCTCGACTCGCACGCGGTGCGCTTGGGCAAACTGGACAAGGCTGAGCGCCAGATACAGAATCTTCAAAAGGAGTTAGAAGATAGTAATAATCGAGCCCGTCGCAACAATGTGAGGCTCCTCGGAATACCGGAGGGGGTGGAAGCAGGAGATATAAGAGAATTCCTGCTCAAAACTCTTCCCTCCTTGCTGAAGATCACTTTTCATAGAGAACTGGAAATCGATCGTGCACACCGTGTTCCTACCCACATGGCGCTCAACCGAACGACCCCCCGGCCTATTATCTTTCGCTTGCTACGATATCAACAAGTGGAACAAATTTTAAATGCTGCCCGGGCGAATCATCATTTGGAATTTGAAGGTCGCAAAGTCTCCTTCTTCCCTGATTTGGCAAAGCCTACCGTTGACCGTCGGAAGAAACTCCTTGCTTTTCGCCCTCGACTTCAACAGCTACAGGCTCGCTTTGGCCTGTTGTATCCAGCGAAGCTCCGAGTGACTCTCCACAACCAAACCAGGACATTCGAAGATCCTGATCTACTATCAACATTTTTAGACTCCAAAGAAGCAGAGCAGATGCGCTAATCCAAAAACTTGGACTTTTATCTGCCGGCTCTGTCCGCCATTTTGAAGGGCCCGATGCGGCGGTCATAGCCAAGCACAGAGACTACCTGGACTTTCTTTCTTTCTCTATATGACTTTTTTTGTTTTTTGGTCTCCTATCCCTCCATGATGTGTGCCTCGGTCGGATTCGGAGCACGCACAGTCCTACAGGTTATGTGTTTTTTCAATTTCGGCCTTCTCTGGGGTTTCTCCCCGCAGACACATGGTCGGCATTAATTTCTGGGGTTTTGCTTCTCCTCTACCGCACTGCGGTTTTCTTTGTTAATGTGGGGCACTTCATTGTATCATATTAGCTTATTTTTTTTTATGTCATGTGTACAGCCAGATACAGTCAATATGAGGGACATTGTGAAATTATGTGCGCTATCATGCTCAGAATTTTTAACTTTTCTGAACGGCCTTATGCAAAATCTTATCACTCAACGTAAAAGGCATTAATAGTCCACTCAACAGAAGGAAAATCCTTAGCTATCTTAGCCATGAGCATGCTGATTTCGTGTTTCTTCAGGAAACGCATCTAAACTCTGCTGAAACACTGAAACTCAATGCTAAGCCTTACATGGTGGCTGCCTATTCTCCCGCCGTTTCCAAACGGTACGGGGTAGCCATTCTGGTTAAGAAGTCTTTGCAAGCTACTGTAATTGATACTAGCGCTGACAAGGAGGGTAGATGGGCCCGTGTACACCTTGAGGTTGGAGATAGTGAATTCACGTGTATTTGCATTTATGCCCCGAATGTGGACAACCCTGCTTACTATGCAAGTATTGCGCAGTTGGCATAGGCCTCTGCCAATGCTCCATTAATACTTGGTGGTGATTTTAATCAAGTGTTCCATCAATCTTTTCTTCTCAAACAAGGCGCTCGTTGGCTGGAAGATCCAGCACCGAGTAGACCTGTGTGGCTAGACATAGAAGAGGACCTTTGCAAACCGATTCCTCTTACTTTTCTCCCTGGTATGACCCTCCCATCAGACTCCCACTATCCACCAATGCTTTTAGACACTTTAGGTGCCTTTAATACTCTTATGCAATCTTTAGACTCCCGACTCTGTCCGTTCGACAGGCTCCCGCTTTGGTACAATACTCGATTTCGAATACAAAATAAGTCGATGGCGTGGAGCCCCTGGTACACTAGGGGCATTTGGATTCCTAGCCAGCTGTTCCATGATGGTCGCTGGAAAACTTTTACTGAATTGCACATTGAATTTGGTCTCCCAGCGAAATACTACTTTCAGTCGGTGCAACTTCAGCATTGCCTTCGGAGTGCTAGGGTACTCCCGCCATCGGCATCCCCTACACAAGGTTGATCGGAGACTTTCCGATCTATCGGTAGTTCACCGGGTGTAGCATCCAATTTTTACAAAACCTTATGTAATGCTATACCTAGAGATACCCCTATAGCGCAGAAAGCATGGGAGAGAGAATTGCATGTGACTTTGACCTCGGAGCAATGGAGCCTTGTCTGGAGTAGAGTGACACGGGTTTCCCGATCCGCCTCACTCACTCAGACCCTCTTCTTTCTAGCCCACCGGTGTTTTTACACTCCTGACAGATTAGCCAAATGGAACACTACTCAGGGCAATAGTTGTTGGACATGCCATGCGGCCATTGGTTCACTACCTCATGTTATGTATGAATATCCCGCACTACAGTATTACTGGCGTCGGGTCTGGGGTCGTATCCAATCTATTTTGCACTTTCAAGAGCCCCTTTCTTGGAGGATAGTGGGACTTCGCCCAGTTGCGGGGATCCCCTCTCTTCCAAAAACGGCCTACCTCCTTTTGGACTTTATGCTTGGCATTGCTATTTCCCTAATTAAGTAATACTGGAAAATAGCTCCCATCTGAGCCCCAATGAATGGTGGAATCATGTCTGTTTCTACAGTAAATATGAACAAATACCTCGTATGTTTGCTTCCCCCGTTCAGACTCCTCATCATCGGTCTAAATCGAAGATGCTTAATGACTATGTACATTCTGCTAAATGCTCTCATCTGACTGTCTAAATTTGTATATATCTCTGTCCCATGATCATTCTGTATCGTAGATACTCTTTTGATCGTTTTGATGTATAATCACTGTTAATTGGAAGCGCTCACATGCTGACATAATCGGCTAGAGAAGAAGCATGGGGGTGGGGGGTAATTGGGTTTACTTTTCCTTATTGTATACTTGTTTTGTCTCCTTTGGTGTGTTGTTTCTTTTGTTTGTTGCAAAATGAAAATAAAAGTTTAAAATAAAATAAGGTGCCTTATAAGTAAGGTGCCTTGTTAGGTGCCTTATAAGGTGCCTTGTTAGGTGCCTTATACGGTGCCCTGTTAGGTGCCTTATAAGGTGCCTTGTTAGATGCCTTATAAAGTGCTTTATAAGGTGTCCTGTTAGGTGCCTTATAAGGTGCCTTGTAAGGGCCTTTTAAGGCGTCTTGTAAGGTGCCTTATAAGTAAGGTGCCTTATAAGGTGCCTTATAAGTAAGGTGACTTATAAGGTGCCTTGTTAGGTGCCTTATAAGGTGCCTTGTTAGGTCCCTTATAAAGTGCTTTATAAGGTGCCCTGTTAGGTGCCTTCTAAGGTGCCTTGTAATCTGCCTTATAAGGTGCTTGTAAGGTGCCTCATAGTGCTGTTTGTAAGGCACCCCTGGACAAGGCACCTTAGAAGGCACCCTGGGTTATGGAACCATAGGTTAAGGTGGCCTAACACGGTTATGGTGCCCTAGGTTAGTGTGCCCTAAGGGCTGCAAGGTGCTGCAGGATGACATGCATGACCTGCAAAGCATACAGACAGATGTAGCCCTAACACTAGATAGAGCACTGAGGAAAGGCAATGAACAGGTGAGTGAAGGAGGAAGAGCTGGGAGCTGCTGGACCTGCCATATCTGCGGGCATCCCATGTGGCTGCCAGTACTGTTGACAAACATTGTTGGGGCAACTGTATCACAGCACAGTGTGTTGGCAATGTAAAGTACTAGAAAGCCAGTGGGTGGCAGATGATGGGAATACGTGTCCCCCAGTGGAGGCGGAGGTGGCAGGATAGTTACAATGATGGATGGACAGAGGAGTGGTGGTACCATGCATATCAGGCACAGGCGAGGCAAGCATGAAAAGGCACAATGTAGGCAAGGGTAGCAGTGGAGGACATGGGGTGGCAGCCTGCACAGGCAGATAGGACTCTACACAGCTGACAGACGCAGATAGATGGACCGAAAGAATGTTGGCAACTATGGCGAGGGTATTATGGGCTGGCAGCACAATTCTGCAAAAACATGCAACTATTTCAGTAGGACAGGCATGAAAGGAGGGAACAATGAGAAATTGAACCCATGAACACTGCCGAGAATGGCATTGTACTAACCAGTAGGCTATAACTCTGTGGCATAGCTCACAGCAATGGCTTGGTACAGAAGGACTGCAGATCACCGCACAAACTGTCTGCTCTGAGTGCCAGGATAGGGTAACCCCACCAGTACTCATGATGCAATGCACATGCTGAATAGCTGTCTACAGACTCAAAAAACGTGGTCCATGAACAGAGTGTTAATAACACTTAAATATAGTATTTACAATACACTCCGATTTTAACCAATTGTAGCTGAATCTATTTATGCTTATTACTGAAGAAGCAAACAATAAATTTGTGCTTAAGGGCAGGTCTCAGACTGATGACTAGCTTGTCTCCCAGAGGAAGGAAGCAAAGTCTGATAGCATCAACGACCTCCCTGTATTTTTCAAAAATATATAGTGCTTCCCAGTAGTGCTCATTCAATTTTTTGATTGGTTTTTAATAACTCTTGTTTGCCATAAAACAATAATAAAAAATCTGCTTATCTTTAATTGAGGAGTGTGATGTGGTCTGAAAAAATGGTTCCCCAACGCCGATCCTGAGTGCTGCTATCGTGTTTCACTCTGCGTTTCTTCAGGGGTAAAATAACCAAGAGTATAGACCATCCTCAATCGAAGTTAAAAGCAATCTATGGACAAAAACAACACATGAAGAAATGCACACAAGTCTAAAAATGACATCGCTACTGATAATGTTGTTGTTGTTGTTGTTAAGTGCCGTCGAGTCGGAGTCGACTCATGGCGACCCTCTGGATAGCTATCCTATATTGTGTTCGGTCTTCAGTCAGGCGGCTCATTGTTGACAGACTGGTACCCGTAGCTGCTGTTATTGTATCAATCCATCTCATTGCTGGCCTTCTTCTTTTGCGTTGACCTTCTATCTTGCCAAGCATGATGTCTTTCTCTAATGATCTCTCTCCTGCATGATGTGTCCAAAGTATGAAAGTCGAAGTCTTGTCATCTGAGCTTCTAAAGAAAGCCTAGGTTTGATCTCCTCTAGTACCGACTGGTTTGTTCTTAGGGCAGTCCATGGTATACACAGTATTCGCTGCCAGCACCATAATTCAAAGGCATCAATTTTCTTCCTGTCTGTCTTTTTCACTGTCCAGCTTTCACATCCATATGATGTTATTGAAAATACCATGGCTTGAACAAGTCGAATCTTTGTATGGAGAGAGACATCTCTGCTCTTGAGAATCTTATCTAGGTCTTTCATAGCCATTCTGCCAAGAGCAATGCGTCGTCTGATTTCTTGACTGCTTGTTGATTCTTTATTGATAGTTGATCCAAGTAGGTTAAAGTTGTTCACAATTTCAATTTCTTCTCCTTCAATGATGAACCTGTTGATTATGCCAGTTGTCATGATCTTTGTCTTCTTTACATTAAGGTGCAGGCCCATTTTGAGACTATGTTCTTTGATTGTGAGAAGCAAATGTTTCAGATCATCTTCACTTTCAGCCAGTAATGTGGTATCATCAGCATAGCAAAGGTTGTTGAGTCTTCCACCAATCTTCACACCTCTGTTGTCTTCATACAATCCTGCTTCTCTGATTTGTTCTGCATATAAATTAAACAGGTAGGGGGAAAGTATGCAGCCTTGTCTTACACCTTTGCTTATTTTAAACCATTCTCTTTCTCCTTGTTCCGTTCTAACTGTTGCTTCTTGATCAATGTACAGATTGTGCAAGAGTACGATCAGGTGTTCTGGTATACCCATGCTTCTTAATGTGGCCCAGAGTTTCTCATGGTTTACACAGTCAAAAGCTTTGCTATAGTCGATAAAGCACAAATAGATATCCTTTTGGTATTCTTTAGTCTTTTCAAGGATCCATCTCACATCCGCAATGATGTCTCTCGTTCCTCGCCCTTTCCTGAACCCTGCTTGCACTTCAGGTAGTTCTTGTTCCAGGTATGGTTGTAGTCTCTTTTGAATAATCTTTAGTAGAATCTTGCTGGCATGTGGGATCAGAGCGATTGTGCGATAATTTTCACAGTCAGTTGGGTCACCTTTCTTTAGTATTGGTATAAACACAGATCTTTTCCAGTCAGTTGGCCATGATGCTGTCTTCCATATTTCTTGGCAGAGCCTTGTAAGTACAGTAACAGCTGCATCAGATTGCTGTAATACCTCTATGGGAATACTATCAATGCCTGGTGCTTTTTTCTTTGATAAGGCTTTCAATGCTGCTTCAACTTCTTCTTTCATCACCAATGGTTCCCAATCATAACGTACAGGTTGAAACAGCTGTTGGTCCACTTGATCTTTATCGTATAAAAGCTCTGTATATTCCTTCCATCTTTTCTTGATCTTCTCAGCATCATTCAACATAGAACCTTGAGCATCTTGTAACATTCCAATTCGAGGCTGGAACGTTTTCTTTAACTCTCGTAGCTTTAGGAAAGCCGATCTTGTTCTTCCTCTAATAGTTTCTGCTTCTATTTCCTTGCATGCGTCATTGTAGTACTTTTCCTTGTCCTGTCTTGCTGCACATTGGAAATCTCTGTTGAGTTCTGTGATTGTCTTTCTTTCTCCTCTGGCTTTAGCTTCTCTGCGTTTCTGGGCAATTTTCAGAGTTTCTTCCGTCATCCATTTTGGCCGTTTTTTCTTTTTCACCTTTTGTAGAGACTTCTCGCTTTCTTCCAACACAACCTTCTTGATGTCATTCCATAACTCTTCTGGAGCTCTATCATTTGTATCTAAAGCAGCAAATCAATTTTGCAGGCAGTCTTTAAATTCCAATGGTATATTCTCAAGGTCATATTTTGCTGCATTCATGAGTGGTTTGCTCTTTTTCAACTTTAGCTTGAGTTTGCATACTAGTAGTTGATGATCTGTACCACAGTCAGCTCCAGGTTTTGTCTTTGTTGATGTTATAGAGCTTTTCCATCGTTGACTTCCACAGATATAGTCAATTTGATTTTTATACAATCCATTGGGTGAAGTCCATGTGTATAGTCGCCGCTTGTGTTGCTGGAAGAATGTGTTTGAGATGAATAGATTGTTGGTCTTACAGAATTCTATCAGTCTTTCTCCAGCTTCATTTCTGTTGCCAAGTCCATATTTTCCAACTACTTTGCCTTCTCCTTTGTTGCCAACTTTTGCGTTCCAGTCACCCATGACTATCAGGATATCCTGCTTGCATGTTCTGTCAATTTCAGTTTGTACTTGTTCATAGAACTCTTCAATTTCATTCTCATCTTCAGCTGTTGTTGGGGCATATACTTGAATTATAGTTGTGTTGATAGGCATTCCTCGTAGGCGAATAGAGATTAAGCGTTCGCTGACTGCATTGTATTTCATTACAGTTCTTACAAGTTTCTTCTTTATTATAAATGCAACACCATTTCTTCTTTGTCTTTCATTTCCAGCATAGTAGACCATGTGATCATCTGATGCAAAGTGCCCGATGCCAGTCCATTTCAGTTCGCTGACACCCAACAGATCAAGTTGTACACGTTCCATT
This sequence comes from Ichthyophis bannanicus, assembly GCA_033557465.1. Classification (NCBI taxonomy): domain Eukaryota; kingdom Metazoa; phylum Chordata; class Amphibia; order Gymnophiona; family Ichthyophiidae; genus Ichthyophis; species Ichthyophis bannanicus. Next base: position 737,390,415 of record CM066031.1, read on the forward strand.
TCATTCTTGACCACCTCCAACTTCCCTTGGTTCATGCTTCGTACGTTCCATGTTCCAATGTGTAAGACATCTTTACAGCTTCTGACTCTCATTTCATGCGCAGCTACATCAGCAGTCAGACGTCCCAAGGGCTTTGATCCAACCACATCATAAATGCTGGCTTTACTCTGAAAAGTCTTCAACTCTTCCCCAGTAGCTAGTTGAGTGCCTTCCGACCTGATAATATATTCTATATATTTCCCCCTACATTTCTACTGACCACGCTGAAATGCATAAGTTAAACTCATTTCTACTGACCACACTGAAATAACGAGACTTGTAGATGATGCTGCCCATGTATGAGATTCCTCGTAATACTTCTTAGAAATGTTTCTCAACGTTCAGAAACGCCGCGCATGCGGGGGATGATTTCTCTATGGCATTTAAACATTGGGAGCCTCAAAGGTGACGTCAGCTCGTCCATGACGTCCATATTAAAAAAGAGGAACCCCGATGGTACCAGGTCCTAAAGGGATCCCTTCCGTGCAATCTTATTGTAACAGCGAAGTGTCCGCAACCAATAAAACCCGGAGTCTATTGACTAGAATTCAAGCCAGTTTAATGTGCACAGTCTCAGACAATGAATACATACAAAATGGCTGAGCCCAGAGCTCAGAAAAATGACAGTTTATATACCTTTCTTCCCCAATCTAATACAGGTCAACCTCGTCATTGGTCTTGGTGGCCCAGCTACTGTCATCCAATAGCCATCTGTGACTGGGCTTACCCCCTGTTCCCCCCCCTGCGCACATCTCTCTCGCCATGGCTCAAAACTTCAGACATAACATTCTAACACTTTTCTGTTTTTTCATTCTGCTTGCAAGGTCGCAGCACATCTAACAGAGATACAGTGGAGCAGCATAATACTGAAAAGACATCTGTGCTTATCAAAACAATAAACAGTGGAAAAGTTTACTTTTGCAGTTTTACTTTGCTTATCAGAAGCAGAGCAGAGCGGTTTTGCTAACAGCTACTGGTATTTCTGTAATATTCCAAAGTCAGCAATAATATTCTAAAGCAGGGGAGAGGGTTTCAGGCCTAGCTGACAGGCCTCAGCTACATACTAGGCCATCGCCTATCACATTCCCCCCTTTTGATTATTCACACCCGTACACGAGAAAGGGTGAGAATCTAATCACACATATATATGGCAGTACTCTAAACTATAGTAGAAGGAGCACTTTGGGGTATACGGTAGTAGTTCCATGTTGCTAATATTTGTGCTGCTTCCCTGCGGTCAAGACTATTATCAATAATGGAGCGTAGCATACGCAAGCATAGGGGAAGGAAACATGGGATACATAAGCAAACAGTTACAATCAGGAATACAAGTATGACAAGTGTCTTCAGGCTGCCTAGGCCGGAAAACCAAGAACCAAACCAGCCATCTAGTTGCAAGCCATGCCACGTTTGGACTGGGACATAAGTTTGTTTTCTCATGTGATTGGCTATGTCTTCTACAACCTGTCCTTCATTATCTATTTGCAAGCAGCAGTTAGTTAAATTCAGCTTGCCACATACTCCCCCTTCAGCTGCAAGCAGATAATCTAAAGCTAAGCGGTTCTGGTAAATGGCTGTACGCATCTGTGTGGCTTGTTTAGCTAACAAGGTTAGTGCTCTACTAGTTTCATTGGTTATAATTTCAACAACAGCTTGCAAACGTATAATACGATCTAACATATATATAGGGGTGCGATAGCCCCAAGAACCATCTTGCGCCCAGGTAGCAGGTCCATAGTAAGAAACAATTCTCTCTGGTGGCCATTCTTCAGAGGTTGCATCCCATTTGTCCCACTGGCCAATTCTGAGAGCTTCTCGTTTCTGTCGACTTTTATATACAGGGAACCCCAATTGTTCTCCGTGGGAAAGGGGCAAAAGAAAGAAAGATGGCCATATTGTTCCGAGAACACACGCTCCTCCCCATTTGGCAGGGAGTTTAGCATATGCTCGGGTGCCACAAATCCAATATAGTCCAGGTGGAGCTTGCCAAGTGCTGTGTGTAGCCAGATTTGTCCATATCGTGGCCAAATAAGGAAAGATGATCAGAGGATTAGAAGGTTCTAGAGTATTGGCACCTGACCACCAAGAAGTCTTTCCAGTTATGGCATTGTAATATTTCTGGTTCAAACAGACTAATTGTCCTACCAATGCAGTCAATTGTGGTCCTCTTCGTACAAAACACAGTCTACCCACTATGGAGTGGGCTAGGACCCATTCATTGGTAGTATTATGCACATCAGTTTGGTTATATGGTACAGAATAGTTCAGTTCTTGTGCTTCCCAAGGCCACTGGTCTCCCATTTGAGTTCCTCCACAAAAGAGGCAGTCCGAGATCTGGAGGCTGGATGCCACAGCTCCAGCTAGTTCGATGAACAAGTTCTGCGAAGCATGGGGGACTACAAATTCTGCCTTCATGGCCTCATGGAAGGTATGATGTATGCGATATGGTGAAGAAACACGAGTCTTTACATTCAGCTGAATGAATATAATGGTTCCAGGATCAGTTCCACCTCCTGCTATGCGCAGGCCAAATCGAAATCCTTGCTTCCACTGGCTGGGGTCAAAGATCTGAAGTCGTAGGGGATTGCAGGCACTTTTCTTGCACTGTTCAGGTTTCAGTAAGGGTAATCTTTTCAGCAGCGCCTTGCGATCATCTCCGGTCTGTCCTGTAGGGCTACCAGGCCAGGTAGCATAGTATACACAATCCCATTTCGGACAGAAATAATCTGCTTCTGATGATTTGCTATATGTTGTTGGGGAATGTATCCCAGTGCATATTCCCCAGTTGTACGCACCTTCAGGACACATATACTTCTCATCATAATAGTAGGCTTGCTCCCATGATCCACACCTGTAATAATTATTTCTATTAATCAAGTCACAAGCATCAAAATACAGGTAAGCAGGTTGGCTGGGATCAGAGAGTTGACTTGTAGCATTGATAAGGGCTCCATCTTCATCATTCCATCTCAATTCCAGGACATAGTAAGATGGATTCTGGCGAGGTCTGAAACAAGTACGAGTCTTTCCCTTTGTGCAGACATTCAGTTCTGTACCATTATAGATACACCGGCTGACTACACCGGTACAAGTGTAGTAAGAGTGATAAAGCAAAGTCTGGGTAACTTGCATACCAGTTCGGGTGGTAGTTATACAGGCTGCACAAGGGGGCAAGGCAAGAGGGTTCTCAAGAGTCCTAGGGCTACCGCAAGAAGGAAATAGCAGCAATTGGTAATCATCGTGATTATAGTCTTTGAAGATTACTGAGGTAGATAATGGTTGATTGAGGTAGATAGATAAGGACTGATAGGGTGATACAAAACTGAAGGACGTCTCTTTCAGGAGCAGGGTGGCAAAGTCTTTATGATGACGGATCTTTTCTTCGCAGCGTGAGGCGCAATGGTGCTGCAGGATTAGCGATCGAAGTCCAGGGGCGACTATCAGGAATTGTTGCTGGCTTCACTCGGCCACTTTAACGGCTGTTGGGGTAGAGAGCAAAACGATGTATGGCCCTTTCCAATGAGGCGCCAGCGGTGTCTTCTTCCACTCCTTTACCCACACCGAGGCTCCAGGCTTGAAAGGATGCAAGGGCTCTGTTAGATTGATAGGCAACTGGTCCTGCACCCAGGTATGAAGGTTCTGCAAAACAGAACTTAAAGCCAACAATTCTTGCCTAGTGATTTCTGATCCAATCTGATTCATATCCCCTCTTATCCCCTGTACTATAGGCGGGGGCATCCCATACAAAATCTCAAATGGGGATACTCCTAATGGCGTGATGGGGGCTGAACGTATTCAGAGAAGGGCAATGGGGAGAGCTTGGGGCCACTTCAGGTGGGCTTCCTGACAAAGTTTGGATATCTGAGACTTCAGGGTACGATTCATTCTCTCTACTTTCCCTGAACTCTGGGGCCTATAGGCTGTGTGTAACTTCCATTGTAACTGCAGGGCATGGGCTAACTGTAAACATTGCCAGGGGACTAGTAAGAAGGTAGAAACATAAGGTAGAGGTATTCCTATTAGTAATGCCCTGGAGAAGGCTAGCAGCAAAAGTCATTTTCCTATGAATAATGCCCTGTTGAGGGCTAGCATCTTGAGGTTCTTGGGGTAACTTATGCTACTTTCCCAATATTCATAGCTTTCTGGCCTCCCTTCTTTAGGCCCTGCAGTAGAGCCTGGCGAAACCGGGTGAGGGCTTTTTCTCTTACATCACTATTTGGGTCCCACCCGGGATCTTCATTGGGGAAATCTGTGGCTGCTGCCTGCCGGGGATCTAGATCTAGGTTTCTTCCAACTTCAGGGTTCTCTTCCAACCATTTAGTGGTTACTCGCACTATCCGTGCACGCTCTTCAGTAGTAAAAAGGGTAGCCAGGAGCTGGCGGCAGTCAGACCAGGTAGGCTGGTGGGTTTGCATAATACTCGTCATTAATTCTGTCAAATCTCGGGGCTTATCAGTATAGGAGGCATAATGCGTTTTCCAATTCAATAAATCTGTTGTGGAGAAAGGCACATAAACTAGACTGGTCGGTCCGGTCACAACCTGACCCTCGTCAGAATGGGTAATCCTGGGACCTGCCGCAGCGGCAGTTGGCGGACTTCTTTCGGGCCCACTTTTCTGCTTCTAAGGACGTAACACAGATTAGCGGACCTGGGGGTGACTCTACTACCGGTGTCTGAACTAGTGGATGGCCCTGGACTGGCATCTGACCCTCCACTAGCGGATTCATCAGGGGATGATTGTTCCTCATCAGAGCGCTGCTCAGGACTAGGGCTCCGACTTCTGCGGGGAGGGGTCTGCTCTTCAAGTTTTGGAGGTGGTTGCTCGGATGGAGGCACCTCGGCTGGAGGTACTCTCACTACCTCCGGCCCTACTCGGGGTACTAATGGGGGTACTTGGGGTGGTGCTGACGGGACTGGAGTATACAGAAAGGCGGGTGGATACTTTGGGATCTCTGGAGACTCTTGAGCTACATAAATAGGGGGCTTCTCTTTCCTGGCAGGGACTCTCGTGGCAGTTGCTAACATAATCTTACTCTGTCCCTCACAGCAACGCTTCATCCAGGAGGGCTGCTTCTCACATATACCTAACCAGGAGTCTATGTAGGGAAACTGTTCGGGACTATAGCTGCGCACTACCTTGTGCACACGGGTCACAATTTGGATATCAAAAGTACCTTCTGGTGGCCACCTGGCGTCCAGCGCCGGCCACACCCTACTACACAATATTTCTAAGCGGGTCGCTGTCATTTTTATCCCATAATCACCACTAAAACCTTTCTTAAAATTCGTGATCATACAGTTCAGCGGAGTGTGTACGGACTCCGCCCCTCCTATTATAACGTATAACGTACAAGACAGCAAACAGAAAGGGTAGGTAGGATGGCTACGGGCAAGGGGTCCGCGTAGCCCACAAAACAATGAGGGGGTCAAACAACAAACGCTTCCTCCTGTTCGCGACCTGGACGCGGTCGCCCGGCCAGGAACTGCGCTACTAAGGAGTCCGCTCTCACTTGGCCTGTATTGCAAGACCTCTCAAGCACATTTCACACAACCAAACATGCTAGCATTTCCCAAATTCCAAAACTCCCGGGCTAACTGACTAAACCAAAATTACCAAACCAAAAGGGTCAGCAGCTTCGCCTCGCGCATACTCATGCAAGGGTACTAGTGCCGCCCTGGAAGTTGATCAGACTTCCTTTACCTGTTACTGTACCAAATTTGTCTCGAGACTTTCCCAAAGCTATCTGACTAAGAACCAGAAAAATCAATACCCACCGGATCCGGTAGCTAATGCGCTGCGCAACCAGTTCCACCTTGGGTTGAATCCTGGACTCCCCTAGGTTCGAGGTGTTGGCCAGCTGGACCCAGCAGGCCGCCGAGGCAGGGCGGAACCCTCCGATGCAAGGGACCGGTCGGCGCCTGGGATCCTCCCCACGTCGGTCGGCTGTGGTCCCAGCCGGACCAAACCTGGAGGCGGTAATACGGGGTAATATTTCTTGCGCACTATTCGCGTATTACGCCTTCCCGGTCAGGGAACCAAGAATATGTAACAGCGAAGTGTCCACAACCAATAAAACCCAGAGTCTATTGACTAGAATTCAAGCCAGTTTAATGTGCACAGTCTCAGACAATGATTACATACAAAATGGCTGAGCCCAGAGCTCAGAAAAATGACAGTTTATATATCTTTCTTCCCCAATCTAATACAGGTCAACCTCCTCATTGGTCTTGGTGGCCCAGCTACTGTCATCCAATAGCCATCTGTGACTGGGCTTACCCCCTGTTCCCCCCCCTGCGCACATCTCTCTCGCCATGGCTCAAAACGTCAGACATAACATTCTAACACTCTTCTGTTTTTTCATTCTGCTTGCAAGGTCGCAGCACATCTAGCAGAGATACAGTGGAGCAGCATAACACTGAAAAGACATCTGTGCTTATCAAAACAATAAACAGTGGAAAAGTTTTACTTTTGCAGTTTTACTTTGCTTATCAGAAGCAGAGCAGAGCGGTTTTGCTAACAGCTACTGGTATTTCTGTAATATTCCAAAGTCAGCAATAATATTCTAAAGCAGGGGAGAGGGCTTCAGGCCTAGCTGACAGGCCTCAGCTACATACTAGGCCATCGCCTATCACATTATAACCTAACTTGCCCCTACAATTAGAATCAGAAAAAGACTTAAGCACTGATGTCTGAAGATTTCATTGATTAAAAACATGCTTTCCAATCTATGTAACTGTTGAGGCCTGACGGTATCAAAGAGTTTAGTTCAAATATCCACCATTGCTCCCTATGGATTAAACATTGGTCAAGGGTTTTGCCAGTCTTTCCGGTCTCGACTTTGTCGATGCAAAAACATATCAGATCCTCAAAACGGTGTTTATGCTGGAGACAATGTTGCACAATGGGAGCCTCCAGAACATTGTGTTTTAATCGACTTTTATGTTCGCCCATCCTAGTCCGAAACTCCCGACTGGTTTTGCCGACATAGGCTTAATTGCATGGGCAGCTGATTAAATATACTACATTTTGCGAAGCACATGTGGTGCGGTATCGTAGAGTATAATTCTTACCATTATATGCAAATTCTGACGTTTCTTTGGTGATAGAACAAATTCCACATTCCCCACATTTTTTGTGACCAAATGGCTCTGCAAACGAACTGTGAATGTCCTCAGGAGTTTTTAACCTCGCTGGACTGAGGAACTCCTTTAGGTTCTTACTGTGTTGCCAGACGCATCAAATTTTTTTACCTGCCAATCCCGTTACGGTTCCCAGTATATTACTGTGTTTCCGCAATATCCTCTGTATAGATCTGCTCAAGGGGGAATACTTAGTGATGAGGTTGAGGTGAAGGTCGGCATCTTGTGTTTGTGGGGTCCCACGATGACTCAATAAAAGTTCACGATTATTATTTAACGCGTGTTTATAAGCATTTCGTATTGTGCATGCAGGATATCCACGAGCTAAAAAGTTACTTGTCAAACTACGTGACGCTATTTTAAATTCCTTCAAATTAGAACAATTTCTCCTATATCTGAGAAATTGTGAGAAGGGTAGCCCAGTTTTCAATCCTACTGGATGAGCACTCTGAAAGTGCAAAAAGTATTGCGATCTGTATGTTTGCGATACACTGTAGTTTCCCAAGTAACAATGCTTCTTCTAATCCTCACATCCAAATAAGTTATCTCCACTTGGTGATAAGCATGAGTGAGCTTTATATGTGGGTCACAATTATTTAACCAACTGAAAAAAGTCTCCAAAAGAACAGCTGATCCATGCCATATCATAAAAACGTCATCTATATAACGACACCATATTTTGATGTTCTGTATGAAAGGATTGGAATGCAACCATCTTTCTTCAAATAGTGCCATATATAGGTTGGCTATGGAGGGGGCACATGTGGCCCCCATGGCCACTCCCGAGATAGCGGTCTACAGCTGATCACCAAATGGGGTCTCCACCTTTTCGGTACCTCAGCTTGCAAAGACGAACTGACAGTGCATGATACTGGCACAGAGTAGCTACAGACCATGCTATTGTGCAGGTTCTGTGTTCACCCTGACGAATAGGATGGGTGCCCAGCACTAGGTCCGCAGTACATGTGGTGCTAGAAATAAATCCTGCTGTACCTTCCCATTATTACCAGTGTGTGACAGGTGTTCCTTGCAGTGCATCCAAAGGTAGTTTGGTGTCCATCTGTATTCTGCAGTCACATGTGGCCCTGTGGGACTAGACACCACCCAGGTTAGTGCATACCCATTATTAGGCTGTGGCTGACATGGGCACCTGCTATCAGGGCAGAGGGGTTTCTGGACTTGCATGAGATATATATAGCAGTGCCTCTACAGATCAAAGTGGTATACACTATATACCCCAAAAGGCCCACAATCACCCTTTTTGTAGGTAAGGAACAGGTGCCTGAGCCCCGGTGGAGCAATCTCAATTCTGTTGGTATAAGACAGCCATCCAGTGTTGGTGGGCCAGAGCCATACCTCTGACTGAGGCAGTAGCAGACCAGCAGTAATGCTGGGATTAGGTCTGGAAAACCCTTACTGCCTCACACCACTGTCTGCCATTTACCAGCAGAAGGCACATTTAGTCTGCACCTGCAGCACCATACAAAGTGCTTCAATCATATACAGTCTAAATGCAGTCAGTCCACTAGACAACCCATAGCACATGCTCAAAGAGGACCTATGTACACCAAGCAGATATCACAGTGAATGGGGCCCAGCAATAGGAACACACAAGTATCACTGGAGGTAGCTAGCATAGAGCGCTATGTGGGAACATAGACATGCCATGGTCACTGCTCGGTCAAAGTGAGCGCCCTCCCAGCATACCATGCTGTGGCCACCTTGTCCATGGAGGCAGTGGTCGGGCACTGCAGTGTCCCAGCCATTGCCCCACACCCTGTGAGGATGCATCCTGGCCAATCCGCCCTGTCCAGGCCATACCCACAATGCCTTGCTCCTCATTATGCACATATTCAGGCTAATGCTGGTAACAGTGGGACATTGTGGGCCAGAGTGAGGTGTGGGCAGCCACAGAACAATGGATGGACAGACACACACACACACACACACACATTCCTATTGCAGCATTGTGCAAAGATAGGGGTGGTTGGCAACCCTGCCCACCAAACGAGTCCTGATCACAGTGCCGACATTGATAAACTGTACAGGAGGTATTAGTAGTGCTCTAGTGATAACTGCAGCTCCGTGCTAGGGCCAACAGCCTGACTCTCCATGCAGCTTTGGATTGTGGTGCCTGTGTGAGTGGGTGTTTGTACCCCTGTTTGCCGCTGCTTTGGGCTTTGCACATGTTGCTGTTGTATCTTCATTGTAGGGTAAAATATAGGGGCATGCTCTGCAGGATCTACAGCTGGGACTTGAATCTGTGACTTTCTGCTTCTGGACACACTGGCTGTGTGTACTGCACCACACTGTTGCCACAGATGCACAGTAGTCTTTGGAGCTACCTGTATTTTTCCTCAGCCAGAACTTTTATGTTGCACTGCACACCATGTACTGGTACAGGGCATGGCCTAGGTCCACTGCAGGCAGGTGCCACTGCCCCCTCCAGCACGGGCACACACCCCCTGCCATTCTGATATGACCATATGCCATCGGTGCTGGTAGTGCACAGTCCCAGGCCATCCACTGTGTGGGTAGGCGGTTGCCTAGGGAGTGGGGTCTGGGGTGGGGAGGCATACATGGGCATCCTCACATCCGCCCCATCACCGCCTGCCAATATTATGTCCCTTCCTCTTGGGGGAAGGTTTGCTGGGGGGATGTCAGGTCAGTGCCCTGGCAACTGTTAGCTGGGGTGGACCAGGTAGATGTAGGTGGATTGTGTTTGGCCTTTGTCAGCTGCTGTCTTGCTGATGTCTGGTTTCTATGTTCCTATGTGCACCTAGGTGACTGCCTAGCCCACCCTGTGCCCCAGCTGCCCCCACTACATGTCCCACCAGCAGCCCCCTATGCCCCATTTGCACCATCACCATAGTGGCCTTTCATACTTGGGCACTATGCTGTTGCTGCAAATGGAGCACTACTATCACCTTCCTTGGGCTTCCTGACTATGCTGCACATTGCTGACACTGAAATGGTTTCTCTCTCTTGCAAATGTGTGCTAACGCCAGGTTTTCAGTCGTGGTACGATTCAGCCCTTCAGTTCCCCGCGTTAATGTGGAAGGGGCCTCTCCCCGCCCACTCCCCGCCCATTTATTATTTATTTATTTATTTAGCTGCATTTATATCCCGCTTTTAACCGGGTCAAAGCTTCTCTCCGCCCTCTCTCCACCCTCTGTGGGACTTACCACAGCCGGGAAGGCTAACGCGCGTTATGTTACGTTAACACGCGTTAGGTAATGTTAATGCACGTTAGCGCGCGTTAACGTAACATCTGCTACGTTAACACAGTTTAGTAAACATACCCCTAAGTGTGATATTATTAGACAGCAAAATAGGTGAATATAAAGGCAGAGGTGCCTACAAGTATAAACCATCAAAAGGGATGTATTTTGGGCAGAGAATGGCCATGTACTGTGTGGGATAGAAAAGTATGCAATTTTATGTATTCTTAAGTGTCATACATGCATATGTCATCAAAGGTTGATGCCAACATTTGTTGTTATTAACTGCCTTTGAGTTGGTGTCAACTCATGGTGACCCTCTGGATAGCTGTCCTAACTTGTGTTTGATCTTCAGTCAGGTGGCTGATTGTTGACAGAGGGGCATCCATAGCTACATTTATTGTATCAATCCATCTCATTGCTGGCCTTTCTCTTTTGTGTTATTTATTTCTTTTTTATACTGTGCTCTTTAGAATCAGTGTGGTTTACATGTATACTAATAGGTACATTTTACTCCCTTGTCCCCAAAGGGCTCACAATCTAAGGGGTATGTTTACTAAACCGTCTTAAAGTAGCAGCCGCGACATTATTGCCCGATACGTAATGTTATCGCGCGATAATGTCACGTATCGCGCGATAACATCACATATCGCGCAATAACGTCACGTATCACTCGATAATGTTGGCAGCGGTGTTAAGGCACTCTAATGCTGTGAAATCCAGCTCTGATGGGTGGAGTAAGGCCTCCCAGAGGGTGGAGATAGAGGTCAATGGATGGAGAGTGGGTGGGGAGAGGCTCCAGGCACACTAATGCTGTGAAATCCGGGTCTGAACACTAACGCCAGTGAAACCCTCGCGTTAGAGGCACATTTGCAGGAGAGACAAGCCATTTCAGTCAGCAATGTACAGCAAAGGCAGGGAAACCTAGAAAAGTGATAGTAGTGATACATGTGCAGGAACCAAAAAAGCAAATAAACATATAAAATGACCCAAACCACATTTGAAATCCCAATAACCAAGCTGGCCAATAGTGATATTAGTGATAAAGCAACACTACTGACAAAGCGCAAAAAGGAAGATATCATGTTTGGAAGGGTCTATGCTCTGTCCCCCTACAAAGTGAATGATCCCACATTGAAATAGCAGTGATCAAGGTTTTTGTCATTTATATTAGGCAGGTTTGTTAGGGCATGCACATGTTCAGCAACAGCAGAGTGGGCACATAGGAAAGAGCAACTGTACTGATGCTGTAAATGGGATACAGGGGGCTGCAGGTGGCACATGCTGTGGTCCAGCTGGGGCAGGGCACAGTGCGGACTAGACAGATGCCTAGGTGGCACATAGGAATGCCGAAACTGTAAAGCAGCAAGACAGCAACTGACGAGGGACCAACATGGGCACAAGTGTGTGTCCCAGTGTCACAGGGGATATTACCCATCAGGTACCCCCAAGGCCACATAACATTGGCAGGCGGTGCCGGGGGGGGGGGGGAAGCATGCATGTCCATGTAGGCACCCCTACCTGACAATCCACACCATAGGTAGCTGCCTACCGGCACACTGGATGGCCTGGGACTGCGAACCACCAGCACCACCGGCATAAGGGCATGTCAGCATGGTGGCAGAGGGGTGCTGGTGGCGGAGGGGGCAGTGGTATCTGCCCACAGCAGAACACGGCCAAGCCCTGTTTAGCACTGCAACAGACAAAGTCTGTCTGACGAACAGTCATGGTATCCCCAGGGAATAATCTGCCCCTGTGGCAACAGCTTGTTGCAGTACACACAGCCAGTGTGTTCAGGGGCAGAAGGTCACAAGTTCAAGTCCCAGTTGGACTCCCACCAACCCTGTCCCCATATTTTACCCACTACTAAACCATGGTAATAAAGACAAAACCGTTATTGCAGATAAAATAAACATGCCTGAAACACCTATATTTTACCCTACAGAGCACAGACACCATAAACATGTGCAATACCTAGAGCAGAGTTTCCCAACTGCAGCCCTGGAGGGCCAAACACCATTCAGGTTTCATGCTGTCCCTAATAAATATGCCTGTGCTGCATTTGTATGCATCACCCCCATTGTATGCAAATGTATCTCATGCATATTCATTAGGGACAGCATGAAAACCTGAACAGTGTTTGGCCCACCAGCAACGGAGTTGGGAACCTCTGCCCTAGAGCAGCAGCCAACAGGGGCACAAACACCCACACCCACAGGCTCCACTATGTAATGCCTCATGGAGAGTCAGGTTGTTGGGACCTGCGCGGAGCAGCATGTCCCAATACTGCCACCTACATACCTTAGCAATGCTGTCCTAAACTTGGGAACACATTCCACATATATCAAAAGGTTGCTATGATTAATGTCAGCTAACAAATCCTAAGTTAAACATGATTTGTTGATAGAGATTCATCATAGCAACCTTTCTGATATCTGTGGAGTGTGTTTCAGTTATTGCTTCTGACAGTGTTTACCACCCTGGGGAGTGAACCCAACAGTATTGCGTACCATAGCAATGCCCACACTGTGCCCAGGACTGGTGTGGCGGCCAAGGCTGCCACAAACCTCCATATTTGCACAATACTGGCATAGGTATGGGAGTGTGTGTATGTCTATCCAGTGTGCTGTGGCTGCCTACACCTTACTGAGCCCACACTGCTTGCACTGCTTCCAGTGTTAGCTGCCAATGTGCATAATGAGGAGCAAGGTATTGTGGGTATGGCCCTGACAGGGTGGCCTGGGCAGGATGCAACTGCACAGGGTATAGGGCAATGGCTGGGACATTGTAATGCCCGACCACCACCTGCCCGAACAGGATGGCCACAGCATGTCATGCTGGGAGGTCACTCTCACCCTGACTGTGCAGTGACCATGGCATGGCTATGTTCCCCCATAGTGCTATACTGCATTTCTTTCAAATAATATTTATGGTTTGTTTGTTTTTTCTGGGGTTCAATCACTGATATACCTGCTTGGTGTGTGTGCTTGCATCCCATTTTTGGGTGCACACAGTTTCTCCAGGAACATGCACTATGTACTAGCTAGCAGACTGTCTGCAGTTAGCATGTGTATGGGTGGAACACCTTCCAGGGTGCTGCATGTGGAGACTGACTGTGCCCTCTACTGGTGAATGTCAGATAGTGGTAGGGGACAGCTGAGCTTCTCCAGCGTTCTGTCTGTCTGCCATTGCCTTATGTGATGTGTACAGATCTGCATCGATTGCCCTGTAGGGTGCCTATTCCCCAGCAGGACTGGGGTTGATGTTCTTCTCTACTGCCACCATTGCAGAGATGTACAATGTGGATCTGTTGGTGGGAGATCCTGTACCCCCACCCTGAGCCACAGAGGGCAGGTTGAGCCATACTACATAATCCGCTTTTGGGTCCAAACACCCCCATTTACCTATAACATGTGACCATGGCACCCATACAGGATATGCACTATTCTGGGTGCATCAAGTCCACAAGGGCTAGACATAACTGAGAAATACAGATGGACAAAGGTGTATCCTAGGTGTGTCTGCAAGGGCTATGTATCAAACACTGGTACTGATGGGGACCTGCAGCATAGCCTATCTCAGTCAAGCCAGGTGCTGCGGACCTGGTGCTGGGTGCCCCACCTCACCATCAGGGTGAGCACAGGACCCGCACAATGTCACGGTCTGTAGCTACTCTGTGCCAGTAACACACATGGTTAGTTCCCCCTACCAGGCCTAGGTGCTGTGGGGGTGCTTACCCCATTATGTGATCAGCTGTAGACTGCTGATCTGCATGTGCAGTGCATCATGGGTACGGGTGGGTTTACCCTATCCTGGTAACCACAGCAGACAGTTTGTGTGGTGACCTGCAGTCTTTCTGTAGCCAGCCAGCGGTGTGGTAGTAGCTATAGAGATGTAGCCTACTGGTTACTTCAATGACTATAGAGGCAGAGGCTGTGGGTTTGATCCTGCAGAGGTGTTACTAAATAAGGTTCTCTGAGGCTTTTCCCTTTAATTTAAATCAGTGCTACCAGCAAAATGCACCCTCACAGTGCTGTAACCTTAAGGTGACTCATAAGGCACTCTATCGGGCACCCTATAGGGCACATTAGAAGGCGCCTTGGCAGACAGGGCACTTTATAATGTGCCCTATGGAGTGCCTTATAGGGCACCTTTTGTGACACCTTATGTTACGGCACTGTGAGGGTGTTTTTGCTGGCAGCACTGATTTAACCTAAAAAAGGAAATGCCTCAGACAGCACTGATTTAAATTAGAAAAGGGAAATGCCTCAGACAGCCTTCTTACATAACACCACTGTGGGATCAAACCCATGACCTCTGCCTCCACAGTCATTGCAAAAACCAGTGGGCTACATCTTTATTGCTTCTAACATTGCACTGGCATGTACTTAGGGTTAATGAATGTCAACATGCCATGGTGCCCACTATTGTGCGATACAGATTCTTGCTACCTTAGGACCAGAATGCCCACTCCTTATATGGCATTCTTCAAATTATTGCTGCAACTAGCCCTGGTAACATTAAGACAGTTTAGTAAACATACCTCTAAGTGTACCTGAGGCAATGGAGGGGTTAAGTGGTTTGCCCAAGGCCACAAGGAGTGGCCATGGGACTAGAGACCCCATTCCCTCTGGCCTGAGGTTGCTTGTCCCTGTGTGAGAACTGAACTCCTGGCCTTCTGGCCTGATGTAATCTGTCCCAACCACTGAGCCACTCCTCCCTCTAGGTGTTGAGCTTCAACCTTGCCAAACATGATGACTTTCTCTAATGATCTCTCTCTTTGTATGATGCGTCCAAAGTATGAAAGTCAAAGGGGTATGTTTACTAAACCATCTTAATGTTACCGGCGCTAGTTGCAGCGTTAATGTGAAGAATGCCATATAAGGTAGTGAGTGTTCTGGCAGCAAGGTAGCAAGAATCTGTATCACGCGATAGAGAGCACCTTGGCTCATTACCGCGCGGTAACCTTAAGTCCATGCCAGCGCTATGCTAGAGGCTATAGAGATGTAGTCCACTGGTTGTGACAATGACTGTGAAAGCAGAGGTTGTGAGTTCAATCCCAAGGTGGTGCTATTTAATAAGGATGATTGATGGATTTCCTTTTAATTTGAATCAGTGCTGCCAGCGAAAACACCCTCACAGTGCCGTAACCTAAGGCACCCTATAGGGCACATTATAAAGTGCCCTGTCCGACAAGGCACCTTATAATGTGCTCTATAGGGTACTTTATAGGGTGCCCTATAGGGCGTCTTATGAGGCACCTTAAGGTTACGGCACTGTGAGGATGGTTTTGCTGGCAGCACTGATGTAAATTAAAAGAAAAACCCCTCAGAGAGCCTTAACAAAGAGAGCCACTGTGGGATTGAAGCCATGACCTCTGCCTCCACAGTCATTGCAGCAACCAGTGGGCTACAGCTCTATAGTGTCTAACACAGCGCTGGCTGGCTACAGAAAGACTGCAGGTCACTGCACAAACTGTCTACTGTGGTTACAAGGATAGGGTAAACTCACCCGTACCCATGATGCACTGCACATGCAGATCAGCAGTCTACATCTGATCACAAGATGGGGTATGCGCCTCCACATCATCTCGGCCTGGTAGGGGGAACTGACCATGTGTGTTACTGGCAAAGAGTAGCTACAGTCTGTGACATTGTGCGGTTCCTGTGCTCACCCTGAGGGTGAGGTGGGGCACCCAGCACCAGGTCCGCAGCACCTGGCTTGGCTGAGATAGGCAGTGCTGCAGGAGCCCATCAGTGTGAGTGTGTGACAGGTAGTCCTTGCAGACACCCAAAAAGCAGGAGAAGGCGGTCTTCTGCAGAGGTATAATAGGAGGAGGGAGCGGAAGCCAAAAACCACAGCCAGACATAGTTAGGCATATCCAAAAAAAATTTATTTGAATAAAGTTTTTTTGGATAGTCCTTGCAGACACACCTGTAATAGACCTGTGTCCATCTGTATTTCCCAGTCACGTCTAGCCCATTTGGACTATGATGTACCCAGACTAGTGCATAATCTGTGTGGTTGCCATGGTCACATGTTATAGGAGAAGTGTGTTGTATGGACCCAAAAGTGTATTATGTAGCAGCAGCCAACCCACCCTCTCTGGGTAAGGGTGGGGGACAGGATCTCCCACCAACAGATCCACACTCTACATCAGAGGCAGTAGAGGGGACCACCACCCCAGTCCTGCTGGGGAATAGGCACTCTCCAGGGCAGTCAATGCAGATCTGTACATATTTCATAGGGCACTGGCAGTAGGCCTGGAAAAACTAAGTTGCTCCCCACCACAATCTGACATTCACCAGCAGAGAGCACAGTCAGTCTCCACCCTGCAAGATGTTCCAGCTATACACATGCTAACTGCAGACAGTCTGCTAGCTAGCACATAGTGCATGTTCCTGGAAGAACTGTGTGCCCCCAAAGGCGAGATGGAGACACAAACACCAAGCAAGTATGTTAGTGATTGAGCCCCAAAAAAGGAGACACATAGATATCACTTGAGAGAAACACTGTGCAGCACTATGGGGGAACCTAGCCATGCCATGGTCACTGCTCAGTCACGGTGAGAGTGACCTCCCAGCAGGACATGCTGTGGCCACCCTGTCCGTGCAGGTGGTGGTCGGGCACTACAATGTCCTAGCCATTGCCCTATGCCCTGTGCAGATGCATCCTGCCCAGCCCGCCATGTCTGGGCCATACCCACAATACCTTGCTCCTCATTATGCACATTGGCAGGCTAACACTGGAAACAGTGCAAGCATTGGGGGCTCAGTAAGGTGTAGGCAGCCACAAAACACTGGATAAACATACTCATACTCCCACACCTATTTCAGTATTGTGCAAAGGTAATGGTGGTTGGCAGCCCTGGCCGCCACACCAATCCTGGGCACAGTCCAGGCATTGCTAAGGTATGCAGGTGCTAGTATTGGCAGCTGCTGCTCCGCGTAGGGCCCAACAGCCTGACTCTCCATGAGGATTTGGGTAATGGAGCCTGTGGGTGTGGGCGTTTGTGCCCCTGTTGGTCGATGCTCTAGGGCAGAGGTTCCCAACTCCGGTCCTGGTGGGTCAAGCACGATTCAGGTTTTCATGCTGTCCCTAATGAATATGCATGAGAAACATTTGCATATAATGGGGCACTGCATACCAATGCATCTCATGCATATTTATTAGGGACAACATGAAATTCTGAAGGGTGTTTGGCCCTCCAGGACTGCAGTTGGGAACGTCTGCTCTAGGGAGTGCATATGTTTATGGTATATGTGCTCTGTAGGGTAAAATATAGGGACATGGTCTGCAGGAGTCACAGCTGGGGCTTGAACCTGTGACCTTCTGCCCCTGAATACACTGGCTGTGTGTACTGCACGAAACCATTGCCACAGAGGCATGTCATTCCCTGGGGATACCATTATTGTTCATCAGACAGCCCTTGTCTGTTGCACTGTATGCCACCCACCTGAACAGGGCTTGGCCTTGGTGTGTTGTGGGCTGATTCCACTTCCCCATCCACCACCAGCACCCCTCCGTCACCATGCTGACATGCCCTTATACCGGTGGTGCTGGTGGTGCGCACTCCCAGGCCATCCAGTGTGCTGGTAGGCGGCTGCCTATGGTGTGGGATCTGGGGTAAGGGTGCCTACATAGACATCCGTGCTTCCTCCCAGCACCGCCTGTCACTGTTATGTGCCCTTTGGGGTACCTGCTGTGTACTGTCCCCTGGGACACTGTGGGACACACACTCGTGGGCATGTTTGATCTTGATCAGTTGCTGGCTTGCTGATTTGCAGTTTCTGAGTTCCTATGTGCCACCTAGGCATCTGCCTAGTCCATCCTGTGCCCCAGCTGCCCCACTGCATGTCCCACCTGCAGCCCCCTGTACCCCATTTGCAGCCTCACCGTCGTGCCCTTTCGTACTTGGGCACTATGCTGTTGCTGCACATGTATCACTACTATCCCTTTTCTTGGTTTCCCTGCCTTTGCTGTACATTGCTGACTGAAATGGTTTCTCTCTCCTGCAAATGTGCCTCTAACGCGAGGTTTTCACTGGCGTTAATTTTCAGACCTTCATTCACAGCGTTAGTGTGCCTGGAGCCTCTCCCCGCCCACTCTCCGCCCTCTGGAGAGACTTACTCTACCCTCTGTGTGCCTTAACACTGCCGGAGATGTTATTGCGTGATAAGTAACGTTATCATGCGGTAATGTTACATTATCGTGCGATAACGTTACTTATCGCGCGATAACGTCACCACTGCGACGTTAGCGCTGTTTAGTAAACATACCCCAAAATCTTGTCATCTGAGCTTCTAAAGAAAGTTTAGGTTTGATCTCCTCTAGTACTGAGCCATGGAATTGAAGAAGCGCTTGTCTGAGAGGGGATATCCCAGCGGCAATCATTAAAAAAGCTTATAGAAGAGCAAAATATAACTACTCTGAATGGTGGGGTAATACAGGAGTTCATTTAAAGGCTGACATAGAGGAAATTAGACCCTTTGTTGGAGTTTTACCATACAGCGTATGCCTAATTCTACTCTGATTATGGATATTTAAAAAAAACATTGGTCAATTTTAGCATTACATCCTTGCTTTCGTAAGCCCCTGATGATGGCTTTTCAAAGAGGATGAAATCTGGCAGATTGGCTGGTACATACCACACAACATCAAGAGATCACTGTTGATAAAGGGCATTTTCAGTGTAAATCTTGTGATTTTTGTAATACTACTATTGAAGGTGTGACGTGGGAAGATCCGGTCACTAAAAGGCTTTTTTTTTAGTAGTTATTATACAACTTGCCTCACTTCATTCGTGGTGTATATTCTGATATGTTCCTGAAATAAGATTTATGTTGGGAGAACATCATGATCTATGAAGAAACGATTACAGGAGCACTGCTCTCAGATTAATTCTAAAGTTTTGTCAGCACCAGTGGCACTTCATTGCCATGAGTTTAACCATACATTTCAGGATTTGAATTGGCGTGTTGTGGATTACATTCCAGAAAATCTTAGAGTAGGGGATCGTTTATGCCGTTTACAATATCAGGAGCAATTCTGGATATATCATTTATGGTCAGTAGCTCTGTAGGGTTTGAATCTTGCTCTTGATTGGTGGAGTTGATATAGGTTGGGGACAGGTTATTTTAAATAGGTTTTTTAAGACAGTCAATGCCTAAGGAATGTTACCACATGATCTGATAGGATCAATAAAAGGACAGGGTAGAGTGATGACGTTTCCAACACGTAATGAGCTTGAAGAAGGTCTGGGAATTTCTGAGGCCTGAAACACAACGTTGTGTAGCTGTGTCAGAAAATGTTTTCTGTAGCTGTGTCAAAAAATGTTTTCTTGGAAGAGGTCATGCAGTTGTTTGGACTGTATGAAGTAAATAGTTCTTCAACAGTGAGTTGTAATCCAAGAAGATCACGCTCTGCATAAGATCAGAAGGACTCTTTAAGGTATCGTTGATCCAGGGAACCTCTTCATTGAAAGGATCCTGCTACTGGAAGAACTTTATCTGCAATGACGCTGATGAGCGGCAGTTTTGAAACAACATTTTGTTAGTTAAGTATTACTGGGGGACATTACTGATATTATCACTTGGTGTGTGATAAGGGTTGATTCCCTTTTTAAACAGACAAAAAAGGAGGATTTGCTATGAGAAAGAGTGATGTCTTTCATGGCAAATGATCTGACAAAAATTCTTTGTTTTAGTGATTAGTTTGAGCACTGGTTTATCCTTTTGTAGTTTGTAATATTCATACCCTGGCAATGTCCCAGTTTTTATACTATTTCCTTTTTTAATTAGTCTTATTTTCTTTGATTCTTTTATGTGTCAAATATGTGCGCATATGTAGTCCAAAGACATTTCACTGGCCACTTTTTTTAGGAGATATTAGACATTAAAGGCTCTATTCTGAGCAAGAGGTGCAGGGCGGATGTATGTGTCCAAAACATGTACATCCAAAACATGGATGCTATTCTATGCATGGGTGATTACACTTGTAGCCATGCAACATAATATGCAGTTATATGTTTTGCCGCAAAACGTGCAACTTGCGTACAGCAGATGTGCGTCTTGCCGCAAAATATGCAATTTGCGCGTTGCGGCGGGCATTCAAGTGTAAGTAAGATGTGTAACCCCGAAAACATGTCTACCTGTACAGTTGTCCACATACAACAGGAAACAGGATACAGGAAGGCCCCCCCTCCTCTCCGCTGCAGCTAGACCCTTAGAAAATGGCCAGGAAACAGATGAACTTCAGTAAGGCTGAAACCCGCCTGCTCTGCAGGATTTTATTTTTATTTATGTATTTAGACAGTTTTGTATACCACCTTATCCTTCAATCAAAGTGGTCACAACACAATTGGGGGTTTACATTTAACAGGAGGGAGGTGCGACTCACAAACATAAATGCTATGTGCTTATTGGTCTAAATGGGGATGGGTGGAAGGGGCCAAGTGGTGTAGGTAGGTGTTAGGCCATTTGGGTGATATCTAGTGTTTGGCAACTTAATGTGGTTGCTCACAGGTCTCAGTAAAGAGCAGGGACTTGAGTGCCTTGCGGAAGTCTTTGGTGTCGTTCAAGACCCTTAAGTCCATAGGGAGGGAGTTCCACAATGCAGGATCTAGTAGCAAGGGAACTCTCTTAGATGTTGCTTGCTTAGTCTTGTGATAACCTGCGGGTGTGCTGATTCTGTTGCCATTGTTGGTTCTTCTTGGTCTGTTGCTGGCATCTCTGGTTATTATATCCTGGAGCGCATCTGCCAAACGGTGGTGGAAGATTTTGAAGATGTTCAGGATTGTTTTGAATTTTGTCCTTGCAATTATTGGGAGCCAATGTAGCTGTTGTAAGACTGGGGTGATGTGTTCCGATTTTGCAGTGCCATGATGATGCATGCTGCAGTGTTCTGCACCATTTGAAGTGGGTGAATAGTCTGCCTTGGTATAATGAGTTTCCATAGTCAAGCAGTGGAGTGATGACTGCCTGGCAAACTGTGCGGAAGTGGTCTTGGTTAAGGATTGGTTTGAGCTTTCTGATGATCCTTAATTGGTGGTAGGCTCTTGCTGCAGTTTTAGTAATGTGAGATTTTAGGTTCAGAGCTCTGTCCAGGGTAATGCCCAGGTACCTCACTTCATCTTTGACTGTTATAGCTTTGTTTAGAATGCTAATTGCTTGTGGCAGAATGAAAGTGGAGTCTCTAGTGATGAACATAGCCTCTGTTTTATCAAAGTTGACAGTTAGGTTGTTAGTGTTGAGCCAGGTGCTCATGTCTTCAAGGCATTTTGTCATCGTTGTCATGTCAGGTGATTGTAGGTTGATTGGGGCATATACCATGATATCGTCGGCATAGAAGTGGTAATGTAGCTTGTGGTGTTTGATGACGTTGTATATGGGTTGAATGTATATATTAAAGAGTATAGATGATAGTGCTGAACCTTGTGGTATTCCTTGCATGACGGGGAACTGTAGTGATTTCTTTTGTGCACATTTGACTTGCTGCGTCCGGTCTTCCAAGTAGGATGTAAATCATTTTAGGGTGTTCTTACTTATTCCGATCTGCTGTAGGTGTTGCAGCATTATGGTATGGGATACTGTGTCAAAAGCCACTGAGATGTCCATGAACACTAGCAGGAATCCGTTCTTTATGTTATCTATGCCTTTTAGGATGGTCCTCCAGGAGGAACATGCCCTGCTCCCAATGGGACACAGAAGGCCAGCCCTAGGTGCAGCACACAGGGGCTGGGAAAGAATCAGGACCACCCTGGCACAGTAAGTAGGGAAAGGGAGGAGGAAGGGAAAAGCATGTGGGGAAAAACAACAGTGTAAAGAGCCAGGAAGTAGCTGCAAAGTAAAAGAGCAAGAGGAGCAGGGGACCAGTTGGACCCACCACACAACCAAATGACAGTAAACACACAAAACAGGGCCCACACAGGAAAAAGGCAAACAGAAACACAATGGCCAAGAGGAATGCAAGGTGGAAAAAATGCAGAATGGACACAAGGGAAAGCACATATGGAAAGGAAACCTGAAAACAGTGAAAAAAAAAACTACTGTGTGTAACAGTGCAGCAACATGACCCAATACTGTCAGCCAAAACACAGCACAGTGGAAACAGAGACATAATGCTAGTAAAAGACAACACATGGCTGATCTAGACCACCCCCCATTGCCAATCACCACACCAGTCCCTAGTGAGAACCCTGTATCTGTCCCATGCCCCATGAAGTCTGAGACTGTCCACAACAGCACCACCTCCAATGGAAAACTGCCCCATACAGCCACCACTGGGTCTGCAAGAAACATCCCTGCATAGGACACTACCACACCCATCCCATGACACTGTGCAGTACAGCATGCTCAAGCCCAAAAAGATCAATCCCAGAATATAAATCATATGAATACTGCAAGGTATATCACTCTACCATTTGTCTCACATCACATCAAGTAAACATCAAAAATGGAAGGAGAAAAGAGCCTTAGATGCCAAGGAGGTAGAGGCAATGATAAAAGATAGCTTCAAACCAGGCCTGATACCCCTTACATCAACGGCTCAAAAATACTGCCTGTGTGATAGAATTCCAGTTTTCTAAAATAGTAAATCCATATCAAAATTATCAGTAGTAGCTGCCCCCTGCAAACTCGCAGAGCATAACACATGCTAGAAAAACCAAAAGAAGGAGCACCAATCTTCCCAGGCCATTGCCTTCTACAGACTCCCAATCAACGCTGAGAATACTTGCTGCTGAAAATCCTGCCGCTGATACTCCAGCAGCAGGATTTTCAGCGGTGACTGGGAGCCTGTAGATGGTGATGGCTTGGGAAGATAAGTGCCCCATTTTGTTGGTGTTTCTAGCGTGTGTTATGCTCTGAGAGCTTGCAGGGTGCAGCTACTACTGATAATGTTGAGTTGGAATCACTATTGTAAATAAATGGAATGATATCAAACAGGCGATTGGTAGGAGTATATTAGAGTCATTGATGTGAGGAGGATTGGGCCTGGTTTGAAGCTTTTACCTTTGCCCCTACCACCTTGGACTCAGCTCATTTCTCCTTCCATTTTTGATGTTTACTTAATGTGATGTTACAAGCATGAAAATGATCTGAGTAGCACAGTCTCAAAAACAGCAAGTAGGAATTGAACCCTTGTCACCTGCTTATGGAGGCATTGCACTAACCAGTAGGCTACACCTCAGCACCTCACTGCACACCAAAGGCTGGATTCAAAGAGGCTGCAGGTTACTACCCAGAATGTCTGCTGTGTGTGCTGGCATAGGGCAGCCCTCACCAGTACCCATGATTCAGTGCACATGCCCAACAGCAGTCTACAGCTGATCCCCAAATGGAGAATGCACATATCCATCACCACAGGTGATATGTAAGATGCACTGACAGTGTGTGAAACACACACAGAGAAGATACAAACCATGCTACCTAGCAGTGTCTGCAGTCACCTGAGGATGAGGACAGGCCCCCCAGCACCAGGTCCCAAGTACCATTCAGTGCTAGAAATGGTCTCTGCTGCAGATCTCCATTGCTTCCAGTGTGTGGTAGACATTGTTGGCAGTGTAGTATGCCAGTCACATCTGGTCCTGTGCCCTGGCCCTTCTCTGACAGGGACTCATCTAGAACAGTGCATGTCAATACCTAGTGTCACAATGATGATACCAACTATCTGGGAGGGGCAGAGGTTGTTTAGATGTGCATGGGGCTGTTACTATCATGCTGCTGGTCCTGCCAGTAAAACTGGCCTGCAATACCCAACATCCCAAATCACCTAGGTCTAACATGCAAACACTGCCCACTGGGTTTACCAGCCATGCACATACCAACTGCAGATACATTGCAAGTGCACAGAACAATTCTGTGTACCCAGCAGTCGGTTAAGGCCCCCAGGACAGGACATGCATCCACATCACTAGAATGAGGCACTATAAAGCACTATGTGGCTACACAGCCATGCCATGGTCACTACTCTGTCAGAGTGAGAGTGCCCTCCTAGCATGACATGCTGTGCCTACCTGGTCCAAGCAGGTGGACATCGGGCATTACGACATCCCAGCTATTGCCCTACTCCCAATGCAGACACATCCTGGCCAATCCACCCTGTCTCAAGCCAAACTCACAACACCTTGCTCCTCATCATGCACATTTGAAGGCTAATGCTGAAACAGCTTAGGCCAGGGGTGGTCAACTCCAGTCCTGGTGCACCACAATCCTGCCTGGTTTTCATGATGTTCCTAAAGAATATCCATGGTATATTTGCATACAAGGAGAGGGAGTGGATGCAAATATATCTTATGAATATTCATTAGGGACATAACAAAAACCAGGCTGGATTGTGGTGCACCAGGACTGGAGTTGGCCACCCCTGGCTTAGGCACTGCAAGGCTCAATGAGGTGTAGAAAGCCACAAAACACTGGATACACACACACACTCTCGCACATGCTCAAACACTCACACTGTGCAAAGATGAGGATGGTTGACAATCCTGCCTGCCACCTTGGTCCCAATCTCAGCTCATGTCGCAGGCAGCATTGTCCCTGTGGCCCCCTCATCCCATGGCCTGGCCAATCAGCAATGCAGGCACACAGGACAGAGGAGGCCTGAGGGACCAGGGCAAGCCCCGGACCGGGATGTGGCAGCACTGGAGATGTGGCAGCAGGATGAGATAGGGTGCAGTGTATGCAGGTGGTGTTATGGCAACCAGGCAGGCAGCTGCAGTAGCAGGCCTTGGGAGGGGAAAAAAATGTGTGTATGTATGACACCTTCTTCCTGCCTCCACAGACGGTTCCATGTCCTGCAGGAGACAGAGGTGCTCAGGATGTGATTCTGCGCCATAAGGCGCAATAGGCCGCAGCTTCTGTGACACATATGGCAGCAGCTGCAGTGGGAGTGAGGTGAGTATGGGGGAATGGCACAGGAATGGGGCCATGACAATGAATATGGCACAGGGCTGGAGTGGCTGGTCATCCAGTGGCAACAGCTGACAGAGCATGGGGAGGCATCTGACAATGGGGACATGGCAGCAGGACACCCCCACCCACTGAAACTAATAGCCACCTCTCTGCATCCCTTCCACAGCCATCCCAGTTGAGGAGGTGGCCCACAGTGAGATGGTGGCTGAAGAGGTAGAGGAGGGGTAGCAACCTGCCCGGCCACTACCACAGTGGCCCACACACCAACCCCCCAGCCCCATGGTACTCTCCAGCACCTCCCCATCAGGGAAGTGTGGGGATGAGGTGTACATCTTGGACCTCATGGAGGTGCCTCACTCCCCTGAGGTGGAGAGGCTGGACAGTGCAATGGTGTCTGGCCAGGGCAACCCAGGGTGGAAGGTAGGGCACCCCTGGGTGGGTGGCCCTAAGGAACAGGGGGAAGAGGAGTAGGAGTCATCCCTGGAGGAGGGGAAACTCAGGGCCACCCCACCCAGGGGCACCCAGTGGGTGGAGGAGGGGGAAACATTGGGGGAGAGGATGGGAGGGAGCAGGGGGTAGAAGGAAAGGTCAGGGGGCAGCAGAGTAGGCAGCTGCGGAGGGGCCCTTGGGGCTCATTGCTGATCACCTACGTGGGATCAGGGGTGACCTCCAGGCAATGTTCCCTCTAATTTTCTGTAGGCTGTGTGCGCATAAAATATCAGCTGTGCAGCTTTTGAAGGAAGGTTACATTTTTGTGCGCGACATAATGACACTCAGAGTTATATACTTTAAAATTTGACTACGCGTCAGAATACAGCATGTACACCACATTGATTGCACTAGAAATATTGTAGAACTTGTGAAAACCGTAAATACACAACAACTTTAAAATTTTAAGACATCTGTGTTGTTTTCTATCAGAATCAGAACCGTAGTTTTTGTGCGCTCTTTTGTAAAGTATGTGCGCCCACTTGGCAAGGTGTGTGCGCGCGCACATGCGCACAGCTTAGAGGGAACAGTGCCTCCAGGCCCTCACGTGGGCTGTGGAGCAGCTAACAGAGGCACTCCTGATCCCACGTAGGTCGTCACAATAAGACCCCCTGGGATGTCTCCCTGTGGGAGGCATAGGGAACATTTGTAAACAGGGGGATTATGCATACGGGGAATGTAAATAATGTTACCTTGCAACACTATGTCCGTGTGTATAACCATATAGGAGGTCACTCTGAGGTCTGAATAGTGTAGATGGGGTTCCCGTGTGGACATCCATTCTTGCCAATTGGCCACCTCTGCTGATCCTAACCAATCTCTTTGCATATACATGGTGGCTGTACCAAGAGGCTAGCCAGGGGTGGGAAAGGGTCAGGGTGTGGTGGGGAAAGGGGGGCAGTGGATGGTCTGTGGTCCTAGACATACAGGCCTCATATGGATGTTGGCCCAGGTCACCTGGGGTTGGAGGGCATGTAGTGGCAGAAGGGGGGGGGGAGGAGTGGGTGGGTGGTGACTGCCTGCAGTGGCCTAAATGGCTCACAGAATGGGCCAAGATGTGTACACATGCAGACCCAGTCCATGCCATGTATAGTGGGGATTGACGGCCCATTGGGGTGTCCCTCCTCGCTAGCCACAACCACTCCCAATCCAATCTAACTTCCCCACACATTGTATGGGGAAGGTAGACAGGGGCCAGCAGAGGGGTGGATGGGGGCGGCGTTAAGAAGGGTCATGGTTGTTTGCTGACTCTGGACATACAGGGCCGATTCAAATACTGGCCCTGTATGTCCAGGACCAACAGCATAGCCGGGGAACGTCTCCCACCTCTGAGATGGAATAGGTACCCTGATGCGGCAAAAGACCGCAGACCTGGGGCTGAAAAGCGATAAGTGGGGGCAGGGAACCTCGCACCACAGCCTTACCCCAGCCTAGGGAGTCGGGGGGGGGGGGTGGTACAGGCAATGGTGGCTGGGGATCGTGGGCATACAATGGAGCAGCAGTGTCACAGCAACTGGACGTGATGGCACTGTGGCTCCATTGTACAGGCCAGACCAATTTAGCTGGGGAAGGTCTCTACATGCAGGCCAGGCTGCTTTGTGAACCTGGCCTGCACATACAGGCCTGTTTGCGTGTCTGATCCTGTGGGGCCAGGCGTGCTCCACAGGATCAGTAGTGTGACTCCCACTGTGTGTCCGGTTCTGACTGGGCACATAGAGGGCTGGGACGGCCAGAATGGAATTGTGCTGATGGGGCATGCCCGCAGCCGTCCAGCCCTGACACCCACCCCCTAGTCCCAGTGGCACAGGCAGCCTACATGAAACAAAGTGTGTCTCTATGAGGATCCTCATCTGGGGCAGAGGCCCCCGGCACACATACTATTGCAGTCACATCATAGACCCCTTGTACCTACTGTGTCAATGGCAGTGTTGCTGTAGAGGCCGGATATATTGCATGAAATCAGCTCCATTCTGGATAAGGCACTTGTCATTTCACTAAGGATGGGCCTTCTGCTGTCACTGGTTTTGGGGATCTTTTCATACAATCTTTATGGAGCCTTTTAGTAGTAAATATCTGGGTGGGATTCTTAGACCCCTTATGCCACATGGGCCTAATGTTTACTGTTGACCCCAAGGCTGGCCCTACCATTGAGAGACTGTATTCTTTGCACATGGCTCTGCTTTTCAGTCTCACAATACAACCCCTGACATTTGCAAATGAGGTCCCCAATAAGTCACTGCACATGGACCCGCTTCCCCCTGCCTGCAGCCTGACTCTTAGGGGGATGTTTACTAAATGGCGGTAAAGTCACCGGCGGTAAGGTCAGCGCTAATGTTTGTGATGCCATATAAGGCTATAGATGGGTGTGGGCAGGCCAGGGTAAAGGGAGCCATGGGCCCTGTAATGTGTGAAACAGGGTACCCTGACCATTTACCGTGCAGAACAGGGCATCCTGATTATTTATTGTGTGGAACAGGGCGCCATGTTCATGAACCGCACAGTAACGGCACGACACACATCAAGGTGACACACATGAAGGTGCCCGAAGGGTATAAGGTGCTGCAACCGAAGGAACCCGAGGTGAAAGCACCCTGAGGGGTCAAGGTGCCTATAGGCAAGATGCCCTGAGGGGTCAATGCGGTCAAGGTGAAAGGGCCCTGAAGGGGTAGGTGCTGGATAACAGAGCATCAATGGAAGGTGAGGAATGGACAGAGAGGTGGTAGTTTGTAGACCAGATGAACCCTGTCCATCTGATATTGTAGTCAGTAAGTGGGATGTGGGCCACAGCTCAGGCTGCACACTCTGTCTGTCTGACATGATGGATTGAAAAGGGCATGCATAAAGTAGCTACAACAGAATAGATGTAAAGGTGCCTGGGGCTGTGTTGAACCTGCACCCCTTTTGGATGGTCCTTGCACCAGCCAAGAACAAAATGAGCGGATAAAACACCAGTGGGAATTGAACTGACCCACTAGGGTGTCTGAACACAGTGCCACAGCCACTATGCTAATCTTGCACACCACTTGGTATGGGAAGATCTGGAAATGTTTGTAAGTATGTAAGTATCTGCCTGTAATGTATCAGCAAGTTCCAGCTCAATTTCACCAGACATTGATTGACCTGTGTGTTCTGCACATATTGGCACATACATACAGATGCAGCAGGTTGTCTTGCACTGCATGCAGTTGAGTTAGCCACATGTTGCATACCAACAGGTGTACCTTCCACTGGGTGGTGCTATGTACTAGGACAGTGCAGGAGCCCTGATGCTTGGCCCCTGCAACTCGTAACTGTGGGAAATCACCAAACAATGCAACAGCATGTGCCTGCCTGCAATGTGTGAGCATGTAGGCATCTCCCCATGTCAGCAGTTGATAGGCCAGTGTGCAATGCAGAGATGGGAAAGACGCAAGGTCTGTTACCAACAGATCCCATGTACATCCAGTGCTCTATCCAAAGCTCGTCTCCAGGACAGATGCTGAGTAAGAGCTGCATTATGTGCATTGTGCTGAATGGCCCTCATTGCAGTCCATGGTCCACAGGCCAGAATGTTCAGAGCATGTGTGTAGACATTATGTTGCCAGTTATGAGTCACCAACACTCATTATGTATGTCACATCCTATATAACATTCCAGCACATGCATACCCTGCAACAACAGTGGAGGTATATGTAGACCCCTAGACGTGGTAGGGATGGTGTGTGTACCAGAAGGTGCAAATGGGGGCTGTTTGTTGTCCATCAACCTGGATAGCCAGTGCCAAATATGTCATAGGCCAACTATGTCCCTAATGGGCCAGTCAGATGGGGATGTTAACTTACCAAGTTGGCCCAAGTCATCCTGCCTGAGGGGAAATACATGTGGACAAATTGAAAACAAGACAGGAAGGGATGCAGGAACCGAGGTGCAGCTGAACGCTGTCTATGAGCCAGCATATTGTGGCTCTGGCAGTATGGCCTTAACAATGTTGTCAGATGGCCTGTATAAGAGCAGCATAATGGTGCTGCACAGATATGGAGACAGAACCAGATGCAATTTCCTTGGACATTATGGGGCCCTGCTGCATCAGCCATGAATCAGCTTGCTGTAGACCTCTTGAAGATTGTGCCATGGAATGTCTGTTGAGTCTGTAAGGCTACATACTGTACATGTGCATACAAAGTACACCTGTTGTACCACTATTGCATCTCTTGCAGTATTGCTCAATGAAGAGTGGCTGTACAAGGACTAGATGTGTAGAATGCACTGAATAGCTATGTGCGCACACAACACAATATGAGGGCAGCTGGAATAACTAATGTATACAGTGATGTTTTTAAGCAATCATGTAGATGATGCCTCACATGCCCCTCCATGATGTCTTGGATAGTACCCAAAGGTCTATTGTACAGGCACAGTTAATGTATATACATATGCAGTGGCCATCTGCAAAAGGGCTGCTGCTGACAATCGCACATGTGTCACAGAGGCTATGGACTATGTGAAAGAAATGGTAGGCTAAGCTAAATATGAGCATACTGTACACATGTCACTCATGCCTCAGATACTGTTACTTAACTGATAACATTTGCTATTAAGCATGGTATGTCTCAGTGAACCACAGGTCAGATAGCAGTAATCAGGGTCATGTTGGGTTATGATATTGTGATAATGACAGCAATGCTGAGCAGATGGATTGGGAAAATAATGAGCATTGTACCTTTAAGAGTAAGGACAAGTCAGGTTCCCATAGAAACCGAAAGCTTCTAACTAGAACTGAGCCCAGCTATAGCAGTGACGTAGGAGCTGAGTGGAACTCTAATTTATTTATTTATTTTTTATTTAACATATATTTATAACCCGCAACTTCCAGAGTTCAGTTGCGGTTCACAATAAAACAACAATCTACAAAGCATAAGCTTAGTTTTACATCGAACATTTTGTAACAATAAAAGTAATGGTTAACAGTATGAACTAGTGCAAAACAACAAACTGGCTTGTAAACTATGTACAAAAAACTATATACAAATACATGTTGGGGGTACTTTGGAATTGGATCATAGTGTTTTTATAATAGTGTATAGTCTGTTAAATTGTTGGGATTAGTATTACTCTGTCATAATTTTTAACCTTTATCTGAGTGTATCCAGGGGTTATCTATGTTGCCGTAGTGCATGGAGAATAAATAGGTTTTTAGTTTTTTTCGGAGTTCCATGATTTCAGTTATGGATCTTAGGTCCTCCGGAAGGGAATTCCACATAGATGGGGGCAGCATGCGAAAAAGCTCTTTTGTTAGTTAATTTATTTGCTTTTATGAAATCATTAGGAGTATTTAGTTTATTTGAGTATCCTTTTCTGTGCGTGGTTTTTTGAGATTCCATGCTAATTAGTTTGCTTAATGGGATTGGGGCCGTGTTGTTTAAAGCTTTATATGTAGTTATTATGGTTTTATATATTATCCTACTTTGAATTGGCAACCAGTGTAGGGAGGCTAGTATTGGTGTTATGTGCTGGATAGAGTGTGCTTTCATTATAATTCTGGCTGCTGCGTTTTGTGCTAATTGGATTCTTTTTATGTTTTGTTTCGTTATACCTAAAAGAATTAGGTTGGCAAAATCAAAGTGCGGTGTTATCGTAGCTTGGATTATATTAATGAAGTCAAATTGGTGTACTAACGGGCGTAATTGTTTAAGAATTTTAAATTTAAAGTATATTTTCTTTATGGTGTTTCTGATGTGAGTGTTCATCGTCAGATGAGTATCTAAAATAACACCTAGGTATCTTATTTCATTTTTTATTTTAATGTCATGGTTTTGTAATGTTATATGGGTTGGGGGGATATATGATTGATTTTTTGTTACAATTAGGACTTCTGTTTTTGAATGATTAATGTGAAGGTTTTGTGCTTTTAGCCATGTAGTAATTTCATTGAAGCAGTCTGATAGTAGTTTTATTGGTAAATTAGGAATCGTGAAAGGAATGTACATCATAATATCATCTGCGTATAGATGATAGTATACTCCGAATTTTTTAAAGATATCACTGACAGGTTTTATGTAAATGTTAAACAGGAGGGCTGATAGTGCGGAGCCTTGTGGGAGACCAATTTCTTGATTATATATAGTTGATGTTTGGTTACCAATTCTTACATTTTGAGTTACACCTGAGTAGCCAGAGGGGTGTGGCTGCTGAAGGAAGCTGTTTTAAACCTGCTTCAGAGCTAGAGTTCAGGAAGAGAGGTGGAGAGAGAGAGAGCACACAGAAGCCACGAGGCGAGCAACGACAGCAGACAGAGCAACGCAGGCAAGGAAGGCAAAGAGGAGAGCAGCAAAGAGGGAAACTTTGGAACCCAGAACTAGCAAAGGAGGATTCTGGAAGGTCCATTTCCTTTACCTCAGGAGCACTAAAAGCAAAGCCAAAACCTCTGTGGAAACTACCCGAAGAAAAGGTAGAAGAGTTTACCTATACGAGGGAGGAAAGCTCTGATTACAGAAAAGGCATTGCGAGTGAGAAAGGTACGTCTGCCATAATTCCTAGCCAGAGACTTGCTGAGGAGATTGTACAGCAGTTAAGGAACAGTGCTAATAAGAGCAGAGATAGCACTGCTGCGAAAACAGTTCCAGTCAGAAACATTCTTAGTAAGTGTTTTGAAACAGACGTAAAGGCTGTTGCTAAGAGCTTACGTAAGAATCAGTTTCCTGCACTAGAGAAAGTTACTGCCAATCAGAGGGACAACTTTATTGAACAGCTGCAAGAAGTTCTCAGGGACCTGCAGTCTAGAAGTTCCCCTAAGCAGAATTATAATGATTACAGCGAGGAGATGATTGTTGATGTAGAAAGCACTCCTGATACAACTGATATCTGTGAGATGGATTGTTCTTTATGTGAGATTGATCACTTGGACCTACGTTAGACAACCTTTGCATGAAGGTAATGCAAAGTTGTTTTCTCCTGAATGTTTGCTGTGAAGAAACAGTGCCATATGCTTAATTTTCTAACTTTGAATTGCTCCTGTTTCCTATTGTTTTGGAAAGTAATCCGTGTCATGTTTTGAGCCAAGAATCTATGTGTGAAAGGGAAAACCCCAAATAAAAATTTATCTGTTCAAATGACCCTCGTGCCACAACACCTTTGTTTGATAGTAAACCTAGACTACAACTCCCAGCGTACCTTGCTGCTACCTTAGTCAAAAAGGACACTTGAAGACAAAGTAGAGGTCACCCTTGCTCTAGAGTCACCGGCCCTAGGCAGGGGCAGGACAGATTGCCGTAGTTGCTACGGATCAAGGCACAAGCACGCATCCGCAAAGGATTTAAAGGTGCAAGAAAATTTTTTTGAAAATCAAGCTACAGGAAAACGTCTAGCAAAGCTACTTCCGGACGGAGAAGGCGTGTCTGCTACTGAGGAGATCAACGTTGCTCACAAGCCTGACGCACCACTAGTATCAGGTAATTGGTGTCTAACAGGGTTACCTGAGGATACTTGTGCTTTGGGTATCAGTGTAGTTGGTGGGAAAAGTTAAAATACCTTCTATACTGTGGTACCGCACTTGGGTGGTTGCGTTTGTCTGCTTTGTCTTTTCAGAATGGCTATGGAGACGAAGGAAGTACTCACCTGGATGGCAGCACAGTTTGAGCGACAACGGGAGCTAGCGACTGAAGCTCTAGAGCGAGCTGCAGCCCGGATGGAAGCGCAGCAATGCCCGCTCATTCAGATGATGGAAGCGTGGATCCAGAGTACTAGGAAGGAGCCAGATCCTGATTCTCCTTCACCAGGTTCATCAGGCTTAAACCAAGAACATGCTTTAGGACCCTGGTCCAGGGAAGCATGGAACTTTGGACAGTTAACTGATAGAGACAATCTGGATGATTATCTTGAAACATTTGAACGAGTTGCTCACTTGATAAATTGGCCTAAAGAGCAATGGGCGATCAGGTTAGCAATGTCTCTCACAGGTGAGGCATTGACTGCTTACCAGACCGTACCACCAAATTTAGTCAATGATTATGACGAGGTTAAAAGAGCTTTCAAAGATAGGATAGGTCTAACTCCCTCGGTGTACCACCATTTATTTAGGGATACTAAATTAATGCCCGGTGAAACACCCAGAGCGTTATACCATCGTCTTAAGGGACTGGTAAACAAATGGTTAGAACCGGATGGTAAGAGCCTTGAATCAGTGTTAAGACAGTATAATACTGGAACAATACATGAATGCTGTCCCTGAAAATGTCCGCACTTTCCTGACTTTGCAAGGTTGCAAAAGCTCCCAGGAAGCGACCATGCTCACTGAGTGATTCCTTGAAGCAGAAGGGAACGCGCAGGAGAAAAGCATAGCTTCTAGGAAGGCAGCCAATGCATTTTCAGAAAGGAAGGAAAAAGCAATGAATGTTAATGCATTATGTTTACCTGAATGTAGAGGAAAATATGTAAGGAAAACATGCTTTAAATGTGGCAGTGGGGGATTCTGAGGGATTCTGAGGGATTCTCTACCCTTATGCCCTGCACCCATCTCTTCCCCTCCTCCTCTTCCTTCTCCCCCGCCTGTCTCTCAGCTTTCTCATTTCTGGGCTACCTTCTCTCCTATCTCTGCACCCGAACTTCACCACCTCATCTCCTCATCTCGTAAGACCTCATGCTCATCCGATCCTATTCCCTCCTCTTGGCTCCTCCCTCCCTCCCTGGGTGTCCTCCCCTATATCCTTGTTATGTTCAATTCTAGTCTCTCCACCGGGGTCTTCCCTACTCCTTGGAAACATGCATTGGTCCGCCCCCTCTTAAAGAATTCCTCCCTTGATCCTTCCCTTCCTTCCAGTTATCGTCCTGTCTCTAACCTTCCCTTTCTGTCTAAACTCTTGGAGAAATTCGTCTTTGCACAACTCTCTCATCACCTTGATTCTATTAACTTCCTTCATCCTCGTCAATCAGGTTTCCGTTCTGGGCATAGTGTTGACACAGTTCTTTTGGCTTTCACTAATGCACTACACACAGCTCACGATCGGGGTGATATATCGGTGGCGGTTGCTCTGGACCTTTCAGCAGCCTTTGATCTGGTCGATCACTCCCTTCTTCTTCACCGACTTTGTGAGGCTGGTCTCTGCAGTACTGTCTATCACTGGTTTCACTCCTTTCTTTCCTCTCGTTCTTGCACGGTTCTTCCTTCTTCAACTACCTCCTCCCCTTCTGATCCACAGCACCTCCTCTGTGGGGTTCCACAGGGCTCCGTTCTTGCCCCCCTTCTGTTTAATCTCTTTCTTGCTCCCCTTGCACTTCTTATTCAACAGTCGGGTATTTCAGCTTTCTTTTACGCGGATGACATTCTCTTACTCCATCACACTTCCTCCTCCTGTCCTGATCTCACCCCTCTGAACTCTTGTCTTTCCTCTGTTGCAGATTGGCTCACCTCTAACTGTCTTCATCTTAACCTCACAAAGACCCTTGCTATCTGGTTCACATATGGTGCTCCCCCCCCACTTTAGCCCCTTCTTTTTCTAACTCCCCAGTTCCATTAGTTTCTACCTTCCGGTATTTAGGCATTCACTTTGACTCGGATCTCTCCTTTCATTCTCACATCTCTCATATTACTAAAACCTCTTTCTTTTTTCTTCGACAAATCCGTTATATATCCGCCCTTTTCTCTCCCCTTCTGCTCTGACCACGTTAGTACTGTCTTTAGTTATGTCACGGGTGGACTTTTCTAATGCTTTGTTTCTTGGTCTCCCCAAAAATCAGGTGAATCGGCTCCAGAGAATACAAAATACCGCTGCACGTCTCATCACTCATTCTGCTATACGAGATCATGTCACTCCCTTACTTTTTCACCTCCATTGGTTGCCGGTCCCTTTTCGCTCTCAATTTAAACTGTTGACTTTACTCCATAAAGTCTATCACACTGGTATCCCATCTTATTTGTCTGACCTCCTATCTTTTCACTCTCCCCGTTACACTCCACGTTCTTTCCATCTTAACCGCCTTGCCCTCCCCCACCCTCCCGCGCTCACCTTCAGTTCACGCGTCTGTCTGCTTTCTTCTTTGCTGGTCCCGCACATTGGAACTCTCTTCCCCCTTCCCTCCGATTGGAACCACAATTCACAATTTTCAAGAAAAACCTTAAAACTCATCTCTTTTCATTGGCCTTCAATATCCCTTCCCCTTTTGTGTGAATCTACTTCTGCTGTACCTACCCACCTATTGTATCCTGTCTTGTGTTCTCTGCATACCAGCTTCTATCCTACACAAATTGTATATTTCCTTTCTTTTCTGGCTTGCCCAAAGTTTTATGTAATATGTTGCCCGAAGTTTATGTAATATGTTTTTTATGATTTGTATAAATTATGCTATGTATTTTATAATTTTACTTGTATAATTTTATTCTATGTATTTTATGAATTTTTATGTATTTTACCAATTGTACACCGCTTTGATTACCCAGAAAGGCGGTCATATCAAATAAATAAACCTAAACCTAAACCTAAACCTAACTGTAAGGTAAAAATAGCACTAGTAACCACTAACCCAGGACAGGTTAGAGAGGGTTTCCTCTTGGCAGTAACAGTCCAGGGAGTGAATGCGAATGCCTTACTAGATTCTGGTTCCGATCAGAGTATGGCTTCCCAAAGCCTTTGGCAAAAGATAGAAGCCCAAAGTAAAACCATACCTTGTCTACCCAGTGGCACTGTAAAAATCCGCTGTGTGCATGGGGCGGCATCCTCATACCCTATTTACAAAGTCCTAATAAAAGGATTTGGAATAGAAAAAGAGATTCCAGTAGCCATAGTTCCACACTTGCCACAAGAATTAGTACTGGGCTGGGACTGGCCACAGTTTCAAAAAGGTATTCAACAGCAGGTACAGATAAGAGAGGGGATGGTTTCCACGAGAAACCAATCTAAAGCCTTAGAAGATGAAGGAGAATCTTCAACAGCAGGGCAGATAGACTTACCTTTTCATGAAGACCTGATCAATACTCCAGGGAATAAAAACAAAAAGAGTAAGGGAGAAAAACGCAGGGAATGCCAGACTAGCTCTCAGAATAGAGCAGAGATACGGGCAGGGTTAGAATTACCATGGGTCCCTGCTGAGTTGATGGACAAGTTCCCCTCATTTCCAAAAGAGCAACAGGCCGATTCAGCACTTAGTCAAGCATTTAAATACGCCCAAGAAGGAAGGGATACATTGCCAAGGTTTTTCCTGGATGAGGGGATTCTATTCAGGGAGAGTTTAGATCCAGCTACTGGTAATACACGTAAGCAACTGGTAATACCCACTACATTTAGAGCCCTGGTATTAAGACTTGCCCACGATCATCCCATAGGAGCGCATAAAGGCATTCAAGGAACCTTAGATCAGGTATTAGCCCGATTCTATTGGCCAGGCGTATTTAAAGAGACTACTAAGTTTTGTGAGGCCTGTCCGTCTTGCCAAAGGGTTACCCCAATTAGGCCAACAGAAGTACCACTGATTCCGGTACCAGTAATTGCGGTACCCATACACAGAATAGCAGTAGACATAGTGGGTCCCATGATTAGAACGCCGCGCAGCTACCAATACATATTAGTTATGGTGGATCATGTGACGAGATTCCCCTGGGAGGTTCCCTTACGCAGAATTTCAGCCCATACGGTGGCAGTAGAACTAATAAAATTGTTCTGTGAGGTGGGGTTCCCGAAAGAAGTATTGACCGATCGTGGCAGTAATTTCATGTCGCGTTACCCAGCTAGGGTATGGGATGCCTTCGGCATCCGATATGTAAAGACTGCAGCCTACCACCCGCAATCCAACGGGTTAGTTGGAAGATTTAACCAGACGTTGAAGAGTATGCTAAGACGGGGTTGAAGGGACAAATGAAAGAGTGGGACACTCTGCTTCCCTTTGTGCTGTACGCGTGCAGGGAAAGGAAGCAAGCGTCCCTAGGAACCTCCCCATACGAACTGATGTATGGACGCTCACCCAGAGGTATCCTCGATATCCTCCGGGAACAGGGTAGAACCTGGAGCCGAGGAAATTGCTGTGCCCCAGTTTTTGAGGGACTTAAGAGGTCGTTTAGCACGAACCTCCCAAATAGCAGAAAGTAACCTAAAGGCTAGTCAACAGAAACAAAAGAATTACTACGACCGCAATACCAAGCCTCGCCAGTTGGCTATAGGCGAAAAGGTTATTGTCAGGGTGCCCGGAGCTGTACCCAAGTTTGAAAGGCAGTGGAAAGGGCCCTTCCGAGTAGTAGAACAGGTAGGTCCCGTGACCTATGCAATACAAAATAGGAGAGGCCGCAGGCAGATTTACCACGTTAATCTGCTAAGCCCATGGCATGAAAGGGTGGAACTCTCCCAGCTGGCTACACATTCCCATAGATACCCGGAGAACAGGAAGGACATCAATAGCTTATGTAGAATTACATGCTGCGATGATGTCAACAACCCAGCCTGTAATATCTTAAGGGAGGGAATATGTGATAATGACAGCAATGCTGAGCAGATGGATTGGGAAAATAATGAGCATTGTACCTTTAAGAGTAAGGACAAGTCAGGTTCCCATAGAAACCGAAAGCTTCTAACTAGAACTGAGCCCAGCTATAGCAGTGACATAGGAGCTGAGTGGAACTCTAATGAGTTACACCTGAGTAGCCAGAGGGGTGTGGCTGCTGAAGGAAGCCGTTTTAAACCTGCTTCAGAGCTAGAGTTCAGGAAGAGAGGTGGAGAGAGAGAGAGCACACAGAAGCCACGAGGCGAGCAATGACAGCAGACAGAGCAACGCAGGCAAGGAAGGCAAAGAGGAGAGCAGCAAAGAGGGAAACTTTGGAACCCAGAACTAGCAAAGGAGGATTCTGGAAGGTCCATTTCCTTTACCTCAGGAGCACTAAAAGCAAAGCCAAAACCTCTGTGGAAACTACCCAAAGAAAAGGTAGAAGAGTTTACCTATACAAGGGAGGAAAGCTCTGATTACAGAAAAGGCATTGCCAGTGAGAAAGGTACGTCTGCCATAATTCCTAGCCAGAGACTTGCTGAGGAGATTGTACAGCAGTTAAAGAACAGTGCTAATAAGAGCAAAGATAGCACTGCTGCGAAAACAGTTCCAGTCAGAAACAGTCTTAGTAAGTGTTTTGAAACAGACGTAAAGGCTGTTGCTAAGAGCTTACGTAAGAATCAGTTTCCTGCACTACAGAAAGTTACTGCCAATCAGAGGGACAACTTTATTGAACAGCTGCAAGAAGTTCTCAGGGACCTGCAGTCTAGAAGTTCCCCTAAGCAGAATTATAATGATTACAGCGAGGAGATGATTGTTGACGTAGAAAGCACTCCTGATACAACTGATATCTGTGAGATGGATTGTTCTTTATGTGAGATTGATCACTTGGACCTACGTTAGACAACCTTTGCATGAAGGTAATGCAAAGTTGTTTTCTCCTGAATGTTTGCTGTGAAGAAACAGTGCCATATGCTTAATTTTCTAACTTTGAATTGCTCCTGTTTCCTATTGTTTTGGAAAGTAATCTGTGTCATGTTTTGAGCCAAGAATCTATGTGTGAAAGGGAAAACCCCAAATAAAAATGTATCTGTTCAAATGACCCTCGTGCCACAACACCTTTGTTTGATAGTAAACCTAGACTACAACTCCCAGCGTACCTTGCTGCTACCTTAGTCAAAAAGGACACTTGAAGACAAAGTAGAGGTCACCCTTGCTCTAGAGTCACCGGCCCTAGGCGGGGGCAGGACAATATGTACATATAGATATGAACCTCAAAGCTATCTCTGAGAGATGACCAGCTGAAAGAGAAATGGTGTACCTCAGCAATGGCTGTGACTGTGTGAACTGACACATTGTGCACACATCCGAACATCAGAGGTGTGCACCTTTATACATATGTGCTGTCTCACAGAGATCTGAGCCATGCATAGCACATTTGGAAAACTGTACTTCCACATATATGTGTGTTATATATCTCCACAGTGGCCAGTGAGGACATTGTTACTCTAGGGATGTCAGTGTGGTGAGTAGGTTGGAGGGCATGCAATGATGTGTCCTGCACCATCCCTGGAACTTTCATGGGACACATGGGACATGGCTGATGTTTCAACATAGTTGCTGTGAATGTGTGCACATGTATGAATGCCATGTGCAAAAATACATGGTTCACAGATTTTCATCTGGGTGGTGCACAGTGATGTGCATTGAATTGCTGCCATCTGTCTAACCTTAATGTGAATGACGTGGCCATATGGGGACCTCCCTATTGAAAACCAGGGTCCATACACACAAATGAGAGGGAGCAGGATCTAGTCAGATATGACACAATTATCTGATACACTACAGAGACCCTATTCCAGAAAGTTAGCTCCGGAGAATCAATGCCAAGGGGTCATGCACAGATGGATATGTGTGTTGCTTAGAAATGCATACCCACATGTCAACCATGTTTATCTGCTCATGTGTTGCCACACAATCACACTAACACACCCTGATGCCACTCACAACAGTACATGGGTGTGTTCAGGAGCCACATAGCATCTCAGAGGGCCAGCATCTAAGTAGGTGCTGTGCCAAAACTACCCAGAAGTTATGTGCACAGGTAACTATGGCAGTCACATCTATAAATGTCTTCCATCATCTGGGCTATGATCCAGAATGTTGAGATGACGCCAGTTATGATAACCACATGTGCTGGCACAGTAAAAACCATGTTCTGCA
Source organism: Ichthyophis bannanicus (assembly GCA_033557465.1). NCBI lineage: Eukaryota > Metazoa > Chordata > Amphibia > Gymnophiona > Ichthyophiidae > Ichthyophis > Ichthyophis bannanicus. The sequence continues at coordinate 737,430,881 of CM066031.1, forward strand.
CATGTGCAGACTCAGAAAAACAAAATAGCTTTGGGGTGTCACTGTATTCCGCTATGTCCATGAGGTGAACAAGTCTGAGAATGTGCATGCAATACATAATATAATCCATGTGAGAGAATGCAGATAAGCAGATCATTAAATGTGTCATGCCATGTGTGTGGCACATTATCATGAGAGACACAGGATGAAGCACACAAGTGACTGTGCAAGCTGTAAATATATCAAGACGTTCAAGCTTTATTAGGAAATAAAAGGTCAACATGGTATGTGACCCAGCCAAGCATGAAAACCATGGTAGAGTAACATTTTCACAACAAACATCATCTGATGTCACTGTGTCACAACATATTCATGCACACACATATGCACACTGTAAATCCCCAAATGTCACTGAGACACCCTGTAGGCAGAGTAGCACACCTGGATATGGCCAAACAGACATGACACCTGTTGTAGTGGTGCACCTTGTGGGGGATGCGCAACAGCCTGCCATGGTGAAAATGGCCAGTGCAAGGGTGACAAAGAAATAACACACCCCATATACAATGTTCCTCTGCTGCTACACACTCACTGTGAAGCTGTGTCCTGCAAAAACATTTGTTAGTCATGGGGCCATGGCAGTAACATGTTAAAACAGGCAAAATGTAAATGACAGTCAGGAATGCCAGACCGCAGTTGTCAGTGCTGCTGCTGTTTGACTGCATCCTGCAAATAGTCTGTTTCCCTGGCTGTAATGTCATGTGGAGCATCACAGCTATCTTCAAGTCATGTCCTGCAGCCATGGGTGTTGACAGTAAGGTCCATGGTTTGATGATGATGAAGGCAGAATCCATAGTAAGGGACTGTGACAACTAGGGTGTGCCAAGGAGTCACTTGACACAAGCAGTGGACCGTCTTGCCAGCCCAGTGTGCATCCTCTGAATGCACCAATCCACCACTTGGATAGCAACATCACTTGGATAGCAACATCACTTGGATAACAACATCCAGCATTGGCATGTGCTCAACAACAAAAGCTCCTTTACTGTATGCCACCCCTTCTCAGCCATCATCTCCTGTTGTTACTGTGGACTGCAGATGCACTGTTGGCCCAATCTGCTCTGGGAGGTCCATGCTCTATGAAAAATATAATAGGAAGTCTGGTATGTCTGTCATCATGATTGAGATGTTTAAATACCTCTGTGGCATAAATGTTCAGGGAGAGAGCCTCTTTCAATTGAAAGCAAGTTCTGCTATGAGGGGACATGGGATGAGGGTGAAGGGAGATAGATTCAGGAGTGATATGCGGAAATATTCTTTATGGAAAGAGTAGTGGATCCATGGAATAGTCTCCCAGTGGAGGTGGTAGAGATGAGGACAGTAACTGAATTCAAAAAAGCATGGGACCAACACAAAGGATCTCTAAAGGTAAAAAGTGGACTGTTGTAGTTGTTGATATGGAAGGACAGACTAGAGAGGCCATGTGGTCTTTTTCTGTCATCATGTTTCTATGTTTCTATCATATGTCATGAGTTACTATCCCAGTGTTTGCTAGTTTTACTAGTCAATTTGGAAAACTGTAAACATGAACCAGCACATTGCCATAACACAGCTACCATTGAAGGTATAGGGCATTCAAACTAACAGTAGAGATCATTTTCACATCTGCCCATCAACATAGACATGTCCATGGCCATGTGGAATGGATGTGCAATAGATCCCCATCATATCTATCAGTGCAGCATGACACAATGGTGTCTGAGTACCAAACCAGCCAATGACATTCAGGATATATGATGATACTAGGCAAACATTTCCCAATGTGGAGGACATCTTGTATGTGCTGCATGTGCTGGATAGGGACTGCCTGGAGATGATATTGCGTGTAACCTGTAATCCCTGTCCCAGAGGTGTCAGTTGCAAAGTGTGAGAGTAGTCAGTGTGGATATTAAAACATCATTGCCTGTTGTCCAAAGTATTCTATCACGTGACAAATGTGAATGATGAAACATGTACATATGCCATCAGACAAAACGTATAACAGTTTCCAGAAGAAACACAATGGTGGTCATGATCAAAGTAGTCACATGGAGGCATCTGAATGTCAGCATCAGTACTGCTGTGATATGTACAGGGCCAATCACACCTCTTACCAGGAACCAATAGATAACATATATCTGTACAGTGTATCTCTACAATGGTTATAGCTCTGTACACACACTGCAATATACAACATATGTGCACCTGGTTCCAGGTCCCCTGTCTGGTTAAAAGATGAGCCTAAGAGGAACAATGCCATGAGCATATCCAAGGTCACAGTCATGCTGAGTGTGTGAACAATGGTAGGAAATGGTCAAATGCAATGTGCAACTCACCCACTCCTATCACATGTGTACACTCAACATCACAGTCGGCAATGTCATCAACACTATGGTGTGAAATAACCATCTGCTGAAATCCCGACAGATACATAAATGGTAAATAGCAGACATGGGGCACATGTAGGTATGTAAGAGAGTTCTACAGCATGTTATGTAGGAATACAAGGAAACATTACCCATGTCATTTGTTATCCTGTGCCCTCAATGCAGGCAGGGTAAGTGGCACAACAGCATCAGCACATCAGAGAGATATCTTAGTGGAACATATGCAGGTATATGATGAGGTGATGCCTGTGTATGATGCACTAGTCCCAAATCCCTGCCATGTTGTTATGTATATGGAGCTGTACCACAGTCGGCTGCATGTCGATCCTCTTGGGTCAATGAGGTACCTCACCACAACAGCAAGAGTGGTAGCCTGCCAAACACATTCTTAACAAACAAAGCAAACATACATATGTTAGGTTGTAGTCATGAAACACAACAGCAAGAGTGTTGTAGTCATGAAACACAACAGCAAGAGTGGTAGCCTGCCAAACACATTCTTAACAAACAAAGCAAACATACATATGTTAGGTTGTAGTCATGAAACACACAGGATAGTATGCACATTTGTACCCATACGCTCTTCCCCACATATACATTACTTACATGAGAAGAGCTGCTCAATTAGACATTGCCGGATTGCTGTGCCCACATGTGTGTACCCATGGCCACATGCAGAATTACCTTTGGTTGCACTACACGGAACACCTGTCACACACTGGTAGTGATGGGGATGTACAGCAGGACCTATCTCTAGCACCACATGTACTGCAGACCTAGTGCTGGGCGCCTATCTGAACCCTCAGGGTGAACACAGAACCTGCATAATGGCATGGTCTGTAGTTACTCTGTGCCAGTATCATGCACTGTCAGTTCGTCTTACCAAGCTGAGGTACCAGAGAGGTGCAGACCCCATTTGGTGATCAGCTGTAGACAGCTATTCAGCATGTGCATTGCATCATGAGTACTGGTGGGGTTACCCTATCCTGTCACACAGAGCAGACAGTTTGTGCGGTGACCTGCAGTCCTTCTGTACCTAGCCATTGCTGCAAGACAAGCCGTGGAGGTATAGCCTACTGGCTAGTACAATGACATTCTAGGCAGTGGTCATGGGTTCAATTCCTCATTGTTCCCTCTTTTCATGCCTACTCAAATAGTTTGCATGCCTGTAACAGTCATGGTTTTGCAGAATTGTGCTGCCAGCCCATAATACCCTCACCAAAGTTGCCAACAACCCTCCGGTCCATCTATTTGCGTCTGTCAGTTGTGTAGCGTCCTGTCTTCCTGTGCAGGCTGCCACCCTATGTCCTGCACTGGTACCCTTTCCTGAATTGCGACTCTTCATGCTTGCCTCGCCTGTGCCTGATCTGCATGGCACCACCACTCCTCTGTCCACCCATCATTGCAACTATCCTGCCACCTCTGCCTTCACTGCGGGACACGTATTTCCATCATGTGCCACCCACTGTCATTGCAGTACTTTACATTGCCTACACCCTATGCTGTGGTACAGCTGCCCCCAACATGTTTGTCAACATTACTGGCAGCCACATAGGATGCCCGCAGATATGGCAGGTCCAGCAGCTCCCAGCTCTCCCTCCTTCAGTCACCTGTTCATTGCCTTTCCTCGGTGCTCTATCCAGTGTTAGGGTTACATCTGTTTCTATGCCTAACAGGTCATGTATGTCAACCTGAAGCACCTTGCAGACCTTAAAGCACACTAACCTAGGGCACCGTAGCATTGTTAGGGTAACTTAACCTATGAAATCATAACCCAAGGTGCCTTCTAAGGTGCCTTAACCAAGGGTGCCTGATAAGGCGCCTAACCTAAGGAGCCCTATAAGGTGCCTTAAGCTAAGGCACCTTATGGCCCTTAGGATGCCTTATATTAGGACGCCTTATAAGGCACATCAGCCGAATGTGCCTTATAAGGTGCCCCGGCCTAATGTGCCTTATAGGGCGCCTTAGACTAGGCACCATATAAGGTGCCTTATAAGATGCCTTAGCCTAAGGTGCCCTATAAGGTGCCTTATACGGTGCTTTAGCCTAGGTGCCTTATTAGGTGACATTAACGTGCGGTAGATCCAGGGCACACTGTACCACACGTTAAGCACCTTGTAATGCGCGTTACCTGACAGGGCTTGCCATAACGCTGTCCCACCCACTCCTTTATATGGGCATCCGTTACATTACCGGGGAACTTAACGACGGTATCATTACCGCGCTTTAGTAAGCATACCCCTATATGTGTAAAAATAGATTGTCAGACTTTAGATGGATAAGAAATCCATTTAGAATTGTATGGATTTTCATTGGCTTTGCTGGAAATACACATCACTTTATGTAGATATCCATTCACAGTATATCTTCTTTCATGCATTCAAAGTTGAACGCATAATTTATGCGGACAGCAGCTAAATTTTAACTTTTCATTTTATATTTTCCTCTGCCCTGGCTTGCCCTAAATCCTACCCAAAGGTTAAATGTTATCCCTGATTTTCTCCACAAAGGACTCATGCAGTCAGTACCCGTTTCTATGCTTGTATAAATCTTTTGAAAATTAACCTGATTATATTTCAATTAATAAATGAACACCACTTTTCTTCGAATTTTTTTACCCCATCTATATTTCAGTTTCTTTTCTCCTCCAAACTCTCCTTCATTTTCCTTCTCCCTTTTTTCCCTAATATGATGGTGACCTTCTCTCCTTCTTTCACCCTGCTTGGCCTTTTCTTTTTCTCTGTGCTTAGTCTCTCGCGGCTCTCTCAAAATAATTTCTTCCTAAATCCAGCCTATTTTATAGTCTATTTGCCCATCTTCAACAGGAAAAATGACTTCTTCTTCCCTATACATGTGTCTTAGGCTGGCATCTTTATCTCTTAAAGGTCATTCTTTCCTCTCCCTCTCTCCATCAAGCACTAATGCAGATCAAGACATGTTCCTTTTCAACCTCAAATCTCTTTCCAGATCCATTGCTATACCATCATACACTGGCTAATTCACAGCAGTTTCCAGCAATCTGGCAGATTCTCAATCTCCATATCTTGATCAATAATTTACTGGACCATGGGAGAGAACAGGAATGTTGCCAAAGTTAGCTTAATATGGCTGTGTTATGGAATTGAGCTATATTAATGCTAATATATTTTTTAAATGCATCTGCCTTGCTTTATTAATACAATCATAAATATCATTCTATATATTTCAGGAAAAAGTCAAACAGAACCTTTTCATAAGTCATTACCTCCCAAATGAAACCTGTATTTTCTGTATGCAACCACTAAAATAAACCCATAAAGCAATCTTGTCTGTACTTGGTATCCATATTGCCTTTAAGCAGATGGTATAGCAACTGTTGATGTTAAATTAATGGATAAAGAGAAAACGAAGGCAATGGAAAATGAACTGAATAATAACTTCTCAAGAAGGCATATGACAAAAATATCATGCATTTCTGATTCTGTAGACCAAAATATATTTTCCAGTTCTAGGCATTTTATCTGTGATATGAAAGGTAAAAGGATTTTTTCATGAAATGTGAAAACTGAACAAGACAGATGGAAAGCTGGACAGATACCTTAATTAGTATTCTTTTAATAGACAAAACTATAGGTGGAAATATTATTACAGGCGTTTGAGATAGAAAGAAAAAATCATTTTCTTATGAAGACTCAACTTTTGATGTTCTCAGGCATAGCTCTTCAATTGGAAAAAGATGAGTATTAGGAGTGTACAGACAAAAGATTTAGGGGCTTGTTTACTAAGCTTAGTAAACAAGCCCCTTAGTTTAGTTTAGTCTCCTGTATCATTTTGTAGGTTTGTTTCCTTTTATTTCATTTTATTTTAATACCTTTTTTTGTTTCATTTTGTTTCTTACAAATTTTCATTTCAGGGCAATTTTGCTAATTAAAAGGTAGATGGAGCCCAATTGAAAAACATGGTTGAAAGGTTACTGGAGGTTCATCTGGCTTTTCTTTTTCTCACAGTCAGAGGCTAATGTCAAACCATCCACATTTGCATTAGAAGACAGGCATCTTGTGAAGAGCTGTGGACACTGCCACGCAGACACCAGCAACACTACAAAAACGTAGGCAGGTGTAGGTTCTCACCAAAACTTTATTGATCCATACATGTAAAGGGAAACCTGACCCGACACAGGCCGTGTTTCAATAAAATCTTCCTCAGGGGTTGGCTCACCTTTATACTAAGAACACATTATAAATAAATTAAAACCACAGATATAAAAAATAAATTAACAAAATACATTAAGTAAAACAACATGAAGGAACACGATAAAAACTGAATTATAAATAATAAACAAATAACAAGTTTAAAAACATAATGTACAAAAACTTATTATTTATGAACTCATATCAATGTGTATCACGACCAAATAAATATGAAGCGTAAATAAAGATTGATGATTATTAGTCAAAAATACTAATAAAAACTTAAAATAAACATAAATATGATGTATAAAAAACATTATTACAGGCAAATACATCACGTCCAAACTTATAGAAAAGGTGGTGGCTTATTATAGGTAATAATCATGCTGCGTAAATAAAAGTACAACGAAACTTGTAAATGTGGCATGAAACATAAGCCATAAAAAAACTCATAGAGGAGGAGAACAAGAAGCAGGAGTGACCTGAATGCTTGACATCCAAAATTTACAAATGCTTATTATGAATAATGGTCATATTACATACATAAAAAGACATATAAATCTATCATGAAATGTAAATAATAGGCTATAAAAACTATAGAAAACATATAAAAAACACCCTGAACGGGAAAGAAACAAAGGAGCAGGAGTGAACCAAATTTACCTGAAAGAACCATACTGGAATATATTAGCACAGTTGAAATGTACCAAAACTGATACCACCTTTTACAGCTGGAGGGTGTGAGAGAAACATAAAAAATGTTTTTACATTAGTGATTTTATCCAATGTCATTTCAAGTCACAACAAAACACTTCCCAATTCTAAAAATGTAGGGTATAGTGGCAACATTTTAAAAAAACATTTGTGCACTAACTAAAGCTAAGACATAAACGAAGGGATTGGTATCAAAAATTTTTCTAATGTCTTAAAGAGACGGGAATATATACGATTGTTATTTTTTGCCCAACTGTGTGAACACATCAAATAACTATATTGGCGTTAAAAACATAGAGGAATATATCTTAATTTTCGGAAAGGGAATTAATGATCGCCGTTATTATACAATGTGCACTGTTTCACCACGCTTATTCTTAGTGGGGTTCAAAATCTTATCTACTAACCACATTGAGTGCCGATGTTTCTGCTAAGTTGATGTTATATTTCCAATGATGTGAAAATGAAACTAACTACATTGAGTACCGTTATTTCTACTATACTGATGTTATGTTTCTCTATGATGTAAAAATAAAACTAACGGACCCACCTATAGTGCACCACACAAAATGTCACAGGCCCCCACCAGACCAAAAGGTAGTTTATCTATAGTCCACGCTCATATAATATATCTAAAAAAGGGTCAGTTTCAAGATCTCGTGTTTGTCATTACTTGTCACTGGCGTAACCTAATACACATAGGATAGAATCAGAGGTTTAAAACTGACAATCTGGCCAGTGACCTGTCTAACTGAATGAACAACATTTAAACTTACATACTCGAAATGTGACTCCGTAACAACCTTGAAAACAGCATGAAATGCTCGTGGCACAATATTAAGCAAAAAAATGCTGGCGCATGCGTATCAGCATTTGTACCGCCCGCGGGCGCGCTAAACAATTATATAACCATGCCGGCTGCGCAAACACTCTAGCATCATATAATAACATCAAATCAAGGGTCAGTTCTAGGATCTCGTATTTGTCAATGCTTGTCATTGCCGAAACATTCTACACTTTCTTTCAGTAAAAGTGCTAGACAATTATATAACCATGCCGGCTCCGCAAACACTCTAACATCATATAAGAATATCAAATCAAGGGTCAGTTCTAAGATCTCGTGTTTGTCAATGCTTGTCACTGCCGAAACTTCCTACACATGAGAAAGAATTGGAGGCTTTTAACTACCTAATCAGTCTCGCCAGGGACCTGTCTATAATTGAGTGTACAACGTTATGACTTACATACTCGAACTGTAGCTCCGTAACACCTTGAAACCAGCATCAAATGTTCTCGTCATAGACCTAAATAGAAAACCACTGGCGCATGCGTATCAGCATTTATACCTCCCGCGGGAGCGCAAAATAATTATATAACTTTTCTGACAATCTGTATGTAAACAAAATTTGTACCTGCCTTGATTCGGCAGTTTCACAATAGTAATCCTACCCGCTTCTGATCGCTGGAAGGAGTGGGCTACAAATGCTTGCTAAATAATAAAAAATAAAATAACCATGCCAGCTGCACTACCACTCTGGCATCAGGAAATACTTTAAAATCATTGTTTACTCCAATCAAGAGGGACAAATGGCAGCAATTAAATATCTAAAATATCTATAAGAAACAAATTACAATTATAAATAGAAATCTGTGAGGTAGAGACAAATAGAGATAAAAACAACGTAACTATACAAGGGGACAAAGACTTCTCCTAACTTCACAACAGGACTACATAGGTGTTAAAAAAACACAATACCGTCAAGGTGTGCTTGCTCGCTCATACATAGAGAAAACATTAAAAATCATTCTTGTTCACATACATATTTATTTATTTATGTATTTATTTATTGTAGTTTTTCTAGTAATATATGTGAAACATTAATTTGAGGTGTTCGTTCTGTGTTTCAGTCGGTGGTTTTTTAATGATTTTTAATGTTTTCTCTATTTATGAGCGAGCAAGCACACCTTGACGGTATTGTGTTTTTTTAACACCTATGTAGTCCTGTTGTGAAGTTAGGAGAAGTCTTTGTCCTGGGGCTTGAACCTGTGACCTTCTGCCTCCAAACACACTGATTGTGTGCACTGCACCACCGTTTTGCCACAGAGACAGTGCATTCCCTGGTGATACCGTGTCTGTTCGTCCAGCAGGGCCTGTCTGTTGCAGTGCATGGCACCCACCTGCACAGGGCTAGGCCATGGTCTGCTCTGGGCAGCTGCCACTGCCCCCTCCACCACCAGTATCCCTCAGACACCATGCTGACATGCCGTTCTGCTGGTGGAGCTGGTGGTGCGCAGTCTCAGGCCATCCAGTGTGCAGGTAGGCGGCTGACTATGCTGCAGGTTCTGGGGTAAGGGATGCCTGCATAGACGTCCCCGCTCCCCCACAGCTCCGCCTGCCAATGTTCCATGCCCTTGGGGGTAGCTGTTGGGTACTATCCTCTGTGACTCTTTGGGTAACACACTCGTGCCCATGTTGGGCCTTCAGCAGTTGCTGTCTGGCTGCTCCACTGTTTCAGCATTCGTATGGGCCACCTAGGAATCGCCCTAGTCCACACTGTGGCCCAGCTGCACCACAGCATGTGCCGCCTGCAGCCCTATGTATCCCCTTGTCCGGAATCTGTCCAGTTGCCATTCCGACATGCCCGCCCTGATGTTGCGGGACATGTGCACACCATAGGGACCCTGTCCGATTGTGGGGAAAAACCTGAGCAGCACTATTTCACTGTGGGCTCATTCACCTTGTATGGGGATGGAGTATAGACCCTTCCAAGATTTATATCTGTTCTATGGAACTTACTTGGGGGGGGGGGGTAGGGGTTGATGTTTATCATTGATACCACTATTGGCCAGCTTGGTTTTTTTTTTTTCCAGTTTGTTGGGGTCATTTTCAGTGTTTCTGTGCCCTTTTGTTCTGTGCACATATATCACACTTATCACTTTTTTATGGTTTCCCTGCCTGGGCTGTACATTGCTGACACTGAAATGTTTTCTCTCCCTTGTCATTTGCAGTTAACGGCAGGTTTTCATTCGCGTTGGAATTCAGCTCAGAAAATCAGCGCGTTAGTGTGAGGGGAGCTTCTCCCCGCCCACTCTCCGCCCACTGACCCCTTCTCCACCTTCTGCGGTGTTTTACCACGCCGCGGGAGTTTACGATCGTTAACTACGGTTAACGCGCGTAATGAAACGTTAACGATCGTTCGCACGTCATAACGCGCGTTCTGACGTGCGAACGATCGTTAATGTTTCATTATGCACGTTGTTCGCGATTACCGCAGTTTAGTAAACATACCCCCTTGTCTTTAGTTTGTGAAGCATTCAATTTATATTTTTCAAATGTTAAGCCCCCTGGTTTAAGTGGTGAATGTTCTTCATTACTCTATAGGAAGTTAACAGTTCAAACCCCAACTCAGTTTGCTACAAGAAAAAATATTTCTTTTATTTTATATGTTATTAAATGAACTTAAGTACATAGCTTTATTCAATTAAATAATTTAAAAATATGTTTATTTATTGTTGTCCTAATAGAATGTGCATTGGTTGGTATAAACTGGCTGCTTCCTGAAAGGCAATGAATAAATCATTTTTTGAGTGAAATCAATAAGCTTCTATTATTAGTCATATATCTTGTGCCCCAGCTGATCTTTCCTCATAGTTCAGCCTGTATCTAATGACTGGTAAGGGGTGAACACCAGGACTTGATTTCTGGAGCTCAACTATTAGAGATGAATGTAAAACTGAGGTAGCAGCCTGGAAAATGGTGCCTTGCAAAGGATGTGAAGGCACAGCAGGTTATTATTATTTATTAGTTATTTATTTAACAGTTTTTATATACCGCTGAAGTATTAGTATTTTTCTGCAATGGCATGCACCTCCAATGCCTACAGACAGAAAGGCAGTCCTGACAATGTCAGTCTGACATCATCTCTGACCAGCTTTCTGTACTTACACTTGTTAATACTTCTATCTCAGTTTTAGTGCCCGAGGTCATTAGTTTGAGTGAACGGAGAGTGCACCTCTCACAAACCCTCATTATGAAGGTATGTCAGCAATTTGGATTCCCATGCAGATGGGTGAGTGGTGGCAGCTATAGGTGGCAGATGCAACTGGAAATGCCAACTCACAAAACTGAACTCAAGTGGCTTGAGTGTGATGTTGCTGAAATTCCTGGTCTGCCCAGGGCAGAGCAGCCCCCATTAGAGGTAACTACTTTTCTCATATGAAGGAAAAAGAAGAGAACCTAAGAATCCCACTTGTTACATGTAATAATTGCTGGATTGTTGCTGACTGCTGGATATTTAGACATGTAGTCACAATGCTAAGTTTCAGAACAGAGATAGTCTATGCCTCACCTTGTAAGCACACTCCATGAACAAAAGACTGACTTCATAGTTAGAGAACTGGACCACTACAGCACTGAGACTCTTTCAGTGAAGACTGTTATCATAGTTCATTGAGGGTGAAGCCAGTTATACACTTTTGTGTTGGCTAACCAGTTTTCCTACAGAAAGCAAAATTTAGTTTTGCATTAAGACAACACTGCTAAATATGTTGTAATCTTTTTTTGTCACATGCTTTTAGTCCATGTTGGTGATGTTGCAACTTATCCTTCCCCGAGGCATGCTGTCTGTTCAAACCTACAGTTGTAGTCCCTCAAGGTGTGATACTATCATGAATTTTGCTCAAGGTGGCTAGGTCTTTGGATTCAAGCCGTAATACTATTCATATGAAGGGCAAGTTTATTGCCCTCTGCAAAACAATCCAGTAGAATTGATTCATTTGGTAAATGAGTGTTTGGCAGCTATAGTATTTGGATGACAGCTATAGTATCTTGGATGATGGCTAAGCATCTGTCACTGAATCCTTTGATCTTACTTTATATGTTGGTAAAGCCAGAGAGAACATTACAGATACATTGTAAACCCACTTAGAATTTTAGATAATGTGGGACAGAAGTCTTTTAAATAAATGAATATTGATGGGTTGCAATACATGCAATCCATCTGATTTGGATTAATGAGAAGTCTGACTGGAAAAAGTAAATGCCATGCAAATCCATCTGATTTGGATTAATGAGAAGTCTGCCATGTCAGAAGTAAATGCCATGCAAATGCAGTACTCTGGAATGTAAAAGAGAAATGGTGGGCCAGGAGAGCTATGAGAGACAGCAGATATGACATGAAGTGTTTTGGGCTCTATGTGTACAGCAGTGCACCTTTGTACTGATTGTGGCCAGATCTTAGAGCACTGGGAAGAGCATGTTCATGTAATGCTTAACCAGCCGTCGACTTTTGATGACACTATGCTTGATTAAATTTCTTCGTGGACTGAAGCAACATGCTTAGCAGGACTAAAGTTGTTGAAAGCCAGCAAGCAACTGAAATTTGGAAAAGCACAATGTGAGAACATCTTGACACTTGAAGTATTTAAATCAGTTGCATTGAGCAGGTTTGTCAATTGACAAAGATTTTGGTCACATACAACAAGATGAAGTCATGTCCTAAGATATAAAGGCATTCTAATTATTCATATCTTCAGCTATTAAGGTGATCAACCATGTTATGGCAACATCTTTGTACATGTCCTTCTCAACAAACTCTCATTCATGACAGCCAATGATGCTTCTATGCTGGTAGAAACACCATGATATTTACAGTTAGACAATTACTGGAGAAATGTCAAAAGCAGCACCAAGATCTTTAGGTAGCATTGTAGATCCAACAAAAGCCTTTTATTCTGTTAAAGGAATGGGCTCTGAGAACCTCCTATGAGAACTGGCTGCCCAGGTAAATTCATAAACACAATTCACTTCTTTCATAAATGCATGAGGGCTTCTTTGAATGTAATGAAAAAACAGAGAACCAAAGAGGACTGGGCCCTGACACCGCTTCTATTTGGTATTGATTTTTAAATGACATTGCTGGTTGCTTTTAAAAACTGAAATGTGGGCATTCCTATCCTGTTTTAAACTGATGGAGACATCTGCAACCTCAGGCAAACAAAACAAAAGTACATAGAGTAAAATAGCAACAATCTATGATCTTTCTACAAATGATTATACGATGGTAGCATGCTCTCTTCATAGAGTTTAACAGCTATTTGACTGCTTTGTGTCATCCTCTGGGTATTTCAGATTGATTGTTAGTCTCAAAAAATTGAAGCAATGCATCATTCCTTTTTAACCCTTAACCCATCTATGACAGAAGCACATACCAGAAACACCAGGTTAACAGCTGTTGACAGGTTTTGTTACCTCAGCAGTTTCTTGTCTATAACCATTAACATCGATGTTTATGTTTGCACCAGAGCTGAGAAAGCAAGCTTTGTGTTTGGGATACTTGGGCTGAGGGATAAGCACATTGTGCACTTGAAGACAAAGCTGGAAATCTATTATGCAGCCGCTCTCCTGAGTCTACTTTATGGAAGTGAGTCTTGGAATTCACATCCTGAAGCTTGATCAGTTCTATGTACACCTCAACAACAGAATTGTCATCATCAAAAAGTAGGATAGAGTTCCTGAATTACTTCACCCATGTAATATAATACAGATGAACGCAATGGCAGAAGCTCAACGTTGGTGGATTTGCAAAGTTATGCATACAGACACAGAACTGTGTTCCCAAAAGAGTTTTCTTGAGCAGTTGGCAAATGAGCAATAATCATGAAACGGACACAAAGTAATTAGACCTTACCTTCTAATCAGTGCTCCTGAAGGAACTCCAGTCCAATCCCTTTCCTCTGAATTGTGCTCCCCTTCCAGCAGCTTGGAGACTGAGTACGTCATTGATTTGATTACACTGGGGTATATATACCACTGACACCACCCACCAGCTCCAGTATCCTATTGACAAAGCAGACTTAACAGAGAGACAATTAAGCAAATAACTAACAATGATAACAAACTTGAACTTCCAACATCACCCCCTCCCACCTCCCCAGGAAGGGATGTCCTACCCCCCTCCCCAAAGAGGAGGAGGCTTACCTGAAAGAGCAGATGCCCTCTTTAACTCTGTCGTCAGGGCACCTAGCCCATCTCTCACACTCCGCTACTGCAGCAGCTTCCCCTATAACCCTCTCATGCTTCAGGCCGGAGACAGCTTGTATACTTCAAAACACTAGGCGGGATCAGGGAATGGACTGGAGTTCCTTCAGGAACACTAATTAGCAGGTAAGGTCTAATTACTTTTTCCTAAGTGTCCCTTCAGTCCAGTCCCTTTCCTCTGGGATGTAATAGAGCAGTTCAACCATGGGAGGGGCCTGCAAGACCGGACCAAAGCACCGCTTCTTCAAAACCTGCATCCCCTACTGCCTGAACATCCAACCGATAGTGCCTTGTGAAAGTATGTAGGGAAGACCAAGTCGGAAACAAACTAAACTCTGCCCATTAAGCTGCTTGCGCTCGCGTGGAATGAGCCCGGAGCCATGCCAGAACCTGTCTCCCCATCAGAATGTAAGCAGAGGAAATGGCCTCCTTAATCCACCCAGAAATGGAAGCCTTGGCAGCCGCTTCTCCTCTACGTGGTCCTCCGAACAACACAAACAAACATTCCAACTTATGGAATGCCTCCGTGCGTGTCAAATACTACTTCAGTACTCTTCATACATCGAGAAGATGCAACCTCGCCTCCACCTCCCTCTGGCCACCCTTGGCAAAGGAAGGGAGAGAAACTGATTGATTCATGTGAAATGGCAAAACCACCTTGGGCAAAAAGGATGGTACCGTCCGCAAGACCACACTTATCCTTGAAGAAAGACAGGAAGGGAGGGCAGTACGACAGTGCCTGCAACTCCAAAACCCGTCTCGCCGAACAGATAGCCACCGAAAAGACAGCCTTAAGAGTTAATTCCTTCAAAGAGGCATGCCCCAGCGGTTCATATGACTCACCAGCCAGAGTATCCAACACTAGATTGAGATCGCAGGGAGGCACCGCCGACCTCTGCTGAGGCCTCAAGTGCCGCACTGCTCTCAGGAATCGATTTACGTCAGGGTGCTCACCTAAAGCTTTACCTTGCAACTTGCCCCTGTAACAAGAAATAGCCGCCAACTGCACCCGCAAGGATCTGGGTGCTAGGCCTTTCTAAAAACCTGCCTGCAAGAAATCCAATACCTCCGGTACAGACACCGCCAATGGCTTCTTCTGTCGATCCTCACACCAGCTCTCAAAAATGCGCCAGACCCTCTCATATGCCAGGGAGGTCGAACGCTTGCGGTCCTTCAGCAACGTCAAAATCACTGTCCCAGAATATCTTCTACTCCGCAGCCTCGACCTTTCAATAGCTAGGCCATAAGCGAGAACTGATCCACTTGCGGCATCCTCATTGGAACCTGCAACAGAAGATCGTCTCTCGCCGGAAGGTGCCATGGCTGATCAGCCACGAGCCACATGAGATTGGCATACCATGGCCGCCGAGGCCAGTCTGGGGATATCAGGACTACCCAGCCCTGGTGAACCTCTATACATTGGAAGACCCTGCCTATGAGCGCCCACAGAGGAAAAACATACAGGAGTCCCTCCATGGGCCACTTCTGCACTAATACATCTAGGCCCGCTGACATTCTTTCCTTCCTTCTGCTGAAGAACCAGCTCACCTTGGCTGACTCCCAGCGCACCATCAAGTCCATGATCGGAACTCCCCAACGACGCTGCGCCTGCTCGAAGACCTCCAGACAGAGCTCCCACTCACCGTGATTCATCTTGTACCTGCTTAGAAAGTCCTCTGTGACAATGTCCACTCCGGCTACATGCTGCACTGACAGAGCCTCCAGATGAGCTTCAGACCATACCATCAGGTGCCCACCTCTTCTTCCAGAAGAGGACTGCTTGTGCCAGCCTGACGGTTGATGTACCTTCACCCGCTGCACCGGCAAGAACACCCTGCCCGTGCCTGTGTGGAATCTTGCCCCCAGATACTCTGTCTCCTGAGTGGGAACCAATCCGCTCTTTGCCAGATTGATCACCCATCCCAGATTTCTTAGGAGTTTGGCCACTCTGGCCATTGCTCTTACACTTTCTTCCTTGGACTTGGACTGTATTAACCAATCGTCGAGGTATGGGTGAACCAAAATCCCTTCTTTACGTAGCACTGCGGCCACTACCACCATCACCTTGGTAAAGGTTCATGTGGCTGTGGCCAGGCCAAACGGCAATGCCTGAAACTGGAATTGTCCTCTTGGCACCGCAAACTGCAGAAACTGCTGATGCGACTCTCGTACTGGAATATGCAAATACGCCTCCGTGAGATTGAGAGACATCAGGAACTCTACTTGGCATACCGCCACTATTACCGACTTCAGCGTTTCCATGCGAAAATGAGGGACCCAAAAACAATGATTGACTCGCTTCAGGTCTAGGATGGGCTGAAAGAATCCCTCCTTTTTTGGAACCACAAAATAGATTGAGTATCGACCATAACCGCATTGGTCTTTTGGCACTGGGATAACTGCTTTTAACGCCAACAGTCTTGACAGCGTCTTCTCTACTGCCGCAGCCTTGGCCAGCAATCAGCAAGGAGACTGCACGAATGAAGGAAGGACCGGCCTCGCAAACTCTAGGGCATAACGTTCCCGCACCATCTCCAAGACCCATTAGTCAGACGTGACCCGGGCCCGATGTCCCTCCACAGGCAGCACTCCCACCTGGGCTCCCATTGTCTCATTGAGGTTTCCTAGGGCCGGAGGCAGAGGAAGAGGATCCAAAGACCCTTCCCACTCCTTGAAACCCACGGAACCCTTGCCCCTGAGAGGGGAAACAACCCCTCTGAAAAGGCACTGATCGTGTCATCCGAAACTTCCTACTTCCCTCGGCTGCATCCGCCCGGGAGTGGAGATACGACCCTGCTTCAGTCTGTCCTCAGGAAGCCTGCCTCCCTTCGACTCGCCCAGCTCTTTCACTAACTTGTCCAGGTCTTCACCGAACAAGAGCTTTCCCCTAAAAGGGAGCTTGCTGAGGCGGGCCTTTGACGAAGCATCCACCGCCTAGTTACAGAGCCAAAGATAACGGCGAGCTGCAACCACCGAAGCCATATTCTTCGATAAACTCCTGATAAGGTCATACTGGCTATCTGCCAGATAGGCCGCTTCGGACTCCATTCTTGCCGCCGTGTCAGGCGACCCGCCTGGAATGTCGCTAGACACATGAAGCTGTTGAGACCATCTCAGGCAAGCCCGGGCTACCCAAGCCCCACACACTGAGGCCTGAAGCGCCAAGGCACTGACATCAAAAGCTTGCTTCAACAAGGTGTCCAGTTTCCTATCTTGGAATCCTTAAGGGCCGCACTGTCCTCTACCGGTATTGTAGTCTTCTTGGTAACTACCGACACCGTCGCGTCCACCCTAGGAGATCGCAGAAACTCCTTGTTCACCTCTGGTAAGGGGTATAAGTGTGATATAGACCACACCCCCCACAGACCTGACTCCGGCTGATCCCATTCTTCTTGAATCATCTGCCGCACCACACGGTGGACAGGAAAAACTCTTTGTGACTTCCTAAATGCCTGAATCAGTGGGTCCTCTCAGGCATCTTCCTCTGCTGACACCCCTGTGGCAATATTGAGTACCTTCAAGGACTCACCAATCAAAGCTGGTAACTCCATTCGCTGGAAGACTCGAGCAATTTTAGCCTGTTCCTCTTCTGGGATCTCGCCTTCCTCGAGTTCCTCCTCGTCCTCCCCGATCTCCCGATCTGAGGCCTCGCCTTCAAGAGACTCAGAGATAGGGAAGTGGGTAGCCCTCTCCTGAGAGAGTCTAGCCCACTTAGGAGGGACTCCAGTCTCCTTCTGCCTCGTAGCCTCTGTTGCGCATTTAGTCCCACGCCCCTGTGCTGCCACTAGCCCGTGCTCCCCTTGCTGATGCAGGCAGAATGCCTTGTGCAGGAGCAACACAAATTCTGGGGAAAAAACCCCAAACCCTCTCCCTCCTGTGCTCCCCCCGCAGAAGAGGGTCTGGGCTGAGGTTGAGAAGGGCCCTGGCCCCGGCTGTTCCAAAGCCAACGATAGAGGAGACCCCACGCAGAGGAAAGCTTCCAGGGGTTCACGGGACTCCTGAGAATCTTCCTGGGTCGCTCTGGTCTGCAGTCCTTGTTCAAATGAGGCTGCCTCTATTGCGCAGCCCCTGCAAACACCAGCCTCTGACACTGCTCCGCGCCGCGTCCCACAGACCAGACACTGCGGTCTCGCTGGCATGGTGACACGCACAGACCGCAAATTCCAGCAATTTACCAACACTTAAACTATATATATATATTTATATGTATAGATATCTCTGTAAAGTAAGACATATACTGGAGGAGGAGTGGAGTGGAGGAGTGGCCTAGTGGTTGGGGCAAGGTACTTAAGGTCAGGGGTTCAAATCCCACTAGAGGACAGCAACCTTGGGCCAGAAGGACTGGGGTTTCTAGTCCCACAGGTGCTCCTTGTGGTCTTGGGCAAGCCACTTAACCCTCCATAGCCCATGTTCCCTGTAAAATAGTTATCTCCAAGTTATAATGCCCTGTTCAATGTAATTTCAGTTTGTTCAATGTAAACCACACTGATGAAGAATAGCACAGTATATAAGAGAATGAAAATAAATAAATATACCAATATATCTACACATATATCAAAATCTAAACTAGCAGCTCTCTTTTATATTTCTTTTTAACATAACTGGTACAGCCACGGTTAAGCTGGGCCCGAACGGACTGTCCTGAGTGCAAAAAACACACGAAAAAAACCTGAAACTTTCATCTGACTCCTCTTGCAGCCCTTTTCCTTGCAAGTTGAAGGCCGGGTTCAGCTGCCATGCCAAGGACCGCGTGACGCTGCCAGCAGCACTTACCGCACACGCTGGAGCAAGCGACACCAACCAAGGCTGCTGACATCCCTGCACAGCTGCTTCCTCTTCCTTCTGCCCCACTTATTATTTTTTCCTGGGCTGGCTGTGCCTTCCTGCCCTCACGCTCAGCCACCAGAAGGGCTTCGGCAGCGAGGCGGGAAAGGCTCCTGAGGCAGGCCCTGCACAGTAAAGGGACCCAGCGATGCTTTTCTCCCGCCAGTCCTGGCACCGCCGATTCTTCTTTCTTTCTTTTTTTTTTTGCTCTCCTCGGGGCACCCGAAGCCTCCTCCTGTCCCCCAACCTGCTAATTGGAGGGGGGGGGGGGGGAGATCACCACTAACCAATCTGACTAAAGAAAATTAAATTAAATCAAATAAATCAATTAAATCAAATTAAATTAAAATTAAATTAATCAAGAACAACCCCACTAACACCTAAGTGTCTCTAAAGTAAGCCCAGACCTGGCTTACTGCTCCCTCCAACTGCTTGGAGACTGAGTATACTGGAGCTGGTGGGTGGTGCCAGTGGTATATAGACCCCAGTGTCATCAAATCGATGACATACTCAGTCTCCAAGCTGCTGGAAGAGGAGGACAACCCAGAGGAAAGGGACTGGACTGGAGGGACGCTTAGGAGTTTCAGAGCTCGGATGATGGGATATGGACAGTGGGCAAAAAAATAGAATACAAAGGCACCAGTTATTTCACATGGGTATGTATCAGTTTGAAAAGAATCACATCTCGTCACTGATAGAGAAATGTCAGTGGCTTCAAGCAGCTGTATATCCACCCAGTCCTTTGTTTTCACACAATCAGATTGTAAGACTGTGCAGTGTGAAACAATGCATAACTTGGTCAATATTAAGCATATAAAGCATTTTTGCGAATGAAAACCATCAACTGATGGCTCAGACAAGGACCCCTGCTAACATATTGTTGATTAAAATATAGACAAACAGAACATGAGAGCAGGGAAGAAACATATAAATCAACTGGTCTGCTTAGTTTCCTACCTGTGCAATCCAATTAATCTCCTGCTTTCCTTTCATTTCTTTATCACTAGGAAAATAGAAAGTCTCATACAGAATAGCATATACTAATGGTAAGAACATAAGAAATGCCATAGTGCGTCAGACCAAGGTTCATCAAACCCAGTATCCTGTTTCCAACAGTGGCCAATCCAGGTCACAAGCACCTGGCAGGTTCCCAAAAACCTGGCAGAAATACAGATTCCATGTTGCTTATCCCAGGGTAAGCAGTGGATTTCCCTGGTCGTCTTTAATAATGGTTTATGGATTTTTCCTCTAGGAACTTGTACAAGCCTCTTTTAAATCCAGCTACACTAACAGCTTTTACTACATCCTCTGGTAATGGATTCCAAAGTTTGATTACATGTTGAGTGAAAAAATATTTTCTCCTATTAGTCTTAAATGGGTTACATTGTAGCTTCATTGTGTGTCCCCTAGTCTTTCTACTTTTTGAAGGTGTAAACAACCAATGTATGTTACCCGTTCCACTCCATTCATTATTTTAAAGACCTCTATCATATATCCCCTCAGCCGTCTTTTTTCCAAGTTGAAGACCGCTAAACTTTTCAGCCTTTCCTCATAGGGATATCCTTCCATTTCCTGTACCTTTTCTAATTCTGCTATATCTTTTTTAAGATATGGCGACTAGAATTGCACACAATATTCAAGATGCAGTCATACCATGAAACAATACAGAGGCATTATAATATCCTTTGTTTTATTCTCCATTCCATTCCTTAGGATTCCTATCATTCTATTTGCTTTCTTGGCAGCTGTTGCACACTGGGCAGAAGGTTTCAGTGTATTATCCACAATGACGCCTAAATCCTTTTCCTGGGTGATGGTTCCTAATGTGGAACCTTGCATTATATAACCATAGTTTGGGTTCTTTTACCTTAAGGGCCCGATTCTGTCCCGCATGTACATCTCCTTTGTACGTCCGGGCTGACCCGGATGTACAAAGGAGATCCCGATTCTGATTCCGCGGGACATGCCTAGCCCCGCGGGATCAGAATCATGAACAGTTATGTACGTACAGGCCGGGACTGCGATTCAGTCCCAGCCTGCACATACAGCCACAGCCTGGTTAACTCAGCCAGGGCTTTTGAATAGTGCCATGATGTCATGTTGCCGTGGCACCGCGGTTTCATTTAAAAGCCACGATGCCGGCCGCCTGCAAACGGACTTAATTCCCCGCAGCCCGACCCCCGATCCGGCCTCCTAAGGGGAATTAAACTCTGCCTCCCCCAGCCCCTAAGGGGAATTAAACCCCTTTCCTAAGGGGAATTAAACCCCTGATCCGGCCTTCTAAGGGGAATTAACTCTGCCTTCCCAAGTCCTTTCCGCGCCCCAGGCAGCTTAAAAAACCACGACCTGAGAATAACTTCCCCGGCCATTTCACTGTCCCTGGACGTACAGGGCCGATATTAGAATCGGCCCTGTATGTCCACTGCTGGCAACCGCCTACTGCTACTGCCCACCCACTCTCTGCCCCGGGCCGCCTCTTCCCCACCCTGACTAACTTCCCCACACAACGGGTTGAGATTCGGGTGGAACCCCAAGTATATCAACTAAATATTGCTTAAACATGTCTCTTCCAGGAATTAAAGGCAAGCACAAAAAATTAACCAAACAAATATTCATTGAACAAACTTGATTTTCAAGCAGTTTGTCTTTAAATTTCATAGTGGTCAAATCTTTTGTTACTAAAGAATAATAGTTCTTGTGCTTCTGAACTTCCAATTGTAAATTTACTACGGTTTCCTTAATGGCAACCAGTTCACTGGCATTGGCCTGAGATAATAGCGTATTAGACTGAACCTACAAGGCAATCTTATTAGACCGTTGCACCAATACATCACCAAATGAGGAAACTGCAGTCCATATTTCTTCAAGAGAGAAAGTTGCAGGGTGCTCCAAAGAGAAAGAAAAAGGAAAATCTAATCTGGATTTTTTATATTCTCAGAAGAAGTAGAAGGTCCCTCAATCACAGCAGTTTGTGAAACCCTCGCTGTATCACTCTTCATGTCTTCCCAGCAATGCTAACCGCCCAAAGCCAAGGCAAAGATCACAGTCACCAGCTTGAATGTCAAGCCTGACCTGGATGCACTATCTCCTGCTGGAGAAGCACTACAACCCAACATGGAGTCAGCTGCTCTGGAGATTCCTAGGCAAGGTAATCCGGCAGCTCGAGCAAGGGGAGCCGCAGCACCAGCAACAGACCACATCCGAAGGAGGACACTGAGCTCTCCAGCCCCATCGACACAATTGGAAAAACATTGATTTATCTCGGTAGACTCCACAGATGAGCAATAAAGGCATCCATAGGACCAGAAGTGGAAGTAAGCAAAGTGGAGGGAGTCTTCGCAAGCTGAGGAGGCTTCTTGCTAATTTTCCCTTTCCTCTTCAGCATAACGAGCAAAGCGCATCTGGAGACACAGCAGCCTAAGCGGCCATCTTGGATCCCCCATCTAGCTTGGTATCTGAGAATGTATGGAGAATAGCTGGACTCCATCCATTTGATAAATCAAATGCGATCATG